>CM074728.1:66286389-67784154 GCA_037306005.1 Rhinophrynus dorsalis | reverse complement strand
TGTGGTAGCGAGCTGGGTCCGCAGGTGCTGGAAAAGCTTCAGTCGCTCATTTCTCTCAGGGGAGGTGTACATGTTGATGAGCCGCACAGGCTCACCTGCCCAGGAGCCATCTACGACAAGAAGTCTGCCGTAGACTAGCTCCTGGACAGAATCAAACGCGAACCGACCCCTCTGATCAAAATGACTACACCTTAGAGCTGCCCCCACCCGACCAGTATGAGGGGCCATGGGGCCATTGCCTCATGAGATGCCTGTAGGATTGAGAAAAAGGTAAGGCACATTCCTGCAACATATATATATATATCGCTTCCATGGGAAGAGAGAAAAGTTAGTATTCCCTGTCGCCTGTACTGGTCAATGATGCTCCTCACATTAATGGTAAATGCTGAAAGAGATGCCATTAGTTGGGAGAAGAATAGGTTAGATAGGACATATAGACAGTGACACTAGTTACCACTCTCCACCGTTGGGTTCTCCCCTCCTCCTCCCCGGTCTGGAGGTTCATCAGTCTGTAGAACAGATGCCAAGAAGTCCAGGATGTCAGCATAATACTGTCCTTTTCCCTCTAAGGCTGGGCGCCCAGGGGGGCTCACTGCTTTTTCCATGCCCCCCATGTTGCTGTCCACTTTTGTCTCAGGGAGGGTGTTGTCCTTTGGAGGCACTCTTTTCTGTCTGGTGCCTTTATCAGGGCTCTCCTCCTTGTCTTTTTTCCTTTTCCCAGATTTTTTATTTAATTGCTTCTTCAAAGGTGGGCCTGAAACAGAAGAAACAGAAGACAAGGGAGGGAAGGAATCTGAGGCAGCTGGGGAGGTTGTTATAGCTGCTTCATGGGGATTAGTGGAGAGCTGTGGGGAGGTGTTAGTTTCAGAGGAGGTGTCAGAGGAGAGAGACTTAGAAGAGGGCTGGGAGGGGAGAGGTTTAGAAGAGGTGTGAGGATTAGTAAAGGTGTGAGGATTTGTGGCATTGTGAGCTGGGAGGGCTAGTTTCACTGCCGCCTGTGAGAGAAGGGAGGCGGTCTGGGGAGTTTCAGTCTTACCCACTGAAGTTTTCTCTGGTGCTGGGGTTTCCTTCTTTTTGCTACCAGGTAATTTTGGTGGGGGACCAGCTTTTTGGAGGCCTTTTCCTGCCGCTGCTGCGTAGATTTTTGCTCTCTGTGGGCAATCCTTAAACGTATGATTGGCTTCTCCACAGAGGTTGCAGGTCATCTTCCTTGGACAGTCCTTTGTTTCATGCCCTGCCACTCTACAGTTTTTGCATGCACTCTCCTTGCAGTCTTTCCCCTGATGTCCAGTCTGGCCGCACTTACTGCATGTTTGGGGCTGGTCCTGATAAAAGAGGATGCCTGCAGAGTTGCCTAGGGTGAAACTTGGGGGTAGATGTTGCAACCCATCTGGAGATCCCTTGACCTGTCTGAGGCGCACAACAAGGGACCATTTTCCTGTCCAGAAGCCATGTCTGTTCTTTATCTGGGAGGGCTCTCTTACCACAGTGCAGAACCTCTTCAGGAACGCAGAGATGATGTGTCCTGGTGTGTGTGGATTTCTCATTGAGAGAGTTACCCGCCTCTCTTCTCTTTGAATAGGGCAGTTGCCCAAAAAGCGGGAGAAGGGGGGTTCATGTCTCTTTGTCTGCACCATGTCCCAATACCGCTTGCACACATTCATAGAGATGAAGGTGATGTAGAAAATACCGCCCAGGAGATTCTGTATGCTTAGCGTCTCCACTACGGAGAAGTCGCGGTCCAGCACCATTTCTTTGCTGAAAGTCTCACAGTCCAAAGCAGGGGTCCGGCCTTCCACTTCCTTCAACTTCAGCACCACAGTCTGCTTCATCCATGGCTCTAGGTTGGGTACCCTCCCTGAGCTGCGTCTGTTGTCCGCTTCATTTCCATTACTGGACTTGGGTTGACTACTTCCGCTGCCGGAGCTCTGAACTGAGTCAACCATCATGCCTTCGCTTCTGGGTTTGGTTGCAGTGTCCGCCTGCTCCGCTGTATTGCTGCTGGCTACCCTGGCTCCTCGTACTGCGGCATTCTGGGGGCTCTTCTCCTTAGTGTGTGCTTAAAGGTCTGTAGAGGTCTTGATGGGTGCACAGGTTGCCACCTTTCCCTCTTTCAGAGACTTGTGTCGGAGCCTGTGTCTTTGTTCTGCTTCTGGCGTATTCGCCGTTTTCCGAATTGTAACTGGTCTTTCTTTGACAATTCCTTCTGGAGCGTTATCAGATTTTGCTACGCAAGTTTCCTTGTAAGGATGTGCCTTGCGCAGTGTCTCTGTGCAGCTCTATCGGTGTTTCCGCCGTTTCACGCATATGTGTTTTAGGCGTAACTATTCTTGAGTGGTCCCTTGCTTGTGGTTCAGGCTATGCCTAACTTCAAGTGCACAAGATTCCTTGAGGTGAAGTTCCTGTGCAGTCTTTGTTTGTGCGCTACCAAGAGCTTTCGCAAGTTTCCACAAATTCACTCATTAGGCACAGCCACGTCACCGATTAGACGCAGCTTCAGCTGCGCCAAACTTTGGACCGTGCTGGTTTCCTAGAGGGGAGTTTCCTGCGTAGTCTTTGATCGTGCACCGCAGAGTGCTTCAGCAGCTTCCACAAATTCACCTTTTAGCGCCTTGCTTTCTCAAGCTTCGGCTTGTAGATTGTTCCCTTCGGAGCTCTTACTGCCGCTGGAGAGTGTGCCTTCCCAAAAGGGCTTCTGAGCATCTTCTACCTCACCGGTGTTAGGAAGGGGCGGAGCCCAACCAGCATTAATTTCCCCCGGGTGTTGGCGAATCAGCATCAGATGAAAGCCTTCTCCACCGCCGGAGGAAGTGCCTTCCATTAGGAATACTGTGCTTCTCTAACTTCACCGGTGTTATGCAGTGGCCGGAACCACTACAAGCACTAATCTCCCCCAGGTGTTGGCGATAGGCAACAGTGAACCACTCACGGACAGCTGTTTCATTGTCAATGCAACTCTTCAGCATGAGGTTGGTAACTACTTTAGTATATTCATTTATATATATATATATATATATATATATATATATATATATATATATATAAATGTTTTTCAGTTGATTTTAATTTTATTTTAATATGTATTGTTTATTATTTCTTTGCTACGTATGATATACAAGGAGTTAGTGCATTTCCACTTGGTAATGAAGTGGATAATATGAGAAGTGATAAAAGGAGACAGACAGAGGAAGCATATTTCTGTTCTCCCAGGAGAAGGATAGAGAGCTTCTTTGAAACGTATCAGCACATCTATTATTGTTTGTACAAAAAGTTGAAAGATGGGAGGGGGGGCAAGAGCAGCCAGTGGGGCAAGGTGTAGAGCTTCAGTACCCCGCCCCCTCTCCGGCCAAAAGACGGGAGAGGGGGTTAAGGCAGCCCGTGGGGCAAGGTGTAGAGCTTCAGTACCCCCTCCCCCTCCCGGGCCAAAAGGCTCACAGGAGGGGGGAGAGCAGCCATGGGGCATGGTGCAGAGCATCAGTACCCCCTCCCCCTCCCAAATGTCCAAAGACAGGAGGGGGGTGCAGCTGCCCAAGGGGTAAAGGTGCAGAGCTTCAGTACCCCACCCCTCCCGGGCCAAAAGGCTCACAGGAGGGGAGGGCTGCCATGGGGCAAGGTGCAGAGCTTCAGTACCCCGCCCCCTCCCTAGACAAATGATAGGATGGGCCGAGGACAGCCAATGGGGCAAGGTGCAGAGCTTCAGTACCCCGCCCCCTCCCGGGCCAAAAGGCTCACAGGAGGGGGGTGGGGGCAGCCTGTGGGGCAAGGTGTAGAGCTTCAATACCCCTCCCCTCTCCAGCCAAAAGACCAGAGAGAGTATTGGCAGCCCATGGGGCAAGGTGTAGAGCTTTCTTACCCCCTCCCCCTCCCCCTCCCGGGCCAAAAGGCTCACAGGAGGGGGGAGAGCAGCCATGGGGCATGGTGCACAGCATCAATACCCCCTCCCCCTCCCCCTCCCAAATGTCCAAAGACAGGAGGGAGGGGGGGTGCAGCTGCCCGAGAGGCAAGGTGCAGAGCTTCAGTACCCCAACTGCTCCCGGGCCAAAAGGCTCACAGGAGGAAGGTGAGGGCTGCCAAGGGGCAAGGTGCAGAGCTGCTGTACCCCACCCCCTCCCGGGCCAAAAGGCTCACAGGAGAGAGTTTGCAAGCTGCCCATGGGGCAAGGTGCAGAGCTTCAGTACCCCACATCCTTTTGAATCAGCCATGTCAGCAGGAGAGTTACATATTACACATTTCTATCTATTTATATTATAGTGACTGTATCCCACAATGCATTGCAGCTATAGCCTGCTAATCTTTTACATTGAAATAAGTATATGCCAAAATACACTGCATTTACTAATCCGTAGTCCATTCTACTATAATTAATGCATCCCACAATGCACTGAGTGCACAGAGTGCTAGTCTCATGTGATAATGAGCATATTTGACATTGCACTATATGTGCAGATTGCATTTATTTGAGAGAAAAAAAACATAGAGCGTGCTATTTCATTATTGTCAGATTTGTAGTTCAAGAGTAATTAAATGATAAAGTATCCCCCTCCTGTCCCTTTTACTGATGTAACTTCTCAGCTTAGAGCAGCAGGGTGGTGTCCAGGCAGATTGCAGAGAGGGACAATCTTCAATTAAAGTGATAGCAATGTTTCACAAAAGTAGCAGCTCCAATTATTCTTCATAGTATTTGGGCCATGGAGAGTGTTATTTCAATACTGTGAAAGTTGTAGTTCAAGAGTAATTGAATGATCAAGTTTCCCCCTACCGCCCCTTTTACCTAGTATAAGCCCCCTCACCTTAGATGTGGAATCCAGTCCATAGACGAGACAGCTCACATCAAGGGTAAATATTCTACGGTCCCCTTGACAGTTTTTTCGGCTTTTTCCCCTTATCTTAATTGAAGATTGTTCCTCTCTGCAATATACCTGGACACTCCCTGCTGCTCTTAGGTGAGCAGTGTAACATCAGTAAAAGGGGTGGGACGAGGATACTTTAACATTCAATTATTTTTGAACTACAACTCTAACAGAATTGAAATAACACTCTCCAAGGCACAAACACTATGATGATTAATTAGAGCTGCTTTTAATATGAAACATAACTATCCCTTTAAGATAAGGGAAAAACCTGTCAATGACGGCAGGACTTTCATTGTTCCCACAGTAAGAAAATTGTTCTTTGCTATGATCTGTCTGGTCAAGTGACCAGATTCCACATCTGAGGTGAGAGGTGTTACAGTATTTATGCTTCAGATATTTTTTTCTTTCTAACTTGGGGATATAAATAATCACTTTACAGACTTTTGTCTCATAACAAACTAGGTGGCGTTTATAATGTGTACCCTATGTCTTTCACATAAAATAAGATGAGGGAAGTGGTTTGTTTTTAAGTCAAGTTGGTTTTGAAATATTTTTTATGACAGCAAATCATTAGATATTTGATTTTCCGCCCCCACTATGATAAATTTGGTTTGTTCCAGATTTCTACACTTCTTAATGTTAAATAGCTTTGCAGGCTAGATGCACTGTGACATATAATACTAATATAAAGGTCAATGCTATTCAATGTGCTGACTTCTTTTAATTTCAGCTTTATTTTAAATGAGAACAAAAATTGCATTTAAAGATATTACAGACACCTCTAGCATTCAAATGGTTAATTAAGGATAACACTGGGATATAGGGTGTGGGTTCAATATTATAGTATAGGGAATTATTAAAAAACATAAGCAATAAAACTTTTCCTGAATAACATCGCCTTATGACTTTATTTACAGACAACCTAATATTTTAGAGGAATATAACTGCGATTTTATCCATTATTTTATTGGTATATAATGTAGAAATATTTTTTTTTTTTTTTTTTTTTTCTTTCTAACTTGGGGATATAAAAAATCGCTTTACAGAATTTTGTCTCATAACAAACTAGGTTGCGTTTATAATGTGTTCCCTATATCTTTCTCATGAAATAAGACAAGGGAAGTGGTTTGTTTTTTTAAGTCAAGTTGGTTTTGAAATATTATGTATGGCAGCAATGTATTCTGGGAGATAATTTAGACAAACCGTTTGAATGACAGTGAGGGACACATAAACCTTTGTTTTGCATTAAATTCAGTTTTTACTGTCATTAAAGCTCAGATATGTCATCACTGCCTGTCTTCATAATGTATTAAAATCATCTGGAGCAATTAGATTATGTAAAGCTCGTTTTAAATCTCTAAATACTTAACTTTCCTACCCCCCTATTATGGTGAATTTGGTTTGATCAAGATTCCTACACTTCTTAACACTAAATAGCTTTGCAGGATATGTGCACTGTGATATAGAAGACTAACAGCATGTAAAGGGCAATAATATTCAGTGTGCTGACCTCTTTTAATTTCAGCTTTATTTTAAATGAGAACAAAAATTGCTATTAACCTCTAAGATATTACAGACACTTCTAGCATTCAAATGGTTAATTAAGGATAACACTAGGATATAGGGTGTGGGTTCAATATTATAGTATAGGGAATTATTAAAAAACAAAAGCAATAAAACTTTTCCTGAATAACAACACAGGCTTATGATTTTATTTACAGACAACCTAATATTTTAGAGAAATATAACTGCGATTTTATCCATTATTTTATTGGTATATAATGTATAAATATTTTTTTAATTTTTTATTTTTCAGTATTTATGTTTCAGATACTTTTTTATTTCAAACTTGGGGATATAAAAAATCATTTTTCAGAATTTTGTCTCATAACAAACTAGGTGGCGTTTATAATGTGTTCCCTAAGTCTTTCACATGAAATAAGACAAGGGAAGTGGTTTGTTTTTTAAGTCAAGTTGGTTTTGAAATATTTTGTATAGGCGCAATGCATTCTGGGAGAAAATTGGGATAAACCATTTTAATGACAGTGGGGGACACATAAATCTTTGTTTTGTATTAAATTCAGTTTTTACTGTCATAAAAGCTCAGATATGTCATCACTGCCTGTCTTCATAATGTATTAAATTCATCTGGAGCAATTAGAGTATGTAAAGCTCATTTTAAATCTCTAAACACTTAACTTCCCACCCCCCTATTATGGTGAATTTGGTTTGATCCAGATTCCTACACTTCTTAACACTAAATAGCTTTGCAGGGTATGTGCACTGTGATACAGAAGACTAACAGCATGTAAAGGGCAATAATATTCAGTGTGCTGACCTCTTTTAATTTCAGCTTTATTGTAAATTAGAACAAAAATTGCTATTAATCTCTAAGATATTACAGACACCTCTAGCTTTCAAATGGTTAATTAAGGATAACACTAGGATATAGGGTGTGTGTTCAATATTATAGTATAGGGAATTATTAAAAAACAAAAGCAATAAAACTTTTGCTGAATAACACTGGCTTATGACTTTATTTAATGACAACCTAATATTTTAGAGGAATATAACTGCGGTTTCATCCATTATTTTATTGGTATATAATGTAGAAATATTTTTTTCATTTTCTTTTTTTCAGTATTTATGCTTCAGATATCTTTTTATTTCAAACTTGGGGATATAAAAAATCGTTTTTCAGAATTTTGTGTCATAATAAACTAGGTGGCGTTTATAATGTTTTCCCTATGTCTTTCACATGAAATAAGACAAGGAAAGTGGTTTGTTTTTTAAGTCAAGTTGGTTTTGAAATATTTTGTATAGGAGCAATGCATTCTGGGAGAAAACTGGGACAAACCATTTGAATGAAGGTGGGGGACACATAAATCTTTGTTTTGCATTAAATTCAGTCTTTACTGTCATAAAAGCTCAGATATGTCATCACTGCCTGTCTTCATAATGTATTAAAATCATCTGGAGCAATTAGAGTATGTAAAGCTCATTTTAAATCTCTAAGCACTTAACTTTCCACCCCCCTATTATGGTGAATTTGGTTTGATCCAGATTCCTACACTTCTTAATACTAAATAGCTTTGCAGGGTATGTGCACTGTGACATAGAGGACTAACAGCATGTAAAGGGCAATAATATTCAGTGTGCTGACCTCTTTTAATTTCAGCTTTATTTTAAATGAGAACAAAAATTGCTATTAACCTCTAAGATATTACAGACACTTCTAGCATTCAAATGGTTAATTACGAATAACACTAGGATATAGGGTGTGGGTTCAATATTATAGTATAGGGAATTATTAAAAAACAAAAGCAATAAAACTTTTGCTGAATAACACCGGCTTATGACTTTATTTACAGACAACCTAATATTTTAGAGGAATATAACTGCGATTTTATCCATTATTTTATTGGTATATAATGTAGAAATATTTTTTCACTTTTTTTTTTTCAGTATTTAAGCTTCAGATACTTTTTTATTTCGAACTTCGGAATATAAAAAATCGCTTTTAAGAATTTTGTGTCATAATACACTAGGTGGCGTTTATAATGTGTTCCCTATGTCTTTCACATGAAATAAGACAAGGAAAGTGGTTTGTTTTTTAAGTCAAGTTGGTTTTGAAATATTTTGTATAGGAGCAATGCATTCTGGAAGAAAATTGGGACAAACCATTTGAATGAAGGTGGGGGATACATAAATCTTTGTTTTGAATTAAATTCAGTCTTTACTGTCATAAAAGCTCAGATATGTCATCACTGCCTGTCTTTATAATGTATTAAAATCATCTGGAGCAATTAGAGTATGTAAAGCTCATTTTAAATCTCTAAACACTTAACTTCCCACACCCCTATTATGGTGAATTTGGTTTGATCCAGATTCCTACACTTCTTAACACTAAATAGCTTTGCAGGGTATGTGCACTGTGACATAGAGGACTAACAGCATGTAAAGGGCAATAATATTCAGTGTGCTGACCTCTTTTAATTTCAGCTTTATTTTAAATGAGAACAAAAATTGCTATTAACCTCTAAGATATTACAGACACCTCTAGCATTCAAATGGTTATTTAAGGATAACAGTAGGATATAGGGTGTGGGTTCAATATTATAGTATAGGGTATAATTAAAAAACATAAGCAATAAAACTTTTCCTGAATAACAACACCGGTTTATGACTTTATTTAATGACAACCTAATATTTTAGAGGAATATAACTGCGATTTCATCTATTATTTTATTGGTATATAATGTAGAAATATTTTTTTCATTTTCTTTTTTTCAGTATTTATGCTTCAGATATCTTTTTATTTCAAACTTGGGGATATAAAAAATCGTTTTTCAGAATTTTGTGTCATAATAAACTAGGTGGCGTTTATAATGTGTTCCCTATGTCTTTCACATGAAATAAGACAAGGAAAGTGGTTTGTTTTTTAAGTCAAGTTGGTTTTGAAATATTTTGTATAGGAGCAATGCATTCTGGGAGAAAACTGGGACAAACCATTTGAATGAAGGTGGGGGACACATAAATCTTTGTTTTGCATTAAATTCAGTCTTTACTGTCATAAAAGCTCAGATATGTCATCACTGCCTGTCTTCATAATGTATTAAAATCATCTGGAGCAATTAGAGTATGTAAAGCTCATTTTAAATCTCTAAACACTTAACTTTCCACCCCCCTATTATGGTGAATTTGGTTTGATCCAGATTCCTACACTTCTTAATACTAAATAGCTTTGCAGGGTATGTGCACTGTGACATAGAGGACTAACAGCATGTAAAGGGCAATAATATTCAGTGTGCTGACCTCTTTTAAATTCAGCTTTATTTTAAATGAGAACAAAAATTGCTATTAACCTCTAAGATATTACAGACACTTCTAGCATTCAAATGGTTAATTACGAATAACACTAGGATATAGGGTGTGGGTTCAATATTATAGTATAGGGAATTATTAAAAAACAAAAGCAATAAAACTTTTGCTGAATAACACCGGCTTATGACTTTATTTACAGACAACCTAATATTTTAGAGGAATATAACTGCGATTTTATCCATTATTTTATTGGTATATAATGTAGAAATATTTTTTCACTTTTTTTTTTCAGTATTTAAGCTTCAGATACTTTTTTATTTCGAACTTCGGAATATAAAAAATCGCTTTTAAGAATTTTGTGTCATAATACACTAGGTGGCGTTTATAATGTGTTCCCTATGTCTTTCACATGAAATAAGACAAGGAAAGTGGTTTGTTTTTTAAGTCAAGTTGGTTTTGAAATATTTTGTATAGGAGCAATGCATTCTGGAAGAAAATTGGGACAAACCATTTGAATGAAGGTGGGGGATACATAAATCTTTGTTTTGAATTAAATTCAGTCTTTACTGTCATAAAAGCTCAGATATGTCATCACTGCCTGTCTTTATAATGTATTAAAATCATCTGGAGCAATTAGAGTATGTAAAGCTCATTTTAAATCTCTAAACACTTAACTTCCCACACCCCTATTATGGTGAATTTGGTTTGATCCAGATTCCTACACTTCTTAACACTAAATAGCTTTGCAGGGTATGTGCACTGTGACATAGAGGACTAACAGCATGTAAAGGGCAATAATATTCAGTGTGCTGACCTCTTTTAATTTCAGCTTTATTTTAAATGAGAACAAAAATTGCTATTAACCTCTAAGATATTACAGACACCTCTAGCATTCAAATGGTTATTTAAGGATAACAGTAGGATATAGGGTGTGGGTTCAATATTATAGTATAGGGAATAATTAAAAAACATAAGCAATAAAACTTTTCCTGAATAACAACACCGGTTTATGACTTTATTTAATGACAACCTAATATTTTAGAGGAATATAACTGCGATTTCATCCATTATTTTATTGGTATATAATGTAGAAATATTTTTTTCATTTTCTTTTTTTTCAGTATTTATGCTTCAGATATCTTTTTATTTCAAACTTGGGGATATAAAAAATCGTTTTTCAGAATTTTGTGTCATAATACACTAGGTGGCGTTTATAATGTGTTCCCTATGTCTTTCACATGAAATAAGACAAGGAAAGTGGTTTGTTTTTTAAGTCAAGTTGGTTTTGAAATATTTTGTATAGGAGCAATGCATTCTGGGAGAAAACTGGGACAAACCATTTGAATGAAGGTGGGGGACACATAAATCTTTGTTTTGCATTAAATTCAGTCTTTACTGTCATAAAAGCTCAGATATGTCATCACTGCCTGTCTTCATAATGTATTAAAATCATCTGGAGCAATTAGAGTATGTAAAGCTCATTTTAAATCTCTAAACACTTAACTTTCCACCCCCCTATTATGGTGAATTTGGTTTGATCCAGATTCCTACACTTCTTAATACTAAATAGCTTTGCAGGGTATGTGCACTGTGACATAGAGGACTAACAGCATGTAAAGGGCAATAATATTCAGTGTGCTGACCTCTTTTAAATTCAGCTTTATTTTAAATGAGAACAAAAATTGCTATTAACCTCTAAGATATTACAGACACTTCTAGCATTCAAATGGTTAATTACGAATAACACTAGGATATAGGGTGTGGGTTCAATATTATAGTATAGGGAATTATTAAAAAACAAAAGCAATAAAACTTTTGCTGAATAACACCGGCTTATGACTTTATTTAATGACAACCTAATATTTTAGAGGAATATAACTGCAATTTCATCCATTATATTATTGGAATATAATGTAGAAATATTTTTTCAGGTTTTTTTTTTTCACTATTTATGCTTCAGATACTTTTTTATTTCGAACTTGGGGATATAAAAAATCGCTTTTCAGAATTTTCTCTCATAATAAACTAGGTGGCGTTTATAATGTGTTTCCTATGTCTTTCAGATGAAATAAGATAAGGGAAGTGGTTTGTTTTTTAAGTCAAGTTGGTTTTGAAATACTTTGTATAGGAGCAATGCATTCTGGGAGAGAATTGGGACAAACCATTTGAATGAAGGTGGGGGACACATAAATCTTTGTTTTGAATGAAATTCAGTCTTTACTGTCATAAAAGCTCAGATATGTCATCACTGCCTGTCTTCATAATGTATTAAAATCATCTGAAGCAGTTAGAGTATGTAAAGCTCATTTTAAATCTCTAAACACTTAACTTCCCACCCCCCTATTATGGTGAATTTGGTTTGATCCAGATTCCTACACTTCTTAACACTAAATAGCTTTGCAGGGTATGTGCACTGTGATATAGAAGACTAACAGTATGTAAAGGGCAATAATATTCAGTGTGCTGACCTCTTTTAATTTCAGCTTTATTTTAAATGAGAACAAAAATTGCTATTAACCTCTAAGATATTACAGACACTTCTAGCATTCAAATGGTTAATTAAGGATAACACTAGGATATAGGGTGTGGGTTCAATATTATAGTATAGGGAATTATTAAAAAACAAAAGCAATAAAACTTTTGCTGAATAACACCGGCTTATGACTTTATTTAATGACAACCTAATATTTTAGAGGAATATAACTGCGATTTCAATCATTTTTTTGGTATATAATATAGAAATATGTTTTTCATTTTCTTTTTTTCAGTATTTATTCTTCAGATACTTTTTTATTTCAAACTTGGGGATATAAAAAATCGTTTTTCAGAATTTTGTGTCATGATAAACTAGGTGGCATTTATAATGTGTTCCCTATGTCTTTCACATGAAATAAGACAAGGAAAGTGGTTTGTTTTTTAAGTCAAGTTGGTTTTGAAATATTTTGTATAGGAGCAATGCATTCTGGGAGAAAATTGGGACAAACCATTTGAATGAAGGTGGGGGATACATAAATCTTTGTTTTGCATTAAATTCAGTCTTTACTGTCATAAAAGCTCAGATATGTCATCACTGCCTGTCTTCATAATGTATTAAAATCATCTGGAGCAATTAGAGTATGTAAAGCTCATTTTAAATCTCTAAACACTTAACTTTCCACCCCCCTATTATGGTGAATTTGGTTTGATCCAGATTCCTACACTTCTTAACACTAAATAGCTTTGCAGGGTATGTGCACTGTGACATAGAGGACTAACAGCATGTAAAGGGCAATAATATTCAGTGTGCTTACCTCTTTTAATTTCAGCTTTATTTTAAATGAGAACAAAAATTGCTTATAACCTCTAAGATATTACAGACTCTTCTAGCATTCAAATGGTTAATTAAGAATAACACTAGGATATAGGGTGTGGGTTCAATATTATAGTATAGGGAATTATTAAAAAACAAAAGCAATAAAACTTTTGCTGAATAACACGGGCTTATGACTTTATTTAATGACAACCTAATATTTTAGAGGGATATAACTGCAATTTCATCCATTATATTATTGGTATATAATGTAGAAATATTTTTTCAGGTTTTTTTTTCAGTATTTATGCTTCAGATAGTTTTTTATTTCGAACTTGGGGATATAAAAAATCGCTTTTCAGAATTTTTTCTCATAACAAACTAGGTTGCGTTTATAATGTGTTCCCTAAGTCTTTCACATGAAATAAGATAAGGGAAGTGGTTTGTTTTTTAAGTCAAGTTGGTTTTGAAATATTTTGTATAGGAGCAATGCATTCTGGGAGAAAATTGGGACAAACCATTTGAATGAAGGTGGGGTACACATAAATCTTTGTTTTGACTTAAATTCAGTCTTTACTGTCATAAAAGCTCAGATATGTCATCACTGCCTGTCTTCATAATGTATTAAAATCATCTGGAGCAGTTAGAGTATGTAAAGCTCATTTTAAATCTCTAAACACTTAACTTCCCACCCCCCTATTATGGTGAATTTGGTTTGATCCAGATTCCTACACTTCTTAACACTAAATAGCTTTGCAGGGTATGTGCACTGTGATATAGAAGACTAACAGTATGTAAAGGGCAATAATATTCAGTGTGCTGACCTCTTTTAATTTCAGCTTTATTTTAAATGAGAACAAAAATTGCTATTAACCTCTAAGATATTACAGACACTTCTAGCATTCAAATGGTTAATTCAGGATAACACTAGGATATAGGGTGTGGGTTCAATATTATAATATAGGGAATTATTAAAAAACAAAATCAATAAAACGTTTGCTGAATAACACCGGCTTATGACTTTATTTAATGACAACCTAATATTTTAGAGGAATATAACTGCGATTTCATCCATTATTTTATTGGTATATAATGTAGAAATATTTTTTTCATTTTCTTTTTTTCAGTATTTATGCTTCAGATACTTTTTTATTTCAAACTTGGGGATATAAAAAATTGTTTTTCAGAATTTTGTGTCATAATAAACTAGGTGGCGTTTATAATGTGTTCCCTATGTCTTTCACATGAAATAAGACAAGAAAAGTGGTTTGTTTTTTAAGTCAAGTTGGTTTTGAAATATTTTGTATAGGAGCAATGCATTCTGGGAGAAAATTGGGACAAACCATTTGAATGAAGGTGGGGGACACATAAATCTTTGTTTTGCATTAAATTCAGTCTTTACTGTCATAAAAGCTCAGATATGTCATCACTGCCTGTCTTCATAATGTATTAAAATCATCTGGAGCAATTAGAGTATGTAAAGCTTATTTTAAATCTCTAAACACTTAACTTTCCACCCCCCTATTATGGTGAATTTGGTTTGATCCAGATTCCTACACTTCTTAACACTAAATAGCTTTGCAGGGTATGTGCACTGTGACATAGAGGACTAACAGCATGTAAAAGGCAATAATATTCAGTGTGCTGACCTCTTTTAATTTCAGCTTTATTTTAAATGAGAACAAAAATTGCTTTTAACCTCTAAGATATTACAGACACTTCTAGCATTCAAATGGTTAATTAAGAATAACAATAGGATATAGGGTGTGGGTTCAATATTATAGTATAGGGAATTATTAAAAAACAAAAGCAATAAAACTTTTGTTGAATAACACCGGCTTATGACTTTATTTAATGACAACCTAATATTTTAGAGGAACATAACTGCAATTTCATCCATTATATTATTGGTATATAATGTAGAAATATTTTTTCAGGTTTTTTTTTTTTCAGTATTTATGCTTCAAATACTTTTTTATTTCGAACTTGGGGATATAAAAAATCGCTTTTCAGAATTTTCTCTCATAATAAACTAGGTGGCGTTTATAATGTGTTCCCTATGCCTTTCACATGATATAAGATAAGGGAAGTGGTTTGTTTTTTAAGTCAAGTTGGTTTTGAAATATTTTGTATAGGAGCAATGCATTCTGGGAGAAAATTGGGACAAACCATTTGAATGAAGGTGGGGTACACATAAATCTTTGTTTTGAATTAAATTCAGTCTTTACTGCCATAAAAGCTCAGATATGTCATCACTGCCTGTCTTCATAATGTATTAAAATCATCTGGAGCAATTAGAGTATGTAAAGCTCATTTTAAATCTCTAAACACTTAACTTCCCACCCCCCTATTATGGTGAATTTGGTTTGATCCAGATTCCTACACTTCTTAACACTAAATAGCTTTGCAGGGTATGTTTACTGTGATATAGAAGACTAACAGTATGTAAAGGGCAATAATATTCAGTGTGCTGACCTCTTTTATTTTCAGCTTTATTTTAAATGAGAACAAAAATTGCTATTAAACTCTAAGATATTACAGACACTTCTAGCATTCAAATGGTTAATTAAGGATAACACTAGGATATAGGGTGTGGATTCAATATTATAGTATAGGGAATTATTAAAAAACAAAAGCAATAAAACTTTTGCTGAATAACACCGGCATATGACTTTATTGAATGACAACCTAATATTTTAGAGGAATATAACTGCGATTTCATCCATTAATTTATTGGTATATAATGTAGAAATATTTTTTTCATTTTCTTTTTTTTCAGTATTTATGCTTCAGATACTTTTTTATTTCAAACTTGGGGATATAAAAAATGGCTTTTCAGAATTTTGTCTCATAACAAACTAGGTGGCGTTTATAATGTGTTCCCTATGTCTTTCGCATGAAATAAGACAAGGGAAGTTGTTTGTTTTTTAAGTCAAGTTGGTTTTGAAATATTTTGTATAGGAGCAATGCATTCTGGGAGAAAATTGGGACAAACCATTTGAATGACAGTGGGGGACACATAAATCTTTGTTTTGCATTAAATTCAGTTTTTACTGTCATAAAAGCTCAGATATGTCATCACTGTCTGTCTTCATAATGTACTAAAATCATCTGGAGCAATTAGAGTATGTAAAGCTCATTTTAAATCTCTAAACACTTAACTTTCCACCCCCCTATTATGGTGAATTTGGTTTGATCCAGATTCCTACACTTCTTAACACTAAATAGCTTTGCAGGGTATGTGCACTGTGACATAGAGGACTAACAGCATGTAAAAGGCAATAATATTCAGTGTGCTGACCTCTTTTAATTTCAGCTTTATTTTAAATGAAACAAAAATTGCTTTTAACCTCTAAGATATTACAGACACTTCTAGCATTCAAATGGTTAATTAAGAATAACACTAGGATATAGGGTGTGGGTTCAATATTATAGTATAGGGAATTATTAAAAAACAAAAGCAATAAAACTTTTGCTGAATAACACCGGCTTATGACTTTTTTTAATGACAACCTAATATTTTAGAGGAATATAACTGCAATTTCATCCATTATATTATTGGTATATAATGTAGAAATATTTTTTCAGGTTTTTTTTTCAGTATTTATGCTTCAAATACTTTTTTATTTCGAACTTGGGGATATAAAAAATCGCTTTTCAGAATTTTCTCTCATAATAAACTAGGTGGCGTTTATAATGTGTTCCCTATGTCTTTCACATGAAATAAGATAAGGGAAGTGGTTTGTTTTTTAAGTCAAGTTGGTTTTGAAATATTTTGTATAGGAGCAATGCATTCTGGGAGAAAATTGGGACAAACCATTTGAATGAAGGTGGGGTACACATAAATCTTTGTTTTGAATTAAATTCAGTCTTTACTGTCATAAAAGCTCAGATATGTCATCACTGCCTGTATTCATAATGTATTAAAATCATCTGGAGCAATTAGAGTATGTAAAGCTCATTTTAAATCTCTAAACACTTAACTTCCCACCCCCCTATTATGGTGAATTTGGTTTGATCCAGATTCCTACACTTCTTAACACTAAATAGCTTTGCAGGGTATGTGCACTGTGATATAGAAGACTAACAGTATGTAAAGGGCAATAATATTCAGTGTGCTGACCTCTTTTATTTTCAGCTTTATTTTAAATGAGAACAAAAATTGCTATTAAACTCTAAGATATTACAGACACTTCTAGCATTCAAATGGTTAATTAAGGATAACACTAGGATATAGGGTGTTGGTTCAATATTATAGTATAGGGAATTATTAAAAAACAAAAGCAATAAAACTTTTGCTGAATAACACCGGCTTATGACTTTATTTAATGACAACCTAATATTTTAGAGGAATATAACTGCGATTTCATCCATTATTTTATTGGTATATAATGTAGAAATATTTTTTTCATTTTCTTTTTTTCAGTATTTATGCTTCAGATACTTTTTTATTTCAAACTTGGGGATATAAAAAATGGCTTTTCAGAATTTTGTCTCATAACAAACTAGGTGGCGTTTATAATGTGTTCCCTATGTCTTTCGCATGAAATAAGACAAGGGAAGTTGTTTGTTTTTTAAGTCAAGTTGGTTTTGAAATATTTTGTATAGGATCAATGCATTCTGGGAGAAAATTGGGACAAACCATTTGAATGACAGTGGGGGACACATAAATCTTTGTTTTGCATTAAATTCAGTTTTTACTGTCATAAAAGCTCAGATATGTCATCACTGCCTGTCTTCATAATGTACTAAAATCAGCTGGAGCAATTAGAGTATGTAAAGCTCATTTTAAATCTCTAAACACTTATCTTTCCACCCCCCTATTATGGTGAATTTGGTTTGATCCAGATTCCTACACTTCATAACACTAAATAGCTTTGCACGGTATGTGCACTGTGACATAGAGGACTAACAGCATGTAAAAGGCAATAATATTCAGTGTGCTGACCTCTTTTAATTTCAGCTTTATTTTAAATGAGAACAAAAATTGCTTTTAACCTCTAAGATATTACAGACACTTCTAGCATTCAAATGGTTAATTAAGAATAACACTAGGATATAGGGTGTGGGTTCAATATTATAGTATAGGGAATTATTAAAAAACAAAAGCAATAAAACTTTTGCTGAATAACACCGGCTTATGACTTTTTTTAATGACAACCTAATATTTTAGAGGAATATAACTGCAATTTCATCCATTATATTATTGGTATATAATGTAGAAATATTTTTTCAGGGGTTTTTTTTTCAGTATTTATGCTTCAGATACTTTTTTATTTCGAACTTGGGGATATAAAAAATCGCGTTTCAGAATTTTCTCTCATAATAAACTAGGTGGCGTTTATAATGTGTTCCCTATGTCTTTCACATGAAATAAGATAAGGGAAGTGGTATGTTTTTTAAGTCAAGTTGGTTTTGAAATATTTTGTATCGGAGCAAAGCATTCTGGGAGAAAATTGGGACAAACCATTTGAATGAAGGTGGGGTACACATAAATCTTTGTTTTGAATTAAATTCAGTCTTTACTGTCATAAAAGCTCAGATATGTCATCACTGCCTGTCTTCATAATCTATTAAAATCATCTGGAGCAGTTAGAGTATGTAAAGCTCATTTTAAATCTCTAAACACTTAACTTCCCACCCCCCTATTATGGTGAATTTGGTTTGATCCAGATTCCTACACTTCTTAACACTAAATAGCTTTGCAGGGTATGTGCACTGTGATATAGAAGACTAACAATATGTAAAGGGCAATAATATTCAGTGTGCTGACCTCTTTTAATTTCAGCTTTATTTTAAATGAGAACAAAAATTGCTATTAACCTCTAAGATATTACAGACACTTCTAGCATTCAAATGGTTAATTAAGGATAACACTAGGATATAGGGTGTGGGTTCAATATTATAGTATAGGGAATTATTAAAAAACAAAAGCAATAAAACTTTTGCTGAATAACACCGGCTTATGACTTTATTTAATGACAACCTAATATTTTAGAGGAATATAACTGCGATTTCATTCATTATTTTATTGGTATATAATGTAGAAATATTTTTTTCATTTTCTTTTTTTCAGTATTTATGCTTCAGATACTTTTTTATTTTAAACTTGGGGATATAAAAACTTGTTTTTCAGAATTTTGTGTCATAATAAACTAGGTGGCGTTTATAATGTGTTCCCTATGTCTTTCACATGAAATAAGACAAGGAAAGTGGTTTGTTTTTTAAGTCAAGTTGGTTTTGAAATATTTTGTAAAGGAGCAATGTATTCTGGGAGAAAATTGGGACAAACCATTTGAATGAAGGTGGGGGACACATAAATCTTTGTTTTGCATTAAATTCAGTCTTTACTGTCATAAAAGCTCAGATATGTCATCACTGCCTGTCTTCATAATGTATTAAAATCATCTGGAGCAATTAGAGTATGTAAAGCTCATTTTAAATCTCTAAACACTTAACTTCCCACCCCCCTATTATGGTGAATTTGGTTTGATCCAGATTCCTACACTTCTTAACACTAAATAGCTTTGCAGGGTATGTGCACTGTGATATAGAAGACTAACAGTATGTAAAGGGCAATAATATTCAGTGTGCTGACCTCTTTTAATTTCAGCTTTATTTTAAATGAGAACAAAAATTGCTTTTAACCTCTAAGATATTACAGACACTTCTAGCATTCAAATGGTTAATTAAGGATAACACTAGGATATAGGGTGTGGGTTCAATATTATAGTATAGGGAATTATTAAAAAACAAAAGCAATAAAACTTTTGCTGAATAACACCGGCTTATGACTTTATTTAATGACAACCTAATATTTTAGAGGAATATAACTGCGATTTCATTCATTATTTTATTGGTATATAATGTAGAAATATTTTTTTCATTTTACTTTTTTTCAGTATTTATGCTTCAGATACTTTTTTATTTCGAACTTGGGGATATAAAAAATCGCTTTTCAAAATTTTCTCTCATAATAAACTAGGTGGCGTTTATAATGTGTTCCCTATGTCTTTCACATGAAATAAGATAAGGGAAGTGGTTTGTTTTTTAAGTCAAGTTGGTTTTGAAATATTTTGTATAGGAGCAATGCATTCTGGGGAAAAATTGGGACAAACCATTTGAATGAAGGTGGGGGACACATAAATCTTTGTTTTGAATTAAATTCAGTCTTTACTGTCATAAAAGCTCAGATATGTCATCACTGCCTGTCTTCATAATGTATTAAAACCATCTGGAGCAATTAGAGTATGTAAAGCTCATTTTAAATCTCTAAACACTTAACTTCCCACCCCCCTATTATGGTGAATTTGGTTTGATCCAGATTCCTACACTTCTTAACACTAAATAGCTTTGCAGGGTATGTGCACTGTGATATAGAAGACTAACAGTATGTAAAGGGCAATAATATTCAGTGTGCTGACCTCTTTTAATTTCAGCTTTATTTTAAATGAGAACAAAAATTTCTATTAACCTCTAAGATATTACAGACACTTCTAGCATTCAAATGGTTAATTAAGGATAACACTAGGATATAGGGTGTGGGTTCAATATTATAGTATAGGGAATTATTAAAAAACAAAAGCAATAAAACTTTTGCTGAATAACACCGGCTTATGACTTTATTTAATGACAACCTAATATTTTAGAGGAATATAACTGCGATTTCATAAATTATTTTATTGGTATATAATGTAGAAATATTTTTTTCATTTTACTTTTTTTCAGTATTTATGCTTCAGATACTTTTATATTTCAAACTTGGGGATATAAAAAATTGTTTTTCAGAATTTTGTGTCATAATAAACTAGGTGGCGTTTATAATGTGTTCCCTATGTCTTTCACATGAAATAAGACAAGGAAAGTGGTTTGTTTTTTAAGTCAAGTTGGTTTTGAAATATTTTGTATAGGAGCAATGCATTCTGGGAGAAAATTGGGACAAACCATTTGAATGAAGGTGGGGGACACATAAATCTTTGTCTTGCATTAAATTCAGTCTTTACTGTCATAAAAGCTCAGATATGTCATCACTGCCTGTCTTCATAATGTATTAAAATCATCTGGAGCAATTAGAGTATGTAAAGCTCATTTTAAATCTCTAAACACTTAACTTTCCACCCCCCTATTATGGTGAATTTGGTTTGATCCAGATTCCTACACTTCTTAACACTAAATAGCTTTGCAGGGTATGTGCACTGTGACATAGAGGACTAACAGCATGTAAAAGGCAATAATATTCAGTGTGCTGACCTCTTTTAATTTCAGCTTTATTTTAAATGAGAACAAAAATTGCTTTTAACCTCTAAGATATTACAGACACTTCTAGCATTCAAATGGTTAATTAAGAATAACACTAGGATATAGGGTGTGGGTTCAATATTATAGTATAGGGAATTATTAAAAAACAAAAGCAATAAAACTTTTGCTGAATAACACCGGCTTATGACTTTATTTAATGACAACCTAATATTTTAGAGGAATATAACTGCAATTTCATCCATTATATTATTGGTATATAATGTAGAAATATTTTTTCAGGTTTTTTTTTCAGTATTTGTGCTTCAGATACTTTTTTATTTCGAACTTGGGGATATAAAAAATTGCTTTTCAGAATTTTCTCTCATAATAAACTAGGTGGCGTTTATAATGTGTTCCCTATGTCTTTCACATGAAATAAGATAAGGGAATTGGTTTGTTTTTTAAGTCAAGTTGGTTTTGAAATATTTTGTATAGGAGCAATGCATTCTGGGAGAAAATTGGGACAAACCATTTGAATGAAGGTGGGGTACACATAAATCTTTGTTTTGACTTAAATTCAGTCTTTACTGTCATAAAAGCTCAGATATGTCATCACTGCCTGTCTTCATAATGTATTAAAATCATCTGGAGCAGTTAGAGTATGTAAAGCTCATTTTAAATCTCTAAACACTTAACTTCCCACCCCCCTATTATGGTGAATTTGGTTTGATCCAGATTCCTACACTTCTTAACACTAAATAGCTTTGCAGGGTATGTGCACTGTGATATAGAAGACTAACAGTATGTAAAGGGCAATAATATTCAGTGTGCTGACCTCTTTTATTTTCAGCTTTATTTTAAATGAGAACAAAAATTGCTATTAACCTCTAAGATATTACAGACACTTCTAGCATTCAAATGGTTAATTAAGGATAACACTAGGATATAGGGTGTGGGTTCAATATTATAGTATAGGGAATTATTAAAAAACAATATCAATAAAACGTTTGCTGAATAACACCGGCTTATGACTTTATTTAATGACAACCTAATATTTTAGAGGAATATAACTGCGATTTCATCCATTATTTTATTGGTATATAATGTAGAAATATTTTTTTCATTTTCTTTTTTTCAGTATTTATGCTTCAGATACTTTTTTATTTCAAACTTAGGGATATAAAAAATGGCTTTTCAGAATTTTGTGTCATAATAACTAGGTGGCGTTTATAATGTGTTCCCTATGTCTTTCACATGAAATAAGACAAGGAAAGTGGTTTATTTTTTAAGTCAAGTTGGTTTTGAAATATTTTGTATAGGAGCTATGCATTCTGGAAGAAAATTGGGACAAATCATTTGAATGAAGTTGGGGGACACATAAATCTTTGTTTTGCATTAAATTCAGTCTTTACTGTCATAAAAGCTCAGATATGTCATCACTGCCTGTCTTCATAATGTATTAAAATCATCTGGAGCAATTAGAGTATGTAAAGCTCATTTTAAATCTCTAAACACTTAACTTTCCACCCCCCTATTATGGTGAATTTGGTTTGATCCAGATTCCTACACTTCTTAACACTAAATAGCTTTGCAGGGTATGTGCACTGTGACATAGAGGACTAACAGCATGTAAAAGGCAATAATATTCAGTGTGCTGACCTCTTTTACTTTCAGCTTTATTTTAAATGAGAACAAAAATTGCTTTTAACCTCTAAGATATTACAGACACTTCTAGCATTCAAATGGTTAATTAAGAATAACACTAGGATATAGGGTGTGGGTTCAATATTATAGTATAGGGAATTATTAAAAAACAAAAGCAATAAAACTTTTGTTGAATAACACCGGCTTATGACTTTATTTAATGACAACCTAATATTTTAGAGGAACATAACTGCAATTTCATCCATTATATTATTGGTATATAATGTAGAAATATTTTTTCAGGTTTTTTTTTTTCAGTATTTATGCTTCAAATACTTTTTTATTTCGAACTTGGGGATATAAAAAATCACTTTTCAGAATTTTCTCTCATAATAAACTAGGTGGCGTTTATAATGTGTTCCCTATGTCTTTCACATGAAATAAGATAAGGGAAGTGGTTTGTTTTTTAAGTCAAGTTGGTTTTGAAATATTTTGTATAGGAGCAATGCATTCTGGGAGAAAATTGGGACAAACCATTTGAATGAAGGTGGGGTACACATAAATCTTTGTTTTGCATTAAATTCAGTCTTTACTATCATAAAAGCTCAGATATGTCATCACTTCCTGTCTTCATAATGTATTAAAA
Source organism: Rhinophrynus dorsalis (assembly GCA_037306005.1). Classification (NCBI taxonomy): domain Eukaryota; kingdom Metazoa; phylum Chordata; class Amphibia; order Anura; family Rhinophrynidae; genus Rhinophrynus; species Rhinophrynus dorsalis. Next base: position 67,760,660 of record CM074728.1, on the reverse strand, counting down.
TCATCTGGAGCAATTAGAGTATGTAAAGCTCATTTTAAATCTCTAAACACTTAACTTCCCACCCCCCTATTATGGTGAATTTGGTTTGATCCAGATTACTACACTTCTTAACACTAAATAGCTTTGCAGGGTATGTGCACTGTGATATAGAAGACTAACAATATGTAAAGGGCAATAATATTCAGTGTGCTGACCTCTTTTAATTTCAGCTTTATTTTAAATGAGAACAAAAATTGCTATTAACCTCTAAGATATTACAGACACTTCTAGCATTCAAATGGTTAATTAAGGATAACACTAGGATATAGGGTGTGGGTTCAATATTATAGTATAGGGAATTATTAAAAAACAAAAGCAATAAAACTTTTGCTGAATAACACCGGCTTATGACTTTATTTAAAGACAACCTAATATTTTAGAGGAATATAACTGCGATTTCATCCATTATTTTATTGGTATATAATGTAGAAATATTTTTTTCATTTTCTTTTTTTCAGTATTTATGCTTCAGATACTTTTTTATTTCAAACTTGGGGATATAAGAACTTGTTTTTCAGAATTTTCTCTCATAATAAACTAGGTGGCGTTTATAATGTGTTCCCTATGTCTTTCACATGAAATAAGACAAGGAAAGTGGTTTGTTTTTTAAGTCAAGTTGGTTTTGAAATATTTTGTATAGGAGCAATGCATTCTGGGATAAAATTGGGACAAACCATTTGAATGAAGGTGGGGGACACATAAATCTTTGTTTTGCATTAAATTCAGTCTTTACTGTCATAAAAGCTCAGATATGTCATCACTGCCTGTCTTCATAATGTATTAAAATCATCTGGAGCAATTAGAGTATGTAAAGCTAATTTTAAATCTCTAAACACTTAACTTCCCACCCCCCTATTATGGTGAATTTGGTTTGATCCAGATTCCTACACTTCTTAACACTAAATAGCTTTGCAGGGTATGTGCACTGTGATATAGAAGACTAACAGTATGTAAAGGGCAATAATATTCAGTGTGCTGACCTCTTTTAATTTCAGCTTTATTTTAAATGAGAACAAAAATTGCTATTAACCTCTAAGATATTACAGACACTTCTAGCATTCAAATGGTTAATTAAGGATAACACTAGGATATAGGGTGTGGGTTCAATATTATAGTATAGGGAATTATTAAAAAACAAAAGCAATAAAACTTTTGCTGAATAACACCGGCTTATGACTTTATTTAATGACAACCTAATATTTTAGAGGAATATAACTGCGATTTCATCCATTATTTTATTGTATATAATGTAGAAATATTTTTTTCATTTTCTTTTTTTCAGTATTTATGCTTCAGATACTTTTTTATTTCAAACTTGGGGATATAAAAAATTGTTTTTCAGAATTTTGTGTCATAATAAACTAGGTGGCGTTTATAATGTGTTCCCTATGTCTTTCACATGAAATAAGATAAGGGAAGTGGTTTGTTTTTTAAGTCAAGTTGGTTTTGAAATATTTTGTATAGGAGCAATGCATTCTGGGAGAAAATTGGGACAAACCATTTGAATGAAGGTGGGGTACACATAAATCTTTGTTTTGACTTAAATTCAGTCTTTACTGTCATAAAAGCTCAGATATGTCATCACTGCCTGTCTTCATAATGTATTAAAATCATCTGGAGCAATTAGAGTATGTAAAGCTCATTTTAAATCTCTAAACACTTAACTTCCCACCCCCCTATTATGGTGAATTTGGTTTGATCCAGATTCCTACACTTCTTAACACTAAATAGCTTTGCAGGGTATGTGCACTGTGATATAGAAGACTAACAGTATGTAAAGGGCAATAATATTCAGTGTGCTGACCTCTTTTATTTTCAGCTTTATTTTAAATGAGAACAAAAATTGCTATTAAACTCTAAGATATTACAGACACTTCTAGCATTCAAATGGTTAATTAAGGATAACACTAGGATATAGGGTGTTGGTTCAATATTATAGTATAGGGAATTATTAAAAAACAAAAGCAATAAAACTTTTGCTGAATAACACCGGCTTATGACTTTATTTAATGACAACCTAATATTTTAGAGGAATATAACTGCGATTTCATCCATTATTTTATTGGCATATAATGTAGAAATATTTTTTTCATTTTCTTTTTTTCAGTATTTATGCTTCAGATACTTTTTTATTTCAAACTTGGGGATATAAAAAATGGCTTTTCAGAATTTTGTCTCATAACAAACTAGGTGGCGTTTATAATGTGTTCCCTATGTCTTTCGCATGAAATAAGACAAGGGAAGTTGTTTGTTTTTTAAGTCAAGTTGGTTTTGAAATATTTTGTATAGGATCAATGCATTCTGGGAGAAAATTGGGACAAACCATTTGAATGACAGTGGGGGACACATAAATCTTTGTTTTGCATTAAATTCAGTTTTTACTGTCATAAAAGCTCAGATATGTCATCACTGCCTGTCTTCATAATGTACTAAAATCAGCTGGAGCAATTAGAGTATGTAAAGCTCATTTTAAATCTCTAAACACTTATCTTTCCACCCCCCTATTATGGTGAATTTGGTTTGATCCAGATTCCTACACTTCATAACACTAAATAGCTTTGCACGGTATGTGCACTGTGACATAGAGGACTAACAGCATGTAAAAGGCATTAATATTCAGTGTGCTGACCTCTTTTAATTTCAGCTTTATTTTAAATGAGAACAAAAATTGCTTTTAACCTCTAAGATATTACAGACACTTCTAGCATTCAAATGGTTAAATAAGAATAACACTAGGATATAGGGTGTGGGTTCAATATTATAGTATAGGGAATTATTAAAAAACAAAAGCAATAAAACTTTTGCTGAATAACACCGGCTTATGACTTTATTTAATGACAACCTAATATTTTAGAGGAATATAACTGCGATTTCATCCATTATTTTATTGGTATATAATGTAGAAATATTTTTTTCATTTTCTTTTTTTCAGTATTTATGCTTCAGATACTTTTTTATTTTAAACTTGGGGATATAAAAAATTGTTTTTCAGAATTTTGTGTCATAATAAACTAGGTGGCGTTTATAATGTGTTCCCTATGTCTTTCACATGAAATAAGACAAGGAAAGTGGTTTGTTTTTTAAGTCAAGTTGGTTTTGAAATATTTTGTATAGGAGCAATGTATTCTGGGAGAAAATTGGGACAAACCATTTGAATGAAGGTGGGGGACACATAAATCTTTGTTTTGCATTAAATTCAGTCTTTACTGTCATAAAAGCTCAGATATGTCATCACTGCCTGTCTTCATAATGTATTAAAATCATCTGGAGCAATTAGAGTATGTAAAGCTCATTTTAAATCTCTAAACACTTAACTTCCCACCCCCCTATTATGGTGAATTTGGTTTGATCCAGATTCCTACACTTTTTAACACTAAATAGCTTTGCAGGGTATGTGCACTGTGATATAGAAGACTAACAGTATGTAAAGGGCAATAATATTCAGTGTGCTGACCTCTTTTAATTTCAGCTTTATTTTAAATGAGAACAAAAATTGCTTTTAACCTCTAACATATTACAGACACTTCTAGCATTCAAATGGTTAATTAAGGATAACACTAGGATATAGGGTGTGGGTTCAATATTATAGTATAGGGAATTATTAAAAAACAAAAGCAATAAAACTTTTGCTGAATAACACCGGCTTATGACTTTATTTAATGACAACCTAATATTTTAGAGGAATATAACTGCGATTTCATTCATTATTTTATTGGTATATAATGTAGAAATATTTTTTTCATTTTACTTTTTTTCAGTATTTATGCTTCAGATACTTTTTTATTTCGAACTTGGGGATATAAAAAATCGCTTTTCAAAATTTTCTCTCATAATAAACTAGGTGGCGTTTATAATGTGTTCCCTATGTCTTTCACATGAAATAAGATAAGGGAAGTGGTTTGTTTTTTAAGTCAAGTTGGTTTTGAAATATTTTGTATAGGAGCAATGCATTCTGGGAAAAAATTGGGACAAACCATTTGAATGAAGGTGGGGGACACATAAATCTTTGTTTTGAATTAAATTCAGTCTTTACTGTCATAAAAGCTCAGATATGTCATCACTGCCTGTCTTCATAATGTATTAAAATCATCTGGAGCAATTAGAGTATGTAAAGCTCATTTTAAATCTCTAAACACTTAACTTCCCACCCCCCTATTATGGTGAATTTGGTTTGATCCAGATTCCTACACTTCTTAACACTAAATAGCTTTGCAGGGAATGTGCACTGTGATATAGAAGACTAACAGTATGTAAAGGGCAATAATATTCAGTGTGCTGACCTCTTTTAATTTCAGCTTTATTTTAAATGAGAACAAAAATTGCTATTAACCTCTAAGATATTACAGACACTTCTAGCATTCAAATGGTTAATTAAGGATAACACTAGGATATAGGGTGTGGGTTCAATATTATAGTATAGGGAATTATTAAAAAACAAAAGCAATAAAACTTTTGCTGAATAACACCGGCTTATGACTTTATTTAATGACAACCTAATATTTTAGAGGAATATAACTGCGATTTCATAAATTATTTTATTGGTATATAATGTAGAAATATTTTTTTCATTTTACTTTTTTTCAGTATTTATGCTTCAGATACTTTTATATTTCAAACTTGGGGATATAAAAAATTGTTTTTCAGAATTTTGTGTCATAATAAACTAGGTGACGTTTATAATGTGTTCCCTATGTCTTTCACATGAAATAAGACAAGGAAAGTGGTTTGTTTTTTAAGTCAAGTTGGTTTTGAAATATTTTGTATAGGAGCAATGCATTCTGGGAGAAAATTGGGACAAACCATTTGAATGAAGGTGGGGGACACATAAATCTTTGTCTTGCATTAAATTCAGTCTTTACTGTCATAAAAGCTCAGATATGTCATCACTGCCTGTCTTCATAATGTATTAAAATCATCTGGAGCAATTAGAGTATGTAAAGCTCATTTTAAATCTCTAAACACTTAACTTTCCACCCCCCTATTATGGTGAATTTGGTTTGATCCAGATTCCTACACTTCTTAGCACTAAATAGCTTTGCAGGGTATGTGCACTGTGACATAGAGGACTAACAGCATGTAAAAGGCAATAATATTCAGTGTGCTGACCTCTTTTAATTTCAGCTTTATTTTAAATGAGAACAAAAATTGCTTTTAACCTCTAAGATATTACAGACACTTCTAGCATTCAAATGGTTAATTAAGAATAACACTAGGATATAGGGTGTGGGTTCAATATTATAGTATAGGGAATTATTAAAAAAGAAAAGCAATAAAACGTTTGCTGAATAACACCGGCTTATGACTTTTTTTAATGACAACCTAATATTTTAGAGGAATATAACTGCAATTTCATCCATTATATTATTGGTATATAATGTAGAAATATTTTTTCAGGTTTTTTTTTTTCAGTATTTGTGCTTCAGATACTTTTTTATTTCGAACTTGGGGATATAAAAAATTGCTTTTCAGAATTTTCTCTCATAATAAACTAGGTGGCGTTTATAATGTGTTCCCTATGTCTTTCACATGAAATAAGATAAGGGAATTGGTTTGTTTTTTAAGTCAAGTTGGTTTTAAAATATTTTGTATAGGAGCAATGCATTCTGGGAGAAAATTGGGACAAACCATTTGAATGAAGGTGGGGTACACATAAATCTTTGTTTTGACTTAAATTCAGTCTTTACTGTCATAAAAGCTCAGATATGTCATCACTGCCTGTCTTCATAATGTATTAAAATCATCTGGAGCAGTTAGAGTATGTAAAGCTCATTTTAAATCTCTAAACACTTAACTTCCCACCCCCTATTATGGTGAATTTGGTTTGATCCAGATTCCTACACTTCTTAACACTAAATAGCTTTGCAGGGTATGTGCACTGTGATATAGAAGACTAACAGTATGTAAAGGGCAATAATATTCAGTGTGCTGACCTCTTTTAATTTCAGCTTTATTTTAAATGAGAACAAAAATTGCTATTAACCTCTAAGATATTACAGACACTTCTAGCATTCAAATGGTTAATTAAGGATAACACTAGGATAAAGGGTGTGGGTTCAATATTATAGTATAGGGAATTATTAAAAAACAATATCAATAAAACGTTTGCTGAATAACACCGGCTTATGACTTTATTTAATGACAACCTAATATTTTAGAGGAATATAACTGCGATTTCATCCATTATTTTATTGGAATATAATGTAGAAATATTTTTTTCATTTTCTTTTTTTCAGTATTTATGCTTCAGATACTTTTTTATTTCGAACTTGGGGATATAAAAAATCGCGTTTCAGAATTTTCTCTCATAATAAACTAGGTGGCGTTTATAATGTGTTCCCTATGTCTTTCACATGAAATAAGATAAGGGAAGTGGTATGTTTTTTAATTCAAGTTGGTTTTGAAATATTTTGTATAGGAGCAATGCATTCTGGGAGAAAATTGGGACAAACCATTTGAATGAAGGTGGGGTACACATAAATCTTTGTTTTGAATTAAATTCAGTCTTTACTGTCATAAAAGCTCAGATATGTCATCACTGCCTGTCTTCATAATCTATTAAAATCATCTGGAGCAGTTAGAGTATGTAAAGCTCATTTTAAATCTCTAAACACTTAACTTTCCACCCCCCTATTATGGTGAATTTGGTTTGATCCAGATTCCTACACTTCTTAACACTAAATAGCTTTGCAGGGTATGTGCACTGTGACATAGAGGACTAACAGCATGTAAAAGGCAATAATATTCAGTGTGCTGACCTCTTTTAATTTCAGCTTTATTTTAAATGAGAACAAAAATTGCTTTTAACCTCTAAAATATTACAGACACTTCTAGCATTCAAATGGTTAATTAAGAATAACACTAGGATATAGGGTGTGGGTTCAATATTATAGTATAGGGAATTATTAAAAAACAAAAGCAATAAAACTATTGTTGAATAACACCGGCTTATGACTTTATTTAATGACAACCTAATATTTTAGAGGAACATAACTACAATTTCATCCATTATATTATTGGTATATAATGTAGAAATATTTTTTCAGGTTTTTTTTTTCAGTATTTATGCTTCAAATACTTTTTTATTTCGAACTTGGGGATATAAAAAATCACTTTTCAGAATTTTCTCTCATAATAAACTAGGTGGTGTTTATAATGTTTTCCCTATGTCTTTCACATGAAATAAGATAACGGAAGTGGTTTGTTTTTTAAGTCAAGTTAGTTTTGAAATATTTTGTATAGGAGCAATGCATTCTGGGAGAAAATTGGGACAAACCATTTGAATGAAGGTGGGGTACACATACATCTTTGTTTTGAATTAAATTCAGTCTTTACTGTCATAAAAGCTCAGATATGTCATCACTGCCTGTCTTCATAATGTATTAAAATCATCTGGAGCAATTAGAGTATGTAAAGCTCATTTTAAATCTCTAAACACTTAACTTCCCACCCCCCTATTATGGTGAATTTGGTTTGATCCAGATTCCTACACTTCTTAACACTAAATAGCTTTGCAGGGTATGTGCACTGTGATATAGAAGACTAACAGTATGTAAAGGGCAATAATATTCAGTGTGCTGACCTCTTTTATTTTCAGCTTTATTTTAAATGAGAACAAAAATTGCTATTAAACTCTAAGATATTACAGACACTTCTAGCATTCAAATGGTTAATTAAGGATAACACTAGGATATAGGGTGTGGGTTCAATATTATAGTATAGGGAATTATTAAAAAACAAAAGCAATAAAACTTTTGCTGAATAACACCGGCTTATGACTTTATTTAATGACAACCTAATATTTTAGAGAAATATAACTGCAATTTCATCCATTATTTTATTGGTATATAATGTAGAAATATTTTTTTCATTTTCTTTTTTTCAGTATTTATGCTTCATATACTTTTTTATTTCAAACTTGGGGATATAAAAAATTGTTTTTCAGAATTTTGTGTCATAATAAACTAGGTGGCGTTTATAATGTGTTCCCTATGTCTTTCACATGAAATAAGATAAGGGAAGTGGTTTGTTTTTTAAGTCAAGTTGGTTTTGAAATATTTTGTATAGGAGCAATGCATTCTGGGAGAAAATTGGGACAAACCATTTGAATGAAGGTGGGGTACACATAAATCTTTGTTTTGCATTAAATTCAGTCTTTACTATCATAAAAGCTCAGATATGTCATCACTTCCTGTCTTCATAATGTATTAAAATCATCTGGAGCAATTAGAGTATGTAAAGCTCATTTTAAATCTCTAAACACTTAACTTCCCACCCCCCTATTATGGTGAATTTGGTTTGATCCAGATTACTACACTTCTTAACACTAAATAGCTTTGCAGGGTATGTGCACTGTGATATAGAAGACTAACAATATGTAAAGGGCAATAATATTCAGTGTGCTGACCTCTTTTAATTTCAGCTTTATTTTAAATGAGAACAAAAATTGCTATTAACCTCTAAGATATTACAGACACTTCTAGCATTCAAATGGTTAATTAAGGATAACACTAGGATATAGGGTGTGGGTTCAATATTATAGTATAGGGAATTATTAAAAAACAAAAGCAATAAAACTTTTGCTGAATAACACCGGCTTATGACTTTATTTAAAGACAACCTAATATTTTAGAGGAATATAACTGCGATTTCATCCATTATTTTATTGGTATATAATGTAGAAATATTTTTTTCATTTTCTTTTTTTCAGTATTTATGCTTCAGATACTTTTTTATTTCAAACTTGGGGATATAAAAACTTGTTTTTCAGAATTTTCTCTCATAATAAACTAGGTGGCGTTTATAATGTGTTCCCTATGTCTTTCACATGAAATAAGACAAGGAAAGTGGTTTGTTTTTTAAGTCAAGTTGGTTTTGAAATATTTTGTATAGGAGCAATGCATTCTGGGATAAAATTGGGACAAACCATTTGAATGAAGGTGGGGGACACATAAATCTTTGTTTTGCATTAAATTCAGTCTTTACTGTCATAAAAGCTCAGATATGTCATCACTGCCTGTCTTCATAATGTATTAAAATCATCTGGAGCAATTAGAGTATGTAAAGCTAATTTTAAATCTCTAAACACTTAACTTCCCACCCCCCTATTATGGTGAATTTGGTTTGATCCAGATTCCTACACTTCTTAACACTAAATAGCTTTGCAGGGTATGTGCACTGTGATATAGAAGACTAACAGTATGTAAAGGGCAATAATATTCAGTGTGCTGACCTCTTTTAATTTCAGCTTTATTTTAAATGAGAACAAAAATTGCTATTAACCTCTAAGATATTACAGACACTTCTAGCATTCAAATAGTTAATTAAGGATAACACTAGGATATAGGGTGTGGGTTCAATATTATAGTATAGGGAATTATTAAAAAACAAAAGCAATAAAACTTTTGCTGAATAACACCGGCTTATGACTTTATTTAATGACAACCTAATATTTTAGAGGAATATAACTGCGATTTCATCCATTATTTTATTGGTGTATAATGTAGAAATATTTTTTTCATTTTCTTTTTTTCAGTATTTATGCTTCAGATACTTTTTTATTTCAAACTTGGGGATATAAAAAATTGTTTTTCAGAATTTTGTGTCATAATAAACTAGGTGGCGTTTATAATGTGTTCCCTATGTCTTTCACATGAAATAAGATAAGGGAAGTGGTTTGTTTTTTAAGTCAAGTTGGTTTTGAAATATTTTGTATAGGAGTAATGCATTCTGGGAGAAAATTGGGACAAACCATTTGAATGAAGGTGGGGTACACATAAATCTTTGTTTTGACTTAAATTCAGTCTTTACTGTCATAAAAGCTCAGATATGTCATCACTGCCTGTCTTCATAATGTATTAAAATCATCTGGAGCAATTAGAGTATGTAAAGCTCATTTTAAATCTCTAAACACTTAACTTTCCACCCCCCTATTATGGTGAATTTGGTTTGATCCAGATTCCTACACTTCTTAACACTAAATAGCTTTGCAGGGTATGTGCACTGTGACATAGAGGACTAACAGCATGTAAAAGGCAATAATATTCAGTGTGCTGACCTCTTTTAATTTCAGCTTTATTTTAAATGAGAACAAAAATTGCTATTAACCTCTAAGATATTACAGACACTTCTAGCATTCAAATGGTTAATTAAGAATAACACTAGGATATAGGGTGTGGGTTCAATATTATAGTATAGGGAATTATTAAAAAACAAAAGCAATAAAACTTTTGTTGAATAACACCGGCTTATGACTTTATTTAATGACAACCTAATATTTTAGAGGAACATAACTGCAATTTCATCCATTATATTATTGGTATATAATGTAGAAATATTTTTTCAGGTTTTTTTTTTTCAGTATTTATGCTTCAAATACTTTTTTATTTCGAACTTGGGGATATAAAAAATCGCTTTTCAGAATTTTCTCTCATAATAAACTAGGTGGCGTTTATAATGTGTTCCCTATGTCTTTCACATGATATAAGATAAGGGAAGTGGTTTGTTTTTTAAGTCAAGTTGGTTTTGAAATATTTTGTATAGGAGCAATGCATTCTGGGAGAATATTGGGACAAACCATTTGAATGACAGTGGGGGACACATAAATCTTTGTTTTGCATTAAATTCAGTTTTTACTGTCATAAAAGCTCAGATATGTCATCACTGTCTGTCTTCATAATGTACTAAAATCATCTGGAGCAATTAGAGTATGTAAAGCTCATTTTAAATCTCTAAACACTTAACTTTCCACCCCCCTATTATGGTGAATTTGGTTTAATCCAGATTCCTACACTTCTTAACACTAAATAGCTTTGCAGGGTATGTGCACTGTGACATAGAGGACTAAAAGCATGTAAAAGGCAATAATATTCAGTGTGCTGACCTCTTTTAATTTCAGCTTTATTTTAAATGAGAACAAAAATTGCTTTTAACCTCTAAGATATTACAGACACTTCTAGCATTCAAATGGTTAATTAAGAATAACACTAGGATATAGGGTGTGGGTTCAATATTATAGTATAGGGAATTATTAAAAAACAAAAGCAATAAAACTTTTGTTGAATAACACCGGCTTATGACTTTATTTAATGACAACCTAATATTTTAGAGGAACATAACTGCAATTTCATCCATTATATTATTGGTATATAATGTAGAAATATTTTTTCAGGTTTTTTTTCAGTATTTATGCTTCAAATACTTTTTTATTTCGAACTTGGGGATATAAAAAATCGCTTTTCAGAATTTTCTCTCATAATAAACTAGGTGGTGTTTATAATGTGTTCCCTATGTCTTTCACATGATATAAGATAAGGGAAGTGGTTTGTTTTTTAAGTCAAGTTGGTTTTGAAATATTTTGTATAGGAGCAATGCATTCTGGGAGAAAATTGGGACAAACCATTTGAATGAAGGTGGGGTACACATAAATCTTTGTTTTGAATTAAATTCAGTCTTTACTGTCATAAAAGCTCAGATATGTCATCACTGCCTGTCTTCATAATGTATTAAAATCATCTGGAGCAATTAGAGTATGTAAAGCTCATTTTAAATCTCTAAACACTTAACTTCCCACCCCCCTATTATGGTGAATTTGGTTTGATCCAGATTCCTACACTTCTTAACACTAAATAGCTTTGCAGGGTATGTGCACTGTGATATAGAAGACTAACAGTATGTAAAGGGCAATAATATTCAGTGTGCTGACCTCTTTTATTTTCAGCTTTATTTTAAATGAGAACAAAAATTGCTATTAAACTCTAAGATATTACAGACACTTCTAGCATTCAAATGGTTAATTAAGGATAACACTAGGATATAGGGTGTGGGTTCAATATTATAGTATAGGGAATTATTAAAAAACAAAAGCAATAAAACTTTTGCTGAATAACACCGGCTTATGACTTTATTTAATGACAACCTAATATTTTAGAGGAATATAACTGCGATTTCATCCATTATTTTATTGGTATATAATGTAGAAATATTTTTTTCATTTTCTTTTTTTCAGTATTTATGCTTCAGATACTTTTTTATTTCAAACTTGGGGATATAAAAAATGGCTTTTCAGAATTTTGTCTCATAACAAACTAGGTGGCGTTTATAATGTGTTCCCTATGTCTTTCGCATGAAATAAGACAAGGGAAGTTGTTTGTTTTTTAAGTCATGTTGGTTTTGAAATATTTTGTATAGGAGCAATGCATTCTGGGAGAAAATTGGGACAAACCATTTGAATGACAGTGGGGGACACATAAATCTTTGTTTTGCATTAAATTCAGTTTTTACTGTCATAAAAGCTCAGATATGTCATCACTGTCTGTCTTCATAATGTACTAAAATCATCTGGAGCAATTAGAGTATGTAAAGCTCATTTTAAATCTCTAAACACTTAACTTTCCACCCCCCTATTATGGTGAATTTGGTTTGATCCAGATTCCTACACTTCTTAACACTAAATAGCTTTGCAGGGTATGTGCACTGTGATATAGAAGACTAACAGTATGTAAAGGGCAATAATATTCAGTGTGCTGACCTCTTTTAATTTCAGCTTTATTTTAAATGAGAACAAAAATTGCTATTAACCTCTAAGATATTACAGACACTTCTAGCATTCAAATGGTTAATTAAGGATAACACTAGGATATAGGGTGTGGGTTCAATATTATAGTATAGGGAATTATTAAAAAACAAAAGCAATAAAACTTTTGCTGAATAACACCGGCTTATGACTTTATTTAATGACAACCTAATATTTTAGAGGAATATAACTGCGATTTCATAAATTATTTTATTGGTATATAATGTAGAAATATTTTTTTCATTTTACTTTTTTTCAGTATTTATGCTTCAGATACTTTTATATTTCAAACTTGGGGATATAAAAAATTGTTTTTCAGAATTTTGTGTCATAATAAACTAGGTGGCGTTTATAATGTGTTCCCTATGTCTTTCACATGAAATAAGACAAGGAAAGTGGTTTGTTTTTTAAGTCAAGTTGGTTTTGAAATATTTTGTATAGGAGCAATGCATTCTGGGAGAAAATTGGGACAAACCATTTGAATGAAGGTGGGGGACACATAAATCTTTGTCTTGCATTAAATTCTGTCTTTACTGTCATAAAAGCTCAGATATGTCATCACTGCCTGTCTTCATAATGTATTAAAATCATCTGGAGCAATTAGAGTATGTAAAGCTCATTTTAAATATCTAAACACTTAACTTTCCACCCCCCTATTATGGTGAATTTGGTTTGATCCAGATTCCTACACTTCTTAACACTAAATAGCTTTGCAGGGTATGTGCACTGTGACATAGAGGACTAACAGCATGTAAAAGGCAATAATATTCAGTGTGCTGACCTCTTTTAATTTCAGCTTTATTTTAAATGAGAACAAAAATTGCTTTTAACCTCTAAGATATTACAGACACTTCTAGCATTCAAATGGTTAATTAAGAATAACACTAGGATATAGGGTGTGGGTTCAATATTATAGTATAGGGAATTATTAAAAAACAAAAGCAATAAAACTTTTGCTGAATAACACCGGCTTATGACTTTATTTAATGACAACCTAATATTTTAGAGGAATATAACTGCAATTTCATCCATTATATTATTGGTATATAATGTGGAAATATTTTTTCAGGTTTTTTTTTTCAGTATTTGTGCTTCAGATACTTTTTTATTTCGAACTTGGGGATATAAAAAATTGCTTTTCAGAATTTTCTCTCATAATAAACTAGGTGGCGTTTATAATGTGTTCCCTATGTCTTTCACATGAAATAAGATAAGGGAATTGGTTTGTTTTTTAAGTCAAGTTGGTTTTGAAATATTTTGTATAGGAGCAATGCATTCTGGGAGAAAATTGGGACAAACCATTTGAATGAAGGTGGGGTACACATAAATCTTTGTTTTGACTTAAATTCAGTCTTTACTGTCATAAAAGCTCAGATATGTCATCACTGCCTGTCTTCATAATGTATTAAAATCATCTGGAGCAGTTAGAGTATGTAAAGCTCATTTTAAATCTCTAAACACTTAACTTCCCACCCCCTATTATGGTGAATTTGGTTTGATCCAGATTCCTACACTTCTTAACACTAAATAGCTTTGCAGGGTATGTGCACTGTGATATAGAAGACTAACAGTATGTAAAGGGCAATAATATTCAGTGTGCTGACCTTTTTTAATTTCAGCTTTATTTTAAATGAAAACAAAAATTGCTATTAACCTCTAAGATATTACAGACACTTCTAGCATTCAAATGGTTAATTAAGGATAACACTAGGATATAGGGTGTGGGTTCAATATTATAGTATAGGGAATTATTAAAAAACAATATCAATAAAACGTTTGCTGAATAACACCGGCTTATGACTTTATTTAATGACAACCTAATATTTTAGAGGAATATAACTGCGATTTCATCCATTATTTTATTGGTATATAATGTAGAAATATTTTTTTCATTTTCTTTTTTTCAGTATTTATGCTTCAGATACTTTTTTATTTCGAACTTGGGGATATAAAAAATCGCGTTTCAGAATTTTCTCTCATAATAAACTAGGTGGCGTTTATAATGTGTTCCCTATGTCTTTCACATGAAATAAGATAAGGGAAGTGGTATGTTTTTTAAGTCAAGTTGGTTTTGAAATATTTTGTATAGGAGCAATGCATTCTGGGAGAAAATTGGGACAAACCATTTGAATGAAGGTGGGGTACACATAAATCTTTGTTTTGAATTAAATTCAGTCTTTACTGTCATAAAAGCTCAGATATGTCATCACTGCCTGTCTTCATAATCTATTAAAATCATCTGGAGCAGTTAGAGTATGTAAAGCTCATTTTAAATCTCTAAACACTTAACTTCCCACCCCCCTATTATGGTGAATTTGGTTTGATCCAGATTCCTACACTTCTTAACACTAAATAGCTTTGCAGGGTATGTGCACTGTGACATAGAGGACTAACAGCATGTAAAAGGCAATAATATTCAGTGTGCTGACCTCTTTTAATTTCAGCTTTATTTTAAATGAGAACAAAAATTGCTTTTAACCTCTAAGATATTACAGACACTTCTAGCATTCTAATGGTTAATTAAGAATAACACTAGGATATAGGGTGTGGGTTCAATATTATAGTATAGGGAATTATTAAAAAACAAAAGCAATAAAACTTTTGTTGAATAACACCGGCTTATGACTTTATTTAATGACAACCTAATATTTTAGAGGAACATAACTGCAATTTCATCCATTATATTATTGGTATATAATGTAGAAATATTTTTTCAGGTTTTTTTTTTCAGTATTTATGCTTCAAATACTTTTTTATTTCGAACTTGGGGGTATAAAAAATCACTTTTCAGAATTTTCTCTCATAATAAACTAGGTGGCGTTTATAATGTGTTCCCTATGTCTTTCACATGAAATAAGATAAGGGAAGTGGTTTGTTTTTTAAGTCAAGTTGGTTTTGAAATATTTTGTATAGGAGCAATGCATTCTGGGAGAAAATTGGGACAAACCATTTGAATGAAGGTGGGGTACACATAAATCTTTGTTTTGAATTAAATTCAGTCTTTACTGTCATAAAAGCTCAGATATGTCATCACTGCCTGTCTTCATAATCTATTAAAATCATCTGGAGCAGTTAGAGTATGTAAAGCTCATTTTAAATCTCTAAACACTTAACTTCCCACCCCCCTATTATGGTGAATTTGGTTTAATCCAGATTCCTACACTTCTTAACACTAAATAGCTTTGCAGGGTATGTGCACTGTGACATAGAGGACTAAAAGCATGTAAAAGGCAATAATATTCAGTGTGCTGACCTCTTTTAATTTCAGCTTTATTTTAAATGAGAACAAAAATTGTTTTTAACCTCTAAGATATTACAGACACTTCTAGCATTCAAATGGTTAATTAAGAATAACACTAGGATATAGGGTGTGGGTTCAATATTATAGTATAGGGAATTATTAAAAAACAAAAGCAATAAAACTTTTGTTGAATAACACCGGCTTATGACTTTATTTAATGACAACCTAATATTTTAGAGGAACATAACTGCAATTTCATCCATTATATTATTGGTATATAATGTAGAAATATTTTTTTCATTTTCTTTTTTTCAGTATTTATGCTTCAGATACTTTTTTATTTCAAACTTGGGGATATAAAAAATGGCTTTTCAGAATTTTGTCTCATAACAAACTAGGTGGCGTTTATAATGTGTTCCCTATGTCTTTCGTATGAAATAAGACAAGGGAAGTTGTTTGTTTTTTAAGTCATGTTGGTTTTGAAATATTTTGTATAGGAGCAATGCATTCTGGGAGAAAATTGGGACAAACCATTTGAATGACAGTGGGGGACACATAAATCTTTGTTTTGCATTAAATTCAGTTTTTACTGTCATAAAAGCTCAGATATGTCATCACTGTCTGTCTTCATAATGTACTAAAATCATCTGGAGCAATTAGAGTATGTAAAGCTCATTTTAAATCTCTAAACACTTAACTTTCCACCCCCCTATTATGGTGAATTTGGTTTGATCCAGATTCCTACACTTCTTAACACTAAATAGCTTTGCAGGGTATGTGCACTGTGATATAGAAGACTAACAGTATGTAAAGGGCAATAATATTCAGTGTGCTGACCTCTTTTAATTTCAGCTTTATTTTAAATGAGAACAAAAATTGCTATTAACCTCTAAGATATTACAGACACTTCTAGCATTCAAATGGTTAATTAAGGATAACACTAGGATATAGGGTGTGGGTTCAATATTATAGTATAGGGAATTATTAAAAAACAAAAGCAATAAAACTTTTGCTGAATAACACCGGCTTATGACTTTATTTAATGACAACCTAATATTTTAGAGGAATATAACTGCGATTTCATAAATTATTTTATTGGTATATAATGTAGAAATATTTTTTTCATTTTACTTTTTTTCAGTATTTATGCTTCAGATACTTTTATATTTCAAACTTGGGGATATAAAAAATTGTTTTTCAGAATTTTGTGTCATAATAAACTAGGTGGCGTTTATAATGTGTTCCCTATGTCTTTCACATGAAATAAGACAAGGAAAGTGGTTTGTTTTTTAAGTCAAGTTGGTTTTGAAATATTTTGTATAGGAGCAATGCATTCTGGGAGAAAATTGGGACAAACCATTTGAATGAAGGTGGGGGACACATAAATCTTTGTCTTGCATTAAATTCAGTCTTTACTGTCATAAAAGCTCAGATATGTCATCACTGCCTGTCTTCATAATGTATTAAAATCATCTGGAGCAATTAGAGTATGTAAAGCTCATTTTAAATATCTAAACACTTAACTTTCCACCCCCCTATTATGGTGAATTTGGTTTGATCCAGATTCCTACACTTCTTAACACTAAATAGCTTTGCAGGGTATGTGCACTGTGACATAGAGGACTAACAGCATGTAAAAGGCAATAATATTCAGTGTGCTGACCTCTTTTAATTTCAGCTTTATTTTAAATGAGAACAAAAATTGCTTTTAACCTCTAAGATATTACAGACACTTCTAGCATTCAAATGGTTAATTAAGAATAACACTAGGATATAGGGTGTGGGTTCAATATTATAGTATAGGGAATTATTAAAAAACAAAAGCAATAAAACTTTTGCTGAATAACACCGGCTTATGACTTTATTTAATGACAACCTAATATTTTAGAGGAATATAACTGCAATTTCATCCATTATATTATTGGTATATAATGTGGAAATATTTTTTCAGGTTTTTTTTTTCAGTATTTGTGCTTCAGATACTTTTTTATTTCGAACTTGGGGATATAAAAAATTGCTTTTCAGAATTTTCTCTCATAATAAACTAGGTGGCGTTTATAATGTGTTCCCTATGTCTTTCACATGAAATAAGATAAGGGAATTGGTTTGTTTTTTAAGTCAAGTTGGTTTTGAAATATTTTGTATAGGAGCAATGCATTCTGGGAGAAAATTGGGACAAACCATTTGAATGAAGGTGGGGTACACATAAATCTTTGTTTTGACTTAAATTCAGTCTTTACTGTCATAAAAGCTCAGATATGTCATCACTGCCTGTCTTCATAATGTATTAAAATCATCTGGAGCAGTTAGAGTATGTAAAGCTCATTTTAAATCTCTAAACACTTAACTTCCCACCCCCTATTATGGTGAATTTGGTTTGATCCAGATTCCTACACTTCTTAACACTAAATAGCTTTGCAGGGTATGTGCACTGTGATATAGAAGACTAACAGTATGTAAAGGGCAATAATATTCAGTGTGCTGACCTTTTTTAATTTCAGCTTTATTTTAAATGAGAACAAAAATTGCTATTAACCTCTAAGATATTACAGACACTTCTAGCATTCAAATGGTTAATTAAGGATAACACTAGGATATAGGGTGTGGGTTCAATATTATAGTATAGGGAATTATTAAAAAACAATATCAATAAAACGTTTGCTGAATAACACCGGCTTATGACTTTATTTAATGACAACCTAATATTTTAGAGGAATATAACTGCGATTTCATCCATTATTTTATTGGTATATAATGTAGAAATATTTTTTTCATTTTCTTTTTTTCAGTATTTATGCTTCAGATACTTTTTTATTTCGAACTTGGGGATATAAAAAATCGCGTTTCAGAATTTTCTCTCATAATAAACTAGGTGGCGTTTATAATGTGTTCCCTATGTCTTTCACATGAAATAAGATAAGGGAAGTGGTATGTTTTTTAAGTCAAGTTGGTTTTGAAATATTTTGTATAGGAGCAATGCATTCTGGGAGAAAATTGGGACAAACCATTTGAATGAAGGTGGGGTACACATAAATCTTTGTTTTGAATTAAATTCAGTCTTTACTGTCATAAAAGCTCAGATATGTCATCACTGCCTGTCTTCATAATCTATTAAAATCATCTGGAGCAGTTAGAGTATGTAAAGCTCATTTTAAATCTCTAAACACTTAACTTCCCACCCCCCTATTATGGTGAATTTGGTTTGATCCAGATTCCTACACTTCTTAACACTAAATAGCTTTGCAGGGTATGTGCACTGTGACATAGAGGACTAACAGCATGTAAAAGGCAATAATATTCAGTGTGCTGACCTCTTTTAATTTCAGCTTTATTTTAAATGAGAACAAAATTTGCTTTTAACCTCTAAGATATTACAGACACTTCTAGCATTCAAATGGTTAATTAAGAATAACACTAGGATATAGGGTGTGGGTTCAATATTATAGTATAGGGAATTATTAAAAAACAAAAGCAATAAAACTTTTGCTGAATAACACCGGCTTATGACTTTATTTAATGACAACCTAATATTTTAGAGGAATATAACTGCAATTTCATCCATTATATTATTGGTATATAATGTGGAAATATTTTTTCAGGTTTTTTTTTTCAGTATTTGTGCTTCAGATACTTTTTTATTTCGAACTTGGGGATATAAAAAATTGCTTTTCAGAATTTTCTCTCATAATAAACTAGGTGGCGTTTATAATGTGTTCCCTATGTCTTTCACATGAAATAAGATAAGGGAATTGGTTTGTTTTTTAAGTCAAGTTGGTTTTGAAATATTTTGTATAGGAGCAATGCATTCTGGGAGAAAATTGGGACAAACCATTTGAATGAAGGTGGGGTACACATAAATCTTTGTTTTGACTTAAATTCAGTCTTTACTGTCATAAAAGCTCAGATATGTCATCACTGCCTGTCTTCATAATGTATTAAAATCATCTGGAGCAGTTAGAGTATGTAAAGCTCATTTTAAATCTCTAAACACTTAACTTCCCACCCCCTATTATGGTGAATTTGGTTTGATCCAGATTCCTACACTTCTTAACACTAAATAGCTTTGCAGGGTATGTGCACTGTGATATAGAAGACTAACAGTATGTAAAGGGCAATAAAATTCAGTGTGCTGACCTTTTTTAATTTCAGCTTTATTTTAAATGAGAACAAAAATTGCTATTAACCTCTAAGATATTACAGACACTTCTAGCATTCAAATGGTTAATTAAGGATAACACTAGGATATAGGGTGTGGGTTCAATATTATAGTATAGGGAATTATTAAAAAACAATATCAATAAAACGTTTGCTGAATAACACCGGCTTATGACTTTATTTAATGACAACCTAATATTTTAGAGGAATATAACTGCGATTTCATCCATTATTTTATTGGTATATAATGTAGAAATATTTTTTTCATTTTCTTTTTTTCAGTATTTATGCTTCAGATACTTTTTTGTTTCGAACTTGGGGATATAAAAAATCGCGTTTCAGAATTTTCTCTCATAATAAACTAGGTGGCGTTTATAATGTGTTCCCTATGTCTTTCACATGAAATAAGATAAGGGAAGTGGTATGTTTTTTAAGTCAAGTTGGTTTTGAAATATTTTGTATAGGAGCAATGCATTCTGGGAGAAAATTGGGACAAACCATTTGAATGAAGGTGGGGTACACATAAATCTTTGTTTTGAATTAAATTCAGTCTTTACTGTCATAAAAGCTCAGATATGTCATCACTGCCTGTCTTCATAATCTATTAAAATCATCTGGAGCAGTTAGAGTATGTAAAGCTCATTTTAAATCTCTAAACACTTAACTTCCCACCCCCCTATTATGGTGAATTTGGTTTGATCCAGATTCCTACACTTCTTAACACTAAATAGCTTTGCAGGGTATGTGCACTGTGACATAGAGGACTAACAGCATGTAAAAGGCAATAATATTCAGTGTGCTGACCTCTTTTAATTTCAGCTTTATTTTAAATGAGAACAAAAATTGCTTTTAACCTCTAAGATATTACAGACACTTCTAGCATTCAAATGGTTAATTAAGAATAACACTAGGATATAGGGTGTGGGTTCAATATTATAGTATAGGGAATTATTAAAAAACAAAAGCAATAAAACTTTTGTTGAATAACACCGGCTTATGACTTTATTTAATGACAACCTAATATTTTAGAGGAACATAACTGCAATTTCATCCATTATATTATTGGTATATAATGTAGAAATATTTTTTCAGGTTTTTTTTTTCAGTATTTATGCTTCAAATACTTTTTTATTTCGAACTTGGGCGTATAAAAAATCACTTTTCAGAATTTTCTCTCATAATAAACTAGGTGGCGTTTATAATGTGTTCCCTATGTCTTTCACATGAAATAAGATAAGGGAAGTGGTTTGTTTTTTAAGTCAAGTTGGTTTTGAAATATTTTGTATAGGAGCAATGCATTCTGGGAGAAAATTGGGACAAACCATTTGAATGAAGGTGGGGTACACATAAATCTTTGTTTTGAATTAAATTCAGTCTTTACTGTCATAAAAGCTCAGATATGTCATCACTGCCTGTCTTCATAATGTATTAAAATCATCTGGAGCAATTAGAGTATGTAAAGCTCATTTTAAATCTTTAAACACTTAACTTCCCACCCCCCTATTATGGTGAATTTGGTTTGATCCAGATTCCTACACTTCTTAACACTAAATAGCTTTGCAGGGTATGTGCACTGTGATATAGAAGACTAACAGTATGTAAAGGGCAATAATATTCAGTGTGCTGACCTCTTTTATTTTCAGCTTTATTTTAAATGAGAACAAAAATTGCTATTAAACTCTAAGATATTACAGACACTTCTAGCATTCAAATGGTTAATTAAGGATAACACTAGGATATAGGGTGTGGGTTCAATATTATAGTATAGGGAATTATTAAAAAACAAAAGCAATAAAACTTTTGCTGAATAACACCGGCTTATGACTTTATTTAATGACAACCTAATATTTTAGAGAAATATAACTGCAATTTCATCCATTATTTTATTGGTATATAATGTAGAAATATTTTTTTCATTTTCTTTTTTTCAGTATTTATGCTTCATATACTTTTTTATTTCAAACTTAGGGATATAAAAAATGGCTTTTCAGAATTTTGTGTCATAATAACTAGGTGGCGTTTATAATGTGTTCCCTATGTCTTTCACATGAAATAAGACAAGGAAAGTGGTTTGTTTTTTAAGTCAAGTTGGTTTTGAAATATTTTGTATAGGAGCTATGCATTCTGGGAGAAAATTGGGACAAATCATTTGAATGAAGGTGGGGGACACATAAATCTTTGTTTTGCATTAAATTCAGTCTTTACTGTCATAAAAGCTCAGATATGTCATCACTGCCTGTCTTCATAATGTATTAAAATCATCTGGAGCAATTAGAGTATGTAAAGCTCATTTTAAATCTCTAAACACTTAACTTTCCACCCCCCTATTATGGTGAATTTGGTTTGATCCAGATTCCTACACTTCTTAACCCTAAATAGCTTAGCAGGTTATGTGCACTGTGATATAGAAGACTAACAGCATGTAAAGGGCAATAATATTCAGTGTGCTGATCTCTTTTACTTTCAGCTTTATTTTAAATGAGAACAAAAATTGCTTTTAACCTCTAAGATATTACAGACACTTCTAGCATTCAAATGGTTAATTAAGAATAACACTAGGATATAGGGTGTGGGTTCAATATTATAGTATAGGGAATTATTAAAAAACAAAAGCAATAAAACTTTTGTTGAATAACACCGGCTTATGACTTTATTTAATGACAACCTAATATTTTAGAGGAACATAACTGCAATTTCATCCATTATATTATTAGTATATAATGTAGAAATATTTTTTCAGGTTTTTTTTTTTCAGTATTTATGCTTCAAATACTTTTTTATTTCGAACTTGGGGATATAAAAAATCACTTTTCAGAATTTTCTCTCATAATAAACTAGGTGGCGTTTATAATGTGTTCCCTATGTCTTTCACATGAAATAAGATAAGGGAAGTGGTTTGTTTTTTAAGTCAAGTTGGTTTTGAAATATTTTGTATAGGAGCAATGCATTCTGGGAGAAAATTGGGACAAACCATTTGAATGAAGGTGGGGTACACATAAATCTTTGTTTTGAATTAAATTCAGTCTTTACTGTCATAAAAGCTCAGATATGTCATCACTTCCTGTCTTCATAATGTATTAAAATCATCTGGAGCAATTAGAGTATGTAAAGCTCATTTTAAATCTCTAAACACTTAACTTCCCACCCCCCTATTATGGTGAATTTGGTTTGATCCAGATTACTACACTTCTTAACACTAAATAGCTTTGCAGGGTATGTGCACTGTGATATAGAAGACTAACAATATGTAAAGGGCAATAATATTCAGTGTGCTGACCTCTTTTAATTTCAGCTTTATTTTAAATGAGAACAAAAATTGCTATTAACCTCTAAGATATTACAGACACTTCTAGCATTCAAATGGTTAATTAAGGATAACACTAGGATATAGGGTGTGGGTTCAATATTATAGTATAGGGAATTATTAAAAAACAAAAGCAATAAAACTTTTACTGAATAACACCGGCTTATGACTTTATTTAATGACAACCTAATATTTTAGAGGAATATAACTGCGAATTCATCCATTATTTTATTGGTATATAATGTAGAAATATTTTTTTCATTTTCTTTTTTTCAGTATTTATGCTTCAGATACTTTTTTATTTCGAACTTGGGGATATAAAAACTTGTTTTTCAGAATTTTCTCTCATAATAAACTAGGTGGCGTATATAATGTGTTCCCTATGTCTTTCACATGAAATAAGACAAGGAAAGTGGTTTGTTTTTTAAGTCAAGTTGGTTTTGAAATATTTTGTATAGGAGCAATGCATTCTGGGATAAAATTGGGACAAACCATTTGAATGAAGGTGGGGGACACATAAATCTTTGTTTTGCATTAAATTCAGTCTTTACTGTCATAAAAGCTCAGATATGTCACCACTGCCTGTCTTCATAATGTATTAAAATCATCTGGAGCAATTAGAGTATGTAAAGCTAATTTTAAATCTCTAAACACTTAACTTCCCACCCCCCTATTATGGTGAATTTGGTTTGATCCAGATTCCTACACTTCTTAACACTAAATAGCCTTGCAGGGTATGTGCACTGTGATATAGAAGACTAACAGTATGTAAAGGGCAATAATATTCAGTGTGCTGACCTCTTTTAATTTCAGCTTTATTTTAAATGAGAACAAAAATTGCTATTAACCTCTAAGATATTACAGACACTTCTAGCATTCAAATGGTTAATTAAGGATAACACTAGGATATAGGGTGTGGGTTCAATATTATAGTATAGGGAATTATTAAAAAACAAAAGCAATAAAACTTTTGCTGAATAACACCGGCTTATGACTTTATTTAATGACAACCTAATATTTTAGAGGAATATAACTGCGATTTCATCCATTATTTTATTGGTATATAATGTAGAAATATTTTTTTCATTTTCTTTTTTTCAGTATTTATGCTTCATATACTTTTTTATTTCAAACTTGGGGATATAAAAAATTGTTTTTCAGAATTTTGTGTCATAATAAACTAGGTGGCGTTTATAATGTGTTCCCTATGTCTTTCACATGAAATAAGATAAGGGAAGTGGTTTGTTTTTTAAGTCAAGTTGGTTTTGAAATATTTTGTATAGGAGCAATGCATTCTGGGAGAAAATTGGGACAAATCATTTGAATGAAGGTGGGGTACACATAAATCTTTGTTTTGACTTAAATTCAGTCTTTACTGTCATAAAAGCTCAGATATGTCATCACTGCCTGTCTTCATAATGTATTAAAATCATCTGGAGCAATTAGAGTATGTAAAGCTCATTTTAAATCTCTAAACACTTAACTTTCCACCCCCCTATTATGGTGAATTTGGTTTGATCCAGATTCCTACACTTCTTAACACTAAATAGCTTTGCAGGGTATGTGCACTGTGACATAGAGGACTAACAGCATGTAAAAGGCAATAATATTCAGTGTGCTGAACTCTTTTAATTTCAGCTTTATTTTAAATGAGAACAAAAATTGCTTTTAACCTCTAAGATATTACAGACACTTCTAGCATTCAAATGGTTAATTAAGAATAACACTAGGATATAGGGTGTGGGTTCAATATTATAGTATAGGGAATTATTAAAAAACAAAAGCAATAAAACTTTTGTTGAATAACACCGGCTTATGACTTTATTTAATGACAACCTAATATTTTAGAGGAACATAACTGCAATTTCATCCATTATATTATTAGTATATAATGTAGAAATATTTTTTCAGGTTTTTTTTTTCAGTATTTATGCTTCAAATACTTTTTTATTTCGAACTTGGGGATATAAAAAATCACTTTTCAGAATTTTCTCTCATAATAAACTAGGTGGCGTTTATAATGTGTTCCCTATGTCTTTCACATGAAATAAGATAAGGGAAGTGGTTTGTTTTTTAAGTCAAGTTGGTTTTGAAATATTTTGTATAGGAGCAATGCATTCTGGGAGAAAATTGGGACAAACCATTTGAATGAAGGTGGGGTACACATAAATCTTTGTTTTGAATTAAATTCAGTCTTTACTGTCATAAAAGCTCAGATATGTCATCACTTCCTGTCTTCATAATGTATTAAAATCATCTGGAGCAATTAGAGTATGTAAAGCTCATTTTAAATCTCTAAACACTTAACTTCCCACCCCCCTATTATGGTGAATTTGGTTTGATCCAGATTACTACACTTCTTAACACTAAATAGCTTTGCAGGGTATGTGCACTGTGATATAGAAGACTAACAATATGTAAAGGGCAATAATATTCAGTGTGCTGACCTCTTTTAATTTCAGCTTTATTTTAAATGAGAACAAAAATTGCTATTAACCTCTAAGATATTACAGACACTTCTAGCATTCAAATGGTTAATTAAGGATAACACTAGGATATAGGGTGTGGGTTCAATATTATAGTATAGGGAATTATTAAAAAACAAAAGCAATAAAACTTTTACTGAATAACACCGGCTTATGACTTTATTTAATGACAACCTAATATTTTAGAGGAATATAACTGCGAATTCATCCATTATTTTATTGGTATATAATGTAGAAATATTTTTTTCATTTTCTTTTTTTCAGTATTTATGCTTCAGATACTTTTTTATTTCGAACTTGGGGATATAAAAACTTGTTTTTCAGAATTTTCTCTCATAATAAACTAGGTGGCGTTTATAATGTGTTCCCTATGTCTTTCACATGAAATAAGACAAGGAAAGTGGTTTGTTTTTTAAGTCAAGTTGGTTTTGAAATATTTTGTATAGGAGCAATGCATTCTGGGATAAAATTGGGACAAACCATTTGAATGAAGGTGGGGGACACATAAATCTTTGTTTTGCATTAAATTCAGTCTTTACTGTCATAAAAGTTCAGATATGTCACCACTGCCTGTCTTCATAATGTATTAAAATCATCTGGAGCAATTAGAGTATGTAAAGCTAATTTTAAATCTCTAAACACTTAACTTCCCACCCCCCTATTATGGTGAATTTGGTTTGATCCAGATTCCTACACTTCTTAACACTAAATAGCCTTGCAGGGTATGTGCACTGTGATATAGAAGACTAACAGTATGTAAAGGGCAATAATATTCAGTGTGCTGACCTCTTTTAATTTCAGCTTTATTTTAAATGAGAACAAAAATTGCTATTAACCTCTAAGATATTACAGACACTTCTAGCATTCAAATGGTTAATTAAGGATAACACTAGGATATAGGGTGTGGGTTCAATATTATAGTATAGGGAATTATTAAAAAACAAAAGCAATAAAACTTTTGCTGAATAACACCGGCTTATGACTTTATTTAATGACAACCTAATATTTTAGAGGAATATAACTGCGATTTCATCCATTATTTTATTGGTATATAATGTAGAAATATTTTTTTCATTTTCTTTTTTTCAGTATTTATGCTTCATATACTTTTTTATTTCAAACTTGGGGATATAAAAAATTGTTTTTCAGAATTTTGTGTCATAATAAACTAGGTGGCGTTTATAATGTGTTCCCTATGTCTTTCACATGAAATAAGATAAGGGAAGTGGTTTGTTTTTTAAGTCAAGTTGGTTTTGAAATATTTTGTATAGGAGCAATGCATTCTGGGAGAAAATTGGGACAAATCATTTGAATGAAGGTGGGGTACACATAAATCTTTGTTTTGACTTAAATTCAGTCTTTACTGTCATAAAAGCTCAGATATGTCATCACTGCCTGTCTTCATAATGTATTAAAATCATCTGGAGCAATTAGAGTATGTAAAGCTCATTTTAAATCTCTAAACACTTAACTTTCCACCCCCCTATTATGGTGAATTTGGTTTGATCCAGATTCCTACACTTCTTAACACTAAATAGCTTTGCAGGGTATGTGCACTGTGACATAGAGGACTAACAGCATGTAAAAGGCAATAATATTCAGTGTGCTGACCTCTTTTAATTTCAGCTTTATTTTAAATGAGAACAAAAATTGCTATTAACCTCTAAGATATTACAGACACTTCTAGCATTCAAATGGTTAATTAAGAATAACACTAGGATATAGGGTGTGGGTTCAATATTATAGTATAGGGAATTATTAAAAAACAAAAGCAATAAAACTTTTGTTGAATAACACCGGCTTATGACTTTATTTAATGACAACCTAATATTTTAGAGGAACATAACTGCAATTTCATCCATTATATTATTGGTATATAATGTAGAAATATTTTTTCAGGTTTTTTTTTTTCAGTATTTATGCTTCAAATACTTTTTTATTTCGAACTTGGGGATATAAAAAATCGCTTTTCAGAATTTTCTCTCATAATAAACTAGGTGGCGTTTATAATGTGTTCCCTATGTCTTTCACATGATATAAGATAAGGGAAGTGGTTTGTTTTTTAAGTCAAGTTGGTTTTGAAATATTTTGTATAGGA
Organism: Rhinophrynus dorsalis; assembly: GCA_037306005.1. NCBI lineage: Eukaryota > Metazoa > Chordata > Amphibia > Anura > Rhinophrynidae > Rhinophrynus > Rhinophrynus dorsalis. The sequence goes on along the minus strand of CM074728.1, from coordinate 67,732,766 downwards.
GCAATGCATTCTGGGAGAAAATTGGGACAAACCATTTGAATGACAGTGGGGGACACATAAATCTTTGTTTTGCATTAAATTCAGTTTTTACTGTCATAAAAGCTCAGATATGTCATCACTGTCTGTCTTCATAATGTACTAAAATCATCTGGAGCAATTAGAGTATGTAAAGCTCATTTTAAATCTCTAAACACTTAACTTTCCACCCCCCTATTATGGTGAATTTGGTTTGATCCAGATTCCTACACTTCTTAACACTAAATAGCTTTGCAGGGTATGTGCACTGTGACATAGAGGACTAACAGCATGTAAAAGGCAATAATATTCAGTGTGCTGACCTCTTTTAATTTCAGCTTTATTTTAAATGAGAACAAAAATTGCTTTTAACCTCTAAAATATTACAGACACTTCTAGCATTCAAATGGTTAATTAAGAATAACACTAGGATATAGGGTGTGGGTTCAATATTATAGTATAGGGAATTATTAAAAAACAAAAGCAATAAAACTTTTGTTGAATAACACCGGCTTATGACTTTATTTAATGACAACCTAATATTTTAGAGGAACATAACTGCAATTTCATCCATTATATTATTGGTATATAATGTAGAAATATTTTTTCAGGTTTTTTTTTTCAGTATTTATGCTTCAAATACTTTTTATTTCGAACTTGGGGATATAAAAAATCGCTTTTCAGAATTTTCTCTCATAATAAACTAGGTGGCGTTTATAATGTGTTCCCTATGTCTTTCACATGATATAAGATAAGGGAAGTGGTTTGTTTTTTAAGTCAAGTTGGTTTTGAAATATTTTGTATAGGAGCAATGCATTCTGGGAGAAAATTGGGACAAACCATTTGAATGAAGGTGGGGTACACATAAATCTTTGTTTTGAATTAAATTCAGTCTTTACTGTCATAAAAGCTCATATATGTCATCACTGCCTGTCTTCATAATGTATTAAAATCATCTGGAGCAATTAGAGTATGTAAAGCTCATTTTAAATCTCTAAACACTTAACTTCCCACCCCCCTATTATGGTGAATTTGGTTTGATCCAGATTCCTACACTTCTTAACACTAAATAGCTTTGCAGGGTATGTGCACTGTGATATAGAAGACTAACAGTATGTAAAGGGCAATAATATTCAGTGTGCTGACCTCTTTTATTTTCAGCTTTATTTTAAATGAGAACAAAAATTGCTATTAAACTCTAAGATATTACAGACACTTCTAGCATTCAAATGGTTAATTAAGGATAACACTAGGATATAGGGTGTGGGTTCAATATTATAGTATAGGGAATTATTAAAAAACAAAAGCAATAAAACTTTTGCTGAATAACACCGGCTTATGACTTTATTTAATGACAACCTAATATTTTAGAGGAATATAACTGCGATTTCATCCATTATTTTATTCGTATATAATGTAGAAATATTTTTTTCATTTTCTTTTTTTCAGTATTTATGCTTCAGATACTTTTTTATTTCAAACTTGGGGATATAAAAAATGGCTTTTCAGAATTTTGTCTCATAACAAACTAGGTGGCGTTTATAATGTGTTCCCTATGTCTTTCGCATGAAATAAGACAAGGGAAGTTGTTTGTTTTTTAAGTCAAGTTGGTTTTGAAATATTTTGTATAGAAGCAATGCATTCTGGGAGAAAATTGGGACAAACTATTTGAATGACAGTGGGGGACACATAAATCTTTGTTTTGCATTAAATTCAGTTTTTACTGTCATAAAAGCTCAGATATGTCATCACTGTCTGTCTTCATAATGTACTAAAATCATCTGGAGCAATTAGAGTATGTAAAGCTCATTTTAAATCTCTAAACACTTAACTTTCCACCCCCCTATTATGGTGAATTTGGTTTGATCCAGATTCCTACACTTCTTAACACTAAATAGCTTTGCAGGGTATGTGCACTGTGACATAGAGGACTAACAGCATGTAAAAGGCAATAATATTCAGTGTGCTGACATCTTTTAATTTCAGCTTTATTTTAAATGAGAACAAAAATTGCTTTTAACCTCTAAGATATTACAGACACTTCTAGCATTCAAATGGTTAATTAAGAATAACACTAGGATATAGGGTGTGGGTTCAATATTATAGTATAGGGAATTATTAAAAAACAAAAGCAATAAAACATTTGCTGAATAACACCGGCTTATGACTTTTTTGAATGACAACCTAATATTTTAGAGGAATATAACTGCAATTTCATCCATTATATTATTGGTATATAATGTAGAAACATTTTTTCAGGTTTTTTTTTTCAGTATTTATGCTTCAGATACTTTTTTATTTCGAACTTGGGGATATAAAAAATCGCGTTTCAGAATTTTCTCTCATAATAAACTAGGTGGCGTTTATAATGTGTTCCCTATGTCTTTCACATGAAATAAGATAAGGGAAGTGGTTTGTTTTTTAAGTCAAGTTGGTTTTGAAATATTTTGTATAGGAGCAATGCATTCTGGGAGAAAATTGGGACAAACCATTTGAATGAAGGTGGGGTACACATAAATCTTTGTTTTGCATTAAATTCAGTCTTTACTGTCATAAAAGCTCAGATATGTCATCACTGCCTGTCTTCATAATGTATTAAAATCATCTGGAGCAATTAGAGTATGTAAAGCTCATTTTAAATCTCTAAACACTTAACTTCCCACCCCCCTATTATGGTGAATTTGGTTTGATCCAGATTACTACACTTCTTAACACTAAATAGCTTTGCAGGGTATGTTCACTGTGATATAGAAGACTAACAATATGTAAAGGGCAATAATATTCAGTGTGCTGACCTCTTTTAATTTCAGCTTTATTTTAAATGAGAACAAAAATTGCTATTAACCTCTAAGATATTACAGACACTTCTAGCATTCAAATGGTTAATTAAGGATAACACTAGGATATAGGGTGTGGGTTCAATATTATAGTATAGGGAATTATTAAAAAACAAAAGCAATAAAACTTTTACTGAATAACACCGGCTTATGACTTTATTTAATGACAACCTAATATTTTAGAGGAATATAACTGCGAATTCATCCATTATTTTATTGGTATATAATGTAGAAATATTTTTTTCATTTTCTTTTTTTCAGTATTTATGCTTCAGATACTTTTTTATTTCGAACTTGGGGATATAAAAACTTGTTTTTCAGAATTTTCTCTCATAATAAACTAGGTGGCGTTTATAATGTGTTCCCTATGTCTTTCACATGAAATAAGACAAGGAAAGTGGTTTGTTTTTTAAGTCAAGTTGGTTTTGAAATATTTTGTATAGGAGCAATGCATTCTGGGATAAAATTGGGACAAACCATTTGAATGAAGGTGGGGGACACATAAATCTTTGTTTTGCATTAAATTCAGTCTTTACTGTCATAAAAGTTCAGATATGTCACCACTGCCTGTCTTCATAATGTATTAAAATCATCTGGAGCAATTAGAGTATGTAAAGCTAATTTTAAATCTCTAAACACTTAACTTCCCACCCCCCTATTATGGTGAATTTGGTTTGATCCAGATTCCTACACTTCTTAACACTAAATAGCCTTGCAGGGTATGTGCACTGTGATATAGAAGACTAACAGTATGTAAAGGGCAATAATATTCAGTGTGCTGACCTCTTTTAATTTCAGCTTTATTTTAAATGAGAACAAAAATTGCTATTAACCTCTAAGATATTACAGACACTTCTAGCATTCAAATGGTTAATTAAGGATAACACTAGGATATAGGGTGTGGGTTCAATATTATAGTATAGGGAATTATTAAAAAACAAAAGCAATAAAACTTTTGCTGAATAACACCGGCTTATGACTTTATTTAATGACAACCTAATATTTTAGAGGAATATAACTGCGATTTCATCCATTATTTTATTGGTATATAATGTAGAAATATTTTTTTCATTTTCTTTTTTTCAGTATTTATGCTTCATATACTTTTTTATTTCAAACTTGGGGATATAAAAAATTGTTTTTCAGAATTTTGTGTCATAATAAACTAGGTGGCGTTTATAATGTGTTCCCTATGTCTTTCACATGAAATAAGATAAGGGAAGTGGTTTGTTTTTTAAGTCAAGTTGGTTTTGAAATATTTTGTATAGGAGCAATGCATTCTGGGAGAAAATTGGGACAAATCATTTGAATGAAGGTGGGGTACACATAAATCTTTGTTTTGACTTAAATTCAGTCTTTACTGTCATAAAAGCTCAGATATGTCATCACTGCCTGTCTTCATAATGTATTAAAATCATCTGGAGCAATTAGAGTATGTAAAGCTCATTTTAAATCTCTAAACACTTAACTTTCCACCCCCCTATTATGGTGAATTTGGTTTGATCCAGATTCCTACACTTCTTAACACTAAATAGCTTTGCAGGGTATGTGCACTGTGACATAGAGGACTAACAGCATGTAAAAGGCAATAATATTCAGTGTGCTGACCTCTTTTAATTTCAGCTTTATTTTAAATGAGAACAAAAATTGCTATTAACCTCTAAGATATTACAGACACTTCTAGCATTCAAATGGTTAATTAAGAATAACACTAGGATATAGGGTGTGGGTTCAATATTATAGTATAGGGAATTATTAAAAAACAAAAGCAATAAAACTTTTGTTGAATAACACCGGCTTATGACTTTATTTAATGACAACCTAATATTTTAGAGGAACATAACTGCAATTTCATCCATTATATTATTGGTATATAATGTAGAAATATTTTTTCAGGTTTTTTTTTTTCAGTATTTATGCTTCAAATACTTTTTTATTTCGAACTTGGGGATATAAAAAATCGCTTTTCAGAATTTTCTCTCATAATAAACTAGGTGGCGTTTATAATGTGTTCCCTATGTCTTTCACATGATATAAGATAAGGGAAGTGGTTTGTTTTTTAAGTCAAGTTGGTTTTGAAATATTTTGTATAGGAGCAATGCATTCTGGGAGAAAATTGGGACAAACCATTTGAATGACAGTGGGGGACACATAAATCTTTGTTTTGCATTAAATTCAGTTTTTACTGTCATAAAAGCTCAGATATGTCATCACTGTCTGTCTTCATAATGTACTAAAATCATCTGGAGCAATTAGAGTATGTAAAGCTCATTTTAAATCTCTAAACACTTAACTTTCCACCCCCCTATTATGGTGAATTTGGTTTGATCCAGATTCCTACACTTCTTAACACTAAATAGCTTTGCAGGGTATGTGCACTGTGACATAGAGGACTAACAGCATGTAAAAGGCAATAATATTCAGTGTGCTGACCTCTTTTAATTTCAGCTTTATTTTAAATGAGAACAAAAATTGCTTTTAACCTCTAAAATATTACAGACACTTCTAGCATTCAAATGGTTAATTAAGAATAACACTAGGATATAGGGTGTGGGTTCAATATTATAGTATAGGGAATTATTAAAAAACAAAAGCAATAAAACTTTTGTTGAATAACACCGGCTTATGACTTTATTTAATGACAACCTAATATTTTAGAGGAACATAACTGCAATTTCATCCATTATATTATTGGTATATAATGTAGAAATATTTTTTCAGGTTTTTTTTTTCAGTATTTATGCTTCAAATACTTTTTATTTCGAACTTGGGGATATAAAAAATCGCTTTTCAGAATTTTCTCTCATAATAAACTAGGTGGCGTTTATAATGTGTTCCCTATGTCTTTCACATGATATAAGATAAGGGAAGTGGTTTGTTTTTTAAGTCAAGTTGGTTTTGAAATATTTTGTATAGGAGCAATGCATTCTGGGAGAAAATTGGGACAAACCATTTGAATGAAGGTGGGGTACACATAAATCTTTGTTTTGAATTAAATTCAGTCTTTACTGTCATAAAAGCTCATATATGTCATCACTGCCTGTCTTCATAATGTATTAAAATCATCTGGAGCAATTAGAGTATGTAAAGCTCATTTTAAATCTCTAAACACTTAACTTCCCACCCCCCTATTATGGTGAATTTGGTTTGATCCAGATTCCTACACTTCTTAACACTAAATAGCTTTGCAGGGTATGTGCACTGTGATATAGAAGACTAACAGTATGTAAAGGGCAATAATATTCAGTGTGCTGACCTCTTTTATTTTCAGCTTTATTTTAAATGAGAACAAAAATTGCTATTAAACTCTAAGATATTACAGACACTTCTAGCATTCAAATGGTTAATTAAGGATAACACTAGGATATAGGGTGTGGGTTCAATATTATAGTATAGGGAATTATTAAAAAACAAAAGCAATAAAACTTTTGCTGAATAACACCGGCTTATGACTTTATTTAATGACAACCTAATATTTTAGAGGAATATAACTGCGATTTCATCCATTATTTTATTCGTATATAATGTAGAAATATTTTTTTCATTTTCTTTTTTTCAGTATTTATGCTTCAGATACTTTTTTATTTCAAACTTGGGGATATAAAAAATGGCTTTTCAGAATTTTGTCTCATAACAAACTAGGTGGCGTTTATAATGTGTTCCCTATGTCTTTCGCATGAAATAAGACAAGGGAAGTTGTTTGTTTTTTAAGTCAAGTTGGTTTTGAAATATTTTGTATAGAAGCAATGCATTCTGGGAGAAAATTGGGACAAACTATTTGAATGACAGTGGGGGACACATAAATCTTTGTTTTGCATTAAATTCAGTTTTTACTGTCATAAAAGCTCAGATATGTCATCACTGTCTGTCTTCATAATGTACTAAAATCATCTGGAGCAATTAGAGTATGTAAAGCTCATTTTAAATCTCTAAACACTTAACTTTCCACCCCCCTATTATGGTGAATTTGGTTTGATCCAGATTCCTACACTTCTTAACACTAAATAGCTTTGCAGGGTATGTGCACTGTGACATAGAGGACTAACAGCATGTAAAAGGCAATAATATTCAGTGTGCTGACATCTTTTAATTTCAGCTTTATTTTAAATGAGAACAAAAATTGCTTTTAACCTCTAAGATATTACAGACACTTCTAGCATTCAAATGGTTAATTAAGAATAACACTAGGATATAGGGTGTGGGTTCAATATTATAGTATAGGGAATTATTAAAAAACAAAAGCAATAAAACATTTGCTGAATAACACCGGCTTATGACTTTTTTGAATGACAACCTAATATTTTAGAGGAATATAACTGCAATTTCATCCATTATATTATTGGTATATAATGTAGAAACATTTTTTCAGGTTTTTTTTTTCAGTATTTATGCTTCAGATACTTTTTTATTTCGAACTTGGGGATATAAAAAATCGCGTTTCAGAATTTTCTCTCATAATAAACTAGGTGGCGTTTATAATGTGTTCCCTATGTCTTTCACATGAAATAAGATAAGGGAAGTGGTTTGTTTTTTAAGTCAAGTTGGTTTTGAAATATTTTGTATAGGAGCAATGCATTCTGGAAGAAAATTGGGACAAACCATTTGAATGAAGGTGGGGTACACATAAATCTTTGTTTTGAATTAAATTCAGTCTTTACTGTCATAAAAGCTCAGATATGTCGTCACTGCCTGTCTTCATAATGTATTAAAATCATCTGGAGCAATTAGAGTATGTAAAGCTCATTTTAAATCTCTAAACACTTAACTTCCTACCCCCCTATTATGGTGAATTTGGTTTGATCCAGATTCCTACACTTCTTAACACTAAATAGCTTTGCAGGGTATGTGCACTGTGATATAGAAGACTAACAGTATGTAAAGGGCAATAATATTCAGTGTGCTGACCTCTTTTATTTTCAGCTTTATTTTAAATGAGAACAAAAATTGCTATTAAACTCTAAGATATTACAGACACATCTAGCATTCAAATGGTTAATTAAGGATAACACTAGGATATAGGGTGTGGGTTCAATATTATAGTATAGGGAATTATTAAAAAACAAAAGCAATAAAACTATTGCTGAATAACACCGGCTTATGACTTTATTTAATGACAACCTAATATTTTAGAGGAATATAACTGCGATTTCATCCATTATTTTATTGGTATATAATGTAGAAATATTTTTTTCATTTTTTTTTTCAGTATTTATGCTTCAGATACTTTTTTATTTCAAACTTGGGGATATAAAAACTTGTTTTTCAGAATTTTGTGTCATAATAAACTAGGTGGCGTTTATAATGTGTTCCCTATGTCTTTCACATGAAATAAGACAAGGAAAGTGGTTTGTTTTTTAAGTCAAGTTGGTTTTGAAATATTTTGTATAGGAGCAATGCATTCTGGGAGAAAATTGGGACAAACCATTTGAATGAAGGTGGGGGACACATAAATCTTTGTTTTGCATTAAATTCAGTCTTTACTGTCATAAAAGCTCAGATATGTCATCACTGCCTGTCTTCATAATGTATTAAAATCATCTGGAGCAATTAGAGTATGTAAAGCTCATTTTAAATCTCTAAACACTTAACTTTCCACCCCCCTATTATGGTGAATTTGGTTTGATCCAGATTCCTACACTTCTTAACACTAAATAGCTTTGCAGGGTATGTGCACTGTGACATAGAGGACTAACAGCATGTAAAAGGCAATAATATTCAGTGTGCTGACCTCTTTTAATTTCAGCTTTATTTTAAATGAGAACAAAAATTGCTTTTAACCTCTAAGATATTACAGACACTTCTAGCATTCAAATGGTTAATTAAGAATAACACTAGGATATAGGGTGTGGGTTCAATATTATAGTATAGGGAATTATTAAAAAACAAAAGCAATAAAACTTTTGTTGAATAACACCGGCTTATGACTTTATTTAAGGACAACCTAATATTTTAGAGGAACATAACTGCAATTTCATCCATTATATTATTGGTATATAATGTAGAAATATTTTTTCAGGTTTTTTTTTTCAGTATTTATGCTTCAAATACTTTTTTATTTCGAACTTGGGGATATAAAAAATCACTTTTCAGAATTTTCTCTCATAATAAACTAGGTGGCGTTTATAATGTGTTCCCTATGTCTTTCACATGAAATAAGATAAGGGAAGTGGTTTGTTTTTTAAGTCAAGTTGGTTTTGAAATATTTTGTATAGGAGCATTTCATTCTGGGAGAAAATTGGGACAAACCATTTGAATGAAGGTGGGGTACACATAAATCTTTGTTTTGAATTAAATTCAGTCTTTACTGTCATAAAAGCTCAGATATGTCATCACTGCCTGTCTTCATAATGTATTAAAATCATCTGGAGCAATTAGAGTATGTAAAGCTCATTTTAAATCTCTAAACACTTAACTTCCCACCCCCCTATTATGGTGAATTTGGTTTGATCCAGATTCCTACACTTCTTAACACTAAATAGCTTTGCAGGGTATGTGCACTGTGATATAGAAGACTAACAGTATGTAAAGGGCAATAATATTCAGTGTGCTGACCTCTTTTATTTTCAGCTTTATTTTAAATGAGAACAAAAATTGCTATTAAACTCTAAGATATTACAGACACTTCTAGCATTCAAATGGTTAATTAAGGATAACACTAGGATATAGGGTGTGGGTTCAATATTATAGTATAGGGAATTATTAAAAAACAAAAGCAATAAAACTTTTGCTGAATAACACCGGCTTATGACTTTATTTAATGACAACCTAATATTTTAGAGGAATATAACTGCAATTTCATCCATTATTTTATTGGTATATAATGTAGAAATATTTTTTTCATTTTCTTTTTTTCAGTATTTATGCTTCATATACTTTTTTATTTCAAACTTGGGGATATAAAAAATGGCTTTTCAGAATTTTGTGTCATAATAACTAGGTGGCGTTTATAATGTGTTCCCTATGTCTTTCACATGAAATAAGACAAGGAAAGTGGTTTGTTTTTTAAGTCAGGTTGGTTTTGAAATATTTTGTATAGGAGCTATGCATTCTGGGAGAAAATTGGGACAAATCATTTGAATGAAGGTGGGGGACACATAAATCTTTGTTTTGCATTAAATTCAGTCTTTACTGTCATAAAAGCTCAGATATGTCATCACTGCCTGTCTTCATAATGTATTAAAATCATCTGGAGCAATTAGAGTATGTAAAGCTCATTTTAAATCTCTAAACACTTAACTTTCCACCCCCCTATTATGGTGAATTTGGTTTGATCCAGATTCCTACACTTCTTAACACTAAATAGCTTTGCAGGGTATGTGCACTGTGACATAGAGGACTAACAGCATGTAAAAGGCAATAATATTCAGTGTGCTGACCTCTTTTACTTTCAGCTTTATTTTAAATGAGAACAAAAATTGCTTTTAACCTCTAAGATATTACAGACACTTCTAGCATTCAAATGGTTAATTAAGAATAACACTAGGATATACGGTGTGGGTTCAATATTATAGTATAGGGAATTATTAAAAAACAAAAGCAATAAAACTTTTGTTGAATAACACTGGCTTATGACTTTATTTAATGACAACCTAATATTTTAGAGGAACATAACTGCAATTTCATCCATTATATTATTGGTATATAATGTAGAAATATTTTTTCAGGTTTTTTTTTTTTCAGTATTTATGCTTCAAATACTTTTTTATTTCGAACTTGGGGATATAAAAAATCGCTTTTCAGAATTTTCTCTCATAATAAACTAGGTGGTGTTTATAATGTGTTCCCTATGTCTTTCACATGAAATAAGATAAGGGAAGTGGTTTGTTTTTTAAGTCAAGTTGGTTTTGAAATATTTTGTATAGGAGCAATGCATTCTGGGAGAAAATTGGGACAAACCATTTGAATGAAGGTGGGGTACACATAAATCTTTGTTTTGAATTAAATTCAGTCTTTACTGTCATAAAAGCTCAGATATGTCATCACTGCCTGTCTTCATAATGTATTAAAATCATCTGGAGCAATTAGAGTATGTAAAGCTCATTTTAAATCTCTAAACACTTAACTTCCCACCCCCCTATTATGGTGAATTTGGTTTGATCCAGATTCCTACACTTCTTAACACTAAATAGCTTTGCAGGGTATGTGCACTGTGATATAGAAGACAAACAGTATGTAAAGGGCAATAATATTCAGTGTGCTGACCTCTTTTATTTTCAGCTTTATTTTAAATGAGAACAAAAATTGCTATTAAACTCTAAGATATTACAGACACTTTTAGCATTCAAATGGTTAATTAAGGATAACACTAGGATATAGGGTGTGGGTTCAATATTATAGTATATGGAATTATTAAAAAACAAAAGCAATAAAACTATTGCTGAATAACACTGGCTTATGACTTTATTTAATGACAACCTAATATTTTAGAGGAATATAACTGCGATTTCATCCATTATTTTATTGGTATATAATGTAGAAATATTTTTTTCATTTTCTTTTTTTCAGTATTTATGCTTCAGATACTTATTTCTTTCAAGCTTGGGGATATAAAAACTTGTTTTTCAGAATTTTGTGTCATAATAAACTAGGTGGCGTTTATAATGTGTTCCCTATGTCTTTCACATGAAATAAGACAAGGAAAGTGGTTTGTTTTTTAAGTCAAGTTGGTTTTGAAATATTTTGTATAGGAGCATGCATTCTGGGAGAAAATTGGGACAAACCATTTGAATGAAGGTGGGGGACACATAAATCTTAATTTGCATTAAATTCAGTCTTTACTGTCATAAAAGCTCAGATATGTCATCACTGCCTGTCTTCATAATGTATTAAAATCATCTGGAGCAATTAGAGTATGTAAAGCTCATTTTAAATCTCTAAACACTTAACTTTCCACCCCCCTATTATGGTGAATTTGGTTTGATCCAGATTCCTACACTTCTTAACACTAAATAGCTTTGCAGGGTATGTGCACTGTGACATAGAGAACTAACAGCATGTAAAAGGCAATAATATTCAGTGTGCTGACCTCTTTTAATTTCAGCTTTATTTTAAATGAGAACAAAAATTGCTTTTAACCTCTAAGATATTACAGACACTTCTAGCATTCAAGTGGTTAATTAAGAATAACACTAGGATATAGGGTGTGGGTTCAATATTATAGTATAGGGAATTATTAAAAAACAAAAGCAATAAAACTTTTGTTGAATAACACCGGCTTATGACTTTATTTAATGACAACCTAATATTTTAGAGGAACATAACTGCAATTTCATCCATTATATAATTGGTATATAATGTAGAAATATTTTTTCAGGTTTTTTTTTTCAGAATTTATGCTTCAAATACTTTTTTATTTCGAACTTGGGGATATAAAAATTCACTTTTCAGAATTTTCTCTCATAATAAACTAGGTGGCGTTTATAATGTGTTCCCTATGTCTTTCACATGAAATAAGATAAGGGAAGTGGTTTGTTTTTTAAGTCAAGTTGGTTTTGAAATATTTTGTATAGGAGCAATGCATTCTGGGAGAAAATTGGGACAAACCATTTGAATGAAGGTGGGGTACACATAAATCTTTGTTTTGAATTAAATTCAGTCTTTACTGTCATAAAAGCTCAGATATGTCATCACTGCATGTCTTCATAATGTATTAAAATCATCTGGAGCAATTAGAGTATGTAAAGCTCATTTTAAATCTCTAAACACTTAACTTCCCACCCCCCTATTATGGTGAATTTGGTTTGATCCAGATTACTACACTTCTTAACACTAAATAGCTTTGCAGGGTATGTGCACTGTGATATAGAAGACTAACAATATGTAAAGGGCAATAATATTCAGTGTGCTGACCTCTTTTAATTTCAGCTTTATTTTAAATGAGAACAAAAATTGCTATTAACCTCGAAGATATTACAGACACTTCTAGTATTCAAATGGTTAATTAAGGATAACACTAGGATATAGGGTGTGGGTTCAATATTATAGTAGAGGGAATTATTAAAAAACAAAAGCAATAAAACTTTTGCTGAATAACACCGGCTTATGACTTTATTTAATGACAACCTAATATTTTAGAGGAATATAACTGCGATTTCATCCATTATTTTATTGGTATATAATGTAGAAATATTTTTTTCATTTAATTTTTTTCAGTATTTATGCTTCAGATACTTTTTTATTTCAAACTTGGGGATATAAAAACTTGTTTTTCAGAATTTTGTGTCATAATAAACTAGGTGGCGTTTATAATGTGTTCCCTATGTCTTTCACATGAAATAAGACAAGGAAAGTGGTTTGTTTTTTAAGTCAAGTTGGTTTTGAAATATTTTGTATAGGAGCAATGCATTCTGGGAGAAAATTGGGACAAACTATTTGAATGAAGGTGGGGGACACATAAATCTTTGTTTTGCATTAAATTCAGTCTTTACTGTCATAAAAGCTCAGATATGTCATCACTGCCTGTCTTCATAATGTATTAAAATCATCTGGAGCAATTAGAGTATGTAAAGCTAATTTTAAATCTCTAAACACTTAACTTCCCACCCCCCTATTATGGTGAATTTGGTTTGATCCAGATTCCTACACTTCTTAACACTAAATAGCTTTGCAGGGTATGTGCACTGTGATATAGAAGACTAACAGTATGTAAAGGGCAATAATATTCAGTGTGCTGACCTCTTTTAATTTAAGCTTTATTTTAAATGAGAACAAAAATTGCTATTAACCTCTAAGATATTACAGACACTTCAAGCATTCAAATGGTTAATTAAGGATAACACTAGGATATAGGGTGTGGGTTCAATATTATAGTATAGGGAATTATTAAAAAATATCAGCAATAAAACTTTTGCTGAATAACACCTGCTTATGACTTTATTTAATGACAACCTAATATTTTAGAGGAATATAACTGCGATTTCATCCATTATTTTAATGGTATATAATGTAGAAATATTTTTTTCATTTAATTTTTTTCAGTATTTATGCTTCAGATACTTTTTTATTTCGAACTTGGGGATATAAAAAATCGTTTTTCAGAATTTTCTCTCATAATAAACTAGGTGGTGTTTATAATGTGTTCCCTATGTCTTTCACATGAAATCAGATAAGGGAAGTGGTTTGTTTTTTAAGTCAAGTTGGTTTTGAAATATTTTGTATAGGAGCAATGCATTCTGATAGAAAATTGGGACAAACCATTTGAATGAAGGTGGGGGACACATAAATCTTTGTTTTGAATTAAATTCAGTCTTTACTGTCATAAAAGCTCAGATATGTCATCACTGCCTGTCTTCATAATGTATTAAAATCATCTGGAGCAATTAGAGTATGTAAAGCTCATTTTAAATCTCTAAACACTTAACTTCCCACCCCCCTATTATGGTGAATTTGGTTTGATCCAGATTCCTACACTTCTTAACACTAAATAGCTTTGCAGGGTATGTGCACTGTGATATAGAAGACTAACAGTATGTAAAGGGCAATAATATTCAGTGTGCTGACCTCTTTTAATCTCAGCTTTATTTTAAATGAGAACAAAAATTGCTATTAACCTCTAAGATATTACAGACACTTCTAGCATTCAAATGGTTAATTAAGAATAACACTAGGATATAGGGTGTGGGTTCAATATTATAGTATAGGGAATTATTAAAAACAAAAGCAATAAAACTTTTGCTGAATAACACCGGCTTATGACTTTATTTAATGACAACCTAATATTTTAGAGGAATATAACTGCGATTTCATCCATTATTTTATTGGTATATAATGTAGAAATATTTTTTTCATTTTCTTTTTTTCAGTATTTATGCTTCAGATACTTTTTTATTTCAAACTTGGGGATATAAAAAATTGTTTTTCAGAATTTTGTGTCATAATAGACTAGGTGGCGTTTATAATGTGTTCCCTATGTCTTTCACATGAAATAAGATAAGGGAAGTGGTTTGTTTTTTAAGTCAAGTTGGTTTTGAAATATTTTGTATAGGAGCAATGCATTCTGGGAGAAAATTGGGACAAACCATTTGAATGAAGGTGGGGTGCACATAAATCTTTGTTTTGACTTAAATTCAGTCTTTACTGTCATAAAAGCTCAGATATGTCATCACTGCCTGTCTTCATAATGTATTAAAATCATCTGGAGCAATTAGAGTATGTAAAGCTCATTTTAAATCTCTAAACACTTAACTTTCCACCCCCCTATTATGGTGAATTTGGTTTGATCCAGATTCCTACACTTCTTAACACTAAATAGCTTTGCAGGGTATGTGCACTGTGACATAGAGGACTAACAGCATGTAAAAGGCAATAGTATTCAGTGTGCTGACCTCTTTTAATTTCAGCTTTATTTTAAATGAGAACAAAAATTGCTATTAACCTCTAAGATATTACAGACACTTCTAGCATTCAAATGGTTAATTAAGAATAACACTAGGATATAGGGTGTGGGTTCAATATTATAGTATAGGGAATTATTAAAAAACAAAAGCAATAAAACTTTTGTTGAATAACACCGGCTTATGACTTTATTTAATGACAACCTAATATTTTAGAGGAACATAACTGCAATTTCATCCATTATATTATTGGTATATAATGTAGAAATATTTTTTCAGGTTTTTTTTTTTCAGTATTTATGCTTCAAATACTTTTTTATTTCGAACTTGGGGATATAAAAAATCGCTTTTCAGAATTTTCTCTCATAATAAACTAGGTGGCGTTTATAATGTGTTCCCTATGTCTTTCACATGATATAAGATAAGGGAAGTGGTTTGTTTTTTAAGTCAAGTTGGTTTTGAAATATTTTGTATAGGAGCAATGCATTCTGGGAGAAAATTGGGACAAACCATTTGAATGACAGTGGGGTACACATAAATCTTTGTTTTGAATTAAATTCAGTTTTTACTGTCATAAAAGCTCAGATATGTCATCATGTCTGTCTTCATAATGTACTAAAATCATCTGGAGCAATTAGAGTATGTAAAGCTCATTTTAAATCTCTAAACACTTAACTTTCCACCCCCCTATTATGGTGAATTTGGTTTGATCCAGATTCCTACACTTCTTAACACTAAATAGCTTTGAAGGGTATGTGCACTGTGACATAGAGGACTAACAGCATGTAAAAGGCAATAATATTCAGTGTGCTGACCTCTTTTAATTTCAGCTTTATTTTAAATGAGAACAAAAATTGCTTTTAACCTCTAAGATATTACAGACACTTCAAGCATTCAAATGGTTAATTAAGAATAACACTAGGATATAGGGTGTGGGTTCAATATTATAGTATAGGGAATTATTAAAAAACAAAAGCAATAAAACTTTTGTTGAATAACACCGGCTTATGACTTTATTTAATGACAACCTAATATTTTAGAGGAACATAACTGCAATTTCATCCATTATATTATTGGTATATAATGTAGAAATATTTTTTCAGTTTTTTTTTTCAGTATTTATGCTTCAAATACTTTTCTATTTCGAACTTGGGGATATAAAAAATCGCTTTTCAGAATTTTCTCTCATAATAAACTAGGTGGCGTTTATAATGTGTTCCCTATGTCTTTCACATGATATAAGACAAGGGAAGTGGTTTGTTTTTTAAGTCAAGTTGGTTTTGAAATATTTTGTATAGGAGCAATGCATTCTGGGAGAAAATTGGGACAAACCATTTGAATGAAGGTGGGGTACACATAAATCTTTGTTTTGAATTAAATTCAGTCTTTACTGTCATAAAAGCTCAGATATGTCATCACTGCCTGTCTTCATAATGTATTAAAATCATCTGGAGCAATTAGAGTATGTAAAGCTCATTTTAAATCTCTAAACACTTAACTTCCCACCCCCCTATTATGGTGAATTTGGTTTGATCCAGATTCCTACACTTCTTAACACTAAATAGCTTTGCAGGGTATGTGCACTGTGATATAGAAGACTAACAGTATGTAAAGGGCAATAATATTCAGTGTGCTGACCTCTTTTATTTTCAGCTTTATTTTAAATGAGAACAAAAATTGCTATTAAACTCTAAGATATTACAGACACTTCTAGCATTCAAATGGTTAATTAAGGATAACACTAGGATATAGGGTGTGGGTTCAATATTATAGTATAGGGAATTATTAAAAAACAAAAGCAATAAAACTTTTGCTGAATAACACCGGCTTATGACTTTATTTAATGACAACCTAATATTTTAGAGGAATATAACTGCGATTTCATCCATTATTTTATTGGTATATAATGTAGAAATATTTTTTTCATTTTCTTTTTTTCAGTATTTATGCTTCAGATACTTTTTTATTTCAAACTTGGGGATATAAAAAAAGGCTTTTCAGAATTTTGTCTCATAACAAACTAGGTGGCGTTTATAATGTGTTCCCTATGTCTTTCGCATGAAATAAGACAAGGGAAGTTGTTTGTTTTTTAAGTCAAGTTGGTTTTGAAATATTTTGTATAGGAGCAATGCATTCTTGGAGAAAATTGGGACAAACCATTTGAATGACAGTGGGGGACACATAAATCTTTGTTTTGCATTAAATTCAGTTTTTACTGTCATAAAAGCTCAGATATGTCATCACTGTCTGTCTTCATAATGTACTAAAATCATCTAGAGCAATTAGAGTATGTAAAGCTCATTTTAAATCTCTAAACACTTAACTTTCCACCCCCCTATTATGGTGAATTTGGTTTGATCCAGATTCCTACACTTCTTAACACTAAATAGCTTTGCAGGGTATGTGCACTGTGACATAGAGGACTAACAGCATGTAAAAGGCAATAATATTCAGTGTGCTGACCTCTTTTAATTTCAGCTTTATTTTAAATGAGAACAAAAATTACTTTTAACCTCTAAGATATTACAGACACTTCTAGCATTCAAATGGTTAATTAAGAATAACACTAGGATATAGGGTGTGGGTTCAATATTATAGTATAGGGAATTATTAAAAAAGAAAAGCAATAAAACGTTTGCTGAATAACACCGGCTTATGACTTTTTTTAATGACAACCTAATATTTTAGAGGAATATAACTGCAATTTCATCCATTATATTATTGGTATATAATGTAGAAATATTTTTTCAGGTTTTTTTTTTTCAGTATTTATGCTTGAGATACTTTTTTATTTCGAACTTGGGGATATAAAAAATCGCGTTTCAGAATTTTCTCTCATAATAAACTAGGTGGCGTTTATAATGTGTTCCCTATGTCTTTCACATGAAATAAGATAAGGGAAGTGGTTTGTTTTTTAAGTCAAGTTGGTTTTGAAATATTTTGTATAGGAGCAATGCATTCTGGGAGAAAATTGGGACAAACTATTTAAATGAAGGTGGGGTACACATAAATCTTTGTTTTGCATTAAATTCAGTCTTTACTGTCATAAAAGCTCAGATATGTCATCACTGCCTGTCTCCATAATGTATTAAAATCATCTGAAGCAATTAGAGTATGTAAAGCTCATTTTAAATCTCTAAACACTTAACTTCCCACCCCCTTATTATGGTGAATTTGGTTTGATCCAGATTCCTACACTTCTTAACACTAAATAGCTTTGCAGGGTATGTGCACTGTGACATAGAGGACTAACAGCATGTAAAAGGCAATAATATTCAGTGTGCGACCTCTTTTAATTTCAGCTTTATTTTAAATGAGAACAAAAATTGCTATTAACCTCTAAGATATTACAGACACTTCTAGCATTCAAATGGTTAATTAAGGATAACACTAGGATATAGGGTGTGGGTTCAATATTATAGCATAGGGAATTATTAAAAAACATAAGCAATAAAACTTTTGCTGAATAACACCGGCTTATGACTTTATTTAATGATAACCTAATATTTTAGAGGAATATAACTGCAATTTCATCCATTATTTTATTGGTATATAATGTAGAAATATTTTTTTCATTTTTTTTTTCAGTATTTATGCTTCAGATACTTTTTTATTTCAAACTTGGGGATAAAAAAAATCATTTTTCAGAATTTTCTCTCGTAAACTAGGTGGCGTTTATAATGTGTTCCCTATGTCTTTCACATGAAATAAGACAAGGGAAGTGGTTTGTTTTTTAAGTCAAGTTGCTTTTGAAATATTTTGTATAGGCTCAATGCATTCTGGGAGAAAATTGTGATAAACCATTTGAATGACAGTGGGGGACACATAAATCTTTGTTTTGCATTAAATTCAGTTTTTACTATCATAAAAGCTCAGATATGTTATCACTGCCTGTCTTCATAGTGTATTAAAATCATCTGGAGCAATTAGAGTATGTAAAGCTCATTTTAAATCTTTAAACACTTAACTTCCCACCCCCCTATTATGGTGAATTTGGTTTGATCCAGATTCCTACACTTCTTAACTCTAAATAGCTTTGCAGGGTATGTGTACTGTGATACAGAAGACTAACAGCATGTAAAGGGCAATAATATTCAGTGTGCTGACCTCTTTTAATTTCAGCTTTATTTTAAATGAGAACAAAAATTGCTATTAACCTCTAAGATATTACAGACACTTCTAACATTCAAATGGTTAATTAAGAATAACACTAGGATATAGGGTGTGGGATCAACATTGTAGTATAGGGAATTATTAAAAAACAAAAGCAATAAAACTTTTGCTGAATAACACCGGCTTATGACTTTATTTAATGACAACCTAATATTTTAGAGGAATATAACTGCAATTTCATCCATTATATTATTGGTATATAATGTATAAATATATATATATATATATTTTTATTTTTTTTTTAATTTTTTTTTTTTCAGTATTTATGCTTCAGATACTTTTTTATTTCGAACTTGGGGATATAAAAAATCGCTTTTCAGAATTTTGTCTCATAAGAAAGTAGGTGGCGTTTATAATGTGTTCCCTATGTCTTTCACATGAAAAAAGACAAGGGAAGTGGTTTGTTTTTTAAGTCAAGTTGGTTTTGAAATATTTTGTATAGGAGCAATGGATTCTGGGAGAAAATTGGGACAAACCATTTGAATGACAGTGGGGGACACATAAATCTTTGTTTTGCATTAAATTCAGTCTTTACTGTCATAAAAGCTCAGATATGTCATCACTGCCTGTCTTCATAATGTATTAAAATCATCTGGAGCAATTAGAGTATGTAAAGCTCATTTTAAATCTCTAAATACTTAACTTCCCACCCCCCTATTATGGTGAATTTGGTTTGATCCAGATTCCTACACTTCTTAACACTAAATAGCTTTGCAGGGTATGTGCACTGTGATATAGAAGACTAACAGTATGTAAAGGGCAATAATATTCAGTGTGCTGACCTCTTTTAATTTCAGCTTTATTTTAAATGAGAACAAAAATTGCTATTAACCTCTAAGATATTACAGACACCTCTAGCATTCAAATGGTTAATTAAGGATAACACTAGGATATAGGGTGTGGGTTCAATATTATAGTATAGGGAATTTTTAAAAAACATAAGCAATAAAACTTTTCCTGAATAACACCAGCTTATGACTTTATTTACAGACAACCTAATATTTTAGAGGAATATAACTGCGATTTTATCCATTATTTTATTGGTATATAATGTATAAATATTTTTTTCCTTTTTTTTTTTCAGTATTTATGCTTCAGATACTTTTTTATTTTGAACTTGGGGATATAAAAAATCGCTTTTCAGAATTTTGTCTCATAAGAAACTAGGTGGCGTTTATAATGTGTTCCCTATGTCTTTCACATGAAAAAAGACAAGGGAAGTGGTTTGTTTTTTAAGTCAAGTTGGTTTTGAAATATTTTGTATAGGAGCAATGGATTCTGGGAGAAAATTGGGACAAACCATTTGAATGACAGTGGGGGACACATAAATCTTTGTTTTGCATTAAATTCAGTTTTTACTGTCATAAAAGCTCAGATATGTCATCACTGCCTGTCTTCATAATGTATTAAAATCATCTGGAGCAATTAGAGTATGTAAAGCTAATTTTAAATCTCTAAATACTTAACTTCCCACCACCCTATTATGGTAAATTTGGTTTGATCCAGATTCCTACACTTCTTAACACTAAATAGCTTTGCAGGGTATGTGCACTGTGATATAGATGAGTAACAACATGTAAAGGGCAATAATATTCAGTGTGCTGACCTCTTTTAATTTCAGCTTTATTTTAAATGAGAACAAAAATTGCTATTAAACTCTAAGATATTACAGACACCTCTAGCATTCAAATGGTTAATTAAGGATAACACTAGGATATAGGGTGTGGGTTCAATATTATAGTATAGGGAATTTTTAAAAAACATTAGCAATAAAACTTTTCATGAATAACACCGGCTTATGACTTTATTTACAGACAACCTAATATTTTAGAGGAATATAACTGCGATTTTATCCATTATTTTATTGGTATATAATGTATAAATATTTTTTTCCTTTTTTTTTTTTTCAGTATTTATGCTTCAGATACTTTTTTATTTCGAACTTGGGGATATAAAAAATGGCTTTTCAGAATTTTGTCTCATAACAAACTAGGTGGCGTTTATAATGTGTTACCTATGTCTTTAGCATGAAATAAGACAAGGGAAGTTGTTTGTTTTTTAAATCAAGTTGGTTTTGAAATATTTTGTATAGGAGCAATGCATTCTGGGAGAAAATTGGAACAAACCATTTGAATGACAGTGGGGGACACATAAATCTTTGTTTTGCATTAAATTCAGTTTTTACTGTCATAAAAGCTCAGATATGTCATCACTGCCTGTCTTCATAATGTATTAAAATCATCTGGAGCAATTAGAGTATGTAAAGCTCATTTTAAATCTCTTAACACTTAACTTTCCACCCCTCTATTATGGTGAATTTGGTTTGATCCAGATTCCTACACTTCTTAACACTAAATAGCTTTGCAGGGTATGTGCACTGTGACATAGAGGACTAACAGCATGTAAAGGGCAATAATATTCCGTGTGCTGACCTCTTTTAATTTCAGCTTTATTTTAAATGAGAACAAAAATTGCTATTAACCTCTAATATATTACAGACACTTCTAGCATTCAAATGGTTAATTAAGAATAACACTAGGATATAGGGTGTGGGATCAATATTGTAGTATAGGGAATTATTAAAAAACAAAAGCAATAAAACTTTTGCTGAATAACACCGGCTTATGACTTTATTTAATGACAACCTAATATTTTAGAGGAATATAACTGCGATTTCATCCATTATTTTATTGGTATATAATGTAGAAATATTTTTTTCATTTTCTTTTTTTTCAGTATTTATGCTTCAGATACTTTTTTATTTCGAACTTGGGGATATAAAAAATCGCGTTTCAGAATTTTCTCTCATAATAAACTAGGTGGCGTTTATAATGTGTTCCCTATGTCTTTCACATGAAATAAGATAAGGGAAGTGGTTTGTTTTTTAAGTCAAGTTGGTTTGAAATATTTTGTATAGGAGCAATGCATTCTGGGAGAAAATTGGGACAAACTATTTAAATGAAGGTGGGGTACACATAAATCTTTGTTTTGCATTAAATTCAGTCTTTAACTGTCATAAAAGCTCAGATATGTCATCACTGCCTGTCTCCATAATGTATTAAAATCATCTGAAGCAATTAGAGTATGTAAAGCTCATTTTAAATCTCTAAACACTTAACTTCCCACCCCCTTATTATGGTGAATTTGGTTTGATCCAGATTCCTACACTTCTTAACACTAAATAGCTTTGCAGGGTATGTGCACTGTGACATAGAGGACTAACAGCATGTAAAAGGCAATAATATTCAGTGTGCGACCTCTTTTAATTTCAGCTTTATTTTAAATGAGAACAAAAATTGCTATTAACCTCTTAAGATATTACAGACACTTCTAGCATTCAAATGGTTAATTAAGGATAACACTAGGATATAGGGTGTGGGTTCAATATTATAGCATAGGGAATTATTAAAAAACATAAGCAATAAAACTTTTGTTGAATAACACCGGCTTATGACTTTATTTAATGATAACCTAATATTTTAGAGGAATATAACTGCAATTTCATCCATTATTTTATTGGTATATAATGTAGAAATATTTTTTTCATTTTTTTTTTCAGTATTTATGCTTCAGATACTTTTTTATTTCAAACTTGGGGATAAAAAAAATCATTTTTCAGAATTTTCTCTCGTAAACTAGGTGGCGTTTATAATGTGTTCCCTATGTCTTTCACATGAAATAAGACAAGGGAAGTGGTTTGTTTTTTAAGTCAAGTTGCTTTTGAAATATTTTGTATAGGCTCAATGCATTCTGGGAGAAAATTGTGATAAACCATTTGAATGACAGTGGGGGACACATAAATCTTTGTTTTGCATTAAATTTCAGTTTTTACTATCATAAAAGCTCAGATATGTTATCACTGCCTGTCTTCATAGTGTATTAAAATCATCTGGAGCAATTAGAGTATGTAAAGCTCATTTTAAATCTTTAAACACTTAACTTCCCACCCCCCTATTATGGTGAATTTGGTTTGATCCAGATTCCTACACTTCTTAACTCTAAATAGCTTTGCAGGGTATGTGTACTGTGATACAGAAGACTAACAGCATGTAAAGGGCAATAATATTCAGTGTGCTGACCTCTTTTAATTTCAGCTTTATTTTAAATGAGAACAAAAATTGCTATTAACCTCTAAGATATTACAGACACTTCTAACATTCAAATGGTTAATTAAGAATAACACTAGGATATAGGGTGTGGGATCAACATTGTAGTATAGGGAATTATTAAAAAACAAAAGCAATAAAACTTTTGCTGAATAACACCCGGCTTATGACTTTATTTAATGACAACCTAATATTTTAGAGGTATATAACTGCAATTTCATCCATTATATTATTGGTATATAATGTATAAATATATATATATATATATTTTTATTTTTTTTTTAATTTTTTTTTTTTCAGTATTTATGCTTCAGATACTTTTTTATTTCGAACTTGGGGATATAAAAAATCGCTTTTCAGAATTTTGTCTCATAAGAAAGTAGGTGGCGTTTATAATGTGTTCCCTATGTCTTTCACATGAAAAAAGACAAGGGAAGTGGTTTTGTTTTTTAAGTCAAGTTGGTTTTGAAATATTTTGTATAGGAGCAATGGATTCTGGGAGAAAATTGGGACAAACCATTTGAATGACAGTGGGGGACACATAAATCTTTGTTTTGCATTAAATTCAGTCTTTACTGTCATAAAAGCTCAGATATGTCATCACTGCCTGTCTTCATAATGTATTAAAATCATCTGGAGCAATTAGAGTATGTAAAGCTCATTTTAAATCTCTAAATACT
Source organism: Rhinophrynus dorsalis (assembly GCA_037306005.1). Taxonomy (NCBI): domain Eukaryota; kingdom Metazoa; phylum Chordata; class Amphibia; order Anura; family Rhinophrynidae; genus Rhinophrynus; species Rhinophrynus dorsalis. The sequence continues at coordinate 67,708,623 of CM074728.1, read as the reverse complement.
TAACTTCCCACCCCCCTATTATGGTGAATTTGGTTTGATCCAGATTCCTACACTTCTTAACACTAAATAGCTTTGCAGGGTATGTGCACTGTGATATAGAAGACTAACAGTATGTAAAGGGCAATAATATTCAGTGTGCTGACCTCTTTTAATTTCAGCTTTATTTTAAATGAGAACAAAAATTGCTATTAACCTCTAAGATATTACAGACACCTCTAGCATTCAAATGGTTAATTAAGGATAACACTAGGATATAGGGTGTGGGTTCAATATTATAGTATAGGGAATTTTTAAAAAACATAAGCAATAAAACTTTTCCTGAATAACACCAGCTTATGACTTTATTTACAGACAACCTAATATTTTAGAGGAATATAACTGCGATTTTATCCATTATTTTATTGGTATATAATGTATAATATATTTTTTCCTTTTTTTTTTTTCAGTATTTATGCTTCAGATACTTTTTTATTTTGAACTTGGGGATATAAAAAATCGCTTTTCAGAATTTTGTCTCATAAGAAACTAGGTGGCGTTTATAATGTGTTCCCTATGTCTTTCACATGAAAAAAGACAAGGGAAGTGGTTTGTTTTTTAAGTCAAGTTGGTTTTGAAATATTTTGTATAGGAGCAATGGATTCTGGGAGAAAATTGGGACAAACCATTTGAATGGTGGTGGGGGACACATAAATCTTTGTTTCGCATAAAATTCAGTTTTTACTTTCATAAAAGCTCAGATATGTCATCACTGCCTGTCTTCATAATGTATTAAAATCATCTGGAGCAATTAGAGTATGTAAAGCTAATTTTAAATCTCTAAATACTTAACTTCCCACCCCCCTATTATGGTAAATTTGGTTTGATCCAGATTCCTACACTTCTTAACACTAAATAGCTTTGCAGGGTATGTGCACTGTGATATAGATAAGTAACAACATGTAAAGGGCAATAATATTCAGTGTGCTGACCTCTTTTAATTTCAGCTTTATTTTAAATGAGAACAAAAATTGCTTTTAACCTCTAAGATATTACAGACACTTCTAGCATTCAAATGGTTAATTAAGAATAACAATAGGATATAGGGTGTGGGTTCAATATTATAGTATAGGGAATTATTGAAAAACAAAAGCAATAAAACTTTTGCTGAATAACACCGGTTTATGACTTTATTTAATGACAACCTTATATTTTAGAGGAATATAACTGCAATTTCATCCATTATATTATTGGTATATAATGTAGAAATATTTTTTCATTTTTTTTTTCAGTATTTATGCTTCAGATACTTTTCTATTTCGAACTTGGGGATATAAAAAATCGCTTTTCAGAATTTTCTCTCATAATAAACTAGGTGGCGTTTATAATGTGTTCCCTATGTCTTTCACATGAAATAAGATAAGGGAAGTGGTTTGTTTTTTAAGTCAAGTTGGTTTTGAAATATTTTGTATAGGAGCAATGCATTCTGGGAGAAAATTGGGACACAAAATTCTGAAAAGCGATTTTTTATATCCCCAAGTTCGAAATAAAACAGTATCTGAAGCGTAAATACTGAAAAAAAAACCTGAAAAAATATTTCTACATTATATACCAATAATATAATGGATGAAATTGCAGTTATATTCCTCTAAAATATTAGGTTCTCATTAAATAAAGTCATAAGCCGGTGTTATTCAGCAAAAGTTTTATTGCTTTTGTTTTTTAATAATTCCCTATACTATAATATTGAACCCACACCCTATATCCTAGTGTTATCCTTAATTAACCATTTGAATGCTAGAGGTGCCTGTAATATCTTAGAGATTAATAGCAATTTTTGTTCTCATTTACAATAAAACTGAAATTAAAAGAGGTCAGCACACTGAATATTATTGCCCTTTACATGCTGTTAGTCTTCTGTATCACAGTGCACATACCCTGCAAAGCTATTTAGTGTTAAGAAGTGTAGGAATCTGGATCAAACGAAATTCACCATAATAGGGGGGTGGAAAGTTAAGTGTTTAGAGATTTAAAATGAGCTTTACATACTCTAATTGCTCCAGATGATTTTAATACATTATGAAGACAGGCAGTGATGACAGATCTGAGCTTTTATGACACTAAAGACTGAATTTAATGCAAAACAAAGATTTATGTGTCCCCCACCTTCATTCAAATGGTTTGTCCCAATTTTCTCCTAGAATGCATTGCTCCTATACAAAATATTTCAGAGATTTAAAATGAGCTTTACATACTCTAATTGCTCCAGATGATTTTAATACATTATGAAGACAGGCAGTGATGACATATCTGAGCTTTTATGACAGTAAAAACTGAATTTAATGCAAAACAAAGATTTATGTGTCCCCCACTGTCATTCAAATGGATTGTCCCAATTTTCTCCCAGAATGCATTGCTCCTATACAAAATATTTCAAAACCAACTTGACTTAAAAAACAAACAACTTCCCTTGTCTTATTTCATGCTAAAGACATAGGTAACACATTATAAACGCCACCTAGTTTGTTATGAGACAAAATTCTGAAAAGCCATTTTTTATATCCCCAAGTTTGAAATAAAAAAGTATCTGAAGCATAAATACTGAAAAAAAAAAATGAAAAAAATATTTCTACATTATATACCAATAAAATAGTGGATAAAATCGCAGTTATAATCCTCTAAAATATTAGGTTGTCTGTAAATAAAGTCATAAGCCGGTGTTATTCAGCAAAAGTTTTATTGCTTTTGTTTTTTAATAATTCCCTATACTATAATATTGAACCCACACCCTATATCCTAGTGTTATCCTTAATTAACCATTTGAATGCTAGAAGTGTCTGTAATATCTTAGAGGTTAATAGCAATTTTTGTTCTCATTTAAAATAAAGCTGAAATTAAAAGAGGTCAGCACACTGAATATTATTGCCCTTTACATACTGTTAGTCTTCTATACCACAGTGCACATACCCTGCAAAGCTATTTAGTGTTAAGAAGTGATAGTAATACTTCATTTTAACTTTATTTTATTTTGTAGGCATTAAAAAAACATGAAGAATGATATAAGTCTTATCTCTGAAACCTTTATGGTTTAAGAGATATTCACAAACAAAGTATCCCCCCCCTGTTCAACCAGATAAGAAGGGAGATGCCCAGGTAGACTGCAGAGAGGGACAATCTTCAATTAAGATAATGGAAAAAGCTGAAAAACTTTTCAAGGGGGAAGGGCTTTCATTGTTTTCATACAAAGAAAATTGTCCCCTTCTGTTATCTGTACTGTCATACAACCTGATCCACATCTGAGAAGAGATGTCTTACACTAGGAAAAAGGGGCGGGGAGGGGAACTTTGCTTGTGAATATCTCATAAACCATAAAGGTTTGAGAGATAAGACTTATATCATTCTTCATGTTTTTTTAATGCCTACAAAATAAAATAAAGTTAAAACGAAGTGTTACTATCCCTTTAAGAATAAGAATAGGATATAGGGTGTGGGTTCAATATTATAGTATAGGGAATTATTAAAAAACAAAAGCAATAAAACTTTTGCTGAATAACACCGGCTTATGACTTTATTTAATGACAACCTAATATTTTAGAGGAATATAACTGCAATTTCATCCATTATATTATTGGTATATAATGTATAAATATTTTTTCTTTTTTTTTTTTTCAGTATTTATGCTTCAGATACTTTTTTATTTCGAACTTGGGGATATAAAAAATCGCTTTTCAGAATTTTCTCTCATAATAAACTAGGTGGCGTTTATAATGTGTTCCCTATGTCTTTCACATGAAATAAGATAAGGGAAGTGGTTTGTTTTTTAAGTCAAGTTGGTTTTGAAATATTTTGTATAGGAGCAATGCATTCTGGGAGTAAATTGGGACAAACCATTTGAATGAAGGTGGGGGACACATAAATCTTTGTTTTGAATTAAATTCAGTCTTTACTGTCATAAAAGCTCAGATATGTCATCACTGCATGTCTTCATAATATATTAAAATCATCTGGATCAGTTAGAGTATGTAAAGCTCATTTTAAATCTCTAAACACTTAACTTCCCACACCCCTAGTATGGTGAATTTGGTTTGATCCAGATTCCTACACTTCTTAACACTAAATAGCTTTGCAGGGTATGTGCACTGTGATATAGAAGACAAACAGTATGTAAAGGGCAATAATATTCAGTGTGCTGACCTCTTTTAATTTCAGCTTTATTTTAAATGAGAACAAAAATTGCTATTAACCTCTAAGATATTACAGACACTTCTAGCATTCAAATGGTTAATTAAGGATAACACTAGGATATAGGGTGTGGGTTCAATATTATAGTATAGGGAATTATTAAAAAACAAAAGCAATAAAACTTTTGCTGAATAACACTGGCTTATGAATTTATTTAATGACAACCTAATATTTTAGAGGAATATAACTGCAATTTCATCCATTATTTTATTGGTATATAATGTAGAAATATTTTTTCATTTTTTTTTTTTCAGTATTTATGCTTCAGATACTTTTTTATTTCGAACTTGGGGATATAAAAAATCGTTTTTCAGAATTTTCTCTCATAATAAACTAGGTGGTGTTTATAATGTGTTCCCTATGTCTTTCACATGAAATAAGATAAGGGAAGTGGTTTGTTTTTTAAGTCAAGTTGGTTTTGAAATATTTTGTATAGGAGCCATGCATTCTGGGAGAAAATTGGGACAAACCATTTGAATGAAGGTGGGGGACACATAAATATTTGTTTTGAATTAAATTCAGTCTTTACTGTCATAAAAGCTCAGATATGTCATCACTGCCTGTCTTCATAATGTATTAAAATCATCTGGAGCAATTAGAGTATGTAAAGCTCATTTTAAATTTCTAAACACTTAACTTCCCACCCCCCTATTATGGTGAATTTGGTTTGATCCAGATTCCTACACTTCTTAACACTAAATAGCTTTGCAGGGTATGTGCACTGTGATATAGAAGACTAACAGTATGTAAAGGGCAATAATATTCAGTGTGCTGACCTCTTAATTTCAGCTTTATTTTAAATGAGAACAAAATTTGCTATTAACCTCTAAGATATTACAGACACTTCTAGCATTCAAATGGTTAATTAAGAATAACAATAGGATATAGGGTGTGGGTTCAATATTATAGTATAGGGAATTATTAAAAAACAAAAGCAATAAAACTTTTGCTGAATAACACCGGCTTATGACTTTATTTAATGACAACCTAATATTTTAGAGGAATATAACTGCGATTTCATCCATTATTTTATTGGTATATAATGTAGAAATATTTTTTTCATTTTCTTTTTTTCAGTATTTATGCTTCAGATACTTTTTTATTTAAACTTGGGGATATAAAAAATAGTTTTTCAGAATTTTGTGTCATAATAAACTAGGTGGCGTTTATAATGTGTTCCCTATGTCTTTCACATGAAATAAGACAAGGAAAGTGGTTTGTTTTTTAAGTCAAGTTGGTTTTGAAATATTTTGTATAGGAGCAATGCATTCTGGGAGAAAATTGGGACAAACCATTTGAATGAAGGTGGGGGACACATAAATCTTTGTTTTGCATTAAATTCAGTCTTTACTGTCATAAAAGCTCAGATATGTCATCACTGCCTGTCTTCATAATGTATTAAAATCATCTGGAGCAATTAGAGTATGTAAAGCTAATTTTAAATCTCTAAACACTTAACTTTCCACCCCCCTATTATGGTGAATTTGGTTTGATCCAGATTCCTACACTTCTTAACACTAAATAGCTTTGCAGGGTATGTGCACTGTGACATAGAGGACTAACAGCATGTAAAGGGCAATAATATTCAGTGTGCTGACCTCTTAATTTCAGCTTTATTTTAAATGAGAACAAAAATTGATTTTAACCTCTAAGATATTACAGACACTTCTAGCATTCAAATGGTTAATTAAGAATAACAATAGGATATAGGGTGTGGGTTCAATATTATAGTATAAGGAAATTTTAAAAAACAAAAGCAATAAAACTTTTGCTGAATAACACCGGCTTATGACTTTATTTAATGACAACCTAATATTTTAGAGGAAAATAACTGCGATTTCATCCATTATTTTATTGGTATATAATGTAGAAATATTTTTTCATTTTTTTTTTTTCAGTATTTATGCTTCAGATACTTTTTTATTTCGAACTTGGGGATATAAAAAATCGATTTTCAGAATTTTCTCTCATAATAAACTAGGTGGCGTTTATAATGTGTTCCCTATGTCTTTCACATGAAATAAGATAAGGGAAGTGGTTTGTTTTTTAAGTCAAGTTGGTTTGAAATATTTTGTATAGGAGCAATGCATTCTGGGAGAAAATTGGGACAAACCATTTGAATGAAGGTGGGGGACACATAAATCTTTGTTTTGCATTAAATTCAGTCTTTACTGTTATAAAAGCTCAGATATGTCATCACTGCCTGTCTTCATAATGTATTAAAATCATCTGGAGCAATTAGAGTATGTAAAGCTCATTTTAAATTTCTAAACACTTAACTTTCCACCCCCCTATTATGGTGAATTTGGTTTGATCCAGATTCCTACACTTCTTAACACTAAATAGCTTTGCAGGGTATGTGCACTGTGACATAGAGGACTAACAGCATGTAAAGGACAATAATATTCAGTGTGCTGACCTCTTTTAATTTCAGCTTTATTTTAAATGAGAACAAAAATTGCTTTTAACCTCTAAGATATTACAGACACTTCTAGCATTCAAATGGTTAATTAAGAATAAGAATAGGATATAGGGTGTGGGTTCAATATTATAGTATAGGGAATTATTAAAAAACAAAAGCAATAAAACTTTTGCTGAATAACACCGGCTTATGACTTTATTTAATGACAACCTAATATTTTAGAGGAATATAACTGCAATTTCATCCATTATATTATTGGTATATAATGTATAAATATTTTTTCTTTTTTTTTTTTTTCAGTATTTATGCTTCAGATACTTTTTTATTTCGAACTTGGGGATATAAAAAATCGCTTTTCAGAATTTTCTCTCATAATAAACTAGGTGGCGTTTATAATGTGTTCCCTATGTCTTTCACATGAAATAAGATAAGGGAAGTGGTTTGTTTTTTAAGTCAAGTTGGTTTTGAAATATTTTGTATAGGAGCAATGCATTCTGGGAGAAAATTGGGACAAACCATCTGAATGAAGGTGGGGGACACATAAATCTTTGTTTTGAATTAAATTCAGTCTTTACTGTCATAAAAGCTCAGATATGTCATCACTGCATGTCTTCATAATGTATTAAAATCATCTGGAGCAATTAGAGTATGTAAAGCTCATTTTAAATCTCTAAACACTTAACTTTCCACCCCCCTATTATGGTGAATTTGATTTGATCCAGATTCCTACACTTCTTAACACTAACTAGCTTTGCAGGGTATGTGCACTGTGATATAGAAGACAAACAGTATGTAAAGGGCAATAATATTCAGTGTGCTGACCTCTTTTAATTTCAGCTTTATTTTAAATGAGAACAAAAATTGCTATTAACCTCTAAGATATTACAGACACTTCTAGCATTCAAATGGTTAATTAAGGATAACACTAGGATATAGGGTGTGGGTTCAATATTATAGTATAGGGAATTATTAAAAAACAAAAGCAATAAAACTTTTGCTGAATAACACCGGCTTATGAATTTATTTAATGACAACCTAATATTTTAGAGGAAAATAACTGCGATTTCATCCATTATTTTATTGGTATATAATGTAGAAATATTTTTTCAGTTTTTTTTTTTTCAGTATTTATGCTTCAGATACTTTTTTATTTCGAACTTGGGGATATAAAAAATCATTTTTCAGAATTTTCTCTCATAATAAACTAGGTGGTGTTTATAATGTGTTCCCTATGTCTTTCACATGAAATAAGATAAGGGAAGTGGTTTGTTTTTTAAGTCAAGTTGGTTTTGAAATATTTTGTATAGGAGCAATGCATTCTGGGAGAAAATTGGGACAAAAGATTTGAATGAAGGTGGGGGACACATAAATCTTTGTTTTGAATTAAATTCAGTCTTTACTGTCATAAAAGCTCAGATATGTCATCACTGCCTGTCTTCATAATGTATTAAAATCATCTGGAGCAATTAGAGTATGTAAAGCTCATTTTAAATCTCTAAACACTTAACTTCCCACCCCCCTATTATGGTGAATTTGGTTTGATCCAGATTCCTACACTTCTTAACACTAAATAGCTTTGCAGGGAATGTGCACTGTGATATAGAAGACTAACAGTATGTAAAGGGCAATAATATTCAGTGTGCTGACCTCTTTTATTTTCAGCTTTATTTTAAATGGGAACAAAAATTGCTATTAAACTCTAAGATATTACAGACACTTCTAGCATTCAAATGGTTAATTAAGGATAACACTAGGATATAGGGTGTGGATTCAATATTATAGTATAGGGAATTATTAAAAAACAAAAGAAATAAAACTTTTGCTGAATAACACCGGCTTATGACTTTATTTAATGACAACCTAATATTTTAGAGGAATATAACTGCGATTTCATCCATTAATTTATTGGTATATAATGTAGAAATATTTTTTTCATTTTCTTTTTTTTCAGTATTTATGCTTCAGATACTTTTTTATTTCAAACTTGGGGATATAAAAAATGGCTTTTCAGAATTTTGTCTCATAACAAACTAGGTGGCGTTTATAATGTGTTCCCTATGTCTTTCGCATGAAATAAGACAAGGGAAGTTGTTTGTTTTTTAAGTCAAGTTGGTTTTGAAATATTTTGTATAGGAGCAATGCATTCTGGGAGAAAATTGGGACAAACCATTTGAATGACAGTGGGGGACACATAAATCTTTGTTTTGCATTAAATTCAGTTTTTACTGTCATAAAAGCTCAGATATGTCATCACTGCCTGTCTGCATAATGTATTAAAATCATCTGGAGCAATTAGAGTATGTAAAGCTCATTTTAACTCTCTAAACACTTAACTTCCCACCCCCCTATTATGGTGAATTTGGTTTGATCCAGATTACTACACTTCTTAACACTAAATAGCTTTGCAGGGTATGTGCACTGTGATATAGAAGACTAACAGCATGTAAAGGGCAATAATATTCAGTGTGCTGACCTCTTTTAATTTCAGCTTTATTTTAAATGAGAACAAAAATTGCTATTAACCTCTAAGATATTACAGACACGTCTAGCATTCAAATGGTTAATTAAGGATAACACTAGGATATAGGGTGTGGGTTCAATATTATAGTATAGGGAATTAATAAAAAACAAAAGCAATAAAACTTTTGCTGAATAACACCGGCTTATGAATTTATTTAATGACAACCTAATATTTTAGAGGAAAATAACTGCGATTTCATCCATTATTTTATTGGTATATAATGTAGAAATATTTTTTCAGTTTTTTTTTTTTTTCAGTATTTATGCTTCAGATACTTTTTTATTTCGAACTTGGGGATATAAAAAATCGTTTTTCAGAATTTTCTCTCATAATAAACTAGGTGGTGTTTATAATGTGTTCCCTATGTCTTTCACATGAAATAAGATAAGGGAAGTGGTTTGTTTTTTAAGTCAAGTTGGTTTTGAAATATTTTGTATAGGAGCAATGCATTCTGATAGAAAATTGGGACAAACCATTTGAATGAAGGTGGGGGACACATAAATCTTTGTTTTGAATTAAATTCAGTCTTTACTGTCATAAAAGCTCAGATATGTCATCACTGCCTGTCTTCATAATGTATTAAAATCATCTGGAGCATTTAGAGTATGTAAAGCTCATTTTAAATCTCTAAACACTTAACTTCCCACCCCCCTATTATGGTGAATTTGGTTTGATCCAGATTCCTACACTTCTTAACACTAAATAGCTTTGCAGGGTATGTGCACTGTGATATAGAAGACTAACAGTATGTAAAGGGCAATAATATTCAGTGTGCTGACCTCTTAATTTCAGCTTTATTTTAAATGAGTACAAAAATTGCTATTAACCTCTAAGATATTACAGACACTTCTAGCATTCAAATGGTTAATTAAGAATAACAATAGGATATAGGGTGTGGGTTCAATATTATAGTGTAGGGAATTATTAAAAAACAAAAGCAATAAAACTTTTGCTGAATAACACCGGCTTATGACTTTATTTAATGACAACCTAATATTTTAGAGGAATATAACTACGATTTCATCCATTATTTTATTGGTATATAATGTAGAAATATTTATTTCATTTTCTTTTTTTCAATATTTATGCTTCAGATACTTTTTTATTTCAAACTTGGGGATATAAAAAATCGTTTTTCAGAATTTTGTGTCATAATAAACTAGGTGGCGTTTATAATGTGTTCCCTATGTCTTTCACATGAAATAAGACAAGAAAGTGGTTTGTTTTTTAAGTCAAGTTAGTTTTGAAATATTTTGTATAGGAGCAATGCATTCTGGGAGAAAATTGGGACAAACCATTTGAATGAAGGTGGGGGACACATAAATCTTTGTTTTGCATTAAATTCAGTCTTTACTGTCATAAAAGCTCAGATATGTCATCACTGCCTGTCTTCATAATGTATTAAAATCATCTGGAGCAATTAGAGTATGTAAAGCTCATTTTAAATCTCTAAACACTTAACTTTCCACCCCCCTATTATGGTGAATTTGGTTTGATCCAGATTCCTACACATCTTAACACTAAATAGCTTTGCAGGGTATGTGCACTGTGACATAGAGGACTAACAGCATGTAAAGGGCAATAATATTCAGTGTGCTGACCTCTTTTAATTTCAGCTTTATTTTAAATAAGAACAAAAATTGCTTTTAACCTCTAAGAAATTACAGACACTTCTAGCATTCAAATGGTTAATTAAGAATAACAATAGGATATAGGGTGTGGGTTCAATATTATAGTATAAGGAAATTATTAAAAAACAAAAGCAATAAAACTTTTGCTGAATAACACCGGCTTATGACTTTATTTAATGACAACCTAATATTTTAGAGGAAAATAACTGCGATTTCATCCATTATTTTAATGGTATATAATGTAGAAATATTTTTTCAGTTTTTTTTTTTTCAGTATTTATGCTTCAGATACTTTTTTATTTCGAACTTGGGGATATAAAAAATCGATTTTCAGAATTTTCTCTCATAATAAACTAGGTGGCGTTTATAATGTGTTCCCTATGTCTTTCACATGAAATAAGATAAGGGAAGTGGTTTGTTTTTTAAGTCAAGTTGGTTTTGAAATATTTTGTATAGGAGCAATGCATTCTGGGAGAAAATTGGGACAAACCATTTGAATGAAGGTGGGGGACACATAAATCTTTGTTTTGCATTAAATTCAGTCTTTACTGTTATAAAAGCTCAGATATGTCATCACTGCCTGTCTTCATAATGTATTAAAATCATCTGGAGCAATTAGAGTATGTAAAGCTCATTTTAAATTTCTAAACACTTAACTTTCCACCCCCCTATTATGGTGAATTTGGTTTGATCCAGATTCCTACACTTCTTAACACTAAATAGCTTTGCAGGGTATGTGCACTGTGACATAGAGGACTAACAGCATGTAAAGGACGATAATATTCAGTGTGCTGACCTCTTTTAATTTCAGCTTTATTTTAAATGAGAACAAAAATTGCTTTTAACCTCTAAGATATTACAGACACTTCTAGCATTCAAATGGTTAATTAAGAATAAGAATAGGATATAGGGTATGGGTTCAATATTATAGTATAGGGAATTATTAAAAAACAAAAGCAATAAAACTTTTGCTGAATAAAACCGGCTTATGACTTTATTTAATGACAACCTAATATTTTAGAGGAATATAAATGCAATTTCATCCATTATATTATTGGTATATAATGTATAAATATTTTTTCTTTTTTTTTTTTCAGTATTTATGCTTCAGATACTTTTTTATTTCGAACTTGGGGATATAAAAAATCGCTTTTCAGAATTTTCTCTCATAATAAACTAGGTGGCGTTTATAATGTGTTCCCTATGTCTTTCACATGAAATAAGATAAGGGAAGTGGTTTGTTTTTTAAGTCAAGTTGGTTTTGAAATATTTTGTATAGGAGCCATGCATTCTGGGAGAAAATTGGGACAAACCATTTGAATGAAGGTGGGGGACACATAAATCTTTGTTTTGAAGTAAATTCAGTCTTTACTGTCATAAAAGCTCAGATATGTCATCACTGCATGTCTTCATAATATATTAAAATCATCTGGAGCAGTTAGACTATGTAAAGCTCATTTTAAATCTCTAAACACTTAACTTCCCACCCCCCTATTATGGTGAATTTGGTTTGATCCAGATTCCTACACTTCTTAACACTAAATAGCTTTGCAGGGTATGTGCACTGTGATATAGAAGACTAACAGTATGTAAAGGGCAATAATATTCAGTGTGCTGACCTCTTTTAATTTCAGCTTTATTTTAAATGAGAACAAAAATTGCTATTAACCTCTAAGATATTACAGACACTTCTAGCATTCAAATGGTTAATTAAGGATAACACTAGGATATAGGGTGTGGGTTCAATATTATAGTATAGGGAATTATTAAAAAACAAAAGCAATAAAACTTTTGCTGAATAACACCGGCTTATGACTTTATTTAATGACAACCTAATATTTTAGAGGAAAATAACTGCGATTTCCTCCATTATTTTATTGGTATATAATGTAGAAATATTTTTGCACTTTTTTTTTTTTCAGTATTTATGCTTCAGATACTTTTTTATTTCGAACTTGGGGATATAAAAAATCGTTTTTCAGAATTTTCTCTCATAATAAACTAGGTGGTGTTTATAATGTGTTCCCTATGTCTTTCACATGAAATAAGATAAGGGAAGTGGTTTGTTTTTTAAGTCAAGTTGGTTTTGAAATATTTTGTATAGGAGCAATGCATTCTGGGAGAAAATTGGGACAAACCATTTGAATGAAGGTGGGGGACACATAAATCTTTGTTTTGAATTAAATTCAGTCTTTACTGTCATAAAAGCTCAGATATGTCATCACTGCCTGTCTTCATAATGTATTAAAATCATCTGGAGCAATTAGAGTATGTAAAGCTCATTTTAAATCTCTAAACACTTAACTTCCCACCCCCCTATTATGGTGAATTTGGTTTGATCCAGATTCCTACACTTCTTAACACTAAATAGCTTTGCAGGGTATGTGCACTGTGATATAGAAGACTAACAGCATGTAAAGGGCAATAATATTCAGTGTGCTGACCTCTTAATTTCAGCTTTATTTTAAATGAGAACAAAAATTGCTATTAACCTCTAAGATATTACAGACACTTCTAGCATTCAAATGGTTAATTAAGAATAACAATAGGATATAGGGTGTGGGTTCAATATTATAGTATAGGGAATTATTAAAAAACAAAAGCAATAAAACTTTTGCTGAATAACACCGGCTTATGACTTTATTTAATGACAACCTAATATTTTAGAGGAATATAAATGCGATTTCATCCATTATTTTATTGGTATATAATGTAGAAATATTTTTTTCATTTTCTTTTTTTAAGTATTTATGCTTCAGATACTTTTTTATTTCAAACTTGGGGATATGAAAAATCGTTTTTCAGAATTTTGTGTCATAATAAACTAGGTGGCGTTTATAATGTGTTCCCTATGTCTTTCACATGAAATAAGATAAGGGAAGTGGTTTGTTTTTTAAGTCAAGTTGGTTTTGAAATATTTTGTATAGGAGCAATGCATTCTGGGAGAAAATTGGGACAAACCATTTGAATGAAGGTGGTGGACACATAAATCTTTGTTTTGAATTAAATTCAGTCTTTACTGTCATAAAAGCTCAGATACGTCATTACTGCATGTCTTCATAATATATTAAAATCATCTGGAGCATTTAGAGTATGTAAAGCTCATTTTAAATCTCTAAACACTTAACTTCCCACACCCCTAGTATGGTGAATTTGGTTTGATCCAGATTCCTACACTTCTTAACACTAAATAGCTTTGCAGGGTATGTGCACTGTGATATAGAAGACAAACAGTATGTAAAGGGCAATAATATTCAGTGTGCTGACCTCTTTTAATTTCAGCTTTATTTTAAATGAGAACAAAAATTGCTATTAACCTCTAAGATATTACAGACACGTCTAGCATTCAAATGGTTAATTAAGGATAACACTAGGATATAGGGTGTGGGTTCAATATTATAGTATAGGGAATTATTAAAAAACAAAAGCAATAAAACTTTTGCTGAATAACACCGGCTTATGAATATATTTAATGACAACCTAATATTTTAGAGGAAAATAACTGCGATTTCATCCATTATTTTATTGGTATATAATGTAGAAATATTTTTTCAGTTTTTTTTTTTTCAGTATTTATGCTTCAGATACTTTTTTATTTCGAACTTGGGGATATAAAAAATCGTTTTTCAGAATTTTCTCTCATAATAAACTAGGTGGTGTTTATAATGTGTTCCCTATGTCTTTCACATGAAATAAGATAAGGGAAGTGGTTTGTTTTTTAAGTCAAGTTGGTTTTGAAATATTTTGTATAGGAGCAATGCATTCTGATAGAAAATTGGGACAAACCATTTGAATGAAGGTGGGGGACACATAAATCTTTGTTTTGAATTAAATTCAGTCTTTACTGTCATAAAAGCTCAGATATGTCATCACTGCCTGTCTTCATAATGTATTAAAATCATCTGGAGCAATTAGAGTATGTAAAGCTCATTTTAAATCTCTAAACACTTAACTTCCCACCCCCCTATTATGGTGAATTTGGTTTGATCCAGATTCCTACACTTCTTAAAACTAAATAGCTTTGCAGGGTATGTGCACTGTGATATAGAAGACTAACAGTATGTAAAGGGCAATAATATTCAGTGTGCTGACCTCTTAATTTCAGCTTTATTTTAAATGAGTACAAAAATTGCTATTAACCTCTAAGATATTACAGACACTTCTAGCATTCAAGTGGTTAATTAAGAATAACAATAGGATATAGGGTGTGGGTTCAATATTATAGTATAGGGAATTATTAAAAAACAAAAGCAATAAAACTTTTGCTGAATAACACCGGCTTATGACTTTATTTAATGACAACCTAATATTTTAGAGGAATATAACTACGATTTCATCCATTATTTTATTGGTATATAATGTAGAAATATTTTTTTCATTTTCTTTTTTTCAGTATTTATGCTTCAGATACTTTTTTATTTCAAACTTGGGGATATAAAAAATCGTTTTTCAGAATTTTGTGTCATAATAAACTAGGTGGCGTTTATAATGTGTTCCCTATGTCTTTCACATGAAATAAGACAAGAAAGTGGTTTGTTTTTTAAGTCAAGTTGGTTTTGAAATATTTTGTATAGGAGCAATGCATTCTGGGAGAAAATTGGGACAAACCATTTGAATGAAGGTGGGGGACACATAAATCTTTGTTTTGCATTAAATTCAGTCTTTACTGTCATAAAAGCTCAGATATGTCATCACTGTCTGTCTTCATAATGTATTAAAATCATCTGGAGCAATTAGAGTATGTAAAGCTCATTTTAAATCTCTAAACACTTAACTTTCCACCCCCCTATTATGGTGAATTTGGTTTGATCCAGATTCCTACACATCTTAACACTAAATAGCTTTGCAGGGTATGTGCACTGTGAGATAGAGGACTAACAGCATGTAAAGGGCAATAATATTCAGTGTGCTGACCTCTTTTAATTTCAGCTTTATTTTAAATAAGAACAAAAATTGCTTTTAACCTCTAAGATATTACAGACACTTCTAGCATTCAAATGGTTAATTAAGAATAACAATAGGATATAGGGTGTGGGTTCAATATTATAGTATAAGGAAATTATTAAAAAACAAAAGCAATAAAACTTTTGCTGAATAACACTGGCTTATGACTTTATTTAATGACAACCTAATATTTTAGAGGAAAATAACTGCGATTTCATCCATTATTTTATTGGTATATATTGTAGAAATATTTTTTTCATTTTTTTTTTCAGTAGTTATGCTTCAGATACTTTTTTATTTCAAACTTGGGGATATAAAAAATTGCTTTTCAGAATTTTCTCTCATAACAAACTAGGTGGCGTTTATAATGTGTTCCCTATGTCTTTCACATGAAATAAGATAAGGGAAGTGGTTTGTTTTTTAAGTCAAGTTGGTTTTGAAATATTTTGTACAAGAGCTAAGCATTCTGGGAGAAAATTGGGACAAACCATTTGAATGACAGTGGGGGACACATAAATCTTTGTTTTGCATTAAATTCAGTTTTTACTGTCATAAAAGCTCAGATATGTCATCACTGCCTGTCTGCATAATGTATTAAAATCATCTGGAGCAATTAGAGTATGTAAAGCTCATTTTAAATCTCTAAACACTTAACTTCCCACCCCCCTATTATGGTGAATTTGGTTTGATCCAGATTCCTACACTTCTTAACACTAAATAGCTTTGCAGGGTATGTGCACTGTGATATAGAAGACTAACAGCATGTAAAGGGCAATAATATTCAGTGTGCTGACCTCTTTTAATTTCAGCTTTATTTTAAATAAGAACAAAAATTGCTTTTAACCTCTAAGATATTACAGACACTTCTAGCATTCAAATGGTTAATTAAGAATAACAATAGGATATAGGGTGTGGGTTCAATATTATAGTATAAGGAAATTATTAAAAAACAAAAGCAATAAAACTTTTGCTGAATAACACCGGCTTATGACTTTATTTAATGACAACCTAATATTTTAGAGGAAAATAACTGCGATTTCATCCATTATTTTATTGGTATATATTGTAGAAATATTTTTTTCATTTTTTTTTTCCGTAGTTATGCTTCAGATACTTTTTTATTTCAAACTTGGGGATATAAAAAATTGCTTTTCAGAATTTTCTCTCATAACAAACTAGGTGGCGTTTATAATGTGTTCCCTATGTCTTTCACATGAAATAAGATAAGGGAAGTGGTTTGTTTTTTAAGTCAAGTTGGTTTTGAAATATTTTGTACAAGAGCTAAGCATTCTGGGAGAAAATTGGGACAAACCATTTGAATGAAGGTGGGGTACACATAAATCTTTGTTTTGAATTAAATTCAGTCTTTACTGCCATAAAAGCTCAGATATGTCATCACTGCCTGTCTTCATAATGTATTAAAATCATCTGGAGCAATTAGAGTATGTAAAGCTCATTTTAAATCTCTAAACACTTAACTTCCCACCCCCCTATTATGGTGAATTTGGTTTGATCCAGATTCCTACACTTCTTAACACTAAATAGCTTTGCAGGGAATGTGCACTGTGATATAGAAGACTAACAGTATGTAAAGGGCAATAATATTCAGTGTGCTGACCTCTTTTATTTTCAGCTTTATTTTAAATGAGAACAAAAATTGCTATTAAACTCTAAGATATTACAGACACTTCTAGCATTCAAATGGTTAATTAAGGATAACACTTGGATATAGGGTGTGGATTCAATATTATAGTATAGGGAATTATTAAAAAACAAAAGAAATAAAACTTTTGCTGAATAACACCGGCTTATGACTTTATTTAATGACAACCTAATATTTTAGAGGAATATAACTGCGATTTCATCCATTAATTTATTGGTATATAATGTAGAAATATTTTTTTCATTTTCTTTTTTTTCAGTATTTATGCTTCAGATACTTTTTTATTTCAAACTTGGGGATATAAAAAATGGCTTTTCAGAATTTTGTCTCATAACAAACTAGGTGGCGTTTATAATGTGTTCCCTATGTCTTTCGCATGAAATAAGACAAGGGAAGTTGTTTGTTTTTTAAGTCAAGTTGGTTTTGAAATATTTTGTATAGGAGCAATGCATTCTGGGAGAAAATTGGGACAAACCATTTGAATGACAGTGGGGGACACATAAATCTTTGTTTTGCATTAAATTCAGTTTTTACTGTCATAAAAGCTCAGATATGTCATCACTGCCTGTCTGCATAATGTATTAAAATCATCTGGAGCAATTAGAGTATGTAAAGCTCATTTTAAATCTCTAAACACTTAACTTCCCACCCCCCTATTATGGTGAATTTGGTTTGATCCAGATTACTACACTTCTTAACACTAAATAGCTTTGCAGGGTATGTGCACTGTGATATAGAAGACTAACAGCATGTAAAGGGCAATAATATTCAGTGTGCTGACCTCTTTTAATTTCAGCTTTATTTTAAATGAGAACAAAAATTGCTATTAACCTCTAAGATGTTACAGACACTTCTAGCATTCAAATGGTTAATTAAGGATTACACTAGGATATAGGGTGTGGGTTCAATATTATAGTATAGGGAATTATTAAAAAATATAAGCAATAAAACTTTTGCTGAATAACACCGGCTTATGACTTTATTTAATGACAACCTAATATTTTAGAGGAATATAACTGCAATTTTATTGATTATTTTATTGGTATATAATGTAGAAATATTTTTTTCATTTTTTTTTTTCAGTATTTATGCTTCAGATGCTTTTTTATTTCAAACTTGGGGATATAAAAAATGGCTTTTCAGAATTTTGTCTCATAACAAACTAGGTGGCGTTTATAATGTGTTCCCTATGTCTTTCACATGAAATAAGACAAGGGATGTTGTTTGTTTTTTAAGTCAAGTTGGTTTTGAAATATTTTGTACAGCAGGAATGTATTCTGGGAGAAAATTGGGACAAACCATTTGAATGACAGTGGGGGACACATAAATCTTTGTTTTGCATTAAATTCAGTTTTTACTGTCATAAAAGCTCAGATATGTCATCACTGCCTGTCTACATAATGTATTAAAATCATCTGGAGCAATTAGAGTATGTAAAGCTCATTTTAAATCTCTAAACACTTAACTTCCCACCCCCCTATTATGGTGAATTTGGTTTGATCCAGATTCCTATACTTCTTAACACTAAATAGCAGGGTATGTGCACTGTGATATAGAAGACTAACAGCATGTAAAGGGCAATAATATTCAGTGTGCTGACCTCTTTTAATTTCAGCTTTATTTTAAATGAGAACAAAAATTGCTATTAACCTCTAAGATATTATAGACACTTCTAGCATTCAAATGGTTAATTAAGGATAACACTAGGATATAGGGTGTGGGTTCAATATTATAGTATAGGGAATTATTAAAAAACAAAAGCAATAAAACTTTTGCTGAATAACACCGGCTTATGACTTTATTTACAGACAACCTAATATTTTAGAGGAATATAACTGTGATTTTATCCATTATTTTATTGGTATATACTGTAGAAATATTTTTTTCATTTTTTTTTCAGTATTTACGCTTCAGATACTTTTTTATTTCAAACTTGGGGATATAAAAAATATCTTTTCAGAATTTTGTCTCATAACAAACTAGGTGGCGTTTATAATGTGTTCCCTATGTCTTTCACATGAAATAAGACAAGGGAAGTGGTTTGTTTTTTAAGTCAAGTTGGTTTTGAAATATTTTGTATAGGAGCAATGCATTCTGGGATAAACTTGGGACAAACCATTTGAATGAAGGTGGGAGACACATAAATCTTTGTTTTGCATTAAATTCAGTTTTTACTGTCATAAAAGCTCAGATATGTCATCACTGCCTGTCTTCATAATGTATTAAAATCATCTGAAGCAATTAGAGTATGTAATGCTCATTTTAAATCTCTAAACACTTAACTTCCCACCCCCCTATTATGGTGAATTTGGTTTGATCCAGATTCCTACACTTCTTAACACTAAAGAGCTTTGCAGGGTATGTGCACTGTGATATAGAAGCCTAACAGCATGTAAAGGGCAATAATATTCAGTGTGTTGACCTCTTTTAATTTCAGCTTTATTTTAAATGAGAACCAAAATTGCTATTAAACTCTAAGATATTACAGACAGCTCTAGCATTCATATGGTTAATTAAGGATAACACTAGGATATAGGGTGTGGGTTTAATATTATAGCTTAAGACATTATTAAAAAACATAAGAAATAACCTTTTCCCGAATAAAACTGGCTTAGATGTTTTCTTTTTTCAAAGAATCTAATATATTAGTGGAATATAAGTGCAATTTGGACCATTATTTTGTTTATATATAATATATTTTTTTTTCCCAATATTGATGAGTCTGATATTTTGTCTTTTAAACTTAGGGATACAAAAAATGACTTTATGAAATTTTTTTTCATGACAAACTAAGTGTAGTTTACAATGTGTTCCCTATGTCTTTTACATGGAATAATGGAAGGGAAGTGTGTATTTTTTACATACAAGTTATTTTTAATTATTTTTTAAGGGGGCAGTGCATGGTGGGATAAAATTGGGACAAACCATTTGAATGACATTTGGGGACACATAAACTTTGTTTTACATTAAATTCAGATTTTCCGGTCAGGAAAGCTCAGATTTGTCATCACTGCTTGTTTTCATTATTTATTAAATTATTATGGAACATTTCAGAGTGTGTAAAGCAAATTTTAAATCATTGTTTAATTTGATACCGCCCCATTATGGTAAATTTGGTTTGTTCCAGATACCTAAAATTCTTAACACAAAATAGATTTTCAGGGTATGTGAGCTGTAACATATAATTCTAACAGAATATAAAGAGCAATACGATTCATTGTGCTGACCTCTTTTAATTTCAGCTTTATTTTAAATGAGAACAAAAATTGCTGTTACCTATTAACAGACATCTCTAGCACTCAGCTGGTTAATTATGGATATCAGTAGAGCATAGGGCGTGGGTTCAATATTATAGCATAGGGCATTATTAAAAAACATAAATAATAAACTTTTCCTGAATAAAACTGGCATATGTCTTTTTTTTACAAAGAATCTAATATATTAGAGGAATATAACAGCGATTTGGTCCATTATTTTGTTGATATATATTTTTTTTTGTTTCAGTATTTAAGCTTCTGAAGATATAGTCAGCAACAAACAGCAAAATACTGGGATATGCAGGACTCAGTAAGTAGATGGATACAGCACCTGAGGAATACTGGTGCGACACAGATTCAGTATAAAAGCAAAATTAGAGACATAGCCAGCAGCAAACCGCAGAACACTGGAGGAGGCGGGACTCAGTCAGTAAATGGATACAACAACTGAGGAAGACTGGTTCGAGGCTGACTCAGGATGACAGCAACACTGGAGATCTAGCCAGCAGCAAATGACAGAACACTGAAGCAAGCAGGACTCAGTCAATAGATGGATACAGCAACTGAGGATGACTGGTGAGAGGCAGACTCAGGATGAAGCAACAATGGAGATACAGCCAGTAGCAAACTGTAGAACACTGGAGCACGCAGGACTCAGTCAGTAGATGGATACAGCCACTGAGAAAGACTGGTGCCAGGCAGGCTTAGGATGACAGCAACACTGTAGATATAGTAAGCAACAAACTGCAGAACACTGGAGCAGGAAGGACTCAGTCAGTAGATGGATACATCAACTGAGGATGACTGGTGCAAGGCAGGCTCAGGAAAACAGCAACACTGGAGATACAGTCGGCAGCAAAGAGCAGAAAACTGGAGACAGCATGACTTAGTCTCTAGATGGATATAGCAACTGAGAAAGACTGGTGCGAGGCAGGCTCAGAAAAACAGCAAAACAGGAGATATAGTCAGCATCAAACCGTAGAACACTGGAGCAGGTAGGACTCGGTCAGTACATGGATATATCAAATGAGAAAGATTGGTGCGAGGCAGACTCAGGATGATGGTAACATTGATTATATAGCCAGCAGCAAACCGCAGAACACTGGAGCAGGCAGGACTCAGTCAGTAGATGGATACATCAACTGAGGATGACTGGTGCAAGGCAGGCTCAGGAAAACAGCAACACTGGAGATACAGTCGGCAGCAAAGAGCAGAAAACTGGAGACAGCATGACTTAGTCTCTAGATGGATATAGCAACTGAGAAAGACTGGTGCGAGGCAGGCTCAGAAAATCAGCAAAACAGGAGATATAGTCAGCATCAAACCGTAGAACACTGGAGCAGGTAGGACTCGGTCAGTACATGGATATATCAAATGAGAAAGATTGGTGCGAGGCAGACTCAGGATGATGGTAACATTGATTATATAGCCAGCAGCAAACCGCAGAACACTGGAGCAGGCAGGACTCAGTCAGTAGATGGATACAGCAAATGAGGAAGACTGGTGTGAGACAGACTCAGGATGATGGCAACACTGGATATATAGCCAGCAGCAAACCGCAGAATACTGGAGCAGGTAGGACTCAGTCAGTAGATGGATATAGCAACTGAGGAAGACTGTTGTGAGGCATATTCAGGACAAGAGCAACACTGGAGATATACACAGCAGCAACCTGCAGAACAGTGGAGCAGGGAGGACTCAGTAAGTAGATTGATACAGCAACTGGTGCGAGGCAGACTCAGGATGACAGCAACACTGGACATATAGTCAGCAGCAAACCTCAGAACACTGGAGCAGGCAGGACTCAGTCAGTAAATGGAAATTGCAACTGAACAAGACAGGTGCATGGCAGACTCAGGATGATTGCAACACTGGAGATATAGCCAGCAGGAAACCGCTGAACACTGGAACAGGCAGGACTCAGTCAGTAGATGGATATAAGATTTGAGGAAGACTGGTGCGAGGCATATTCAGGATGAGAGCAACAGTGGGGATATAGAGAGCAGCAAATCGCAGAACACTGGAGCAGGCAGAACTCAGTCAGTAGATGGATATAGCAACTGAAGAAGACTGGTGTGAGGCTGATTTAAAGGGATAGTAATACTTCGTTTTAACTTTATTTTATTTTGTAGGCATTAAAAAAACATGAAGAATGATATAAGTCTTATCTCTCAAACCTTTATGGTTTATGAGATATTCACAAACAAAGTATCCCCCCCTGTTTAACCAGATCAGAAGGGAGGTGCCCAGGTAGACTGCAGAGAGGGACAATCTTCTATTAAGATAATGGAAAAAGCTGAAAAACTTGTCAAGGGGGGAAGGGCTTTCATTGTTTTCATACAAAGAAAGTTGTCCCCTTCTGTTATCTGTCCTGTCATACAACCACATTCACATCTGAGAAGAGATGGCTTACACTAGGTAAAAGGGGCGGGGAGGGGAACTTTGCTTGTGAATATCTCATAAACCATAAAGGTTTGAGAGATAAGACTTATATCGTTCTTCATGTTTTTTTAATGCCCACAAAATAAAATAAAGTTAAAACGAAGTATTACTATCCCTTTAAGATGACATCAACAGTGGAGATATAGCTAGCATCAAACCACACAACACTGGAGCAAGCAGGACACAGTCAGTAGATGGATACATTAACTGAGGATTACTGGTGCGAGACAGGCTTAGGAAAACAACAAAAATGGAGATATAGTCAGCAGTAAACAGCAGAACACTGGAGAAGGCAGGAGTCAATCAGTAGATGGATATAGGAACTGAAGAAGACTGTTGCGTGGCATATTTAAGAAAAAAGGAAAACTGGAGATATAGTCTGCAGCAAACCGTAGAACACTGGAGTAGACAGGAGTTAGTCAGTAGATTTGTACAGCAACTAAGGAATACTGGTACGAGGCAGACTCAGGACAACAGCAAAACTGGAGATATAGTCAGCAGGAAACCACAGAACACTGGAGTAGGCAGGACTTAGTCAGTAGATGGTATAGCAACTGAGTAAGACTGCTGCAAGGAAGACTCAGGATGACTGCAACAATGGAGATACAGGGAGCAGGAATCCAAGAACACTGGAGGAGGCAGGACGGAGTCTGTAGATGGATACAGTAACTGAGTAAGACTGGTGCGAGACAGACTCAGGATGATGGCAACATTGGATATATAGACAGCAACAAACCGCAGAACGCTGGAGCAGGCAGGACTTAGTCAGTAGATTGATACAGCAACTGGTGCGAGGCAGACTTTGGATGACAGCAGCACTGGAGATATTGTCAGCAGCAAACCGCAGAACACTGGAGCAGACTGGACACGGTCTGTAGATGGATATAGCAATTTAGGAAGACTGTTGCTAGGCAGACTCAGGATGATGGCAACGTTGGAGATATAGCCAACAGCAACCTCTGAACACTGCAGCAGGCAGGACTCAGTCACTATAAGGATACAGTAACTGAGGAAAACTGGTGCAAGGCAGACACAGGATGTCAGCAACATTGGAGACATAGCTAAATGCAAACTGCTGAACACTGGAGCAGAAAGGAATTAGTCAGTAGATGGAAATTGCAACTGAGGAAGACAGGTGCATGGCAGACTCAGAATAATAGCAACACTGGAGACATAGCCAGCAGCAGACCACAGAACACTGGAGCAGGCAGGACTCAGTCAGTAGATGGATACAACAACTGAGGAAGACTGGTGAGAGACATAGTTAGGATGAGAGCAACACTGGAGATATAGACAGCAGCAAATCACAGAACACTGGAGCAGGCAGATCTCAGTCAGTAAATGGATACAGCAACTGAGGAATACTGGGGCGAGGCTGATTTAGGATGACAGCAACAGTGGAGATATAGCGAGAAGCAAACCACACAACACTGGAGCAGGCAGGACACAGTCAGTAGATGGATACATCAACTGAGGATGACTGGTGCGAGACAGGTTCAGGAAAAAAGCAAAACTGGAGATACAGTCATCAGTAAACAGCAGACACTAGAGGAGGCAGGACTCAGCCAGTAGATGGATATAGGAACTGAGGAAGACTGGTGAGTGGCATACTCAGGAAAAAGGGAACACTGGAGATATTGTCCGCAGCAAAACCTAGAACACTGGAGCAGACAGGACTCAGTCAGTAGATCTGTACAGCAAATAAGGAATACTGGTACGAGGCTGACTCAGGATGACAGCAAAACTGGAGATTTAGTCAGCAGCAAACCACAGAACACTGCAGTAAGTAGGACTTTGTCAGTAGATGGCTAAAGCAACTGTGTAAGACTGGTTCGAGGCAGACTCAGGATGACAGAAAAAATGGAGAAATAGCAGAAATCCACAGACCACTGGAGGAGGCAGAAATGAGTCAGTAGATGGATACAGCAACTGAGAAACACTGGTGCAAGACAGATTCAAGATGATGATATCAATGGATATATAGCCAGCAGAAATCCACAGACCACTGTAACAGGCAGGACTCAGTCAGTAGATGGATAGAGCAACTGAGGAAGACTGGTGCGAGGCAAACTCAGGATGATAATAACGCTGGAGATACAGCCAGCAGCAAGTGCAGATTAATGGAGCAGGAAGGACTCAGTCACTATATGGATACAGAAACTGAGGAAGACTGGTGCAAGGCAGACTCAGGATGACAGTAACACTGGAGATGTATCCAGATGCAAACTGCAGAACACTGGAGCAGGCAGGACTCAGTCAGTAGATGGAAATTGCAACTGATAAAAAACTGGTGTAAAGCAGACTCAGGATGATAACAACACTGGAGATATAGCCAGCAGAAAACAGCAGAACACTGGAGCAGGCAGGGCTCAGTCAGTAGATGGATACAACAACTGAGGAAGACTGGTGCGAGGCACATTCAGGACAAGAGCAACACTGGAGATATAAAAAGCAACAAATCGCAGAACAGTGGAACATTCAGGACTCAATCAGTAGATTGATACAGCAACTGAGAAAAACTGGTGCGAGGCAGAGTCAGGATGACAGCAACACTGGAGATATAGTCAGCAGCAAACCGCAGAGCACTGAAGCATACAGGACACAGTCAGCAGATGGATATAGCAACTGAGGAAGACTGGTGCGAGGTAGACTCAGGATGAGAGCAACACTGGAGATATAGCCAGCAGCAAACTGCAGAACACTGGAACAGGCAGGACTCCATCAGTAGATGAATACAGCAACTGAGGAAGACTGGTGCGAAGCAGACTCAGGATGATAGCAACACTTAAGATATAGCCAGCAGGAAACCGCTGAACACTGGAACAGGCAGGACTTAGTCAGTAGATGGATACAGCAAATGAGGAATACTGAAGAGTGGCAGACTAAGGATGACAGCAACACTGGAGATATAGCCACCAGCAAACCACAGAACACTGGAGCATGCCGGACTCAGTTACTAGATGGATATATCAATTGAGGAAGATTGTTAAGAGGCAGACGCAGGAGAACAGCAACACTGTAAATATAGTCAGCAGCAAACCGAAGAACACTGGAACAGGCTGGTCTCAGTCAGTAGATTGATTAAGCAACTGAGGAAGACTGGTGTGAAGCAGACTCATGAAGACAGCAACACTGGAGATATAGCCAGCAGAAAACTGCAAAACACTGGAGGAGGCAGTAGTCAGTCAGTAGATGGTTACAACAACTGAGGATGACTGGTGCGAGGCAGGCTCAGGAAAAGAGCAACATTAGAGATATAGTCAGCAGAAAACAGTGAAACACTGGAACGTGCAGGACCCAGTCAGTAGATGGATATAGCAACTGAGGAAGACTAGTACGAGGAAGGCTCAGAAAAACAGCAACAGTGGAGATATAGTCAGCAGTAAACCGCAGAAGACTGGAGCAGACAGGACTAAGTCAGTAGATGTATAAATACAATTAGGAAGACTGGTGCAAAGCAGACTCAGGATGACAGCAACACTGTAGACAGCAGCAAACAGCAGAATATTGGAGCAGGCAGAACTCTGTCAGTAGATTGATACAGTAAGTGAGGAAACTGGTGCGAGGCAGACTCAGGATGACAGCAACAGTGGAGATATAGCCACCAGCAAACCACAGAACACTGGAGCACGCAGGGCTCTATCAGTAGATGGATATAGCAATTGAGGAAGAATGGTTAGAGGCAGGCTCAGGAGAGCAGCAACACTGGAGATATAGTCAGCAGCAATCCGCAGAACACTGGAGGAGGCGGGACTCAGACAGTAGATGGATACAGCAACTGAGGAAGACTAGTGCGAGACTGACTTAGGATGGCAGCAACACTGGAAATATAGCATGAAGGAAACTGTAGTACACTGGAGCAGGCAGAACATAGACAGTAAATTGAGAGAGCGACTGAGGAAGACTGGTGCAAGGCACTCAGGATGACGGCAACACTGGAGGTTTAGCCAGCAGCAAATTGCAGAACACTGGAGCAGGAAGGACTCAGTCAGTAGATTGATACAATAACTGAGGAAGACCGTTGCGAGGTAGACTCTGGATGAAATCAACACTGGAGGTATAACTGTATCGGTTGCTAGGAAGGGACTGTGCCGCCTTCCGCCGTCTTTCCCGGGTGTCTCCCTCTCGACGCCAGATATGTACTGTTTGAAGTATGGACGGTCACTGAAATAGTTGCAGGATCATTGGAAGCAGGGAAGCATGGGCAGTAGAGAGTGAGGCCTCTACTTCCGGTCAAAGGATCAGTGGAAGATGTAGCAGAAACACAAGGATGAGAAGATGGAGTCCATGTTACCGTCTGTCAGCATACGAAGTTGGGTCGCAGGAAACTGGCAGCAGGGGGTCGACAATTCAGGATACTTGGCGCAGATGGGTATCAGAGTGGACACTTTAGACCATAAGCAATACAAGACTCCAGGACTCCTTGTTCACTCAGAATAAGACTGAGTTTATTGTACCAAACCACACATATTTATACAGATCAACTACATTGAAATACATGGGCCAACCAGATATAATAGGGTGAGGGGCAGAGATAATACAATCCACACATAAGACAAGGGATCAACAGCAGATGTTAAGGGCTGACACAAGGGGAGCATTCACAGAGGTTGTCAAATCACAACATATAATGCAAAGGACTGACAACAGAGTTTCAGGTTATAAAATAGGTGACTCACAGACTGAGGGGCTTGAATGGATTAACACACGGCAGGGGGTCTTAATACATCTTACAATACACAATACAATGGCTTGAGGGACTGCATTACACATTGGAATAATTAACCCCTCATTGTCCTTTCCCTTGGTAGCAAGGCAGCAGTCTAACAAGGGTCAGTTTTGTGTAATAAAGTCCATCAAAAGTCTTTTAGTGCACAACCAGGGCAAAATGTCCACAATCTTTGGGGTCCTTTGACTAAAAATTCCAGGCTCAGACAAGGGATCCAGTAACGGACTAAGTTCTGTTACAATAGCCATCAGCAAATTCAGAACACTGGAGCAGATAGGACTCCGTCAGTAAATGGATACAACAACTGAGGATGACTGATGCGAGGAAGGATCAGAAAAACAGTGACATTGTAGATATAGTCAGCAGAAAACAGCAGAACACTGTAGCCATCAGGACTCAGTCAGTAGATGGATATAGCAACTGAAGAAGACTGCTGCGAGGAAGGATCAGGAAAATAGGAACACTGGAGATATAGACAGCAGCAAACCGCAGAATACTGGAGCAGGCAGGACTCTGTCAGTAGATGGATACAGAAATTGAGGAAGACTGGTGCGAGGATGACTCAGGATGACAGCAACACTGGAGATATAGCCACCAGCAATCCGCAGAACAGTGGAGCATGCAGGACTCAATCAGTAGATGGATATAGCAATTGAGGAAGAATGGTGAGAGTCAGTCTCCGAAGAACTGCAACACTGGAGATATAGTGAGTAGCAAACCTCAGAACACTGGAGCAGGCAGGACTCAGTCAGTAGATGGATATAGCAACTAAGGAAGACTGGTGCGAGGCTGACTTAGGATGACATCAACAGTGGAGATATAACTAGAAGCAAACTGCACAACACTGGAGCAAGCAGGACTCAGTCAGTAGGTGGATACAGAAACTGAGAAAGACTAGTGCGAGGCAGACTCATGATGACAACAGCACTGGAGATATAGCCAGCATAAAACCGCAGAACACTAGAGGAGGCAGGACTCAGTCAGTAGATTAATGCAGCAACTGAGGAAGACTGTTGCGAGGCAGACTCAGGATGGCAGCAACACTGGAGATATATCCAGCAGCAAACCATAGAACACTGGAGCAGGCAGGACTCTGTCAGTAGATTGATAGAGCAACTGAGGATGACTGGTGTGAGGCAGACTCCAGAAGACAATAACACGGGAGATATAGTCTGCAGCAAATCACAGAACACTGGAGGAGGCAGGACTCAGTAAGTAAATTAATACAGCAACTGTGGAAAACCGGTGCGAGGTAGACTCAGGATGATTGCAACACTGGAGATATAACCAGCAGCAAACTGCAGAACACCGGAGCAGGAAGGACTTAGTCAGTAGACTGATACAGCAACTGAGGAAGACTGGGGTGAGGCAGACACAGGATGAGAGCAACACTGGATATATAGCAAGCAGCTAACCACAGAACACTGGAGCAGGCAGGGCTCTATCAGGAGATGGATATAGCAATTGAGGAAGAATGGTTAGAGGCAGGCTCAGGAGAGCAGCAACACTGGAGATATAGTCAGCAGCAATCCGCAGAACACTGGAGGAGGCGGGACTCAGACAGTAGATGGATACAGCAACTGAGGAAGACTAGTGCGAGACTGACTTAGGATGGCAGCAACACTGGAAATATAGCATGAAGGAAACTGTAGTACACTGGAGCAGGCAGAACTTAGACAGTAAATTGAGAGAGCGACTGAGGAAGACTGGTGCAAGGCACTCAGGATGACAGCAACACTGGAGATCTAGCCACCAGCTACCCGCAGAACACTGGAGCAGGCAGGTCTCAGTCAGTAGATGGAAATCGCAACTAAAGAAGACAGGTGCAAGGCAGACTCAGGATGATAGCAACACTGGAGGTTTAGCCAGCAGCAAACCGCAGAACACTGGAGCAGGAAGGACTCAGTCAGTAGATTGATACAATAACTGAGGAAGACTGTTGCGTGGTAGACTCTGGATGAAATCAACACTGGAGGTATAACTGTATCGGATGCTAGGAAGGGACTGTGCCACCTTCCGCCGTCGTTCCCGGGTGTCTCCCTCTCGACGCCAGATATGTACTGTTTGAAGTATGGACGGTCACTGAAATAGTCGCAGGATCATTGGAAGCAGGGAAGCATGGGCAGTAGAGAGTGAGGCCTCTACTTCCGGTCAAAGGATCAGTGGAAGATGTAGCAGAAACACAAGGATGAGAAGATGGAGTCCACGTTACTGTCTGACAGCATACGAAGTTGGGTCGCAGGAAACTGGCAGCAGGGGGTCGACGATTCAGGATACTTGGCGCAGATGGGTATCAGAGTGGACACTTTAGACCATAAGCAATACAAGACTCCAGGACTCCTTGTTCACTCAGAATAAGACTGAGTTTATTGTACCAAACCACACATATTTATACAGATCAACTACATTGAAATACATGGGCCAACCAGATATAATAGGGTGAGGGGCAGAGATAATACAATCCACACATAAGACAAGGGATCAACAGCAGATGTTAAGGGCTGACACAAGGGGAGCATTCACAGAGGTTGACAAATCACAACATATAATGCAAAGGACTGACAACAGAGTTTCAGGTTATAAAATAGGTGACTCTCAGACTGAGGGGCTTGAATGGATTAACACACGGCAGGGGGTCTTAATACATCTTACAATACACAATACAATGGCTTGAGGGACTGCATTACACATTGGAATAATTAACCCCTCATTGCCCTTTCCCTTGGTAGCAAGGCAGCAGTCTAACAAGGGTCAGTTTTGTGTAATAAAGTCCATCAAAAATCTTTTAGTGCACAACCAGGGCAAAATGTCCACAATCTTTGGGGTCCTTTGACTAAAAATTCCAGGCTCAGAGAAGGGATCCAGTAAAAGACTAAGTTCTGTTACAATAGCCATCAGGAAATTGCAGAACACTGGAGCAGATAGGACTCCGTCAGTAAATGGATACAACAACTGAGGATGACTGATGCGAGGAAGGATCAGAAAAACAGTGACACTGTAGATATAGTCAGCAGCAAACAGCAGAACACTGTAGCCGTCAGGACTCAGTCAGTAGATGGATATAGCAACTGAAGAAGACTGATGTGAGGAAGGATCAGGAAAATAGGAACACTGGAGATATAGTCAGCAGCAAACTGTAGAACACTGGAGTAGACAGGACTCAGTCAGTAGATGGATACATACAATGAGGAAGACTGGTGCAAAGCAGACTCAGGATTACAGCACACTGGAGATAAATACAGCAGCAAACCGCAGAATACTGGAGCAGGCAGGACTCTGTTAGTAGATGGATACAGAAATTGAGGAAGACTGGTGCGAGGATGACTCAGGATGACAGCAACACTGGAGATATAGCCACCAGCAATCCGCAGAACAGTGGAGCATGCAGGACTCAATCAGTAGATGGATATAGCAATTGAGGAAGAATGGTGAGAGTCAGTCTCCGAAGAATTGCAACACTGGAGATATAGTGAGTAGCAAACCTCAGAACACTGGAGCAGGCAGGACTCAGTCAGTAGATGGATATAGCAACTAAGGAAGACTGGTGCGAGACTGACTTAGGATGACATCAACAGTGGAGATATAACTAGAAGCAAACTGCACAACACTGGAGCAAGCAGGACTCAGTCAGTAGGTGGATACAGAAACTGAGAAAGACTAGTGCGAGGCAGACTCATGATGACAACAGCACTGGAGATATAGCCAGCATAAAACCGCAGAACACTAGAGGAGGCAGGACTCAGTCAGTAGATTAATGCAGCAACTGAGGAAGACTGTTGCGAGGCAGACTCAGGATGGCAGCAACACTGGAGATATATCCAGCAGCAAACCATAGAACACTGGAGCAGGCAGGACTCTGTCAGTAGATTGATAGAGCAACTGAGGATGACTGGTGTGAAGCAGACTCCAGAAGACAATAACACGGGAGATATAGTCTGCAGCAAATCACAGAACACTGGAGGAGGCAGGACTCAGTAAGTAAATTAATATATCAACTGAGGAAAACTGGTGTGAGGTAGACTCAGGATGATTGCAATACTGGAGATATAACCAACAGCAAACTGCAGAACACCGGAGCAGGAAGGACTTAGTCAGTAGACTGATACAGCAACTGAGGAAGACTGGGGTGAGGCAGACTCAGGATGAGAGAAACACTGGATATATAGCAAGCAGCTAACCACAGAACACTGGAGCAGGCAGGACTCAGTCAGTAGATGGAAATCACAACTGAGGAAGACAGGTGCAAGGCAGACTCAGGATAATAGCAACACTGGAGATATAGCCAGCAGCAATCTGCAGAACACTGGAGCAGGAAGGACTCAGTCAGCAGATGGATACAATAACTGAGGAAGACTGTTGCAAGGTAGACTCTGGATGAAAGCAACACTGGAGGTATAGCTGTAACGGAAGCTGGGAAGGGACCGCTCCGCCTTCTGCCGTCGCTCCCGGGTCTCTCCTTCTCGATGCCAGATACGCTACGTCAGATGCACTGTTTGAAGTATGAACGGTCATTGAAACAGTCGCAGGATCGTTGGAAGCAGGGAAGCATGGGCAATAGAAAGTGAGGCCTCTACTCCCGGTCAAAGGATCACTGGAAGATGTCGCAGAAACACAAGGATGAGAAGATGGAGTCCACGTCACCATCTGACAGAATACGAAGTTGGGTCGCAGGAAGCTGGCAGCAGGCGGTCGACGATTCAGGATACTTGGAGCAGATGGGTATCAGAGTGGACACTTTAGACCATAAGCAATACAAGACTCCAGGACTCCTTGTTCACTCAGAATAAGACTGACTTTATTGTACCAAATCACACATATTTATACAGATCAACTACATTTAAATACATGGGCCAACTAGATATAATAGGGTGAGGGGCAGAGATAATACAATCCAAACATAAGACAAGGGATCAACAGCAGATGGTAATCAAATCACAACATATAATACAAAGGACTGACAACAGAGTTTCAGGTTATACAATAGGTGACTCTCAGACTGAGGGGAGTGAATGGATTAACACATGGCAGGGGGTCTCAATACATCTTACAATACACAATACGATGGCTTGAGGGACTGCAATACACTGCAATTATTGGAATAATTAACCCCTCACTGCCCATTCCCTTGGAAGCAAGCCAGCAGTCTAACACAGGGCAGTTTTGTATAATAAAGTACATCCAAAGTCTTTTAGTGCACAACCAGGGCAAAATGTCCACAGTCTCTGGAGTCCTTTGACTAACAATTCCAGGCTCAGACAAGAGCTCCAGTAACGGACTAAGTTCCATTACAATAGCCATCAGCAAACTGCAGAACACTGGAGCAGGCAGGACTCCGTCAGTAGATGAATATAGCAACTGAGGAAGACTGGTGCAAGGTAGACTCAGGATGATAGC
This sequence comes from Rhinophrynus dorsalis, assembly GCA_037306005.1. Taxonomy (NCBI): domain Eukaryota; kingdom Metazoa; phylum Chordata; class Amphibia; order Anura; family Rhinophrynidae; genus Rhinophrynus; species Rhinophrynus dorsalis. Next base: position 67,675,402 of record CM074728.1, on the reverse strand, counting down.
AACTCTGGAGATATATAACTAGCAGCAAATGGCAGAACACTGGAGCAGGCATGACTTAGTAAGTACATGGATTCAGCAACTAAGGAAGACTGGTGTGAGGCAGACTCAGGATGACAGACACAATGGAGATATAGCCAGAAGCAAATCGCAGATCACTGGAGCAGGCAGGACTCAGTCAGTAGATGGATACAGCATCTGAGAAAGACTGGTGTGAGGCAGACTCCGTATGATAGCAACACTGGAGATATAGCCAGCAGCAGACCACACAACACTGGAGCAAGCAGGACACAGTGAGTAGATGGATACAGCAACTGAGGAAGACTGGGGCGAGGCAGTCTCATGATGACAGCAACACCGGAGATATAGCCAGCAGAAAATCGCAGAATACAGGACCAGGCAGGACTCAGTCAGTGTCATGGAGTGACTAGGAAATTAACACACTGACAAGTACAGATGAACTTAATATAAAACTTTATTAAATACAATGAATGACAGGAGATAAGGCAATAGGCTAATGGCAGCAAATGACACAACAACAGTATGGTAAAGACACAAAGGGGCAATATATGGTGGCACAGCTTCACTACACCAGGAAGGAACAGTGGAATCACTTTCCTTACCCTTCACCAGGCAGGGGATCAGAAACGGAATTGCCCTGGGACTACTCGGTAGATGTGAGGGCAGTGCAGAGCACTCCCATACACAGATAGAATGGCCCACCTTCACAAGATCAGAAAGGAACAGTGTAGGCACTTTCCTCACCCTTCACTGGACAGGTAGATAGAAACGGAATGGCCCTGGTACTACACAGTAGATGTGAGGACAGTGCAGAGCACTCCCGTACCCAGATAGGATGGCACACCTTCACGAGACCAGAGAGGAACAGTGTAGGCACTTTACTCACTTTTTACTGGAGAGGTGGTTAGAAACGGTAGATGTGAGGATAGTGCAGAACACTCCTATACACACAGTCGTCAAAGATAAGGAGCAGACCAATATCCCTGACAGGGGACACACTAAGCGGGTAGCTAGATGGAGGATAGGCAAGGCAGCACAAACCTGTACAGCCACGGGAGGTCAGACACACGGAGTGACCAACAAGCGCCGCTAACGGAAGCTGTCGCAAAGCGGAAGACACAGGCAGCACGGGAACCAAACCGAGGCACGGAATGGTTATGGAGCGCAACACGGAGAGTAAACTAGGAGGCAGCTAATGGTCAGAACCGGATCGGGTAGTCAGACGTCGCCAGTGGTCGTAGCCAGAATGGGTAGTCAGTCGTAGCCAGAAGTCAGCACTAGAATGGGTAGTCAAATGTAGCAAGGGGTCCAAACCGGAACTGGTAGTCAGACGAGCCAGGAGTCAGAACTGGAATGGGTAGTCAGACGAGTCAGGAATCAGAACCAGAACGGGTAGTCAGACGTAGCCAGGTAATACACAGGAACGGTAATGGACCAACACAGCAATAAGCTCAGGTACAGCATGAAAGGGCACTGGAAATGACACAGGCTAAGGTTTAAAAACCCTGACAGGTAGGTGGAGCAATGACCTCATCAGTGTGGTGCCCTATAAGAATAGCGACTCAGCGAGAGTGACAGCTAGGGAGTAAACAATGTCGCTTCAGGGCATCATCCAGCCACAGGCAATCACAGGGCACCGTGATAGTGCCTCCCACTCAATGATCTCCCCCCCGTGGATGAGAACATACCTTGTTGGGAAATTTCATATGAAAACTGCTCAACAGTCTGGGAGCGTGGACATCACCCTGGTCCACCCATGAACGCTCCTCCGGACCATAACCTTTCCAGTTATCATGGTGCCCGTATATTGCTGGCGACATTTTGACACATGATTTCTGATGCTTTCTTATTGGCTAGTGTGTGATTACTCCACCCATTGGTAGCCTTTAAGTACTGTGGCCTGTCACTCATACAGGGCCCTTTCGTGGTGTTCCCGTTGCTTAGTGCTTGCTGCCGTTAACGTGTGATATCCTGTGTATGACCCGGACTGCCTGACTACGCTCTCTGATCTTGTTCCTGCTCCGTGTACCGACCCGGTCTGACTGACGTTCCTGCTCCGTGTACCGACTTGGATTGGCTGACGTTCCTGCTCCATGTATCAACATGGATTGGCTGACGTTCCTGCTCTGTGTACTGACCCGGCCTGGCTGATGTTCCTGTTCTGTGCCTCCAGTCCGGTGCACTACCGCATCCGGTAGAGAGTATCTCCTGTGTGCTGTCTTGAGTGTGCTGGCCCAGTTGGTTGCCTCGAGTACTGCATTACCGTTCCGTGACTGCGACCCATTTGTGCCTTGCTGTCTCCTTCCTCCTTACCCAGGGCTGACGTTGATCTCGCTTGCTCACTATACGTTTGGCTAGTTATTGTTACCATTGTGGTTGGTCTCCTGGGCGCCGCAGTTAGTCTCCGCTCTTGTCAGTTGCTAACAAGCCAAGCACCCATTACCAGGGCCTTCCAGTCTCACTCGGGTAGGAGCTGTTCTTTGGCACATTATACGCTGGCTAGTCACTACTCCGTTACTGAGGTTGGTCTCCAGGGCGCCTCAGTTGGCTCTGTCACCCGGCAGTTGCCATCAAGCCTAGCATTATTACATCTATTGTCCGGTACCTTTAGCCTGGGTCGAAGTCTGTGTCTATTCCTTGGCATTCCGTTGTTCCTCCGGTTGCAGTACTACTGGTAGTCATGATCCATCTGGTCCTCGCTCACCCTTCCTGGGCCTAGTCGCTATTTTGGCACTCATCCGCAGAGAGTGCTTTTTGGGCCTCGCTATCAAGGCCTCCCAGACTCCTGGCCTAATAGCATTTACCATCAGTGTCTCACTATAACACACAAACTGTTCCTGACCTGTGTCAGTATATGTATTGCTCTCTGATATATGTATACTGGATCCATGTGGGTTAATGTGATTTAGTAACCTGTCCTGTGTCAGTATTGTTTGTTAACTATTGCTGGACCCTCGAGGGTTACTTTATTCTGTCTGGTTTCAATAAAACTGTGTTTTACCAAATTGCCTGCCTCTGAGTGTACTGAAAACCGTTACACCAGTGGACAAAATATTGGATGCGCCCCCGCTCCCTACGGGAATCCAGGATGCTCTGGATCTCATATTCATCTTGGTCCTGAATGCGTACTGGACCAGGGGCTACCTGGGTGGAAGTGTAACGGTTGCAAATCAGTGGCTTCAGGAGAGATACATGAAATACGTTGTGGATACGCATATTCCTAGGGAGGTCTAAGGCATAAGACACAGGGTTAATTCTACTTAGTACCCGGAAGGGTCCTATGAATCGTGGAGCCATCTTGTGACATGGTACTTGGAGGTGCAGGTTCTTGGTGGCCAACCAGACTCTCTCCCCCACATGAAAGACCGGAGCAGGACACCTCCTGCGATCTGCATGTCTCTGATATCGCTCTGAGGACCTTCACAAATTATACTGAACCTGTGTCCATGTGGAGTGGAGCTGCTCCATATGCTCATCCAGAGCTGGAATGTCCTGTGCCCGAAATGTATCCAGGAGCAGAGAGGGTTGGAAACCATAATTGATCAGGAAAGGGGAGCTCCTGGACGAAGCATTTATGGCACAATTTCTGGCAAAGTCTGCCCACGGCAACAGATCAACCCAATTATCATGATGGTCAGAAGTGAAGCAGCACAAGAATTGTTCCAGTCCTTGGTTGGCTCTTTCTGCAGCACCATTGGTCTGGGGGTGATAGGCAGATGAAAACAGCAGTTTGATGCCCATCTGGTCACAAAAGGCCTTCCAAAACCTCGAAACGAACTGACTCCCACTATCAGAGACCACAACACGAGGTACTCCGTGGAGCCTGAATACCTCCCTAGTAAATACCATAGCCAGTTCCTTAGAGGAAGGTTGTCCGGGGAGCGGAACAAAATGTGCCATCTTAGAGAATCTGTCTACTATCATTAGTATGACTGTGCAGCCCTTGGATCTAGGCAACTCTACCATAAAGTCTAATGAAATGTCTGACCACGGGCGTTCCCCATTAGGAACAGTCTGGAGTAGTCCTAGGGGTAGATGACTAGGAGTCGTGGCATGGGCGCATATGGAACAGGCTTCCACAAAGGCTGCACAATCTGCTCTCAAAAAGCAGAAAAAAAGAGAGAAAAAGACAACGCACCAGAGATCTAAGTGTAGTCTGTCAAATAGTGGAATGAATAAAGCGAAATTATATATACTGATAAACTGAATTTATTAAAACAATAGAGTATAAAATATAAAAGGTTACTATAAGATAGTAATCTGGGAATAAATATTTCGGAAGGTATGAGAATTATAGCAGAGTCCCAAAGTGCTAATGTATAGGAAACACTGGAGACACAATGCAGTATTGTAGCAAATATGTAAAACACAAACGTAATAAAAGGGGGAATCGATTCAAGATTTCCCCCTCTAGGTAGGTGCTCACCAGATATACTCTTTATACTAAAGTGTATAATGCATTTAGTACAATCTGCTCACCAGAGTTCCCCTTGGTGTATAGCACATCAGCTGGGGAGATCCTCTCCCGTTGTGTGCGCTTCTGAGCTCTGTCTCTGTTCCGTTCGTGTCTCCGGTGTGGGTGACAGTCAGATGCGATGTGAGGCTGGTAAATGTGATCTGTTTCCTCTCATCCAACTTTAACAGTCCAGTTCAAGTATCTCGTGGGGTTTCGAATTCAACGCGTTTCGAAGCATTAAAGCTTCTTCCTCAGGAATAAAACTTTGATAAAATCACGCTGGATAGAGCGCCAATGTGACAAACTGTATTTAAATAGTGGATGTCCAATAGGATGTGGGGTCATCCCGGGTCATGAACTCTCGTTCGGTACAATAATAATAATAATAATAAAAACATAAGCAATTATAAAATGTGATTTAGTTTAAAGAATATAGGCATTCCAAATCGTACTTCGCTAAGGAAAGATTTTCTAGAAGTAAATGGTATTTTAATATAATCGTAATAGTGTTCTTTTACCGATTAATGGCTGGATCCATTTCGCCGTGCTATACGACTCAAATGGGTCCTGTTAAAGTATAGACCCATGCAATAAATATCCGTTTCCCCGGTTAAACCGGGACACACATTGCAGTTTCAAAATGAAATGCTCTATCCTATAACTCCATGAGGCCACCGTTTCACTCCATATGGGTGACATAATTACATATAAAAAGATAAATGGAGGAATTCTCGTGAACGAGATCATGGGAGTTAGGGAAGAGATGATGGTCCCTTTTAAAGGGCAAGACACATGAAATGCAAAGGAAAACAAAATATCAAAGGTGTAGGTCAGAACACCTGGGTTGTTAGTAGTGTGACCAGAGAATAATTATATGTCCAACCTCAAAGATGTCTGATCATCAAAGTCAGATCAATGAGTGTATAGAGATAATAAATTCGGAAAAGTACCTAATGGTTAATTGAAAAATCCCATCATTATGTATATATGAAGATCAAATAACTGAATAATCAAAAAGAAATCTGTCAAAAATATTGAATATATATTTGGAGGTGAAACTAATGAAGTTTTTAATGAAGGGTTATTCCGGGGCGAGTGTGTGTAATTTAAATATCCAATAACTCTCCTGTCTGGCTAATAATCTAAATCTATCACCTCCTCTATTAGTGGGTTTCACGATGTCAATACCCATTACAGTAAGATCCTCAATCTTCTTAAATAAGGGACAGTCGTTGCAATGTCTTGATACTGCATGTTTTCTGTTATTTTTAAGAATGTTATTTCTATGTTCAAGGAAACATTTTTTTAAAGTTCTTATAGTCCTTCCTGTATATTGTGCCTGAATATTTAAACCAATAGAAAGACTTCAGTGACGCCGCGGCATGATAGTTAGCCAGTGCTTCCCGAGCTTGAGTAAGAAGATGAAGGTCTTCAGGAGAAAAAGTGGATTGATGGTTAGCTTCACATCTCCGAACCTCAGCCACTAGGGACTCCCAATGTTTCTGGCGCTCCCTTTTTCTTTTAGCCCCTCATTTAATAAACACTCCCCGAACGACACACTTGTGTGCATCCCATACCACCGGAGAAGCCACTCCAGTATCCACATTCATACGAAAGTATTCATTAAGATTCGACCGTACATCGGACCAAACCTCCTTGTCCCTCAAGAGAAGCTCATTAAGGCGCCACGTTGATGAACCAGAATCATAAGAAGGTAAACTAAGTTTGATCCATACCGGCGCATGGTCAGACCAAGTAATTGGTTCTAGACCGGCATCAATAACGGAGTGTAGTCTATAATGGTCCAGGAACAGGTAATCAATCCTAGAATATTTAACATGACAAGGAGAATAGAAGGAAAACTTTCTTTCCTTCGGATTCAAAGACCTCCACACATCAACTAAATGTGCCTCACCCAATAACTCCCTAATTCTGCGAAGAGCGGAAAAGGGAACACTGGACACCTCCGAGGAACTATCCAGAGCTGGGTCATTAAAGTCACCCCCCAACAGTAGATGACCAGCCCGAAACACAGTGAGTTTCTTCATCACTTTTCTGAAAAACCTGGCTTGTCCAACATTCGGGGCATAGATATTAGCCAGGGTTAAAGTAGTCCCAAAAATAGTGCCCTTAAGAAAAAGAAATCTACCATCAGGATCGAGCAGTCGATCGGTCTCTATCCAAGGAAGATGAGATCGTATTAAGATAGCGACCCCCTTCTGCTTTGTGTCTGCGGAAGCAAGCCATACCAGTGGAAAATATCTATTGGAAAAGGAGGGTTCATGACGTTTGGAAAAGCGCGTCTCCTGTACAAATATAAAATCAGCCCCAAGCCTCTGAAAATCTCTTAAAGCTGCAGCTCGTTTCTCAGCAGTATTTAAGCCTTTGGCATTAATAGGCACAAACTTTAGATCACATCTACCACCCTTGGCCATTCAGATCCACAGGAAGAGGAGGAGATAAATCAACGCAGAAGCAACGCCATGGCCCCGACAGTCACAAGCAGACAAAGAAGAGAAGGAGAACGAAAGAAAGATAAAGTAAGGAGAAAAGAGAGTAGAAAAGGAAAACGAAGTTTGAATCGATGACAAGAGACTAAGGTCACTAGGACACATAGCACCTGCCAGTAATAGGTCGAGGTGGCCCAATAGGCCCAGGGGGAAGTAAATAAAAGAGCAAGAAAAGGCTGAAGTGACGGACACTAGATCAGAATCCGAGATACATTAATGAGGGTATATCAGGGCAATTAAATGGTGAACTGTTTGATTAAAAGAATAGATAGGGGAGAACACTTAATAGAGAAAATAAGAACATCATGTAACGGAAGCTGAGAAGGGACCGCGTCACCTTCTGCCGTCGTTCCTGGGTCTCTCTAACTCTGGAACGAAGTCGTAGATAACATCACCCAGCCAGGTCCACCACTGTATTCGGATGGCGCTGTAGCGATCCTCGTATGCTCCCAGAGTGTCTGCCAGCACTGCTTCGTCTGCCATGCCTCAACTGCTGCACCCGATATGAAGGAGAAATCCCACCGCTATGCCACCAATGTAATGGAAGCTGAGAAGGGACCGCGTCACCTTCTCCCGTTGTTCCTGGGTCTCTCCTTCTTGACGCAGATAAGCGCCGTCAGATGCACCAGTTGAAGTATGGACAGTCACTGGAAACAGCCGCAGGATCGCTGGAGGCAGGGAAGCAGGGAGGAGTCCACGTCGCCGCCTGACAGCATAGGAAGTTGGGACGCAGGAAGCTGGCAGCAGGCGGTCGACGATTCAGGATACTTGGCGCAGATGGGTATCAGAGTGGACACTTTAGACCATAAGCAATACAAGACTCCAGGACTCCTTGTTCACTCCAAAACATAACTCTCTTTATTATCACAAACCACAGATATTTATATACAGTACAGTACATTGGATCACATGGGGAAACCTGATACAATAGGGAACATGATTAAATCATAACACATCAGACAAAAGACAAGGGCTGACACAATGAGAGCATTCACAGAGGTAATCAACTCACAACATATAATACAAAGGGCTGGCAACACAGTTTCAGGCTATACAATAGGTGACTCACAGACTGAGGGGTGTGAATGGATTAACACACACACAGCAGGGGGTCTCAGGACAGTTCTCACTCCAAGGACTTGAGTGGCTAGAATATACATTCCCTTAACAATGGCCAGGGGTTGAATAATTAAGCAAAAGGTTTGGGAGTCTGCAATACATATTGAAATAATTAACCCCTCACTGCCTATTCCCTTGGAGTAAACCCTCAAACATACCACATACATTAACTAAAACGTTCGCCATACATTAAACATAGTATGTGATCCAAAGTCTATGAATTTAAGTCTTTCTCTTAGGGAATAGCTGGCCAGTTTGTACGCCAAGGCACAGCACAGAGTCCAAACAGTAATAAATGTCCATAGTCTTTGGATAAATAGTTTGAGGTCCGGACAAGGGCTCAGTAACGGGTAGGATCCGTTACACATCACACAACAGTATATGTAATAAAAGCATTAAAGAAGGACTCAATCAGCCCATGTCCCTCAACAAAATCAGCTGAGTGAAATAAACCCTCACTCTCCATTCCGGATGGTCTCATCAAAGACCCTCAAGAGGTCGAGAGCCAGCAAACTGATACAACACTCATTCGGAAGAGGGAGGAAACCAATCTAAATAAATTGCACTTATATATATATATATATATATATATATATATATTTTTTTTTTTTTTTTTTTTTTTGTCCCTGCTCAAAGTGCAACTCCCTCCTCCGCCAGCAAGAGTATCGGATCACATGCTGTCTGACACAAAACATACCAGTCCACAATTAATGAAGATCCATAAATTCCACCTCCATCGATCCCAAATGATCAACTGGGCGTCCCAACCACACACACAGCCCCTCAATAGCCAACTAGTAATTCACCACAAGCGGACCGCAAAGAACATCCACAACACTCCAAGATCTCAGACTGTCATCACGAAGCAGGCCACAGCAGAGCTCATCTACAACACAATCACCCCCCACTCTTTCCGTATCAGAACAACACACAATATCCATACGCCCCCATACACACCCCACATATACATCCAACCGCTCGAGATCAAGCATACTACCATCCATGAATGCACACGAGGCAACATTTCACACTCACGATCTCCAGATGGCCGGGAGACGCAGGAGAGCCCACGCAACTGCATGGGCCCCCCACATCTCCCGACCACCGGAACCAAAGCACATAGAGTAAGAAATCTATATGTCTACATCAAGTAAAGCTCAACACTCCCGCCTATCTCTGAGCCAGCGTATCTAGGTGCCAGCTAGGGTAAACAGACACCCATTGTCACCCTAGAAAACTAGAGGCACCATCCCCTGTCCGGGAGCCACAAGACGACCCACGCCAAAGCACAGGCCACCAAACAGCCCCCGGCCAGGGGAACACCCCCAACCACAATCCAAAGTAACAATAGGATAAATAAAATGAGGCATACATAAATTTGTCATATAAGCCCTATACTAAGTATCAGTAAATGTATATAAGCAACCTGAAACCATAATGCCTTCCCTCAAACAGACTGTCAGCAAGAGGGCCCAATATGTTCAAAGGAGGCCATCTGGAATTATCAAATGGAGAGAAAAGGGTCCATGTAGGTCTGGAGAGATCAAAGAGGACAGGATTCACGGGTCTAGTCCGCAAACAGTAGGCATCCAGAAGTCGTAGAACAAAGTCATGCTGTAGGCTCCTGTGGTAGGGCCTGAACATCAAACTCAGTACGCAAACGTTTAAATGCAGCAGGTTTTACAATAGACCATCTGTCTCGTCGTTCTTTAGGGGAGGACTGCCCCAGCGGAGTAGGGAGCAACAATCAAGAATTTGCGTCAAGGGGGTTAGCAACCCCCAAAGCGGTACAAAAGGCAGGGATCTCTTCAACGTTCTTTAAGGTAGCATTCACCCCTTGATTGGTAGCAATTAGGGCAAACGAAAAACCCCACTTGTAGAGTATTTGCAGATTACGCAAATGATCCGTTAGCGGCTTCAATGCCCTCCTTTGTTGTAGCGTATGTGGAGCTAAATCTTGAAATAGCTGGAGGGACACCCCAGCATAACGGATCTCTCCCATCTCACGTCCTTTCTGGATGACCTTTTCTTTATCACGGTAACTAGAAAAGCAGCATACAACATCTCGGGGAGGGTCCGAGGGGCCACCCCGTGGCCGAAGAGCCCTATGCACTCTCTCCAACGCGATGGGGGAATCTGACTGGACACCCATCACTTCTCTAAACAAGGTATCCAGTGTTGGAGCAAGGTCTTTATAAGGAACCGATTCAGGGAGGCCCCTTATACGTACATTACAGCAGCGACTCCGGTTCTCCAAGTCGTCAACTCTGTTCAACAGAAGTTCAATCGCATCATCCTGTTGTGCCATAATTGTCTCAAGGTGATCCTGCTGTTGACAAATGTCATCTTTAACCTTCTCCAAATCAGACACCCGTTGGCCCAGGAGTGACAAATCTCTCTTTAATTCTGCCAGTTCCTCTCTCACAGCCTCCTTCACATCCACCACCAAGGCCTTGAGATCCAGCTTCGTCGAAAGGTGAGTAATATCAGCCGCCGTTAGATATTTCGGAGAGGGACCGTTAGGATCCACAACAGTGCGGTCAGCCTCCCTATCCACATCCCGAAGGTCCGGCGAGGAAGCAGGGCTTCGGTGATCAGAATCCATATACGAGTCTAGGCTATGATCGGAATTACCAACAAGACTCGCAGGCCCCGATGCGTCACAAAGTCGCGGAGGTAGGTATTCGGTTATCTTCCCTTTTCCACGGTGTTTCTTCGAAATGTTCTTAATGGAAGACATGGCCAACAAGTACACCAACCTTCACCATCTAATTCACCAACTAAGAATATACCCACAGGCTCGGTTTATAGCTGTAAACAGATTCAGTCTAGCAGAGCACCACGCTCAAGCAGTCATCTTACTCGGCGGTTGCTCCGCCCCCCCCATAGGGTTTTCATACACATACAAACAATACATAGAAGATAATGACATTAGCAAATAGGTTCTACTGGCCTTGCCAATATACCGGGCAAAGCAACCCAGGCGAGTCTGGAACAAGAGGCTCTACCGACCCTGCCAATATACCGGGCTGGGCAGCCTAACGGGATACCAGTGTAGTAGGCTCTACCGGCCTTGTCAATACCGGGTAAGGCAACCTTAAGATGGAATAGTAAGCAGTTCTGCCGGCCTTACCAATATACCGGGCAAGGCAGCCTGACGGAATACCAATGAGTAGGCTCTACCGGCCTTGCCAATACCAGGTAAGGCAACCTTAAGATGGAATAGTATGCGGTTCTACCGGCCTTACCAATATACCGGGCAAGGCAGCCTGATGGAATACCAATGAGTAGGCTGTACCGGCCTTGCCAATACCGGGTAAGGCAACATTAAGGTGGCAAAGTGAAAGGTTCTACTGGCCTTACCAATATACCGGGCAAGGCAGCCCAAAGGAAGGTGACAACCACAGTGACCTAATGACTGTCAGATAGTAATGACAGTAAGATGGAATATAGAGGTTACCAGGTCAAGTGGTTTCACTGTAATCAGATACTCTCATGCCCATATACTGTAGGAATCAATGCTGTTAGGACTGGACAGCGCACTCGGAACCATCAAGTACCTGACTGCAAGTCAGGGAGTAAACCAGCGCCCTACGTTAGGAACATACAGGCAGAATAAGAGCCGCAAGGCTTAGTGGAGCAAACCAGCGTCCGCACGCTGGGACCAACAGACTGTAATGTGAGCTGCAATGCTAATGGAGGCAAACCAGCATCCACACGCTGGAACCAACAGGCTGAATGTGAGCCGCAAGGCTAATGGAGCAAACCAGCGTCCACACGCTGGAACCAACAGGCTGAATGTGAGCCGCAAGGCTTGGGGAAGCAACCAGCGTACGCACGCTGGGACCAACAGGCTGAATGTGAGCCGCAAGGCTAATAGTGTAAACCAGCGTCCGCACACTGGGACCAAAAGGCTGAATGTGAGCCGCAATGCTAGTGAAGCAAACCAGCGTCCGTACGTTGGGAACCAACAGGAGGAAATGTCGCCGAAGTGAATGAAGAACTATGTCACCACAGATGCAGGAACTGGAAGCAGGAAACAACAGGAACCAGCAGAGAAGATCAACCGGATCCAGCGCGGCCAAGCAGACTGGCAGCAGGAACATCAGCTACTGATGAAAACAACCGGAACTGGACTGGAACTGACAAAGCAGGCAGGAACTCAGGAACAGGTCGACTCAGGAACTCAGGAACTCAGCAACAGGCCCAATCAGCTACTGAAGTATGGAGGAAGTGGATACTGTCAAAGACACCACGAAAGGGCAACCAGAGGGTGCCCAGACTGAGTATAAAAAGGCACTGTGAGGCAGGATGAAGGCAGACAGCCAATGGGAGCCCCCCTACAGGTGATAGACACTGAATTGGAGCAATCACGGGCACCGTGATAGGTACCCTTTCTGGGTTATGTCATTTCGACTAACGGAATTGTTATGGATACGGAAAAACTGTCGGCAGTATTACAATGGCCACGTCCAATGGGCCTGAAGGCCATACAAAGATTCCTCTGTTTTGCAAACTATTACAGGAAGTTCATTTGTAATTTCTCATCTTTGGTCAAACCTTTGACTGACATGACACATAAGGGTGCTAACCCATCATTATGGTCCCCAGAGGCCAACAATGCTTTTGAGGCCCTGAAGTCTGCCTTTTCGACTGCTCCTATATTGGTGCATCCAAACACTGCTCTGCCCTTCACCCTTGAGGTATACGCTTCTGAGGGGTAGGGGCAGTTCTATCACAGAGAGCGGAGCCTGGTAAACCCCTGATGCCTTGCAGGTTTTTTCCTAAAAAGATGACAAAGGCTAAAAACGTATATGACATAGGGGACCGTGAGTTGCTGGCCATCATCCTTTCCCTTCGGGAGTGGAGTCATCTCCTGGAAGGGACTAAGGCTCCTGTATTAATTTTAACGGATCATAAGAATCTAACGTACTTATCAGAGGCCAAGAGACTGTCACCAAGACAAGCCAGATGGGCATTATTCCTGTGTACATTTAATTTTCTAGTTTCGTACCTCCCTGGTTCCAAGAACACCCGAGCTGATGCCTTGTCTAGACAGTTTGGTCCAGAGAGTGAGTCTGGCAGTGAACCTGTTCCAATTATCTGTCCTGATCGCATTTTAGCGACTATTTGTATGAGCATTACCTCTCCTCTGGGTGAGGAGATCCTGACGTCACAAAATAATGCCCCAGTTGAGAAACCCAGTGGGAAATGTTTTGTAGCTGACAATCTCTGCACTAAGCTAGTAGAAACCTACCATTCATCCAAAGCAGCCGGGCATATTGGTCGAAACCAACTAATTTGGTCAATTTCACAGCTATTTTGGTGGCCTAGTCTGAGAGCAGATTGTGCAGCCTTTGTTGAAGCCTGTTCCATATGCGTCCGTGCCAAGACTCCTAGTCATCTACCCCTAGGACTACTCCAGGCTGTTCCTAATGGGGAACGCCCGGGGTCAAACATTTCATTAGACTTTATGGTAGAGTTACCTAGATCCAAGGACTGCACAGTCAAACTAATGATAGTAGACAGATTCTCTAAGATGGCACATTTTGTTCCGCTCCTCGGACTACCCTCCTTTAAGGAGTTGGCTATGGTATTTGCTAGAGAGGTATTCAGGCTCCACGTAGTACCTCGTGTTGTGCTCTCTAATCATGGGAGTCAGTTTGTATCGTGGTTTTTGAAGGCCTTTTGTGATCAGATGGGTATCAAACTGCTATTTTCATCTGCCTATCACCCCCAGACCAATGGTGCTGCAGAAAGAGCCAACCAAGGACTGGAACAATTCTTGCACTGTTTCGCTTCTGGCCATCATGATAATTGTGTTGATCTGTTGCCGTGGGCAGAGTTTGCCAGGAATTGTGCCATAAATGCTTCGTTCGGGAGCTCCCCTTTCCTGATCAATTATGGGTTCCAACCCTCTCTGCTCCCGGATACATTTCGGGCACAGGACATTCCGGCTCTGAATGAGCATATGGAGCAGCTTCGCTCCACATGGGCACAGGTTCAGAATAATTTGCGAAGGTCCTCAGAGTGATATCAGAGACATGCAGATCGCAGTAGGCATCCTGCTCCGGTCTTTCAGGTGGGGGAGTGTATCGGTTTTCAGTACACTCAGAGGCAGGAAATTTGGTAAAACACAGTTTTATTGAATCCAGACAGAATAAAGTAACCCTCATGGGTCCAGCAATAGTTAACAAACAATACTGACACAGGACAGGTTACTAAATAACATTAACCCACACGGGTCCAGTATACGTATATCAGAGAGCAATACATATACTGACACAGGTCAGGAACAGTTCGTGTGATATAGTGAGACACTGATGGTAAATGCTATTAGGTCAGTAGGCTGGGAGGCCCTAATAGCGAGGCCCAAGAAGCACTCTTTACGGATGAGTGCCAAAATAGCGACTAGGCCCTGGAAGGATGACCAATGCCCAGATGGATCACGACTAGCTATAGTACTGCAACCGCAGGAGCAACGGAACGCCCAGGAATACACACAGATTGCGACCCAGGGTAACGGTACTGGACAATAGATGTAATAACGCTAGGCTTGATGGTAACTGCCAGGTGACTGAGCCGACTGAGGCGCCCTGGAGACCAACCTCAGTAACGGAGCAGTGACTAGTCAGCGTATAATGTGCCAAAGAATAGATCCTACCCTGGTGAGACCGGAAGGCCCTGGTAATGGGCGCTTGGCTTGTTAGCAACTGTGTAGAGCGGAGACTAACTGTGGTGCCCAGGAGACCAACCACAGTGGTAACAATAACAAGCCAAACCTATAGTGAGCAAGCGAGATCAACGTCAGCCCTGGGTAAGGAGGAAGGAGGCAGCAAGGCACAAATGGGTCACAGTCACAGAACGGTAATGCAGTACTTGAGGCAACCAACTGGGCCAGCACACTCAAGACAGCGCACAGGTGATACTCTCTACCGGATGCGGTAGTGCACCGGACTAGAGGCACAGAACAGGAACGTCAGCCAGGCCAGGTCGGTACATGGAGCAGGAACGTCAGTCAATCCAAGTCGACACATGGAGCAGGAACGTCAGCCAATCCAAGTCGGTACACGGAGCAGGAATGTCAGCCAGACCAGGTCGGTACATGGAGCAAGAACAGGATCAGAGAGAGTAGTCAGGCAGTCTGGGTCATACACAGGATATCACATGTTAACGGCAGCAAGCACTAAGCAACGGGAACACCACGAAAGGGCCCTGTATGAGTGACAGGGTAAAGTACTTAAAGGCTACCACTGGTGGAGTAATCACACGCTACCAATTAGAAAGCATCAGAAATCATGTGTCAAAAAGTCTGGGAGCATGGAGGTCATTCTGATCAACTTAGGAACGTTCTTCAGGGCCAGAGCCCTTCCAGTGAACCAAATATTGCATCTTTCCTCTAAATCTCCTGGAGTCAATTACGCTTTGTACTGTGTACTCCTCCTGACCTTGTACCTGCACAGGCCCAGGAACAACAGGAGTAGTAGCATAACAGTTGCAAACTAAAGGCTTCAGCAAGGAAACGTGGAACACATTATGAATCCGCCTGGATGCTGGTAGATCCAGATCTTGCTTATAACTTTAAAGGGACCGACAAACCGAGTAGCCAACATCTTACATGGAACCTTCAGATTGAGGTTTCTGGAGGAAAGCCATACCCTGTCCCCAACCTGGAAGGAGACCGCCAGCAGCCGTCTGCGATTAGTGTGATGCTGATAAAGCTGGAACGAAGCACTGAGGGTCCTCTGTACCTGTGCCCAAGTGGAGCGGAGTTGCTCTATATGCTCATCCAGAGCCTGAATTTGCTGCATCTGAAATGAGTCCGGGAGCAAGCATGGTTGAAACCCGTAATTGATGAGAAACGGGGAGCTCCCGGACGATGAATTAACTGCACAAATCCTGGCAAACTCTGCCCATGGCAACAGGTCGGCCCAATTGACATGATGATCGGACACAAAACAGAGAAGGAATTGTTCCAATCCTTGATTGTCACGCTCGTCGGCCCCATTGGTCTGGGGATGGTAGGCAGAAGAAAAAGATAATTGTATGCCCATCTGATCACAGAATGGCCTCCACAACCTGGACACAAATTGGCTCCCTCTATCAGATACCAGCACCCTGGGTACACCATGCAACTGAAACACTTCTTCGGCAAAGACAACAGCCAGTTCCTGGGCAGAGGGAAGGCCAGGAAGGGGCACAAAGTGTGTCATCTTAGAGAATCTGTCGACCACCATCAGAATAAATGAATATCCCTTAGACACAGGCAATTCTCCCTGGAAGTCAATCGAGACATGGGACCAGGGACGCTCGCCATTGGACACTGGTTGAAGTAGGCCAACAGGGAGGTGCCTAGGGGACTTGGCACGGGCACAAATAGAGCAAGCTGCCGTGTAGGCGGTGCAATCAGCACATAAGGAAGGCCACCAGAACAGCTGCGAAAGAGACCAGATCAATTGGTCCCTTCCTACATGCCCAGCTGCCCGAGATGCATGGTAGGTGTCGAGTAGGCGGGTATGGATTGGTTCAGCCACAGGGGGTGCGGTAGCCTGGGAACCAAGAATCTCCTCCCCAGTGGTGAAGTGATGCTAGTGCGCAAGGTGGCCAAAATGCGATCTGGCTGAATAATGGGTACTGGAGCTTCATCAACCTCAGTTTCAGGACCATATTGCCTGGACAGAGCATCTGCCCTAATATTCTTGGAGCCAGGTAGGTAGGATGCAATGAAATTAAAACAGGACAGGAACAGGGCCCATCTGACCTGCCAAGAGGACAATCTCTTTGCCTCGGAAAGGTATATTTATCACGGTTTTTAGATGAACACTCAGACAGGATGGTAAGGTTAAAATGACTTTATTGAAAGAGAGCAAACAAGGAATAAGGCCCTGGGGCCCACACAGCAAATCACACAGTGATATACAAATACACAATAGCAATAAGTCTGCAGTACTAGAATTGGTGGACTGTAACAACTGGTTAACAGCTAGTAGTGAGACTTTTGACAGGATAATGAGGTACAGGGCAACCTGTTGGAGAGCTGACCAGATGAACGTACACCGGGGGTGCACGTGAAATGGAATTGGCACTGCCCAGACGCCTGGGCACCAAACCCTGAGGAGTGAAACCACACTGGCAACGAGGCAACTCTGACCCAGACTGTAAGGAATGGCAACAAGGTAACTTAGACCCAGACTGTATTGCAACAAGGCAACTCTGACCCAGACTTAGTCCCCAACCACCAGGCAACCGTGGAGTGGCAATGCTACCCTCAGGAGGGGTAGCTGAGACCAAGGTAGCTTCTAGAGACAGACCCTAGAACACTAGGGGTGGATCGAGGTGACAATAGGCAACTGTAATACTACTAGTGGCCACACAACCTGCAGTATGGAATGTGTAATGCTGGCTCTAGCTCGAGGTACTGCAGGTACTGAAGAACGGAGCGGGTTCTTCAGCCAGATACAGTCAGCAACGGAACAGGTTCTCAACCAGGATACAGTCAGCAACGGAGTGGGTTCTCAGCCAAATATGGTCAGCAAAGGAGCGGGTTCTCAGCTAGATATGGTCAGCAATGGAGCAGGTTCTCAGCCAGAATACAGTCAGCAATGGAGCAGGTTCTCAGCCAGATATGGACAGCAACAGAGCATACCAACAGGAACTTCAGGAACAAGCTCGTAGTCAGAAAGGCCAGGTCATACACGAATCAGCAAAGCATAGAATAGACTCAGGAACTTGTACACTATGAAAGGGCACCTAAAGGATGACATCCCAGGGTATATAAAGGCAAGCCCAGTGTTACCAATTAAGACCAGCCAATCAGAAGGCAGCAGAGAATAACAATGTCGCCGATCAGCAACAGAAGCACGGGCACCATGATAGTACCCCCCTCTCAACGACCCCCTCCCCTTGGAGGAGGACCAGGCTTAGAGGGAAATTTGGCATGGAACTAATGTAACAAGACTGGTGCATGAATGTCAGCATGCTTGACTCATAAACGTTCCTCTGGGCCGTACCCCTTTATCACAGCGCCTGTGATTATCCTGTCACTCTCATCTGTGGCAGACTGTGATTTGTTCAGTTGGTTTGGCCCGCCCCTTGGTGACCTTTTTATACCTGACTCTTACATCTGTCAGATGCCCTTTCGTGGTGTTTCTGAGCCAGACTTGCTGTTGCTGTGTTCCTGTATCCAGATTCCTGTGTACCGACTTTGGCCTATCCTGACTACGCTCCAGTGTTCCTGATCGTGCATGACCCGGCTTGTCTGAGAATCCTCTACGTGCTACGACCCAGCTTGTCTGAGAACCCTCTACGTGCTACGACCCGGCTTGTCTGAGAGACTTCTACGTGCTACGACCCGGCTGGCTGACTTCCTGCTTCGAGATCACCGCGGCCTGTTCCAGCGACCTGCCTGGCCTGTTGTCGCCGCCGCAACATTCTGAATTCTGCGTTGCTGTGCAGACCTAGTGTGACCATTACACTCCTGTGTAATCCATCCCTCAGTGCAGAGTTCCTTGCTGACTTCCATAAGCTGTGCTCCTTGTACCGAGCCTCTATACGCTGCAGAGCTAAGTTACCATACCGAGCCTGGGAGATTCATACGTACCTTTTAGCCCTTGCAGTGCCGCTTCTCTCTTGCCGGACCTCCTTTCTGATTACCGAGCCGTTACCTTGTAAGTCTACTGCTGCTGAGTTGGCCGCTACTTGGACGGCGACTCCCAGTTACGTTTGCAGAGTAGTCTATCCTGTTGGTCCGGTTGGGCGTCTTTGGCTCTCGGTCTCACGGTTATTACCGGAGGCATCCGGTGCGGCTATTGGTAGCAAGGTTAGGCTCCAAGCTCTTGCAAGATCCGAAGGTGAACGCCCGTGGGGGCTATTGGCTCGCGTTGTGCTCAAGTTGGTCTCCGGTTATACGCCAGTGGGGGCTAAAACGCCAGCTTTGCATCTCAGGCTAGTCTCGATCACGCCCGTGGGGGCTACATACTCTTGCACTTGCAGTCTCAGTGGTCTCCTGGCGAACGCCCGCAGGGGCTATTTTGGGTCACTGTTCTGCTATAGCTCACATTGGTCACTGAACATCTACTACCCATCATTGCATGAACTCTGTGCTGTGCACATTTGCTCAGTTTATCACTACACCATGCGGGCGTGCCAAACCCCACAGCTGAGACTGACAATTTGTTCTCATTTACCCTTTAGGGGCCAGTTCCCTATTTTCTGTACCTATGTTGTGTGCCTTCTATCCATTATAGTGAATCTATGTGTACTGTGTATTCACTTGCAATTGTTGCTGTCAACTGTAGAGGGCGATCATTTGTATTTATTTTCTTTCAATAAAAGATTGTTTTATTTTACCTACTGGTCTGAGTGTCAAAACAAACCGTTACAGTACGAAAGGGCCATGACCTCAGACAGTAAGGGTGAAAGTAACACATAAAACATCCACTGGAGAATGGATGTCCATGAGCAGCGCTTAGATCAATTGGCACTGGCTCTACAGACCCTACATGAGCGTACGGTACACCTAGACAAGCCTAATCCGAATCCGGTGGTCTCCCCAGTCTTGACACCGGACAATCCGCCTCTAGCCCCTCCTACTTGTGTCAGAGGCTTAACGGCTTATCCAAATGAAAGATATATACATATCCTCTGAGAGAGTATCTGTATAGTGTCCACACAGACAAAGCCCCCTAAAAAGAATAGACAGCCAGGTCGGGCTTGATATACATGATTAAGACAGCTGTCTGGTGAGTCTATTCTTTTTAGGGGGCTTTGTCTGTGTGGACACTATACAGATACTCTCTCAGAGGATATGTATATATCTTTCATTTGGATATAGAGATTTCACTCACACTATTTGAGAAGAAGCCTGTGGATAGCTCCCCATATTCCCAGACCAGTGAAGACTCCTGCATTTTGTCTCCTTTATGGGCTTCACTTGCAAGAATATGTCTTGTAAGTAGATTCACATTCATTTCTTTATGGCCATTTTTTTGATATTGATTGCTCTCAGACGGTTTGCGCCTGTGTTCCTGTTTTCCAGTTTTTACTGTAAGTGCGAGGTGCGACCAAGGACACCATATACTCATGGCTGCAACCAGGAGAGAACACATGTTTTGGACTGTTTAATTGGGTTTTATGTCTTTTGGAAGAAAAGACTTTTTATTATTGGAGTAAGATCTGAGTTTGGTGCGCTAACAATATATATATTTTTTCTACAATCCTCAATTTGATTGGCAAAAATGTGAGGTTAGTTCCTGGTCCGATTACTGTAAAAAGAACTGCTTATCTGTTCCTGTCAAAATTATGTGTACCTCTCCTGCTGTGCCAGTTGAATATGGGGAATTCAGTGACGTTTTCAGCAAGGGGGAGGCTAGCGCAATTTTCCGAGCATAGACCCTATGATTGCGCTATTGATTTGCCTCCAGGTGTGATTCCCCCGAGAGGACGTACTTACCCACTGTCATGCGAGGAGAACAGAGCAATGGAGGAGTACATTGAGGACGCTCTTGGTAGGGGAATTATTCGCAAGTCCACTTCTCCGGCTGGTGCCGGATTCTTCTTTGTAAAAAAGAAAAATGGCGAACTAAGGCCATGTATTCATTACCGGGGGCTTAATAAGCTTATGCCCAAGAACGCATACCCTATTCCACTCATTACCGAGTTATTTGAAAGATTGAAGGGCTCTTCTGTTTTCACCAGACTTGATTTGCGGGCCGAATACAATCTAATTAGAATCAGAGAAGGTGATGAGTGGAAAACGGCATTTAATACCAGAACTGGGCACTACGAATATCTGGTAATGCCTTTTGGCTTATGTAATGCACCTGCGGTATTCCAGGAGCTGATTAATGATATCTTGCGTGACATGCTTCAGTCCTGAGTGGTGGTATATCTGGACGATATATTGATTCATTCCGCCACTCTCTCCCAACATATTAAAGATGTCACGGAAGTCTTGTTGTGACTCCGGGAGAATAAGCTGTTTTGTAAATTGGAAAAATGCGAATTCCATGTGTCTCAAGTACCATTTTTGGGGTTCGTAATCTCCAAAGATGGAATCGCTATGGACCAGGACAAGTTGGCAGCAGTATTACAATGGCCTCCCCTTAAGGGTTAAAAGCGATTCAGCGCTTTTTAGGGTTTGCCAACTATTACAGAAATTTCATACGTAACTTTTCCACAATTGTGAAACCTTTGTCTGATTTGACACATAAGGGCGCTACTCCCTCTCAGTGGTCCGAGGCCGCTGATAATGCGTTTGAGACCTTAAAGTCTGCCTTTACGTCTGCCCCAGTGCTGTCCCATCCCAATCCCTCCCTGCCATTTACCTTAGAAGTTGACGCCTCTGAGGTTGGGGCAGTACTCTCCCAGCGTCCTGTGGGAGGTGGTACCTTGAAACCTTGTGGGGTTTTTTCTAAGAAATTGTCCAGCGCACAGAGCCACTATGAGATTGGCGACAGGGAGTTATTGGCTATTATTCTGGCACTGAAGGAGTGGCGTCACTTGTTGGAAGGTACCAAGAACCCAGTACTGATCCTGACCGATCACAAAAACTTGACATATCTCTCTGAGGCTAAGAGGTTGTCTTCTTGACAGGCCAGGTGGGCACTCTTTTTGTCCCGGTTTAACTTTGTAGTATCGTACCTCCCGGGTTCTAAGAACGTGAGGGCAGACGCATTGTCTCGACAGTTTGCGTCGGACACTGAGAGGGAGGAAGCACCGGTACCTATTATTCAGCCCGACCGTATTATGGCTACTATTCGCACTAGTATAACTTTGCCACTGGGAAAGGAGATTTTGGGTCTCAATCTAGGGCTCCACCTGAGACTCCAGTTGGTAAATGCTTTGTAGATGAGCCTTTTCGCACTCGTCTATTGGAGACCTATCATTCGTCTAGGGCGGCCGGGCACATCGGCAGGGATCAGCTGGTATGGTCCTCTTTCGCAATTATTCTGGTGGCCGACGCTCAGAGCCGATTGCTCCGCTTTTACTGCCACTTGTGCCACCTGTGCCCGTGCTAAGACCCCCAGGCATCTCCCAGTGGGCTTGCTTCAACCTGTGCCTAATGGAGAAAGGCCCTGGTCTCATATATCTATCGATTTTCTTGGAGAATTGCCAATCTCTAGGGGGTATACATTTATCCTTATGGTGGTTGATAGGTTCTCCAAAATGGCTCATTTTGTGCCACTCAGGGGGCTTTCCATCGGCTCAGGAATTGGCTAAGGTCTTTGCTAAAGAAGTGTTTCGTTTGCACGGGGTACCCAGAGTGGTGGTCTCCGACCGTGGGAGTCAATTCGTGTCCAGGTTTTGGAGGGCATTCTGTGGCATGATGGGCATTCAATTGTCCCTTCTCCTCCGCCTACCATCCCCAGACCAACGGAGCCGCTGAGCGTGCCAATCAGGGACTGGAACAGTTCCTGCGCTGTTTTATTACTGATCATCATGACAATTGGGCCGACCTGTTGCCATGGGCGGAGTTTGCCAGGAATTGTGCAGTTAACTCATCGTCCGGGAGCTCCCCGTTCTTAATCAACTATGGGTTCCAGCCAGGGTTGCTCCCGGACTCGTTTCAGTCACAACAGATTCCGGCTTTGGATGAGCATATGGAGCAGCTCAGTTCCACTTGGGCACAGATGCAAAGGACCCTCAGTCAGTCTTTCCAGCGGCATCAGCGATATGCCAATCGTAGACGGCTGCCAGCGGTCTCTTTCCAGGTTGGGATAGGGTATGGCTGTCCTCCAGAAACCTCAATCTGCAGGTCACCTTGAATAAGCTGGCTCCCCGGTTTATTGGTCCATTTAAAATTATTCGCAAAATTAATCCTGTCTCCTATGCGTTGGAACTTGCACCGTCTATGCATATTCACAATGTGTTCCATGCGTCTCTGTTAAAACCCCTGGTTTGCAATCGTTACACTACTACTCCGGTAGTTCCTGGGCCGGTGGACGTCCAGGGGCAAGGGGAATATGAGGTTCAGAGCATTGTTGATTCTAGGCGACTTAGAGGGAAGTTGCAATACTTGGTCAACTGGAAGGGCTATGGCCCGGAGGAGCGCTCTTGGGTTGACCAGAAGGACCTCCATGCGCCCAGACTTGTGAGCAACTTCCACTCTAAATACCCTCAGAAACCTAAGCCTCCAGCAGGGAGAGGGGGTCTTTGAGAGGGGGGTACTATCACAGTGCCTGTGATTATCCTGTCACTCTCATCTGTGGCAGACTGTGATTTGTTCAGTTGGTTTGGCCCGCCCCTTGGTGACCTTTTTATACCTGACTCTTACATCTGTCAGATGCCCTTTCGTGGTGTTTCTGAGCCAGACTTGCTGTTGCTGTGTTCCTGTATCTGGATTCCTGTGTACCGACTTTGGCCTGTCCTGACTACGCTCCAGTGTTACTGAACGTGTATGACCCGGCTTGTCTGAGAATCCTCTACGTGCTACGACCCGGCTTGTCTGAGAATCCTCTACGTGCTACGACCCGGCTTGTCTGAGAACCCTCTACATGCTACGACCCGGCTTGTCTGAGAGACTTCTACGTGCTACGACCCGGCTGGCTGACTTCCTGCTTCGAGATCACCGCGGCCTGTTCCAGCGACCTGCCTGTCCTGTTGTCGCCGCTGCAACATTCTGAATCCTGTGTTGCTGTGCCGACCTAGTGTGACCATTACACTCCTGTGTAATCCATCCCTCAGTGCAGAGTTCCTTGCTGACTTGCATAAGCTGTGCTCCTTGTACTGAGCCTCTATACGCTGCAGAGCTAAGTTACCATACCGAGCCTGGGAGATTCAAACGTACCTTTTAACCCTTGCAGTGCCGCTTCTCTCTTGCCGGACCTCCTTTCTGATTACCGAGCCGTTACCTTGTATGTCTACTGCTGCTGAGTTAGCCGTTACTTGGACGGAGACTCACAGTTACGTTTGCAGAGTAGTCTATCCTGTTGGTCCGGTTGGGCGTCTTTGGCTCTCGGTCTCACGGTTATTACCGGAGGCATCCGGTGCGGCTATTGGTAGCAAGGTTAGGCTCCAAGCTCTTGCAAGATCCGAAGGTGAACGCCCGTGGGGGCTATTGGCTCGTGTTGTGCTCACGTTGGTCTCCAGTTATACGCCCGTGGGGGCTAAAACGCCAGCTTTGCATCTCAGGCTAGTCTCGATCACGCCCGTGGGGGCTACATACTCTTGCACTTGCAGTCTCAGTGGTCTCCTGGTGAACGCCCGCGGGAGCTATTTTGGGTCACTGTTCTGCTATAGCTCACGTTGGTCACTGAACATCTACTACCCATCATTGCATGAACTCTGTGCTGTGCACATTTGCTCAGTTTATCACTACACCATATGGGCGTGCCAAACCCCACAGCTGAGACTGACAATTTGTTCTCATTTACCCTTTAGGGGCCAGTTCCCTATTTTCTGTACCTATGTTGTGTGCCTTCTATCCATTATAGTGAATCTATGTGTACTGTGTATTCACTTGCAATTGTTGCTGTCAACTGTAGAGGGCGATCATTTGTATTTATTTTCTTTCAATAAAAGATTGTTTTATTTTACCTACTGGTCTGAGTGTCAAAACAAACCGTTACACCCTTCCAATGAACCAAGTACTGGAGTTGCACCCGCACCTTACGTGAGTCCACAATACTTTGAACCTCATATTCATCGTGGTCTTGGATGCGAACCGGAGCCGGCACCACCGGAGCAGAGGTATAGCGGTTACAGACAGGAGGCTTTAGTAAGGATACATGAAAAACATTGTGAATCCGCATATTAGCATGGAGGTCCAAAGTATAGGAAACTAGATTGACTCTCCTGAGGACTTTGAATGGACCGATTAAAAGTGGGGCGAACTTGTGACATGGAGATTGTAAGTTCAAATTTTTCGATGAGAGCCACACACGGGCCCCAACCTGAAACACCGGAGCTGGCAACCTCCTGATGTTGGCATGGCGCCTGTAATGCAGAAAGGACTCATGTAATGAATTCTAGACATGTGCAAATTCATTCGGAGACATTCGGATTTCGTCGAAAATGGGGTCATTCGGAGACATTCGGCCAATCCGAAACTCAAGGGTCATTCGGAAAAAATGATCCGACTCCGAACAGCCCAGGTCCGAAATTCGTTGAAACTTTCGGAAGTTTCGGCAATCGACACATTTCCAAAAGTTTTGACTACTTTAGACCAGGACTTTTTTGTACTTCCTGTGCGCGCTCAATTACTTTCCCTCCATAATTTTCCCTCCATGTCTCTAGTCCAATTCCATTCTCCGTTTCATGCACTACTTCCCTCTTTTGTCTGTATTCGAATAGCCTTCTTCGTTTCATGATGGGGGTTGGACTAATGACACAGTCACACAGACAGACAGCCTGCATTTCCTCATTGGGTTGTTGGAGCTCAGAGAGAGAAGAGATTAGAGAGTGTACAGTTGTTGTGTAGGCAGGCAGGTAGCATTAGGCTAGGCACAGGTAGGCAGCCAGCATTAGTTCCAGTTATTGCCACTGCAAGAGCAAGTAATATTTGTTCCTGTGCAAAATATAAAAAAATATTAGGTATTTGTTCGAATACAGGGCCGGCCCTTACATGGGTCCCAGTGGGTCCATGGACCCAGGCGGCACTTTGACAGGGGCGGCAATTTGCCGTCCCATAGCATGTTTATTTTGTGCTCTTCCGCCATTTCTGTGTTGCAGGGTGTCCCATCAGTGTGACTGTCAGCAGCCGGGCAGCCCTATGCTCACTCAGTGGCGATGCCTGCTGGCTGCTTCAGTGATGTGAATTATGTGATAGTGAAACATTATGCCTATTTTGTATTGTTTATCGCCCACCTAAAGTCAAGACTTGAGTAAATAGGTCTACCGTCCCAGATTTGCTAGAGAGGTTTTACAAATACAGGAGGGTGCCCCCTGTACGAAATGAGTCTAAACATTTGGGATCCCTAGTATGAGTGCACAACAGTGCATGATGTGTCCTGAACAGGATTGCTGTGAGGTGTCTCCACCCAGAAGGTGCTGGCCGGGCTGAGCTTCAACATTGCGACAAGTGACCAACTAAGAGCACCGTGCCGTGCAGCCATAGCATCACCCCCTCCTACTCTCCGGGTCCCGCTGACTGGCAATAACAGGTGAGTCACTAAGAGATCTGAAGCCTTTCTGGAAGTCCTTTCACTTGGAAAGGGGCTAGGTATTACTTGGGGGAGTTGCCTCGTGTGTAAATAATTTCTAGGTTTGAGATGAATGTGTATCACTTATGTGTTTCCTAACAGTAGTTAGAATACAACTCCCATCATCCCCTGATTATGACATTGGGAAATGTCCAGCAATTACCGTAGAGCCCTGTATTGCACACTCACGGAAAACGGTGATATTGCTATACTAAGACATTGCTGTGGATCCCTCTTCAGTACAGATGTCAAGCATTTTTTTTTATTTCTCTCCTGTGTTGCAGTTTGTTCACAACAGAATGTCTCCATTTTTCTTTTTAACACATTACATCTATCACATTACAATCATTGATGTTTATTCTTGATGTAGTATGAAACTCTACAATGTATATACACATAGAGTTATCTGATATGAGAGGAAATCAGGATAGTAAAACGAGAGAGAGGAATTTGGGTACTAAAGAGGGACAGTAGGGTAGGAGGCTGGTACCAGAAAATGAAACCTTAATCTTTACTCATGTACTAACATAGAATGTGACATGTAGTTTGTCCATGTTCGAGTCGACCACTTATGTTGAGTAGGATGTGACAGGCATGGGTTTTCGATGTCGAGCATATGCTCAATTGAATGACAGGCATGAGGTTTCGATGTTCGAACATTGCTAGATTGAAGGACAGGCATGGGGTTTCGATGTTCGAACATGCTAAATTGAATGACAGGCATGGGTTTTCGATGTTCGACGTTTGCATTGTGACTGGCATCCCATGCTAGAGTAGAGGTGACATGCACAGACTTTCAATGTATGACAATGTCCGTTTTTGGGATGGATCTTTTTCTAAATGCACACCCTGTCTGCAAATAATGATAGCAGCGTGCACGGAGGCGCACTGCTATAATTTAACCCATGTTAAATTCGGCCGAATAATTCGGAATGGAACAGAATTTCGTCCGAATCAAATAGGCCCGGTCCGAAATTAGGATCATCCGAATTAGAAAAAAAAAATTTGTCCGAATTCGAATATTACCGAAAATTTTGTCCGTGCACAAGTCTAATGAATTCTGCACTTGTGCCCAGGTGGAATGAAACTGTCTGAGGTGTTAATCAAGGGCTGCCATCTGCTGTGCCTGAAAAGCGTCCGGAATCAAGGATGGTTGGTACCCCTAATTGACAAGAAATGGGGAGCTCCCAGATGAATTATTAATCGCACAGTTTCTTGCAAATTCTGCCCAAGGTAGCAACTCAGGCCAGTGTCACGGTTTTATTGAACACTCAGACAATTTGGTAGGATAAAATAGAAAAGCTTTATTAGGCAATATAAAACACAACAAGGCCCTTCACGGGTCCAAATTCTACAAGCAGCAGTAAGATAGTTTGACACAGGTCAGGGCATACAGATAGCAATACAAATAATGCGGCTCTACCGGCCTTACCGATTACCAGCTAAGGCAGCCGGGTAACTGGTGCGACAGTAATTAGAGGAGGCTCTACCGGCCTTACCGAATACCGGGTAAGGCAGCCTAGTGACTGGTACAACAAGGAACAGAGGAGGCTCTACCGGCCTTACCGAATAACGGGTAAGGCAGCCTGGTATCTGGTGCAGCAGAGAGAGTACTGACAGGTAGTAACACAGTGGACTGGTGCTCTCAGGAAGTAGGACTGAAAAAGGCCTCACTGAATCACAGTCTGAGCATAGTGTAATGAGCTGACAATAGAAACCTCTAGTGACCGGAGAGCACAGACTGGGTATACGTAACAGAGGCCACAGAGAATCACAGGCTGAGCGTAGCGTAATGAGCTGACAACTGTAACCGCTAGTGACCGGAGAGCACAGACTGGGTGTACGTAATGGAGGCCACAGAGAATCACTGGCTGATCGTAGTGTAATGAGCTGACAACGGTAACCGCTAGTGACCGGAGAGCACAGACTGGGTATACGTAATGAAGGCCACAGAGGATCACAGGCTGAGCGTAGTGAAATGAGCTGACAATGGTAACCACTAGAGACCAGATAGCACAGGCTGGTATTACGTAACAGAGGCCACAGATACACAGGCAGAGAGTAGCGCAACTGGAGGCAACAAATATGAGAGGACTGACAACTTAGCAAGGGCAGCACGAAGAGAGTTAGTCAGCCAATGCCTGGATCAGTATCAGAGAGCGGTAGTCAGATGATTGCTCCAAATGATTTTAATACATTATGAAGACAGGCAGTGATGACATATCTAAGCTTTTATAAGAGTAAAAACTGAATTTAATGCAAAACAAAGATTTATGTGTCCCCCACTGTCATTCAAATGGTTTGTCCCAATTTTCTCCGAGATTACATTGCTCCCATACAAAATAATTCAAAACCAACTTGACTTAAAAAACAAACCACTTCCCTTGTCTTATTTCATGTGAAAGACATAGGGAACACATTATAAACGCCACCTAGTTTGTTATGAGACAAAATTCAAAAAGCGATTTTTGATATCCCCAAGTTCAAAATAAAAAAGTATCTGAAGCATAAATACTGAAAAAAAAAATGAAAATAATATTTATACATTATATACCAATAAAATATTGGATAAAATCGCAGTTATCTTCCTCTTAAATATTAGGTTGTCTGTAAATAAAGTCATAAGCCGGTGTTATTCAGGAAAAGTTTTCTTGTTTATGTTTTTTAATAATTCTCTATACTATAATATTGAACCCACACACTATATCATAGTGTTATCCTTAATTAACCATTTGAATGCTAGAGATGTCTGTAATATCTTAGAGGTTAATAGCAATTTTTGTTCTCATTTAAAATAAAGCTGAAATTAAAAGAGGTCAGCACTCTGAATATTATTGCCCTTTACATGCTGTTAGTCTTCTATATCACAGTGCACATACACTGCAAAGCTATTTAGTGTTAAGAAGTGTAGGAATCTGGATCAAACCGAATTCACCATAATAGGGGGGTGGGAAGTTAAGTATTTATAAATTAAAAATGAGCTTTACATACTCTAATTGCTCCAGATGATTTTAATACATTATGAAGACAAGCAGTGATGATATATCTGAGCTTTTATGACAGTAAAAACTGAATTTAATGCAAAACAAAGATTTATGTGTCCCCCACTGTCATTCAAATGGTTTGTCCCAATTTTCTCCCAGAATGCATTGCTCCTATACAAAATATTTCAAAACCAACTTGACTTAAAAAACAAATCACTTCACTTGTCTTATTTCATGTGAAAGACATAGGGAACACATTATAAACGCCACCTAGTTTGTTATGAGACAAAATTCTGAAAAGCGATTTTTTTATATCCCCAAGTTCGAAATAAAAAATATCTGAAGCATAAATACTGAAAAAAAAAATGAAACAAATATTTATACATTATATACCAATAAAATAATGGATACATTCACAGTTATATTCCTCTAAAATAATAGGTTGTCTGTAAAATAAGTCATAAGCTGGTATTATTCAGGAAAAGTTTTATTGCTTATGTTTTTTAATACTTTTAATACTATAATGTTGAACCCACACACTATATCCTAGTGTTATCCTTAATTAACCATTTGAATGCTAGAGGTGTCTGTAATATCTTTTAGGTTAATAGCAATTTTTGTTCTCATTTAAAATAAAGTTGAAATTAAAAGAGGTCAGCACACTGAATATTATTGGCCTTTACATGCTGTTAGTCTTCTATATCACAGTGCACATACCCTGCAAAGCTATTTAGTTTTAAGAAGTGTAGGAATCTGGATCAAACCAAATTTACCATAATAGGGGGGTGGGAAGTTAAGTATTTATAGATTTAAAATGAACTTTACATACTCTAATTGCTCCAGATGATTTTAATACATTATGAAGACAGGCAGTGATGACATATCTGAGCTTTTATTACAGTAAAAACTGAATTTAATGCAAAACAAAGATTTATGTGTCCCCCACTGTCATTCAAATGGTTTGTCCCAATTTTCTCCCACAATGCATAGCTCCTATACAAAATATTTCAAAACCAACTTGACTTAAAAAACAAACCACTTCCCTTGTCTTATTTCATGTGAAAGACATAGGGAACACATTATAAACTCCACCTAGTTTGTTATGAGACAAAATTCTGAAAAGCGATTTTTTATATCCCCAAGTTCGAAATAAAAAAGAATCTGAAGCATAAATACTGAAAAAAAAAAAAGGAAAAAAATATTTATACATTATATACCAATAAAATAATGGATAAAATCGCAGTTATATTCCTCTAAAATATTAGGTTGTCTGTAAATAAAGTCATAAGCCGGTGTTATTCAGGAAAAGCTTTATTGCTTATGTTTTTTAATAATTCCTTATACTATAATATTGAACCCACACCCTATATCCTAGTGTTATCCTTAATTAACCATTTGAATGCTAGAGGTGTCTGTAATATCTTAGAGGTTAATACCAATTTTTGTTCTCTTTTAAAATAAAGTTGAAATTAAAAGAAGTCAGCTCACTGAATATTATTGCCCTTTACAGGCTTTTAGTCTTCTATATCACAGTGCACATACCCTGTAAAGCTATTTAGTTTTAAGAAGTGTAGGAATCTGGATCAAACCAAATTTACCATTAAAGGGGGGGTGGGAAGTTAAGTATTTAGAGATTTAAAATGAGCTTTACATACTCAAATTGCTCCAGATGATTTTAATACATTATGAAGACAGTGAGTGATGACATACCTGAACTTTTATGAAAGTAAAAACTGAATTTAATGCAAAACAAAGATTTGTATGTCTACCACTGTCATTAAAATGGTTTGTCCCAGTTTTCTCCCAGAATGCATTGCTCCTATACAAAATATTTCAAAACCAACTTGACTTAAAAAACAAACCACTTCCCTTGTCTTATTTCATGTGAAAGACATAGGGAACACATTAGAAACGCCACCTAGTTTGTTATGAGACAAAATTCTGAAAAGCGATTTTTTATATCCCCAAGATAGAAATAAAAAAGTATCTGAAGCATAAATAATGAAAAAAAAAAAAAAAATTTTTTTTAAATATTTATACATTATATACCAATAAAATAATGGATAAAATAGCAGTTATATTCCTCTAAAATATATGGTTGTCTGTAAATAATATCATAAGCCGGTGTCATTCAAGAAAAGTTTTATTGCTTATGTTTTTTAATAATTCCCTATACTATAATATTGAACCCACACACTATATCCTAGTGTTATTCTTAATTAACCATTTGAATGCTAGAGATGTCTGTAATATCTTAGAGGTTAATAGCAATTTTTGTTCTCATTTAAAATAAAGCTGAAATTAAAAGAGGTCAGCACTCTGAATATTATTGCCCTTTACATGCTGTTAGTCTTCTATATCACAGTGCACATACCCTGCAAAGCTATTTAGTGTTAAGAAGTGTAGGAATCTGGATCAAACCAAATTTACCATAATAGGGGGGTGGGAAGTTAAGTATTTAGAGATTTAAAATGAGCTTTACATATTCTACCAACCTCATGCTGAAGAGTTGCATTGACAATGAAACAGCTGTCCATGAGTGGTTCACTGTTGCCTATCGCCAACACCCGGGGGAGATTAATGCTTGTAGTGGTTCCGGCCACTGCATAACACCGGTGAGGTTAGAGAAGCACAGTGTTCCTAACGGAAGGCACTTCCTCTGGCGGCGGAGAAGGCTTCCATCTGACGCTGATTCGCCAACATCCGTGGGAAATTAATGCTGGTTGGGCTCCGCCCCTTCCTAACTCCGGTGAGGTAGAAGACGCTCAGAAGCCCTTTTGGGAAGGCACACTCTGCGGCGGCGGCAAGAGCTCTGAAGGGAACAATCTACAAGCCGAAGCTTGTGAAAGCAATCGCTAAACGGTGAATTTGTGGAAGCTGCTGAAGCACTCTGCGGCGCACGAACAAAGACTATGCAGGAAACTCCCCTCCAGGAAACCAGCACGGTCCTAAGTTTGGCGCAGCTGAAGCTACATCTAATCGGTGACGGGGCTGTGCGTAATCAGTGTATTTGTGGAAACTTGCGAAAGCTCTTGGTAGCGCACAAAGACTGCGCAGGAACTTCACCTCAAGGAATCTTGTGCACTTGAAGTTAGGCATAGCCTGAACCACAAGTAAGGGACCACTCAAGAATAGTTGCTCCTAAAAGGCGTATACGTGAAACGGCGGAAACACCGGTAGAGCTGCACAGAGACACTGCGCAAGGCACATCCTTACAAGGAAACTTGCGTAGCAAAATCTGATAAAGCTGCAGAAGGAATTGTCAAAGAAAGACCAGTTACAATTCAGAAAACGGTGAATACGCCAGAAGCAGAGCAAAGACACAGGCTCCGACACAAGGCTCTGAAAGAGGGAAAGATGGCAACCTGTGTACCCATAAAGACCTCTACAGACCTTCAAGCACACACTAAGGAGAAGAGCCCCCAGAATGCCGCAGTACGAGGAGCCAGGGTAGCCAGCAGCAATACAGCGGAGCAGGCGGACACGGCAACCAAACTCAGAAGCGAAGGCACGATGGTTGACTCAGTTCAGAACTCCGGCATCGGAAGTAGTCAACCCAAGTCCAGTAATGGAAATGGAGCAGACAACAGACGCAGCCCAGGGAGGGTACCCAACCTAGAACCATGGATGAGGCAGACTGTGGTGATGAAGTTGAAGGAAGTAGAAGGCTGGACCCCTGCTCTGGACTGTGAGACTTTCAGCAAAGAAATGGTGCTGGACCGCGGCTTCTCCGTAGCGGAGACGTTAAGCATACAGAATCTCCTGGGCGGTATTTTCTACATCACCTTTATCTCTATGAATGTGTGCAAGTGGTATTGGGACATGGTGCAGACAAAGAGACATGAACCCCCCTTCTCCCGCTTTTTGGGCAACTGCCCTATTCAAAGAGAAGAGAGGCGGGTAACTGTCTCAATGAGAATTCCACACACACCAGGACACGTCATCTCTGCGTTCCTGAAGCGGTTCTGCACGGTGGTAAGAGAGCCCTCCCAGATAAAGAACAGACATGGCTTCTGGACAGGAAAATGGTCCCTTGTTGTGCGCCTCAGACAGGTCAAGGGATCTCCAGATGGGTTGCAACATCTACCCCCAAATTTCACCCTAGGCAACTCTGCAGGCATCCTCTTTTATCAGGACCAGCCCCAAACATGCAGGAAGTGCTGCCAGACTGGACATCAGGGGAAAGACTGCAAGGAGAGTGCATGCAAAAACTGTAGAGTGGCAGGGCATGAAAGAAAGGACTGTCCAAGGAAGATGACCTGCAACCTCTCTGGAGAAGCCAATCATACATTTAAGGATTGCCCACAGAGAGCAAAAAGCTAAGCAGCAGCGGCAGGAAAAGGCCTCCAAAAAGCTGGTCCCCCACCAAAATTACCTGGTAGCAAAAAGAAGGAAACCACCGCACCAGAGAAAACTTCAGTGGCTAAGACTGAAACTCCCCAGACCCCCTCCCCTCTCTTCCAGGCGGCAGTGAAACTGGCCCTCCCAGTTTCCTCACACCTTGTTACGGTTTTCTGACACTCAGACCAGGGTATGAAGTAAAAACAAAGTTTTATTGAATCAGGATGATAAACAGTGCCCCTAGGGGCAAGCACAGGTAAAAATAGTATTGAGAAATACAGACAAAGTAAGTGTAATACAAGCTAGGAATATATATACAAATATAGACTGGGAATAACCCCAAAGGGTTAACAGGAGCAACTGGAGTAACTCAGTCTTAGATTGGCCAACGCCCAGGATATGATAACAGTCTCTGGATAACAGTCTCTGAATGTAGAGAAAGGAGTAAAGTGTGTACACTGAATCACTCTCTAGGTAGAAACAGGGAGCACCCCTATTGCACTGAGCTGAGCCAATACCACCACCGTGGGCGAGGAGGAATGCTACTGCCAAAGCTGAAGTAACCAGAATAGGAATCGCCCTTAACGAGACTAGATAGTATCCATGCGTGTGCCAACTGGGTTGTGCCAGACACCCTTAGGATGCCAAGACAGACGGTTGCTGCACAAGCTACTATGAGCCGAAGCACTGGGAAGTGCAGGAGATAACGTACACCCTGAGCGTATGTGAGCCGAAGCCAGGACACCCTTCCGGTGTCGCACAGAATCCTTACTGCAAGAGCGGACAGACTACCGACGCCAGCCGGCGTGGTCATGGTGCACCCCGAACACCGGACAGGCAGAGCTCTGCAAGGAATAGTATGGCGTGTATTGAAGGCTCAGAGAGTAGTGGCTCAGGGTAAACAGAGGCTTGGCAGGCAATATAAGAGACACGTAACCGGAGACTACTGGCACTGCACGGGTTAATCTGGTACATACAGGAGAGCACAGCTCAGCAGATAGTGGATGGCAAAGCAACCTCAGGCTACAGCTAGAAGAGCGAGAGAGGATCAGCGAGATACTAAACAGTTCAGAATGTCGCTGGAGCGACCGGAGTAACACTGGAACACTGGAACAGCACACCGGACAGGAGCGACAACCGGAACTGGATAGATACAGCAGCAGGAACATGAGCCGGAGAACGGAGCAATCACGGAGCAGGATCATCAGCCAGAACCGGGTCAATCACGGAGCAGGGTCGTCAGCCAGAACCGGGTCAATCACGGAGCAGGATCAGAAGAGGAGTCAGACAAGCCGGGTCGGTACACAGGAGACACTGGAACTCAGCAACGAGGCACAGGATCAGGAACACCACGAAAGGGCCACTGACAAGTGCCCAAGAGCCAGTATAAAAAGGAACATCCTAGGCAGGCCAATCAGCCTCCTCCAATGCAAAGGTAACACAGTCACAGATTGACAGGGAATCACGGGGACCGTGATACACCTTCACTAATCCTCACACCTCTTCTAAACCTCTCCCCTCCCAGCCCTCTTCTAAACCTCTCTCCTCTGACACCTCCTCTGAAACTAACACCTCCCCACAGCTCTCCACTAATCCCCCTGAAGCAGCTATAACAACCTCCCCAGCTGCCTCAGATTCCTTCCCTCCCTTGTCTTCTGTTTCTTCTGTTTCAGGCCCACCTTTGAAGGAGCAATTAAATAAAAAATCTGGGAAAAGGAAAAAAGACAAGGAGGAGAGTCCTGATAAAGGCACCAGACAGAAAAGAGTGCCTCCAAAGGACAACACCCTCCCTGAGACAAAAGTGGACAGCAACATAGGGGGCATGGAAAAAGCAGTGAGCCCCCCTGGACGCCCAGCCTTAGAGGGAAAAGGACAGTATTATGCTGACATCCTGGACTTCTTGGAGTCTATCCTACAGACTGATGAACCTCCAGACTGGGGAGGAGGAGGAGGAGGAGGGGAGAACCCAACGGTGGAGAGTGGTAACTAGTGTCACTGTCTATATGTCCTATCTAACCTATTCTTCTCCCAACTAATGGCATCTCTTTCAGCATTTACCATTAATGTGAGGAGCATTAGGGACCAGTACAGGCGACAGGGAATACTTTTCTCTCTTCCCATGGAAGCGATATATATATATGTTGCAGGAATGTGCCTTACCTTTTTCTCAATCCTACAGGCATCTCATGAGGCAATGGCCCCATGGCCCCTCGTACTGGTCGGGTGGGGGCAGCTCTAAGTCTGCAGGTGTAGCCATTTTGATCAGAGGGGGGCGGTTCGTGTTTGAGTCTGTCCAGGAGCTAGTCTGCGGCAGACTTCTTGTCATAGATGGCTCCTGGGCAGGTGAGCCTGTGCGGCTCATCAACATGTATGCCTCCCCTGAGAGAAATGAGCGACTGGAGCTTTTCCAGCACCTGCGGACCCAGCTCGCTACCACCCGGGCAGTGGTGATGGGTGGGGATTTTAACTGCCCAATTGAGGAGGATGGGCGCAGCTCTGGCCATAATGCAAAGCTGGATAAAACATCCAGGTTACTGATAGAGATGGTCAGGGAGGCAGCCTTGCAGGACGCGGTGGGCTCCATTGGGGCGGGCTCCGTTAATTATACTTGGAGCCACCCCAATGGCTCAACGTGTTCTCGGATTGACTTCCTGTTCACCTCCAGAACAGTAGAGCACAAGTGGCACTCTATGGTCCCCTGCTATTTCTCTGACCACAGGGCCATTCACTTCCAAGGGGTCCTGGGCAAAGGGTTTCCTCCCAGTCCAGGCTCCTGGAAGTTGAACTGTGCCCTGCTGGAAAGAGAGGAGATTGTAGAGGAGCTGCGGGGTGCTTATAAAATGTGGAAACTAGATAAAGTGTACTTCCCCACTGTGGCCCAGTGGTGGGAGTTTATGAAAGTTAAATTCCACAGTTTCTTTCAGGCAAAAGGCAGATGCCGGGAGTGCGAGAGGAGGAGTGAACTCAGGAGACTTCAAAGGAAACTGCACTCCCTGCAGGACCTCCAACTCTGTGGCTGGGATGTGAGAAAGGAGCTGGATGAGACCAAAGAGGGCCTGAAAAGGCACTTTGAGGAGGAGTCCAGACGCATTATCTTCCGTTCCAAGGTGGAATACCTGGAGAAGGGTGAGAAATGTAACTCTTTTTTTTTCAGGAAGCTACACTCTGCACACACTCCCCTGATAGAACTGAGGGACAGAGATGGCAGAATCCAAGAGGGGAAGGAAGGGGTCATGAAAGTGGTCACAGACTTCTACAGAGACCTCTACTCCCCCAAAGACACAGACACAGACCAAGCTGATAAGTTCCTGTCAGGTATCACTAACTCTGTTGATCCTGCAGGTAGAGCAGCTATGGACTCCCCCCTGGCATTGGAGGAGCTGTTCTCTGCTGCCAGATCCTTCAAGTCGGGCAGGACCCCAGGCTGTGATGGTGTTATGGTTTTCTGACACTCAGACCAGGGTATGAAGTAAAAACACAGTTTTATTGAAAATAAAACAAGGCCCCTAGAGGCCAGCACATAAATAGCATCAATGGCAAAAATAACAAAGAGAATGCACACAATGATAATGACAAGTGCTAGAATAGATAGGGAATTTTCCCCAAAGGGTTAAAGACTGAAATGGGTGAGATATACAAGATTGGCCAACGCCCAGGATAAATAGCAGTCTCTGGAACACAGTCTCTAAATAGCAGGATAGTGGACACAGTCTCTCATTAGCAGGATAGTGGACACAGTCTCTCAATAGCAGGATAGTGGAGTAACTGCACTGAATACACTCTCAAGTTGATATACTAGAGCCCAAAGTCCAGAGCTGAGCTGGTACCCACGCCTGGGGCTACAGAGGAGTGCTATTGCCACGCTGTAATGATCAGAACCGAAATCGCCCTTGACTAGAAAAGTAATAACCCTGCATGTGCCACTAGGATATGCCCATACACCCCTTGGGTGCTGTACTGATGGTAACTGCACAAGCTGTAATAGAGCCAATGTCCTCTGGAGTGCAGTGGGAATGTACCTTCAACGTCTGTGGCCCTGAGCCAGAGAATGAACACGAACTGACAAGGCTCTGATGGAATAAACACACACAGAAGCACTCAGAGTAACAGGCTATGTCAGAGAAATGTATGCTTGGCAAGAAGTATCGGAGGCACCAGACCGGAGACTACAGGCACTGCAAGGGTTAAATGGTTCTGTACACACGCGAGTACCTTGGCAGCCAACAGCAGGCAAAGCAACCTCAGGCTACAGCTACTGACAAGTGAGAGGAACAGTGAGTCGCTATTACAGTTCAGAATGTCGCCGAGCGATTGGAATGACGCAGGAACACAGGACCAGCAGGCAGAACCGGAACGGTAACTGGAACAGCAGACAGGCCGGCACCGCAACCGGAACAGCAGGCAGAACCGGAACGATCACTAGAACAGCAGACAGGCCGGTACCGCAACCGGAACAGCAGGCAGAACCGGAACGATCACTGGAACAGCAGACAGGCCGGCACAGCAACCGGAACAGCAGGCAGAACCGGAGTGGTAACTGGAACAGCAGAAAGGTCCGGAGCAATGCTGGAACAGAGGCAGGCCAGAAACAATCACAGAGCAGGGTCATCAGCCAGAGCCGGGTTGAATCACGGAGCAGGGTCGTCAGCCAAAGCCGGGTCAAATCACGGAGCAGGGTCGTCAGCCAAAGCCGGGTCAAATCACGGAGCAGGGTCGTCAGCCAAAGCCGGGTCATATCACGGAGCAGAATTAGGAACAGAGTCAGACTAGCCGGGTCGGTACACAGAAGACACTGGAATATGGCAACAAGGCGCAGCAACTGGAACACCACGAAAGGGCAACTGACAATTGCCCAAGCTCCAGCATATAACGGCACATCCTGGGCGGGCCAATCAGTCTCCACCAATGCACAGGTACATCATGATAGATTGACAGAAAGACACGGGGACCGTGATAGTACCCCCCTCTCAAAGACCTCCTCCCCTGCTGGGGGGTCTGGGTTTCTGCGGAAATTTGGAGTGGAAGTTGCGCAACAAACGTGGAGCTGGAGGTCCCTATGGTCAACCCAAGAGTGCTCCTCAGGTCCATACCCTTTCCAGTGGACCAAATATTGCAACTTGCCTCTAAATTTCCTGGAGTCAATGATACTCTGAACTTCGTATTCTTCTTGGCCCTGCACCTCCACCGGCCCAGGAACCACCGGAGTGGTAGTATAGCGGTTGCAAACCAAAGGTTTTAACAATGACACATGGAACACATTGTGAATACGCATATTGTTAGGAAGTTCCAAAGCGTATGCCACAGGATTGATTTTGCGAATAATTTTAAATGGTCCAATGAACCGGGGGGCCAGCTTGTTCGAAGGCACTTCCCCAACCTGGAAGGAAACCGCTGGCCGTCGTCTGCGATTGGCATGCCGCTGATGTCTGTGGAAGGACTGACTGAGGGACCTTTGCACCTGTGCCCAAGTGGAGCGGAGCTGCTCCATGTGCTCATCCAGAGCCGGAATCTGTTGGGACTGAAATGAGTCTGGGAGCAGACAGGGTTGGAACCCATAATTAATAAGGAACGGAGAGCTCCCAGACGATGAATTAACCGCACAGTTCCTGGCGAACTCTGCCCACGGCAACAGGTCGGCCCAGTTATCATGATGATCAGTCACAAAGCAGCGTAAAAACTGCTCCAGTCCCTGATTGGCACGCTCAGCGGCTCCGTTGGTCTGGGGATGGTAGGCGGAGGAAAAGGACAATTGAATGCCCATCTGGCCACAGAAAGCCCTCCAGAATCTCGACACGAATTGACTCCCCCGGTCGGACACTATCACTCTAGGCACCCCGTGCAAGCGGAATACTTCTCTGGCAAAAATTAATGCCAACTCCTGGGCCGAGGGAAGGCCAGAAAGGGGCACGAAGTGAGCCATTTTTGAGAACCTATCCACCACCATAAGGATGAAAGTATAGCCCTTAGAACTAGGCAGCTCTCCCAAGAAATCTATAGAAATGTGGGACCAAGGACGGTCACCATTAGGCACAGGTTGGAGCAGTCCCACTGGGAGATGCCTAGGAGTTTTGGCATGGGCACAGGTGTTACAAGCAGCAGTGAATGCAGAGCAGTCAGCCTTCAGAGAGGGCCACCAGAATGTTTGAGATAAGGACCATGCCAACTGATCTCTGCCAATGTGCCCAGCTGCCTTGGAGGAGTGATAGGTCTCAAGTAATTTGGTACGGAAAGGCTCATCCACAAAACACTTGCCAACAGGGGTTTCCGGAGGTGCATGCCCTTGAGATGCCAAGATCTGCTCTCCCAGTGGCGAAGTGATGCTGGTACGAATAGTAGCCAGAATCCTATCGGGCTGAATTATGGGGACCGGGGCCTCATCCCTCTCAATGTCTGTGCAGAATTGTCTCGACAAGGCATCGGCCTTAATATTCTTGGAGCCCGGCAGATAAGACACTATGAAATTAAATCTGGACAGAAATAGAGCCCATCGAGCCTGGCGAGATGACAGCCTTTTGGCCTCGGACAAGTAAATTAAGTTTTTATGGTCCGTGAGGATTAATACTGGGGTCCTTGTGCCTTCCAGAAGATGCCGCCATTCTTTTAACGCCAAGATGATAGCCAATAACTCCCTATCACCAATTTCGTAATAGCTCTGGGCACTAGACAGTTTTTTGGAAAAGAATCCACACGGCCTCAAGTTACCCCCTTCCTTAGGGCGTTGGGAGAGAACTGCCCCTACCCCAAACTCGGAGGCATCAACCTCTAGTGTGAACGGTAGGGCTGGGTTAGGGTGGGATAATATAGGAGCAGATGCAAACGCCTTCTTGAGGGTTTCAAAGGCCATCTTAGCTGCTTCAGACCATTGAGAGGGATTCGCACCCTTATGCGTCAGGTCAGACAATGGTTTAGTAATGGTAGAAAAGTTCTGAATAAATTTTCTGTAATAGTTGGCGAAGCCTAGGAACCTTTGAATCGCCTTTAACCCCTTGGGTCTTGGCCAACGTAGGACTGCGGCCAACTTCTCTTGGTCCATGGCAATGCCATCCTTAGATATGACAAAACCCAAGAAGGGTACTTGGGAACAATGAAATTCACATTTCTCTAGATTGCAGAACAACTTGTTTTTGCGTAATGTGAGTAAAACTTCGGTCACATCCTGGATGTGTTGGGTTAAACTAGCAGAATGGATCAATATATCGTCCAGGTACACGACCACACATGATTGTAACAAGTGGCGGAGGATGTCGTTAATGAATTCTTGGAATACGGCAGGTGCATTACATAATCCGAATGGCATCACAAGATATTCGTAGTGGCCTGACCTAGTATTGAATGCCGTCTTCCACTCATCACCGGCCTGATTCTTATTAGGTTGTAGGCGGCACGTAGATCGAGTTTTGTAAAGATAGAGGAGCCTTTCAACCTGTCAAATAACTCTGTGATGAGTGGAATGGGATACGCATTTCTGGACATTAACTTATTGAGTCCACGGTAGTCAATACACGGTCGTAACTCGCCACTCTTCTTCTTTACGAAGAAGAACCCTGCACCTGCCGGGGAGGATGATTTACGAATAATCCCTCGTTTGAGGGCATCCTCAATGTATTCATCCATGGCCCTAGTCTCCTCACAGGACAATGGGTATGTCCTACCCCTCGGTGGCACCACTCCCTGGGGCAGATCAATAGCGCAATCATATGCCCGATACTGTGGTAATGCGCTGGCCTCACCCTTACTGAATACGTAGCAGAAGTTGCTGTATTCTGCTGGCACAGAAGGAGAGGTACACAATATCCTGATAGGATGAGACAGACAGTTATCAGAGCAATAATTGGACCATGACTTAATCTCACAAGTTTGCCAGTCAAACTGGGGATTATGCAACATTAACCAAGGGAACCCCAGAATGACTGCATGGTGTGGTGAATTAATAATCTGAAAATGAACCTCCTCCTTATGGAGGGCCCCAACTGACATACAGAGTAGAGTAGTCTCCATGGTAACCAGAGCTGGTTCGAGGGGTCTGTCATCAATATCCTCAATGGCTAGCGGAGTATCTCTTTTAGACAAAGGAATATTATGTCTTTCTGCAAATGCTCGATCCATGAAATAGCCTGCTGCGCCAGAATCTACCAGGGCTAGTACCTCCACAGCTTGGTCGCTTAGGAGAAAACTCACCGGAATGGTGGGTTTCTTGTAGTCAGTATCTGAGGATGGTTGTACACCACCTAGGGCCTGTCCCCCAAGGTACCCTAGGTGCGTGCGTTTCCCGGACGTACCGGGCAAGTATTTAATAGGTGCCCTTTCTTGCCACAATATAGGCATAACCCATGTCTTTTGCGATGAGCCCTCTCCTCCTTAGACAACCTGGTAAAGCCAATCTGCATAGGCTCTCCTGTCTCAAACGCCCGGTCAGGAGGAATGGGAGAAGAGGGTGGGTTAAAAGACCTCTCGTGCCCATAGGTCTTGGAACTAGCCCTCTTAGTTAATCGCCTCTCACGCATGCGAGTGTGAATGAGTATTACATAATTTATAAACTCATCCAGCTCACCAGGCACCTCCCTGGCAGCAATTTCATCCTTAATGGAGTCGGATAGGCCCTGTGAAAAGGCTGCCAGGCTACTTCAGCTGCTAGAATCCGAAATTCTATAGCATACTCTGCCACAGTGCGGTCGCCCATTTGCATTACCATCAATTTTTTTGCCGCAGAGATAGCTCGCCCAGGTAACTCAAATACTCTGCGAAACTGTTTGACAAACTCTGTAAAGTTTTGAGTACAGGGTTTAGCCTGCTCCCATAAAGGATTAGCCCATGCCAGGGCTTTGCCAGTTAGTAGAGATATCATGAACCCCACCTTGCTACGGTCATTTGGGAAAGCATGGGGTGTGAGTTCTAGGAATATCTCTAGTTGATTCAGGAAACCTCTGCAGAGAGTGGGTTCACCATCGTATCTTAATGGTAACGGCGCCGCCGCCGTAAAACTACGAGAGAGTGCCAACAATTGCCCAGTATTATTATCCGGTGTCATAACTGGGGGGACCACTGGATTTTGATTCGGTTTCTCAAGGTGTACCGTACGTTCAAGCAAGGTTTGCATGGCCAGTGCCAATTGGTCTAGGCGTTGCTCGTGAACATCCATCCTCCAGTGGAGGTTCTGTGTATTACTGTCACTTTTCCCATCTGAGGTCATGGCC
Source organism: Rhinophrynus dorsalis (assembly GCA_037306005.1). Lineage (NCBI taxonomy): Eukaryota > Metazoa > Chordata > Amphibia > Anura > Rhinophrynidae > Rhinophrynus > Rhinophrynus dorsalis. The sequence continues at coordinate 67,632,640 of CM074728.1, read as the reverse complement.
CTTTCGTACTGTTACGGTTTTCTGACACTCAACCAGGGTATGAAGTAAAAACACAGTTTTATTGAAAATAAAACAAGGCCCCTAGAGGCCAGCACATAAATAGCAACAATGGCAAAAATAACAAAGAGAATGCACACAATGATAATGACAAGTGCTAGAATAGATAGGGAATTTTCCCCAAAGGGTTAAAGACTGAAATGGGTGAGATGTACAAGATTGGCCAACGCCCAGGATAAATAGCAGTCTCTGGAACACAGTCTCTCAATAGCAGGATAGTGGACACAGTCTCTCAATAGCAGGATAGTGGAGTAACTGCACTGAATACACTCTCAAGTTGATATACTAGAGCCCAAAGTCCAGAGCTGAGCCGGTACCCACGCCTGGGGCTACAGAGGAGTGCTATTGCCACGCTGTAATGATCAGAACCGAAATCGCCCTTGACTAGAAAAGTAATAACCCTGCATGTGCCACTAGGATATGCCCATACACCCCTTGGGTGCTGTACTGATGGTAACTGCACAAGCTGTAATAGAGCCAATGTCCTCTGGAGTGCAATGGGAATGTACCTTCAACGTCTGTGGCCCTGAGCCAGAGAATGAACACGGACTCACAAGGCTCTGATGGAATAAGAGACACACAGAAGCACTCAGAGTAACAGGCTATGTCAGAGAAATGTGTGCTTGGCAAGAAGTATCGGAGGCACCAGACTGGAGACTACAGGCACTGCAAGGGATAAATGGTTCTGTACACACGTGAGTACCTTGGCAGCCAACAGCAGGCAAAGCAACCTCAGGCTACAGCTACTGAGAAGTGAGAGGAACAGTGAGTCGCTATTACAGTTCAGAATGTCGCCGAGCAACTGGAATGACGCAGGAACACAGGAACAGCAGGCAGAACCGGAACGGTAACTGGAACTGCAGACAGGCCGGCACCGCAACCGGAACAGCAGGCAGAACCGGAACGATCACTGGAACAGCAGACAGGCCGGTACCGCAACCGGAACAGCAGGCAGAACCGGAACGATCACTGGAACAGCAGACAGGCCGGCACAGCAGCCGGAATAGCAGGCAGAACCGGAGTGGTAACTGGAACAGCAGAAAGGTCCGGAGCAATGCTGGAACAGAGGCAGGCCGGAAACAATCACAGAGCAGGGTCATCAGCCAGAGCCGGGTCGAATCACGGAGCAGGGTCGTCAGCCAAAGCCGGGTCAAATCACGGAGCAGGGTCGTCAGCCAAAGCCGGGTCAAATCATGGAGCAGAATCAGGAACAGAGTCAGACTAGCCGGGTCAGTACACAGAAGACACTGGAATATGGCAACAAGGCGCAGCAACTAGAACACCACGAAAGGGCAACTGACAATTGCCCAAGCTCCAGCATATAACGGCACATCCTGGGCGGGCCAATCAGTCTCCACCAATGCACAAATACATCATGATAGATTGACAGAAAGACACGGGGACCGTGATAGTTGGTCTCCCAGCTGATTTTTATATAAAGCTGTGGGACCTCATAGGCCTGGACCTGCTTGAACTATACGAGGAGATGGTGGCGGAGGGCAGAATGCCTCCGACGCTAAGGGAGGGGATGATCACGATCTTGTATAAACAGAAGGGAGAGAGATGCGACCTTAAAAATTGGCGGCCCATCTCTCTCCTGAATGTGGACTTCAAGATCCTCACCAAGGTACTAGCCAACAGGCTAAAGAGGGTCATTGGTCAGATTGTTCACCCAGACCAAACCTGCGGCATTCCTGGTCGCAGAATAGCAGATAACCTTGCCCTAATCAGAGACACAGTCCACTATATCAGAGACCGCCGTATAAAGGCAGCCCTGGTCAGCCTTGATCAGGAGAAGGCCTTTGACCGTGTCTCTCACAAATTCATGGGCAGGGCACTGCGCAGATTTGGGCTGGAAGAAATGTTCTGTTCATATGTTAACCTAATGTACATTGACATTTTCAGTACGGTGATGGTGAACGGCTGGAAGACTGACTCCTTTCCAGTACTTTCTGGGGTCAGACAAGGTTGCCCTCTCTCACCTCTCCTTCTTGTCTGTTGTATAGAGCTCTTCGCTGTATGCATGAGACGGAATCCAGAGATCAGGGGGATCACTGCACCAATACGTGGCAGACAAGAGGCAAAGTGCTCGCTGTACATGGACGATGTAACGATCTTCTACTCTGACCAGCAATCAGTGAAAGAGCTCGTCCAGACATGCGAGGACTTTGGCAAAGCTTCGGGTGCAAAAGTCAACTGCGGGAAGTCAGAGACCATGCTCTTCAGGGAGTGGCACCTGTCTTCTGACCCCTTCCCTTTCCCCATCAGGACAGGCCTCATCGAAATCCTGGGAGTCTGGTTAGGTGGAAAAGGTGCATATCACGGTCCCCGTGTCTTTTTGTCAATCTATCTTGGTGTACCTGTGCATTGGTGGAGACTGATTGGCCCGCTCAGGATGTGCCGTTATATGCTGGAGCTTGGGCAATTGTCAGTTGCCCTTTCGTGGTGTTCCTGTTGCTGCGCCTTGTTGCCATATTCCAGTGTCTTCTGTGTACCGACCCAGCTAGTCTGACTCTGTTCCTGATTCTGCTCCGTGATTTGACCCGGCTTTGGCTGACGACCCTTCTCCGTGATTTGACCCGGCTTTGGCTGACGACCTTGCTCCGTGATTCGACCCGGCTCTGGCTGATGACCTTGCTCCGTGATTGCTTCCGGCCTGCCTCTGTTCCAGCATTGCCCCGGACCTGCCTGCTGTTCCAGTCACCGCTTCGGCCCTGCCTGCTGTTCCGGTTGCTGTGCCGGCCTGTTTGCTGTTCCAGTTACTGCTCCGGTTCTGCCTGCTGTTCCGGTTGCTGTGTCGGCCTATCTGCTGTTCCCGTGATCGTTCCGGTTCTGCCTACTGTTCCGGTTGCGGTGCCGGCCTGTCTACTGTTCCAGTTACCGTTCCGGTTCTGCCTGCTGTTCCTGTGTTCCTGCGTCATTCCAGTCGATCGGCGACATTCTGAACTGTAATAGCGACTCACTGTTCCTCTCACTTGTCAGTAGCTGTAGCCTGAGGTTGCTTTGCCTGCTGTTGGCTGCCAAGGTACTCGTGTGTGTACAGAACCATCTAACCCTTGCAGTGCCTGTAATCTCCGGTCTGGTGCCTCCGATACTTCTTGCCAAGCATACATTTCTCTGACATAGCCTTTTACTCTGATTGCTTCTGTGTGTCTCTTATTCCATCAGAGCCTTGTCAGTCCGTGTTCATTCTCTGGCTCAGGGCCATAGACGTTGAAGGTACATTCCCATTGCACTCCAGAGGACATTGGCTCGATTACAGCTTGTGCAGTTACCATCAGTACAGCACCCAAGGGGAGTATGTGCATATCATAGTGGCACATGCAGGGTTATTACTTTTCTAGTCAAGGGAGATTTCGGTTCGGATCATTACAGCATGGCAATAGCACTTCTCTGTAGCCCCAGGCGTGGGTACCGGCTCAGCTCTGGACTTTGGGCTCTAGTATATCAACTTGAGAGTGTATTCAGTGCAGTTACTCCACTATCCTGCTATTGAGAGACTGTGTCCACTATACTGCTATTGAGAGACTGTGTTCCAGAGACTGCTATTTATCCTGGGCGTTGGCCAATCTTGTATATCTCACCCATTTCAGTCTTTAACCCTTTGGGGAAAATTCCCTATCTATTCTAGCACTTGTCATTATCATTGTGTGCATTCACTTTGTTATTTTTGCCATTGTTGCTATTTATGTGCTGGCCTCTAGGGGCCTTGTTTTATTTTCAATAAAACAGTGTTTTTACTTCATACCCTGGTCTGAGTGTCAGAAAACCGTAACAGTGCAGCCCTGAAATGTTGGGATGAAAGACTAGCAAAAGTCAGACAGAAATTTGGACTATGGAGCCTCAGGGACCTCACCATAGAGGGAAAAATACTGGTACTGCAGAATGAGATCCTTCCAGTTCTGCAGTATATGGCCCAAGCTTGGCCACCCTTGGCAACAATTTGCAGAGCCATCACAAGGGCAGTGTTTCACTTCATCTGGGGCTCCAAAATGGACAGAGTGAAGCGTGCAGTTATGTACAAGGAGCCCCACAAAGGAGGAAAGGGGGTGCCAGACATCCCCACCATGTTGCGGGCCTTCTTCGTGTGCAACTATGTGCGGAGGACTTTAAGAGAGAGCGACCAGGGATCTGCCGGTAATGCCATGTCCCTTTTCTTCCTGATTCCTCTTTGGAGGGGACTTGGTTGGGAGACGTGGGACAGCTCCATCCCTTACAACTGGACTACCCCCTGATTCTGCCAGGATGTTGGTAGATTTGTGAGAGAGAACCAACTGGAGGGTTTTAAACCAGAACTGTGGACCCCAAAGGTCATATATAAGCTCATCAGAGCAAAAGACATTATACAGACAATTTCAGGACTCCCAGCTGCTACTTCCAAGATGGTATGGCAGAACGTGTCATCAGGGAGACTCACCAACAGACACAAGGACACTGCATGGATGGCCATTCAGGGTGGTCTGTCTCTCAGGTCATTCATGCATGCAAGGAACCTATGCAGGTATAGACACTGCCCTAGAGGACGTGTGGCAGAAGAAACTGCCCTGCATGTTTTTTGGCAGTGCCCCTTTGCCCAAGCTCTGTTGGATGACCTGGAAAATGAACTCAAAGACTATGTTCCAAAGAGACACTTGTCGTACCACTCGGTACTGTATGGACTATTTCCAGGGACACACTCGTATGGTGCTATCCAGGAAGCCTGGCGCATCATGTGCTGTGTCAAAGATGCTCTGTGGTTTGCAAGGAATCGTCTGGTGCTGAGGAGAGAACAGGTGACAACACAGGACTGTCGAAGACTGATCCACAGTCTGCTAAGAGACTATAACATCTTGGACAGCCCTGAAGAGGAGGACTAGCATCCCCTCCAATGGCCCAATATCACTGTCACCTCCCCTTGGCCCCTTAACGCATGCCCCATATCCCACCCCCCGCGCACACATCCAATCCCCCAGGCGAATGCCCACAGAGACGTTAATAAAGTGAAATAAAGTACAAGTGTGGAGTTCAATAAAGTGATGATACAATAAAGTTCAAATGTACCTGTGTGCTGCCAAAGTACACTGCGTTGCAGGTATTAAGAATGTTATTGTTTTAAATGTATGAATGCACTCTGTATTGGAAAGCATTACTGTACAAGGAAATGTTGTATTGTATTTTCCATGTCAAAATAAACATTATTTAAAAAAAAAAAAAAAAAAAAAAATGGGCAGCTTGCAAACCCCCTCCTGTCTGAGCCCTTTGGCCTGGGAGGGGGCGGGGTACTGAAGTTCTGCACCTTGCCCCTTGGCAGCCCTCACTCCCCCCTCCTGTCTGTGCCTTTTGGCCCGGGAGGGGTTGGGGTACTGAAGTTCTGCACCTTGCCCCTTGGGCAGCTGCACCCCCCTCCTGTCTTTGGACAGTTTGGAGGGGGAGGGGGTATTGATGCTGTGCACCATGCCCCATGGCTGCTCTCCCCCTCCTGTCTGAGCCTTTTGGCCCGGGAGGGGGCCGGGTACTGAAGCTCTACACCTTTACCCCTTGGGCAGCTGCACCCCCTCCTGTCTTTAGACATTTGGAAGGGGGTGGGGGTACTGATGCTCTGCACCATGCCCCATGGCTGCTCTCCCCCCTCCTGTGTTTGGAGGGGGAGGGGGTACTGAAGCTCTACACCTTGCCCCACGGGCTGCCTTAACCCCCTTTCCCGTCTTTTGGCCGGAGAGGGGGCGGGGTACTGAAGCTCTACACCTTGCCCCACTGGCTGCTCTTGCCCCCCCTCCCCTTTTTGAACTTTGTGTACAAACAATAATAGATGTGCTAATACGTTTCAAAGAAGCTCTCTGTCCTTCTCCTGGGGAGAACAGAAATATTCTTCCCCTGTCAGTCTCCTTTTATCACTTCTCATATTATCCACTTCATTACCAAGTGGAAATGCACCATCTCCTTGTATATCATACGTAGCAAAGAAATAATAAACAATACATAGTAAAATAATATTAAAATCAATTAAATAACATTTTAACATATATATATATATATGTATATATATGTAAATATATATATATATATATAAATATAAATGAATATACTAAAGTAGTTAAAGGGATAGTAATATTTCACAATAAAAGCAGCACTAATAATCCACATAGTATTAATGCCTTGGAGATTGTTATTTCAATACTGTCAGAGTTGTAGTTCAAGAGTAATTAAATGATAAACGTATCCTCCTCCTGTCCCTTTTACCTTGTGTAACACTGCTCACCTCAGATGTGGAATCTGGTCACTTGACCAGACAGATCATAGCAAGGAACAATCTTCTTACTGTGAGAACAATGAAAGTCCTGCTGTCATTGACAGGTTTTTCCCTTATCTTAAAGGGATAGTTATGTTTCATAATAAAAGCAGCTCTAATTAATCTTCATAGTATTTGTGCCTTGGAGAGTGTTATTTCAATTCTGTCAGAGTTGTAGTTCAAAAATAATTGAATGTTAAAGTATCCTCGTCCCGCCCCTTTTACTGATGTTACACTGCTCACCTAAGAGCAGCAGGGAGTGTCCAGGTAGATTGCAGACAGGAACAATCTTCAATTAAGATAAGGGAAAAAGTTGAAAAAACTGTCAAAGGGGGCCATAGAATATTGACCCTTGATGTGAGCTGTCTCATCTATGGACTGTATTCCACATCTGAGGAGAGGGGGCTTATACTAGGTAAAAGGGGCGGGAGGGGAAACTTTATCATTCAATTACTCTTGAACTACAACTCTCACAGTATTGAAATAACACTCTCCATGGCCCAAATACTATGAAGATTAATTGGAGCTGCTGTTTTTGTGAAACATTACTATCACTTTAATTGAAGATTGTCCCTCTCTGCAATCTGCCTGGACACCACCCTGCTGCTCTAAGCTGAGAAGTTACATCAGTAAAAGGGACAGGAGGGGGATACTTTATCATTCAATTACTCTTGAACTACAAGTCTGACAGTAATGAAATAGCACTCTCTATGGCTCAAATACTATGACGATTAATTGGAGCTGCATTTTGTGACATATTACTATCCCTTTAATATGAGAAGTGTTAACAGGGGACTTATATATACATATCTATCAGCTGCTTGAGAATGGGCTCTATAGTCTGAAACACATCGCATTGTGCATTTTGTTTGGAGATACAGCGTTTGGATTATGCTGTTTGGATTATGAGTACTGGGAGTTTTTTATAATTGTTTTAGTATAGTAAATGCCTGATGATAGTGAATCACTAAATATTACGTTTAAGGGTCTTGCTATTACTGAACTAAGTTCAGTAATATAACCTTGGGTGTATAACATCAGGTGCAAGAGTTTTAGTCACCATAACATTTTCCAGTCTCTTTTGGACTTTGTCTTCAGTAAGCCATGTACATGATGGAGGGAATTCTGTGATTCTGTCTGTTTGTCCTTAGCCTGCCATTGTTGATTCCTTTGTATATACAGAAGAAAATAATATGTATAAGCCAGGTATCAGTCATAACCTTACCCTCACTAGTTAATTCAGGTCTCATTTTAAAGAGGACCAATATCAACCTTAATCTTTTTGCCCTTTTTGTACTAGTAAAATTGTTTAGGATTTTTCTTGGTCTCTTTTGCAACACTATTCTCATTTCAATCCTAACTAGCCTAATTGCCCGCTTGCAGATTCTATTACAGTACATAGTTTTTGGTGTTTTATAAAAAAAAGTTTACTGATTCTTGAAGTGGCCAAACTGGAATTCAATGAAATCAAAAATTGGCAGGACTTTTGTAGAATAAACATTAGTGATTAAGGAAACTAGACTCAGAAACCAATCTATTCAAAGCTCAGTTACAGTATCACATAAATCAGGTGAAGAGCAGTTTAGTGCTGTGTCTGGAAGACATTTCCCTTACTGTCTGGGATGTTTGAGATAAGAAATTCCCCAGAAGGGACCGCAGGGTACTGGAGGGGAAGCATGTCATGAGGAGGGTTAAGGCATAGAGGAAGTGTGTGTGAGAGGGAGGAATAAAATGGAACTGGTTTAAAGGGATAGTAATACTTTGTTTTATCTTTATTTTATTTTGTATGCATTAAAAAAACATGAAGAACGATATAAGTCTTATCTCTCAAACCTTTATGGTTTGAGAGATATTCACAAGCAAAGTTTCCCCTCCTGTCCCTTTTACCTAGTGTAAGCCATCTCTTCTCAGAGACTGTAAGACCAGACAGATAACAGCAGGGGACAATCTTCTTCCTATGAAAGCAATGAAGGCCCTGCCCCCCCTTGACAAGTTTTTCAGGTTTTTCCCTTATCTTAATTGAAGATTGTCCCTCTCTGCAGTCTACCTGGGCACCTCCCTTCTGCTCTGGCTGAACAGTGTTACATCAGTAAAAGGGGGGGAGGGGGATACTTTAGCATTCAATTACTCTTGAACTACAACTCTGACAGAATTGAAATAACACTCTCCAAAGTCCAAATACTATAATGATTAATTAGAGCTGCTTTTATTATGAAACATTACTATCCCTTTAAAGGCATTAGAGACAGGAAGTGGGCTGTTATGTGGAAGAAGAAAGGACAGAGGAAGCGTCCCTCCCTCCCATCCCTATTATGGTGTGACTGTGTTTCTATGCCCGGCAGATAGTCCTTGCGTGGTTTTCAGAGACTGATAACTGATGTGGTAGGTTAAGGGTTTTTATCCTTGGGCGGAAGCCCTTTTGGAGTTTGCCCCAGACCTAGTTCGCTTCTCGGCCTTTTGGTTAAGATCAAGTTTAGTATCTGTTCTCATCAGTTCTACCTTTTTCTTGAAGTGGATCAAAACACTGTTGCTGACTCGCCAACTCCCGGGGGAGATTAATGCTTGTAGTGGTTCCGGCCACTACATAAACTGGTGAGGTTAGAGAAGCACAGTATTCCTAATGGAAGGCACTTCCTCCGGCGGCGAAGAAGGCTTCCATCTGACGCTGATTCGCCAACACCAGGGGGAGATTAATGCTTGTTGGGCTCAGCCCCTTCCTAACACCAGTGAGGTAGATGACGCTCGGAATCCCTTTTGGGAAGGTACGATCTCCAGTGGCGGAGAGAGCTCCCAAAGGGAATGATCCACAAGCCAAGGCTTGAGGGAGCAAGACGCTGAATGGCGAATTCGTGGAAGCTGCGCAAGCCCTTGACAAAAGAAATGTATGTAACATGATTTGAATATGCAAATAAAGATATTTTCAAACCCATGGGCAGCTTGCAAACCCCCTCCTGTCTGAGCCTTTTGACCCAGGAGGGGTTGGGGTACTGAAGCTCTGCACCTTACCCCTTGGGCAGCTGCACCCCTCTCCTGTCTTTGGACATTTTGGAGGAGGAGGGGGTGTTGATGCTCTGCACCATGCCCCATGGCTGCGCCCCCTTCTCCTGTCTTTGGTGGGGGAGCGGGTACTTGCCCCATGGGCTGCCTTAACCCCCTCTACCGTCTTTTGGCCGGAGATGGGGCAGGGTACTGAAGCTCTACACCTTGCCCCACTGGCTGCTCTTGTCCCCCCCCCCATATTTCAACTTTTTGTACAAACAATAATAGATGTGTTAATACGTTTCCAAGGAGCTCTTTCTCCTTCTTCTGGGGAGAACAGTAATATGCTTCCTCTGTCAGTCTCCTTTTATCACTTCTCATACACAAAGTGCCTATAATATAAAAGTCTTGGAGCCTGCACACAGGGAATACTCATTAAAATAAATAAATAAATACATATATATATATATCTATATATATATATAGATATATATATAGAAAATAGGAATAGGATGCACTCACGACAAACGGACAAATGCCTGGGTGCTTGATCAAAATGTAGTAATCACAGCCAAAGAAATCAGCAGTCACAGGACTTCCAACAAACGTTTTCTTAGTAGCTTTATTCAGTGGTCAACATTTCGATCCTCACATGGATCTTTATCAAGACGCCATTTTAGTGTTCCCATCCCCCTATAAATACCCAGTGATCTAAAAACATCCAATGAAATTTAACATAAATCCTGTGATAAAAATATCCATAACCTATATTGTGTTTTCACACCACTGGAGATCACAAAGATTTACCATGTGTGAAATATGTTAAAATATGTTAAAATAAAATCAAGGTACAGAGAAAATCACCAACAAAAAGCTATGTATAATCGAGAGATCATACCTGCGGATCTCCCGCACATTGCAAAGCATTAAAGGTGTTCACATATCGAAACCACACCATTACTATCACAGTCTTCTATCGAAAGAATATCGAATCCATAATTCTTAATCATAAAACTAATGGTCTTGAACCTTGACCAATATTCATACGGGTTAGTTGAGGTCAGGATCTTTTAGTTACCTCTGACCTCACTTGCTCCGTGGGTTTAAACACAGTTGTATCCTATCCAATTGAAATTGAGGTAAAAACGAATATTACATGCTTTTAAGTAATTTGATAGCGGATAAGAATAAGTTTAAAGTAACCAATAAGATACATATATGCCCATATTAGGTACCCATATATCAAATTTGTAACACGTTTGTAACAATTTACAACTTTGTGGCACTTTGTAGAACTGTCCAGTATACCGTTTCTATCCCATATATAACAATTAGTACCAATTGTATCTCTTTGTTATATTACGATATCGTTATTTAATGCATAAATAAATACATATCTGATTCAATGTATATGTCCAAAGGTATGTCCAGGTATATGGAGTAAATGATACATAAGATACATAGACTTGGCCAATGGGAACACCTCACATTATTCAATACACACCCCATAATCAAACCAGTGGTACCGGGAGGACAAAGGCACATATGTAACATGCGGAGTCAGACCGGTACTGCCCAGCCCCGTCCTGTCACAATTGTCATCAACTCAACCGGCAGGCAGGCTAATGCGTAGGGTTCGCATCCCGTATATAGAGATGCGCTACCCCACATCAACCTACCTAGTCAATTCTTCCACTCTAAGTCCTAGCGGGTGTGTGTCAAACCAATCTAGGCCATTTTTAGACTCAATAATACCAAGTCTGTGAGATATCCATTTCACCGATTATATTAAATGCACACCATACCCGGTCCATCAGTGGGTCTTCCGTATCAAAAATGATCCAAGAAATAATATGAGATAATGAGATTCCAGCCACCTCCACTCACAGTGGATTAGAGTGGCCCTCCCTCTATATACCTACATTGAATCCGTGCAGATAGAAAACCAGCGTATTTGAGTGAAATTCCTCACAGAAAGCATCCATAGGAAATGTTCTCATTTAACCCTCCTGGTGCTACTGTATTTAGTCTCCTTATCCAGCGTACTTCCCGTTGTAATAGTAGTCTTCCTCTGTCGCCCCCTCTTGGTGGGACCGCTTCTTGATCAATAATCATACACTGCATAGATGTCACAGTGTGTTTAAAATGGGCAAAGTGGCGTGCCACGGGTTTATCCAATGTACCTGTACTCAGGGCATCCCGGATGGTCTTCCTATGGTTTGCCATCCTGTCTCTATATGTAGTGATGGTCTTCCCAATGTATAGCAGGGAACAGGGGCATTTAATAAAATAAATGATATATGTTGAGGTACTCGCTCCATGAAATTAAAAGATTTCTTTAAAGGTTCTAAAGTTTCACCCCCCATATTTAAAACTAAGAGTAATTTTGACCCTCCTAATATTAATAAATCTATCAGTAGTTTTCATCAGATTATGAACGAAGAATATATATTGGACAAACAAAATAAAAGGGATTTTTTTCCCAATATCAGTAGGGAAGAGAGGGAAGCCATTAAGGGCTTTGCTTCCAATACTAATATTGTGATAAGACTAGCGGATAAGGGAGGGGCAATCGTATTAATGGACTATAGCTATTACCGTGAAGAAATACTTAGCCAACTACAAGACAGTAATACTTATCAATTACTCATGGGTGATCCTACGAACAGATACAAGAACATGATAGATGTAACTCTTCAACAGGCTCATGCGGCTGGATGGATTGATACAGCCACTTTGGAGTTCCTTGTGACTCCACATCCGGTCTGTCCTATATTATATACTTTACCTAAAGTACATAAAGATCCGATTAGGCCACCCGGTAGACCTATCGTCTCAGCAATTGGCTCCATATTACAACCATTGGCGAAATATTTGGATTATTATATTCAACCTTTAGTACATGCGACCAGATCCTACATTAGAGATACCACAGACTTTCTGTTAAAATTGAAATCTTTGGGTCCAGTTCCGGAGGAAGCCTTATTGGTCACATTAAATGTTAAATCTTTATATACGGTGATACCCACCATTCAAGGTATGGAAGCAGTGAGACAAGCACTTATTCAACACCCTTATGCTAAGAGACCCCCTTCTGAATTTCTAATGACCATCCTAGGATTTTGCCTTGGGTATAATTTCTTCAAATTTGAAAAATCTTATTACCTCCAGATATCGGGAACCTCGATGGGTTCGAATATAGCACCATCTTTTGCCAATCTCTTCATGGCAAACTTTGAGGAAACCAATATTTTACCAAGATGGCAATAACACATGATATGTTATTACCGCTATATAGATGATTTATTTTTAATCTGGATAAATGATGAGGCGTCATTATTACAAGCGGTGGAAGAACTGAATGGAATGGATTCCCCTATCAAATTCACCTTGACATACAGCAAGGTATCTATTGACTTTTTGGATGTCACGATCTCCAAGAACAATGGACAAATATGGACTACAAATTTTAGAAAAGGAACAGATAGAAATACCATTCTTCATAGAGCTAGCTGTCATCCAAGACATATAATACAATCTGTCCCATATTCCCAAATGATACGTATCCTCAGGAACAACAGTAATCCAGAAAGTGGAATGAAACAGCTAGTAGAATTTAAAGATAGACTTATTCAAAGGGGATACAGTGAACAGGAATTATCACAACATATGGAGAGAGCATTAAAATTTACACAGGATGATTTGCTCAAACAATCGATTAAAACTAAGTCCACACAAAGATTGATTTTCTCTACTAAATATACTCCAACTTCATATAAAATACAGGTAGCCATGAAGAAACATTGGCATTTATTGGAGAAGGATCGGTCATTACCTCCCATTTTTCATGAGTTTCCCATGATGGCTTACAGAAGAGGAGCTAATTTGAGGGATATGCTTGTTTAAACGGACACTACACACTGTTACTCCACTGAGAATCAATGTTGGTTAACACGTAAAAGAGAAAAAGGTGGTTGTTTTAAATGTTTAAACTGAACTACATGTAGGAATATGATTACTGGTACCACTTTTAAAGATCCACGCTCTGGTAAAGATATTATTATCAAACAAAGATTAACGTGTACTTCAACATATATAATTTATTTTATTAAATGCCCCTGTTCTCTGCTATACATTGGGAAGACCATCACTACATTTAGAGACAGGATGGCAAACCATAGGAAGACCATCCGGGATGCCCTGAGTACAGGTACATCGGATAAACCCGTGGCACGTCACTTTGGCCAATTTAAAGACACTGTGACATCTAAGCAGTGTATGATTATTGATCAAGAAGCGGTCCCGCCAAGAGGGGGCGACAGAGGAAGACTACTATTACAACGGGAAGTACGCTGGATAAGGAGACTAAATACAGTAGCACCAGGAGGGTTAAATGAGAACATTTCCTATGGATGCTTTTTGTGAGGAATTTCACTCAAATACGCTGGTTTTCTATCTGCACAGATTCGATGTAGGTATATAGAGGGAGGGCCACTCTAATCCACTGTGAGTGGAGGTGGCTGGAATCCCATTATCTCATATTATTTCTTGGATCATTTTTGATACGGAAGACCCACTGATGGACCAGGTATGGTGTGCATTTAATATAATCGGTGAAATGGATATCTCACAGACTTGGTATTATTGAGTCTAAAAATGGCCTAGATTGGTTTGACACACACCCGCTAGGACTTAGAGTGGAAGAATTGACTAGGTAGGTTGATGTGGGGGTAGCACATCTCTATATATGGGATGCGAACCCTACACATTAGCCTGCTATTTTAACATGCCGGTTGAGTTGATGACAATTGTGACAGGACGGGGCCGGGCAGTACCGGTCTGACTCCGCATGTTACATATGTGCCTTTGTCCTCCCGGTACCACTGGTCTGATTATGGGGTGTGTATTGAATAATGTGAGGTGTTCCCATTGGCCAAGTGTATGCATCTTATGTATCATTTACTCCATATACCTGGACATACCTTTGGACATATACATTGAATCCAATATGTATTTATTTATGCATGAAATAATGATATCGTAATATAACAAAGAGGTACAATTGGTACTAATTGTTATATATGGGATAGAAACGGTATACTGGACAGTTCTACAAAGTGCCACAAAGTTGTAAATTGTTACAAACGTGTTACAAATTTGATATATGGGTACCTAATATGGGCATATATGTATCTTATTGGTTACTTTAAACTTATTCTTATCCGCTATCAAATTACTTAAAAGCATGTCATATTCGTCTTTACCTCAATTTCAATTGGATAGCATACAACTGTGTTTAAACCCACGGAGCAAGTGAGGTCAGAGGTAACTAAAAGATCCTGACCTCAACTAACCCGTATGAATATTGGTCAAGGTTCAAGACCATTATTTTTATGATTAAGAATTATGGATTCGATATTCTTTCGATAGAAGACTGTGATAGTAATGGTGTGGTTTCGATATGTGAACACCTTTGATGCTTTGCAATGTGCGGGAGATCCGCAGGTATGATCTCTCGATTATACATAGCTTTTTGTTGGTGATTTTCTCTGTACCTTGATTTTATTTTAACATATTTTAACATATTTCACACATGGAAAATCTTTGTGATCTCCAGTGGTGTGAAAACACAATATAGGTTATGGATATTTTTATCACAGGATTTATGTTAAATTTCATTGGATGTTTTTAGATCACTGGGTATTTATAGGGGGATGGGAACACTAAAATGGCATCTTGATAAAGATCCATGTGAGGACCGAAACGTTGACCACTGAATAAAGCTACTAAGAAAACGTTTGTTGGAAGTCCTGTGACTGCTGATTTCTTTGACTATATATATATATATATATATATATATATATATATATATATATATTTTTTTTTTTTTTTTTTTTTTAAATGCAATCTGTACATATAGTGCAATGTCTGATATGCTTGCTATCACATGAGACAAGCACTCTGTGCACTCAGTGCATTGTAGGATGCATTAATTATACTAGAATGGACTACGGATTACTAGATGCAGTGTATTTTAGCATATATTTATTTCAATGTAAAAAATTAGCAGGCTATAACTGCAGTGCATTGTGGGATACAGTCACGTTAATATAAATAGATAGCAATGTGTAATATGCAACTCTCTTCGTGGCATGCATGATTCAGAAGGATGTTGGGACATGGAAGCTCTGCAACGTGTTCCAAGGGCAGCTTGAAACTCCCTCCTCTCTGAGCCTTTTGCCCGGGGAGGGGGTGGGGTGCTGAAGCTCTGCATCTTGCCTATTGAGCAGCTGCACCCCCTTCCTGTCTTTGGACGTTTAGGAGGGAGAGGGGAGTACTGATGCTATGCCCCAAGGCTGCTTTCCAACCACCTTCTGTGTTTGGAGGGGGAGGAGGTAAGAAAGCTCTACACCTTGCCCCATGGGCTGCCATAAACTTCTATCTTGTCTTTTGGCCGGGGAGGGGCAGGGTATTGAAGCTCTACACCTTGCCCCACGGACTGCCCCAACCCCCTCCTGTCTTTGGTCTTTTTGGAGTGGGGAGGGGGCGGGGTACTGGGAGCCACAGAACCCTGAGGAGCGAGGCAACACTATTGGCAAAACCCAGATGCCTGAGAGGCACAGAACCCAGATAGGCAAGGCAAGACTATTGGCACAACCCAGACGCCTGGGAGGCACAGAACCCAGAGAAGCGAGGCAACACTGACCCTAGCACTGGATACCGATAGACCAAGGCAACTCTCATAAGCAAGCCCTAGAACGCTAGGGTTGGATCGTAATACAGTGTAAATATAAATAGGACATGTATATATATATGTATGCAACCAGTGTCCCCTCACACTGAGGATGGTAACAACGCAACGCTGACTCTTGAGCCCAAGGCTACTGCAGAGTGGAATATGCACAACCCTACCTTGATGATCAAGGCACACAAACGGTCAATAGGTAACGCCCTGTGATATACTGCAACTCCCAAAGGGAGTGAGCCCAGCGCTGTAAGGGAGGTGGACACAGAGTCAGTGTTATGAACACTGTACCGGTACTTCGCATGTGCACACCTCCAAAGGCGGTTAAGAGAGTAGCTACAGCATGAATGCTTAGCCAACGGTCGACAGAGTAATAGTGCCAGCGTAACGACAAAGCCACAGCAAGTATATCTGGAAGAAACGGAGGCAACCAAGCGGTAGGCTAGGTACGGATGGCAACAGAGCGTCAATACGCTAGACACAGACTGTAACGGAATACGTAAACAGCCAGGTACTGTCAGTAGCGGCGCGGGTTCTCAACTAGATACGGTCAGCAACGGAGAGGGTTCTCAGCCAGATACGGTTAGCAAATGAGCGGGTTCTCAGCCAGATACAGTCAGTAGCAGACACGGGTCCTCAGCCAGATACGGTCAGCAACGGAGCGGGTTCTCAGCCAGATACAGTCAGTAACAGAAGTGGGTCCTCAGCCAGATAAGGTCAGCAACGGTGCAAGTTCTCAACCAGATACAGTCAGCAACGGAGCAGCAGTAGTACAGTAAACTCAGAAACGTCGTCAGGCAGGCCAGGTCATACACGATCAGCAATAATGGAGCAAAAGTCATGAACCAGTACACCACGAAAGGGCACCATAGTGTAGACATAAAAGAGGTTATAAAGGCTATCACTGGGCGGCGACAAAGATACTTGGCCAATCAGAATGAGATATGAAAATAGAAAAATCAGAATGTCGCCGCCTGCAGCCAGGAGCACGGGCACTGTGATACATGGTCTCAGACGGGTGTCAGAGTGGCCGCTTTAATACCATAAGAACACAAGACTCCAGGTCTCTGGTTCACTCCAAAACATAACTCACTTTATTGACAAAGACCACAGATATTTATACACAACTCTTACATTGAACTGTATGGGGAAACCAGAAACAATAGGGCTTAAACCAATCATGTTACAGGAGACAAAAGGCCAACAGCAGATGGCCCATCCAATACAATGAGTCAGATGTGATTACATTTAAAATACAAAAGGGGTTGATTAATACAGACACAAGATACAAAGACTTGAGGGGTGGGAATACACATTCTAGGAACAATGGCCAGGGGTTGAAGCACGTACAAACTGGTTTGAATATTCGGCTTCAACCCTGGCCAATCAAATCGTACAGTGAGTCGGTTGGTTGACCAATCCCGAGCCGCCTATTTTCCCCCCTGTTAAGTCTATTGAAGACCTTTAAACCTCCTGCTCAGGGATCTGACCAATCAGGAGTCGACTCACTGCTCCCGGTTCTCCATGCTGTTACGGTGTCGTTCTTGAACCGGAAACCTCTGACCCATAGTCGGTGAACGTGTACCCCTCGAACATACTACATACAGTAACTAAAATGTTCGACATACATTAAACATATTACACGAACCAAAGTCTATGACAATAAGTCTTTGCTCTTGGGAAATAGCTGGCCAGTTTGTACGACAATGCCCAGTATAGAGTCCAAACAGTACTAAATGTCCATAGACTTTGAACGAATAGTTCGAGGGCCAGACAAGGGCTCAAGTAAGAGGCAGATTCAGGATGATAGCAAAATTATATATATAACCAGTAGCACACCACAGAATACTGGAACAGGCAGGACTCTGTCAGTAGATGGATACAGCAAGAGAGGAAGGCTGGTGCGACTCAGACTCAGGATGACAGAAAAACTGGAAATTTAGCCACCAGCAATCCGTAGAACACTGGAGCAGACAGGACTCTGTCAGTAGATGGATATAGCAACTAAGGAAGTCTGGTGCGAGGCAGGCTCAGGAAAACAGCAACACTGGAGATATAGTCAGCAGCAAACTGCAGAACACTGTAGCAGACAGGACTCAGTCAGAAGATGGATACAGCAACTAAGGAAGACGGGAACGAGGCAGACTCAGGATGACAGCAACACTGGAGATACAGTCAGCAGCAAACCCAAGAACACTGGAGCAGGCAGGACTCAATCAGTAGATGGATACAGCATCTGAGGAAGCCTGGTGTGAGGCAGACTCAGGATGACAGCAACAATAGAGATTTAGTCAGCAGAAAACTGAAGAACACTGGAGTAGGCAGGACTCAGTCATTAGATGGATACAGCAACTGAGGAAGAGTGGTGCGAGGCAGATTCAGGATGATAGCAAAATTACAGATATAGCCAGTAGCAAACCGCAGAACACTGGAGAAGGCAGGACACAGTCAGTAGAAGAATACAGCAACTGAGGAGGAGTGGTGAGAGGCTGACTTTGAATGACAGCAACAATGGAGATATAGCCAGCAGGAAACCGTAGAACACTGGAGCAGGCAGGACTCAGTCAGTAGATGGATAAAGCAACTGAGCAAGACTGGTGTGAAGCAGGCTCAGGATAACAGCAACACTGGAGATACAGTCAGCAGCAAACCTCACAACACTGGAGCAGGCAGGACTCAGTCAGTAGATGGATGCATCAACTGAGGAGGAGTGGTGAGAGGCTGACTTTGAATGACAGCAACAATGGAGATATAGCCAGCAGGAAACCGTAGAACACTGGAGCAGGCAGGACTCAGTCAGTAGATGGATACAGCAACTGAGAAGGCTGCTGCGAGGCAGACTCAGGATGATAGCAACACTGGAGATATAGTAAGCAGCAAACAGCAGAACACTGGAGCGGGCAGGACTCAGTCAGTAGATATAGCAACTGAGGAAGTCTGGTGTGAGGAAGGCTCAGGAAAACAGCAACACTGGATATATAGTCAGCAGCAAACCGTAGAACACTGGAGCAGACAGTACCCAGTCAGTAGATGGATACATCGACAGAGGAAGACTGGTGTGAGGCTGACTTTGAATGACAGCAAAAATGGAGATATAGCCAGCAGGAAACCGTAGAACACTGAAGCAGGCAGGACTCAGTCAGTAGATGGATACAGCAACTGAGCAAGACTGGTATGAGGCAGGCTCAGGATAATAGCAACACTGGAGATATAGTCAGTAGCAAACCTCACAACACTGGTGCAGGCAGGACTCAGTCAGTAGATGGATGCATCAGCTGTGGAAGACTGGTGCGATGCATACTCAGGATCATAGCAACACTGGAGATATAGCCAGCAGCATACTGCAGAACACTGGAGCAGGCAGGACTTAGTGGATGGATACAGCAACTGAGAAAGACTGGTGCGAGGCTGACTATCACGGTGTAACGGTTTTGTAAGACACTCAGACCAGGAGGTTAGAATAAAACTCAGTTTTATTAAAAGACAAGGAACACTGCCCACTACAGGCTAGTATGGAATGACAGGTAAATGAATACAGGTATATGTATGCCCTCTTAGGCCCAGTATATAGAGCAAGAACAAATACTGTCGCAGGACAGGCATAAAAAGAAGTATCAGTAACAAATGGGTAAAGTTCTAGGTAGGTAAACAGTCTCTGTTGTGGTGTGTATGACAATGCCCAGTAGATGTAAAAGTAGCAAGAGACTGTGGTGCAAGATGTGGAAGCACCTTAGCAGTGAGGCAGAGCCGACACACTCCCAAGTCAGGCAAGGAGAGGAGCTATACAAGAGCTAGCACTACTGTTGAGCCGTGAGCACCCGTGAGGTGCCATAACGGAGGCAGTGCACACTGCTAGAGCTGTGGGACCAGAGCCATTAGCACTCTTCCGGTGTGGTATCGGAGGCACAAACACTGCAAGAGCTGAATGGAACCAGAGCCAATAGCACCCTTCCGGTGCGGTAACGGAACCCTGTACACTGCGAGAGCTGATGGAATCGCCCAATAGCACCACCCGGTGCGGTGACTGATTCACTGAGCGTAGTAAAGGTTAAGCAGAAGCATAGTGTTAACGGAGGCCACAATGCTCTGCAAGTGTAACCAGGAGGCTCAGTATAACGGAGGCTGCAATGCTCTGCAAGTGTAAACGGAAGGCTCAATAAATCGAAGGCAACAGTGCTCTGCAAGTGTTAACGGACAGGCTTAGTATAACGGAGGCAACAGTGCTCAGCAAGTGTTAACGGACAGGCTCAGTATAACGGAGGCAACAGGCTCTGCAAGAGTAACGGAATATTCAGTCTGCACAACACTGCTACTATGAAAGTTCAGAATGTCGCCAAGTGACACAGGAACAGGATAGCAGCTGGAAGACTCTCAGGATGTCAGGATAGCTGGAATCAGGTCACGGAGCAGGGACGTCAGCCAGGCTGGGTCAATCATGGAGCAGGAACGTCAGACAAGCCGGGTCAATCACGGAGCAGGAACTTCAGACAAGCCGGGTCAGATCACGGAGCAGGAACGTCAGCCAGGCCGGGTCAATTACGAAGCAGGAACCAATGAGCATAGTCAGACGGGCCAAATCGGTACACAGGAACGCAGGAAAACAGCAACAGTAGCACTGGTATGGGAACACCACGAAAGGGCACCTGACAGGTGCCAGAGGCCCAGTATATAAAAGCCATACTGGGCAGGCCAAACAAGTTCAGTCAATGGGAGCTCACAACAGCAAAGAGTGACAGAGAGATCATGGGAAACATGATACACGGTGCCCGTGCTTTGTTGGCCACATTTTGTCAAGTGCTACTTCCTGATACCTTTATATTGGCTAACGTTATGTTGCTCCTCCCAGTGACAGCCCTTAAATACCTAGCCCTGTCACTTTTACAGTGCCCTTTCGTGTTTTTTTCCGTTGCTATCGCTTGTTCCTTTATTTCATATGATTCCAGTGTATGACCCGGACTGCCTTACTACTCTGCCTGTTTACGTTCCTGCTCTGTGTACCGACCAGGCTTGGTTGACGTACCTGCTCTGTGTACTGACCCGGATTGGCTGACGTTCCTGCTCTGTGTACCGACCCGGCTTGGCTGACGTTCCTGCTCTGTGTACCGACCCGGATTGGCTGACATTCCTGCTCTGTGTACCGACCCGGATTGGCTGAAATTACTGCTTTGTGTACCAACCCGGACTGACTACGTTCCTGCTCTGGGTGTTTCCCCCCGGTTCACACTTCTTCCGGTAATCCTGTTTGGGGCCGGATCCTTCTGGTAATCCGGTGCTCTCTCTCTATCTTGTACAGATCTCCGGTTGCCTCGGTTACTGCTCAGGCAGTTCTATACTGTGACCTGGTCACCCCATAGTGCCTTGTTCTCTCTCACTCTGGTGTGAAGATATTTCCGGTTGCACCACGGTATGCTTCGTCTGCTTACTGCCGTTAATCTGAGGTTGAGTTACTCTTGGGCTCCTCAGTCTGACTATACAATCTAACAGTTGTCCTCAGGTCGGAGCATTCATTAACCCCTTGCGGGCGGTGCCGTGCACTTGGGTCACAGTCCATTGCAGTCTCGGTTTGGCGTTACACTGCACGACCGGTTGAAGTCTACCTCTGTTGTTCCAGTAGCCAGTCACGAATCTAGGGCTCAGCTTGCTCCATTGTGGCTACAGTTGCTATTGTGTCACTCTTTACGTAGAGAGTGTTCTTTGGATCTCCCTCTATTAGGGCCTATCAGCTATTCCTGGCCTAATAGTACCATTCTGCCATTGTCTCACTGAATCATAGGAACTGTAAACTGACCTGTGTCAGTATTGTATTTTATTTCACATATACTGTACCCGTGAGGGTTATTAACATCACTGTAACCTGCCCTGTGTCAGTACTATAATTGTATTTATATGCTGGAGCCGCGAGGGTTATTTTGATTCTGTGTGGTTTAATAAAACTGTGTTTTACCCAAACCTTCCGTCTCTGAGTGTACATAAAACTGTTGCACTGACGTAGGATGACAGCAACAGTGGAGATATAGCCAGCAGCAAACTTCACAACACCTGAAAAGGAAAGACTGGATACATCAACTGAGGATGACTGTTGCAAGGCAGGCTGAGGAAAACAGCACCACTGTAGATATAGTCAGCAGTAAACAGCAGAACACTGGAGAAGGCAGGACTCAGTCAGTAGATGGGTATAGCAACTGAGGAATACTGGTGCGTGGCATGCTAACGAAAAAAAGCAAAACTGTAGATATAGTCAGCAGCAATCCGCAGAACACTGGAGCAGACAGGACTCATTCAGTAGATGGATACAGCAACAGTGGAAGACTGGTGCAAGGCAGACTCAGGATGACAGCAACATTGGAGATATAGCCAACAGCAAACTGCAGAACACTAAAGCAGGCAGGACTCAGTCAGTAGATGGATACAGCAACTAAGGAAGACTAGTGCGAGGCAGACTCAGGATGATGGCAACATTGGAGATATAGCCAGCGGCAAACCACAGAACACTGGAGCAGGTAGGACTCAGTCATTAGATGGATACAAAAACTGAGGATGACTGGTTTGAGGCAGGCTCAGGAAAACAGCATCACTGGAGATATAGTGAGCAGCAAACAGCAGAACACTGGAGAAGGCAGGACTCAGTAGATGGATATAGCAACTGAGGAATACTGGTGCGTGGTACGCTCAGGAAGAAAAGCAACACTGGAGATACAGTCAGAAGCAAAGCACAGAACACTGGAGCAGACAAGACTCAGTCAGTAGGTGGATACAGCAACAGAGGAAGACTGGTGCAAGGCAGACTCAAGATGACAGCAACACTGGAGATTTAGCCACCAGCAAACCGCAGAACACTAGAGCAGGCAGGACTCAGTCAGTTGATGGATACAGCAACTAAGGAAGACTGGTATGAGGCAGAATCAGGATGACAGCAACACTGGAGATATAGTCAGCAGCAAACCACAGAACACTGGAGCAGGAAGGACTCAGTCAGTAGATGGATACAGCAACAAAGGTAGACTGGTGCAAGGCAGAATCAGGATGATAGCAACACTGGAGATATAGCCAGCAGCAAACTGCAGAATATTGGAGCAGGCAGGACTCCATCAGTAGATGAATATAGTAACTGAGGAAGACTGGTGCAAGGCAGACTCAGGATGATAGCAACACTGGAGATATAGCAAGCAGAAAACCGCTGAACACTGGAACAGGCAGGACTTAGTCAGTAGATGGATACAGCAACTGAGGACGACTGGAGAGAGGCAGACTCAGGATGACAGCAACACTGGAGACAGCCACCAGCAAATCACAGAACACTGGACCAAGCTGGACTCAGTTACTAGATGGATATATCAGTTGAGGAAGATTGGTGAGAGGCAAGCTCAGGAGAACAGCAACACTGTAGATATAGTCAGAAGCAAACCGCAGAACTCTGGAGCAGGCTGGAGTCAGCTGGACTCAGTCAGTAGATTGGTTAAGCAACTGAGGAAGACTGGTGCGAGGCTGACTTAGGATGACAGTAGCAGTGTAGATATAGCCAGCAGCAAACCGCACAACACTGGACAAAGCAGGACTCAGTCAGTAGATGGATACACCAACTGAGGAAGACTGGTGTGAGGCAGACTCATGAAGACAGCAACACTGGAGATATAGCCAGCAGAAAACCACAGAACACTGGAGGAGGCAGGACTCAGTCAATAGATTAATACAGCAACTGAGGAAAACTGATGTGAGGTAGACTCAGGATGATAGCAACACTGGAGATATAGCCAGCAGCAAACTGCAGTACACTGGAGCAGGCAGGACTTAGTCAGTAGACTGATACAGCAACTGAGAAAGACTGGTGTGAGGCAGACTCAGGATGACAGCAACACTGGAGATATATCCAGCAGATAACTGCAGAACACTGGAGCAGGCAGTACTCAGTAAGTAGATGGATACAACAACTGAGGATGACTGGTGCGACGCAAGCTCAGGAAAAGAGCGACAATGGAGATATATTCAGCAGAAAACAGCAGAACACTGAAGCGTGCAGGACTCAGTCAGTAGATGGATATAGTAACTGAGGAAGACTCATGCGAGGAAGGCTCAGGAAAACAGAAACACTGGAGATATAGTCAGCAGCAAACCGAAGAACACTGGAGCAGACAGGACTCTCTCAGTAAATGGATATAGCAATTGAGGAAGAATGGTTAGAGGCAGGCTCAGGAGAGCAGCAACACTGGAGATACAGTCAGCAGCAATCCAAAGAACACTGTAGCAGGCGGGACTCAATCAGTAGATGGTGTTAGACCCCTAAAAGGGGTCGCGAAGGAATTACTAATAATTCCCAGGCCTACAGGTCCTGGTAGCTAGGGTGCGTAGACTAGGGTACGGAGCTCGGGAACGGAGGAGCCTTGTTGGAGTGTCCTTGCGGCAGCCTTAGCTGTATTAGAGGTGCTGGCCGCGAAGCCAGATGTCTGACCCCAGTTGAGCCGGGGCCGGGACCTGGATGAACACCCCTCAAGCTTATAACCCACCAAAGGTACCTGGGAAGTTAGCAGGAGGATCCCATGTAGTGGACCCCTAGGTTCTAAGTGCCGAGGATCTGGAACAAAATCCCCAGAAGAAGAACTTCAGCTGGATCCAGTAAATCAGAGATGCTCAGGCAAGGACCCAGATCCCATAGACCAAAAGTCCGAACACTCCCGCGACCCAGGCCAAAAAAGAGGAATCTGCCAGAAGAACGACAAGGACCCCAAAAAGGGGGGCTAAAGAAACCGCCCTGGGACACAAGAAACTCTCCCAGTCAAAAACAAATGACCCCTAACTAGGTCAGGAAATCTCCCTTACTTCCACTACTCCTGCAGCCCAAAGAAAGAAGGCAGGAAGGATAAGGGAGCTAAGACCTCTAACTAGGTCAGGAAAAATCCCTTGCTTCAAACTACCCCTACAGCCCAGAAAAGGAAGGCAGGGTAGGATAAGGGACTAGCAGTCATCAGCAGGCCAAACATCAAATACTGGGGGCCCGGGCCACTAAGGTCAGAAGATACTCTCCTTACTTCAACTCACCCCCAAAAGTATCGTAGGGCAGGATAAGGGAGACCAGCCGAAATCCAACTGGAAACGGACCCCCCAGAGAAGAAGGCTGCAACAGGGCAACGCTCTATGAGCCGAAAACCCCACAAATAGCCGGAAGGGAAAAACCCTCAATGGAGCTGGGGAGCGAGGCGCTGAATCGCTACCCAGGCGCGGGTAAGGGAACCGCTACCCCGGAGCGGACAGGAGGGCGGCTCACAGGACACAGCCTACCTCACAGGAGTCAGCGATCGTGGGAGCGGGACCGCTCTGAGGCTGGAGGGCAATGCGCCAGAGGCCGACGGACTGGGGAGCTGCGGCCGCCAGGAAGCTCGCGGCCGCCTGACAGACGACCGGAAGTCAACAATGAGTGGCAGCTGGGTGCAGAGAGAGAGCGAGAGGCAGATGGTCCAGAAGCCAACGGGGCCAGACTGGAAACACGGCACTGGGGGAGATCCTGGAACGAGAAGACAGGCAGGAAATCTTCCTAAGACAGCGGAAACCAGGAATCAGGCAGAAAACAACAAACAGGCATCGAGAAAATGAAGTGATGCCTCTAAAAGCTCTCTGTGGCCAATCCATAGGAAGCAAGGTCAAAGGTAAGGAATCTAACAGATGGATACAGCAACTGAGAAAGACTGGTGAAAGGCTGACTTAGGATGACAGCAATACTGGAGATATAGCAAGAAGAAAACCGTAGAACACTGGAGCAGGAAGAACTTAGTCAGTAGATTGATAGAGCAACTGAGGAAGACTGGTGCGAGGCAGATTCAGGAAGACAACAAAAGTAGAGATATAGTCTGCAGCAAACCTCAGACACTGGAGCAGGCAGGACTCAGTGAGTCGATGGATATAGAATCTGAGGAAGACTGGTGCGAGGCACTCAGGATGACAGCAACACTGGAGATCTAGCCACCAGCTACACGCAGAACACTGGAGCAGGCAGGACTCAGTCAGTAGATGGAAATCGTAACTGAGGAAGACAGGTGCAAGACAGACTCAGGACGATAGCAACACTGAAGATATAGCCAGCAGCAAACCGCTGAACACTGGAGCAGGAAGGACTCAGTCATTAGATGGATACAATAACTGAGGAAGACTGTTGTGAGGTAAATTCTGGATGAAAGCAACACTGGAGGTATAGCTATAACGGAAGCCAGGAGGGGACCGCGCCGCCTTCTGCTGTCGCTCCCGGGTCTCTCCCTCTCGACGCCAGATTCGCGCCGTCAGATGCACCGTTTGAAGTATGGACGGTCACTGAAACAGTTGCAGGATCGTTGGAAGCAGGGAAGCACGGGCACTAGAGAGTGAGGCCTCTACTCCCGATCAAAGGATCACTGGAAGATGTCTCAGAAACACAAGGATGAGAAGATGGAGTCCACGTCACCGTCTGACAGCATATGAAGTTGGGTCGCAGGAAGCTGGCAGCACACGGTCGATGATTCAGGATACTTGGTGCAGATGGGTATCAGAGTGGACACTTTAGACCATAACCAATACAAGACTCCAGGACTCCTTGTTCACTCAGAATAAGACTGACTTTATTGTACCATATCACACATATTTATAAAGATCAACTACATTGAAATACATGGGCCAACCAGATAAAATAGGGTAAGGGGCAGAGATAATACAATCCAAACATAAGACAAGGGATCAACAGCAGATGGTAAGGGCTGACACAATGGGAGCATTCACAGAGGTAATCAAATTACAACATATAATACAAAGGAGTGACAACTGAGTTTCAGGTTATACATTAGGTGACTCACAGAGGGGTGTGAATGGATTAACACACGACAGGGGGTCTCAATACATCTTATAATACACAATACAATGGCATGAGGGACAGCAATACACATTGGAATAATAAACCCCTCACTGTCCATACCCTTGGATGCAATCCAGCAGTCTAACACAGGGCAGGTTTGTGAAATAAAGTCCATCCATGTCTTTTAATGCACAACCAGGGCAAAATGTCCAAGTCTTTGGAGTCCTTTGACTAACAATTCCAGGCTCAGACAAGGGCTCCAGTAACGGACTAAGTTCCATTACAATAGCCATCAGCAAACTGCAGAACACTGGAGCAGGCAGGACTCCGTCAGTAGATGAATATAGCAACTGAGGAAGACTGGTGCGAGGTAGACTCAGGATGATAGCAACACTGGAGATATATAACTAGCAGCAAATGGCAGAACACTGGAGCAGGCATGACTTAGTAAGTACATGGATTCAATAACTAAGGAAGACTGGTGTGAGGCAGACTCAGGATGACAGCCACAATGGAGATATAGCCAGAAGCAAACCGCAGATCACTGGAGAAGGCAGGTCTCAGTCAGTAGATGGATACAGCAACTGAGAAAGACTGGTGTGAGGCAGACTCAGTATGATAGCAAGACTGGAGATATAGCCAACAGCAGACCACACAATACTGGAGCAAGGAGGACACAGTCAGTAGATGGATACAACAACTGAGGAAGACTGGTGTGAGGCAGACTCAGTATGATAGCAAGACTGGAGATATAGCCAGCAGCAGACCACACAACACTGGAGCAAGGAGGACACAGTCAGTAGATGGATACAGCAACTGAGGAAGACTGGGGTGAGGCAGACTCATGATGACAGCAACACAGGAGATATAGCCAGCAGAAAACTGCAGAATACAGGAGCAGGACTCAGTCAGTGTCACGGAGTGACTAGGAAATTAACACACTGACAAGTACGAATTAACTTAATGTAAAACTTTATTAAATACAATGAATGACAGGAGATAAGGCAACAGGCTGATTTCAGCAAATGACACAACAGTAGTATGGTAATGACACAAAGGGGCAGTATATGGTGGCACACCTTCACGAGACCAGGAAGGAACAGTGGAGTGACTTTCCTTACCCTTCACCAGGCATGTGATCAGAAACGGAATGGCCCTGGGACTACACGGTAGATGTGAGGGCAATGCAGAGGACTCCCATACACAGATAGAATGGCCCACCTTCATAAGACCCGAGAGGAACAGTGTAGGCATTTTCCTCACCCTTCACTGGACAGTTGGTTAGAAACGGTAGTTGTGAGGACAGTGCAGAGCACTCCCATACAAACAGTCAGCTAATAGTGTATTCCCCATCAGGGAATACACTAGGTGGGTAGCCAGATGGAGGATAGGCAAGGCAGCACAAATCCGTACGGCCACGGGAGGTCAGACACACGGAGTGACCAACAAGCGCCGCTAACAAAAGCAGGAGCAAAGCGGAAGGCACAGGCAGCACAGGAACCAAACCGAAGCACGGAATGGTTACGGAGCGCAACACAGAGAATAAACTAGCAGGTAGCTAATGGTCAGAATCGGATCGGGTAGTCAGACGTCACCAGTGATTGTAGCCGGAACGGGAATGTCACGGTTATTTAAGACACTCAGACCAGTGTGTGAATCAGAACACAATTTTATTAAAAATAAGATAAGGCAATAACACGCCCTCTAGTGGTGGTAGATATAACACCAGTGGTAATATATATAGATACAATGGTAAATGCACAAATGACTTATAAGTACAATTACACAGTAGTATAATAGCGTATACCCCCAAGGGGTTAAGTCCTTGATAACAGTCAGTCTCAGATGTGGATGTTTGGAACGCCCAGGGTATTATAAGGCTGTGCTGGAGACCAAGACTATCACCGGCTGGATACTGGACTGCCTCGCCACGGTGTTCAGTAAGAAGAAGCACAAGAGTCCACGTAGCCCCCTCGGGCGTACCTACTAGAACTGCTTCAACTAGTGCAAGTGCAAACGGCCCCCACGGGCGTGATTGGAACCGGTCTTCAAGGCGAGAGCTGCCAAGCCTCCTCAGACTTAACCGGACAACGGGATAACACCCGCTAGAGCCGACAGCCCCCACGGGCGTAATTACCGGAATACGAATGCTGATGCCTGTGCCTGCCACCACTCGGTGAAGCGGAATCGCTCAATGAACCAGCGAGAGAGTCTTAGGCGCCCAACCGGCCAAACGAATGTGAATACTCTGCAAGGATGTGTGGAGCTGCCGACGGAGAGTGGCCAACTCAGCAGTAGTATCACCGAGAAAGAAACTCTTACAGGAGTAGCGAGAGAGTGGGACCCAGGCGGCACTGCTAGGGTTAATTAGCACTTTTACTCGAGGCTTTTCAGAGGTATAGCAAGGCTCTGCAGTCTGAAGGAGGTGCGTATACGCACAACTCTGCATAGGAAAATACACTGCGCAGATCGGAGTACACCAGGCAAGACAGTCACACCAAAAGCTGGAACAGCAGATCGAAATGTCGTGGCGGCGACAACTGGAACACAGGTCACTGTAGAAAGCAGGAGTCGGTCTTCGGAGCGGGAAGTCAGCCAGGCCGGGTCGGAGCACGTAGAAGGCAGTCATACAAGCCGGGTCGCACACGAGCAGGAACGTCAGCCAAACCGGGTCAGGATCCAAGGGTGGTAGTCAGACGGGCAGGGTCATACACAAGCAGGAACACAGGAGAATAGTCAAGACAAGCCGAGTCGGTACACAGGAATCCGGAACACAGGAACACAGCAACAGTATAACTGGCACAGAAACACCACGAAAGGGCGACTGACAGCTGTGCTAGCCAGGTATAAAAAGGACGCCAGGGGGCGGGCCAAACCAACACAACAAATCAGTATCTGCCACAGATGAGACTGACAGGAATCACAGGCACTGTGATAGGGAAGTCAGTTGTAGCCAGAAGTCAGTACCGGAACGGGTAGTCAAATGTAGCCAGGGGTCCAAACCGGAACAGGTAGTCAGATGAACCAGGAGTCAGAACCGGAACAGGTAGTTAGACGAGCCAGGAGTCAGAACCGGAACGGGTAGTCAGACGTAGCCAGATAATACACAGGAACGGTAATGGACCAACACAGCAATAAGCTCAGGTACACCACGAAAGGGCACTGGAAATGACACAGGCTGAGGTTTAAAAACCCTGACAGGTAGGTTGAGCAATGACCTCATCAGTGTGGTGCCCTATAAGAATAGCGACTCAGCGAGAGCGACAGCTAGAAAGTAAACAATGTCACTTTAGGGCAACATCCAGCCACAGGCAATCACAGGGCACCGTGATAGTACCCCCCACTCAATGATTCCCCCCCCCCCATGGAGGAGACCATACCTTGTTGGGAAATTTCATGTGGAAATTGCGCAACAGTCTTGGAGTGTGGACATCACCCTGGTCCACCCATGAACGCTCCTCCGGACCATTACCTTTCCAGTGGACAAAATATTGGATGCACCCCCGCACCCTATGGGAATCCAGGATGCTCTGGATCTCATATTCATCTTGGTTCTAAATGCGTACCGGACCTAGGGCTACCTGGGTGGAAGTGTAACGTTTGCAAATCATTGGCTTCAGGAGAGATTCATGAAATACATTGTGGATACGCATATTCCTAGGGAGCTCTAAGGCATAAGACACAGCGTTTATTCTACAGAGTACCCGGAAGGGTCCTGTGAATCGTGGAGCCATCTTGTGACATGATACTTGGAGATGCAGGTTCTTGGTGGCCAACCAGACTCTCTCCCCCACCTGATAGACCGGAGCAGGACACCTCCTGCAATCTGCGTGTCTCTGATATCGCTCTGAGGACCTTCGCAAATTATTCTGAACCTGTGCCCATGTGGAGTGGAGCTGCTCCATATGCTCATCCAGAGCCGGAATGTCCTGTGCCCAAAATGTATCCAGGAGCAGAGAGGGTTAGAATCCATAATTGATCAATAAAGGGGAGCTCCAGGACGAAGCTTTTATGGCACAATTCCTGGCAGACTCTGCCCACGGCAACAGATCAACCCAATTATCATGATGGTCAGAAGCGAAACAGTGCAAGAATTGTTCCAGTCCTTGGTTGGCTCATTCTGCAGCACCATTGGTCTTGGGGTGATAGGTGGATGAAAATAGCAGTTTGATGCCCATCTGTTCACAAAAGGCCTTCCAAAACCTCGATACGAACTGACTCCCACGATCAGAGACCACAGCAAGAGGTACTCTGTGGAGCCTGAATACCTCTCTAGCAAATACCATAGCCAATTCCTTAGAGGAGGGTAGTCCGAGGAGCGGAACAAAATGTGCTATCTTATAGAATCTGTCTACTATCATTAGTATGACTGTGCAGCCCTTGGATCTAGGCAACTCTACCATAAAGTATAATGAAATATGTGACCACGGGCGTTCCCCATTAGGAACAGTCTGGAGAAGTCCTAGGGGTAGATGACTAGGAGTCTTGGCATGGGCGCATACGGAACAGGCTTCCACAAAGGCTGTACAATCTGCTCTCAGACTAGGCCACCAAAATAGCTGTGAAATTGACCAAATTAGTTGGTATTGACCAATATGCCCAGCTGCTTTGGATGAATGGTAGGTTTCTAGTAGCTTAGTGCTGAGATTGTCACCTACGAAACATTTCCCACTGGGTTTCTCAACTAGGGTACGAATAGTCGCTAAAGTGCGATCAGGAGGGATAATTCAAACAGGTTCACTGTCAGACTCACAATCTGGACCAAACTGTCTAGACAAGGCGTCAGCTCGGGTGTTCTTGGAACCAGGGAGGTATGAAACTACAAAATTAAATCTAGGCAGGAATAGCTGGCTTGTCTTGGGGACAGTCTCTTGGCCTCTGATAAGTACTTTAGATTCTTATGATCCGTTAAAATTAATACAGGAGCCTTAGGGCTAGATTTAAAGGCAGCCGTTAAACCAGCCGCTAAGTGAAAAAGGCACATCGCTCGCAAATAATACATGAGTTACGGCAGATTCAATAGCTATTGTATGAGAATAGCTATCGAGCATAGGCACACAAAAAACATGTAACACAAAAGCCGTTGTCGCTCATGTTAATGCACAACGGGCAGCCAAATCATATGATAACAACGCTCAAAACAACATCTAACCTAACGGCTGCCGTTGTCTAGCAACCATGATTGATGCAAAAACAAATTCAAACACACAGCAAATCACAAAGCCCCAATGTATCAAATAACTTCAAATACACCTATATATACCCAAAAATAACCGTCACACACTGTCTGTTATCGAGTTCTTCAGAGCCAGATATCAGGACCCAGGAGAGGAGGATAGTGATTAGAGAGAGGGAGACAGGAGCGTACATTGGAGGTAGAGGAGTTTTAGAGTTTGGAGAGAGGAGAGAGGTGCACTAAATATACACATATCACACTTTTGTACATATTACATACACACATACAAACATAAACACATTCACATACATACACATAGTCCTTTTATTTTATAACACTTTACACATTTTACATTTTATTTTGACAGTGTGAATCTGTGAGTGAAAGTGTGTGACAGAGAGTGAGTGGCTCGAGTGTGTCTGTGAGGGCCTGTGGGAGTGCCTGGGTGTGACTGGGTGAGTGATGGCCAGGAGAGGAGGATAGGAGAGAGGGATGGGGAGAGTAGTGGGGTAGGAGGAAGCTCAGGAGGGTATCCCTCAGCAGAGCAGGTGTGGGAGAGCGAGATCTGCAGGGCGGAGGGGGACCTGGCTCACAAGAGAAGGCACACGCAGGACAGGGACAGAACCTGCAGTGGGACGAGGGGTAGTTCCTGGGAAGCACCCCACACAGTCAGGGTCAGACCAGGCAGGGCACTCCGGCTCTGAGTCATCCCATGCCGGAGCTGACGAGGGCAGGATCAGGGACCCCAAATACACAGAGGAGGAGAACACGGCTCTCATGGAGGCTGTCCTGGAGAGGCAGAGTGTTCTCCACCCGACAGCGAAGGTCCCTGGCCTGTCAGCGAGGAGGAAAGCAGCCTGGAACCAGATCTGCAGCCGGGTCAACGCGGTGGCTCCATGCAGGCAGGACGTGGAGTCCATCAAAAAGAGATGGGGCGACTGCCGGAGGGTCGTCAAAAACAAGATGACAGAGCTCGCCAAGCACGCCTGAGGCACTGGAGGTGGACCAGCAGTCCCTATCACCTTCTGCGGCTGGGAGGAGATGGTGCGGCAGACTATGTCCCCGACCCTGATTGAGGGGGTCGTTGGAGGAACTGACACTGGGGATGAGAGGAGCCTCCACACTACCGGTAAGTGCAACACTACAGAACAACACACTACAGCAACCAACACCAGCTGCACACACAGTCACACCTCAACACATGTCCATCACTCAGCCATACTACTGCACCAACACAGCACCCTGAGGGTTAAAAAAAGGACACAACACCAGGACAAAAGGCAAGGTCCAACTTGGGACAAACCTGTCAAAGTCCTACTTCAACCCTCCTGTCACTGTGCTCATCACACACAATACACAAACCGTTATGTTCAAAATGTCGTCTGTTAAATATCATCACTGTTCACACACAATGTCACCCATGTCCGCACCCCCACCCTAACCCCTTGAGTGCTAGAGGGATCATCAATGCATCGATCAACAATGCGTTGGCAACCCCTCTGGGACTCAAGGGGTTAACCAGACAACAAACAAGTCAATAGGTCAACCATCACATGCTACACAAGGGACATTCACTAAGCGGTGACAGAGAGATGGTGGACACAAAGTAACCCTCACACACCCTCACTTCACCAATACCAGTGTTAGTCCATGGAGAATATGCAAAAACAAGAATCAAGTTTATAAGGTCCCATTGTACAGACTCCATGGAAAACACTGGAAATGGGGAAAGGAGATCACTGGAGAAGTCACCATCATGTTCACTTCATCACTTCAACATCACCGCTTACTGAATCACA
Organism: Rhinophrynus dorsalis; assembly: GCA_037306005.1. Taxonomy (NCBI): domain Eukaryota; kingdom Metazoa; phylum Chordata; class Amphibia; order Anura; family Rhinophrynidae; genus Rhinophrynus; species Rhinophrynus dorsalis. The sequence continues at coordinate 67,598,806 of CM074728.1, read as the reverse complement.
AAAAGGGGGCATCACACATCACAGTGTCCCACAGAATAAATGCTTGTATGTGCAACACACAGGCCGAAAACTATTCCACAGATTTCAAGCTGGAAAAAGTAGGCATTGGTGTTGTGGCTGCAATCATTTACTCTGACTTGAAATGACATATCCCATATCTGATTCTCACATGGATCCACAGGGGTGCTGATGCCATGGATGGATGGTACACCAGCCGCTCTTTGCACGATACACATGGAAAACAAATAGCAAACATTGTACCTTGGTCACCAACAGGCCATGACTGATGGATATCTAGGATTGAATACGGTTGCCTCACACAGAAGGTTGGATGGGCTCATAGAAAAGGGATGGAGCGGGACAGCGCACAGATCTTGATCTAAGCGTAGTATTTTATTCATAAAAAAGCGTACATATAAAATCAAATTCGAGAGATAAATAGACTTATAAAAACTCATATACAAACGAGTGTATAGGAAATAATTTGTATAAAGGAAGTAATCATTCTTAAAAATAGCCAAAAAGGTACATGTCTTAAAGTCTTAAAAACCTATAGAGTATGCGTGGAGCAAGGAATAATACAGGTACTGGTATCTTTGATGCGGGCTGGTAAGGTATCGGTGTCTCCCGGGGTTACTAGGGTTAAAGGCAGCTTTATCAAAGTACTCGGTACACACAGGGCTTGTATGTGGCTAATGTAAATGTATAGTTCTGTATATAATCCCGGTTACTCGGTATAGGTGGCCGCTTACGTGCGCTGTCCCGCCCTATCCCTTTTCTGTTTTCTCGTTACAAGACAATTGATTTGGATTGAATTGCAACCCATGACAGGGACAAGCGGCAAGAAAGGATTCAGATAACGGGGCCCTTTAAGACAATATTTACAGAGGGATTTCTCTCTGATTTCTAGTTTCTTGTTCCCATATATGTGTTGGACTATTTTTTTAGTATACTAACAGTAGATTTACATCTCCATATTCATAGTTATATGTATGTGTTGAGTTAATCCTCTAGTATACAAACAGGAAATACATACTCTCATATTCACTGATACACACTCAGAAGTTACATACTACACCCCACTAAAATACTTATAGAATCCAGAATATCTCATCATATGCATATTCATAATCGGATCATATAGATAGAGGCACGGTACTACTCTTCCCTATACCTTACCTAATGGATGGGCTCATACACAGAGACAAAAAAACAGGCCTCAATCAAAGATATCCCTCACTACTGGCTGGATTGTTGACCTTAGGATTCAAATGTTACTAAATATGTTCCAACACGATGTGAACACAGAGATCAGTTCACTGGATGTGATTGCCTTACTGGCCAGATAGATATGTGCACACATCACAAATCAACCTACATTTCTACCATCCAAATACACATACATAGTATATCACACTCTACGTAGATGGGATATACGAGGTATGTTCATATCCATCATATCAATACAATGTATTGTTGGATGGGTGCACATATATAGCCAGTAAGACAATCACACCTACTGAACTGCTCTCTGGCTTCACATTTTGGAAGGATATTACTGTATCCATATGAAGGGTACATATCCCCATACATATATGACCATTTCTACTTGTGTGTCACTGTAATGGGATAGCAATGGGTAATGTCATCATGATGTCGTATCATTACCATCGTTAACAGATGTGTCTTGATCTAAGTCCCATCCCTCCAACACTCATGGTTATACAGATATTGCTCTATGTGACAGGTGGAGATATCTATCATTTCACCACATGGAGGCTCTTCAGCAGAGCCAAAGTCGCAACATTTTGAGATAAATACCTCTTTGGAATGGTCCACAGAGTGTGCTTGCAAACCATACACACTCTGTACACCATTCCAATTTAGTATTGTTCTTCAAATCGGGCGATTTGGGCTCTGCTGAAAAGCCCTCGTGTGGACAAATGACTGAAATCTACATCTGTCACATAGAGCAATATCTGAACAACCATGAGGGTAGGAGGGATAGGACTAACAGCGAACATCTGTTTTCACAATGTCTACAATATGACATCAAGGTGGACTTAACCTTTGCCATCCCCCTGGAGGGATAGCCATCCCTACAAGTTGTGAAGATAAATATATGTTGTTGGATTCACCCCCCCCCCCGAGTTAAACAATGGTATTCCTACTGCTGAAAGGTGTGTTGATTCAAAAGGTATCACAGCTTAGACATGGATATGTCAGGGGCAATACCCCAGTGGCCTGAAATTGTACAGTGGTGCTGTTACTACACAATCATATGGACAGCTCTGGTACAGGGACCAGATATCTACATGGGAGGGTGTTGCAACAGCCCCACTATACTATTTCGGCCCACTGTGATATTGTACCTCAAAATGAAACCTTCACCTGTAATAACTCAAAAAACACCTTTCAGCAGTGGGTGTACCCTTGTTTACCCAGGGGGATTAACCCAAACACATATATTTTTCTTCACAACATATCAAAGTATAACTGTCTCCACAAACATATGGCTAAGGTCACTAATCACAACATCTTATTTCTCCACACAGCTTACGGCCCTCAAGCCCAGCGGGAGACAGTGGAGGAGACAATGTCACCCCCCAGTGAGGAGTACACAGAGGAGGGGACCAGCCTGTGGTCACCTTACCCACCATAACCATCCCCTCCAACACAGGCTGCACCACCACCTACTGCACCCCTTCAAGCTGGACCACCACAGGCTGCACCCCTTCAAGCTGGACCACCACAGGCTTCACCCCTTCAAGCTGCACCTCCCCAGTACAGTGGCTGGATGCAACAGCAGGAGAGGTGGACCTATCCAGCCACCTCCACCAGCTACTACCCTCCATCAGCAGCACCACCACCTACAGGGAGGCAATGGCTGCCAGGGACAGTGGCCACCACCCAATATGGGCCATATGCCTCCCAGTTAAACCCACCCTCCTGGATGGCTCCACAGCATGCCCCAAGGTATGATCCCAGGTGGGGTCCAAGCACCTATCAGTTGCCACCTTATGACCCTTGGCTACTGGACTACCCACAACTGGGCCTGATTGGTGAGCCCCAGCGCCCCCTACCCAGGGACATTTTCACACCTCCACCAGCACACACATTATTGGGCAGCTCGGAGTCACTTGATGTGGTGTGCATATGCCCATCATCTGCACCAGCCACTTCAACAGCTGTCACAGCAGCCACAGCACCTCCAGCAGCAGCAGAGCAAACAGCACCCTCAGCAGCAGCAGAGGAAACAGCACCCTCGGCAGCAGCAGAGGAAACAGCACCCTCGGCAGCAGAGCAAACAGCACCCTCAGCAGCAGAGCAAACAGCACCCTCAGCAGCAGAGGAAACAGCACCCTCTGCACCAGAGGAAACAGCACCCTCGGCAGCAGAAGACTCAGCACCCTCAGCAGCAGAGGAAACAGCAGCACCAGGGACACCGGGCACATCCACCTCCAGCACCGAACGCCTCACAGGGATGGAGGCGGAGTGTATGGCCCTGCAGAGGAGACTACTCCGGTTGAGTAGGAGTACTGACAACAACATTACAAGGAGCAGGAGGCAATCCAGAAGGAACATTGCCTAGTTGGAGACCAGGATCCAAGCCCTGGAGTCGGAGGTGGCCAGGGGGAACACACTACTCCAGCAGCTCAGGACTGGTCTCATGGACATGTTAACACAGGTCCTTGTGGAGTTGAGGGAGATAAACCGCAGGGAGAACCTGAGGATGGAGAGGGAGAACTTGCGTTCCACTGAGGGGTCTACTGCAACCACCACCCCCTCCAGTGTTACCCCTGAAGCCACATCTAGGGGGCAGAGGGTTACCAGGAGTTCAACAAGGGCATCCACCTCTGGCACCCAGGCTAAGGTCCCCCACCCAAAAAGGAAAAAATGAAAGACCCAACCTGTCAACTGTTCCCTCAATAAAAAAAACTTTTTTTGGATTCCTGTCTGATCTGTGTCTTCAGTTATGGATTGAGTGGCAGGGTTGTCTCCAATGCATTGCCATACTATGCAGTGAACACAACCTCTGCCTGGGTGAAATGTTAGTGGGATGCTACAACATGGGTTCACACACACACCGTTGTACAAATTCAACTTGTAATACATCCCTGGAGCCATATTACACCACTGTGTTATATGGCGATGTTGTGGGTTGAATTTGAACAACAAAACATACCCCTTAGCACAACAAGTGGTACAACATTGAACATTCGTCTACATCATATGTTGTGTTTAACCCTTTGAGTGCCAGAGTGGTAGGCAACGCATTGCAAAGAAATGTGTTGGGGACCACTCTTGCACTCAGTGGGTTAATGGGATAACCAGACAAACAGCTCTGTGATTTAGCGGGGACATTACAAGCAGGACAGATAAATGGGACATGTATCAATATTGTCTTGGATTCACACACTCATTGTGCAACTGACTTAGTGGGGAAGCCAATGTTTTTAACCTTGGATTTCAATGTGTAGCACACACATTGATATCCTGGGGTGAGCAATGGTGTCTCCAGTAAGTTGAGTTGCTGTTTCCCTAAGGGTGTAACAGACTTCACCAGTGATACACATGTCCACTTAGTCTGGTTGTTCGTTGATATAGCCCATGTACTGAGATATGTCAAAGTGGAGCAAAATCTCAGAACATTGATTATACTGAGCAATACAGAAACTGTGGACAGGTATTCACTGTGGAAGTATGTCCCCTGTATCACCTATCACTGCTGCCCTGCTCATGTGTTGTCCACAAGGTTTGACAACTCTGTAGCTGAGCATCCTAACTGTACAGGTTATAACACTCAAGAATTGGTGTTTTCTGTGTCTATATGAGAATGTTCCAGTAGAGGTTTGTGTGAACCTCAGGACAAACTTTGCATCACCAACAACATCACCATAAAGCAATGGGTGATCTTCATGAAGGTGTTGTCAAGACATTAATCCAGTCACATGGAAGATTTTCAGTTCAAGGATGGATCATGTTACGGATGCCTGTTGGACAAGAGGACAGGATTTGGAGTAGTAGACCTGAACTGATCATCAAGCAACAACAATTTAGTCTTTTTAATCCCCTCCATCTTCTTGATTACAGGTGAGTACACAAACCATTGCTTGACAATGTGTTGTGTACTCATCTGTAACCAATTCTGTGGGGAACTTAGGACATGTGCACCAGCCCTATGGATATGTGCCCCTGACATGTATACACACATTAACAAGTGTTCTGAGAGCTCCATGGAGGTAATGACATTGTGCTGCCACTGTAAAAGTGACAGTGGCAGCCCAATGTCATTTGTTCCATGGAACTGTTAGGACATATTTGTTGATGTGTGTATTCATGTCGGGGGCACATATGTCTGCACACTCACAGGTCAGCATTGAGTCTCTGGTAATCTGATCTACGTCTCATGACCTCTACTTTGTGTGACCATACCACTGTACATCCACCCCTCTGCTGCTCTTCTCAGCTCTAGCACAGTACAGGTCCCATATTGAGTCCAATGTCCCTTTAACCACTGATGTTCCTGAGAAATATCCAATGCATATCATTAGATAATACTCTTTCGCTACTGGGCTAGCATGATTGCTCAGGCTACGATCATGGAATATCCAGTTAGTTGCTGTCAATCAAGCCCTGTAAGGTGATGAACATGGGTAATATGTTGTACCTTGTTTCTCCTGGGGGTGTGCGTGATATCCTTGGGGTCTGTATGTCAACGTGGAGAGTGGAATTGAGGATGGTTTTTGAGTCCACACACACAATTTGCCACGTCCACTGCCAGTGCACTGCTGTGACACTGTTCCTGTGGGGTGAGACAGAACAAAATGTGCAGTGTGGTTAGTGTCACAGGAGTGATGGGGGACTTGCATGGATTGTTTGCATGCGTGTGTTATACTCACACGTGAAGTGTTCCGTGATGAGCCTGTCCCTGATCTGTGCCCCTATCATGGTCTACTCCACATGCCCGATGTCCATGGCCACTTCCTGTATGGGGGGGGTCCGGGATGTGATCCAGCAGCCTTGTGTCCACTGCGATGTTGTGCAGTATTGCGCACGCCACAATGATGTCACACACCTTAGCCGGTGCATACTAGAGTGCTCCCCCAGAGTGGTCCAGACATCGGAATCTTGACTTGAGGAGCCCAAATGTCTGCTCAATAGCATTCCTCGTTCTGGCATGAGCCTGGTTGTACCTTTCCTGGTCATGTGTTTGGGGATTGGCCACAGGGGTCAGTAGCCAGGACTTGCATCCATAGCCAGCATCACCTGTGTAATGTGAGTGACATGGTGAGACAGGGAGCACATGTTGTGTGAATGATGTTTTGTGTGAGTAGTAGCTGTGGGTCAGGTTAATGCTGAGCAGCGTTGTGTGTACGCCTGTGTATGTGTTGTGATTTTGTTTTGTGAACTCACCCACAAGCCATCCCCCTGTAAAGGTTCCATTCTCAAAATCTCTGTGGACTGAGGCATTTTGGAGAATGTATGCATCATGTGAGCTGCCAGGATATTTTGCACAGACATTCATTATCCTCATGTTGCTGTCACACACCATCTGCATGTTGATGGAGTGGAAGTTCTTCCTGTTGATGAATAGCTGTGCGTCACGTGCTGGGGCCTTAATCTGGACATGGGTGCAATCTATAGCACCCATGACCCTGGGCATGCCTCCCCTTGCGTAAAAGGCCTGCTTGACATGTATCCAGTCCATGTCGGTGGTGGGAAAATGTATATAGGTGCTGGCCTCGCTTTTGAGGGCTGGCAGGACCTGGGCCAGCACCCTGGAGAATGTGGCCTGTGACATGCCAGATGCATAACTCTCAGTGGACTGAAAGGCCCCACTTGCCATGAAGTGTATGGCACACAGTAGTTTCTGCAGGCCAGTTAGGGCATGGTTGTGGATATAGATGGGATCCACCTGCTCCTTGATGACCTCATACAAGGCAATGATGCTGTCAGGCCTCAACCTGTAGCTATCAATGACCTCGTCATCAGTCATTCCAAAGAGGGTAACCCTTGGGTGGTATACCCTGGGCCTTGGTGGTTGTCTATACATCCTCTGCCCTCCAGGTGGGGATGGACTCCTGCGTGGCTGCTGAGCCAGAGCCTCCTCACTTGCAACAGGTAAAGGCTGTTGATCAGGCGTGCTTGGAGGTTGCTGATGTTCCCTAGCTCTCTCCCATGCACGCCTTCTCCACAGTCTTCACAACAATATGTAACCTAACATACTGTTTGCTCTCTCTATCTGTCTCTGTGTCTCTCTGTCTACCTCTCTCTCTCTATCTCTCTCTCTCCCTCCCTGAGTGTAAAACAAGCCACAAGTGAGTGTGTTGAGTTGTCCCTTTAAGTACTTGATAGGGCGTTGTGTAGGTGTGGTGATGAGGTGAGTGCTGACCAATAGAGAGTTGTTTTTGTCTAGGTAAGTGTTTGCAGTTGTGTGTGTGTGTTATAAGATGTGGTGTGTTGTGCTTGTTATGTGTCGGCCATTTGTGTGTGTGTAGTTGTGGGGTGCAGGTCGCGTGCTGATGTTGCACAGGTGAGCTTATATTTGCAGGTGTCCGATTTGTGTGATAACCCCCATTGTTCCGTGCCATGTTGTGTTGGTGTTTTTTTGTGTGTCGTTGTCCCTGTGGTGTTGGTTGTTGTTGTGTGTGGAGTGATTTGTGTTGTGTGTGCATGTTTTTGTGTTGTTTTGGCATTGCACGGGTTAATTTTTCCATTTACATGCTTGTGCGGTAAGCATTTTGTGTATTTTCCTATGTAATGGGTGTTTTGTTTTGCCTGTTAAGTGTCTAACGGCTAAGAAAAATGGGTCTTAACATTTTGCTGTTAGTTGTGTCTTTTTTTCAGCCGTTAGCAGTACCGCAAGCCTTTGAATAGCTCTGGGGTATGTTGTTCCCTGCGCCTGAATGCACGTAAGTGTATCGGCCGTTAGGATTCTGCAACTGCCGTTAGCTGTTCTTTAGACGGATCTTTGAATTGCAACATGACACTTAACGCACCCGTTAGTGATTTTTTTTTACTAACGGCTGCCTTTAAATCTAGCTCTTAGTCCCTTCCAGGAGGTGATGCCACTCCCGACGGGCAAGGATGATGGCCAGCAACTCACGGTCCCCTATGTCATATAGGCTTTGAGCCTTTGTCATCTTTTTAGAAAAAAACCTGCAAGGCATCAGGGGTTTACCGGGCTCCGCTCTCTGTGATAGAACTGCCCCTACCCCTGTCTCGGAAGCACCTACCTCAAGGGTGAAGGGCAGAGCAGTGTTTGGATGCACCATTATAGGAGCCGTCGAAAAGGCAGACTTTAGGGCCTCAAAAGCATTGTTGGCCTCGGGGGACCATAACGATGGCTTAGCGCCCTTATGTGTCATGTCAGTCAAAGGTTTGACCAAGGATGACAAATTACGAATCAACTTCCTATAATAGTTTGCAAAATCTTTGTATGGCCTTCAGGCCCATTGGACGTGGCCATTGTAATACTGCCGACAGTTTTTCCGTATCCATAACAATTCCGTTAGTCGAGATGACATAACCCAGAAAGGGAACCTGGTCCTTATGAAATTCGCATTTCTCAAGTTTGCAATAAAGTTTGTTCTCCCTCAGTTTTTGCAGTACCGTAATGACATCTCTCCTATGTGTCTCGATATCAGGAGAGTGTATTAAGATATCATCCAGGTACACTACTAAACAGGACTGTATCAGGCTTTGTAAAACATTGTAAATGAACTCCTGGAAGACAAAAAGAGTTGTGAGGAGCACACATCAAAACGTGAGTTGCAGCACCATTGAGAGGCTACCATGCCTTAGAACAAGACACTTTATCTAGTTCGTGCTTGATGTGTGCTCCTCACAACTCTTTTTTGAACTCCTGGAAGACCGCTGGCGCATTGCATAGCTCAAAATTCATAACCAGATATTCGTAATGGCCACTACGAGTATTAAAAGCAGTCTTCCACTCATTGCCCTCCTTGATTTTTATCAAGTTGTATGTTGCACACAAATCGAGTTTCGTGAATACGGAGGAGCCCTTTAACCAGTCAAACAATTCCGTAATTAGTGGGATGGGGTAAGCATTTTTTACCATTAGATTGTTTAACCCTCTATAATCGATACAGGGTCTAAGCTCCCCGCTCTTTTTCTTTACAAAAAAAAATTCTGCCCCTGCGGGAGAGGAAGATTTCCTTATAATGCCTCTGGATGATGCATCTGAAATGTATTCCTCCATGGCCTTGTTTTCCTCTACTGATAGAGGATATGTGCGGCCTTTGGGAGGTATTGAACCTGGTGTTAGATTAATAGCACAGTCATACGGCCTATGCTACGGTAATGCGCTTGCCTCCCCCTTGCTAAACACCTCACTGAAAGACTGGTACTCTGAAGACAACAAGGTGGAGGTACGCAAAATTTTAATAGGATGCTGCAGACAGGTCCCATTACAATATTTAGACCAGGATATTATATTACACTTCTCCCAATACACTCCGGGATTGTGTTTCTGGAGCCATGGGAACGCCAAAATGACAGCGTGATGTGGAGACTGGATCACCTGAAATTATAGAATCTCCACATGGAGAGCTCCTACTCTTAGGGTCAGTGGACAGCTCTCATGTGTCACATGGGAAGGTTCAAGAGGACGACTGTCAATAGCTTCCACTGCCAATGGAGACTCATGGGGCGTCATTGGAATATTGTGTTTGTTCACAAAATCACTATCAATAAAATACCCTGCCACACCAGAATCGATCAAGACTGAGTGGTCACTGAGGAATTGGCCCAAGAAATCATCACCTAAATAATGTATTTATTCGAATCAAGCTCTGGGGACCGACTGACTCCACCTACGATCTGTCCCCGTAAAGATCCTAGGTGTGTGCATTTCCTGGACACACCAGACATCCTCGTAGCATATGCCCAGCCTTCACACAATACAGGCATAGGCCTTCTCTGAGGCAGAAGGACCATTCCTCCCGAGATAACCGTGTAAAGCCAACCTGCATGAGTTCAGCCCTACTAGACTCCGAACTGGGTGGCAAGGTAGGTGAGGGAGGTATGGGTGGGAGCTCCCTGTTAGGTACTGGGCGCAACTCTTGCAGCAAAACACTAGAGAAGGCAGGACTCAGTCAGTAGATTAATACAGCAACTGAGGAAGACTGCTGAAAGGCAGAGTCAGGATGGCAGCAAGAATGGAGATATAGCCAGCAGTAAACCGTAGAACACTGGAGCAGGCAGGACTTGGTCAGTAGATTGATAGAGCAACTGAGGAAGACTGGTGTGAGGCAGACTCAAGATGATGGCAACGTTGGAGATATAGCCTGCAGCAAACCACAAAACACTTGAGCAGGCAGGACTCAGTCACTATATGGATAGAGCAACTGAGGAAGACTGGTGTGAGGTAGACTCAGGATGACAGCAACACTGGTGAGATATAGCCAGATGCAAACTGTAGAACACTGGAACAGGCATGTCTCAGTCAGTAGATGGAAATCACAGCTGAGGAAGACAGGTGCAAGGCAGACTCAGGATGATAGCAACACTGGAGATACAGCAAGCAGCAAACCACAGAGCACTGGGGCAGGGAGGACTTAGGGCTAGATTTAAAGGCTCCAGTTAAACCAGCCGCTAAGTGAAAAAGGCACATCGTTCGCAAATAAAACATGAGTGATGACAGATTCAATAGGTATTCTACGAGAATAGCTATCGAGCGTAGGCACACACAAAACACGTAACACAAAACCCGTTGTCGCTCATGTTAATGCACAACGGGCGGCCAAATCACATGATAACATCGCTCAAAACAACATGTAACATAACGTCTGCCGTTGTCTAGCAACCATGATTGATGCAAAAACAAATTTAAACACAAAGCCAATCACAAAGCCCCAATGTATGAAAAAAATTAAAATACACCTATATATACCCAAAAATAACCGTCACACACTGTCTGTTATTGAGTTCTTCAGAGCTAGATATCAGGACCCAGGAGTGGAGGATAGTGATTAGAGAGAGGGAGTATCACGGTACCCGTGATTGCTCTATTTCTATGTCTGTCACCAGTAGGGGGCTCTTGATTGGCTGGCTGCCTTCAGCCCGCCCTATATTGCCTATTTAAACCTAGCCTGGGCACCCTTTGGTTGCCCTTTCGTGTTGTCTCCTTGCTGCTGTGATTTTCTCTGTTCCTGAGTATCCTGGGCCTTTACTGTGTTTCCTGTGACCAGTGTTAACCCGTTCCAGTGCTTCCAGTTCGAGAGTTCCTGCTGACGTTTGATCCGGTTGAACCTCCGCCTTCTGCTGCCAGTCTCCCCAGCGTCCTGATTCCAGTTGTCCGTCTGTCTGCAGGTTCCTGCTTCCTTCCGCTGGTCCTCTGTCCAGTCCTGTCTGCTCTCAAGACGTTCCTGAGTCGCCTGGGCGACATTGTTATCTCGCCAGCTAGCTTACTGGAGACACAAGCATCCGGCTGTCTCATGTGTATAGCGTCCCACGTACAGGGTACTGGTTCGCTCCCTTAGCCACCCGGCTGTCTCATGTGTCTAGCGTTCCACGTACAGGGTACTGGTTTGCTCCTCCAGCCATCCGGCTGTTTCAGTGCTCAAGCCACCTGGCTGTCTCATGTGTATAGCGTTCCACGTACAGGGTACTGGTTCGCTCTTCCAGCCATCCGGCTGTTTCAGTGGTCTAGCCACCCTGCTGTCTCATGTGTCTAGCGTTTCACGTACAGGGTACTGGTTCGCTCCTCCAGCCATCCGGCTGTTTCAGTACTCAAGCCACCCGGCTGTCTCATGTGTATAGTGCTCCACATACAGGGTACTGGTTCGCTCCCTTAGCCACCCGGCTGTCTCATGTGTCTAGCGTTCCACGTACAGGGTACTGGTTCGCTCCTCCAGCCATCCGGCTGTTTCAGTGCTCAAGCCACCCAGCTGTCTCATGTGTATAGCGTCCCTTGTACAGGGTACTGGTTCACTCCGTTAGCCACCCGGCTGTCTCATGTGTATAGCGTTCCACGTACAGGGTACTGGTTTGCTCCCCCAGCCATCTGGCTGTTTCCGTGCTCAAGCCACCCGGCTGTCTCATGTGTACAGCGTCCCACGTACAGGGTACTGGTTCGTTCCGTTAGCCACCCGGCTGTTTCATGTGTATAGCGTTCCACGTACAGGGTACTGGTTCGCTCCCCAAGCCATCCGGCTGTATCCACATCAGTGCATTCCACATACAGGGTACTGGTTCGCTCCACCAGCCATCCGGCTGAACCAGTATTATAACGTTCCACGTACAGGTTACTGGTTCGCTCCATTCAACTCTGACTGCTCTATGTGTTGTGATGTTCCATCTGTGAGAACCTAGCTAGCTCTATATCTTCATTTCATCTATTGCTGGCGGCTTATGTACTGACCTAGCCTCTTTCGGTCATAAGTGATTGTTTTTATCTATCAGTCACTTTACTATCGGTGTTGCATTCATTCAGTCATTGGGCTGCCTTGCCCGGTATACTGTAAGGCCGGTAGAACCTCTCCCGTTTCCTGGGGTTGCCTTACCCGGTATTGGCGAGGCCGGTAGAGCCTGTTTATTCTCCTGTCTATTGGTTGCCTTGCCCGGTATATGTTAAGGCCGGTAAAACCTGTCCTGTTCCCCTGGGTTGCCTTACCCGGTATTGGCAAGTCCGGTAGAGCCTGTTCATTTCCTGTTAATTGGCTGTCGTGCCCGGTATATGGTAAGGCCGGTAGAACCAGTCCTGTTTGCGTGGTTGCCTTACCCGGTATTGGCAAGGCCGGTAAAGCCTAACCTCCAGTTCCTGTTCCCTGGCTGTCCTGCCAAATATTGGCAGGACCGGTAGAGCCAATATTCCTCTATTTGCATTGTATTTCTATCCAATTAAAGATATATGTGTGTACGTGTATATTTCCCTAAGGGGTTGCATTAACTTTTCAATAAAGTTGATTTTTTATCTAACTCTGTGTCTGAGAGTCTTAACAAACCGTGACAGTACGAAAGGGCCATGACCTCAGACAACAAGAGTGAGGGTAATACGCAAAACATCCATTGGAGAATGGATGAACATGAGCAACGAATGGATCAGCTAGCGGTAGCGGTCCAAACTATACTTGAACACACGGTGCTCTCTGAAAAGGCTGGCATTAGTCCCGTGGTCTCTTCCGGACAGACACCGGAGAACGTTACTATACCCTCAGGGGCTGCAGTCAAGAGGTTAACTGCCTCCGCCCCTTTGCCACTCAGATACAATGGTGATCCTAACCTTTGCAGAGGATTTATTAACCAACTGGAAATATTTATGGAATTGACGGCTCAGGCCTTTCCCAGTGACCGTAGTAAAGTTGCTTTTATGATAGCCCTGCTGACTGGTAGAGCATTGGCATGGGCGAACCCATTGTGGGAGAATGCGAAACCCTGCACAAGGAGTTTCAGAGAATTTGTGCAGTCCTTTCGGAGAGTGTTCGAGCCTCCTGGCAGAACCACCTCTGCTGCCAAGCGCCTCATGGAAATACAACAGGGCAGGCGTACGGTGTGTGATTACGCCATTGAATTTCGCACCTTGGCAGCAGAGGTAGGTTGGAACAATGAAGCATTATTGGCAGCTTTTTGCTCAGGGTCTAAGTGACCAAATTAAAGACAAGATTGCTGCGAAAGAAGTGCCCATTGATCTGGATGACTATATTGAATTTGTCATGCTAATTGACACACGGATGCGTGAAAGGCTAATGGCCAAAGACCGCAGGTCGCAGCAAAGGAGTATGGGGTCTAGTAGTGCTTTTTGCCCACCCATCCCTCCCTTGGTTTCCAAACAGATTGATCCAGTTCGAGAACCAACTGAACCTAAGCATTTGGGTTTCACCAGATTAACCAAGGAGGAGAGGACACATCGCAGAAAACATGGGTTATGCTACTAAGATCTTGTCCTGTACGTCCGGGAAACGCACACACCTAGGGTACCTTGGGGGACAGGCCCTAGGTGGTGTTCAGGTGTCCCCAGAATGTGGTATATTGAAACCCACCATACAGGTGGTACTTTCTTGGGCACAACGCTCAGTGGAGGTTTTGGCCCTGTTTGATTCTGGTGCAGCTGGGTACTTTATGGATAATACCTTTGCTGAATTACACGGGGTTCCACGCATTGAGAGGGAAACCCCACTCTCTATTGAAGCAATTGACCCCTGGAACCTGCTCAGGTGACTTTCGAAACTATGCCTTTGTCCATGTCTATTGGGGCTCTACACAAAGATGAACAGCAGATCCAGCTTATCAATTCTCCTCATCACGCAGTAATCCTGGGGTTTCCCTGGTTACAGTTGCATAACCCACAGTTCGATTGGAAAAAATGTGAAATATCCGCTTGGTCTCAGTCTTGTATGGAACATTGCGTAACCCAGCCAGTTAAGATCTTGTGTACCTCTTCTGCCCTAGCAGATGAATACCAACAGTTTAGCGATGTACTCAGTAAGGGAGAGGCTGGCACCCTACCCCAGCACAGATCTTATGACTGTTTTATTGAATTGGCTTCAGGGGCAGTGCCCCCTAGGGGACGCACGTATCCATTACCCTGCGAGGAGAATCAAGCTATGGAAGAATATGTTGCTGATGCTCTTGAAAGAGGCATCATAAGGAAATCCACCTCTCCGGCTGGGGCTGGATTTTTCTTTGTAAAGAAGAAGAATGGCAAACTGAGACCTTGCATTGACTACCGGGGCCTAAATAAGCTAATTTCTAAGAATGCCTATCCTATACCACTCATCACCGAGCTATTTGACAGACTTAAAGGTTCTTCTATTTTCACCAAGTTGGACCTACGGGCTGCATATAATTTAATTCAGATCAGGGCTGGTGATGAGTGGAAAACCGCCTTTAATATGAGAACTGGCCATTACGAGTACTTTGTCATGCCATTTGGTCTTTGTAACGCACCCGCGGTATTCCAAGAGTTCATCAATGACATTCTTAGAGATATGTTGCAGTCTTGTGTTGTGTGACATTCTCATTCATTCTGAAAATATGTCACAACACGTCAAGGACGTGTCCGAAGTGTTGTTCCGCCTACGGTAAATAAACTGTATTGTAAACTCGAAAAGTGTGAATTTCACAGAACTAGTGTGCCATTCCTGGGATTTATAATTGGCAAGGAAGGCATTGCCATGGACAAGGAGAAATTAACGTCAGTATTACAATGGCCACGCCCCAAGAGCCTGAAGGCCATTCAACGATTTCTGGGCTTTGCCAATTATTATAGGAAATTTATTAAGAATTTCTCGTCCTTGGTAAAACCTTTGACTGACCTTACGCACAAGGGTGCCAATCCCTCCCTATGGCCTGTAGCTGCAGAAGAGGCCTTTGAGAGATTGAAATCTGCCTTCACTAACGCTCCTGTATTATCTCACCCCAATCCATCGCTTCCATTCACTTTGGAGGTGGACGCCTCAGATATTGGGGTTGGAGCAGTGCTTTCTCAGCGTCCCATTAAGGGAGAAACTCTCAGACCTTGTGGGTTTTTCTCAAAAAAGTTGACCGGGGCACAAAGCAATTATGACATTGGTGACAGAGAACTGCTAGCCATTATTTTGGCACTTAAGGAATGGCGTCACTTACTTGAGGGTACTAAGAACCCTGTCTTAATTTTGACCGATCACAAGAACTTAATTTATCTCTCTGAGGCTAAGAGGCTATCCCCACGCCAGGCTAGGTGGGCACTATTCTTGTCTCGTTTCAGCTTCATTGTATCATATTTACCTGGGTCTAAGAATATCAGGGCTGACGCATTGTTAAGACAATTTGAGGCTGAGGCTGACAGAGATGAGCTACCAGCTCCTATTATTCAGCCTGATCGAATTTTGGCGACTATTCGCACAAGTATCACTTCACCATTAGGGGAAGAAATCTTGGCATCCCAAGCCTCCCCCCCCCTGAAACCCCGATAGGCAAGTGTTTTGTGGATGTGCCATTTCGCACAAAGTTACTCGAGACATACCATTCCTCTAAGGCTGCAGGACATATTTGCAGAGACCAATTGTTATGGTCCCTTTCGCAAGTTTTTTGGTGGCCTTCCATGCGGGCAGATTGTGCTGATTTTACTAATGCCTGTGCCACTTGTGCCCGTGCTAAGACTCCTAGACACCTCCCTGTGGTTTACTCCAGCCGGTACCTAATGGTGAACGCCCTTGGTCTCACGTTTCCATCGATTTTATGGGAGAATTACCAGTGTCTAGAGGGTATTCCTTCATACTCATGATAGTGGACAGGTTCTCTAAAATGGCTCACTTCGTGCCTCTCCGTGGCCTTCCCTCTGCTAGAGAATTGGCGGTGGTTTTTGCTAAAGAGGTATTCCGGCTGCATGGTGTACCCAGAGTGTTGGTGTCCGACCGGGGGAGCCAGTTCGTGTCCAGGTTTTGGAGGGCATTTTGCGAACAAATGGGCATACAATTATCTTTCTCCTCCGCCTACCATCCCCAGACCAATGGCGCCGCTGAGAGTGCCAATCAAGGCTTGGAACAGTTTTTGCGCTGTTTTATTACTGACCATCATGACAATTGGGCCGACCTGTTGCCCTGGGCAGAGTTCGCCAGGAATTGTGCAGTTAACTCGTCAGTAGGGAGTTCTCCGTTTTTGATCAATTATGGGTTTCAACCCTGTCTGCTCCCAGACTCTTTTCAGGCACAACAAATTCAATCTCTGGATGAGCATATCGAGCAGCTCTGCTCCACATGGGCACAGGTACAGAGGGCATTGGGTCAGTCATTTCAACGACATCAATGTCATGCTAATCGCAGAAGGTTGCCAGCGGTGTTCTTTCAGGTTGGGGATAGAGTGTGGCTGTCCTCCAGGAACCTTAAGCTGCAAGTTCCATCTAACAAGTTGGCTCCCCGATTCTTGGTCCTTACAGAGTCATTCGCAGAATCAATCCTGTATCTGCGTCCATGCGTATTCATAATGTCTTCCATGTGTCTCTCCTTAAACCTCTTCTATGCAACCGCTATACTACTAACCCTGTGGTGCCAGGGCCTATTGAAGTGGAGGGCCAGGAGGAGTACGAAGTTCAGAGTATCATAGATTCCCACAGGCTTAGAGGAAAGGTGAAGTATTTGGTGCATTGGAAGGGTTATGGTCCTGAAGAACGATCTTGGGTGGACAGCAAGGACCTTCATGCGCCCAAATTACTGCGTATTTTTCATTCCAAATACCCTCAGAAACCTAGACCCTCCTCTGGGAGAAGGGGTCTTTGAGAGGGGGGTACTATCACGGTGCGAGAATAGCTATCGAGAGTAGGCACACACAAAACACGTAACACAAAACCCGTTGTCGCTCATGTTAATGCACAACGGGCGGCCAAATCACACGATAACATCGCTCAAAACAACATATAACATAACGGCTGCCGTTGTCTAGCAACCATGATTGATGCAAAAACAAATTTAAACACAAAGCCAATCACAAAGCCCCAATGTATGAAAAAAATTAAAATACACCTATATATACCCAAAAATAACCGTCACACACTGTCTGTTATTGAGTTCTTCAGAGCTAGATATCAGGACCCAGGAGTGGAGGATAGTGATTAGAGAGAGGGAGTATCACAGTGCCCGTGATTGCTCTATTTCTATGTCTGTCACCAGTAGGGGGCTCTCGATTGGATGGCTGCCTTCAGCCCGCCCTATATTGCCTATTTAAACCTAGCCTGGGCACCCTTTGGTTGCCCTTTCGTGTTGTCTCCTTGCTGCTGTGATTTTCTCTGTTCCTGAGTATCCTGGGCCTTTGCTGTGTTTCCTGTGACCAGTGTTAACCCGTTCCAGTGCTTCCAGTTCGAGAGTTCCTGCTGACGTTTGATCCGGTTGAACCTCCGCCTTCTGCTGCCAGTCTCCCCAGCGTCCTGATTCCAGTTGACCGTCTGTCTGCAGGTTCCTGCTTCCTTCCGCTGGTCCTCTGTCCAGTCCTGTCTGCTCTCAAGACGTTCCTGAGTCGCCTGGGCGACATTGTTATCTCGCCAGCTAGCTTACTGGAGACACAAGCATCCGGCTGTCTCATGTGTATAGCGTCCCACGTACAGGGTACTGGTTCGCTCCCTTAGCCACCCGGCTGTCTCATGTGTCTAGCGTTCCACGTACAGGGTACTGGTTCGCTCCTCCAGCCATCCGGCTGTTTCAGTGCTCAAGTCACCCGGCTGTCTCATGTGTATAGCGTTCCACGTACAGGGTACTGGTTCGCTCTTCCAGCCATCCGGCTGTTTCAGTGCTCTAGCCACCCGGCTGTTTCATGTGTATAGTGTTCCACGTACAGTGTACTGGTTCGCGCCCTTAGCCACGTGGCTGTCTCATGTGTCTAGCGTTCCACGTACAGGGTACTGGTTCGCTCCTCCAGCCATCCGGCTGTTTCAGTACTCAAGCCACCCGGCTGTCTCATGTGTATAGCGTCCCACGTACAGGGTACTGGTTCGCTCCGTTAGCCACCCGGCTGTCTCATGTATATAGCGTTCCACGTACAGGGTACTGGTTCGCTCCCCCAGCCATCCGGCTGTTTCCGTGCTCAAGCCACCCGGCTGTCTCATGTGTACAGCGTCCCACGTACAGGGTACTGGTTCGTTCCGTTAGCCACCCGGCTGTTTCATGTGTATAGCGTTCCACGTACAGGGTACTGGTTCGCTCCCCAAGCCATCCGGCTGTGTCCACATCAGTGCATTTCACATACAGGGTACTGGTTCGCTCCACCAGCCATCCGGCTGAACAAGTATTATAGCGTTCCACGTACAGGTTACTAGTTCACTCCATTCAACCCTGACTGCTCTATGTGTTGTGATGTTCCATCTGTGAGAACCTAGCTAGCTCTATATCTTCATTTCATCTATTGCTGGTGGCTTATGTACTGACCTAGCCTCTTTCAGTCATAAGTGATTGTTTTTGTCTATCAGTCACTTTACTATCAGTGTTGCATTCATTCAGTCATTGGGCTGCCTTGCCCGGTATACGGTAAGGCCGGTAGAACCTCTCCCGTTTCCTGGGGTTGCCTTACCCGGTATTGGCGAGGCCGGTAGAGCATGTTTATTCTCCTGTCTATTGGCTGCCTTGCCCTGTATATGGTAAGGCCGGTAAAACCTGTCCTGTTCCCCTGGTACCCGGTATTGGCAAGTCCGGTAGAGCCTGTGCATTTCCTGTTAATTGGCTGTCTTGCCCGGTATACGGTAAGGCCGGTAGAACCAGTCCTGTTTGCGTGGTTGCCTTCCCCGGTATTGGCAAGGCCGGTAAAGCCTAATCTCCAGTTCCTGTTCCCTGGCTGTCCTGCCTGGTATATTGGCAGGACCGGTAGAGCCAATATTTCTCTGTTTGCATTGTATTTCAATCCAATTAAAGATATATGTGTGTACGTGTATATTTCCCTAAGGGGTTGCATTAACTTTTCAATAAAGTTGATTTTTTATCTAACTCTGTGTCTGAGAGACTTAACAAACCATGACAGGGAGACAGGAGCGTTCATTGGAGGTAGAGGAGTTTTGGATTTTGGAGTTTGGAGAGAGGTGCACTAAATATACACATATTACACATTTGCACATATTACATACACAAATACAAACATAAACACATACACATACATACACATAGTCCTTTTATTTTATAACACCTTACACATTTTACATTTTATTTTGACAGTGTGAATCTGTGAGTGAAAGTGTGTGACAGAGAGTGAGTGGATCGAGTGTGTCTGTGAGGGCCTGTGGGAGTGCCTGGGTGTGAGTGGGTAAATGATGGCAAGGAGAGGAGGACAGGAGAGAGGTATGGGGAGAGTAGTGGAGGAGGAAGGTCAGGAGGGTATCCCTCAGCAGAGCAGGGGTGGGAGAGGGAAATCCGCAGGGCGGAGGGGGACACAGCCCACAAGAGCAGGCACACGGAGGACAGGGACAGAACCTGCAGTGGGACGAGGGGTAGTTCCTGGGGAGCAACACACAAAGTCAGGGTCAGACCAGGCAGGGCACTCCAGCTCTGAATCCTCCCATGCCGGAGCTGATGAGGGCAGGATCAGAGATCTGAGATATACTGAGGAGGAGAACACAGCTCTCGTAGAAGCTGTCCTGGAGCGGCAGAGTGTTCTCCACCCGACGGCAAAGGTTCCTGGCCTGTCAGCGAGTAGGAAAGCAGCCTGGAACCAGATCTGCAGCCGGGTGAACGTAGTGGCTACATGCAGGCAGGACGTGGAGTCTGTGAGAAAGAGATGGGGTGACTGCCGGAGGGTGGTCAAGAACAAGCTGTCTGACATGACCAAGCAAGCCCGAGGCACCGAAGGTGGCCCATCTGTGCCCATCATATTCTGCGGCTGGGAGGAGATGGTGCGGCAGACCATGTCCCCGACCCTGATCGAGGGGGTCATTGGAGGAACTGACACTGGGGATGAGAGGAGCCTCCACACTACCGGTAAGTGCAACACTACAGAACAACACACTACAGCAACCAACAGCAGCTGCACACACAGTCATACCTCAACACATGTCCATCACTCAGCCATACAACTGCACCAACACAACACCCTGAGGGTGAAAAAAAGGACACAACACCAGGACAAATGGCATGGTCCAACTTGGGACAAACCTGTCAAAGTCCTACTTCAACCCTCCTGTCGTTGTGCTCATCACACACAATACACAAACCGTTATGTTCAAAATGTCGACTGTTATAGATCATCACTGTTCACACACAATGTCACCCATGTCCCCACCCCCACCCTAACCCCTTGAGTGCTAGTGGGATGATCAATGCATTGATCAACAATGCGTTGGCAACCCCTCTGGGACTCAAGGGGTTAACCAGACAACAAACAAGTCAATAGGCCAACGATCACATGCTACACAGGGGACATTCACTAAGCGGTGACAAAGAGATGGTGGACACAAAGTAAGCCTCACAAACCCTCACTTCACCAATACCAGTTTTAGTACATGGAGAATATGCAAAAACAAGAATCAAGTTTATGAGGTCCCATTGTACAGACTCCATGGAAAACACTGGAAATGGGGAAAGGAGATCACTGGAGAAGTCACCATCATGTTCACTTCATCACTTCAACATCACCGCTTACTGAATCACAAAAAGGGGGCATCAGGTCACACATCACAGTATTCCACAGAATAAATGCTTGTATGTGCAACACACAGGCCGAAAACTATTCCACAAAATTCAGGCTGGAAAAAGTAGGCATTGGTGTTGTGTCTGCAATCATTTACTCTGACTTGAAATGACATATCCCATATCTGATTCCCACATGGATCCACAGGGGTGCTGATGCCATGGATGGATGGTACACCAGCCGCTCTTTGCACGATACACATGGGAAACAAATAGCAAACATTGTACCTTGGTCACCAACAGGCCATGACTGATGGATATCTAGGATTGAGTACGGTTGCCTCACACAGAAGGATGGATGGGCTCATACACAGAGAAAAAAACAGGCCTCAATCAAAGATATCCCTCACTACTGGCTGGATTGTTGACCTTAGTATTCAAACGTTACTAAAAATGTTCCAACACGATGTGAACACAGAGATCAGTTCACTGGATGTGATTGCCTTACTGGCCAGATATGTGCACCCATCACAAATCAACTTACATTGCTACCATCCAAATACACATACATAGTATATCACACTCTACGTAGATGGGATATACGAGGTATGTTCATATCCATCATATCAATCCAATGTATTGTTGGATGGGTGCACATATATAGCCAGTAAGGCAATCACACCTACTGAACTGCTCTCTAGCTTCACATCTTGGAAGGATATTACTGTATGCATATGAAGGGCATGTAATTGGATAGCAATGGGTAATGTCATCATGATGTCATATCATTGCCATCGTTAAAAGATGTGTCTCGATCTAAGTCCCATCCCTCCAACACTCATGGTTATACAGATATTGCTCTATGTGACAGGTGGAGATATCTATCATTTGACCACACGGAGGCTCTTCAGCAGAGCCAAAGTCGCAACATTTCGAGATAAATACCTCTTTGGAATGGTCCACAGAGTGTGCTTGCAAACCATGCACACTCTTTACACCATTCCAATTAAGTATTGTTCTCTAAATGGGGCGATTTAGGCTCTGCTGAAAAGCCCTCGTGTGGACAAATGACTGAAATCTCCATCTGTCACATAGAGCAATATCTGAACAACCTTGAGGGTAGGAGGGATAGGACTAACAGCAAACAAGATCTGTTTTCAAAATGTCTACAATCTGACATCAAGGTGGACTTAACCTTTGCCATCCCCCTGGAGGGATAGCCATCCCTACAAGTTGTGAAGACAAATATATGTTGTTGGGTTCCCCTCCCCCCCCCCGAGTTAAACAATGGTATTCCTACTGCTGAAAGGTGTGTTGATTCAAAAGGTATCACAGCTCACAAATGGATATGTCAAGGGCAATATCCCAGTGGCCTGATAATGTACAGTGGTGCTGTTACTACACAATCATATGGACAGGGACCAGATATCTACATGGGAGGGTGTTGCAACAGCCCCACTATACTATTTCGGCCCACTGTGATATTGTGATATTGTGATATTGTGCCTCAAAATGAAACCTTCACCTGTAATAACTCAAACAACACCTTTCAGCAGTGGGAGTACACTTGTTTACCCAGGGGGATTAGCCCAAACACATATATTTTTCTTCACCACATATAAAAGTACAACTGTCTCCACAAACATAAGGCTAAGGTCACTAATCACAACATCTTATTTCTCCACACAGCTTACGGCCCTCAAGCCCAGCGGGAGACAGTGGAGGAGGCAATGTCACCCCCCAGTGAGGAGTACACAGAGGAGGGGACCAGCCGGTGGTCACCTTACCCACCATCACCATCCCCTCCAACACAGGCTGCACCACCATCTACTGCACCCCTTCAAGCTGGACCACCACAGGCTGCACCCTTACAAGCTGGACCACCACAGGCTTCA
Source organism: Rhinophrynus dorsalis (assembly GCA_037306005.1). Taxonomy (NCBI): domain Eukaryota; kingdom Metazoa; phylum Chordata; class Amphibia; order Anura; family Rhinophrynidae; genus Rhinophrynus; species Rhinophrynus dorsalis. Next base: position 67,575,867 of record CM074728.1, on the reverse strand, counting down.
CCCCTTCAAGCTGCACCTCCCCAGTACAGTGGCTGGATGCAACAGGAAGAGAGGTGGACCTATCCAGCCACCTCCACCAGCTACTACCCTCCATCAGCAGCACCACCACCGCCAGGAAGGCAATGGCTGCCAGGAACAGTGGCCACCACCCAATATGGGCCATATGCCTCCCAGTTAAACCCACCCTCCTGGATGGCTCCACAGCATGCCCCAAGGTATGATCCCAGGTGGGGTCCAAGCACCTATCAGTGGCCTCCTTATGACCCTTGGCCACTGGACTACCCACACCTGGGCCTGATTGGTGAGCCCCAGCGCCCCCTACCCAGGGACATTTTCACACCTCCACCAGCACACACATCATTGGGCAGCTCAGGATCACTTGATGTGGTGGGCATATGCCCATCATCTGCACCAGCCACTCCAACAGCAGCCACAGCACCCTCAGCAGCAGCAGAGGAAGAAAGAGCACCCTCAGCAGCAGCAGAGGAGGAAACAGCACCCTCGGCAGCAGCAGAGGAAACAGCAACCTCTGCAGCAGAGGAAACAGCACCCTTGGCAGCAGAAGAATCAGCACCCTCAGCAGCAGAGGAGACAGCAGCACCAGGGACACCGGGCACATCTACCTCCAGCACCGCACACCTCCCAGGGATTGAGGCGGAGTGTATGGCCCTTCAGAGATGACTACTACGGTCAAGTAGGAGTACTGACAGCAACATCACCAGGAGCAGGAGGCAATCCATGAGGAACATTGCCCAATTGGAGACCAGAATCCAAGCCCTGGAGTCGGAGGTGGCCAGGGGGAACACACTACTCCACCAGCTCAGGACTGGTCTGATGGACATGTTGACACAGGTCCTTGTGGAGTTGAGGGAGATCAACCGCAGGGAGAACCTGAGGATGGAGAGGGAGAACTTGCGTTCCACCAAGGGGTCTACTGCAACCACCACCCCCTCCAGTGTCACCCCTGAAGCCTCACCTAGGGGGCAGAGGGTTACCAGGAGATAAACCAGAGCATCCACCTCTGGCACCCAGGGTAAGGCCCCCCCACCCAAAAAGGAAAAAATGAAAGACCCAACCTGTTAACTTTCCCCTCAATAAAGAAACCTTTTTTTTTGGATTCCAGTCTGATCTGTTGTGTCTTCAGTTATGGATTGGGTGGCAGGGTTGTCTCCAATGCATTGCCATACATTGCAGTGAACACAACCTCTGCCTGGGTGAAATGTTTGTGGGATGCTACAACATGGGTTCACACACACACCGTTGTACAAATTCAACTTGAAATACATCCCTGGAGCCATATAACACCACTGTGTTATATGGCGATGTTGTGTTGAATTTGAACAACAAAACATACCCCTTAGCACAACAAATGGTACAACATTGAACATTCATCTACATCATCTGTTGTGTTTAACCCTTTGAGTGTCAGAGTGGTAGGCAACGCATTGCAAAGAAATGCGTTAGGGACCACTCTTGCACTCAGTGGATTAATGGGATAACCAGACAAAGAACTCTGTGACTTAGCGGGGACATAACAAGCAGGACAGATAAATGGGACATGTATCAATATTGTCTTGGATTCAAACACTCATTGTGCAACTGACATACTGGGGAAGCCAATGTTTTTAACCTAGGATTTCAATGTGTAGCACACACATTGATATCCTGGGGTAAGCATTGGGGTCTCCAGTAAGTTGAGTTGCTGTTTCCCTAAGGGTGTAACAGACTTCACCACTGATAACAGATGTCCACTTAGTCTGGTTGTTTGTTGATATAGCCCATGTACTGAGATATGTCAAATAGTGATGATCGAGCACCCCGATGCTCGGGTGTTCGGGTGCTCTGGCCGAGCGCCCCCGGAGGCTCGAGTGCTCGGCCGAGCACCCGAGCCCCATTGAAGTCAATGGGAGGACTCGAGCATTACACCAGGCACCCCCTGCTCTGATGAGGGGAGGGTGCCTGGTTCATAGGAAAAGGTCAGAAAATGATGGAAACACCACAGAAATGGTTGAGGGACAGCATAGGGAGGATGTCTGGATGCATCTTGGACTCCAACGTCGCTGCTGGGAACGATGTTTCGCCCGTAGTACGCCATTTTTACAGACTGACCGTAAAACACACAAAAAGGAAGATAAAAACAATTTGAGGCGAAAAATTGTTACCAAACAGTATTTGCTGTATATTTACTTGAACTATCAGGATCACGTCCACTTCCCCGTCCCTTTTTACCCGCCTTCTTCATATTAAACGGAATATATGCCGGTAATCTGCGGCAAGGCACACGAAACAGAATGTGACGCTAATCTGCGGCTAGGCACACTAAACAATATGTGACGCTAATCTGCGGCTAGGCACACTAAACAATATGTGACGTTAATCTGCGGCTAGGCACACTAAACAATATGTGACGCTAATCTGCGGCTAGGCACACTAAACAATATGTGACGTTAATCTGCGGCTAGGCACACTAAACAATATGTGACGCTAATCTGCGGCTAGGCACACGAAACAGAATGTGACGCTAATCTGCGGCTAGGCACAGTGAACGGAATATGTGACGTTAATTTGTGAATTTGCACACTAAACAGAATGTGACAATAATCTATGGCTAGGCACACGTTTAAAATGGCCCTTTTTGTCGCTGCGTTGTAAAATCATTGGCCCTGTGCACCTAACAGAATATGTCAGCTTGTCACTGCACTGTGAAATATTTGTCCCTGTGCACCTAGTACAATGTCACCTTAGAACATGTCCCCCCCCACAAAAAAATGAAATTCTGCCACCCCCAAAAAAAATTAAATGCTGCCCCCACACACAACAGTCCTAAAAACGACTTTTGGGTCTTGAAAGAGTTTCAACAATTTTATTCTCCCTACACTGACTTCCTGTGCATCTAGTATTATATGTCACCTTAAAAATATCCCCCCCACAAAAAAAAGGAAATTGTGCCCCCCCCAAACAAAATATAAATGCTGCCCCCACACACAACAGTCCTAAAAAGGACTTTTGGGTCTTGAAAGAGTTTCAACAATTTTATTCTCCCTACACTGACTTCCTGTGCATCTAGTATTATATGTCACCTTAAAAATATCCCCCCCACAAAAAAAAGGAAATTGTGCCCCCCCAAACAAAATATAAATGCTGCCCCCACACACAACAGTCCTAAAAAGGACTTTTGGGTCTTGAAAGAGTTTCAACAATTTTATTCTCCCTACACTGACTTTCCCTGCCTAAACGCATCTCTCCCTGGCTAAGAATGAGCCGAACTCGCGCGTCGGGTGCTATACAGCACCCGATCACGGGTTCTGGCCAGCCAATCAGTGTAATGCCAGCAGCCAACATGGCTGCTGGCATTACACTGATGTCAGAGCCCCCCCGCACGTTTATTGGCTGCGCAGCAGCCGCGAAACGTGCGGGGAGGTGACCCGAACATGGCGGGTGAGCACATGCGGTACTCGTACGAGTACCGCCATGTGCCGAGCAGAGCGATGCTCGAGCCGAACCGAGCTTCGGCCGAGCATGCTCGCTCATCACTAATGTCAAAGTGGAACAAAATCTCAGAACATTGATTATACTGAGCAATACAGATACTGTGGCCAGGTATTCACTGTGGAAGTATGTCCCCTGTATCACCTCTTTACCACTCCCACAACACATTGGTGCATCACTGCCACCATCATGTGTTTGCATGGATACATCACAGAGTCCACTCACTGGCAAACAAGTGGTGGACTCCTGTGATGTGGGAGATGCCTTTCCATGTATGGGGGATACTCTATCCTGGGTGTGGTTACGCATTGACAAATGTGTTCTCAAATATATCCTCATACAGACACAGATAGAATGCTCTTCTCAGCTCTAGCACAGTACAGGTCCCATATTGAGTCCAATGTCCCTTTAACCCCTGATGTGCCTGAGTATTATCCAATGAATATCATTAGATAATACTCTTTCGCTACTGGGCTAGCATGGTTGCTCAGGCTACGATCATGGAATATCCAGTTAGTTGCTGTCAATCAAGCCCTGTAAGGTGATGAACATGGGTAATATGTTGTACCTTGTTTCTCCTGGGGGTGTGCGTGATATCCTTGGGGTCTGTATGTCAACGTGGAGAGTGGAATGGAGGATGGTTTTTGAATCCACACACACAATTTGCCACGTCCACTGCCGGTGCACTACTGTGTCACTGTTCCTGTGGGGTGAGACAGAACAAAATGTGCAGTGTGGTTAGTGTCACAGGACTGATGGGGGACTTGCATGGATTGTTTGCATGCCTGTGTTATACTCACAGATGAAGTGTTCCGTGATGAGCCTGTCTCTGATATGTGCCCCTATCATGGTCTCCTCCACATGCCCGATGTCCATGGCCACTTCCTGTATGGGGGGGTCCTGGATGTGATCCAGCAGCCTGGTGTCCACTGCAATGTTGTGCAGTATTGTGCATGCCACAATGATGTCACACACCTTAGCAGGTGCATACTGCAGTGCTCCCCCAGAGAGGTCCAGACATCAAAATCTTGACTTGAGGAGCCCAAATGTCTGCTCAATAGCATTCCTTGTTCTGGCATGAGCCTGGTTGTACCTTTCCTGGGCATGTGTTTGGGGATTGGCCACAGGGGTCAGTAGCCAGGACTTGCATCCATAGCCAGCATCACTTGTGTAATGTGAGTGACATGGTGAGACAGGGAGCACATGTTGTGTGAATGATGTTTTGTGTGGGTAGTAGCTGTGGGTCAGGTTCATGCTGAGCAGCGTTGTGTGTACGCCTGTGTATGTGTTGTGATTTTGTTTTGTGAACTCACCCACAAGCCATCCCCCTGTAAAGGTTCCATTCTCAAAATCTCTGTGGACTGAGGCATTTTGGAGAATGTATGCATCATGTGAGCTGCCAGGATATTTTGCACAGACATTCATTATCCTCATGTTGCTGTCACACACCATCTGCATGTTGATGGAGTGGAAGTTCTTCCTGTTGATGAGTAGCTGTGCGTCACGTGCTGGGGCCTTAATCCGGACAGGGATGCAATCTATAGCACCATGACCCTGGGCATGCCTCCCCTTGCGTAAAAGGCCTGCTTGATGTGTATCCAGTCCATGTCGGTGGTGGGAAAATGTATATAGGTACTGGCCTTGTTTTTGAGAGCTGGCAGGACCTGGGCCAGCACCCTGGAGAATGTGGCCTGTGACATGCCAGATGCGTAACCCTCAGTGGACTGAAAGGCCAAACTTGCCATGAAGTGTATGGCACACAGTAGTTTCTGCAGGCCAGTTAGGGCATGGTTGTGGATGTAGATGGGATCCACCAGATCTTTGATGACCTCATACAAGACAATGATGCTGTCAGGCCTCAACCTGTAGCGATCAATGACCTCATCATCAGTCATTCCAAAGAGGGTGACCCTTGGGCGGTATACCCTGGGCCTTGGTGGTCGTCTATACATCCTCTGCCCTCCAGGTGGAGATTGATTCCTGTATGGCTGCTGAGCCAGAGCCTCCTCACTTGCAACAGGTGAAGGCTGTTGATCAGGCGTGCCTGGAGGTTGCTGATGTTCCCTAGCGCTCTCCCTTGCATGCCTTCTCCGCAGTCTTCGCAACAATATGTAACCCAACACACTGTTTGCTCTCTCTCTCTCTATCTCTCTCTCTCTCTCTCTCTGTCTCTCTCTCTATATCTCTCTCTATCTCTCTCTCACTCCCTGAGTGGAAAACAAGCCACAAGTGAGTGTGTTGAGTTGTCCCTTTAAGTACTTGATAGGGCGTTGTTTAGGTGTGGTGATGAGGTGAGTGCTGACCAATGGAGAGTTGTTTTTGTCCAGGTAAGTGTTTGCAGTTGTGTGTGTGTGTTATAAGATGTGGTGTGTTGTGCTTGTTATGTGTCTACCATTTGTGGGTGTGCAGTTGTGGGGTGCAGGTCGCGTGCTGATGTTGCACAGGTAAGCTTATATTTGCAGGTGTCCGATTTGTGTGATAACCCCCATTGTTCCGTGCCATGTTGTGTTGTTGTTTTTTTGTGTGTTGTTGTCCCTGTGGTGTGACTTGTTGTTGTGTGTGGAGTGATTTGTGTTGTGTGTCCATGTTTTTGTGTTGTTTTGGCATTGCACGGGTTAATTTTTCCATTTACATGCTTGTGCGGTAAGCAATTTGTGTATTTTCCTATGTAACAGGTGTTTTGTTTTGCCCGTTAAGTGTCTAACATGTGAGAAAAGTGGGTCTTAACTTTTCGCCGTTAGGTGTGTTTTACTTTCAGCCGTTACCAATACCTCAAGCCTTTGAATAGCTCTGGGATATGTTGTTCCATGCGTCTGAATGCACATAAGTGTATCGTCCGTAAGGATTGTGAAACTGCCGTTAGCTGTTCTTTAGACGGATCTTTGAATTGCTACATGACACAACGCTAGTTAGTGATTTTTTTTTACTAACGGCTACCTTTAAATCGAGCCCTTAGTCACTAGATGGATACAACAACTGAGGAAGACTGGTGCGAGGTAGACTCAGGATGAGAGCAACAGTAGAGATATAGAAAGCAGCAAACCGCAGAACACTGGAACAAGCAGGACTCAGTCAGTAGATAAATACAGCAAGTGAGGTAGACTGGTGAGAGGCAGACTCAGGATGACAGCAACACTGGAGATATGGGGCTAGATTTAAAGGCTCACATTAAACCAGCCGCTAAGTGAAAAAGGCACATTGCTCGCAAATAATACCTGCGTTACGGCAGATTCAATAGGTACTCTACAAGAATAGCGATCGAGCATAGACACAGCCAAAACACGTAACACAAAAGCCGTTGTCGCTCATGTTAATGCACAACGGGCGGCCAAATCACACGATAACATCGCTCAAAACAATATGTAACATAACGGCTGCCGTTGTCAAGCAACCCTGATTGATGCAAAAACAAATTCAAACACTCAGCCAATCCCAAAGCACCAAAGTATCAAAAAACTTCAAATACACCTATATATACCCAAAAAAGTCACACACTGTCTGTTATCAAGCTCTTGAGAGCTAGATATCAGGACCCAGGAGCGGAGGATAGTGATCAGAGAGAGGGAGACAGGAGCGTTCGTTGGAGGTAGAAGGAGATTTTTGAGTTTGGAGTTTGGAGAGAGGTGCACTAACTATACACATATTACACTTTTGCACATATTACATACACATACAAACACATACACATACATACACATAGTCCTTTTATTTTATAACACCTTACACATTTTACATTTTATTTTTACAGTGTAAATCTGTGAGTGAAAGTGTGTGACAGAGAATAAGTGGATCGAGTGTGTCTATGAGGGCCTGTGGGAGTGCCTGGGTGTGAGTGGGTGAGTGATGGCAGGGAGAGGAGGACAGGAGAGACGGATGGGGAGAGTAGTGGAGGAGGAGGAAGGTCAGGAGGGCATCCCTGAGCAGAGCAGGGGTGGGAGAGGGAGATCCCCAGGGCGGAGGGGGACCCGGCCCACAAGAGCAGGCACACGCAGGATAGGGACAGAACCTACAGTGAGATAAGGGGTAGTTGCTGGGGAGCACCACACACAGTCAGGGTCAGACCAGGCAGGGCACTCCGGCTCTGAATCCTCCCATGCTGGAGGTGACGAGGGCAGGATCAGGGATCCGAAATACACAGAGGAGGAGAACACGGCTCTCATGGAAGCTGTCCTGGAGAGGCAGAGTGTTCTCCACCCGACGGCAAAGGTCCCTGGCCTGTCAGAGACTAGGAAGGCAGCCTGGACCCAGATATGTAGCCAGGTCAATCCGGTGGCTCCATGCAGGCGGGACGTGGAGTCCATCAAAAAGAGATGGGGTGACTGCCGAAGGGTGGTTAAGAATAAAATGACCGAGTTCGCCAAGCACGCCCGAGGCACTGGAGGTGGCCCACCTGTCCCTATCACCTTCTGCGGCTGGGAGGAGATGGTGCGGCAGACCATGTCCCTGACCATGATCAAGGGGGTCATTGGAGGAGCTGACACTGGGGATGAGAGGAGCCTCCACACTACCGGTAAGTGCAACACTACAGAACAACACACTACAGCAACCAACACCAGCTGCACACACAGTCACACCTCAACACATGCCCATCATTCAGCCATACAACTGCACCAACACAGCACCCTGAGGGTTAAAAACAGGACACAACACCAGGACAAATGTCAAGGTCCAACTTGGGACAAACCTGTCAAAGTCCTACTTCAACCCTCCTGTCGCTGTGCTCATCACACACAATACACAAACCGTGATGTTCAAAATGTCGCCTGTTAAATATCATCACTGTTCACACACAGTGTCACCCATGTCCCCACAGGGAAGTCAGTACCTAACCCCTTGAGTGCTAGAGGGATCATCAATGCATTGATCAACAATGCTTTGGCAACCCCTCTGGGACTCAAAGGGTTAACCAGACAACAAACAAGTCAATAGGCCAACGATCACATGCTACACAGGGGACATTCACTAAGCGGTGACAAAGGGATCATGGAGACAAAGTAACCCTCACACACCCTCTCTTCACCAGTGTTAGTCTATGGAGAATATGCAACAACAAGAATCAAGTTGATAGTGTCCCATTGTACAGACTCCATGGAAAACACTGGAAATGGGGAAAGGAGATCACTGGAGAAGTCACCATCATGTTCACTTCATCATTTCAACATCACCGCTTACTGAATCTCAAAAAGGTTGGATCAGGTCACACATCACAGTGTCCCAGAGAATAACTGCTTGTATGGGCAACACACAGGCCGAATACTATTCCACAGAATTAAAGGTGGATGAAGTAGGACTTAGTGTTCAGACCCCGCTCCCTTGCTGACTGTATCCTGGCTGATACTCGCTACATTTCTGACCGTGTTGTGGCTATTAACCACTTTTGTGCTGGCTGTAGTCTGGCTGTAGACCCGCTCCGTTGCTGACTATATTCTGGTATAGAACCGCTCCATAGCCGTAGGGGCGCTGTTACGTTCTGTTGCGATATCCCTATTCCGCTTAACGGGTTCTGGTTCCTACCAGACCCGCCTGTGTCAGAGCGACCCCTGGTGGCTATCACAATTCTGGGCATTCGGTACATGCATTGTTGCGCTGCATGGCGCTGCTCCTTTTCGACCAAAAGGGCTAAGCTTGGGTTTAAGCTTCTCCTTATCAGCTGATAGCGGTGTGCACATTTGAAGTACCAATACCGGAGTTCTACTCTGAACATGTTACTCTGATCTCCCTCTGTGGCCTTACTACCTGCTACGCTGTGTTCACTCCCTCTGGGAGTTTCTCTGTTTGGTTGGGCTTTACCTGTAACCCTTCGTGTACCTGGAGTGACCAGGTAGGGTTTACTACTGCCTTGGTAGTTCCACTGCTAGAGACAGTGTTATTCCACCATACTGCAGGCTGAGGGCCAGTAGCTGTGTGTCAGCTACCTACTGTTGCCTCGATCCACCCCTAGCATTCTAGGGTCTATAATTTGCAGCTACCTTGGTCTCTATTATCTCTCCTGTGGGGAGACGGTTACTCCACTGTTGGCCGGTATTTGGAGACCGTATTCGGTTCTAACCTCCACGGTGACAGTCTCGTTCCATACAGTCTGATTCTGAGTTGCCTCGTTCCTGGGTCTTGGTGTCCAGGCGTCTGGACAGTGCCAGTCTTCACTCCATACAGTCTGGGACAGTGTTGCCTCATTCCTAAGGGTTTAGGTACCCAGGCATCTGGGTAGTGCCAGTTCTGGTTCTCGTACTCCTCCTCTGTACGGTCACCTGGTCAGCTTCCCTACGGATTGCCAGCATCTATCCATGAACTATTCATTCAGTTGTGCCTGTCTAAGTACTCCTTATTGCATTCCTGCAGTTACTGTGTATTATTTGTTTCTGTAGCTCTGCCTGGTGGTCACCTGGGCCTTACTCAGGATATGCTCTTTTTTCAATAAAGTCTTTTAACCTTACCAATCTGTCTGAGTGTTCATCTAAAACCGTAACAGTATGGGAGTGCTCTGCACTGTCCTCACATCTACCGTGTAGTCCCATGGCCATTCCATTTCTAACCACCTGTCCAGTGAAGGGTGAGGAAAGTGCCTACACTGTTCCTCTCTGGTCTCGTGAAAGTGTGTCATCCTATCTGGGTACGGGAGTGCTCTGCACTGCCCTCACATCTACCGAGTAGTCCCAGGGCAATTTCGTTTCTGACCCCCTGCCTGGTGAAGGGTAAGGAAAGTGATTCCACTGTTCCTTCCTGGTGTAGTGAAGCTGTGCCACCATATATTGCCCCTTTGTGTCTTTACCATACTGTTGTTGTGTCATTTGCTGCCATTAGCCTGTTGCCTTATCTCCTGTCATTCATTGTATTTAATAAAGTTTTACATTAAGTTCATCTGTACTTGTCAGTGTGTTAATTTCCTAGTCACTCCATGACACTGACTGACTCCTGCCTGGTCCTGTGTTCTGCGATTTTCTGCTGGCTATATCTCCGGTGTTGCTGTCATCATGAGACTGTCTCGCCCCAGTCTTCCTCAGTTGCTGTATCCATCTACTGACTGTGTCCTGCTTGCTCCAGGGTTGTGTGATCTGCTGCTGGCTATATTTCCAGTGTTGCTATCATACAGAGTCTGCCTCACACCAGTCTTTCTCAGTTGCTGTATCCATCTACTGACTGAGTCCTGCCTGCTCCAGTGATCTGCGATTTGCTTCTGGCTATATCTCCATTGTGTCTGTCATCCTGAGTCTGCCTCACACCAGTCTTCCTTAGTTGCTGAATCCATGTACTTACTAAGTCATGCCTGCTCCAGTGTTCTGCCATTTGCTGCTAGTTATATATCTCCAGTGTTGCTATCATCCTGAGTCTACCTTGCACCAGTCTTCCTCAGTTGCTATATTCATCTACTGACGGAGTCCTGCCTGCTCCAGTGTTCTGCAGTTTGCTGATGGCTATTGTAATGGAACTTAGTCCGTTACTGGAGCTCTTGTCTGAGCCTGGAATTGTTAGTCAAAGGACTCCAGAGACTGTGGACATTTTGCCCTGGTTGTGCACTAAAAGACTTTGGATGTACTTTATTATACAAAACTGCCCTGTGTTAGACTGCTGGCTTGCTTCCAAGGGAATGGGCAGTGAGGGGTTAATTATTCCAATGTGTATTGCAGTCCCTCAAGCCATTGTATTGTGTATTGTAAGATGTATTGAGACCCCCTGCCATGTGTTAATCCATTCAGGTCCCTCAGTCAGTGAGTCACCTATTGTATAACCTGAAACTCTGTTGTCAGTCCTTTGTATTATATGTTGTGATTTGATTACCTCTGTGAATGCTCCCATTGTGTCAGCCCTTACCATCTGCTGTTGATACCTTGTCTTATGTTTGGATTGTATTATCTCTGCCCCTCACCCTATTATATCTAGTTGGCCCATGTATTTAAATGTAGTTGATCTGTATAAATATGTGTGATTTGATACAATAAAGTCAGTCTTATTCTGAGTGAACAAGGAGTCCTGGAGTCTTGTATTGCTTATGGTCTAAAGTGTCCACTCTGATACCCATCTGCTCCAAGTATCCTGAATCGTCGACCACCTGCTGCCAGCTTCCTGCGACCCTACTACGTATTCTGTCAGACGGTGACGTGGACTCCATCTTCTCATCCTTGTGTTTCTGCGACATTATCCAGTTATTCTTTGACCGGAAGTAGAGGCCTCACTTTCTATTGCCCATGCTTCCCTGCTTCCAACGATCCTGCGACTGTTTCAATGACCGTTCATACTTCAAACAGTGCATCTGACGTAGCATATCTGGCATCGAGAAGGAGAGACCCGGGAGCGACGGCAGAAGGCGGAGCGGTCCCTTCCCAGCTTCCGTTACAGCTATACCTCCAGTGTTGATTTCATCCAGAGTCTACCTTGCAACAGTCTTCCTCAGTTATTGTATCCATCTACTGACTGAGTCCTTCCTGCTCCAGTGTTCTGCGGATTGCTGCTGGCTATATCTCCAGTGTTGCTATTATCCTGAGTCTGCCTTGCACCTGTCTTCCTCAGTTGTGATTTCCATCTACTGACTGAGTCATGCCTGCTCCAGTGTTCTGTGGGTAGCTGCTGGCTAGATCTCCAGTATTGCTGGCATCCTGAGTGCCTCGCAGCAGTCTTTCTCAGATTCTATGTCCATCTACTGACTGAGTCCTGCCTGCCCAAGTGTTCTGCAGTTTGCTGCAGACTATATCCCCAGTTTTGTTGTCTTCCTGATTCTGCCTCGCACCAGTCTTCCTCAGTTGCTCTATCAATCTACTGACTAAGTTCTGCCTGCTCCAGTGGTCTAAGGTTTCCTTCTTGCTATATCTTCAGTCTTCCTGCCATCCTAATTCAGCCACGCACCTGTCTTCCTCAGTTGCTGTATCCATCTACTGACTGAGTCTCGCTATGCTCCAGTGTTCTGCGGATTGATTCTGACTATATCTCCAGTGTTGCTGCTCTCCTGAGCCTGCCTCTAACCATTCATCCTCAATTGCTATATCCATCTACTGATAGAGTCCTGCTTGCTCCAGTGTTCTGCAGTTTGCTGGTAACTATATCTCCACTGTTGTTGTCATCCCGAGTCTGCCTCGCACCAGTCTTCCTCACTTGCTGTATCCATGTTCTGACAGAGTCCTGCCTGCTCCAGTATTCTGTTGTTTGCTGCTGTCTATATCTACAGTGTTGCTGTCATCCTGAGTCTGTTTTGCACCAGTCTTCCTCATAGTATGTATACATCTACTGACTTAGTCCTGTCTGCTCCAGTGTTCTGTGGTTTGCTGGTGACAATATATCCAGTGTTGCTCTTTTCCTGAGCCTTCCACGCACCAGTCTTCCACAGTTGTTATATCCATCTACTGACTGAGTCCTGCCCGCTTCAGTGTTCTGCTGTTTTCTGATAACTATATCTCAAAAGTTGCTCTTTTCATGAGCCTGCCTCGAACCAGTCATCCTCAGTTGTTGTATCCATCTACTGACTAAGTCCTGCCTGCTCCGGTGTTCTGCAGTTTGCTGCTGGTTATATCTCCAGTGTTGCAATCATCCTGAGTCTACCTCACACCAGTTTTCCTCAGTTGCTGTATTAATTTACTTACTGAGTCCTGCCTCCTCCAGTGTTCTGTGATTTGCTGCAGACTATATCTCCCGTGTTATTGTCTTCTGGAGTCTGCCTCACACCAGTCATCCTCAGTTGCTCTATCAATCTACTGACAGAGTCCTGCCTACTCCAGTGTTCTATGGTTTGCTGCTGGATATATCTCCAGTGTTGCTGCCATCCTGAGTCTGCCTCGCAACAGTCTTCCTCAGTTGCTGCATTAATCTACTGACTGAGTCCTGCCTCCTCTAGTGTTCGGCGGTTTTATGCTGGCTATATCTCCAGTGCTGTTGTCATCATGAGTCTGCCTTGCACTAGTCTTTCTCAGTTGCTGTATCCATCTACTGACTGAGTCCTGCCTGCTCCAGTGTTCTGCGGTTTGCTACTCACTATATCTCCAGTGTTGCAATTCTTCGGAGACTGACTCTCACCATTCTTCCTCAATTGCTATATCCATCTACTGATTGAGTCCTGCATGCTCCACTGTTCTGCGGATTGCTGGTGGCTATATCTCCAGTGTTGCTGTCATCCTGAGTCATCCTCGCACCAGTCTTCCTCAATTTCTGTATCCATCTACTGACAGAGTCCTGCCTGCTCCAGTATTCTGCGGTTTGCTGCTGTCTATATCTCCAGTGTGCTGTAATCCTGAGTCTGCTTTGCACCAGTCTTTCTCATTGTATGTATCCATCTACTGACTGAGTCCTGTCTACTCCAGTGTTCTACAGTTTGCTGCTGACTATATCTCCAGTGTTCCTATTTTCCTGATCCTTCCTCGCATCAGTCTTCTTCAGTTGCTATATCCATCTACTGACTGAGTCCTGACGGCTACAGTGTTCTGCTGTTTGCTGCTGACTATATCTACAGTGTCACTGTTTTTCTGATCCTTCCTCGCATCAGTCATCCTCAGTTGTTGTATCCATTTACTGACGGAGTCCTATCTGCTCCAGTGTTCTGCAATTTGCTGATGCCTATTGTAACAGAACTTAGTCTGTTACTGGATCCCTTGTCTGAGCCTGGAATTTTTAGTCAAAGGACCCCAAAGATTGTGGACATTTTGCCCTGGTTGTGCACTAAAAGACTTTTGATGGACTTTATAACACAAAACTGACCCTTGTTAGACTGCTGCCTTGCTACCAAGGGAAAGGGCAATGAGGGGTTAATTATTCCAATGTGTAATGCAGTCCCTCAAGCCATTGTATTGTGTATTGTAAGATGTATTAAGACCCCCTGCCATGTGTTAATCCATTCACGCCCCTCAGTCTGTGAGTCACCTATTTTATAACTTGAAACTCTGTTGTCAGTCCTTTGTATGATATGTTGTGATTTGACAACCTCTGTGAATGCTCCCCTTGTGTCAGCCCTTAACATCTGCTGTTGATCCCTTGTCTTATGTTTGGATTGTATTATCTCTGCCCCTCACCCTATTATATCTGGTTGGCCCATGTATTTCAATGTAGTTGATCTGTATAAATATGTGTGGTTTGGTACAATAAACTCAGTCTTATTCTGAGTGAACAAGGAGTCCTGGAGTCTTGTATTGCTTATGGTCTAAAGTGTCCACTCTGATACCCATCTGCGCCAAGTATCCTGAATCGTTGACCCCCTGCTGCCAGCTTCCTGCGACCCAACTTCGTATGCTGTCAGACGGTAACGTGGACTCCATCTTCTCATCCTTGTGTTTCTGCTACATCTTCCACTGATCCTTTGACCGGAAATAGAGGCCTCACTCTCTACTGCCCATGCTTCCCTGCTTCCAATGATCCTGCGACTATTTAGTGACCGTCCATACTTCAAACAGTACATATCTGGCGTCGAGAGGGAGACACCCGGGAACGACGGAGGAAGGCGGCACAGTCCCTTCCTAGCATCCGATACAGTTATACCTCCAGTGTTGATTTCATCCAGAGTCTACCTCGCAACAGTCTTCCTCAGTTATTGTATCAATCTACTGACTGAGTCCTTCCTGCTCCAGTGTTCTGCGGTTTGCTGCTGGCAAAACCTCCAGTGTTGCTATCATCCTGAGTCTGCCTTGCACCTGTCTTCTTTAGTTGCGATTTCCATCTACTGACTGAGACCTGCCTGCTCCAGTGTTTTGCGGGTAGCTGGTGGCTAGATCTCCACTTTTGCTGTCATCCTGTGTCTGCCTCGCACCAGTTTCCTCACTTGCTGTATCAATCTACTGACAGAGTTCTGCCTGCTCCAGTATTCTGTTGTTTGCTGCTGTCTACAGTGTTGCTGTCATCCTGAGTCTGCTTTGCACCAGTCTTCCTAATTGTATTTATACATCTACTGACTTAGTCTTGTCTGCTCCAGTCTTCTGCGGATTACTGCTGACTATATCTCCACTGTTGCTGTTTTTCTGAGCCTTCCTCGTACCAGTCTTCCTCAGTTGCTATATCCATCTACTGACTGGGTCCTGCACGTTCCAGTGTTTCACTGTTTTCTGCTGACTATATCTCTAATGTTGCTCTTTTCCTGAGCCTGCCTCGCACCAGTCATCCTCAGTTGTTGTAACCATCTACTGACTGACTACTGCCTCCTCCAGTGTTTTGCATTTTTCTGCTGGCTATATCTCCAGTGTTGCTGTCTTCTTGAGTCTGCTTCACACCAGTCTTCCTCAGTTGCTGTATCCATCTACTGACTGAGTCCTGTTTTCTCCAGTGTTGTGCGGTTTGCTGCTGGCTATAACTACACTGTTGCTGTCATCCTAAGTCAGCCTCGCATCAGTCATCCTCAGTTGCTTAATCAATCTACTGACTGAGACCAGCCTGTTCCAGTGTTCTGCGGTTTGCTGCTGACTATATTTACAGTGATGCTGTTCTCCATCTCGTAACTGAGTCCGGCATGCTCCAGTGTTCTGTGGTTTGCTGGTGGCTATATCTCCAGTGTTGCTGGCATCCTTATTCTTCCTCTCTCCAGTATTCCTCATTTGCTGTATCCATCTACTGACTAAGTCCTGCCTGTTCCAGTGTTCAGCGGTTTCCTGCTGGCTATATCTTCAGTGTTGCTATCATTCTGAGTCTGCTTCGCACCTGTCTTCCTCAGTTGCTGTATTCATCTACTGATGGAGTCCTGCCTGTTCCAGTGTTCTGCAGTTTGCTGCTGGCTATATCTCCAGTTTGCTCTCATCCTGAGTCTACCTCGCACCAGTCTTCCTCAGTTGCTATATCCATCTACTGACTGAGTCATGTCTGCTTCAGTGCTCTGCGGTTTGCTGCTGACTATATCTCCAGTGTTGCTGTCATCCTGACTCTGCCTCGCACCAGTTTTTCTCAGTTGCTATATCCATCTGCTGACTGAGTCATGCCTGTTCCAGTGTTCTGCGGTTTGCTGCTGGCTATATCTGTAGTGTTGCTGTCATCCTGAATCTGCCTCACACCAATTTTCTATTGCTCTCATCCTGAGTCTACCTTGCACCAGAGTTCATCAGCTGTTGTATACATCTACAAACTGAGTCGTGCCTGCTCCAGTGTTCTTTGGTCTGTTACTGGCTACATCTCCAATGTTGCTATCATCTTGAGTTTGCCATGCACCTGTCTTCCTCAGTTGCAATTTCCATCTTATTACTGAGTCCAGCCTGATCCAGTGTTCAGCAGTTTGCATCTGGCTATATCTCCAGTGTTGTTGTAATCCTTAGTCTGCCTCACACTAGTCTTCCTCAGTTGCTGTATCCATGTACTGACTGAGTCCTGCTTGCTCCAGGGTTCTGCCGTTTGCTGCTGGCTAAATATCCAATGTTTCCATCATCCTGAGTCTGGCTTTCACCAGTCTTCCTCAATTGCTATATACATCTACTGACCGAATCCTGCCTGCTCCAGGGTCCTGCGGTTTGCTGCTGACTATATCTCCAGTGCTGCTGTCAACCTGAATCTGCGTCGCACCGACCTTCCTCAGTTGCTGTATCAATCTACTGATTGAGTCCTGAATGTTCCACTGTTCTGCGATCTGTTGCTTTTTATATCTCCAGTGTTGCTCTTGTCCGGAATGTGCCTCGCACCAGTCTTCCTCAGTTGTTGTATCCATCTACTGACTGAGCCCTGCCTGCTCCAGTGTTCTGCGGTTTGCTGCTGGCTATATCTCCAGTGTTGTTATCATCCTGAGTCTGCTTTACACCAGTTTTTTATCAGTTGGAATTTCCATCTACTGACTGAGTCCTGCCTGCTCCAGTGTTCTGCAGTTTGCATCTGGATACATCTCCAGTGTTGCTGTCATCCTGAGTCTGCCTCGAACCAGTCTTACACAGTTGCTTTAGCCATCTACTGACTAAGTCCTGCTTACTGCAGTGTTCTGTGGTTTGCTGCTGGCTATATATCCAATGATGTCATCATCTTGAATCTGTCTTGCACCAGTCTTCCTCAGTTGCTGTATCCATCTACTGACTCAGTTCTGCCTCCTCCAGTGGTCTGTGGATTTCTGCTATTTCTCCATTTTTTCTGTCATCCTGAGTCTGCCTCGAACCAGTCTTACACAGTTGCTGTACCATCTACTGACTAAGTCCTGCTTACTGCAGTGTTCTGTGGTTTGCTGCTGACTAAATCTCCAGTTTTGCTGTCATCCTGAGTCAGCCTCGTACCAGTATTCCTTATTTGCTGTACAGATCTCCTGACTGAGTCCTGTCTGCTCCAGTGTTCTAGGTTTTGCTGCGGACAATATCTCCAGTATTCCTTTTTTCCTGAGTATGCCACTCACCAGTCTTCCTCAGTTCCTATATCCATCTACTGACTGAGTCCTGCCTCCTCTAGTGTCTGCTGTTTACTGATGACTGTATCTCCAGTTTTGCTTTTTTCCTGAACCTGTCTCGCACCAGTCATCCTCAGTTGATGTATCCATCTACTGACTGTGTCCTGCCTGCTCCAGTGTTGTGCGGTTTGCTTCTCGCTATATCTCCACTGTTGCTGTCATCCTAAATCAGCCTCGCGCCAGTATTCCTCAGTTGCTGTATCCATTTACTGACTGAGATCTGCCTGCTCCAGTGTTCTGTGATTTGCTGCTGTCTATATCTCCAGTGTTGCTCTCATCCTAACTATGTCTCTCACCAATCTTCCTCAGTTGTTGTATCCATCTACTGACTGAGTCCTGCCTGCTCCAGTGTTCTGTGGTCTGCTGCTGGCTATATCTCCAGTGTTGCTATTATCCTGAGTCTGCCATGCACCTGTCTTCCTCAGTTGCAATTTCCATCTACTGACTAAGTCCTTTCTGCTGCAGTGTGCAGCAGTTTGCATTTAGCTATGTCTCCAATGTTGCTGACATACTGTGTCTGCGTTGCACCAGTTTTCCTCAGTTACTGTATCCATATAGTGACTGAGTCCTGCCTGCTGCATTGTTCAGAGGTTGCTGTTGGCTATATCTCCAATGTTGCCATCATCCTGAGTCTGCCTCGCAACAGTCTTCCTAAATTTCTATATTCATCTACAGACCGTGTCCAGCCTGCTCCAGTGTTTTGCGGTTTGCTGCTGACAATATCTCCAGTGCTGCTGTCATCCAAAGTCTGCTTCGCACCGGTTGCTGTATCAATCTACTGACTGAGTCCTGCCTGCTACATTGTTTTGCGGTTTGCTGCTAACTATATGTCCAGTGTTGCTGTCATCCTGAGTCTGCCTCGCAGCAGTCTTACTCAGTTGCTGTACCATCTACTGACTAAGTCCTGCCTACTCCAGTGTTCTGTGGTTTGCTGCTGACTATATCTCCAGTTTTGCTGTTGTCCTGAGTCTGCCTCGTACCAGTATTCCTTAGTTGCTGTACAAATCTACTGACTAACTCCTGTCTGCTCCAGTGTTCTACGGTTTGCTGAGGACTATATCTCCAGTTTTCCTTTTTTCTTAAATATGCCACGCAACAGTCTTCCTCAGTTCCTATATCCATCTACTGATTGAGTCCTGCCTTCTCCAGTGTTCTGCTGTTTACTGCTGACTATATCTCCATTTTTGTTGTTTTCCTAAGCCTGTCTCGCACCAGTAATCCTCAGTTAATGTATCCATCTACTGACTGTGTCCTGCTTGCTCCAGTGTTGTGTGGTTTGATGCTAGCTATATCTCCACTGTTGATGTCATCTTAAATAAGCCTCACACCAGTCTTCTTCAGTTGCTATATCCATCTACTGACTAAGTCCTGCCTGCTCCAGTGTTCTGCGGTATGTTGCTGGCTATAGCTCCAGTGTTGCTATCATCCTGAGTCTGCCATGCACCTGTCTTCTTTAGTTGCAATTTAGTTGCAATCTCAATCTACTGACTGAGTCCTGCCTGCTCCAGTGCTCAGCAGCTTGCATCTGGCAATATCTCCAGTGTTGCTGTCATCCTGTGTCTGCCTCGCACCAGTTTCCTCAGTTTTTGTATCCATATAATGACTGAGTCCTGCCTGCTCCAGTGTTCTGCGGTTGCTGCTGGCTATATCCTCAACATTGCCATCATCCTGAGTCTGCTTGGCAACATTCTTCCTCAAATGTTATATCCATCTACTGACTGAGTCATGCATTCTCCATTGTTCTGCGGTCTGCTGCTGGCTATATCTCCAGTGTTGCTAACATCCTGAGTCTGCCATGCACCTGTCTTGTTCAGTTGCAATTTCCATCTACTGACTGAGTCCTGCCTGCTCCAGTGTTCTGCGGTTTGCTGCTGACTATATGTCCAGTGTTGCTGTCATCCTGAGTCTACCTCGCACCAGTTGCTGTATCAATCTACTTACTGAGTCCTCCCTGCTCCACTGTTCTGCAGGTTGCTGCTGTGTATATCTCCAGTGTTGCTCTTGTCCTGAATATGCCTCACAACAGTCTTCCTCAGTTGCTATATCCATCTACTGACTGAGTCCTTCCTGCTCCAGTGTTCTGCGGTTTGCTGCCTGCTATATATCCAGTGTTGCCATCATCCTGAGTCTCTCACACCAGTCTTCCTCATTTGCTGTATCCATCTACTGACTGAGTCCTTCCTGCTCCAGTGTTCTGCGGTTTGCTGCTGGCTATATAATCAATGTTACCATCATCCTGAGTCTGCCTCGCACCAATATTTCTCATTTGATATATCCATCTACTGACCGAGTCCTACCTGCTCCAGTGTTCTACGGTTTGATGCTGACTATATCTCCTGTTTTGCTGTTTTTCTGAGCCTGCCTCGCTCCAGTCTTTCTCAGTTGCTATATCCATCTAGAGACTAAGTCATGCTCTCTCCAGTTTTCTGCTCTTTGCTGCCGACTGTATCTCCAGTGTTGCTGTTTTCCTGAGCCTGCCTTGCACCAGTCATCCTCAGTTGATGTATCCATCTACTGACTGAGTCCTTCCTGCTCCAGTGTTCTGCGGTTTGTTGCTTACTATATGTACAGTGTTGCTGTCATCCTAAGCCTGCCTGGCACCAGTCTTTCTCAGTTGCTGCATCCATCTACTGACTGAGTCCTGCGTGCTCCAGTGTTCTACAGTTTGCTGCTGGCTGTATCTCCATTGTTGCTGTCATCCTGAGTCTGCCTCGCACCAGTGTTCCTCAGTTGTTGTATCTATCTACTGACTGAGTCCTGCTTGCTCCAGTGTTCTGCAGTTTACATCTGGCTATATCTCCAGTGTTGCTTCATCCTGAGTCTGCCTCTCACCAGTCATCCTCAGTTGCTGTATCCATCTACTGACTGAGTCCTGCTTGCTCCAGTGTTCTGTCATTTGCTGCTGGCTAGATCTCCAGTGTTGCTGTCATCCTGAGTCAGCCTCGAACCAGTCTTCCTCAGTTGTTGTATCCATTTACTGACTGAGTCCCACCTCCTCCAGTGTTCTGCGGTTTGCTGCTGGCTATATCTCTAATTTTGCTTTTATACTGAATCTGCGTCACACCAGTATTCCTCAGGTGCTGTATCCATCTACTGATTGAGTCCTGCATATCCCAGTATTTTGCTGTTTGTTGCTGACTATATCTCCAGAAGCTTAAATACTGAAACAAAAAAATATATATATCAACAAAATAATGGACCAAATCGCTGTTATATTCCTCTAATATATTAGATTCTTTGTAAAAAAAAAGACATATGCCAGTTTTACATTCAAAAAAAGTGACCGCTACAGCCCTATTTTCTACTCCTTGATCTTATAACAGTGACTGGAATAGACTCACCCCTATCGTTGAGGGTCGGTGGACCCGGTGCTCCTCCCGTCAATCGCAGCAATAACGATTTCAACAAACTAGATGACCACTGTACGGGAGTGCTCTCGGGACCACCACAGCAATAAAAATCCACTTCCAATAATTAAAAACACTTATAGTTTTATTGGAATTGACATTTAAAAATCATCAAACATGCTTCCAATCCCCTCACGGGGAAAATGGGATGCTACACACACCGCCTAACGCGTTTCGTCTATTAACAAACACTTAATCATAGGCATTCATTTTTCCTCAACAGAGACGCTTCTTATACAGAAATCAGGTGCAATGTTAACCAATCACATTCAAAATCAGCCCTACCGTTAACCTCAAGCCGAGGCCAACAACACACCTGCACTCCTGTGTCTTCCTCCCTTAACCACCAAGCGTCATCAACTTGAAACTGCTAAATTTCACCATCCGAACTCTTGGCATATAAACATC
The DNA here is from genome assembly GCA_037306005.1 of Rhinophrynus dorsalis. Lineage (NCBI taxonomy): Eukaryota > Metazoa > Chordata > Amphibia > Anura > Rhinophrynidae > Rhinophrynus > Rhinophrynus dorsalis. The sequence goes on along the minus strand of CM074728.1, from coordinate 67,554,255 downwards.
CAAATTGTAATCAACACCTAAGTAGTGTCCATAAAATATGAACACAGATATGAATTTAAATTTAAATACAAATTCAAATTTAAATATGCCATAGTTCCGATGCATAAGAAAAAAGCACACTATACAACATTCATATATAATAAACAATATATGCCACAACACATTATAAAACAACAATAAATATACAGATATTGATCCTATAATTATATGCACCAAAAAAAATATGAAAATCATTTCATTCATAGGAATGGTGATGAGCTTATTGCCGGGTGAATAATACCACATCATGGTTAGAATTCATCCCATAAGGCATCCTAGTATTGAGGTGTAAAATCCATTTGACTTCACACCGGTCCAACAATAACTCCAAATCTCCCCCCCTTTCTGGTCTCAACACTCTTTCTATGCCCTTAAAGGCAAATTTAGAAAGATCACCACCATTACACGAACTAAAATGACGAGCTACTGGTTTAGTTTCATCTTTATTAGCAATTGCCCTAATGTGCTCCCTAATCCTCTCTTTCAATGTACGTGTAGTTCGACCTACATATTGTTTAGTGCATGAATTGCAAGTAATCAAATAGACAACATTAGTTGTCCAACAATTAATGTATTGTTTGATTTTGTACACTTGCCCTGTAAAATTATTTACAAAAGAATCTCCCACTTGCACATAGGTACAGGACAAGCACCTCCTCGCATTACACTTGAACATCCCCACAGTTTCGAGCCAAGTTGGTGCACGAGTCACTTTACTGTGAAACATACTCGGTGAGAGCCTACTACCCAATGTGTACGCTCTCTTGGCTACGAATGTAAAACCCTTTGTTACTGTAGATCTTAACCTTTCATCGCCATATAAAACAGGAATATGTTTCCTAATAATTTGTTTGATTTGATCAAACTCAAGGCTATACTCAGTAGTAAAAAAGGTTTTATCATCCGCAGCCTTATGTCTCCTGTCTTTAGATCTTAAGCCCAACAGGGTATTTCTATCAGTCTCTTTCGCTCTTGTATAGGCTACATCTAATAACCTTTGTGGATAACCACGCTCAAGGAACCTCTCCCTTAATAACTGGGATTCTCGCTCAAATTCTTCCTCTTCTGAACAGTTCCTACGAACCCGCAGAAACTGGCCAGTAGGTATACCCCTCAATACATGTTTAGGATGACATGACCCAGCATGCAAAAGAGAGTTCCCCGAGCATGGCTTCCTAAACAAGGTAGAACAAACTTTACCATCTCTAATGTATAGTCTCAAATCAAGATAGTGTATTTCCTGTGGATGAAATTCACTCGTGAAGGTTAAGTTGGTGTCATTGCAATTCATATAAAGCACAAACTCATTGAACATTTCAACTGTACCATCCCATATAAATAAGAGATCATCTATAAATCTCTTGTATAGAACTATATGCGGGCGATGGGCGTTGCTACCTGCAAACACGTGGGTCTCTTCATACCAACCCATAAATAGGTTGGCATAAGAGGGGGCAAATTTGGCCCCCATTGAGGTCCCACGTGCCTGCAGGTAGAACGTCCCATCATAAAGGAAAAAGTTGTTGGTCAACAAATACCTAATAGCACTTAACAAAAAATATTTTAAATCCTCCGCATAACTACTATACAGATCAAGATGGTACCGAATGGCTGCTAGGCCGCTATCGTGTGGTATTACAGAATACAACGACACCACATCCATGGTACACCATGAAAAACCATCTTCCACCACAAGGTCACCAAGGATGGACAATATATGTCCTGAGTCTCTAATATAGCTTGCCAACCGCAGTACCAAAGGCTGCAAATATGCATCCACATATTCTGATAAATTTTAATTAAATGAAGCTATACCCGAGACTATAGGCCTACCAACTGGTGGTCTTGTCTCTTTGTGGACCTTTGGTAGGTGGTGAAAAATGGGAACCCGTGGATGATCCACCTTCAAGAATTCTGCTTCCTTAATGGTAATAATCCCCAAGGCCACACCCTCATCTATCAACTTGAACAACACCTTAGAGATAGATTTCGTAGGATCCCTAGTGAGTATCAAATAAGAATCACGATCCTGCAATTGTCTAAGTGACTCTGCGTGGGACGCTGATGCATCTAAAACCACCACGCTACCCCCCTTATCCGCATTTCTGATAACAATTGATTTATCCAATGTAAGTGTATCCAAAGATGGTTTTTCATGGTGTACCATGGATGTGGTGTCGTTGTATTCTGTAATACCACACGATAGCGGCCTAGCAGCCATTCGGTACCATCTTGATCTGTATAGTAGTTATGCGGAGGATTTAAAATATTTTTTGTTAAGTGCTATTAGGTATTTGTTGACCAACAACTTTTTCCTTTATGATGGGACGTTCTACCTGCAGGCACGTGGGACCTCAATGGGGGCCAAATTTGCCCCCTCTTATGCCAACCTATTTATGGGTTGGTATGAAGAGACCCACGTGTTTGCAGGTAGCAACGTCCATCGCCCGCATATAGTTCTATACAAGAGATTTATAGATGATCTCTTATTTATATGGGATGGTACCGTTGAAATGTTCAATGAGTTTGTGCTTTATATGAATTGCAATGACACCAACTTAACCTTCACGAGTGAATTTCATCCACAGGAAATACATTATCTTGATTTGAGACTATACTTTAGAGATGGTAAAGTTTGTTCTACCTTGTTTAGGAAGCCATGCTCCGGGAACTCTCTTTTGCATGCTGGATCATGTCATCCTAAACATGTATTGAGGGGTATACCTACTGGCCAGTTTCTGCGGGTTCGTAGGAACTGTTCAGAAGAGGAAGAATTTGAGCGAGAATCCCAGTTATTAAGGGAGAGGTTCCTTGAGCGTGGTTATCCACAAAGGTTATTAGATGTAGCCTATACAAGAGCGAAAGAGACTGATAGAAATACCCTGTTGGGCTTAAGATCTAAAGACAGGAGACATAAGGCTGCGGATGATAAAACCTTTTTTACTACTGAGTATAGCCTTGAGTTTGATCAAATCAAACAAATTATTAGGAAACATATTCCTGTTTTATATGGCGATGAAAGGTTAAGATCTACAGTAACAAAGGGTTTTACATTCGTAGCCAAGAGAGCGTACACATTGGGTAGTAGGCTCTCACCGAGTATGTTTCACAGTAAAGTGACTCGTGCACCAACTTGGCTCGAAACTGTGGGGATGTTCAAGTGTAATGCGAGGAGGTGCTTGTCCTGTACCTATGTGCAAGTGGGAGATTCTTTTGTAAATAATTTTACAGGGCAAGTGTACAAAATCAAACAATACATTAATTGTTGGACAACTAATGTTGTCTATTTGATTACTTGCAATTCATGCACTAAACAATATGTAGGTCGAACTACACATTCATTGAAAGAGAGGATTAGGGAGCACATTAGGGCAATTGCTAATAAAGATGAAACTAAACCAGTAGCTCGTCATTTTAGTTCGTGTAATGGTGGTGATCTTTCTAAATTTGCCTTTAAGGGCATAGAAAGAGTGTTGAGACCAGAAAGGGGGGGAGATTTGGAGTTATTGTTGGACCGGTGTGAAGTCAAATGGATTTTACACCTCAATACTAGGATGCCTTATGGGATGAATTCTAACCATGATGTGGTATTATTCACCCGGCAATAAGCTCATCACCATTCCTATGAATGAAATGATTTTCATATATTTTTTTGGTGCACATAATTATAGGATCAATATCTGTATATTTATTGTTGTTTTATAATGTGTTGTGGCATATATTGTTTATTATATATGAATGTTGTATAGTGTGCTTTTTTCTTATGCATCAGAACTATGGCATATTTAAATTTGAATTTATATTTAAATTTAAATTCATATCTGTGTTCATATTTTATGGACACTACTTAGGTGTTGATTACAATTTGGATGTTTATATGCCAAGAGTTCGGATGGTGAAATTTAGCAGTTTCAAGTTGATGACGCTTGGTGGTTAAGGGAGGAAGACACAGGAGTGCAGGTGTGTTGTTGGCCTCGGCTTGAGGTTAACGGTAGGGCTGATTTTGAATGTGATTGGTTAACATTGCACCTGATTTCTGTATAAGAAGCGTCTCTGTTGAGGAAAAATGAATGCCTATGACTAAGTGTTTGTTAATACACGAAACGCGTTAGGCGGTGTGTGTAGCATCCCATTTTCCCCGTGAGGGGATTGGAAGCATGTTTGATGATTTTTAAATGTCAATTCCAATAAAACTATAAGTGTTTTTAATTATTGGAAGTGGATTTTTATTGCTGTGGTGGTCCCGAGAGCACTCCCGTACAGTGGTCATCTAATATGCCAGTTTTATTCAGGAAAAGTTTATTATTTATGTTTTTTAATAATGCCCTATGCTATAATATTGAACCCACACCCTATGCTCTACTGATATCCATAATTAACCAGTTGAGTGCTAGAGATGTCTGTTAATAGGTTAACAGCAAGTTTTGTTCTCATTTAAAATAAAGCTGAAATTAAAAGAGGTCAGCACACTGAATCATATTGCTCTTTATATTCTGTTAGAATTATATGTTACAGCTCACATACCCTGAAAATCTATTTCGTGTTAAGAATTTTAGGTATCTGGAACAAACCAAATTTACCATAATGGGGCGGTATCAAATTAAACAATGATTTAAAATTTGCTTTACACACTCTGAAATGTTCCATAATAATTTAATAAATAATGAAGACAAGCAGTGATGACAAATCTGAGCTTTCATGACCGGAAAATCTGAATTTAATGCAAAACAAAGTTTTATGTGTCCCCAAATGTCATTCTAATGGTTTGTCCCAATTTTATTCCACCATGCATTGCGCCCTTGAAAAATAATTAAAAATAACTTGAATGTAAAAAATACACACTTCCCTTCCCTTACTACATGTAAAAGACATAGGGAACACATTGTAAACTCCACTTAGTTTGTCATGAGAAAAAATTTCATAAAGTCATTTTTTGTACCCTAAGTTTAAAAGAAAAAAATATCAGATGCATAAATATTGGGAAAAAAAAAATATTATATATCAACAAAATAATGGTCCAAATTGTAGTTATATTCCACTAATATATTAGATTCTTTGAAAAAAGAAAACATCTAAGCCAGTTTTATTCGGGAAAAGATTATTACATATGTTTTATAATAATGTCTCAAGTTATAATATTGAACCCACACCCTATATCCTAGTGTTATCCTTAATTAACCATTTGAATGCTAGAGGTGTCTGTAATATCTTAGAGGTTAATAGCAATTTTGTTCTCATTTAAAATAAAGCTGAAATTAAAAGAGGTCAGCACACTGAATATTATTGCACTTTACATGCTGTTAGTCTTCTATATCACAGTGCACAAACCCTGCAAAGCTATTTAGTGTTAAGAAGTGTAGGAATCTGGATCAAACCAAATTTACCATAATAGGGGGGTGGGAAGTTAAGTATTATAGATTTAAAATGAGCTTTACATACTATAATTGCTCCAGATGATTTTAATACATTATGCAGACAGGCAGTGATGAAATATCTGAGTTTATATGACAGTAAAAACTGAATTTAATGCAAAACAAAGATTTATGAGTCCCCCACTGTCATTCAAATGGTTTATCCCAATTTTCTCCCAGAATGCATTGCTCCTATAAAAAATATTTCAAAACCAACTTGACTTAAAAAATAAACCACTTCCCTTGTCTTATTTCATGTAAAAGACATAGGAAACACATTATAAACGCCACCTGCTTTGTTAAGAGACAAAATTCTGTAAAGCGATTTTTTATATCCCCAAGTTCGAAATAAAAAAGTTTCTGAAACATAAATACTGAAATTAAAAAATTAAAAAAATATTTATATATTATATACCAATAAAATAATGGATAAAATCTCAGTTATATTCCTCTAAAATATTAGGTTGTCTGTAAAAAAAATCATAAGCTGGTTTTATTCAGGAAAAATTGTATTGCTTATGTTTTTTAATAATTCCCTATACTATCATATTGAACCCACACCCTATATCCTAGTGTTATCCTTAATTAACCATTTGAATGCTAGATGTATCTGTAATATCTTAGAGGTTAATAGTAGTGATGAGCGAGCATGCTCGGCCGAAGCTCGGTTCGGCTCGAGCATCGCTCTGCTCGGCACATGGCGGTACTCGTACGAGTACCGCATGTGCTCGCCCGCCATGTTCGGGTCTCCTCCTCGCACGTTTCGCGGCTGCTGCGCAGCCAATAAACGTGCGGGGAGGCTCTGACATCAGTGTAATGCCAGCAGCCATGTTGACTGCTGGCATTACACTGATTGGCTGGCCAGAACCCGTGATCGGGTGCTGTATATCACCTGACCAGCGAGTTCGGCTCAGTCTTAGCCAGGGAGAGATGAGGATAGGAAGGGAAAGTCAGTGTAGGGAGAAGAAAAGTGTTTTTGAACTCTTTAAAGACCCAAAAGTCCTTTTTAGGACTGTTGTGTGTGGGGGCAGCAGTTATATTTTGTTTGGGGGGGCACAAATTTAAAAAATAAACGTCACATATTCCGTTCACTGTGCCTAGCCGCAGATTAGCGGCACATTCTGTTTAGTGTGCCTAGACGCAGATTAGCGGCACATATTGTTTAGTGTGCAAAGTTTAAAAAATAAACGTCACATATTCCGTTCACTGTGCCTAGCCGCAGATTAGCGGCACATATTGTTTAGTGTGCAAAGTTTAAAAAATAAACGTCACATATTCCGTTCACTGTGCCTAGCCGCAGATTAGCAGCACATTCTGTTTAGTGTGCCTAGACGCAGATTAGCGGCACATATTGTTTAGTGTGCAAAGTTTAAAAAATAAACGTCACATATTCCGTTCACTGTGCCTAGCCGCAGATTAGCGGCACATTCTGTTTAGTGTGCAAAGTTTAAAAAATAAACGTCACATATTCCGTTCACTGTGCCTAGCCGCAGATTAGCAGCACATTCTGTTTAGTGTGCCTAGACGCAGATTAGCGGCACATATTGTTTAGTGTGCAAAGTTTAAAAAATAAACGTCACATATTCCGTTCTCTGTGCCTAGCCTGCAGATTAGCGGCACATTCTGTTTAGAGTGCAAAGTTTAAAAAATAAACGTCACATATTCCGTTCACTGTGCCTAGCCGCAGATTAGCAGCACATTCTGTTTAGTGTGCCTAGACGCAGATTAGCGGCACATATTGTTTAGTGTGCAAAGTTTAAAAAATAAACGTCACATATTCCGTTCACTGTGCCTAGCCTGCAGATTAGCGGCACATTCTGTTTAGTGTGCAAAGTTTAAAAAATAAATGTCACATATTCCGTTCACTGTGCCTAGCCGCAGATTAGCAGCACATTCTGTTTAGTGTGCCTAGACGCAGATTAGTGGCACATATTGTTTAGTGTGCAAAGTTTAAAAAATAAACGTCACATATTCCGTTCACTGTGCCTAGCCGCAGATTAGCAGCACATTCTGTTTAGTGTGCAAAGTTTAAAAAATAAACGTCACATATTCCGTTCACTGTGCCTAGCCGCAGATTAGCAGCACATTCTGTTTAGTGTGCCTAGATGCAGATTAGCGGCACATATTGTTTAGTGTGCAAAGTTTAAAAAATAAACTTCACATATTCCGTTCACTGTGCCTAGCCGTAGATTAGCGGCACATTCTGTTTAGTGTGCAAAGTTTAAAAAATAAAGTCACATATTCCGTTCACTGTGCCTAGCCGCAGATTAGCGGCACATTCTGTTTAGTGTGCAAAGTTTAAAAAATAAACGTCACATATTCCGTTCAATGTGCCTAGCCGCAGATTAGCGGCACATTCTGTTTAGTGTGCAAAGTTTAAAAAATAAACGTCACATATTCCGTTCACTGTGCCTAGCCGCAGATTAGCGGCACATTCTGTTTAGTGTGCCTAGACGCAGATTAGCGGCACATATTCCGTGTAATATGAAGAAGGCGGGTAAAAAGGGACAGGGAAGTGGACGTGATCCTGATAGTTCAGGGCGCGGGTCAGGACGCGTAGAAACTGTGCCTGGTGCCAGAGCACAAGAAAGAAAGACATCCACCATACCTAGCTTCATGTCTCAGTTTACAGGGCGTCGCAGGACATCACTCTCGAGGTCAGACCACTGCGAACAGGTGGTCGGTTGGATTTCAGCTGATACTGCTTCCAGTCGGTTAAGCACCACCCTGTCTTCCACCAAGTCCACTCTCAGTAGCCAAGAGTCTGGTCAACACAATCCTCACCCTGATCATCCTTCCTCCCACCATAGAGGGTCTGGCCAAAGAAGTGATCCCACACTGGGATATAGTGAGGAGCTCGTCTCATCACCAATCCTTCATTTGAACCTCTCTCCAAGCACGCTTGCAGAGGAACATGAGATCTTGTGCCCTGATTCACAACCTCTAGAGGGTACCCAATCACAAGAAGATGACAGAGGGGAACGGCATTTAAGGTCAAAGGAAGTGGATGATGATGATGAGACACAGTTGCCATCAAATCAACCACTATTACTGTCTCAAGACCTTGATGAGAAGGATGATACACAGTTGTCAATGACTGAGTATGTGGTGGGATCAAGAAATGAGGAGGATGATCAGAGTGAGGAAGTGGAGGAGGACTTGGTGGACGATGAGGTCACTGACCCCACCTGGGAAGGTGGAGAGCCGAGCGATGACAGCAGTCCTGAGGGTGAGCCATCTGCAGCACCGCAACAGGCTGGAAGAGGCAGTGGTGTGGCTAAAGAAAGAAGGCGGACCGCACCAAACCGGCCCGCAAATGTTCCACGGAGCACCCCCTTGCGTAAATCTCCCTTGCCAAGGGCTAGGTGTTCCGCGGTATGGCGTTTTTTTAAGGAAAGTGCGGACGACAAAAGAATTGTAGTTTGCAACCTGTGCCACACCAAAATGAGCCGAGGCATGAACACTAGCAACCTCACCACCACCAGCATGATCCGACACATGGCATCCAAGCACCGTAATAAGTGGGAGGAACGCCCGGATCGCCAATCTGTGTCTGCAGGCCACACCACTGCCTCCTCTTCCCCTGTTTTCGGTGCCGGCCAATCGCCTGTCGAAGGCGCAGGCCCGCATACCTCCCACCCTGCACCTGTACCATCTGAAGCACCATCAGCGACCACATCCACTTCCCTATCCCAGCGCAGCGTCCAAATGTTGTTACCCCAGGCATTTGAGCGCAAGCGAAAATACCCAGCCACCCACCCACAGGCCATAGCACTAACCTCACACCTTTCCAAATTACTGGCCATCGAAATGCTGCCATTTAGGCTTGTGGAGACTGAGTCCTTCCGCAGCCTGATGGCAGCAGCTGTCCCTCGGTACGCAGTCCCCAGCCGCCACTACTTTTCCCGGTGTGCCGTCCCCGCCTTACACCACCATGTGTTCCGTAACATCACCCGTGCCCTGACCAACGCAGTTACTGGGAAGGTCCACTTAACGACTGACACATGGACAAGTGCTTGTGGCCAGGGATGCTACATTTCCCTGACGGCACACTGGGTGAATGTCGTGGAGGCTGGGAGCGACTCGGACCCTGGGATGGCACAGGTGCTACCCACGCCGAGGATTGCGGGCCCTACCTCCATCAGGGTTTCCGCCAGCACCTACGTTATTGGCTCCTCCTCCTCCGTTTCCACCTCCGAATTCTCTGCGCGCAGCGCCACTCACCCATCAGCCGGTAGCTGGAAGCAGTGTAGCACTGCAGTGGGGAAGCGTCAACAGGCCGTGCTGAAGCTGATCTGCCTTGGGGACAAACAGCACACGGCCTCAGAGCTGTTGCAGGGGATTAGTCACCAGACCGAGCAGTGGCTCTCGCCACTCAACCTGCAACCAGGCATGGTTGTGTGTGATAATGGGCGTAACTTGGTGGCGGCTTTGGAGCTCGGCAAGCTCACACACATACCATGCCTAGCGCATGTATTTAATTTAGTGGTTCAGCGATTTCTAAAAGCCTACCCCAATTTGCATGATCTCTTGACCAAGGTGCGCCGTGTGTGTGCACATTTCCGTAAGTCATCAACAGCTTCAGCCGGCCTGTTGAAGCTGCAGCAGCGCTTACAATTGCCAGCTCACCGGCTGCTGTGTGACGTGAGCACGCGCTGGAACTCCACCTTCCACATGTTGGCCCGGCTTTGTGAGCAGCAGAGGGCAGTAGTGGAGTACCAGCTGTTACACGGTCGTCGCCTCTCCGTTCAACTTCCTCTAATCAGAAGTGAGGAGTGGGAATGGATGTCAGACCTCTGTGAGGTTTTACGCAATTTTGAGGAATCGACACAGATGGTGAGCGGCGATAACGCTATTATCAGTGTAACCATCCCACTTCTGTGTCTACTGAAACGCTCGCTGCTCACAATTAAAACCGACGCTTTGCATGTGGAAGAGGTGGAAATGGGGGAGGAAGAGCTTACACAAGGTGATAGCCAGAGCACCCTCACTTCGTCTTCTCAGCGACAATTGGAGGAGGCGGAGGAGGAGGAGGAAGACACGGTTGCCTCCGCTACAGAGGGTAGCTATGGAACTTTATTTACATCTCTTCAGCGTGGGTGGGCAGAAGAGGAGGAAGAGGATGAGGAGATTGAGAGTCATCCTCCTGGTGAGGACAGCGAAATCTTGCCTGTTGGTACTCTGGCACACATGGCTGACTTTATGTTAGGCTGCCTTTCCCGTGACCCACGCGTTATACGCATTTTAGACAACACGGATTACTGGGTGTTCACCCTTCTGGACCCCCGCTACAAAGAGAATTTCTCATCTCTCATTCCTCCGGTGGAGAGGACAAGCAAAATGGTGCAATACCAGAAGGTTCTTGTCGAAAAATTGCTCCAAAATTTTCCATCTGACAACGCTGGCGGCAGAGTACGTGCTACCTTGGCCAACCGAGAAGGGGAGAAAAGGGGAGCACACAGCAGTTCCGACAAAGGCAGGGCAACACTCTCCAAGGTGTGGGACACCTTCATGACACCCCGCCAGCACCCTCACCCTGATGCGCAGCCTAGTGTCACAAGGAGAGAAAAGTTTTGGAAGATGGTGAAGGAGTACGTAGCAGACCGTGTCAGCGTCCTCAATGATCCCTCTGTGCCTTACAACTACTTGGTGTCCAAGCTGGACACGTGGTATGAACTGGCACTCTACGCCTTGGAGGTGCTGGCCTGCCCTGCCGCCAGCGTTCTGTCTGAGCGGGTATTTAGTGCTGCTGGTGGCATCATAACAGATAAGCGTATCCGCCTTTCCACCGAAAATGCTGATAGGTTGACACTTATAAAAATGAACAAGGCCTGGATTTCCCCTGACTTCTCCACTCCACTGGAGGAAAGCCCCGGGTGAACATAAAGTCACTTTAGATATGTTATTTACAATGATGGGAATACTCTGTATTCCCATTCACCCCTTCCACCCAAAAACGGGTATATGGTTGACTCTTAATCTTCTCATCCTCCTCCTTCTCTTCCATATGCCCAGTGATATAATTTTTATATAGGGCCAGCTCACCAGCGGGCCCAGTGATATAACTTTTATATAGGGCCAGCTCACCAGCGGGCCCTGTGATATAATTTTTATATAGGGCCAGCTCACCAGCGGGCCCTGTGATATAATTTTTATATAGGGCCAGCTCACCAGCGGGCCCAGTGATATAATTTTTATATAGGTCCAACTCACCAGCGGGCCCTGTTTGACAATTTTTGTGTAGGTCAGCTCACCAGCGGGACTTCTCATATAATGTTTTATTGGGTCAGCTCTCTAGCGGGCCCTCTCATATAATGTTTTATAGCTTCAGCTCACTAGCGGGCCTTCGCATATAATGTTTAGGATGGTCAGCTCCGCAGCAGACCCTCACCCATAATGTTTTAGATGGTCGGCTCAGCAGCAGACCCTCATTCCTAATGTTTTAGATGGTCAGCTTAGCGGCATGCCCTCGCCCCTAATGTTTTAGAGGGTCACCAGCAGGCCATTAATCCTAATTTTTCAAGGCTGTGTATGATGCCCTCCTCTATGTGTAATAAAAGGTGTATTGGAGTGACATTTCTGTCTAATTTTTGGCAGCCCTTTCACTTAGTGCATAGGCTTTATGAGTGTTGGACCACTACCTGAACTATTGTACCACAATGTGAATGAGGCCCTCCATTTTGTGATATACAGGTTGTATCGGAGTGCCTCAGGTCCTCCCATTGAATTAAATAGGGCTGGGGTGTTCGACAGAGCAGAAGGTAGTTCTTGGCTTCATCCACTAAGTCACTTCGTCACTTTTACTCAATGGATCAGACCCCACTGTTCCGACTATAAATTTTGGACTTAACAAGGGCAAACGGACATGTTGTAAAACCTGTGGTAGCTGCGGCCTCCGTTCCTGAATGCTGTACCTTACCCGGGCCATAACCACGTTGAACACCTGCTTTACGCTGCGCACGTTTCCCTCTTAATCATGGCCCCAGTTCCGAAAAATCGATGAAATTTTTTGCAGAATTTGCAGATGATATACAAGTAAATATACAGCAAATACTGTTTGGTAACAATTTTTCGCCTAAAGTCGTTTTTATCTTCCTTTTTGTGTGTTTTACGGTCAGTCTGTAAAAATGGCGTACTACGGGCGAAACATCATTCCCAGCAGCGACGATGGAGTCCAAGATGCATCCAGACATCCTCCCTATGCTGTCCCTGAACCATTTCTGTGGTGTTTCCATCATTTTCTGACCTTTTCCTATGAACCAGGCACCCTCCCCTCATCAGAGCAGGGGGTGCCTGGTGTAATGCTCGAGTCCTCCCATTGACTTCAATGGGGCTCGGGTGCTAGAGTTGTCTGTAATATCTTAGAGGTTAATAGCAATTTTTGTTCTCATTTAAAATAAAGCTGAAATTAAAAGAGGTCAGCACACTGAATATTATTGCTCTTTACATGCTGTTAGCCTTCGATATCACAGTGCACATACCCTGCAAAGCTATTTAGTGTTAGGAAGTGTAGGAATCTGGATCAAACCAAATTTACCATAATAGGGGGGTGGGAAGATAAGTATTTAGAGATTTAAAATGAGCTTGACATACTCTAATTGCTCCACATGATTTTAATACATTATGAAGACAGGCAGTGATGAGATATCTGAGCTTTTATGACAGTAAAAACTGAATTTAATGCAAAACAAAGATTTACATGCGAAAGATGATTTTAATACATTACGAAGACAAGCAGTGATGAAATATCTGAGTTTATATGACAGAAAAAAATGAATTAAATGCAAAACAAAGATTTATGTGTCCCCCACTGTCATACAAATGGTTTGTCCCAATTTTCTCCCAGAATGCATAGCTCCTATACAAAATATTTCAAAACCAACTTGACTTAAAAAACAAACCACTTCCTTTATCTTATTTCATGTGAAAGACATAGGGAACACATTATAAACGCCACCTAGTTTGTTATGAGACAAAATTCTTAAAAGCGATTTTTTATATCCCCAAGTTCGAAATAAAAAAGTATCTGAAGCATAAATGCTGAAAAAAAAAATGAAAAAAATATTTATACATTATATACCAATAAAATAATGGATAAAATCACAGTTATATTCATCTAAAATAATAGGCTGTCTGTAAAATAAGTCATAAGCTGGTGTTATTCAGGAAAAGTTTTATTGCTTATGTTTTTTAATAATTCCCTATACTATAATATTGAACCCACACCCTATATCCTAGTATTATCCTTAATTAACCATTTGAATGCTAGAGGTGTCTGTAATATTTTAGAGGTTAATAGCAATTTTTGTTCTCATTTTAAAATAAAGTTGAAATTATACGACGTCAGCACACTGAATATTATTGCCCTTTACATGCTGTTAGCCTTCTATATCACAGTGCACATACCCTGCAAATGTATTTAGTGTTAAGAAGTGTAGGAATCTGGATCAAACAAATTTTCCATAATAAGGGGGTGGCAAGTTAAGTATGTTGTGATTTAAAATGAGCTTTACACACTCTAATTGCTCAAAATGGTTTTAATACATTACGAAGACAGGCAGTGATGACATTTCTGAACCTTTATGACAGTAAAAACTGAATTTAATGCAAAACAAAGATTTATGTGTCCCCCACTGTCATTCAAATGGTTTGTCCCAATTTTCTCCCAGAATGCATTGCTCCTATACAAAATATTTCAAAACCAACTTGACTTAAAAAACAAACCATTTTCCTTGTCTTATTTCATGTGAAAGACTTAGGGAACACATTATAAACGCCACCTAGTTTGTTATGAGACAAAATTCTGAAAAGCGATTTTTTTATATCCCCAAGTTCGAAATAAAAAGTTTCTGAAGCATAAATACTGGAAAAAAAATAATGCAAAAATATTTATACCTTTTATACCAATAAAATAATGGATAAAATCGCATTTATATTCCTCTAAAATATTAGGTTGTCTGTAAATAAAGTCATAAGCCGGTGTTATTCAGGAAAAGTTTTATTGCTTATGTTTTTTAATAATTCCCTATACTATAATATTGAACCCACACCCTATATCCTAGTGTTATCCTTAATTAACCATTTGAATGCTAGAGGTGTCTGTAATATCTTAGAAGTTAATAGCAATTTTTGTTCTCATTTAAAATAAAGTTGAAATTAAAAGAGGTCAGCACACTGAATATTATTGCCCTTTACATGCTGTTAGTCTTCTATATCACAGTGCACATACCCTGCAAATCTATTTAGTGTTAAGAAGTGTAGGAATCTGGATCAAACAAATTTTCCATAATAAGGGGGTGGCAAGTTAAGTATGTTGTGATTTAAAATGAGCTTGACATACTCTAATTGCTCCACATGATTTTAATACATTATGAAGACAGGCAGTGATGAGATATCTGAGCTTTTATGACAGTAAAAACTGAATTTAATGCAAAACAAAGATTTATGTGTCCCCCACCTTCATTCAAATGGTTTGTGCCAATTTTCTCCCAGAATGCATTGCTCCTATACAAAATATTTCAAAACCAACTTGACTTAAAAAACAAACCACTTCCCTTGTCATATTTCATGTGAAAGACATAGGGAACACATTATAAACGCAACCTAGTTTGTTATGAGACAAAATTCTGAAAAGCGATTCTTTACATCCCCAAGTTCAAAATAAAAAAGTATCTGAAGTATAAATGATGAAAAAAAAAATGAAAAAAATATTTATACATTATATACCAATAAAATAATGAATAAAATCGATGTTATATTCCTCTAAAATTTTAGGTTGTCTGTAAATAAAGTCATAAGCCGGTGTTATTCAGTAAAGGTTTTATTGCTTACGTTTTTTAATAATTCCCTATACTGTAATATTGAACCCACACCCTATATCCTAGTGTTATTCTTAATTAACCATTTGAATGCTAGAAGTGTCTGTAATATCTTAGAGGTTAATAGCAATTTTTGTTCTCATTTAAAATAAAGTTGAAAATAAAAGAGATCAGCACACTGAATATTATTGCCCTTTACATGCTGCTAGTCTTCTATATCACAGTGCACATACCCTGCAAAGCTATTTATTGTTAAGAAGTGTAGGAATCTGGATCAAACCAAATTTACCATAATACGGGGGTGGCAAGTAAAGTATTTAGTGATTTAAAATGAGCTTTGCATACTCTAATTGCTCCAGATGATTTTAATACATTATGAAGACAGGCAGTGATGACATAAATGAGCTTTTATGACAGTAAAAACTGAATTTAATGCAAAACAAAGTTGTATGTGTCCCCCACTGTCATTCAAATGGTTTGTCCCAATTTTCTCCCAGAATGCATTGCTCCTATACAAAATATTTCAAAACCAACTTGACTTAAAAAACAAACCACTTTCCTTGTCTTATTTCATGTGAAAGTCATAGGTAACACGTTATAAACGTCACCTAGTTAGTTATGAGACAAAATTCTGAAAAGCGATTTTTTATATCCCCAAGTTCGAAATAAAAAAGTATCTGAAGCATAAATACTGAAAAAAAAATGAAAAAAATATTTATACATTATAAACCAATAAAATAATGGATAAAATTGCAGTTATGTTCCTCTAAAATATTAGGTTGTCTGTAAATAAAGTCATAAGCCGGTGTTATTCAGGAAAGTTTTTATTGCTTATGTTTTTTCATAATTCCCCATACTATAATATTGAACCCACACTCTATATCCTAGGGTTATCCTTAATTAACCATTTGAATGCTAGAGGTGACTGTAATATCTTAGAGGTTAATAGTAATTTTTGTTCTCATTTAAAATAAAGTTGAAAATAAAAGAGATCAGCACACTGAATATTATTGCCCTTTACATGCTGTTAGTCTTCTATATCACAGTGCACATAACCTGCAAAGCTATTTAGTGTTAAGAAGTATAGGAATCTGGATCAAACCAAATTTACCATAATAGGGGGTGGGAAGTTAGGTATTTAGAGATTTAAAATAAGCTTTACATACTCTAATTGCTCCAGATGATTTTAATACATTATGAAGACAGGCAGTGATGACATATCTGAGATTGTATGACAGTAAAAACTGAATTTAATGCAAAACAAAGATATATGTGTCCCCCACTCTCATTCAAATGGTTTGTCCCAATTTTCTCCCAGAATGAATTGCTCCTATACAAAATATTTCAAAACCAACTTGACTTAAAAAACAAACCACTTCCCTTGTCTCATTTCATGTGAAAGACATAGGAAACACATTATAAACGCCACCTAGTTTGTTATGAGACAAAATTCTGAAAAGCGATATTTTATATCCCCAAGTTTGAAATAAAAAAGTATCTGAAGCATAAATACTGAAAAAAAAAAAATGAAAAAAATATTTCTACATTATATATCAATAAAATAATGGATAAAATCACAGTTATATTCCTCTAAAATATTAGGTTGTCTGTAAATATAGTCATAAGCCGGTGTTATTCAGGAAAAGTTTTATTGCATATGTTTTTTAATAATTCTCCATACTATAATATTCAACCAACACTCAATATCCTAGTGTTATCCTTAATTAACCATTTGAATACTAGAGGTGTCTGTAATATCTTAGAGGTTAATAGCAATTTTTGTTCTCATTTAAAATAAAGTTGAAATTAAAAGAGGTCAGCACACTGAATATTATTGCCCTTTACATGCTGTTAGTCTTCTATATCACAGTGCACATACCCTGCAAAGCTATTTAGTGTTAAGAAGTGTACGAATCTGGATCAAACCAAATTTACCATAATAGGGGGGTGGGAAGGTAGGTATTTAGAGATTTAAAATAAGCTTTACATACTCTAATTGCTCCAGATGATTTTAATACATTATGAAGACAGGCAGTGATGACATATCTGAGCTTGTATGACAGTAAAAACTGAATTTAATGCAAAACAAAGATATATGTGCCCCCCAATGTCATTCAAATGGTTTGTCCAATTTTCTCACAGAATGCATTGCTCCTCTACAAAATATTTCAAAACCAACTTGACTTAAAAAACAAACCACTTTCTTTGTCTTATTTCATGTGAAAGACATAGGGAACACATTATAAACGCCACCTAGTTTGTTATGAGACAAAATTCTGAAAAGCGATTTTTTTTATATCCCCAAGTTCGAAATAAAAATGTATCTGAAGCATAAATAATGAAAAAAAAAAAAATGAAAAAAATATTTATACATTGCATACCAATAAAATAATGGATACAATTGCAGTTATATTCCTCTAAAATATTAGGTTGTCTGTAAATAAAGTCATAAGCCGGTGTCATTCAGGAAAAGTTTTATTGCTTATGTTTTTTAATAATTCCCCATACTATAATATTGAACCCACACTCAATATCCTAGTGTTATCCTTAATTAACCATTTTAATGCTAGAGGTGTCTGTAATATCTTAGAGGTTAATAGCAATTTTTGTTCTCATTTAAAATAAAGCTGAAATTAAAAGAGGTCAGCACACTGAATATTATTGCCCTTACATGCTGTTAGTCTTCAATATCACAGTGCACATACCCTGCAAAGCTATTTAGTGTTAAGAAGTGTAGGGATCTGGATCAAACCAAATTTACCATAATAGGGGGGTGGCAAGTTAAGTATTTAGTGATTTAAAATGAGCTTTACATACTCTAATTGCTCCAGATGATTTTAATACATTATGAAGAAAAGAAGTGATGACATATCTGAGCTTTTATGACAGTAAAAACTGAATTTAATGCAAAACAAAGATATATGTGTCCCCCACTGTCATTCAAATGGTTTGTCCCAATTTTCTCCCAGAATGCATTGCTCCTATACAAAATATTTCATAACCAACTTGACTTAAAAAACAAACCACTTTCCTTGTCTTATTTCATGTGAAAGACATAGGGAACACATATAAACGCCACCTAGTTTGTTATGAGACAAAATTCTGAAAAGCGATTTTTTATATCCCCAAGTTTGAAATAAAAAAGTATCTGAAGCATAAATAGTGAAAAAAAAATGAAAAAGATATTTATACATTATATACCAATAAAATAATGGATAAAATCGCAGTTATATTCCTCTAAAATATTAGGTTATCTGTAAATAAAGTCATAAGCCGGTGTTATTCAGGAAAGGTTTTATTGCTTGTGTTTTTTAATAATTCCCTATACTGTAATATTGAACCCACACCCTATATCCTAGCGTTATCCTTAATTAACCATTTGAATGCTAGAGGTGTCTATAATATCTTAGAGGTTAATAGCAATTTTTGTTCTCATTTTAAAATAAAGTTGAAATTATAAGACGTCAGCACACTGAATATTATTGCCCTTTACATGCTGTTAGTCTTCTACATCACAGTGCACAAACCCTGCAAAGCTATTAAGTGTTAAGAAGTGTAGGAATCTGGATCAAACCAAATTTACCATAATAGGGGGGTGGGAAGTTAAGTATTTTGAGATTTGAAATGAGCTTTACATACTCTAAATGCTCTAGATGTTTTTAATACATTATGAAGACAGGCAGTGATGACATATCTGAGCTTTTATGACAATAAAAACTGAATTTAATGCAAAACAAAGATGTATGTGTCCCCCACTGTCATTCAAATGGTTTGTCCCAATTTTCTCCCTTAATGCATTGCTCCTATACAAAATATTTCAAAACCAACTTGACTTAAAAAACAAACCACTTTCCTTGTCTTATTTCATGTGAAAGTCATAGGGAACACATTATAAACGCCACCTAGTTAGTTATGAGACAAAATTCTGAAAAGCGATTTTTTATATGCCCAAGTTAGAAATAAAAAAGTATCTAAAGCATAAATACTGAAAAAAAAAATGAAAAAAATATTTATACATTATATACCAATAAAATAATGGATACAATCGCAGTTATATTCCTCTAAAATATTAGGTTGTCTGTAAATAAAGTCATAAGCCGGTGTTACTCAGGAAAAGTTTTATTGCTTATGTTTTTTAATAATTCCCTATACTATAATATTGAACCTACACCCTATATCCTAGGGTTATCCTTAATTAACCATTTGAATGTTAGAGGTGTCTGTAATATCTTAGAGGTTAATAGCAATTTTTGTTCTCCTTTAAAATAAAGTTGAAAATAAAAGAGATCAGCACACTGAATATTATTGCCCTTTACATGCTGTTAGTCTTCTATATCACAGTGCACATACCTTGCAAAGCTATTTAGTGTTAAGAAGTGTTGGAATCTGGATCAAACCAAATTCACCATAATAGGGGGGGTGGAAAGTTAAGTATTTAGAGATTTAAAATGAGCTTTACATTCTCTAATTGCTCCAGATGATTTTAATTCATTATAAAGACAGGCAGTGATGACATATCTGAGCTTGTATGACAGTAAAAACTGAATTTAATGCAAAACAAAGATATATGTGTCCCCCACTGTTATTCAAATGGTTTGTCCAAATTTTCTCCCAGAATGCGTTGCTCCTATACAAAATATTTAAAAACCAACTTGACTTAAAAAACAAACCACTTTCCTTGTCTTATTTCATGTGAAAGTCATAGGGAATATATTATAAACGCCACCTAGTTAGTTATGAGACAAAATTCTGAAAAGCGATTTTTTATATCCCCAAGTTCGAAATAAAAAAGTATCTGTAGCATAAATCCTGAAAAAAAAAATGAAAAAAACTATTTATACATTATATACCAATAAAATAATGGATAAAATTGCAGTTATATTCCTCTAAAATATTAGATTGTCTGTAAATAAAGTCATAAGCCGTTGTTATTCAGGAAAGGTTTTATTACTTATGTTTTTTAATAATTCCCTATACTATAATATTGAACCCAAACTCTATATCCTAGGGTTATCCTTAATTAACCATTTGAATGCTAGAGGTGTCTGTAATATCTTAGAGGTTAATAGCAATTTTTGTTCTCATTTAAAAAAAAGTTGAAAATAAAAGAGATCAGCACACTGAATATTATTGCCCTTTACATGCTGCTAGTCTTCTATATCACAGTGCACATACCCTGCAAAGCTATTTATTGTTAAGAAGTGTAGGAATCTGGATCAAACCAAATTTACCTTAATAGGGGGGTGGGAAGTTAGGTATTTAGAGATTTAAAATAAGCTTTACATACTCTAATTGCTCCAGATGATTTTAATACATTATGAAGACAGGCAGTGATGACATATCTGAGATTGTATGACAGTAAAAACTGAATTTAATGCAAATCAAAGATATATGTGTCCCCCACTGTCATTCAAATGGTTTGTCCCAATTTTCTCCCAGAATGCATTGCTCCTATACAAAATATTTCAAAACCAACTTGACTTAAAAAACAAACCACTTCCCTTGTCTTATTTCATGTGAAAGACATAGGGAACACATTATAAACGCCACCTAGTTTGTTACGAGACAAAATTCTGAAAAGCGATTTTTTTATATCCCCAAGTTCGAAATAAAAAAGTATCTGAAGTATAAATAATGAAAAAAAAAAAAAATGAAAATAATCTTTATACATTATATACCAATAAAATAATGGATACAATCGCAGTTATATTCCTCTAAAATATTAGGTTGTCTGTAAATAAAGTCATAAGCCGGTGTCATTCAGGAAAAGCTTTATTGCTTATGTTTTTTAATTCCCTGTACTATAAAATTAAACCCACACCCTATATCCTAGTGTTATCCTTAATTAACCATTTGAATGCTAGATGTGTCTGTAATATCTTAGAGGTTAATAGCAATTTTTGTTCTCATTTAAAATAAAGCTGAAATTAAAAGAGATCAGCACACTGAATATTATTGCCCTTTACATGCTGTTAGTCTTCTATATCACTGTGCACATAACCTGCAAAGCTATTTAGTGTTAAGAAGTGTAGGAATCTGGATCAAACCAAATTTACCATAATAAGGGGGTGGTAAGTTAAGTATTTAGAGATTTAAAATGAGCTTTACATACTCTAATTGCTCCCGATGATTTTAATACATTATGAAAACAGGCAGTGATGACATATCTGAGCTTTTATGACAGTAAAAACTAAATTTAATGCAAAACAAAGATTTATGTGTCCCCCACTGTCATTCAAATGGTTTGTCCCAATTTTCTCCCATAATGCATTGCTCCTATACAAAATATTTCAAAACAAACTTGACTTAAAAAACAAACCACTTCCCTCGTCTTATTTCATGTGAAAAACATAGGGAACACATTATAAATGCCACCTAGTTTGTTATGAGACAAAATTCTGAAAAGCGATTTTTTATATCCCCAAGTTTGAAATAAAAAAGTATCTGTAGCATAAATACTGAAAAAAAAAAAATGAAAAAAAAAATAAAAAAAATATTTATACATTATATACCAATAAAATAATGGATACAATCGCAGTTATATTCCTCTAAAATATTAGGTTGTCTGTAAATAAAGTCATAAGCCGGTGTTACTCAGGAAAAGTTTTATTGCTTATGTTTTTTAATAATTCCCTATACTATAATATTGAACCTACACCCTATATCCTAGGGTTATCCTTAATTAACCATTTGAATGCTAGAGGTGTCTGTAATATCTTAGAGGTTAATAGCAATTTTTGTTCTCCTTTAAAATAAAGTTGAAAATAAAAGAGATCAGCACACTGAATATTATTGCCCTTTACATGCTGTTAGTCTTCTATATCACAGTGCACATACCTTGCAAAGCTATTTAGTGTTAAGAAGTGTTGGAATCTGGATCAAACCAAATTCACCATAATAGGGGGGGTGGAAAGTTAAGTATTTAGAGATTTAAAATGAGCTTTACATTCTCTAATTGCTCCAGATGATTTTAATACTTTATGAAGATAGTCAGTGATGACATATCTGAGCTTTTATGACAGTAAAAACTGAATTTAATGCAAAACAAAGATTTATGTGTCCCCCACTGTCATTCAAATGGTTTCTGCCAATTTTCTCCCAGAATGCATTGCTCCTTTACAAAATATTTCAAAACCAACTTGACTTAAAAAACAAACCAGTTCCCTTGTCTTATTTCATGTGAAAGACATAGGGAACACATTATAAAGTGTCTCTTTGGAACAGAGTATTTGAGTTCATTTTCCAGGTCATCCAACAGAGCTTGGGCAAAGGGGCACTGCCAAAAAACATGCAGGGCAGTTTCTTCTGCCACGCATCCTCTAGGGCAGTGTCTATACCTGCATAGGTTCCTTGCATGCATGAATGACCTGAGAGACAGACCACCCTGAATGGCCATCCATGCAGTGTCCTTGTGTCTGTTGGTGAGTCTCCCTGATGACACGTTCTGCCATACCATCTTGGAAGTAGCAGCTGGGAGTCCTGAAATTGTCTCTATAATGTCTTTTGCTCTACTGAGCTTATATATGACCTTTGGGGTCCACAGTTCTGGTTTAACACCCTCCAGTTGGTTCTCTCTCACAAATCTACCAACATCCTGGTAGAACCAGGGGGTAGTCCAGTTGTAAGGGATGGAGCTGTCCCACGTCTCCCAACCAAGTCCCCTCCAAAGAGGAAGCAGGAAGAAGAGGGACATGGCATTACGGGCAGATCCCTGGTCGCTCTCTCTTAAAGTCCTCCGCACACAGTTGCACACAAAGAAGGCCCGCAACATGGTGGGGATGTCTGGCACCCCCTTTTCTCCTTTGTGGGGCTCCTTGTACATAACTGCACGCTTCACTCTGTCCATTTTGGAGCCCCAGATGAAGTGAAACACTGCCCTTGTGATGGCTCTGCAAATTGTTGCCAAGGGTGGCCAAGCTTGGGCCATGTACTGCAGAACTGGAAGGATCTCATTCTGCAGTACCAGTATTTTTCCCTCTATGGTGAGGTCCCTGAGGCTCCATAGTCCAAATTTCTGTCTGACTTTTGCTAGTCTTTCATCCCAACACTTCAGGGCCGCTCCTTTTCCACCAAACCAGACTCCCAGGATTTTGATGAGGCCTTGTCATGGTTTTTGAAGACTCTCAGACTTAAGGTTTGGTAAAATTTAACTTTATTAAAAGTTAAAGGCAGTCCCCATAGGGTAAACATACATAACAATATAACATCAATAGAACATACAAAAGGTTCTACAGGCCTTGCCTAAATACCGGGCAAGGCAACCCAAGTGACAATATTAATGACAGGCTCTACCGGCCTTGCCTATACCGGGTAAGGCAACGTGAGATGATAATTCCGCTTCTACCGCCTTACCAATACCGGGTAAGGCAGCCCAACGGGATGCTGAATGTAGGCTCTAAAGGCTCTGCCAATACCGGGTAAGTCAACCTTTAAAATGGTGAGTTACAAGGTTCTACCAGCCTTACCAATACCGGGCAGGGCAGCCTAAGGAGGTACTCTAGTAGGCTCTACCGGCCCTGCCAATACCGGGTGAGGCAACCTACAGGATGGTAACGTCAAGATTGTACCGGCCTCACCAATACCGGGTAGGGCAGCCTGAGCAAATAGACCAGCTGTTAGGTGACTAAGACAGCAGAGAGCATAAGCCTAGAGGTCTTACTCAGCAGAAGTCTATAGCCAGGGATAATCAGACAACTGCAAGGAAGTGGACAGCGACTGACCACAGTACTGGATGTTCAGGAGCAAACCAACGTCCGCACGTTGGGACTAATGGTAAATAGCGCCACCAGGTTTAAGGAGTAAACCAGCGTCCGCACGCTGGAACCAACAATGTATATTGCAACCAGGTTTAGTGGAGCAAACCAGCAACCACACGCTGGAACCAATAATGTATATCACAACCAGGTTTAGTGGAGCAAACCAGCATCTGCACGCTGGAACCAACAATGTATATCGCAACCAGGTTTAGTGGAGCAAACCAGCGACCGCACGCTGGAACCAACAATGTATATCGCAACAGATTTAGTAGAGCAAACCAGCGTCCACACACTGGAACCAACAATGTATATTGCAACCAGGTTTTGTGGAGCAAACCAGCGTCCGCACGCTGGAACCAACAATGTACATCGCAACCAGGTTAGTGAAGCAAACCAGCGACCGCACGCTGGAACCAACAATGTATATTGCAACCAGGTTTAGTGGAGCAAACCAGCGTCCGTACGCTGGAACCAACAATGTGTATGCAATAGCGAGGAGAACAATGTCGCCGAAGCGACAGCTGGAGCGCGAGACTCAGGAACTCGTACAGGTTAACCCGCGCGGTGCTGGAGCACAGGAACCCCGGAACACAGGCACACCGGAACGCTGGAACACCGGAACATTAACGTACAGGAACACTGGAACACTGGAACGTTAATGTACAGAAACACTGGAACACCGGAATGTAGCATACAGGAACACTGGAAACAGGCCCAGAGATCTGACAAGCAGGTCAGGCACAGTGGAGTCAGAGACACCACGAAAAGGCAACCTGGAAGTGCTCAACCTGGGTTTAAAAAGGTTGTGTGAGGAGGGCTAATGACAGACCGCCAATCACGAATACTCAGCAGGTGATAGACAAAGAGCAGCATGAATCACGGGCACCGTGATAGTACCCCCCTTTCAAAGACCCCCTCTCCTAGAGTAGGGTTCAGGCTTCTGAGGGTATTTGGCATGAAATACTCGTAGTAATTTGGGTGCATTAAGGTCCTTACTGTCAACCCAGGAACGATCTTCAGGACCATAACCTTTCCAATGCACCAGATACTGTACCCTTCCTCTACGTCTGTGGGAATCAATAATGCTTTGTACTTCATACTTCCCCTGCCCCTCGACTTCAACAGGACCTGGCATCACAGGTGTGGTAGTATAACGGTTACAAACCAGAGGTTTAAGGAGAGACACATGGAATTCGTTATGAATGCACATAGAAGCAGTCAATTCCAAGGCATAAGAAACAGGGTTAATTTTGCAAATGATCTTGTACGGACCAATGAACCGAGGTGCCAGCTTATTAGATGGGACCTTGAGTTTTAGAATCTTGGAGGACAGCCATACTCTATCCGACTTGGAAGGAAACCGCTGGAAGCCTTCTGCGATTGGCATGACGCTGATATAGCTGAAAAGACTGGCCCAATGCCCTCTGAACTTGTGCCCATGTGGAACGGAGTTCCTCTATATGCTCATCCAGAGCTGGAATCTGCTGTGATTGAAAGGAATCCGGGAGCAGGCAGGGTTGGAACCCATAATTGGTCAAAAACAGAGAGCTCCCGGAGGAAGAATTAACTGCGCAGTTCCTGGCGAACTCTGCCCAAGGCAACAAGTCGGCCCAATTATCATGATGGTCAGTCACAAAACATCGCAGAAACTGTTCCAATCCTTGATTGGCCCTCTCAGCGGCCCCGTTAGTCTGGGGATGATATGCCAAGGAAAATAATATCTGTATGCCCATCTGTTCGCAAAATGCCCTCCAGAATCTGGACACAAACTGGCTCACCCTGTCAGACACCAGCACCCTGAATACTCCATGTAACCGAAATACTTCTCGAGTGAATACCATTGCCAGTTCTTTGGCCGAAGGAAGGTCACGGAGGGGTACGAAGCGTGCCATTTTAGAGAACCTGTCTACCACCATCAATATGAAAGAGTACCCTCTAGACATGGGTAATTCTCCCATAAAGTCGATAGAAACGTGAGACCAAGGGCGTTCACCATTAGTCACCGGCTGAAGCAAGCCCAGAGGGAGATGTCTAGGGGTTTTGGCACGGGCACAGGTGGCACAGGCATTCGTAAAATTGGTACAATCAGCTCTCATAGAAGGCCACCAAAATAGCTGAGAGAGAGACCAGAACAATTGATCCCTACCAATATGTCCCACAGCCTTAGAGGAGTGGTAGGTCTCAAGTAATCAAGTATGGAATGGCTCAGCGACAAAACATTTGCCCACTGGAGTCTCATGAGGAGCAGAGGCTTGGGATGTCAAAATCTCCTCCCCTAGTGGTGAAGTAATACTAGTACGTATGGTAGCCATTATTCGATCAGGTTGAATGAGAGGTGCTGGTACCTCTTCTCTGTCAACCTCTGCTTCAAATTGTCTAGACAGAGCATCAGCCCTAACATTCTTTGATCCCAGCAGGTATGATACAACAAAATTGAATCGGGATAGAAACAGTGCCCATCTGGCCTGGCGAGAAGACAGTCTCTTGGCCTCAGAAAGATACGTCAGATTCTTGTGATCAGTTAGAATCAAAACAGGGTTTTTTGTGCCTTCAAGTAAATGACGCCATTCTTTCAAAGCAAGGATAATGGCCAGTAATTCTCGATCACCAATCTCGTAATGACTTTGAGCAATAGTCAATTTTTTTGAAAAGAATCCACAGGGTCTGAGTGTACCGCCTTTAACCTGTCGCTGAGAGAGCACCGCCCCGACCCCAATATCTGAGGCATCAACTTCCAAAGTAAAGGGAAGTATTGGATCAGGGTGGGACAAAACAGGCGCTTCAGCAAAGGCTACCTTCAACTTCTCAAAGGCCTCTTCAGCAGTCACCGGCCAGCGGGATGGGTTAGCGCCCTTATGCGTGAGGTCAGACAGAGGTTTCACAATAGAGGAGAAGTTTTTAATAAACTTTCTGTAATAATTGGCGAAGCCCAGAAACCGTTGGATGGCTTTGAGGCTCTTGGGTTTAGGCCATTGTAAGACTGCCGTCAATTTCTCTTTATCCATGGCAATGCCGTCTTTGCCAATTATAAACCCCAGAAACGGTACACTGGTTTTGTGGAACTCGCATTTCTCCAGTTTACAGAATAATTTATTTTTTCGTAAGCGCAGCAAGACTTCAGACACATCCTTGATGTGTTGTGACAGGTCTTTGGAGTGGATAAGTATGTCGTCAAGATAGACTACAACACAAGTTTGTAACATATCTCTAAGAACGTCATTGATCAGTTCTTGAAATACTGCAGGAGCATTACATAGACCAAATGGCATGACTAGGTATTCATAATACCCAGATCTCGTATTGAAGGCAGTTTTCCCACTCATCACAGGCTCTGATACATATCAAATTGTAGGCTGCCCTTAGGTCCAATTTGGTGAAAATCGAGGACCCCTTAAGTCTATCAAACAGCTTGGTGATGAGTGGGATTGGGTAGGCATTTTTTGCCATCAGCTTATTCAGCCCAGGATAGTCTATGCAAGGTCGCAGTTCGCCACTTTTTTCTTAACAAAAAAGAACCTGGCACCGGCCGGAGAAGTAGATTTCCTTATGATCCCTCTACTGAGGGCATCTGCTATGTATTCCTCCATAGCTTGGTTCTCCTCACAAGACAATGGATACGTGCGTCCCCTCGGTGGTACTGCTCCAGGACTCAGTTCTATGCGACAATCGTATGGTCTGTTCTGAGGTAGGGCGCCAGCCTCTCCCTTACTGAAAACGTCGCTAAACTGCTGGTAGGCATCAGGTAGTGAAGGGGAGGTGCACAAGACCTTAACAGGATGGGTAACACACTTATCCATACAGAACTGAGACCAAGCAGCAATCTCACATTTCTGCCAAATAAATTGTGGGTTGTGCAATTGTAACCAAGGAAAGCCCAAAATCACGGCATGGTGAGGAGAATTAATCAATTGGAACTGCTGCTCTTCCTTGTGAAGAGCCCCAATAGTCAAGGACAAGGGAATCGTTTCAAAAGTAACTTGGGCGGGTTCCAAAGGTCTGTCATCAATTGCCTCAATAGCAAGAGGGGTTTCTCTCTGAATCCGTGGTACCCCATGCAATTCAGCAAAGGTATTGTCCATAAAATACCCAGCAGCACCAGAATCAACCAAGGCCAAAATCTCAACCGAGCGTTGTGCCCATGACAATACCACATGTATGGTGGGTTTAAGTGTGCCCAACAATGGGGACGATTGGACACCACCTAGGGCCTGTCCCCCAAGGTACCCTAGGTGTGTTCTTTTCACGACGTACCGGACAAGATCTTAACAGGTGACCATTTTTACCGCAATACAGACATAAACCTTGTGTCTTGCGATACCTTCTCTCCTCCTTAGTTAACCTAGTGAAACCAACCTACATAGGTTCACTTGGTTCCAGAACAGGTTCACTAGGTTTGGATGTCGAGGGAGGGTTGGGTGGGCAAAATATGCTACTGGACCCATTATTTTTTAACCATACTCATTGCTCTCTGGCAGTTAATCTTTCACGTATTCTGGGGTCAATTAGAATCACGTATTCGATATAATCATCTAGGTCAGTAGGTAAATCTTTTGCTGCGATCTCATCTTTAATCTGGTCACTCAATCCTTGAGCAAAGGCTGCCAACAGGGCCTCATTATTCCATCCTACCTCTGCTGCCAAGGTGCGGAATTCAATGTCAAAATCGCCAACCGTGCGCCTGCCCTGTTGTATCTCCATGAGACGTTTAGCAGCAGAGGTAGTTCTACCAGGAGGCTCAAATACTCTCAGAAAGGATTGCACAAAATCACAGAAATTCTTTGTGCAAGGTGGGTTGGCCCAAGCCAATGCTCTGCCAGTCAGCAAGGATATCATGAACCCAACCTTGCTGTGATCACTAGGAAATGCGTGTGCCATCAATTCCATAAATATCTCAAGTTGATTGATAAACCCTCTACATAGTTGAGGGTCGCCGTCATATCTCAGCGGTAAGGGTGCAGAAGCCGTTAACCCTTTGACTGCGGCCCCTGAGGGCCTAGACTCATTCTCCGGTGTCATAATTGGCGAGACCACCGGGTTAGCACCGGACTTATCTGCAAGTACCATGCATTCAACAATAGTTTGGATAGCCACCCCTAGCTGATCCAAATGTTGCTCGAGCGTATCCATCCTCCAATGGATATTCTGTGCGTTACCGTCACTCTTAGTGTCTGAGGTCATGGCCCTTTCGTACTGTCACGGTTTTTGAAGACTCTCAGACTTAAGGTTTGGTAAAATTTAACTTTATTAAAAGTTAAAGGCAGTCCCCGTAGGGTAAACATACATAACAATATAACATCAATAGAACATACAAAAGGTTCTACCGGCCTTGCCTAAATACCGGGCAAAGCAACCCAAGTGACAATATTAATGACAGGCTCTACCAGCCTTGCCTATACCGGGTAAGGCAACCGTGAGATGATAATTCCGCTTCTACCGGCCTTACCAATACCGGGCAAGGCAGCCCAATGGGATGCTGAATGTAGGCTCTACCGGCCCTGCCAATACCGAGTAAGGCAACCTTTAAGATGGTGAGTTACAAGATTCTACCGGCCTTACCAATACCGGGCAGGGCAGCCTAAGGAGGTACTCTAGTAGGCTCTACCGGCCCTGCCAATACCGGGTGAGGCAACCTACAGGATGGTAACGTCAAGGTTCTACCGGCCTCACCAATACCGGGCAGGGCAGCCTGAGCAAATAGACCAGCTGTTAGGTGACTAAGACAGCAGAGAGCATAAGCCTAGAGGTCTTACTCAGCAGAAGTCTATAGCCAGGGATAATCAGACAACTGCAAGGAAGTGGACAGCGACTGACCACAGTACTGGATGTTCAGGAGCAAACCAACGTCCGCACGTTGGGACTAATGGTAAATAGCACCACCAGGTTTAAGGAGTAAACCAGCGTCCGCACGCTAGAACCAACAATGTATATTGCAACCAGGTTTAGTGGAGCAAACCAGCGACCGCACGCTGGAACCAACAATGTATATTGCAACCAGGTTTAGTGGAGCAAACCAGCGACCGCACACTGGAACCAACAATGTATATCGCAACCAGGTTTAGTGGAGCAAACCAGCGTCCGCACGCTGGAACCAACAATGTATATCGCAGCCAGGTTTAGTGGAGCAAACCAGCGACCGCACGCTGGAACCAACAATGTATATCACAACCAGGTTTAGTAGAGCAAATCAGCGTCCGCACACTGGAACCAACAATGTATATCGCAACCAGGTTAGTGGAGCAAACCAGCGACCGCACGCTGGAACCAACAATGTATATCGCAACCAGGTTTAGTAGAGCAAACCAGCGTCCGCACGTTGAAACCAACAATGTGTATGCAATAGCGAGGAGAACAATGTCGCCGAAGCGACAGCTGGAGTGCGAGACTCAGGAACTCGTACAGGTTAACCCACGCGGTGCTGGAGCACAGGAACCCCTGAACACAGGCACACCGGAACGCTGGAACACCGGAACATTAACTTACAGGAACATTGGAACACTGGAACACCGGAACGTTAATGTACAGGAACACTGGAACACTGGAATGTAGCATACAGGAACACTGGAAACAGGCCCAGAGATCTGACAAGCAGGTCAGGCAGAGTGGAGTCAGAGACACCATGAAAAGGCAACTTGGAAGTGCTCAACCTGGGTTTAAAAAGGCTGTGTGAGGAGGGCTAATGACAGACAGCCAATCACGAATACTCAGCAGGTGATAGACACAGTGCAGCACGAATCGCGGGCACCGTGATAGGCCTGTCCTTATGGGGAAAGGTAAGGGGTCAGAAGACAGGTGCCACTCCCCGAAGAGCATGGTCTCTGACTTCCCGCAGTTGACCTTTGCACCCGAAGCTTTGCCAAAGTCCTCGCATGTCTGGACGAGCTCTTTCACTGATTGCTGGTCAGAGCAGAAGATCGTTACATCGTCCATGTACAGCGAGCACTTTGCCTCTTGTCTGCCACGTATTGGTGCAGTGATCCCCCTGATCTCTGGATTCCGCCTGATGCATTCAGCGAAGAGCTCTATACAACAGACAAAAAGGAGAGGTGAGAGAGGGCAACCTTATCTGATCCCAGAAAGTACTGGAAAGGAGTCAGTCTTCCAGCCGTTCACCAGCACCATACTGAAAATGTCAATGTACATTAGGTTAACATATGAACAGAACATTTCTCCCAGCCCAAATCTGCGCAGTGCCTTGCCCATGAATTCGTGAGAGACACGGTCAAAGGCCTTCTCCTGATCAAGGCTGACCAGGGCTGCCTTTGTACGGCGGTCTCTGATATAGTGGACCGTGTCTCCGATTAGGGCAAGGTTATCTGCTATTCTGTGACCGGGAATGCCGCAGTTTTGGTCTGGGTGAACAATCTGACCAATGAAGTACACGAAAAAAGTCCGCACTCAGATAGATAATGTATAAAATCGTTGCTATTCTTTATTCATTTAAAAGCTTGTGAGACATAAGTCATACAACATATATACACTCCACAACTTCCTAATGCGTTTCGGACCTACGAGGTCCTTACTCATAGGAACCGTGGCCGGAAACTTAGGGAGTTTAAATAGGCAACAAAGTATCACTCCCACCTCCCGATGCCACGTACACATATAAAACCCGGACTGGATAAAAAACCAATCACCTGTAAAAACAGGATTGGTTAATCAAAAGGATAGTAATCGTGTTGTATATAAATAGAAGATATATAGTCCTGTTCTAATTAGACTAAACTGTGACACACATAGGAGTCTACACCATTACCCCTAATTCACATCGGACCAAAACAATAAACTCCATTCTTATTTTAAACAACCACGTGTAGCTGTACTATAAAGCGACACACCATATAAACTTAATATTGGACCATGTGAAAATAGGGAAATGGTCGATAGAATGAAGCTCCAACTTTTTTCTGCAAGAACAAAATTCTAGTAAAATAAACTCAAATCCCATTCTGCATTCATACCCTTTGGAATTCTTGTGTCCAGGGTAAAAATCCAAAACATCTCACGTCTATCCAAATCAATAGTATGACTACCTCCTCTAGGATGTCTTGGAACTTTGTCTATACCACAAAAAGTTAGAGCTTCCACACCTACCCCATGGGAAGAAAAATGTCTAGCTACAGGTGACCTCATATCGCCACTATCGATAGCATTAAGATGTTCACGCATTCTTTCTTTCAATCGCCTAGTGGTTCGTCCAACATATTGTTGGAAGCACAGAGAGCAGGTGATGAGATAGATTACATTTGCAGTATTGCAATTCAAAAAACTATTAATATTGTACGTCTTCTTTGTAATGTTACTATCAAACGATGTAGTAACCTTCGCAAAACTGCAACATTTACATCTGCCCCCACACCTGTAAAAACCCTTCACTGACAACCAGTTGTTTTTCGATTGATTCTTCTTAAAAAACATACTAGGGGCCAACCTACTACCTAAACTTGGAGCTCTACGGCTTGCAAACCTTACACCTCCGTCAAGAATTTCTTTGACAACCACATCTCCATATAATATGGGTAACAAATTCCGAACTGTACTACAAATTTTGTTATATTCCTGACTATATTCTGTGACGAAGGTGAGAGGTTGTACATTCTTACCATTCAAAATATCATTTTTATTTTTGTTTTTGTACTTCCCCTTCCGAAAAGAGTTGTTAATTAAAACATCACGGTCAAGACTGTCCACGGTGTCCCTCGCTTTTTTAATTTGGGTACTTTTATACCCCCTCGCTTCTAACCTAAGAGTAAGTGCATCTGCTTGTTCTAAATATAATTCCTGTTTGCTACAAATCCGTTTTAATCGAATAAACTGACCCCTCGGAATATTGTTTATCTGGTGTTTGGGGTGACAGCTACTAGCAAACAAAAGTGTGTTCCCTGCATTAGGTTTACGGAAGACATTAACTTGTATGTCTCCAGTATTAACATCACCCATCAAACTAACATCCAGATAGTCAATAGTATCTTTATGGGACATATACGTGAATTTCAAACCACATCCATTGGAGTTGAGATACTGAACGAAATCCGTGATCCTCTGTTCCCCGCCACACCAAATAAAAATTAAATCGTCAATATACCTATAAAAGTGTTTAATATAAGGTCTAAATGGATTTGTATCACCAAAAACGTGGAGCCGCTCCCACCAACCTACAAAAAGGTTGGCAAAAGAAGGGGCAAATTTTGCCCCCATTGCAGCTCCACGCTTCTGTAGATAAAAAACACCATCAAAGGAAAAATAATTGTGTGTCAGGAGATAGTCCACGGATTCCATCAAAAAGCATCTCAACTCCAATGAATAATTGCTCTCTGTATCAAGAAAGTAGCTCACTGCTTGTTTCCCAGCATCATGAGGAATGCTGGAATATAAAGATACTGCATCAACAGTGAGCCACATACAATCCGCCGTCCACTTAACATTCTGCATAATCTGAAGAACATGTGATGTATCACGTAAATATGTCGGCAGTCCCTGTACTAAAGGTTGTAAGTATTGATCTACCAAATCTGACAGGTTCTCATTAAGGGAACCTATCCCAGACACAATGGGACTGCCAACTGGACGTATTAAGGATTTGTGTGTCTTAGGTAAATAGTGGAAAATAGGTATGACCGGATATTCTACACACACAAATTTCGCTTCTTTATTCAATAAACAACCAGTGGATAGACCTAAGTCCACAATATCCTCAAGTTGCTTCTGAAATTGAAGTGTAGGATCTTTATCAAATACAGTATAAGTATCCACATCTAATAATTGACGAAGAGCCTCATTACGATAATCTTCTTTATCCAACACGACCACATTACCTCCTTTATCTGAATTACGTATGACGATACCATCGTCTTTCTCCAATGATCTAAAAGCTATCATTTCAGCTTTAGAGAGGTTAGTGTAGCCATGTTTGGATTCTTTAGAAACATCCATTGATATTTTAGTTAATTCACGTTCAATACATTTCTGAAAAGTATCAATATGAGGTCCTCTGAACTGTATAGGATAAAACCTAGACTTCAATGATATTTGAGTAGAAATCCTATCTGTGTCACACTTCGAAACTCCAACTCCAGAGAGGGTATGCAAATCTAACAATACACATTGTTCGTTGAAGGACCAAAATCTGTCCCCACTCTCACTGGTAGGACCTTTTGAAAAATCCCAATCAATGTCAGGGGACACATCATCAAGCCCCTCAACAAAACAAGAAGAGTCACCACCAGATACAGCTAATCTAGTGGCCGGATGGTAATACTTCTTCAATGTAAGTGTGCGAACAAATCGGTTGACATCTAATAAAGTATTGAATAGACAGAAATGTTTAGTAGGTGAAAAACTTAACCCTTTAGACAAAAGGCTTATCTCATCACTATTCAAATTTCTTTTGGACAAATTAATTACATTGGAACTTAGAGTATTATTTGTAATATCATTTGAAGTAATTAAATCCACATCTATGATTCTTCTATGTTTCTTCCCTGCTCTCCTGGTATGCCTGATTTTAAAGTCCCTCTTGTAACCCTCCGATTGTCTTTGAGAGCTCCGTTTTTTGAAGAATCATGATCTTCAACCCCAGAACCTTTCTTCGAACTTTTCTTCTTCTTTTTCTTTGTTCCCTCATTGATACCATTATCATCTCCAACATCAGGGGGATTCAATTTGAATCCTTCGTCAGTATCCCCATCCGATGTTTCCCATTCCTGGTCTGAGAACACCACTCTTTTATTTCTGAGAGAGGACCTTCTCTTGTTGTTTTTATAATTAGAGCTCATATTCCTCCATATATACACTTGTTGTGAATCATAATCCATTTTATCTCTCAGAAATTTAATTCTCTTAAACTCAGAAATGGAAGACTCCAATTTCTCAATATTTTTCTTCAATTTAACATCCAAGTCCTTGAATGTGGAAGTATCAGACAGTGGGGTGAGTTGTAATTGTAATTGTTTAATCTCATCCTGTACCACTGTAAGTTGTTCTTTCTTATATTCAATAATGAATGTGATTAATTTCAACGAACAAGAGGTTAATTCGGCATTCCATTTTTCTATAAAAGCAGGATCAGTAACTGCAAAAGATGGGAATTTTTTAATCCTTAATCCTCTGGGAATCCTGTTGACTTTAAGATAATTTTCCAAAGTATTTATATCCCACCATAAATAAGCCTCTTTGGTCATAACTTTGTCTATTTGTTTAAACACATCTTTAACATTGATGTCTTCTTTCAAAACAGTGTCCATTTGTAAATTGAAAACCCTCTCAGAAATGATTCTTCTAATATCAACATCCATGTCTCTCAAACAAAAACTCATAGTTTGATCCTCTGGAATATCCATAGCAACATTTTCTGTATCCATATTGCAAAATATGTTAACACTGGACAACAAACTATGTAGGCTGCTTCACCCAGTGAGACTCTCTATCCCTGCAAGTTGCTAGACACAGCAGTCTATAATCAGCAATAGTAATCAGGTGTAACTTTCACGTATACTCCCAGAAAATAACCCGCTTTCAAACCAATGAGAGTAAAACCATATCGAGCTGGTTCTGGAGAAAATGTATAGAAAAGAGAACGAAACCGCTCAGATATCTAAATAAAGGCACCAATATTGCTGAATTATAAATACATATATATAGGCAGGTGTCAGCAGCACGGGAAAATTTCACTCACCATGGGTCTTCCAAGCCATACATACGGAATCCTGGTAGATCCAAACAAATGATCTCTCACCGCGATTCTCCTAGATTGTAAATATATAACCTTCGAATAGTCTTGAGTGTTAACCCCATCGATGCTGGACAAGGATCCCCACACCTTGAAACTTGAATATAGAAGTACACGAAAAAAGTCCGCACTCAGATAGATAATGTATAAAATCGTTGCTATTCTTTATTCATTTAAAAGCTTGTGAGACATAAGTCATACAACATATATACACTCCACAACTTCCTAACGCGTTTCGGACCTACGCGGTCCTTACTCATAGGAACCGTGGCCGGAAACTTAGGGAGTTAAAATAATTTAAAATTAATCTGACCAATGACCCTCTTTAGCCTGTTGGCTAGTACCTTGGCGAGGATCTTGTAGTCCACATTCAGGAGAGAGATGGGCCGCCAATTTTAAAGGTCACATCTCTCTCCCTTCTGTTTATACAAGATCGTGATCATCCCCTCCCTTAGCGTCGGAGGCATTCTGCCCTCCGCCACCATCTCCTCGTATAGTTCAAGCAGGTCCGGGCCTATGAGGGCCCACAGCTTTATATAAATTTCAGCTGGGAGACCATCACAGCCCGGGGTCCTGCCCGACTTGAAGGATCTGGCAGCAGAGAACAGCTCCTCCAATGCCAGGGGGGAGTCCATAGCTGCTCTACCTGCATGATCAACAGAGTTAGTGATATCTGACAGGAAATTATCAGCTTGGTCTGTGTCTGTGTCTTTGGGGGAGTAGAGGTCTCTGTAGAAGTCTGTGACCACTTTCATGACCCCTTCCTTCCCCTCTTGGATTCTGCCATCTCTGTCCCTCAGTTCTATCAGGGGAGTGTGTGCAGAGTGTAGCTTCCTGAAAAAGAAAGAATTACATTTCTCACCCTTCTCCAGGTATTCCACCTTGGAAAGGAAGATAATGCGTCTGGACTCCTCCTCAAAGTGCCTTTTCTGGCCCTCTTTGGTCTCATCCACCTCCTTTCTCACATCCCAGCCAAAGAGTTGGAGGTCCTGCAGGGAGTGCAGTTTCCTTTGAAGTCTCCTGAGTTCACTTCTCCTCTCGCACTCCTGGCATCTGCCTTTTGCCTGAAAGAAACTGCGGAATTTAACTTTCATAAACTCCCACCACTGGGCCACAGTGGGGAAGTACACTTTATTTAGTTTTCACATTTTATAAGCACCCCGCAGCTCCTCTACAATCTCCTCTCTTTTCAGCAGGGCACAGTTCAACTTCCTGGAGCCTGGACAGGGAGGAAACCCTTTACCCAAAACCCCTTGTAAGTGAAAGGCCCTGTGGTCAGAGAAATAGCAGGGGACCATAGAATGCCACTTGTGCTCTACTGTTCTGGAGGTGAACAGGAAGTCAATCTGAGAACACGTTGAGCCATCGGGGTGGCTCCAAGTATAATCAACGGAGCCCGCCCCAATGGAGCCCACCGCGTCCTACAAGGACGCCTCCCTGACCATCTCTATTAGTAACCTGGATGTTTTATCCAGCTTTGCATTATGGCAGGAGCTGCGCCCATCCTCCTCAATTGGGCAATTAAAATCCCCACCCATCACCACTGCCCGGGTGGTAGCGAGCTGTGTCCGCAGGTGCTGGAAAAGCTTCAGTCGCTCATTTCTCTCAGGGGAGGCGTACATGTTGATGAGCCGCACAGGCTCACCTGCCCAGGAGCCATCTACGACAAGAAGTCTGCCGCAGACTAGCTCCTGGACAGAATCAAATGCGAACCGCCCCCCTCTGATCAAAATGACTACACCTTAGAGCTGCCCCCACCCGACCAGTACGAGGGGCCATGGGGCCATTGCCTCATGAGATGCCTGTAGGATTGAGAAAAAGGTAAGGCACATTCCTGCAACATATATATATATCACTTCCATGGGAAGAGAGAAAAGTTAGTATTTCCTGTCGCCTGTACTAGTCAATGATGCTCCTCACATTAATGGTAAATGCTGAAAGAGATGCCATTAGTTGGGAGAAGAATAGGTTAGATAGGACATATAGACAGTGACACTAGTTACCACTCTCCGCAGTTGGGTTCTCCCCTCCTCCTCCTCAGTCTGGAGGTTCATCAGTCTGTAGAACACATGCCAAGAAGTCCAGGATGTCAGCATAATACTGTCCTTTTCCCTCTAAGGCTGGGCGTCCAGGGGGGCTCACTGCTTTTTCCATGCCCCCTATGTTGCTGTCCACTTTTGTCTCAGGGAGGGTGTTGTCCTTTGGAGGCACTCTTTTCTGTATGGTGCCTTTATCAGGGCTCTCCTCCTTGTCTTTTTTCCTTTTCCCAGATTTTTTATTTAATTGCTCCTTCAAAGGTGGGCCTGAAAGAGAAGAAACAGAAGACAAGGGAGGGAAGGAATCTGAGGCAGCTGGGGAGGTTGTTATAGCTGCTTCAGGGGGATTAGTGGAGAGCTGTGGGGAGGTGTTAGTTTCAGAGGAGGTGTCAGAAGAGAGAAGCATAGAAGAGGGCTGGGAGGGGAGAGGTTTAGAAGAGGTGTGAGGATTAGTTAAGGTGTGAGGATTAGTGGCATTGTGAGCTGGGAGGGCTAGTTTCACTGCCGCCTGGGAGAGAAGGGAGGCGGTCTGGGGAGTTTCAGTCTTACCCACTGAAGTTTTCTCTGGTGCTGGGGTTTCCTTCTTTTTGCTACCAGGTAATTTTGGTGGGGGACCAGCTTTTTGGAGGCCTTTTCCTGCCGCTGCTGCGTAGATTTTTGCTCTCTGTGGGCAATCCTTAAACGTATGATTGGCTTCTCCAGAGAGGTTGCAGGTCATCTTCCTTGGACAGTCCTTTGTTTCATGCCCTGCCACTCTACAGTTTTTGCATGCACTCTCCTTGCAGTCTTTCCCCTGATGTCCAGTCTGGCCGCACTTACTGCATGTTTGGGGCTGGTCCTGATAAAAGAGGATGCCTGCAGAGTTGCCTAGGGTGAAACTTGGGGGTAGATGTTGCAACCCATCTGGAGATCCCTTGACCTGTCTGAGGCGCACAACAAGGGACCATTTTCCTGTCCAGAAGCCATGTCTGTTCTTTATCTGGGAGGGCTCTCTTACCACAGTGCAGAACCTCTTCAGGAACGCAGAGATGATGTGTCCTGGTGTGTGTGGATTTCTCATTGAGAGAGTTACCCGCCTCTCTTCTCTTTGAATAGGGCAGTTGCCCAAAAAGCGGGAGAAGGGGGGTTCATGTCTCTTTGTGTGCACCATGTCCCAATACCGCTTGCACACATTCATAGAGATGAAGGTGATGTAGAAAATACCGCCCAGGAGATTCTGTATGCTTAGCGTCTCCACTACGGAGAAGTCGCGGTCCAGCACCATTTCTTTGCTGAAAGTCTCACAGTCCAAAGCAGGGCTCCAGCCTTCCACTTCCTTCAACTTCAGCACCACAGTCTGCCTCATCCATGGCTCTAGGTTGGGTACCCTCCCTGGGCTGCGTCTGTTGTCCGCTCCATTTCCATTACTGGACTTGGGTTGACTACTTCCGCTGCCGGAGCTCTGAACTGAGTCAACCATCGTGCCTTCGCTTCTGGGTTTGGTTGCAGTGTCCGCCTGCTCCCCTGTATTGCTGCTGGCTACCCTGGCTCCTCCTACTGTGGCATTCTGTGGGCTCTTCTCCTTAGTGTGTGCTTGAAGGTCTGTAGAGGTCTTGATGGGTGCACAGGTTGCCACCTTTCCCTCTTTCAGAGACTTGTGTCGGAGCCTGTG
Source organism: Rhinophrynus dorsalis (assembly GCA_037306005.1). Lineage (NCBI taxonomy): Eukaryota > Metazoa > Chordata > Amphibia > Anura > Rhinophrynidae > Rhinophrynus > Rhinophrynus dorsalis. The sequence continues at coordinate 67,514,819 of CM074728.1, read as the reverse complement.
TCTTTGTTCTGCTTCTGGCGTATTCGCCGTTTTCCGAATTGTAACTGGTCTTTCTTTGACAATTCCTTCTGGAGCTTTATCAGATTTTGCTACGCAAGTTTCCTTGTAAGGATGTGCCTTGTGCAGTGTCTCTGTGCAGCTCTACCGGTGTTTCCGACGTTTCACGCATACGCGTTTTAGGCGTAACTATTCTTGAGTGGTCCCTTGCTTGTGGTTCAGGCTATGCCTAACTTCAAGTGCACAAGATTCCTTGAGGTGAAGTTCCTGTGCAGTCTTTGTTTCTGCGCTACCAAGAGCTTTCGCAAGTTTCCACAAATTTACTGATTAGACGCAGCTTCAGCTGCGCCAAACTTTGGACCGTGCTGGTTTCCTGGAGGGGAGTTTCCTGCGTAGTCTTTGTTCGTGCGCCGCAGATTGCTTCAGCAGCTTCCACAAATTCACCTTTTAGCGCATTGCTTTCTCAAGCTTCGGCTTGTAGATTGTTCCCTTCGGAGCTCTTACCGCCGCTGGAGAGTGTGCCTTCCCAAAAGGGCTTCTGAGCATCTTCTACCTCACCGGTGTTAGGAAGGGGCGGAGCCCAACCAGCATTAATTTCCCCCGGGTGTTGGCGAATCAGCATCAGACGAAAGCCTTCTCCAACGCCGGAGGAAGTGCCTTCCATTAGGAATACTGTGCTTCTCTAACCTCACCGGTGTTATGCAGTGGCCGAACCACTACAAGCACTAATCTCACCCAGGTGTTGGCGATAGGCAACAGTGAACCACTCACGGACAGCTGTTTCATTGTCAATGCAACTCTTCAGCATGAGGTTGGTAACTACTTTAGTATATTCATTTATATATATATATATATATATATAAATGTTTTTCAGTTGATTTTAATTTTATTTTAATATGTATTGTTTATTATTTCTTTGCTACGTATGATATACAAGGAGTTAGTGCATTTCCACTTGGTAATGAAGTGGATAATATGAGAAGTGATAAAAGGAGACAGACAGAGGAAGCATATTTCTGTTCTCCCCAAGAGAAGGATAGAGAGCTTCTTTGAAACGTATCAGCACATCTATTATTGTTTGTACACAAAGTTGAAAAACGGGAGGGGGGGGCAAGAGCAGCCAGTGGGGCAAGGTGTAGAGCTTCAGTACCCCGCCCCCTCTCCGGCCAAAAGACGGGAGAGGGGGTTAAGGCAGCCCGTGGGGCAAGGTGTAGAGCTTCAGTACCCCCTCCCCCTCCCGGGCCAAAAGGCTCACAGGAGGGGGGAGAGCAGCCATGGGGCATGGTGCAGAGCATCAGTACCCCCTCCCCCTCCCAAATGTCCAAAGACAGGAGGGGGGTGCAGCTGCCCCAGGGGTAAAGGTGCAGAGCTTCAGTACCCCACCCCTCCCGGGCCAAAAGGCTCACAGGAGGGGAGGGCTGCCATGGGGCAAGGTGCAGAGCTTCAGTACCCCGCCCCCTCCCTAGACAAATGATAGGATGGGCCAAGGACAGCCAATGGGGCAAGGTGCAGAGCTTCAGTACCCCGCCCCCTCCCGGGCCAAAAGGCTCACAGGAGAGGGGTGGGGGCAGCTTGTGGGGCAAGGTGTAGAGCTTCAATACCCCTCCCCTCTCCAGCCAAAAGACCAGAGAGAGTATTGGCAGCCCATGGGGCAAGGTGTAGAGCTTTCTTACCCCCTCCCCCTCCCGGGCCAAAAGGCTCACAGGAGGGGGGAGAGCAGCCATGGGGCATGGTGCACAGCATCAATACCCCCTCCCCCTCCCAAATGTCCAAAGACAGGAGGGGGGTGCAGCTGCCCGAGGGGCAAGGTGCAGAGCTTCAGTACCCCAACCGCTCCCGGGCCAAAAGGCTCACAGGAGGAAGGTGAGAGCTGCCAAGGGGCAAGGTGCAGAGCTGCTGTACCCCACCCCCTCCCGGGCCAAAAGGCTCACAGGAGAGAGTTTGCAAGCTGCCCATGGGGCAAGGTGCAGAGCTTCAGTACCCCACATCCTTTTGAATCAGCCATGTCAGCAGGAGAGTTACATATTACACATTTCTATCTATTTATATTATAGTGACTGTATCCCACAATGCATTGCAGCTATAGCCTGCTAATCTTTTACATTGAAATAAGTATATGCCAAAATACACTGCATTTACTAATCCGTAGTCGATTCTACTATAATTAATGCATCCCACAACGCACTAAGTGCACAGAGTGCTAGTCTCATGTGATAATGAGCATATTTGACATTGCACTATATGTACAGATTGCATTTATTTGAGAGAAAAAAAACATAGAGCATGCTATTTCATTACTGTCAGATTTGTAGTTCAAGAGTAATTAAATGATAAAGTATCCCCCTCCTGTCCCTTTTACTGATGTAACTTCTCAGCTTAGAGCAGCAGGGTGGTGTCCAGGCAGATTGCAGAGAGGGACAATCTTCAATTAAAGTGATAGCAATGTTTCACAAAAGCAGCAGCTCCAATTAATCTTCATAGTATTTGGGCCATGGAGAGTGTTATTTCAATACTGTGAGAGTTGTAGTTCAGGAGTAATTGAATGATAAAGTTTCCCCCTCCCGCCCCTTTTACCTAGTATAAGCCCCCTCACCTTAGATGTGGAATCCAGTTCATAGACGAGATAGCTCACATCAAGGGTAAATATTCTATTGCCCCCTTGACAGTTTTTTCAGCTTTTTCCCTTATCTTAATTCAAGATTGTTCCTCTCTGCAATCTACCTGGACACTCCCTGCTGCTCTTAGGTGAGCAGTGTAACATCAGTAAAAGGGGTGGGACGAGGATACTTTAACATTAAATTATTTTTGAACTACAACTCTGACAGAATTGAAATAACACTCTCCAAGGCACAAACACTATGATGACTAATTAGAGCTGCTTTTAATATGAAACATAACTATCCCTTTAAGATAAGGGAAAAACATGTCAATGACGGCAGGATTTCATTGTTCCCACAGTAAGAAAATTGTTATTTGCTATGATCTGGCTGGTCAAGTGACCAGATTCCACATCTGAGGTGAGAGGTTTTACAATATTTATGCTTCAGATATTTTTTTCTTTCTAACTTGGGGATATAAATAATCACTTTACAGAATTTTGTCTCATAACAAACTAGGTGGCGTTTATAATGTGTACCCTATGTCTTTCACATAAAATAAGATGAGGGAAGTGGTTTGTTTTTTAAGTCAAGTTGGTTTTGAAATATTTTATATGACAACAAATCATTAGATATTTGATTTTCCGCCCCCACTATGATACATTTTGTTTGTTCCACATTTCTACACTTCTTAATGCTAAATAGCTTTGCAGGCTAGATGCACTGTGACATATAATACTAATATAAAGGTCAATGCTATTCAATGTGCTGACTTTTAATTTCAGCTTTATTTTAAATGAGAACAAAAATTGCATTTAAAGATATTACAGACACCTCTAGCATTCAAATGGTTAATTAAGGATAACACTAGGATATAGGGTGTTGGTTCAATTTTATAGTATAGGGAATTATTAAAAACCATAAGCAATAAAACTTTTCCTGAATAACGCCGGCATATGTTTTTATTTACAGATAACCTAATACTTTAGAGGAATATAACTGCGATTTTATCCATTATTTTATTGGTATATAATGTATAAAAATCTTTTTCATTTTTTTTTTCAGTATGCTTCAGAAACTTTTTTATTTCGAACTTGGGGATATAAAAAATCGCTTTTCAGAATTTTGTCTCATAACAAACTAGGTGGCATTTATAATGTGTTCCCTATGTCTTTCACATGAAATAAGACAAGGAAAGTGGTTTGTTTTTTAAGTCAAGTTGGTTTTGAAATATTTTGTATAGGAGCAATGCATTCTGGGAGAAAATTGGGACAAACCATTTGAATGACAGTGGGGTACACATAAATCTTTGTTTTGCATTAAATTCAGTTTTTACTGTCATAAAAGCTCAGATATGTCATCACTGCCTGTCTTCATAATGTATTAAAATCATCTGGAGCAATTAGAGTATGTAAAGCTCATTTTAAATCTCTAAATACTTAACTTTCCACCCCCCTATTATGGTGAATTTGGTTTGATCCAGATTCCTACACTTCTTAACACTTAATAGTTTTGCTGGGTATGTGCACTGTGATATAGAAAACTAACAGCATGTAAAGGGCAATAATATTCAGTGTGCTGATCTCTTTTAATTTCAGCTTTATTTGAAATGAGAACAAAAATTGCTATTAAACTCTAAGATATTACAGAAACCTCTAGCATTCAAATAGTTAATTAAGGTTAACACTAGGATATAGGGTGTGGGTTCAATATTATAGTATAGAGAATTATTAAAAAACATAAGCAATAAAACTTTTCCTGAATAACACTAGCTTATGACTTTATTTACAGACAACGTAATATTTTAGAGGAATATACCTGCGATTTTATCCATTTTTTATTGGTATATAATGTATAAATATTTTTTTCAATTTTTTTTTTCAGTATTTATTCTTCAGATACTTTTTTATTTCAAACTTGGGGATATAAAAAATCGCTCTTCAGAATTTTGTCTCATAACAAACTAGGTGGTGTTTATAATGTGTTCCCTATGTCTTTCACATGAAATAAGACAAGGGAAGTGGTTTGTTTTTTAAGTCAAGTTGGTTTTGAAATATTTTGTATAGGAACAATGCATTCTGGGAGAAAATTGGGACAAACCATTTGAAGGACAGTGGGGGGGGTCATAAATCTTTGTTTTGCATTAAATTCAGCTCTTCCTGTCATAAAACCTCAGATATGTCATCACTGCATGTCTTCATAATGTATTAAAATCACTTGGAACAATTAGAGTATGTTAAGCTTATTTTAAAACACTAAATACTTAACTTGCCACCCCCCCTATTATGGTAAGTTTGGTTTGATCCAGATTCCTACACTTCCTACCACTAAATAGCTTTGCAGGGTATGTGCACTGTGATATAGAAGACTAACAGCATGTAAAGGGCAATAATATTCAGTGTGCTAATCTCTTTTAATTTCAGCTTTATTGTAAATGAGAACAAAAATTGCTATTAATCTCTAAGATATTACAGACACCTCTAGCATTCAAATGGTTAATTAAGGATAACATTAGGATATAGGGTGTGGGTTCAATATTATAGTATAGGGATTATTAGAAAACATAAGCAATAAAACTTTTCCTGAGTAACACGAGCATATGACTTTATTTTCAGAGAACCTAATATTTTAGCGGAATGTAACTGCGATTTCATCCATTATTTTATTGGTATATAATGTATAAAAATCTTTTTCATTTTTTTTTTCAGTATGCTTCAGAAACTTTTTTATTTCGAACTTGGGGATATAAAAAATCGCTTTTCAGAATTTTGTCTCATAACAAACTAGGTGGCATTTATAATGTGTTCCCTATGTCTTTCACATGAAATAAGACAAGGAAAGTGGTTTGTTTTTTAAGTCAAGTTGGTTTTGAAATATTTTGTATAGGAGCAATGCATTCTGGGAGAAAATTGGGACAAACCATTTGAATGACAGTGGGGTACACATAAATCTTTGTTTTGCATTAAATTCAGTTTTTACTGTCATAAAAGCTCAGATATGTCATCACTGCCTGTCTTCATAATGTATTAAAATCATCTGGAGCAATTAGAGTATGTAAAGCTCATTTTAAATCTCTAAATACTTAACTTTCCACCCCCCTATTATGGTGAATTTGGTTTGATCCAGATTCCTACACTTCTTAACACTTAATAGTTTTGCTGGGTATGTGCACTGTGATATAGAAAACTAACAGCATGTAAAGGGCAATAATATTCAGTGTGCTGATCTCTTTTAATTTCAGCTTTATTTGAAATGAGAACAAAAATTGCTATTAAACTCTAAGATATTACAGAAACCTCTAGCATTCAAATAGTTAATTAAGGTTAACACTAGGATATAGGGTGTGGGTTCAATATTATAGTATAGAGAATTATTAAAAAACATAAGCAATAAAACTTTTCCTGAATAACACTAGCTTATGACTTTATTTACAGACAACGTAATATTTTAGAGGAATATACCTGCGATTTTATCCATTTTTTATTGGTATATAATGTATAAATATTTTTTTCAATTTTTTTTTTCAGTATTTATTCTTCAGATACTTTTTTATTTCAAACTTGGGGATATAAAAAATCGCTCTTCAGAATTTTGTCTCATAACAAACTAGGTGGTGTTTATAATGTGTTCCCTATGTCTTTCACATGAAATAAGACAAGGGAAGTGGTTTGTTTTTTAAGTCAAGTTGGTTTTGAAATATTTTGTATAGGAACAATGCATTCTGGGAGAAAATTGGGACAAACCATTTGAAGGACAGTGGGGGGGGTCATAAATCTTTGTTTTGCATTAAATTCAGCTCTTCCTGTCATAAAACCTCAGATATGTCATCACTGCATGTCTTCATAATGTATTAAAATCACTTGGAACAATTAGAGTATGTTAAGCTTATTTTAAAACACTAAATACTTAACTTGCCACCCCCCCTATTATGGTAAGTTTGGTTTGATCCAGATTCCTACACTTCCTACCACTAAATAGCTTTGCAGGGTATGTGCACTGTGATATAGAAGACTAACAGCATGTAAAGGGCAATAATATTCAGTGTGCTAATCTCTTTTAATTTCAGCTTTATTGTAAATGAGAACAAAAATTGCTATTAATCTCTAAGATATTACAGACACCTCTAGCATTCAAATGGTTAATTAAGGATAACATTAGGATATAGGGTGTGGGTTCAATATTATAGTATAGGGATTATTAGAAAACATAAGCAATAAAACTTTTCCTGAGTAACACGAGCATATGACTTTATTTTCAGAGAACCTAATATTTTAGCGGAATGTAACTGCGATTTCATCCATTATTTTATTGGTATATAATGTATAAATATTTTTTCATTTTTTTTTTTTGTTTTCAGTATTTATGCTTCAGATACTTTTTTATTTCTAACTTGGAGATATAAAAACCGCTTTTCAGAATTTTGTCTCATAACAAACTAGGTGGCGTTCATAATGTGTTCCCTATGTCTTTCAGATGAAATAAGACAAGGGAAGTGGTTTGTTTTTTAAGTCAAGTTGGTTTTGAAATATTTTGTATAGGAGCTATGCATTCTGGTAGAAAATTGGGACAAACCATTTGAATGAAGGTGGGGGACACATAAATCTTTGTTTTGCATTAAATTCAGTTTTTGCTGTCATAAAAGCTCAGATATGTCATCACTGCCTGTCTTCATAATGTATTAAAATCATCTGGAGCAATTAGAGTATGTAAAGCTCATTTTAAATCTCTAAACAATTAACTTCCCACCCCCCTATTATGGTGAATTTGGTTTGATCCAGATTCCTACACTTCTTAACACTAAATAGCTTTGCAGGGTATGTGTACTGTGATATAGAAGACTAACAGCATGTAAAGGGCAATAATATTCAGTTTGCTGACCTCTTTTAATTTCAGCTTTATTTTAAATTAGAACAAAAATTGCTATTAATCTCTAAGATATTACAGACACCTCTAGCATTCAAATGGTTAATTAAGGATAACACTAGTATATAGGGTGTGGGTTCAATATTATAGTATAGAGAATTATTAAAAAACATAAGCAGTAAAACTTTTCCTGAATAACACCAGCTTATGACTTTATTTACAGACAACGTAATATTTTAGAGGAATATAACTGCGATTTTATCCATTTTTTATTGGTATATAATGTATAAATATTGTTTTCAATTTTTTTTTTTTCAGTATTTATGCTTCAGATACTTTTTTATTTCAAACTTAGGGATATAAAAAATCGCTTTTCAGAATTTTGTCTCATAACAAACTAGGTGGTGTTTATAATGTGTTCCCTATGTCTTTCACATGAAATAAGACAAGGGAAGTGGTTTGTTTTTTAAGTCAAGTTGGTTTTGAATTATTTTGTATAGGAACAATGCATTCTGGGAGAAAATTGGGACAAACCATTTGAAGGACAGTGGGGGGGTCATAAATTCTTGTTTTGCATAAAATTCAGCTCTTACTGTCATAAAACCTCAGATATGTCATCACTGCATGTCTTCATAATGTATTAAAATCACTTGGAACAATTAGAGTATGTTAAGCTCATTTTAAAACACTAAATACTTAACTTGCCACCCCCCTATTATGGTAAGTTTGGTTTGATCCAGATTCCTACTCTTCCTACCACTAAATAGCTTTGCAGGGTATGTGCACTGTGATATAGAAGACTAACAGCATGTAAAGGGCAATAACATTCAGTGTGCTAATCTCTTTTAATTTCAGCTTTATTGTAAATGAGAACAAAAATTGCTATTAATCTCTAAGATATTACAAACACCTCTAGCATTCAAATGGTTAATTAAGGATAACATTAGGATATAGGGTGTGGGTTCAATATTATAGTATAGGGATTATTAGAAAACATAAGCAATAAAACTTTTCCTGAGTAACACGAGCTTATGACTTTATTTTCAGAGAACCTAATATTTTAGCGGAATGTAACTGCGATTTAATCCATTATTTTATTGGTATATAATGTATAAATATTTTTTTCATTTTTTTTTTGTTTTCAGTATTTATGCTTCAGATACTTTTTTATTTCTAACTTGGAGATATAAAAACCGCTTTTCAGAATTTTGTCTCATAACAAACTAGTTGGCATTTTTAATGTGTTCCCTATGTCTTTCACATGAAATAAGACAAGGGAAGTGGTTTGTTTTTTAACTCAAGTTGGTTTTGAAATATTTTGTATAGGAGCAATGCATTCTGGGAGAAAATTGGGACAAACCATTTGAATGACAGTGGGGGACACATAAATCTTTGTTTTGCATTAAATTCAGTGTTTTTAATTGGCTTCTCCAGAGAGGTTGCAGGTCATCTTCCTTGGACAGTCCTTTGTTTCATGCCCTGCCACTCTACAGTTTTTGCATGCACTCTCCTTGCAGTCTTTCCCCTGATGTCCAGTCTGGCCGCACTTACTGCATGTTTGGGGCTGGTCCTGATAAAAGAGGATGCCTGCAGAGTTGCCTAGGGTGAAACTTGGGGGTAGATGTTGCAACCCATCTGGAGATCCCTTGACCTGTCTGAGGCGCACAACAAGGGACCATTTTCCTGTCCAGAAGCCATGTCTGTTCTTTATCTGGGAGGGCTCTCTTACCACAGTGCAGAACCTCTTCAGGAACGCAGAGATGATGTGTCCTGGTGTGTGTGGATTTCTCATTGAGAGAGTTACCCGCCTCTCTTCTCTTTGAATAGGGCAGTTGCCCAAAAAGCGGGAGAAGGGGGGTTCATGTCTCTTTGTGTGCACCATGTCCCAATACCGCTTGCACACATTCATAGAGATGAAGGTGATGTAGAAAATACCGCCCAGGAGATTCTGTATGCTTAGCGTCTCCACTACGGAGAAGTCGCGGTCCAGCACCATTTCTTTGCTGAAGGTCTCACAGTCCAAAGCAGGGCTCCGGCCTTCCACTTCCTTCAACTTCAGCACCACAGTCTGCCTCATCCATGGCTCTAGGTTGGGTACCCTCCCTGGGCTGCGTCTGTTGTCCGCTCCATTTCCATTACTGGACTTGGGTTGACTACTTCCGCTGCCGGAGCTCTGAACTGAGTCAACCATCGTGCCTTCGCTTCTGGGTTTGGTTGCAGTGTCCGCCTGCTCCGCTGTATTGCTGCTGGCTACCCTGGCTCCTCCTACTGTGGCATTCTGTGGGCTCTTCTCCTTAGTGTGTGCTTGAAGGTCTGTAGAGGTCTTGATGGGTGCACAGGTTGCCACCTTTCCCTCTTTCAGAGACTTGTGTCGGAGCCTGTGTCTTTGTTCTGCTTCTGGCGTATTCGCCGTTTTCCGAATTGTAACTGGTCTTTCTTTGACAATTCCTTCTGGAGCTTTATCAGATTTTGCTACGCAAGTTTCCTTGTAAGGATGTGCCTTGTGCAGTGTCTCTGTGCAGCTCTACCGGTGTTTCCGACGTTTCACGCATACGCGTTTTAGGCGTAACTATTCTTGAGTGGTCCCTTGCTTGTGGTTCAGGCTATGCCTAACTTCAAGTGCACAAGATTCCTTGAGGTGAAGTTCCTGTGCAGTCTTTGTTTCTGCGCTACCAAGAGCTTTCGCAAGTTTCCACAAATTTACTGATTAGACGCAGCTTCAGCTGCGCCAAACTTTGGACCGTGCTGGTTTCCTGGAGGGGAGTTTCCTGCGTAGTCTTTGTTCGTGCGCCGCAGATTGCTTCAGCAGCTTCCACAAATTCACCTTTTAGCGCATTGCTTTCTCAAGCTTCGGCTTGTAGATTGTTCCCTTCGGAGCTCTTACCGCCGCTGGAGAGTGTGCCTTCCCAAAAGGGCTTCTGAGCATCTTCTACCTCACCGGTGTTAGGAAGGGGCGGAACCCAACCAGCATTAATTTCCCCCGGGTGTTGGCGAATCAGCATCAGATGAAAGCCTTCTCCAACGCCGGAGGAAGTGCCTTCCATTAGGAATACTGTGCTTCTCTAACCTCACCGGTGTTATGCAGTGGCCGAACCACTACAAGCACTAATCTCACCCAGGTGTTGGCGATAGGCAACAGTGAACCACTCACGGACAGCTGTTTCATTGTCAATGCAACTCTTCAGCATGAGGTTGGTAACTACTTTAGTATATTCATTTATATATATATATATATATATATATATATATATATAAATGTTTTTCAGTTGATTTTAATTTTATTTTAATATGTATTGTTTATTATTTCTTTGCTACGTATGATATACAAGGAGTTAGTGCATTTCCACTTGGTAATGAAGTGGATAATATGAGAAGTGATAAAAGGAGACAGACAGAGGAAGCATATTTCTGTTCTCCCCAAGAGAAGGATAGAGAGCTTCTTTGAAACGTATCAGCACATCTATTATTGTTTGTACACAAAGTTGAAAAACGGGAGGGGGGGCAAGAGCAGCCAGTGGGGCAAGGTGTAGAGCTTCAGTACCCCGCCCCCTCTCCGGCCAAAAGACGGGAGAGGGGGTTAAGGCAGCCCGTGGGGCAAGGTGTAGAGCTTCAGTACCCCCTCCCCCTCCCGGGCCAAAAGGCTCACAGGAGGGGGGAGAGCAGCCATGGGGCATGGTGCAGAGCATCAGTACCCCCTCCCCCTCCCAAATGTCCAAAGACAGGAGGGGGGTGCAGCTGCCCCAGGGGTAAAGGTGCAGAGCTTCAGTACCCCACCCCTCCCGGGCCAAAAGGCTCACAGGAGGGGAGGGCTGCCATGGGGCAAGGTGCAGAGCTTCAGTACCCCGCCCCCTCCCTAGACAAATGATAGGATGGGCCAAGGACAGCCAATGGGGCAAGGTGCAGAGCTTCAGTACCCCGCCCCCTCCCGGGCCAAAAGGCTCACAGGAGAGGGGTGGGGGCAGCTTGTGGGGCAAGGTGTAGAGCTTCAATACCCCTCCCCTCTCCAGCCAAAAGACCAGAGAGAGTATTGGCAGCCCATGGGGCAAGGTGTAGAGCTTTCTTACCCCCTCCCCCTCCCGGGCCAAAAGGCTCACAGGAGGGGGGAGAGCAGCCATGGGGCATGGTGCACAGCATCAATACCCCCTCCCCCTCCCAAATGTCCAAAGACAGGAGGGGGGTGCAGCTGCCCGAGGGGCAAGGTGCAGAGCTTCAGTACCCCAACCGCTCCCGGGCCAAAAGGCTCACAGGAGGAAGGTGAGAGCTGCCAAGGGGCAAGGTGCAGAGCTGCTGTACCCCACCCCCTCCCGGGCCAAAAGGCTCACAGGAGAGAGTTTGCAAGCTGCCCATGGGGCAAGGTGCAGAGCTTCAGTACCCCACATCCTTTTGAATCAACCATGTCAGCAGGAGAGTTACATATTACACATTTCTATCTATTTATATTATAGTGACTGTATCCCACAATGCATTGCAGCTATAGCCTGCTAATCTTTTACATTGAAATAAGTATATGCCAAAATACACTGCATTTACTAATCTGTAGTCGATTCTACTATAATTAATGCATCCCACAACGCACTGAGTGCACAGAGTGCTAGTCTCATGTGATAATGAGCATATTTGACATTGCACTATATGTACAGATTGCATTTATTTGAGAGAAAAAAAACATAGAGCATGCTATTTCATTACTGTCAGATTTGTAGTTCAAGAGTAATTAAATGATAAAGTATCCCCCTCCTGTCCCTTTTACTGATGTAACTTCTCAGCTTAGAGCAGCAGGGTGGTGTCCAGGCAGATTGCAGAGAGGGACAATCTTCAATTAAAGTGATAGCAATGTTTCACAAAAGCAGCAGCTCCAATTAATCTTCATAGTATTTGGACCATGGAGAGTGTTATTTCAATACTGTGAGAGTTGTAGTTCAAGAGTAATTGAATGATAAAGTTTCCCCCTCCCGCCCCTTTTACCTAGTATAAGCCCCCTCACCTTAGATGTGGAATCCAGTTCATAGACGAGATAGCTCACATCAAGGGTAAATATTCTATTGCCCCCTTGACAGTTTTTTCAGCTTTTTCCCTTATCTTAATTCAAGATTGTTCCTCTCTGCAATCTACCTGGACACTCCCTGCTGCTCTTAGGTGAGCAGTGTAACATCAGTAAAAGGGGTGGGACGAGGATACTTTAACATTAAATTATTTTTGAACTACAACTCTGACAGAATTGAAATAACACTCTCCAAGGCACAAACACTATGATGACTAATTAGAGCTGCTTTTAATATGAAACATAACTATCCCTTTAAGATAAGGGAAAAACATGTCAATGACGGCAGGATTTCATTGTTCCCACAGTAAGAAAATTGTTATTTGCTATGATCTGGCTGGTCAAGTGACCAGATTCCACATCTGAGGTGAGAGGTGTTACAATATTTATGCTTCAGATATTTTTTTCTTTCTAACTTGGGGATATAAATAATCACTTTACAGAATTTTGTCTCATAACAAACTAGGTGGCGTTTATAATGTGTACCCTATGTCTTTCACATAAAATAAGATGAGGGAAGTGGTTTGTTTTTTAAGTCAAGTTGGTTTTGAAATATTTTTTATGACAACAAATCATTAGATATTTGATTTTCCGCCCCCACTATGATAAATTTTGTTTGTTACACATTTCTACACTTCTTAATGCTAAATAGCTTTGCAGGCTAGATGCACTGTGACATATAATACTAATATAAAGGTCAATGCTATTCAATGTGCTGACTTTTAATTTCAGCTTTATTTTAAATGAGAACAAAAATTGCATTTAAAGATATTACAGACACCTCTAGCATTCAAATGGTTAATTAAGGATAACACTAGGATATAGGGTGTTGGTTCAATTTTATAGTATAGGGAATTATTAAAAACCATAAGCAATAAAACTTTTCCTGAATAACGCCGGCATATGTTTTTATTTACAGACAACCTAATACTTTACAGGAATATAACTGCGATTTTATCCATTATTTTATTGGTATATAATGTATAAAAATCTTTTTCATTTGTTTTTTTCAGTATGCTTCAGAAACTTTTTTATTTCGAACTTGGGGATATAAAAAATCGCTTTTCAGAATTTTGTCTCATAACAAACTAGGTGGCATTTATAATGTGTTCCCTATGTCTTTCACATGAAATAAGACAAGGAAAGTGGTTTGTTTTTTAAGTCAAGTTGGTTTTAAAATATTTTGTATAGGAGCAATGCATTCAGGGAGAAAATTGGGACAAACCATTTGAATGACAGTGGGGGACACATAAATCTTTCTTTTGCATTAAATTCAGTTTTTACTGTCATAAAAGCTCAGATATGTCATCACTGCCTGTCTTCATAATGTATTAAAATCATCTGGAGCAATTAGAGTATGTAAAGCTCATTTTAAATCTCTAAATACTTAACTTTCCACCCCCCTATTATGGTGAATTTGGTTTGATCCAGATTCCTACACTTCTTAACACTTAATAGTTTTGCTGGGTATGTGCACTGTGATATAGAAAACTAACAGCATGTAAAGGGCAATAATATTCAGTGTGCTGATCTCTTTTAATTTCAGCTTTATTTGAAATGAGAACAAAAACTGCTATTAATCTCTAAGATATTACAGAAACCTCTAGCATTCAAATAGTTAATTAAGGTTAACACTAGGATATAGGGTGTGGGTTCAATCTTATAGTATAGAGAATTATTAAAAAACATAAGCAATAAAACTTTTCCTGAATAACACTAGCTTATGACTTTATTTACAGACAACGTAATATTTTAGAGGAATATACCTGCGATTTTATCCATTTTTTATTGGTATATAATGTATAAATATTTTTTTCAATTTTTTTTTCCAGTATTTATGCTTCAGATACTTTTTTATTTCAAACTTGGAGATATAAAAAATCGCTTTTCAGAATTTTGTCTCATAACAAACTAGGTGGTGTTTATAATGTGTTCCCTATGTCTTTCACATGAAATAAGACAAGGGAAGTGGTTTGTTTTTTAAGTCAAGTTGGTTTTGAAATATTTTGTATAGGAGCTATGCATTCTGGTAGAAAATTGGGACAAACCATTTGAATGAAGGTGGGGGACACATAAATCTTTGTTTTGCATTAAATTCAGTTTTTGCTGTCTTAAAAGCTCAGATATGTCATCACTGCTTGTCTTCATAATGTATTAAAATCATCTATAGCAATTAGAGTATGCAAAGCTCATTTTAAATCTCTAAACACTTAACTTCCCACCCCCCTATTATGGTGAATTTGGTTTGATCCAGATTCCTACACTTTTTAACACTTAATAGCTTTGCAGGGTATGTGCACTGTGATATAGAAGACTAACAGCATGTAAAGGACAATAATATTCAGTGTGCTGACCTCTTTTAATTTCAGCTTTATTTTAAATCAGAACAAAAATTGCTATTAATCTCTAAGATATTACAGACACCTCTAGCATTCAAATGGTTAATTAAGGATAACACTAGGATATAGGGTGTGGGTTCAATATTATAGTATAGAGAATTATTAAAAAACATAAGCAATAAAACTTTTCCTGAATAACACCAGCTTATGACTTTATTTACAGACAACGTAATATTTTAGAGGAATATACCTGCGATTTTATCCATTTTTTATTGGTATATAATATATAAATATTTTTTTCAATTTTTTTTTTCAGTATTTATTCTTCAGATACTTTTTTATTTCAAACTTGGGGATATAAAAAATCGCTCTTCAGAATTTTGTCTCATAACAAACTAGGTGGTGTTTATAATGTGTTCCCTATGTCTTTCACATGAAATAAGACAAGGGAAGTGGTTTGTTTTTTAAGTCAAGTTGGTTTTGAAATATTTTGTATAGGAACAATGCATTCTGGGAGAAAATTGGGACAAACCATTTGAAGGACAGTGGGGGGGGGGTCATAAATCTTTGTTTTGCATTAAATTCAGCTCTTCCTGTCATAAAACCTCAGATATGTCATCACTGCATGTCTTCATAATGTATTAAAATCACTTGGAACAATTAGAGTATGTTAAGCTTATTTTAAAACACTAAATACTTAACTTGCCACCCCCCTATTATGGTAAGTTTGGTTTGATCCAGATTCCTACACTTCCTACCACTAAATAGCTTTGCAGGGTATGTGCACTGTGATATAGAAGACTAACAGCATGTAAAGGGCAATAATATTCAGTGTGCTAATCTCTTTTAATTTCAGCTTTATTGTAAATGAGAACAAAAATTGCTATTAATCTCTAAGATATTACAGACACCTCTAGCATTCAAATGGTTAATTAAGGATAACATTAGGATATAGGGTGTGGGTTCAATATTATAGTATAGGGATTATTAGAAAACATAAGCAATAAAACTTTTCCTGAGTAACACGAGCATATGACTTTATTTTCAGAGAACCTAATATTTTAGCGGAATGTAACTGCGATTTCATCCATTATTTTATTGGTATATAATGTATAAATATTTTTTCATTTTTTTTTTTGTTTTCAGTATTTATGCTTCAGATACTTTTTTATTTCTAACTTGGAGATATAAAAACCGCTTTTCAGAATTTTGTCTCATAACAAACTAGGTGGCGTTTATAATGTGTTCCCTATGTCTTTCAGATGAAATAAGACAAGGGAAGTGGTTTGTTTTTTAAGTTAAGTTGGTTTTGAAATATTTTGTATAGGAGCTATGCATTCTGGTAGAAAATTGGGACAAACCATTTGAATGAAGGTGGGGGACACATAAATCTTTGTTTTGCATTAAATTCAGTTTTTGCTGTCATAAAAGCTCAGATATGTCATCACTGCCTGTCTTCATAATGTATTAAAATCATCTGGAGCAATTAGAGTATGTAAAGCTCATTTTAAATCTCTAAACAATTAACTTCCCACCCCCCTATTATGGTGAATTTGGTTTGATCCAGATTCCTACACTTCTTAACACTAAATAGCTTTGCAGGGTATGTGTACTGTGATATAGAAGACTAACAGCATGTAAAGGGCAATAATATTCAGTTTGCTGACCTCTTTTAATTTCAGCTTTATTTTAAATTAGAACAAAAATTGCTATTAATCTCTAAGATATTACAGACACCTCTAGCATTCAAATGGTTAATTAAGGATAACACTAGTATATAGGGTGTGGGTTCAATATTATAGTATAGAGAATTATTAAAAAACATAAGCAGTAAAACTTTTCCTGAATAACACCAGCTTATGACTTTATTTACAGACAACGTAATATTTTAGAGGAATATAATTGCGATTTTATCCATTTTTTATTGGTATATAATGTATAAATATTTTTTTCAATTTTTTTTTTTCAGTATTTATGCTTCAGATACTTTTTTATTTCAAACTTAGGGATATAAAAAATCGCTCTTCAGAATTTTGTCTCATAACAAACTAGGTGGTGTTTATAATGTGTTCCCTATGTCTTTCACATGAAATAAGACAAGGGAAGTGGTTTGTTTTTTAAGTCAAGTTGGTTTTGAATTATTTTGTATAGGAACAATGCATTCTGGGAGAAAATTGGGACAAACCATTTGAAGGACAGTGGGGGGGTCATAAATTCTTGTTTTGCATAAAATTCAGCTCTTACTGTCATAAAACCTCAGATATGTCATCACTACATGTCTTCATAATGTATTAAAATCACTTGGAACAATTAGAGTATGTTAAGCTCATTTTAAAACACTAAATACTTAACTTGCCACCCCCCTATTATGGTAAGTTTGGTTTGATCCAGATTCCTACTCTTCCTACCACTAAATAGCTTTGCAGGGTATGTGCACTGTGATATAGAAGACTAACAGCATGTAAAGGGCAATAACATTCAGTGTGCTAATCTCTTTTAATTTCAGCTTTATTGTAAATGAGAACAAAAATTGCTATTAATCTCTAAGATATTACAAACACCTCTAGCATTCAAATGGTTAATTAAGGATAACATTAGGATATAGGGTGTGGGTTCAATATTATAGTATAGGGATTATTAGAAAACATAAGCAATAAAACTTTTCCTGAGTAACACGAGCTTATGACTTTATTTTCAGAGAACCTAATATTTTAGCGGAATGTAACTGCGATTTAATCCATTATTTTATTGGTATATAATGTATAAATATTTTTTTCATTTTTTTTTGTTTTCAGTATTTATGCTTCAGATACTTTTTTATTTCTAACTTGGAAATATAAAAACCGCTTTTCAGAATTTTGTCTCATAACAAACTAGTTGGCATTTTTAATGTGTTCCCTATGTCTTTCACATGAAATAAGACAAGGGAAGTGGTTTGTTTTTTAACTCAAGTTGGTTTTGAAATATTTTGTATAGGAGCAATGCATTCTGGGAGAAAATTGGGACAAACCATTTGAATGACAGTGGGGGACACATAAATCTTTGTTTTGCATTAAATTCAGTGTTTTTAATTGGCTTCTCCAGAGAGGTTGCAGGTCATCTTCCTTGGACAGTCCTTTGTTTCATGCCCTGCCACTCTACAGTTTTTGCATGCACTCTCCTTGCAGTCTTTCCCCTGATGTCCAGTCTGGCCGCACTTACTGCATGTTTGGGGCTGGTCCTGATAAAAGAGGATGCCTGCAGAGTTGCCTAGGGTGAAACTTGGGGGTAGATGTTGCAACCCATCTGGAGATCCCTTGACCTGTCTGAGGCGCACAACAAGGGACCATTTTCCTGTCCAGAAGCCATGTCTGTTCTTTATCTGGGAGGGCTCTCTTACCACAGTGCAGAACCTCTTCAGGAACGCAGAGATGATGTGTCCTGGTGTGTGTGGATTTCTCATTGAGAGAGTTACCCGCCTCTCTTCTCTTTGAATAGGGCAGTTGCCCAAAAAGCGGGAGAAGGGGGGTTCATGTCTCTTTGTGTGCACCATGTCCCAATACCGCTTGCACACATTCATAGAGATGAAGGTGATGTAGAAAATACCGCCCAGGAGATTCTGTATGCTTAGCGTCTCCACTACGGAGAAGTCGCGGTCTAGCACCATTTCTTTGCTGAAGGTCTCACAGTCCAAAGCAGGGCTCCGGCCTTCCACTTCCTTCAACTTCAGCACCACAGTCTGCCTCATCCATGGCTCTAGGTTGGGTACCCTCCCTGGGCTGCGTCTGTTGTCCGCTCCATTTCCATTACTGGACTTGGGTTGACTACTTCCGCTGCCGGAGCTCTGAACTGAGTCAACCATCGTGCCTTCGCTTCTGGGTTTGGTTGCAGTGTCCGCCTGCTCCGCTGTATTGCTGCTGGCTACCCTGGCTCCTCCTACTGTGGCATTCTGTGGGCTCTTCTCCTTAGTGTGTGCTTGAAGGTCTGTAGAGGTCTTGATGGGTGCACAGGTTGCCACCTTTCCCTCTTTCAGAGACTTGTGTCGGAGCCTGTGTCTTTGTTCTGCTTCTGGCGTATTCGCCGTTTTCCGAATTGTAACTGGTCTTTCTTTGACAATTCCTTCTGGAGCTTTATCAGATTTTGCTACGCAAGTTTCCTTGTAAGGATGTGCCTTGTGCAGTGTCTCTGTGCAGCTCTACCGGTGTTTCCGCCGTTTCACGCATACGCGTTTTAGGCGTAACTATTCTTGAGTGGTCCCTTGCTTGTGGTTCAGGCTATGCCTAACTTCAAGTGCACAAGATTCCTTGAGGTGAAGTTCCTGTGCAGTCTTTGTTTCTGCGCTACCAAGAGCTTTCCCAAGTTTCCACAAATTTACTGATTAGACGCAGCTTCAGCTGCGCCAAACTTTGGACCGTGCTGGTTTCCTGGAGGGGAGTTTCCTGCGTAGTCTTTGTTCGTGCGCCGCAGATTGCTTCAGCAGCTTCCACAAATTTACCTTTTAGCGCATTGCTTTCTCAAGCTTCGGCTTGTAGATTGTTCCCTTCGGAGCTCTTACCGCCGCTGGAGAGTGTGCCTTCCCAAAAGGGCTTCTGAGCATCTTCTACCTCACCGGTGTTAGGAAGGGGCGGAACCCAACCAGCATTAATTTCCCCCGGGTGTTGGCGAATCAGCATCAGATGAAAGCCTTCTCCAACGCCGGAGGAAGTGCCTTCCATTAGGAATACTGTGCTTCTCTAACCTCACCGGTGTTATGCAGTGGCCGAACCACTACAAGCACTAATCTCCCCCAGGTGTTGGCGATAGGCAACAGTGAACCACTCACGGACAGCTGTTTCATTGTCAATGCAACTCTTCAGCATGAGGTTGGTAACTACTTTAGTATATTCATTTATATATATATATATATATATATATATATATATATATATATATATATATATATAAATGTTTTTCAGTTGATTTTAATTTTATTTTAATATGTATTGTTTATTATTTCTTTGCTACGTATGATATACAAGGAGTTAGTGCATTTCCACTTGGTAATGAAGTGGATAATATGAGAAGTGATAAAAGGAGACAGACAGAGGAAGCATATTTCTGTTCTCCCCAAGAGAAGGATAGAGAGCTTCTTTGAAACGTATCAGCACATCTATTATTGTTTGTACACAAAGTTGAAAAACGGGAGGGGGGGCAAGAGCAGCCAGTGGGGCAAGGTGTAGAGCTTCAGTACCCCGCCCCCTCTCCGGCCAAAAGACGGGAGAGGGGGTTAAGGCAGCCCGTGGGGCAAGGTATAGAGCTTCAGTACCCCCTCCCCCTCCCGGGCCAAAAGGCTCACAGGAGGGGGGAGAGCAGCCATGGGGCATGGTGCAGAGCATCAGTACCCCCTCCCCCTCCCAAATGTCCAAAGACAGGAGGGGGGTGCAGCTGCCCCAGGGGTAAAGGTGCAGAGCTTCAGTACCCCACCCCTCCCGGGCCAAAAGGCTCACAGGAGGGGAGGGCTGCCATGGGGCAAGGTGCAGAGCTTCAGTACCCCGCCCCCTCCCTAGACAAATGATAGGATGGGCCAAGGACAGCCAATGGGACAAGGTGCAGAGCTTCAGTAGCCCTCCCCTCTCCAGCCAAAAGACCAGAGAGAGTATTGGCAGCCCATGGGGCAAGGTGTAGAGCTTTCTTACCCCCTCCCCCTCCCGGGCCAAAAGTCTCACAGGAGGGGGGAGAGCAGCCATGGGGCATGGTGCACAGCATCAATACCCCCTCCCCCCCCCAAATGTCCAAAGACAGGAGGGGGGGTGCAGCTGCCCGAGGGGCAAGGTGCAGAGCTTCAGTACCCCAACCGCTCCCGGGCCAAAAGGCTCACAGAAGGAAGGTGAGAGCTGCCAAGGGGCAAGGTGCAGAGCTGCTGTACCCCACCCCCTCCCGGGCCAAAAGGCTCACAGGAGAGAGTTTGCAAGCTGCCCATGGGGCAAGGTGCAGAGCTTCAGTACCCCACATCCTTTTGAATCAGCCATGTCAGCAGGAGAGTTACATATTACACATTTCTATCTATTTATATTATAGTGACTGTATCCCACAATGCATTGCAGCTATAGCCTGCTAATCTTTTACATTGAAATAAGTATATGCCAAAATACACTGCATTTACTAATCCGTAGTCGATTCTACTATAATTAATGCATCCCACAACGCACTGAGTGCACAGAGTGCTAGTCTCATGTGATAATGAGCAAATTTGACATTGCACTATATGTACAGATTGCATTTATTTGAGAGAAAAAAAACATAGAGCATGCTATTTCATTACTGTCAGATTTGTAGTTCAAGAGTAATTAAATGATAAAGTATCCCCCTCCTGTCCCTTTTACTGATGTAACTTCTCAGCTTAGAGCAGCAGGGTGGTGTCCAGGCAGATTGCAGAGAGGGACAATCTTCAATTAAAGTGATAGCAATGTTTCACAAAAGCAGCAGCTCCAATTAATCTTCATAGTATTTGGACCATGGAGAGTGTTATTTCAATACTGTGAGAGTTGTAGTTCAAGAGTAATTGAATGATAAAGTTTCCCCCTCCCGCCCCTTTTACCTAGTATAAGCCCCCTCACCTTAGATGTGGAATCCAGTTCATAGACGAGATAGCTCACATCAAGGGTAAATATTCTATTGCCCCCTTGACAGTTTTTTCAGCTTTTTCCCTTATCTTAATTCAAGATTGTTCCTCTCTGCAATCTACCTGGACACTCCCTGCTGCTCTTAGGTGAGCAGTGTAACATCAGTAAAAGGGGTGGGACGAGGATACTTTAACATTAAATTATTTTTGAACTACAACTCTGACAGAATTGAAATAACACTCTCCAAGGCACAAACACTATGATGACTAATTAGAGCTGCTTTTAATATGAAACATAACTATCCCTTTAAGATAAGGGAAAAACATGTCAATGACGGCAGGATTTCATTGTTCCCACAGTAAGAAAATTGTTATTTGCTATGATCTGGCTGGTCAAGTGACCAGATTCCACATCTGAGGTGAGAGGTGTTACAATATTTATGCTTCAGATATTTTTTTCTTTCTAACTTGGGGATATAAATAATCACTTTACAGAATTTTGTCTCATAACAAACTAGGTGGCGTTTATAATGTGTACCCTATGTCTTTCACATAAAATAAGATGAGGGAAGTGGTTTGTTTTTTAAGTCAAGTTGGTTTTGAAATATTTTTTATGACAACAAATCATTAGATATTTGATTTTCCGCCCCCACTATGATAAATTTTGTTTGTTCCACATTTCTACACTTCTTAATGCTAAATAGCTTTGCAGGCTAGATGCACTGTGACATATAATACTAATATAAAGGTCAATGCTATTCAATGTGCTGACTTTTAATTTCAGCTTTATTTTAAATGAGAACAAAAATTGCATTTAAAGATATTACAGACACCTCTAGCATTCAAATGGTTAATTAAGGATAACACTAGGATATAGGGTGTTGGTTCAATTTTATAGTATAGGGAATTATTAAAAACCATAAGCAATAAAACTTTTCCTGAATAACGCCGGCATATGTTTTTATTTACAGACAACCTAATACTTTACAGGAATATAACTGCGATTTTATCCATTATTTTATTGGTATATAATGTATAAAAATCTTTTTCATTTTTTTTTTCAGTATGCTTCAGAAACTTTTTTATTTCGAACTTGGAGATATAAAAACCGCTTTTCAGAATTTTGTCTCATAACAAACTAGTTGGCATTTATAATGTGTTCCCTATGTCTTTCACATGAAATAAGACAAGGGAAGTGGTTTGTTTTTTAAGTCAAGTTGGTTTTGAAATATTTTGTATAGAAGCTATGCATTCTGGTAGAAAATTGGGACAAACCATTTGAATGAAGGTGGGGGACACATAAATCTTTGTTTTGCATTAAATTCAGTTTTTGCTGTCATAAAAGCTCAGATATGTCATCACTGCCTGTCTTCATAATGTATTAAAATCATCTGGAGCAATTAGAGTATGTAAAGCTCATTTTAAATCTCTAAACAATTAACTTCCCACCCCCCTATTATGGTGAATTTGGTTTGATCCAGATTCCTACACTTCTTAACACTAAATAGCTTTGCAGGGTATGTGTACTGTGATATAGAAGACTAACAGCATGTAAAGGGCAATAATATTCAGTTTGCTGACCTCTTTTAATTTCAGCTTTATTTTAAATTAGAACAAAAATTGCTATTAATCTCTAAGATATTACAGACACCTCTAGCATTCAAATGGTTAATTAAGGATAACACTAGTATATAGGGTGTGGGTTCAATATTATAGTATAGAGAATTATTAAAAAACATAAGCAATAAAACTTTTCCTGAATACCACCAGCTTATGACTTTATTTACAGACAACGTAATATTTTAGAGGAATATAACTGCGATTTTATCCATTTTTTATTGGTATATAATGTATAAATATTTTTTTCAATTTTTTTTTTTTCAGTATTTATGCTTCAGATACTTTTTTATTTCAAACTTAGGGATATAAAAAATCGCTTTTCAGAATTCTGTCTCATAACAAACTAGGTGGTGTTTATAATGTGTTCCCTATGTCTTTCACATGAAATAAGACAAGGGAAGTGGTTTGTTTTTTAAGTCAAGTTGGTTTTGAATTATTTTGTATAGGAACAATGCATTCTGGGAGAAAATTGGGACAAACCATTTGAAGGACAGTGGGGGGGTCATAAATTCTTGTTTTGCATAAAATTCAGCTCTTACTGTCATAAAACCTCAGATATGTCATCACTGCATGTCTTCATAATGTATTAAAATCACTTGGAACAATTAGAGTATGTTAAGCTCATTTTAAAACACTAAATACTTAACTTGCCACCCCCCTATTATGGTAAGTTTGGTTTGATCCAGATTCCTACACTTCCTACCACTAAATAGCTTTGCAGGGTATGTGAACTGTGATATAGAAGACTAACAGCATGTAAAGGGCAATAACATTCAGTGTGCTAATCTCTTTTAATTTCAGCTTTATTGTAAATGAGAACAAAAATTGCTATTAATCTCTAAGATATTACAAACACCTCTAGCATTCAAATGGTTAATTAAGGATAACATTAGGATATAGGGTGTGGGTTCAATATTATAGTATAGGGATTATTAGAAAACATAAGCAATAAAACTTTTCCTGAGTAACACGAGCTTATGACTTTATTTTCAGAGAACCTAATATTTTAGCGGAATGTAACTGCGATTTAATCCATTATTTTATTGGTATATAATGTATAAATATTTTTTTCATTTTTTTTTTTGTTTTCAGTATTTATGCTTCAGATACTTTTTTATTTCTAACTTGGAGATATAAAAACCGCTTTTCAGAATTTTGTCTCATAACAAACTAGTTGGCATTTTTAATGTGTTCCCTATGTCTTTCAAATGAAATAAGACAAGGGAAGTGGTTTGTTTTTTAACTCAAGTTGGTTTTGAAATATTTTGTATAGGAGCAATGCATACTGGGAGAAAATTGGGACAAACCATTTGCATGACAGTGGGGGACACATAAATCTTTGTTTTGCATTAAATTCAGTTTTTACTGTCATAAAAGCTCAGATATGTCATCACTGCCTGTTTTCATAATGTATTAAAATCATCTAGAGCAATCAGAGTATGTAAAGCTCATTTTAAATCTCTAAACACTTAACTTCCCACCCCCCTATTACAGTGAATTTGGTTTGATCCAGATTCCTACACTTCTTAACACTAAATAGCTTTGCAGGGTATGTGCACTGTGATATAGAAGACTAACAGCATGTAAAAGGCAATAATATTCATAGTGCTGACTTCTTTTAATTTCAGCTTTAATTTAAATGAGAACAAAAATTGCTATTAACCTCTAAGATATTACAGACACCTCTAGCATTCAAATGGTTAATTAAGGATAACAGTAGGATATAGGGTGTGGATTAAATATTATAGTATAGGGAATTATTAAAAAACAAAAGCAATAAAACTTTTGCTGAATAACAACGGCTTATGACTTTATTTAATGACAACCTAATATTTTAGAGGAACATAACTGCGATTTCATCTATTATTTTTTTGGTATATAATGTAGAAATATTTTTTCAGTTTTTATTTTTTCAGTATTTATGCTTCAGATACTTTTTTATTTCGATCTTGGGGATATAAAAAATCGCTTTTCAGAATTTTCTCTCATAACAAACTAGGTGGCGTTTATAATGTGTTCCCTATTTCTTTCACATGAAATAAGATAAGGGAAGTGGTTTGTTTTTTAAGTCAAGTTGGTTTTGAAATATTTTGTATAGGAGCTATGCATTCTGGGAGAAAATTGGGACAAACCATTTGAATGAAGGTGGGGGACACATAAATCTTTGTTTTGAATTAAATTCAGTCTTTCCTGTTATAAAAGCTCAGATATGTCATCACTGCCTGCCTTCATAATGTATTAAAATCATCTGGAGCAATTAGAGTATGTAAAGCTCATTTTAAATCTCTAAACACTTAACTTCCCAACCCCCTATTATGGTGAATTTGGTTTGATCCAGATTCCTACACTTCTTAACACTAAATAGCTTTGCAGGGTATGTGCACTGTGATATAGAAGACTAACAGTATGTAAAGGGCAATAATATTCAGTGTGCTGACCTCTTTTAATTTCAGCTTTATTTTAAATGAGAACAAAAATTGCTATTAACCTCTAAGATATTACAGACACCTCTAGCATTCAAATGGTTAATTAAGGATAACACTAGGATATAGGGTGTGGGTTCAATATTATAGTATAAGGAATTATTAAAAAACAAAAGCAATAAAACTTTTGCTGAGTAAAACCGGCTTATGACTTTATTTAATGACAACCTAATATTTTAGAAGAACATAACTGCGATTTCATCCATTATTTTATTGGTATATAATGTAGAAATATTTTTTTCATTTTCTTTTTTTCAGTATTTATGCTTCAGATACTTTTTTATTTCAAACTTGGGGATATAAAAAATCGTTTTTCAGAATTTTGTGTCATAATAAACTAGGTGGCGTTTATAATGTGTTCCCTATGTCTTTCACATGACATAAGACAAGGAAAGTGGTTTGTTTTTTAAGTGAAGTTGGTTTTGAAATATTTTGTATAGGAGCAATGCATTCTGGGAGAAAATTGGGCAAACCATTTGAATGAAGGTGGGGGACACATAAATCTTTGTTTTGCATTAAATTCAGTCTTTACTGTCATAAAAGCTCAGATATGTCATAACTGCCTGTCTTCATAATGTATTAAAATCATCTGGAGCAATTAGAGTATGTAAAGCTCATTTTAAATCTCTAAACACTTAACTTTCCACCCCCCTATTATGGTGAATTTGGTTTGATCCAGATTCCTACACTTCTTAACACTAAATAGCTTTGCAGGGTATGTGCACTGTGACATAGAGGACTAACAGCATGTAAAGGGCAATAATATTCAGTGTGATGACCTCTTTTAATTTCAGCTTTATTTTAAATGAGAACAAAAATTGCTTATAACCTCTAAGATATTACAGACACTTCTAGCATTCAAATGGTTAATTAAGAATAACACTAGGATATAGGGTGTGGGTTCAATATTATAGTATAGGGAATTATTAAAAAACAAAAGCAATAAAACTTTTGCTGAATAACACCAGCTTATGACTTTATTTAATGACAACCTAATATTTTAGAGGAATATAACTGCAATTTCATCTATTATATTATTGGTATATAATGTAGAAATATTTTTTCAGGTTTTTTTTTCAGTATTTATGCTTCAGATACTTTTTTATTTTGAACTTGAGGATATAAAAAATCGCTTTTCAGAATTTTCTCTCATAATAAACTAGGTGGCGTTTATAATGTGTTCCCTATGTCTTTCACATGAAATAAGATAAGGGAAGTGGTTTGTTTTTTAAGTCAAGTTGGTTTTGAAATATTTTGTATAGGAGCAATGCATTCTGGGAGAAAATTGGGAGAAACCATTTGAATGAAGGTGGGGGACACATAAATCTTTGTTTTGAATTAAATTCAGTCTTTACTGTCATAAAAGCTCAGATATGTCATCACTGCCTGTCTTCATAATGTATTAAAATCATCTGGAGCAGTTAGAGTATGTAAAGCTCATTTTAAATATCTAAACACTTAACTTCCCACCCCCCTATTATGGTGAATTTGGATTGATCCAGATTCTACACTTCTTAACACTAAATAGGTTTGCAGGGTATGTGCACTGTGATATAGAAGACTAACAGTATGTAAAGGGCAATAATATTCAGTGTGCTGACCTCTTTTAATTTCAGCTTTATTTTAAATGAGAACAAAAATTGCTATCAACCTCTAAGATATTACAGACACTTCTAGCATTCAAATGGTTAATTAAGGATAACACTAGGATATAGGGTGTGGGTTCAATATTATAGTATAGGGAATTATTAAAAAACAAAAGCAATAAAACTTTTGCTGAATAGCACCGGCTTATGACTTTATTTAATGACAACCTAATATTTTAGAGGAATATAACTGCGATTTCATCCATTATTTTATTGGTATATAATGTATAACTATTTTTTTCATTTTTTTTTTCAGTATTTATGCTTCAGAAACTTTTTTATTTTGAACTTGGGGATATAAAAAATCGCTTTTCAGAATTTTGTGTCATAACAAACTAGGTGGCGTTTATAATGTGTTCCCTATGTCTTTCACATGAAATAAGACAAGGGAAGTGGTTTGTTTTTTAAGTCAAGTTGGTTTTGAAATATTTTGTATAGGAGCAATGAATTCTGGGAGAAAATTAGGACAAACCATTTGAATGACAGTGGGGGACACATAAATCTTTCTTTTGCATTAAATTCAGTTTTTGCTGTCATAAAAGCTCAGATATGTCATCACTGCCTGTCTTCATAATGTATTAAAATCATCTAGAACAATTAGAGTATGTAAAGCTCATTTTAAATCTCTAAATACTTAACTTCCCACCCCCCTATTATGGTGAATTTGGTTTGATCCAGATTCCTACACTTCTTCACACTAAATAGCTTTGCAGGGTATGTGCACTGTGATATAGAAGACTAACAGCATGTAAAGGGCAATAATATTCAGAGATCTGACCTGTTTTAATTTCAGCTTTATTGTAAGTGAGAACAAAAATTGCTATTAACCTCTAATATATTACAGACACCTCTAGAATTCAAATGGTTAATTAAGGATAACACTAGGATATAGGGTGTGGGTTCAATATTATAGTATAGGGAACTATTAAAAAACATAAGCAATAAAACTTTTCCTGAATAACACCAGCTTATGACTTTATTTACAGACAACCTAATATTTTAGAGGAATATAACTGCGATTTTACACATTATTTTATTGGTATATAATGTGGAAATATTTTTTTTGTTTTTTTTTTTCAGTATTTATGCTTCAGAATCTTTTTTATTTCAATCTTGGGGATATAAAAAATGGCTTTTCAGAATTTTGTCTCATAACAAACTAGGTGGCGTTTATAATGTTTTCCCTATGTCTTTCGCATGAAATAAGACAAGGGAAGTTGTTTGTTTTTTAAGTCAAGTTGGTTTTGAAATATTTTGTATAGGAGCAATGCATTCTGGGAGAAAATTGGGTCAAACCATTTGAATGACAGTGATGGACACATAAATCTTTGTTTTGCATTAAATTCAATTTTTACTGTCATAAAAGCTCAGATATGTCATCACTGCCTGTCTTCATAATGTATTAAATTCATCTGGAGCAATTAGAGTATGTAAAGCTCATTTTAAATCTCTAAACACTTAACTTCCCACCCCCCTATTATGGTGAATTTGGTTTGATCCAGATTCCTACACTTCTTAACACTAAATAGCTTTGCAGGGTATGTGCACTGTGATATAGAAGACTAACAACATGTAAAGGGCAATAATATTCAGTGTGCTGACCTCTTTTAATTTCAGCTTTATTGTAAATGAGAACAAAAATTGCTATTAATCTCTAAGATTTTACAGAAACCCTAGCATTCAAATGGTTAATTAAGGATAACACTAGGATATAGGGTGTGGGTTCAATATTATAGTATAGGGAATTATTAAAAAACATAAGCAATAAAACTTTTGCTGAATAACACCGGCTTATGACTTTATTTACAGACAACCTAATATTTTAGAGGAATATAACTGCGATTTTATCCATTATTTTATTGGTATATAATGTAGAAATATTTTTGTCATTTTTTTTTTTCAGTATTTATGCTTCAGATACTTTTTTATTTCAAACTTGGGGATATAAAAAATGGCTTTTCAGAATTTTGTCTCATAACAAACTAGGTGGCGTTTATAATGTGTTCCCTATGTCTTTCACATGAAATAAGACAAGAGAAGTTGTTTGTTTCTTAAGTCAAGTTGGTTTTGAAATATTTTGTATAGGAGCAATGCATTCTGGGAGAAAATTGGGAGAAACCATTTGAATGACAGTGGGGGACACATAAATCTTTGTTTTGCATTAAACTCACTTTTTACTGTCATAAAAGCTCAGATATGTCATCACTGCCTGTCTTCATAATGTATTAAATTCATCTGGAGCAATTAGAGTATGTAAAGCTCATTTTAAATCTCTAAACACAAATTCCCACCCCCCTATTATGGTGAATTTGGTTTGATCCAGATTCCTACACTTCTTAACACTAAATAGCTTTGCAGGGTATGTGCACTGTGATATAGAAGACTAACAGCATGTAAAGGACAATAATATTCAGTGTGCTGACCTCTTTTAATTTCAGCTTTATTGTAAATGAGAACAAAAATTGCTATTAATCCCTAAGATATTACAGACACCTCTAGCATTGAAATGGTTAATTAAGGGTAACACTAGGATATAGGGTGTGGGTTCAATATTATAGTATGGGGAATTATTAAAAAACATACGCATTAAAACTTTTGCTGAATAACACCGGCTTATGACTTTATGACCTCGCATCAGTCTTCCTCAGTTGTTGTATCCATCTAGTGACTAAAGGCTCGATGCAAATTTTGGAGTTAAAACTAGCGTGGAGCAAAAAATTGGCTTCGTGAGTTAAACAAAACTGGGTAACGAGAGATTCAAATCTTCCTTACCCAGAAGAGTTAACGCGCGACGGCCTACAAAACACACGAAAACTACAAAACTGGAGTCGCCTACAATTTGACCTCATTGTTGACGCCAAACACACGATAAATGCGAGAAAAGTCTCCAAAAATAAAAAAACAAGCGAAAAGTCCAACGTTACCAAGTGCCCCAGCCAATCACAGCACCCCAAAGTAGCAAGTTGAGTCGAATAAACTATAAATAGACCCAAAATCACCTGCACACCTTTGTCTGTTATCGAGTTCCCAAGAGCTAAAGATCAGGACCCAAGAAGAGGAGGCTAGTTTTGAGAAAAGGAGAGTTGAGGCGCGCACACACACAGACAGGTAGAGGGAGAGTTTGACAGCACACAATGCAACACAATACACTTTAAAACATATCAAATACACGCATCCAAACACACATACACACATACACATAGCCCATTTTTTTTTTTTTTTAAACACACACACTTTTTTTATATTTTCTTTAACAGTGTGAGTCTGTGAGTGCAAGTGAGTGACAGAGAGTGAGTGAGTGAGTGTGTGAGGGCCTGAGTGAGTGCCTGGGTGTGAGTGGGTGAGAGAGATGGAGAGGAGAGGAGAGAAGAGAGGGGTGGGGAGTGTAGGAGGAGAGGAGGAGGAGATTCAGGGGGGCATCCCTGGTCAGGTTAGGGGAGGGTGAGGGAGATCTCTGGGGTGAAAGGGCAGCCACCCAAGACCAGGCACATCTAGTGCAGGGGCAGAGAGAGTGGGACGAGGGGTAGTCCCCTTGCACCACACACAGCCAGGGCCAGTGCAGGCAGGGCTGAAGAGCCACAACCAGGGCTCTCAACAAATCTCTGGGGGTGAAGAGGAGGAGAGGTCCAGAGAGCCCAAGTTCACAGAGGAGGAAAACCTGGTCCTCTGTGAGGCTGTGGTTCAAAGGCAGAGGATCCTGTTCGTCAAGGGGCCTGTAGCTGGGCTGTCCAGCAAGAGGAAGGCAGCCTGGAAGGAGGTTGTGGATGCAGTGAATGCTGTGTCCAACTGCAGCCGGTCCCTGGAGTCGGTGAAAAAAAGGTGGACAGACTGCAAGGCTAAGGTAAGGTAGTAACATATTAACATAGTAATGTATGTTGAGAAAAGACTTGTGTACATCTAGTTCAACCCTTTTCCCAATTTCTGTTTACCATTGTAAAGGTGAACAAGAAGATGGGCGAGCAGGCCTTGCACGTTGCTGGCGCAGGGGGTGGTCCGCCCCTGCGTGTGGAATACAGCGAGTGGGAGGAGGCCGTGCGTAGGACCATCTCCTCCATCATGGTGTGTGGTGTCCCTGGATGGAGTGACACCGGGGAGGAAAGTAGTCTCCAGTCCACTGGTAAGTGCATCAAGGCCCACACACATCACACAACTCCTGACACCCACCAGACAGAGGCCAACACAGTGACACCTGAACACATGGACAGCATTCCACACCACAATTCACCCACACAGCTTGGAGGGACGTCAAACAAGGACAGAATACATGACCAAACAGCCTGAATGGTAATGGTCAAGTCCCTGTTGAACCCCCTTCATGCTTTCTAAAACAACATCACGCACAGCACAAAAACAATGCACACTGTCATGTGTCATTCACAGATCTAACTGTTATGTGTATCACAATGTCATACATAGAGTGACAAAGAGGTCAGCACACAACCCCTTGAGTGCCACAGGGATGAGTAATGCATTGGTCGACAATACATTGGCTAGTCCCTTGGCAACCAAAGGGTTAACAGAGAATAGCAAGGAGTGGAATTCGTGTGTTTCCTATTGTATTGTGACTGCATGTCAGGGCTAGCTGTTGTACATGTAGGTAGTTAGTCCAAGCGGAATAGTCAAGGTTCAGCTTTCTGCATCATATGTAGCCTTCAGAGTAGGGATGGCCAGGGGGCATTCCCCGACATCCCCACTCTGCAGGACATATGTGATTCACAAGACTGATGGTGGGGACACTCACTAGGGTGTCAGAAAGAGGTGACAATGTAACATAGTAACATAGTAATTTAGGTTGAAAAAAGACTTGCGTCCATCTAGTTCAACCCTTTTCCTATTCCTGTTTACCATTGTTGATCCAAAAGTCAAAAAAAAAAAAAACACCCTCAATATAGCAGTTTCAAATTCTGCCCTGAATAGGGGGGGGGATTCCTTCCTGATTCCAAATGGCAATCAGCCCTCTCCCCGGATCAACAAGCCCTAAGTAAATATTAATCCCAATACTAACGTACATAGCCCTCTATGTTATGCTCTTTTAAATAAGTATCCAGGCCCTTTTTAAAGGCATCTAATGTATTCGATAGCACCACCTCCTCAGGCAGTGAATTCCATACCTTTATTGTCCTTACAGTAAAGAAACCCTTCCGCTGTTGTAGATTAAATCTCCTTTCCTCAAGTCTAAGCGGGTGGCCCCTTGTCCTATGTACTGTTCTGTTAATGAACAAGTCTTTGGAGAGCCCTTTGTATGGGCCCTGAACATATTTATATAGTGTTATCATATCCCCTCTAAGACGCCGTTTCTCTAGTGTATACAAGTTTAACTTTTCTAGCCTTTCTTCATAACTAAAACTTTCCATTCCCCTTACTAGTTTTGTAGCCCTCCTCTGCACTTTCTCTAGTTCCATAATATCCTTTTTCAGAAAGGGCGCCCAGAATTGAACAGCATATTCTAGGTGAGGTCTTACCATGGACCTGTAAAGAGGCATAATTATATCTTCCTCCCTTGAGTCAATACCCATTTTAATACATGCCAATATCTTATTGGCCTTTGCAGCTGCCAGCTGGCACTGCATGCTACAGCTAAGTCTATTGTCTACCATTACTCCCAAATCATTTTCATTTGTAGATTTCCCCAGAGAAACACCATTTAAACTATATGTTGCATTTTTATTATTATACCCAAAATGCATAACTTTACACTTGTCTATATTGAATCTCATTTGCCATTTGCCTGCCCAGTTACTCAATTTGTCCAAATCCTCTTGTAATGAAGACACATCCAGTTCAGACTTTATTACCGTACTTAATTTTGTGTCATCGGCAAACACTGATACATGGCTCCCTATGCCCTCTGGGAGGTCATTAATAAACAAATTAAAAAGAAGAGGACCCAGGACAGATCCCTGAGGTACTCCACTTATCACGTTTATCCAACTGGAGAACTTGCCATTTACTACCACTCTTTGCATTCTATCTTTCAGCCAATTTCCAATCCACACACATTTTCCCCTAGGCCTATTTCATTCAATTTGTACAGTAACCTCTTGTGTGGAACCGTATCAAATGCCTTGGCAAAGTCTAAATAGATCACATCAACCGCCGCTCCCACATCTATATTATTACTCACTTTTTCATAAAATGTGATCAAGTTAGTTTGACAAGACCTGTCTTTCACAAAGCCATGTTGACTCCTGCTAATAATATTCCTGTTCCAGCAGAATTCTTGAATATATTCCCTTAGCAACCCTTCAAACAGCTTCCCTACCACAGATGTCAAGCTTACAGGTCTTTAATTTCCTGGCTGTGACTTTGATCCCTTTTTAAATATGGGCACCACATCTGCTTTACGCCAATCCATGAGCACCATACCTGAAATAAAAGAATCCCTGAAAATCAAATATAACGGTCTGGCCAGGGCCTGGCTTAGTTCTTTAAATACCCATGGGTGTATACCATCTGGACCCGGTGCTTTGTTTACCTTAACACCATTCAATTGTTTTAACACTTTTTCTTGTGTTAGCCAGTCCCATGTTTGCTGTGACTGTTCTGTAAAAGTAGTTTGCAGATTCTTGTCCATTGGGTCTTTCTTGGTAAAAACAGAAGAAAATAAGTTATTTAAAATATCTGCCTTCTCTCTATCCCCCTTGACCATCTCACCCGTTTCAGTTAACAAGGACCCAACATTATCAGACTTTAATTTTTTGCCATTAATGTAGTTAAAGAATATTTTTGGGTTGCTCTTGCTCTCCTTAGCAATATTTTTTTCATTCTCTAGTCTAGCTAATTTAATAACCTTTTTACAGGTTTTGTTGGCATTTTTGTATTCTGAAAATGCCTCTACTGATCCCTCAGCTTTATAATGTTTAAATGACACTTTCTTGTTATTTATTTCATGAATTACTTTATTGGTTAGCCACATTGGTTTTTGGTTTTGTGTACATGACAAATGCAGTGTCATCACACCTGCAATCCCTGTGTTATTCTGTGGAGCCAGTGCACTGAGATCTAAACAACACGTGACATACCAATGCTTAGTCTCCATAGCATAACATGGGAAAAGGTAGAAGCAAACGCCAATAGAACAGTCTAACCATGCACATGTTTGCTGTGTGTTAGGATTTTAGCTGTCCAGGGTGTGTTTGTGTGTCCTCCAGCAGATTGGGTTGCTGGGTTCCACAGATCATGTTGGTTGGTGGGCTAGGTGTGTTTATTACTGTTGCCGACATCTTTGGTTGGACTGTAGTCATAGGTCATTACTGGTGCATTGCTGTGTTTAGAGGTCTAGTGTGTTTGCTGTTGAGGCCTAGGTGTAGGACATGCAGTGGCTTTGTGTCACTCAAGGTGTGATGGTTCACTTTTGCTCACCACATGGATCCTGATGAATGGGGATAGCAAGGAGATATATGCCTAGCCATACCCACTGCTCAGGATACACATGATGACCAAATCTCCACCACTGTAGGTCAGTGGAATCAAATTAAGTGATGTAGTCAAGCTAAGCAATGCAATGGATACCATCCTGCCACTCAGCTGTTCACATGTCAATGTAATAGTCTTGAAGCACTACTGTCATGGCTCACATCACTGATTGCATCATGTCATTTCCCCACAAAGCACACCAGTCATCCTGTGTGGAGGACTCCGGAGGTACCTCCTCTGAGGAGGCTACCAAATCCAGGGCACTGCCACCACAACCCCCACTGCAGCAGCAGCCTCACCATGGCATCCAGGGTCCACCCCACCATCACCAGCAGCAGCAGGGCTACCAGGTCCCCCCACCTCAGGGCTACCAGGTCCCACCACCTCTGGGCTACCAGGCCCCACCACCTCAGGCCCACCAGGCACCACCACCTCAGGCCCACCAGGCCCCACCACCTCAGGGCTACCAGGCCCCACGTCCTCAGGGCTACCAGCCCCCACCACCTTAGGGCTACCAGACCCCACCACATCTGGGCTACCAGGCCCCACAGCAGCAGGGCTACCAGGCCACACCACATCTGGGCTACCAGGCCCCACAGAAGCAGGGCTACCAGGCCCCACAGCAGCAGGGTTACCAGGCCCCACCACATCTGGGCTACCAGGACCCACAGCAGCAGGGATACCAGGCACCACCACATCTGGGCTACCAGGCCCCACACAGCAGGGATACCAGGCACCACCACCACCACCACCAGGTAGGCACCTGATGCCCCAGATGGTGGCAGAGCCCCAGCTGTCCAGCTTTGGCCCAACCCCTAGGCCACGGGGACATATGTGGCAGGAGGACACCCAGGAGTCCACATATGAATGGCCCATGGGGTATGAACATGTGGGGCTCCTGGGTGAGCCACAACGCCCCCAGCCAAGGGAGGTATTCACCCCACCACCACCAACAACACCATCCCCACCACTGGTCGGACAACCTGAGGACAGAGGATCCGAGGGGAGTGACGGGTCCAGGGAGCAGCAAGTTTTCTCTCCACACAGCACCTATGGTGTTGCAGCTCCCCCTGAGGCACCCCATGGGAGTCCGCTCCCCCATGCTACACCACCGCCTGCACCAGTGTCTCGAGCCTCCACTCCTGTAACCCCCACTGGCACAGTGGCCCTTGACGCAACATGTGTGGCAATCCAGGGGGAGCAGCTCACAGTGGTTAGGAAGTGTGCCCGAGCACTCAGATGGGTGGAGCTGACCCTGGGGCAGATCATGGGGTGCCTCAGGGCCATTGAGGCTCAGTATAAGTGGTAGCTAACACCCAGCAGCTACAGTTCAACACAGGGATGTTGGAGGTCCTCGGCAACATGCTTGTGGAAATGCGGGACTCCAACCGCAGGCTGAATGAGTGGCAGGACATGGGCCAGCCATCACGGGAGGGGTCCAGTGATGTTTCACCGGCCAGTAGCAATCCCCGACCACCTCCACCAGCCACCAGACCCCTTCGGGTAACCCGCCAAAGTAGGAGGGAATCCTCCTCTACAGCCCCCCCCCACTGACCCACCAAAAAAGAAAAAAAAAAGTGAAGCCAACCTTTTCAAGGTCCTTGAAATAAATATTTACATTTCTTCATAACATCTGTGTCCATGCATGTTTCCTATTCAGGATGTGGTCTGTTCAGGGAATGAGTTGTCTCCAATGCATTGTACAGCTATGCAGTGAACACAACTCAGGCACGATGACTGGCGTCACAAGCTTTTACAGCAGGGTGAACACACACATCATATTCAGACATGTTTGTCCAAGTTCAACTCACAGACATTTGAAAGCCAAACAACATCAGGGTGTTGTTCCATGATGTGCCTTGAACTTGAACAACATGAACACATTAGTTATATCAACAGATCAACAACATAATCACAATTAAGGGGATAGTAATGCTTAGAATGTTTGAACAAATATGTGTTAGGGTTCATCCCCCTGAGTAGAACAAGGGAACTCCCACTGCTGAAGGGTGTTTCATTCACAGGTTATGTCAGCTCACAGTTGTTTTTACATAGGCAAAGCACAGTGGTCTCACATGCTCAAGTGGCACTTTTGCTACACCATCCAATGTAGATTCAAGGTGCTGTGACCAGAGCTGTCCATGGGATGGTGTAGCAACAGAACCACTGTAAAAATTCAGGCCACTGTGAGATTTCATGTATGATGTTCAACTGTGAGCTGAACTAACTTTGGAAAGCAAAGCAGGGGGAGTTCCCTTGTTTTACTCAGGGGGATGAACCCTACTAGTTAGGTTCATGGAACATATTCAGTATTACTATACCTTTAAACCCTGACAGGGGAGGGGGTGATCAATGACACAATATAGTCATATGTGATCAGATTTGTAATTGACATGGACACCAACAGGTGATCCCAATGGACGTGGATTCAACGTGTCACCGGAATAAACTACTGGACCATGAGGGGTCATGCCATGGATGCCTGCAGAGGATGAAAACAAGACTGGAAGGTGTACTACGAACACAACAGTCATGCTATTGCTGACCCATCATCATCCCCTTGAGTGCCAGAGGTGTATACAACACATTGGTCATCACTGCTTTGGAGACCTTACTTGCACTCCACGAGGACAGCTTGGTTATTTGACACAGTGAACAATCCATTGCTTGTCAGGGTGTCATCTAGCCATCATGATTTCATGGGGTTCGTATAACGGTATGGCAAGCAGACATATGTATATGTGAGTGGGCACACACATCAGTGTGTAAACCAAGACCCATGAAACAGAGGAGCTATTTCATGGATCTTGAGCTACGTACTGATGAGGTGTGTGCTCAGGGTCCTTGTGACACACATACATATGTCTGCTTGCCATCCCCTTGATGGACAGCTCACATGGTCCTGACGCCTAGACAAGGCATTGATAAGCAATGGAGTGGCATATTCCCTGTGCTACACACACACATACGAACAAGTTAGCAAAGCAGGCCTTCAGCGGGAGCATGAAAAGTTGCAGCAGGTGACAGCTGTTGAACAGGGGTGCTTGGAGGAGGAGGGGGGGGATGAGCCTTAACCCTCTCACACATTCGCCTCCACTGTCGTCTTAGGTACAAGCATGTGTACATACCGGTGTTGGTCTGTCTCTCTGTCAGTGTCTCTCTCACACTACAACTAAGGAGGGTGGGCTGTCACTGTTAAACAGCAGTAAGGTGTTGTTCATGTGGTCATGGTGATGGGACCAAAACAAAGGGAAGGAATCACACCAGCTCTGTACATAACTCCTTACTCAAGATCAAACTGTGATCAGCTGAGGTGCACTCATAGGGATATACAATGATAGCAAGGGGAGGGAGGAGAAGAATGGGTTAACCAACCAGGGAAAACCACCAGGCGGTGCCCACCCTCCCCCCCCCCCAACAACACACCTAATAAGTGACGCACACTACAGGGGTATACCAGACCAAAGCTTAATCAGGCAATATATGATTAATCAAGTGAATACATGAAATCAATTGTGCACCATCCAGCACAGGGATAAAGAGTCATGAAGACATTCCAACATAGAATAATGCCTCTATGGACTGAGAGCAAGTATATGTACAGCATACGTGCTATACCATGTATCCACTAACAAATCACAGTGGCCCATTAGCAATGTGCAATATTATCATACATGTGAGGAGCAAAGTGGTGATCATGAACAAAGTATGAATACACATCATATACTCATCTCCATGACTCCAGGGGTCACATTGTTTGCCCTCCTCTTATATTCATAGAGATAGGTATAGGTGTATTCATACTTTTGGGATTATTATGATGTTGCACTTTATATGTCTGATGATATTGCACATTGCTAATGGGCCACTTTGATTTGTTTGTGTATACATGGTATTGGACGTTTGCTTTACATATACTTGCTCTCAGTATATGGAGGCATTATTCAATGTTGGAATGTCTTCATGACCCCATATTTCTGTGCTGGATGGTTTTTAATTGATTTGATGTATTCACTTAATTAATTTTGTATTAGTAACATAGTAACATAGTAAATTAGGTTGAAAAAAGACACAAGTCCATCAAGTTCAACCTTCGCCTCATACCTCAGTAACTGAGAATTTTATAGCTTTCCTGTTACCAATTAAATTAGTCTTTATCAGACCTTCCTGATCAGCCTACTGATAAACAGTATAACTCTGTATGTTCACTTTTGAAAGAAATGTATCTAATCTTCTCTTAAATGTATCCATTGTATCTGCCATAACTACCTCCCAGTAGATTGTATTGTCTGGTAAAGCTTTGGTTTGGTATACTCCTGTAGTGTGCGCCAGTTCTTCATTATTTTTTAGGGGGGGCACCGCCTGGTGGTTCTCCTATGGCTGGTTAACCCCTTCCTTTCTTCCCTTTTTTCTGTATCATGTGGTCATAATGGACTAATGGTAAGGCGTGAGTTATCCAGGTAATTGTTTTCTGTGTGTGTGGTTAGTGGTGTGATTATTTGTAATTGGTATGTACCTGTCAGGTGTGTGTTTTGTCTCCATGGACTGCTGAGGTTACATAGGTGAGCTTGATTTGTTGTTGGAGTGACAGGTGTGCATGTTGTGTTGTGTGTTAACCCCTGTTGTTCAAAGATGTGTTGGGATGGCTTATGGTGTGCTGCTTTGTGTTCCTCTTGTCCCTGTGGGGTTGCTGGATTGTTATTGTTTGTCTGTGACTTGTTTGTCTGTTGTCGGCCAGTGGTTCCCAACCAGGGTGTCATGTGATGTTGGTGCACCATGTGCACCAGCTCAGGGTGCGTCACTTTTCCCATGTTGCTATGTTCTGCATTGGTGTTTGATAATATTGATTTTACACATTTTTGGGGAGATGTGTGTATGGGACATTTGAGGCCCTATTTCTCCTAATTGCCATTGACACAGTGGGACCTGATGTTGGGCATATGTTATTTTTATTTGGGTATTCCTTGTGCCCTCAGGGGATGCCCTGGCATATCCAGATTGCATGTTAGGGGTGTCTTAGGTGGAGGGGTTGTGAAGCACTGTTGTAGGCCTTGTTGTTGTATTTGCTAGGCATTGCAGGGGTTGATATCTGACTTCTGTATGCTTGGCTTCTGTCTTTGGATGACCTGCTTCTCTGTTTTATTTCCCTCGACGATGGTTTTGTACTCTGCGTTGTGTGATGTTCTCCAAAACAAGTAGGCGTTAGATTTCTGGAGAGAAATGTTGCAATTTAACTCGCGTTAGCCCTAACTCCAACATTTGAATAGCTTATGGCGTCGCTTGTACATTGTCCTCTATGGGTGAGATCTTGCTGTTCTGGCGACGGGCGAAGTGTGTTTCAGAACTGGCGTCGCTTGTTACTAGTGGAACATTTGCATTGCTCAGTTGACTTTAAAACCAGCGTTGCCAGTTTTTTCTGGTGACGCCAACATTTGGATTGAGCCCATTGTCAGCAGCAAACCGCAGAACACTGGACCAGGCAAGATTTGTCAGTAGATAGATATATCAACTGAGGAAGCCTGGTGTGAGGCAGACTCAGGGTGATGGCAACAATGGATATGTAGCCAGCAATATTCCGCAGAACACTGGAGCTGGCAGGGCTCAGTCAGTAGATGGATACAGTGACTGAGGAAGACTGGTGTGAGACAGACTCAGGATGACAGCAACACTGGAGATATAGGCAGCAGCAAACCGCAGGACACTGGGGAAGGTAGGACTCAGTCAGTAGATGGATACAGCAACTGAGGAAGACTGGTGTGAGGCAGACTCAGGATGATAGCAACACTGGAGATATAACCAGATGCAAACTGCGGATCACTGGAGCAGGCAGGACTCGGTTAGTAGATGGAAATTGCAACTGATAAAAAACTGGTGCAAAGCAGACTCAGGATGATAGCAACACTCTAGATATAACCAGCAGCAAACCACAGAACACTGGAGCAGGCAGGACTGTCAGTAGATGGATATAACAACTGAGGAAGACTGGTGTGAGGCATATTCAGGACAAGAGCAACACTTGATATATAGACAACAGCAAACTTCAAAACAGTGGAGCAGGCAGGACTCAGTCAGTAGATTGATACAGCAACTGTTGCAAGGTAGACTCAGGATGTATCATGGTGCCCATGTATTGCTTTTGACATTTTGACACATGATTTCTGATGCTTTCTTATTGGCTAGCGTGTGATTACTC
Organism: Rhinophrynus dorsalis; assembly: GCA_037306005.1. NCBI lineage: Eukaryota > Metazoa > Chordata > Amphibia > Anura > Rhinophrynidae > Rhinophrynus > Rhinophrynus dorsalis. The sequence continues at coordinate 67,474,044 of CM074728.1, read as the reverse complement.
CACCCAATGGTAGCCTTTAAGTACTGTGCCCTGTCACTCATACAGGGCCCTTTCGTGGTGTTCCCGTTCTTAGTGCTTGCTGCCGTTAACGTGTGATATCCTGTGTATGACCCAGACTGCCTGATTACTCTCTCTGATCCTGTTCCTGCTCTGTGTACCTACCTGGTCTGACTGACGTTCCTGCTCCGTGTACCGACTTGGATTGGCTGACGTTCCTGCTCCGTGTACCGACCCGGTCTGGCTGACATTCCTGCTCCGAGAATCGACTTGGATTGGCTGACATTCCTGCTCCGTGTATCGACTTGGATTGGCTGACGGTTCCTACTCCGTGTACCGACCCGGTCTGGCTGACGTTCCTACTCCGTGTACCAACTTGGATTGGCTGACGTTCCTGCTCCGTGTATCGACTTGGATTGGCTGATGTTCCTGCTCCATGTACCGACCCGGCCTGGCTGACGTTCCAGTTCTGTACCTCCAGTCCGGTGCACTACCGCATCCGGTAGAGAGTATCTCCTGTGCGCTGTCTTGAGTGCGCTGGCCCAGTTGGTTGCCTCTAGCACTTCATTACCGTTCTGTGACTGCGACCCATTTGTGTCTTGCTGCCTCCTTCCTTATCACGGTGCCCGTGATCCCTTGTTTATATTTTTTCTGTCAGTCATCCTTGTTTGGCTCTCATTGGTTGCCCTGTGTTAATCCCGCCCAGTATGGCCTTTATATACTGGGCTCCTGCACCCACACATTGTCCTTTCGTGGTGTTCCTGTGCCAGTGCTACATTTGCTCAAGAAGTTTCCAGTGTATCGACTTGGCTTGCCTGACTACTCTCCAGTGCCTGCGCCTGTGTACCGACCCGGATTGCCTGACTATTCTTCAGTGTCCGCTCCTGTGTATCGACCCGGCCTGGCTGACGTTCCTGCTCCTGTGTACCGACCCGTACTGGCTGACGTTCCTGCTCCTGTTTTCCGAACCAGTCTGGCTGACGTTCCTGCTCCTGTGTTCTGATCCGGCCTGGCTGATGTTCCTGTTCCTGTGCTCCGACTCGGCTGTTCTCCATTTTGGTTCTTGTCGCCTCGGCGACATACTTATTTCCAGTTCCTTGATTGTCTGGCACATCTACACCCGCAGGCTTGCCAAGTGTTGTCCCATTTATGCTCTACGGAGCGTCTCTGGCCTAGTCCTCAGTTTCAGTTAACCGGTTGCAAGTGTTGCCTCCGTGATTACACCGGTACATTTCCTTTGCATATGCCCCATTCATTCTAACCGGTTACAAGTGTTGCCTCCGTGATTGCACCGGTACATTGCCTTTGGCTACGCTCCATTCAGTCTAACCGGTTGCAAGTGTTGCCTCCGTGATTGCACCGGTACATTGCCTTTGGCTACTCTCCATTCAGTCTAACCGGTTACAAGTGTTGCCTCCATGAGTGCACCGGTACATTGCCATTGGCTACGCTCCATTCAGACTAACCGGTTGCAAGTGTTGCCTCCGTATTGCTACTGTACATTGCCTCTGGCTTACGCTCCACTCAGTCAAAACCGGTTGCAAGTGTTGACTCCGTGATTGCACCGGTACATTGCCATTGGCTTACGCTCCATTCTGTATAACCGGCTGCAAGTGTTGCCTCTGTGATTGCTCTGGTACATTGCCTTTGGCTTACGCTCCACTCTGTCAACCGGTTCCAAGTGTTGTCTCCGTGTCTGCACCGGTGTGCTCCCTTTACTTCAGTGGACTGGTAACTCTCAGTGGATGCAGACTTTGGCGTGTTTGGGAGTCAGTTCGATACCTTCACATATGGGACTGTTTTCCTGCCTTGATGAACTTTAACTCCTACATTGCTGAAACCTGGAAACCTTATCCTCTGCTTGACCCATGTCAGCATAAACTATTTGTCTCCTATATTTGTGCTGGACCTGTGTGGGCCTAATATTACCTGTAGTGTGTCTGTACTATACGTTGTATATTACAGGACCTGTGAGGGTTCTTATTGTATTATTGTATTCAATAAAACTGTGTTTTTTTTTCCTAACTCTGTGTCTGAGTCAAACAAACCATTACAGTACGAAAGGGCCATGACCTCAGACAATAAGGGTGAAGGTAATACACAGAACATCCACTGGAGGATGGATGTACATGAGCAGCATTTGGATCAGTTTGCATTGGCTAAACAAACTATTCTCGAGAGTACAGTGCACCTTGACAAGCCTGTCCCTAATCCGGTGGTCTCCTCAGTTTCGACACCGGAGAGTCAATCCGTGACTTCTGTGGCCTCAGTCAAAGGGTTAACCACTTCTGCCTCTTTGCCACTCAGATATGATAGCGAACCCAGTCTATGCAGAGGGTTTATTAACCAACTTGAGATATTTCTAGAATTAACCCCTCATACCTTTCCTAATGACCACAGTAAAGTTGGATTTATGATATCTTTACTGACCGGCAGAGCCCTGGCATGGGCCAATCCCTTATGGGAAAATGCTAAACCTTGCACCAGGAATTTCAGGGAATTTGTGCAAACATTTTGGAGAGTATTTGAAGTTCCTGGTACAACCGCCTCTGCTGCTAAACGTCTGATGGAAGTACAACAGGGCAGTCGGACGGTAGGCGACTACGCCAAAGAATTCTGCACATTAGCAGCAGAGGTAGGTTGGAATAATGAGGCATTGGTAGCAGCATTTGCCCAAGGTCTGGCTAACCATATCAAAGATGAGAGCGCAGCTAGATAGTTGCCTAATGATTTAGATGAATATATTGATTATGCCATTCTGATTGACACTCAGATCCGTGAAAGACTTGTGGCTAAAGACCGTAGGCTACGGCCTAAAGGCAGTGGGCTCAGCAGTCCGTTGTGCCCACCCACCCCTCCCTCGTTGCCTAAATCTCATGACCTTAAACAAGAATCCTGTGAACCTATGCAACTAGGGTTTACCAGGTTAACCAAGGAGGAACGGGCACCCTGCCTCAACACAGGTCGTACGATTGTGCCATTGATTTGCCCCCGGGGGTGTTGCCCCCGAGGGGACATACGTACCCACTATCATGCGATGAAAATCGAGCTATGGAAGAATACATTGAGGATGCCCTCAAGAGAGGCATCATTAGGAAATGTACCTCGCCTGCTGGTGCTGGGTTCTTTTTTATTAAAAAGAAGAATGGCGAATTAAGTCCGTGTATTGATTACCGTGGCCTAAATAAGTTAATGCCCAAGAATGCCTATCCGATACCACTCATCACCTAACTATTTGACAGGTTAAAAGGTTCCTCCATCTTTACGAAATTAGACCTACGTGCGGCCTATAACCTGATCAGGATAAAAGCTGGGGATGAGTGTAAAACGGCATTTAATACTAGATCCGGGCATTATGAATATCTAGTTATGCCATTTGGTCTCTGTAACGCACCTGCTCTTTTCCAAGAATTTATTAATGATATCCTCTGTGATATGCTACAGTCCTGTGTTGTTGTCTACCTTGATGATATACTCATACACTCGGCTAATTTGTCTCAACACATCAAGGTGTCTGAGGTGTTGCTCCGCTTGCGCAATAATAAACTATTTTGTAAAATGGAAAAATGCGAGTTTCACAGATCCAGAGTGCCCTTTTTGTGGTTCGTGATCGCTAAGGAAGGTATCGCTATGGATCAGGAAAAACTCGCTGCAGTATTACAATGGCCACGGCCCAAAGGGTTAAAAGTGATCCAGCGCTTCTTGGGGTTCGCTAATTATTACAGAAAGTTTATCAAGAATTTCTCCACTATTGTGAAACCACTGTCTAACCTCATGCACAAGGGTGCTAGTCCTTCCCAATGGTCTGAGGCAGCCGAACATGCCTTTAAGACACTAAAATCCATTTTTGTAGCTGCTCCTGTACTATACCACCCCAACCCATCCCTTCCATTTACGCTAGAGGTCGATGCCTCAGAGATTGGGGTAGGGGCAGTACTATCTCAATGCCCGGTGGCAGGGGGCGCTCTCAGACCATGTGGGTTTTTCTTGAAAATGTTGTCAAGTGCCCAGAGTCATTATGAGATAGGTGACAGAGAACTGCTGGCTATCAATCTTGCCCTGAAGGAATGGCATCACCTACTGGAGGGTACCAGAAGTCCTGTGTTAATCCTCACTGACCACAAAAACCTGACCTATTTTTCAGAGGTTAAGAGACTGTCCTGTCATCAGGCCAGATGGGCTCTGTTTCTATCCCGATTCAATTTCGTAGTATCATATTTGCCGGGTTCCAAGAATGTTAGGGCTGATGCCCTGTCTAGACAATTTGAGCCTGAGACTGATAGGGACGAGGTCCCAGTACCCATTATACAGCCTGACCGCATTTTGGCTACCCTACGTACTAGTATCACTTCGCCACTGGGGGAAGAGATTTTGGCCACCCAGTCTACGGCCCCTCTGGAAACCCCAGTGGGCAAGTGTTTTGTTGATGAGCCATTTCGTACTCGATTACTTGAAACATACCACTCATCTAAGGCTGCTGGGCATATCGGCAGGGATCAATTAATATGGTCTCTCTAACAAGTTTTCTGGTGGCCCTCTCTGAGGGATGAATGTTCTGCATTTACCACAGCCTGTGCCACCTGTGCACGTGCCAAGACCCCTAGACACCTCCCTGTGGGCCTACTCCAACCAGTGCCCAATGGTGAACATCCCTGGTCCCACGTATCCATTGATTTCCTGGGACAGTTGCCAGTATCTAGAGGGTATTCATTCATCCTAATGGTGGCTGACAGGTTTTCTAAAATGGCTAATTTTGTGCCCCTCCCTGGCCTTCTCTCTGCCCAGGATTTGGCTGTTGTTTTCGCTAAGGAGGTGTCTCGGTTGCATCGGGTACCTAGAGTTCTGGTGTCCGACCGTGGGAGTCAGTTCGTGTCCAGATTTTGGAGAGCATTTTGTGAACAGATGAGCATTCAACTGTCCTTCTCTTCTGTCTACCATCCCCAGACCAATGGGGCCATTGAGCATGCCAATCAGGGACTGGAGCAGTTCCTGCTCTGTTTTGTCACAGATCATCATGATAACTGGGCCGACCTGTTGCCGTGGGCGGAGTTCGCCAGGAACTGTCAGGTTAATTCATCGTCCAGGAGCTCCCCTTTTCTCATCAACTACGGGTTCCAGCCTTGTTTGCTCCCAGACTCCTTCCAGTTACAACAGATTCCAGCTCTGGACGAGCACATAGAGGAACTCCGCTCCACTTGGGCACAGGTCCAGAGGGCCCTCAGTCAGTCATTCCAGCGTCATCAGCACCACGGCAATCGTAGACGGCTGCCAGCGGTCTCCTTCCAGGTTGGGGACAGGGTATGGCTATCTTCCAGAAACCTCGAGTTGCAAGTTCCGTCCAACAAACTGGCTCCCCGGTTTATTGGCCCATTCAGGGTGATCCGTAAAATTAACCCTGACTCATATGCCTTGGATCTCCCTGCGTCCATGTGCATTCAAAATGTGTTCCATGAATCCCTCTTGAAACCTCTGGTATGCAACTGTTACAATACTACTCCTGTGGTTCCCGGTCCGGTAGAGGTGGAGGGTCAGGAGTAGTATGAGGTTCAAAGTATTATTGATTCATGCAAATTTAGAGGAAAATTGCAGTACTTGGTCCATTGGAAAGGCTATGGTTCTGAGGAACGTTCTTGGGTTGATCAAAATGACCTTCATGCTCCTAGATTGCTGCATATTTTTAACTCTAAATATCCTCAAAAGCCAGGTCTCTCTTCTAGGAGGGGGGTCTTTGAGAGTGGGGTACTATCACGGTGCCCGTGATCCCTTGTTTATATTTTTTCTGTCAGTCATCCTTGTTTGGCTCTCATTGGTTGCCCTGTGTTAAGCCCGCCCAGTATGGCCTTTATATACTGGGCTCCTGCACCCACACATTGCCCTTTCGTGGTGTTCCTGTGCCAGTGCTACGTTTGCTCAAGAAGTTTCCAGTGTATCGACTTGGCTTGCCTGACTACTCTCCAGTACCTGCACCTATGTACTGACCCGGATTACCTGACTATTCTTCAGTGTCTGCTCCTGTGTATAGACCCGGCCTGGCTGAAGTTCCTACTCCTGTGTACCGACCCGTACTGGCTGACGTTTCTGCTCCTGTGTTCTGATCCGGCCTGGCTGACATTCCTGTTCCTGTGCTCCGACTCGGCTGTTCTCCGTTTTTGGTCCTTGTCGCCTCGGCGACATTCTGATTTCCGGTGCCTTGATTGTCTGGCACCTCTGCACAAGCAGGCTTGCCAAGTGTTGTCCCATTTAGGCTCTACGGAGTGCCTCTGGCCTAGTCCTCAGTTTCAGTTAACCGGTTGCAAGTGTTGCCTCCTTGAGTGCACTGGTACATTGCCTTTGGCTACGCTCCATTCAGTCTAACTGGTTGCAAGTGTTGCCTCCGTGACTGCACCGGTACATTGCCTTTGGCTACGCTCCATTCAGTCTAACTGGTTGCAAGTGATGCCTCTGTGATTGCATCGGTATATTGCCATTGGCTACGCTCCATTCAGCCTAACCGCTTGCAAGTGTTGCCTCCGTATTGCTCCGGTACATTGCCTCTGGCTTACGCTCCACTCAGTCAAACCGGTTGCAAGTGTTGCCTCCGTGATTGCACCTGTACACTGCCCTTGGCTACGCTCCACTCTGGCAAACCGGTTGCCGTGTTGCCTCCGAGATTGCTTTGGTACATTGCCATTGGCTTACGCTACATTCAGTCTAACCGCTTGCAAGTGTTGCCTCCGTGATTGCTCCGGTACATTGCCTTTGGCTTACGCTCCACTCTGTCAACCGGTTGCAAGTGTAGCCTCCTTGTCTGCACCGGTGCACTCCCTTTACTTCAGTGGACTGGTAACTCTCAGTGGATGCAGACTTTGGCGTGTTTGGGAGTCAGTTCGATACCTTCACATATGGGACTGTTTTCCTGCCTGATGAACTTTAACTCCTACATTGCTGAAACCTGGAAACCTTATCCTCTGCCTGACCCATGTCAGCATAAACTATTTGTCTCCTATATTTGTGCTGGACCTGTTTAGGTCTAATATTACCTGTCATGTGTCTGTACTATACATTGAATATTACAGGACCAGTGAGGGTTCTTATTGTATTATTGTATTCAATAAAACTGTGTTTTTTATCCTAACTCTGTGTCTGTGAGTCAAACAAACCTTTACATTCCTCCTTACCCAGGGCTGACGTTGATCTCGCTTGCTCACTATACGCTTGGCTTGTTATTGTTACCACTGTGGTTGGTCTCCTGTGCGCCACAGTTAGTCTCCGCTCTTGTCAGTTGCTAACAAGCCAAGCGCCCGTTACCAGGGCCTTCCGGTCTCACCCGGGTAGGAGCTATTTTTTGGCACATTACACGCTGGCTAGTCACTACTCCATTACTGAGGTTGGTCTCCAGGGCGCCTCACCTCGGCTCTGTCACCCGGCAGTTGCCATCAAACCTAGCGTTATTACATCTGTTGTCCGGTACCATTACCCTGAGTCGCAGTCTGTGTGTATTCCTGGGCGTTCTGTTGTTCCTCCGGTTGCAGTACTACTGGTAGTCATGATCCATTTGGGCCTCGCTCACCCTTCCTGGGCCTAGTCCCTATTTAGGCACTCATCCGGAGAGAGTGCTTCTTGGGCCTCGCTATTAGGGCTTCCCAGCCTCCTGGCCTAATAGCATTTACCATCAGTGTCTCACTATATCACATGAACTGTTCCTGACCTGTGTCAGTATATGTATTGCTCTCTGATATATGTATACTGGACCCATGGGGGTTAATGTTATTTAGTAACCTGTCCTGTGTCAGTATTGTTTGTTAACTATTGCTGGACCCGCGAGGGTTACTTTATTCTGTCTGGTTTCGATAAAACTGTGTTTTACCAAATTGCCTGCCTCTGAGTGTACTGAAAACCATTACAGTAGGAAAGGGCCATGTCCTCAGACGGTACAGGTGATGGTAATACACAAAGTATCCATTGGAGGATGGATATACATGAGCAGCGCATGGACCAGATGGAGCTGGCCATGCAAACCTTACTAGGGCGTACCGCTCACTTAGATAATCCAGTACAGGCCTCGGTGGTCCCCCCAGTCACTACACCGGGTGCCCAATCGGTGACACAAGTAAACTCGAATAGAGGGTTAACTGCTACGACTCTCTTACCTCTCGGATATGATGGTGAACCCTGTGCAGAGGGTTCATAAACCAGCTGGAGATTTTCCTAGCGTTAACTCCTCAAGCCTTTACCATTGACAGAAGTAAGGTCGGGCTCATGATTTCTTTGCTAACGGGCAGAGCACTGGCGTGGGCAAACCCCTTGTGGGAAGCAGCGAAACCATGTACTAAGAACTTTAATGCGTTCCTAAGAGCATTTCGTAGAGTATTCAAAATCCCTGGAAGAGCATCCTCTGCTACCAAACGATTGTTGGAGATCCAGCAGGAATCCGTACCGTTGCAGAATACGCTACTGAATTTCTCACATTGGCAGCGGAGGTGGGCTGGAATGATGAGGCACACGTGGCAGCATTTGCACAGGGTCTCTGTGACCGTATCAAAGATGAGATAGCTGTCAGAGACTTGCCAAGTGATTTGGAAGAGTTTATTGACTTTTCTATTTTAATTGATTCCCGCATTAGGGAGAGAATGGCTGCCAAAGACCGTAGACAAAGGGCCAGAGAATGGGGACGGCCGAGACAAAATTCCCCACCCATACCTCCCATGCCTCCTGAATTTAATTGTGAGAGCAGTGAACCTATGCAGTTAGGGTTCACTAGGCTGACAAAGGAGGAGTGGGCTCATCGCTGCAGACAGGGCCTCTGTCTGTACTGTGGTCAAGCTGGGCATGTGTTGCATTCCTGCCCTACATGTCCGGGAAATGAACGCACCTAGGGTACCTTGGGGGACAGGCCCTAGGTGGCGTTCAGACGTCCCTAGATCCAGCTAATCAAAAGCCTACTATTCAAGCTGTGATTTCCTGGGCAGAATTCTCAGTGGAGGTTCTGGCCCTAGTGGATTCCAGTGCTTCTGGGTATTTTATGGACAGGTCTTTTGCAGAATTACACAAGATTCCGCTAATTTAGAAAGAAGCTCCCTTGGCTATTGAAGCCATTGATGGCAGGCCATTAGTACCAGCTCTTATTACTAAGGAAACCATACCACTGTCTATGCGCATTGGGGCGCTCCACACTGAAAAACAACGTTTTCAGATTATCCAGTCTCCTCACCATACAGTGATCCTGGGGTTCCCATGGCTCCATATGCACAATCCTAGGTTCAATTGGGGAAACTGTGAAATCATGGCCTACGATTGCGCTATTGATCTGCCTCCTGGAGCCGTTCCTCCTCGGGGTCGGACTTATCCGTTGTTCTGCGAGGAGAATAGGGCCATGAAGGAATACATTTTGGATGCCCTTGAGAGGGGAATTATCAGGAAGTCATCCTCGCCCGTGGGGGCTGGTTTCTTCTTTGTCAAAAAGAAAAATGGCGAGTTACGACCCTGTATTGATTATCGTGGATAAACTCATGGCCAAAAACGCTTATCCGATACCACTCATCACAGAACTGTTTGACAGGTTAAAGGGTTCCTCCATTTTCACCAAATTGCACTTATGTGCAGCTTATAACCTCATTAGGATAAGATCCGGTGATGAGTGGAAAACGGCGTTCAATACTAGATCTGGACACTATGAATACCTGGTAATGCCATTTGGGCTGTTTAACGCTCCCGCGGTGTTCCAGGAGTTTATTAATGACATTCTCCGTGACTTGCTCCAGTCGTGCGTTGTGGTTTATCTCAATGATATTCTCATACACTCATCCAACCTGTCGCAACACATCAAGGATGTGTCCACAGTTCTACTTAGATTCCGTGAAAACAAACTTTACTGTAAGATCGAGAAGTGCGAATTTCACAAGCCTATGGTCCCTTTCCTAGGCTTTGTGATCTCCAAAGATGGCATTGCAATGGACAAGGAGAAGCTGGCAGCGGTCCTGCAATGGCCACGTCCTAAGGGTCTCAAGGCTATCCAACGTTTTCTTGTCTTTGCCAACTATTATAGGAAATAAATTCGGAATTTTTCCACCATTGTAAAGCCTCTGTCCGATCTCACACACAAAGGCGATAACCCCTCCCAGTGGTCTCAGACAGCTGAACTTGCCTTTGAGTCGCTGAAATCCGCATTTGCTTCTGCTCCTGTACTGTCCCACCCTAACCCTTCCCTTCCATTCACTTTAGAGGTTGATGCCTCTAAAACTGGGGTAGGGGCAGTGTTGTCACAATGTCTGGACACTTGGAGTGGACTAAGGCCGTGTGGATTTTTCTCTAAGTTATCCAGCACCCAGAACCATTACGAGATTGGGGACAGAGAGCTGTTGGCAATTATTCTTGCCCTTAAAGAATGGCGACACCTGCTTGAGGGTACTAGAACTCCGGTAATGATTTTGACTGACCATTAAAATTTAATATTATCACGGTGCCCGTGCTTCTGTTGCTGAGCGGCGACATTGTTATTCTCTGCAGCCTTCTGATTGGCTGGTCTTAATTGGTAACACTGGGCTTGCCTTTATATACCCTGGGATGTCATCCCTTAGCCGCCCTTTCGTTGTGTACGAGTTCCTGAGTCTATTCTACACTTTGCTGATTCATGTTTGACCTGGCCTGCCTGAGTACAAGTTTGTTCCTGAAGTTCCTGTTGCTACGCTCCGTTGCTGACCATATCTGGCTCAGAACCCTCTCCGTTGCTGACTGTATTCTGGCTGAGAACCCGCTCCGTTGCTGACAGTATCTGGCTGAGAACCCGCTCCATTGCTGACCGTATCTGGCTGAGAACCTGCTCCGTTGTTGACTGTATCCTGGTTGAGAACCTGTTCCGTTGCTGACTGTATCTGGCTGAAGAACCCGCTCCGTTACTGATTTGATCTGGATGAAGAACCCGCTCCGTAGCTGTCCGTATCCTGCTGAGAACCCGCTCCATTGCTGACTGCTGCTGGCTGGAGAACCCACTCCATTGCTGACTACATCTGGCTGTGTACTGCTCCTTGTCTAACCACTTCAGACTGAGACCCGCTCCGTTGTTGACTGTATCTGGCCATTGGACTTGTTCCAAGGCTGACCGCTGGTGGCGCTATTCCGTTCCGTTACTGTCTCTGGTTAGGTTAACCGGCTCCGGTACCAACTGTGTCCGTTTGTGCCCTGGGTGACCCCTGGAGGCCATCGCGATACTGGGCTTTGCATTGTCTATGTTGGTGCGCCACGTGGTGCTGTTTCTTGTCGACCAAAGGCTAAGCTTGGGCTTAAGCTGTTCCTATAACCGCTGCTAGCGGTCTGCACATTCAAAGTACCAGTACAGGTGTTCTTACACTGACTGTGTTACTCTGATCTCTCTCTCTGTGGCCTTCCTACCTGTTACGCTGTGCTCACTCCCTCTGGGAGTTTTTCTGTAAGTCACTGGGCATTGACCATTAACCCTGTAGATACCTGAATAGTCCAGGAAAGGGCCTACACTGCTCTCTGTAGTACCTCGAGCTAGAGCCAGCGTTACACATTCCATACTGCAGGTTGTGTGGCCACTGGTAGTATTACAATTGCCTATTGTTGCCTCGATCCACCCCTAGCGTTCTAGGGTCTGTCTCTAGCAGCTACCTTGGTCTCATCTACCCCTCCTGAGGGTAGCATTGCCACTCCACTGTTGCCCGGTGGTTGGGGACTAAGTCTGGGTCAGAGTTGCCTCATTGCCATACAGTCTGGGTCTAAGTTACCTAGTTGCCATTCCTTACAGTCTGGGTCAGAGTTGCCTCATTGCCATTTCCATCAGTCTGGGCCAGTGTGGTTTCGCTCCTCAGGGTTTGGTGCCCAGGCGTCTGGGCAGTGCCAGTTCCGTTTCACGTGCACCCCCGGTGTACGTTCATCTGGTCAGCTCTCCAACGGGTTGCCCTCGACCTCACTATCCTGTCAAAAGTCTCACTACTAGCTGTTAACCTGTTGTTCCAGTCCACCTATTTTAGTACTGCAGACGTATTGCTATTGTGTATTTGTATATCACTGTGTGACTTGCCGTGTGGGCCCCAGGGCCTTATTCCTTGTTTGCTCTCTTTCAATAAAGTCATTTTAACCTTACCATTCTGTCTGAGTGTTCATCTAAAAACCGTGACAGTACGAAAGGGCCAATGACCTCAGACAAGTCCGGTGAAGGTAGTTCGGTCAATATCCATTTTAGAATGGATATGTATGAGCAACGTCTGGATCAACTGTCAGTGGCAGTGCAAACTATGCTGGAGCGGACCGCACACTTGGCAGATCCACCTTACCCTCAGTGGCCACCCCAGTTCATGCACTGACAGTGGCTAACTCAAATGTCTGCAAGCAGTATAAAGGGCTACCTGCCACAGCGCCATTACCGTTAAGGTATGATGGGGAACCTTTCCTCTGTAGAGGGTTCCTTAACCAGCTGGAAATTTGTCTCGAATTAGCTCCTCAAGCTTTCCTAACGGAGAGAAGCAAGATTGGCTTTATGATATCATTGTTGACTGGCAGGGCTCTAGCCTGGGCAAATCCAATTTGGGAGACAGCTAAGCCCATTACCACCAATTTTGGTGAATTTGTGAGGGCCTTTCGAAGTGTCTTTGAGATCCCTGGGAGCAATATCTCGCCTGCCAAGCAAATTGTGAATATCCGAGAGGGCAACCGTACAGTTGCAGACTATTCCATTGAATTTCGTACCCTGGCAGCCGAGTTGGGATGGAATGATGAAGCGTTAGTGGTGCCATTTTCTCAAGGGTTATACGACCGCATTAAGGATGAGAGTTTTGCCCGGGAAGTACCTTGACATTGAATTTGTCAATCTGATTGATACTTGGATCAGGGTACGAACACAAAATAGCGACCATAAACCAAGGTCTCCTACAAGGCAGTGGCACAAGAATACTCTCCCTCCCATGCCTCCTGGTCAGGTTGAAGCTACTGATCCTATGCAAGTGGGCTTTACTAGACTCACAAAGGAGGAACGGTCATTTCGTCACAAGAATGGCCTGTGCATTTATTGTGGGAAGGGAGGTAATTTGTTGTGTAATTGTCCCACGCGGCCAGGAAACGCACGCACCTAGGTTTCCTTAGAGGACAGGTCCTAGGTGGTATTCAGCAGTCCCCAGAGGTTGTGCCTTCCAAACCAGTGGTGGATGTGATCATTTCATCCTCCAACTTATCCATTACTATACCTGCACTAATAGATTCTGGAGCAGCGGGATATTTTACGGACCAAAAATTTGCTGCGTTATATAATATCCCACTGGTTTTATTAGACAATCCAATGCAAATTGAGGCCATTGATGGGCGACCTTTGGGGCCTCCCCAGGTCACCCATGCGACTTGCCCCCAATCTGTGCAGACTGGGGCAGTACATTTCGAAACCCTGTCCTTTCAAATTATCCAGTCACCCCATTATGCGGTCATTCTGGGCTTCCCTTGGTTGAGAACACATAATCCCTGGATTAACTGGGACTCATGTGAGATTGTGGCTTGGTCTGAGCATTGTACTAATCACTGTCTGCGTCAACCTAAGAGAATATTCTGTATCTCTCCCTCCTTGCCGCCTGAATACCAATCCTTCAGCGATGTGTTTAGTAAGGGAGAGGCTGGCACCTTGCCACAGCACAGGACGTATTACTGTGCCATTGATATTGCTCCGGGTGCTGTCCCTCCTAGGGGCAGAACGTATCCCCTCTCGTGTGAGGAGAATGTGGCTATGGAGGAGTACATCTCTGATGTCCTAGAGAGGGGCATCATTTGCAGATCATCCTCGCCCGCAGGGGCTGGATTTTTTTTCGTTAAGAAGTCCGGAGAATTAAGGTCATGTATTGACTATCGGGGCCTTAATAAATTGATGGTTAAGAGTGCCTTCCCTATTCCACTCATCACCGAACTGTTTGATCGCCTCAAGGGGGCGACGATTTTCACTAAACTAGATCTAAGAGCTGCCTATAACCTCATCCGTATCAAGGAAGGTGATGAGTGGAAAACCACTTTTAATACTCGCAATGGGCATTACGAGTACTTGGTGATGCCATTCGGGCTGTGTAATGCCCCTGCAGTATTTCAGGAACTGATTAATGATGTTCTCCATGACTTGTTGCAGTCCTGTGTAGTCGTCTATCTAGATGACATTTTAATTTATTCTCCCGACTTAGAGACCCATCGCTTGCATGTAGCTACCGTACTTAGGGAGAATAAACTATTTTGTAAACTTGACAAATGTGTACTTCATTGGCCGCGTCCTAAGAGCCTAAAGGCTATTCAAAGGTTTAATGGCTTTGCCACCTATTATCGTAAATTTATTTGTGACTTTTCCAGAATTGTTAAACCACTTACTGACTTGACACATAAGGGCGCTAAGGCATCTGAATGGTCTAAGGAGGCTGAGGAGGCATGCGAAGCACTCAAAGCAGCTTTTGCCTCTGCACCAGTCCTGTCGCACCCCAAGGTGGACCTACCATTTATAATTGAAGTAGATGCGTCAGATACTGGTGTAGGGGCAGTCCTTTCTCAGAGGTCTGGTCCAGGTCAACCACTTAAGCCATGTGGTTTCTTTTCTAAAAAATTAACTAAGGCACAATCGGTGTATGAGATCGGTGACTGGGAATTACTGGCAATTATCCTGGCCCTATGTGAATGGTGTCACTTGTTGGAAGACACCAGGGTACCGATTCTCATCCTAACCGACCACAAGAATTTGTTGATTGTCTCCTAGACAGGACAGATGGGCCCTCTTTCTCTCTCGATTTAACTTCATTGTTTCCTATTTACCCGGCTCTAAGAATGTAAGAGCTGATGCACTGTCCAGGCAGCATGGTCCTGAATTAGAGTCTGAGGAACTGCCTGTACCCATTATTCCTCAAGATCGCATCCTGGCCACCCTGCGGACTAGCATCACCTCTCCTTTGGGTCAAGAGATCTTGGCTACACAGACTGAATCCCCTCCGGAAAAATCCATGAGCAAATGTTTTGTAGCTGAACATTTTCGGGCAAGACTCCTTGAAACATATCATGCTTAACGGGCAGCTGGACATGTGGGCAGAGATCAATTAATTTGGTCATTATCCCGTATTTTCTGGTGGCCCACACTAAGGGCAGATTGTGCCGATTTTACGTCTGCTTGTGCCATCTGTGCCCATTACAAAGTTCCGAGGCTCCTGCCAGTGGGCCTATTGCAACCTGTTCCTAATAGAGATCGTCCATGGTCACATGTGTCTATCGATTTTCTGGGTGAATTACCTGCCTCGAAGGGTTACACATATATATTGATGGTGGTAGACAGATTCTCAAAAATGGCCCATTTCGTGCCCTTGCCCAGTTTGCCTTCAGCTAAGGAATTGGCAGTTGTGTTCGCTCGTGAGGTATTCAGACTCCATGGAGTACCCCAGGTGTTGGTATCAGACCGGGGCAGCCAATTTATTTCCAGGTTTTGGAAGGCATTCTGCGGCCAGATGGGTATCCAGTTTTCATATTCATCTGCATACCATCCACAGACCAATGGAGCTGCTGAATGCTCTAACCAGTGGCTCGAAGAATTTATCCGATGCTTTGTATCCAATCATCATGATGACTGGGTATCACAGTGCCCGTGATTCTCTGTGCGACATTCCTGCTTCCGGGTTTGTTTTTGGCTGTCTCTTATTGGTTCTAGCTGGCTAGTCCCTCCCAGTGCTAGCCTTTTTAAACGCTCTTCTGTCACTAAGCCGGTGCCCTTTCGTGGTGTTCCTGACCTTATGTTATTCTGTGCACCTGTTCTGTGTTGATCCAGTTTTCGTCTGACCTTGTTACTGTTCCGCTCTCTGTGTACCGATCCAGGCTTTGGCTGACTACCGCTCTCTGTGTACCGATCCAGGCTTTGGCTGACTACTGCTCTCTGTGTACCGATCCAGGCTTTGGCTGACTACCGTTCTCTGTGTACCGATCCAGGCTTTGTCTGACTACTACTCTCTGTGTACCGATCCAGGCTTTGGCTGACTACCGCTCTCTGTGTACCGATCCAGGCTTTGGCTGACTACCGCTCTCTGTGTACTGATCCAGGCTGTGGCTGACTACTGCTCTCTGATACTGATCCAGGCATTGGCTGACTAACATTCTTTGTGCTGCCCTCGCTAAGTTGTCAGTCCTCTCATATTTGTTGCCTCCGGTTGCGCTACTCTCTGCCTGTGTATCTGTGGCCTCGGTTACATAATAGCAGCCTGTGCTATCCGGTCACTAGCAGTTACTGTTGTCAGCTCATTACACTACGCTCAGCCTGTGATTCTCTGTGGCCTCCGTTACGTACACCCAGTCTATGCTCTCCGGTCACTAGCGGTTACAGTTGTCAGCTCATTACACTACGCTCAGCCTGTGATTCTTGTAATGGATCCTACCCGTTACTTGAACCCTTGTCTGGACATCAAACTATTTATCCAAAGACTATGGACATTTATTACTGTTTGGACTCTGTGCTGTGCCTTGGCGTACAAACTGGCCAGCTATTCCTTAAGAGAAAGACTTAAATTCATAGACTTTGGATCATATACTATGTTTAATGTATGTTCAACGTTTTAGTTATTGTATGTAGTATGTTCGAGGATTTACACACGCATCAATTACCAGTCGGTGGGGACTGGCGCGGTGTGCGATCAGCGCCACCGGATCGAACGTTCGGCGGCGGGGGCAAGAGGTGAAAGCTGGGTCACTCAGAACCCTGGTGTAGGCATGCAAATATCTTCCATAGCCTAAGATGTGTATTGCAGCCACTCCAGCCATTTGACTATGTGTACTGTAGCTAGGCCCTCTGCTGTGTGTTAATTAAGCCATTGTGAACTGCAGTCAGACCCCCTGCCATGTGGTAATTAGTCAAGCCCTCAAGTCTTTAATCAATCAAACCCTTTTGTATCTGAAATGTAATCCTGTCTAAGTTATTGTATCTGTTAAGACCATCTGTTGCTGGCCTTTGTCTGATGTATTGTGATTGGATCACACCCTATTGTTTCTGGTTTCCCCCATAAGTAAGATTTGTGTATAAATATCTGTGGTCTTTGTCAATAAAGTGTGTTATGTTTGGAGTGAACAAGGAGTCCTGGAGTCTTGTATTGCTTATGGTCTAAAGTGTCCACTCTGATACCCATCTGCACCAAGTATCCTAAATCGTTGACCGTCTGCTGCCAGTTTCCTGCGACCTAACTTCGTGGACTGTCAGGCGGCGACGTGGACTCTTCCATGCTTCCCTGCTTCCAGCGATCCTGCAACTGTTTCCAGTGACCATCCATACTTCAACCGGTGCATCTGATGGCGCTTATCTGGCGTCAAGAAGAAGAGACCTGGGAACGACGGCGGAAGGCGACGCGGTCCCTTCTCAGCTTCCGTTACAATTCTCTGTGGCTTCCGTTACTTATACCCAGTCTGTGCTCTCCGGTCACTAGCGGTTTCTATTGTCAGCTCGTTACATTACGCTCAACCTGTGATTCAGTGGGACCTTTGTCAGTACTACTTCCTGAGTGCACCGGTCCACGCTGTTGCTACCTGTCAGTACTCTCTCTGCTGCACCAGATACCAGGTTGCCTTACCCGTATTCGGTAAGGCCGGTAGAGCCTCCTCTGTTCCTTCTTGCACCAGTCACTAGGCTGCCTTTCCCGGTATTCGGTAAGGCCGGTAGAGCCTCCTCTGTTTCCTGTTGCACCAGTCACTAGGCTGCCTTACCCGGTATTTGGTAAGGCTGGTAGAGCCTCCTCTAATTACTGTCGCACCAGTCACCCGGCTGCCTTACACGGTAATCAGTAAGGCCGGTAAAGCCGCATTATTTGTTTTGCTATCTGTATGCCTTGACCTGTGTCAAACTATCTTACTGCTGCTTGTAGAGTTTGGACCCGTGAAGGGCCTTGTTGCACTTTATATTGCCTAATAAAGCTTTTCTATTTTATCCTACCAAATTGTCTGAGTGTTCAATAAAACTGTGACAGTACGAAAGGGCCATGACCTTAGACAAGGCTGGTGAGGGTAGTTCCCAGAATCTCCTTTGGAGATTGGATGCTCAGGAACAACGGTTAGACCAACTGTCTATGGCTATTCAGACCATTCTTGAATACACTGCTTGTCTCAAAAGACCTGTACAATTTTTGGTGGCCACCAATCTTTGGTGGCACCATTGGCACAGGCTAGTGTACCCAGCTCCTCCTCTAGAGGGCTCTCCGCTACTGCTCCACTGCCTTTGACATATGATGGGGAGCCAACACTCTGCTGTGAGTTCTTGAACCAAGTGGAGATTTTTCTTGAACTGGTGCCACAGGTGTTTCCCAGTGACAGAAGCAAGGTGGGATTTATGATCTCACTACTCACAGGCAAGGCCCTAGCCTGGGCAAATCCGATTTGGGAGACTGGTAAACCAATTACTACTAATTTTGCTGAATTTGTAAGGGCCTTCTGCAGTGTGTTCGAGGTCCCAGGGCGTGCCACCTCTGCTGCCAAACGCCTTATGAGAATCCAGCAAGGCACAAGTACTGTTTCTAGGTTCATATGGGGGACAGATCCTAGGTGGCGTATACCAGTCCCCAGAAGGCACATTAAGTAAACCAGTGATCGATATTGTGGTCTTTTGGGCTTCTGAATCTGCTAAGACGCCTGCTCTAATTGATTCTGGTGCAGTCGGTTACTTTATGGACAAGAACTTTGCGATGTTGAACAAAACGCAGAGTCTTTATGACATTGGAGACTGGGAACTCCTAGCGATTATTCTGGCCTTATGTGAATGACGACATTTGTTGGAGGGCACTAAGGTATCTATTTTGATTCTGACTGGTCATAAAAACCTCATGTATCTCTCAGAAGCTAAAAGGCTTTCTCCGAGACAAGCGAGATTGGCACTATTTTTGTCTCGTTTCAATTTCATTGTCTCTTACTTGCCTGGTACTAAGAATGTATGTGCTGATGCCTTATCCAGACAATTTGGCTCAGATCCTGAAGCTGACTCTATACCTGTGCCTATTATTCCTCCGAACCGTATACTTGCCACCCTACGAACCAGTATTACTTCTGCCTTAGGGGAGGAAATCTTGGCATCCTAGGCCAATGCTCCTCCAGAGAAACCTGTGGTCAAGTGCTTTGTGGCCGAGCCTTTTCGGGCTAAACTAACGGATACTTACCACTCCTCCCGGGCGGCTGGTCATGTTGGGAAGAATCAATTGATTTGCTCATTGTCCAGAATGTTTTGGTGGCCTGGCATGAGGGATGACTGTGCAGCATTTACAGCAGCCTGTGCCACTTGTGCCCGTTCCAAGGTCCCCAGACATCTTCCTGTGGGTCTCTTACAGACTGTTCCTAATGGGGACCGGCCTTGGTCACACATATCTATTGATTTCTTGGGAGAACTGCCAGCCTTTACAGGGTTTACTGTAATCCTAATGATAGTTGACAGGTTCTCTAAAATGGCTCATTTTGTGCCACTCCCTGGCTTGCCATCTGCTAAGGAGCTGGCAATTGTATTTGCCAGGGAGGTATTCTGACTCCACGGGGTACCCAAGGTTCTGGTCTCGGATCGTGGGAGTCAATACGTCTCGAGATTCTGGAGGGCCTTTTGTGACCAGATGGGGATTCAGTTGTCCTTTTCCTTGGCATATCACCCCCAGACTAATGGGGCCGCTGAAAGTGCTAACCAGGGATTGGAACAGTTCTTGCGTTGTTTCATTTCCAATCATCACGACAATTGGGCTGACTTGTTGCCGTGGGCAGAGTTTGCCAGGAACAGTGCGGTGTGCAGCACGTCTGGGAACTCACCCTTCCTAGTCAATTACGGGTTTCAACCATGCTTGCTCCCAGATAACTTTCAGGCACAGCAGATTCCGGCTCTGGATGATCATATTAGGCAGCTCCGCTCCACATGGGCACAGGTCATGACCTTTTCGTCTGACCTTCTTCCTGTTCCACTCTCTGTGTACCATTCCAGGCTTTGGCTGACTACCGCTCTCTGTGTACCGATCCAGGCTTTGGCTGACTACCGCTCTCTGTGTACCGATCCAGGCTTTGGCTGACTACCGCTCTCTGTGTACTGATCCAGGCTCTGGCTGACTACCGCTCTCTGTTACTGATCCAGGCATTGGCTGACTAACTCTCTTTGTGCTGCCCTCGCTAAGTTGTCAGTCCTCTCATATTTGTTGCCTCCGGTTGCGTTACTCTCTGCCTGTGTATCTGTGGCCTCCGTTACGTAATACCAGCCTGTGCTATCTGGTCACTAGTGGTTACCATTGTCAGCTCATTACACTACGCTCAGCCCGTGATCCTCTGTGGCCTCTGTTACGTATACCCAGTCTGTACTCTCCGGTCACTAGCGGTTACCGTTGTCAGCTCATTACACTACGCTCAGCCTGTGTTTCTCTGTGGCCTCCGTTACGTACACCCAGTCTGTGCTCTCCGGTCACTAGTGGTTACAGTTGTCAGCTCATTACACTACACTCAGACTGTGATTCAGTGGGGCCTTTGTCAGTCCTACTTCCTGAAAGCACCGGTCCACTGTGTTACTACCTGTCAGTACTCTCTCTGCTGCACCAGATACCAGTCTGCCTTACCCGGTATTCGGTAAGGCTGGTAGAGCCTCCTCTGTTCCTTGTTGCACCAGTCACTAGGCTGCCTTACCCGGTATTCGGTAAGGCCGGTAGAGCCTCCTCTAATTACTGTCGCACCAGTTACCCGGCTGCCTTACCTGGTAATCGGTAAGGCCGGTAGAGCCGCATTATTTGTATTGCTATCTGTATGCCCTGACCTGTGTCAAACTATCTTATTGCTGCTTGTAGAGTTTGGACCCATGAAGGGCCTTGTTGTGCTTTATATTGCCTAATAAAGCTTTTCTATTTTATCCTACCAAATTGTCTGGGTGTTCAATAAAACCGTGACACTGGGCTGAGTTGCTACCTTGGGCAGAATTTGCAAGAAATTGTGCGATTAATAATTCATCTGGAAGCTCCCCATTTCTTGTCAATTATGGGTACCAACCATCCTTGATTCCGGACGCTTTTCAGGCACAGCAGATGGCAGCCCTTGATGAACACCTCAGACAGCTTCATTCCACCTGGGCACAAGTGCAGAATTCATTACATGAGTCCTTTCTGCATTACAGGCTCCATGCCAACATCAGGAGGTTCCCAGCTCCGGTGTTTCAGGTTGGGGCCCGTGTGTGGCTCTCATCGAAAAATTTGAACTTACAATCTCCATGTCACAAGTTCGTCCCACGGTTAATCGGTCCATTCAAGGTCCTCAGGAGAGTCAATCTAGTTTCCTATGCTTTGGACCTCCATGCTAATATGCGGATTCACAATGTTTTTCATGTATCCTTACTTAAGCCTCTTGTCTGTAACCGATATACCTCTGCTCCGTTGGTGCCGGCTCCGGTTCGCATCCAAGACCACAATGAATATGAGGTTCAAAGTATTGTCGACTCACGTAAGGTGTGGGAGCAACTCCAGTACTTGGTTCATTGGAAGGGGTACGGCCCAGAGGAACTTTATGGGTCAAGCATGCTGACATTCATGCACCAGTCTTGTTACATTAGTTCCATGCCAAATTGCCCTCTGAGCCTGGTCCTCCTCCAAGGGGAGGGGGTCGTTGAGAGGGGGGTACTATCATGGTGCCCGTGCTTCTGTTGCTGAGCGGTGACATTGTTATTCTCTGCTGCCTTCTGATTGGCTGGTCTTAATTGGTAACACTGGGCTTGCCTTTATATACCCTGGGATGTCATCCCTTAGGCGCCCTTTCGTGGTGTACAAGTTCCTGAGTCTATTCTATGTTTTGCTGATTCGTGTATGACCTGGCCTTTCTGACTACGAGCTTGTTCCAGAAGTTCCTGTTGCTACGCTCTGTTGCTGCCCATATCTGGCTGAGAATCCGCTCCGTTGCTGACTGTATTCTGGCTGAGAACCTGCTCCATTGCTGACCGTATCTGGCTGAGAAACCGCTCCTTTGCTGACCATATCTGGCTGAGAACCCACTCCGTTGCTGACCGTATCTGGCTTAGAACTCGCTCCGTTGCTGACTGTATCCTGGTTGAGAACCTGTTCCGTTGCTGACTGTAGCTGGCTGAAGACCCCGCTCCATTCTTCAGTACCTGCAGTACCTCGAGCTAGAGCCAGCATTACACATTCCATACTGCAGGTTGTGTGGCCACTGGTAGTATTACAGTTGCCTATTGTCGCCTCGATCCACCCCTAGCTTTCTAGGGTCTGTCTCTAGCAGCTACCTTGGTCTCAGCTACCCCTCCTGAGGGTAGCATTGCCACTCCATGGTTGCCTGGTGGTTGGGGACTAAGTCTGGGTCAGAGTTGCCTCGTTGCCATACAGCCTGGGTTTAAGTTACCTTGTTGCCATTCCTTACAGTCTGGGTCAGAGTTGCCTTGTTGCCATTTCCATTAGTCTGGGCCAGTGTGGTTTCACTCCTCAGGGTTTGGTGCCTAGGCGTCTGGGCAGTGCCAGTTCCATTTCATGTGCACCCCCGGTGTACGTTCATCTGGTCAGCTCTCCAACGGGTTGCCCTGTACCTCACTATCCTGTCAAAAGTCTCACTACTAGCTGTTAACCTGTTGTTCCAGTCCACCAATTCTAGTACTGCAGACTTATTGCTATTGTGTATTTGTATATCACTGTGTGATTTGCCGTGTGGGCCCCAGGGCCTTATTCCTTGTTTGCTCTCTTTCAATAAAGTCATTTTAACCTTACCATTCTGTCTTAGTGTTCATCTAAAAACCGTGATAAATATACCTTTCCGAGGCAAAGAGATTGTCCTCTCGGCAGGCCAGATGGGCCCTGTTCCTGTCCTGTTTTAATTTCATTGTGTCTTACCTACCTGGCTCCAAGAATATTAGGGCATGTGCTCTGTCCAGGCAATTTGGTCCTGAAACTGAGGTTGATGAAGCTCCATTACCCATTATTCATCCAGATCGCATTTTGGCCACCTTGAGCACTTCACCACTGGGGAGGAGATTCTTGTTTCCCAGGCTACCGCACCCCCTGTGGCTGAACCAATCCATACCCGCCTACTCGACACCTACCATGTATCTCGGGCAGCTGGGCATGTAGGCAGGGACCAATTGATCTGGTCTCTTTCGCAGCTGTTCTGGTGGCCTTCCTTACGTGCTGATTGCACCGCCTACACGGCAGCTTGCTCTATTTGTGCCTGTGCCAAGTCCCCTAGGCACCTCCCTGTTGGCCTACTTCAACCAGTGTCCAATGGCGAGCGTCCCTGGTCCCATGTCTCGATTGACTTCCTGGGAAAATTGCCTGTGTCTAAGGGATATTCATTTATTCTGATGGTGGTCGACAGATTCTCTAAGATGACACACTTTGTGCCCCTTCCTGGCCTTCCCTCTGCCCAGAAGTGTTTCGGTTGCATGGTATACCCAGGGTGCTGGTACCTGATCGAGGGAGCCAATTTGTGTCCAGGTTGTGGAGGCCATTCTGTGATCAGATGGGCATACAATTATCTTTTTCTTCTGCCTACCATCCCCAGACCAATGGGGCCGACGAGCGTGACAATCAAGGATTGGAACAATTCCTACTCTGTTTTGTGTCCGATCATCATGACAATTGGGCTGACCTGTTGCCGTGGGCAGAGTTTGCCAGGATTTGTGCAGTTAATTCATTGTCCAGGAGCTCCCCGTTTCTCATCAATTACGTGTTTCAACCATGCTTGCTCCCGGACTCATTTCAGACGCAGCAAATTACAGCTCTGGATGAGCATATAGAGCAACTCCGCTCCACTTCGGCACAGGTACAGGGGACCCTCAGTGCTTCGTTCCAGCTTTATCAGTGTCACACTAATCGCAGACGGCTGCTGGCGGTCTCCTTCCAGGTTGGGGACAGGGTATGGCTTTCCTCCAGAAACCTCAATCTGAAGGTTCCATGTAAGATGTTGTCTACTCGGTTTGTCGGTCCCTTTAAAGTTATCCGCAAGATCTGGATCTACAAGCATCCATGCGGATTCATAATGTGTTCCACGTTTCCTTGCTGAAGCCTTTAGTTTGCAACTGTTATGCTACTACTCCTGTTGTTCCTGGGCCTGTGCAGGTACAAGGTCAGGAGGAGTACACAGTACAAAGCGTAATTGACTCCAGGATACTTAGAGGAAAGTTGCAATATTTGGTTCACTGGAAGGGCTCTGGCCCTGAAGAACGTTCCTGAGTTGATCAGAATGACCTCCATGCTCCCAGACTTTTTGACACATGATTTCTGATGCTTTCTTATTGGTAGCGTGTGATTACTCCACCCAGTGGTAGCCTTTAAGTACTTTGCCCTGTCACTCATACAGGGCCCTTTTGTGGTGTTCCCGTTCCTTAGTGCTTGCTGCCGTTAACGGGTGATATCCTGTGTATGACCCAGACTGCCTGACTACTCTCTCTGATCCTGTTCTTGCTCCATGTACCGACCCGGTCTGGCTGACGTTGCTGCTCCATGTACCGACTTGGATTGGCTGACGTTCCTGCTCCGTATACCGATCCGGTCTGGCTTACATTCCTGCTCCATGTACCGACTTGGATTGGCTGACGTTCCTGCTCCGTGTATCGACTTGGATTGGCTGACGTTCCTGCTCCATGTACCAACCCGGCCTGGCTGACGTTCCTGTTCTGTGCCTCCAGTCCGGTGCACTACCGCATCCAGTAGAGAGTATCACCTGTGCGCTGTCTTGAGTGTGCTGGCCCAGTTGGTTGCCTCGAGTACTGCATTACCATTCTGTGACTGCGACCCATTTGTGCCTTGCTGCCTCCTTCCTCCTTACCCAGGGCTGACGTTGATTTTGCTTGCTTACTATACGTTTGGCTTGTTATTGTTACCACTGTGGTTGGTCTCCTGGGCGCCACAGTTAGTCTCCGCTCTTGACAGTTGCTATCAAGCCAAGCGCCCATTACCAGGGCCTTCCGGTCTCACCAGGGTAGGAGCTATTCTTTGGCACATTATACGCTGGCTGGTCACTGCTCCGTTACTGAGGTTGGTCTCCAGGGCGCCTCCTTCGGCTCAGTCACCCGGCAGTAGCCATCAAGCCTAGCGTTATGATGCCTACTGCGATCTGCATGTCTCTGATATCACTCTGAGGACCTTCGCAAATTATTCTGAACCTGTGCCCATGTGGAGCAAAGCTGATCCATATGCTCATTCAGAGCCGAAATGTCCTGTGCCCGAAATGTATCCGGGAGCAGAGAGGGTTGGAACCCATAATTGATCAGGAAAGGGGAGCTCCCGAACGAAGCGTTTATGGCACAATTCCTGGCAAACTCTGCCCATGGCAATAGATCAACACAATTATCATGATGGCCAGAAGCGAAACAGTGCAAGAATTGTTCCAGTCCTTGGTTGGCTCTTTCTGCAGCACCATTGGTCTGGGGGTGATAGGCGGATGAAAATAGCAGTTTGATACCCATCTGATCACAAAAGGCCTTCAAAAACCTCGATACGAACTGACTCCCACGATTAGAGAGCACAACACGAGGTACTACGTGGAGCCTGAATACCTCTCTAGCAAATACCATAGCCAATTACTTAGAGGAGGGTAGTCCGAGGAGCAGAACAAAATGTGTCATCTTAGAGAATCTGTCTACTATCATTAGTTTGACTGTGCAGTCCTTGGATCTAGGTAACTCTACCATAAAGTCTAATGAAATGTGTGACCCCGGGCGTTCCCCATTAGGAACAGCCTGGAGTAGTCCTAGGGGTAGATGACTAGGAGTCTTGGCACGGGCGCATACGGAAAAGACTTCAAGAAAGGCTGCACAATCTGCTATCAGACTAGGCCACCAAAATAGTTGTGTTATTGACCAAATTAGTTGGTCTCGACCAATATGCCCGGCTGCTTTGGATGAATGGTAGGTTTCTAGCAGCTTAGTGCGGAGATTGTCAGCTACTTAACATTTCCCACTGGGTTTCTCAACTGGGGCATTGTTTTGTGACGTCAGGATCTCCTCACCCAGAGGAGAGGTAATGCTCGTACGAATAGTCGCTAAAATGTGATCAGGATGGATAATTGGAACAGGTTCACTGCCAGACTCATGCTCTGGACCAAACTGTCTAGACAAGGTGTCAGCTCGGATGTTCTTGGAACCAGGGAGGTACAAAACTACAAAATTAAATGTACACAGGAATAATGCACATCTGGCTTGTCTTGGGGACAGTCTCTTGGCCTCTGATAAGTAAGTTAGATTCTTATGATCCGTTAAAATTAATACAGGAGCCTTAGTCCCTTCCAGGAGGTGACTCCACTCCCGAAGGGAAAGGATGATGGCCAGCAACTCACGGTCCCCTATGTCATATACGTTTTTAGCCTTTGTCATCTTTTTAGGAAAAAACCTGCAAGGCATCAGGGGTTTACCAGGCTCAGCTCTCTGTGATAGAACTGCCCCTACCCCTGTCTCAGAAGCGTATACCTCAAGGGTGAAGGGCAGAGCAGTGTTTGGATGCACCAATATAGGAGCCGTTGAAAAGGCAGACTTCAGGGCCTCGAAAGCATTGTTGGCCTCTGGGGACCATAACGATGGGTTAGCACCCTTATGTGTCATGTCAGTCAAAGGTTTGACCAAAGATGAGAAATTACGAATGAACTTCCTATAATATTTTGCAAAACAGAGGAATCTTTGTATGGCCTTCAGGCCCATTGTACGTGGCCATTGTAATACTGCCAATAGTTTTTCCGTATCCATAACAATTCCGCTAGTCAAATGACATAACCCAGAAAGGGTACCTATCACGGTGCCCGTGATTGCTGCAATTCAGTGTCTATCACCTGTAGGGGGCTCCCATTGGCTGTCTGCCTTCAGCCCGCCTCAAATTGCCTTTTTAAACTCAGTCTGGGCACCCTCTGGTTGCCCTTTCGTGGTGTCTTTGACAGCATCCACTTCCTCCATACTTCAGTAGCTGATTGGGCCTGTTGCTGAGTTCCTGAGTTCCTGAGTCGACCTGTTCCTGAGTTCCTGCCTGCTTTGTCAGTTCCAGTCCGGTTCTGGTTGTTTTCATCAGTAGCTGATGTTCCTGCTGCCAGTCTGCTTGGCCGCGCTGGATCCGGTTGATCTTCTCTGCTGGTTCCTGTTGTTTCCTGCTTCCAGTTCCTGCATCTGTGGCGACATAGTTCTTCATTCGCTTCGGCGACATTTCCTCCTGTTGGTTCCCAACGTGCGGACGCTGGTTTGCTTCACTAGCATTGCAGCTCACATTCAGCCTGTTGGTCCCAGCATGCGGACACTGGTTTACACTATTAGCCTTGCGGCTCACATTCAGCCTGTTGGTCCCAGCGTGCGTACGCTGGTTGCTCCACTAAGCCTTGTGGTTAACATTCAGCCTGTTGGTCCCAACGTTGCGGACACTGGTTTGCTTCACTAAGCCTTGCGGCTCACATTCAGCCTGTTGGTTCCAGCGTGCGGACGCTGGTTTGCTCCATTAGCCTTGCGGCTCACATTCAGCCTGTTGGTTCCAGCATGTGGATGCTGGTTTGCTCCATTAGCATTGCGGCTCATATTGCAGTCTGTTGGTCCCAGCGTGCGGATGCTGGTTTGCTCCACTAAGCCTTGCGGCTCTTATTCTGCCTGTATGTTCCTAACGTAGGGCGCTGGTTTACTCCCTGCCTTGCAGTCAGGTACTTGATGCTTCCGAGTGCGCTGTCCAGTCCTAACAGCATTGATTCCTACAGTATATGGGCACAAGAGTATCTGATTACAGTGAAAGCACTTGACCTGGTAACCTCTATATTCCATCTTACTGTCATTACCATCTGACAGTCATTAGGTCACTGTGGTTGTCACCTTCCCTTGGGCTGCCTTGCCCGGTATATTGGTAAGGCCAGTAGAACCTTTCACTTTGCCACCTTAAGGTTGCCTTACCCGGTATTGGCAAGGCCGGTAGAGCCTACTCATTGGTATTCCGTCAGGCTGCCTTGCCCGGTATTTGGTAAGGCCGGTAGAACCTTTTACGTTGCTACCTTACGGTTGCCTTACCCGGTATTGGCAAGGCTGGTAGAGCCTACTACACTGGTATCCCGTTAGGCTGCCCAGCCCGGTATATTGGCAGGGCCGGTAGAGCCTCTTGTTCCAGACTCGCCTGGATTGCTTTGCCCGGTATATTGGCAAGGCCGGTAGAACCTATTTGCTAATGTCATTATCTTCTATGTATTGTTTGTATGTGTATGAAAACCCTATGGGATTGCCTTTAACTTTTCAATAAAGTTCTGTTTTTACCTAAACCTTACGTCTGAGAGTCTTAACAAACCGTGACAGTACCTGGTCCTTATGAAATTTGCATTTCTCAAGTTTGCAATGAAGTTTGTTCTCCCTCGGTTTTTGCAGTACCGTAGTGACATCTCTCTTTTGTGTCTCAATATCAGGAGAGTGTATTGAGATGTCGACCAGGTACACTACTACACAGGACTGTAGCAGACTTTGTAAAACATCGTTAATGAACTCCTGGAAGACCGCTGGCGCATTGCATAGCTCAAAAGGCATAACCAGATATTCCTAATGGCCACTACGAGAATTAAAAGCGGTCTTCCACTCATTGCCCTCCTTGATTCTAATCAAGTTGTATGCTGCACGCAAATTGAGTTTCGTGAATACGGAGGAGCCCTTTAACAGGTCAAACAATTCCGTAATTAGTGGGATGGGGTAAGCATTTTTTACCATTAGTTTGTTTAGCCCTCTATAATCGATACAGGGTCTAAGCTCCCCACTCTTTTTCTTTACTAAAAAATATCCAGCCCACACGGGCGAGGAAGATTTCCTTATAATGCCTCTGGATAATGCATCTGAAATGTATTCCTCCATGGCCTTGTTCTCCTCTACTGACAGAGGATATGTGCTGCCTTTGGGAGGTATTGAACCTGGCGTTAGATTAATAGCACAGTCATACGGTCTATGCTCCGGTAATGTGCTAGCCTCCCCCTTGCTAAACACCTCACTGAAAGACTGGTACTCTGAGGGCAACAAGGGGGAGGTACACAAAATTTTAATCAGATGCTGCAGACAGGTCCCATTACAATATTCAGACCATGATATTATGTCACACTTCTCCCAATCCACTCTGGGATTGTGTTTCTGGAGCCATGGGAACTCCAAAATGACAGCGTGGTGTGGAGACTGGATCACCTGAAATTGTAGAGTATCCACATGGAGAGCTCCTACTCTTAGGGTCAGTGGACAGGTCTCATGTGTGACATGGGAAGGATCAAGAGGACGACTGTCAATAGCTTCCACTGCCAATGGAGACTCACAGGGCGTGACTGGAATATTGTGTTTGTTCACAAAATCACCATCAATAAAATACCCAGCCGCACCAGAATCGATCAAGACTGGAGTGGTCACTGAGAAATTGGCCCATGAAATCGTCACCTGAATAATGGGTTTACTCGAATCAAGCTCTGGGGACCAACTGACTCCACCTAGGATCTGTCCACTTAAAGATCCTAGGTGCGTACATTTCGCAGATGCACCGGACAACCTCGTAGCATATGCCCAGCCTTCCCACAATACAGGCATAGGCCTTCTCTGCGGCGGAAGGACCGTTCCTCCCGAGATAACCGTGTAAAGCCAACCTGCATGGGTTCAGCCCTACTAGACTCCGAACTGGGTGGCAAGGGAGGTATGGGTGGGAGCTCCCTGTTAGGTATTGGGTGCAACTCTTGCCTTGGCCTGTTATCCTTAAAAGTGGACCTTTCTCTTATACGTGTGTCAATTAGGATGACAAAAGAGATGAGTTGGTCCACGCCACTTGGTAATACTATCACGGTGCCCGTGATTCCTTGTTTTTATTTTTTCTGTCAGTTATCCAATGTGAGGTCCTCATTGGTTGCCCTGTGTTAAGCCCGCCCAGTATAGCCTTTATATACTGGGCTCCTGCACCTACACATTGCCCTTTCGTGGTGTTCCTGTGCCAGTGCTACGTTTGCTTATGAAGTTTCCAGTGTACCGACTTGGCTTGCCTGACTACTCTGCAGTTCCTGCTCCTTTGTAACGACCCGGATTGCCTGACAATTCTTCAGTGTTCGTTCCTGTGTATCGAACCGGCCTGGCTGATGTTCCTGCTACCATGTACCGACCCGGACTGGCTGACGTTGCTGCTCCTGTGTCCTGATCCGGCCTGACTGACGTTCCTGCTCCTGGGCTCTGACTCGGCAGATCTCTGTTTTGGTCCTGGTCGCCTCGGCGACATTCTGACTTCCGGTGCCTTGCCTTGTTTGTCACCTCTGCACCCGCAGGCTTGCCTAGTACTGTCCCTTTTTGTCTCTACGGAGCGCCTCTGACCTAGTCCTCCATTCTGCAAAACCAGTTGTAAGTGTTGCCTCCGTGATAGCACCGGTACATTGCCATTGGCTACGCTCTACTCTGTCAAAACCGGTTGCAAGTGTTGCCTCCGTGATAGCACCGGTACTTTGCCATTGGCTACGCTCCACTCTGTCAAAACCGGTTGCAAGTGTTGCCTCCGTGATAGCACCGTTACATTGCCATTGGTTACGCTCCACTCTGTCAAAACAGGTTGCAAGTGTTGCCTCTGTGATAGTACTGGTACGTTGCCATTGGCTACGCTCCACTCTGTCAAAACCGGTTGCCAGTGTTACCTCCGTGATTGCACCGGTACATTGCCATTGGCTACGCTCTACTCTGTCCAAAACCGGTTGCAAGTGTTGCCTCCATGTCAGCACCGGTAGCGCTCCTGTTTACTTCAGTGGACTGGTACTCGCTGTGAATTCAGTCTTTGGCGTGTTTAAGAATCAGCTCAATACCTTCACATATGGGACTGTTTTCCTATCTTGATGAACGTTAACTCCTGCATTGCTGAAACCTGGAAACCTTATCATCTGTCTGACCCATGTCAGCATAAACTGTTTGTCTCCTATATTTGTGCTGGACCTGTGTGGGACTAATTTACCTGTCATGTGTCTGTACTATAAGCTGTATATTACAGGACCTGTGAGGGTTCTTTGTGTATTATTGTATTTAATAAAACTGTGTTTTTTATCCTAACTCTGTGTCTGTGAGTCAAACAAACCGTTACAGTACGAAAGGGCCATGACCTCAGACAATAAGGATGAAGGTAATACACAGAACATCCATTGGAGGATGGATGTACATGAGCAGCGCTTGGATCAGTTGGCATTGGCTATACAAACTATTCTCGAGCGCACAGTGCACCTTGACAAGCCTGTCCCTAATCCGGTGGTCCCCCCAGCTTCGACACCGGAGAGTCTATCCGTGACTTCTGTGGCCTCAGTCAAAGGGATAACCGCTTCTGCCCCGTTGCCACTCAGATATGATGGCGAACCCAGTCTATGCAGAGGGTTTATTAACCAACGAGATATTTCTAGAATTAACAACTCCTGCCTTTCCTAATGACCGCAGTAAAGTTGGGTTTATGATATCTTTACTGACCGGCAGAGCCCTGGCATGGGCCAATCCCTTATGGGAGAGTGCTAAACCTTGCACCAGGAATTTCAGGGAATTTGTGCAAAAATTTCAGAGAGTATTTGAAATTCCTAGTAGAACCGCCTCTGCTGCTAAACATCTGATGGAAATACAACAGGGCAATCAGACGGTGGGCGACTACTCCATAGAATTCCGCACATTAGCAGCAGAGGTAGGTTGGAATAATGAGGCATTGGTAGCAGCCTTTGCCCAAGGTCTGGCTAACCATATCAAAGATGAGAGCGCAGCTAGAGAATTGCCTAATGATTTAGACGAATATATTGATTATGCCATTCTGATTGACACTCGGATCCGTGAGAGACTTGTGGCAAAAGACCATAGGCTACATCCTAAAAGTGGTGGGTTCAGAAGTTCATTGTGCCCACCCACCCCTCCTTCATTGCCTAAACCTCATGACCTTAAACAAGAATCCTGAGAACCTATGCAACTAGGGTTTACCAGGTTAACCAAGGAGGAACGGGCACACCGCAGGAGGCAGGGGTTATGCTTGTACTGTGGTAAAGCTTGGCATATGCTAAGAACCTGTCCCGTAAGTCCGGGAAACGAACGCACCTGGGTACTTTGGGGGACAGGCCCTAGGTGGTGTTCAACCGTCCTCAGATCCTATCATATAGAAACCCACGATCCAGGTGGTTTTCTCGTGGGCAGATCACTCAGTGGAGGTTCTGGCCCTGATTAATTCCGGCGCGTCCGGTTACTTTATGGATAGTGCCTTTGCTGAACTACACAAGATTTCGCTGGTTAAAAGGGAATTGCCTCTAGCCATTGAAGCCATTGACAGCAGACCATTAGAACCAGCTCAGATTACTATGGAAACCATACCACTAACTATGACGATTGGGGTTCTTCACAGAGAGGAACAGCAGTTCCAGATAATCCATTCCCCTCACCATGCAGTAATTCTGGGGTTCCCTTGGTTGCAGCTGCATAATCCCCAGTTTGATTGGCAGAATTGTGAGATTACTTCTTGGTCTCAATATTGTATGAAGCATTGTGTGTCTCACCCTGTTAAGATCCTCTGTGACTCTCCCTCAGTGCCACTTGAATACCTATAATTCAGTGACGTTTTCAGTAAGGGAGAGGCTGGCACCCTGCCTCAACACAGGTTGTACGATTGTGCCATTGATTTGCCTCTGGGGGTGGTGCCCCCTAAGGGACGTACGTACCCACTGTCATGCAATGAAAATCAAGCTATGGAAGAATACATTGAGGATGCTGTAACGGATGTTATCCGTTACTTAGGCCCTTGTCTGGACCACGAACAATTTCCTTAAAGACTATGGCCCTGTGGCCTTATTTGAACTCTGATAGGGGTTCCCCCAACATTATGTTAAAAGGTTTTTATGTTGAATGTTGTACGTTTGTATATTGTAGAATGTCGAAAGTCTAATGTATTGTATGGTATAATGTACGAGGGATACACGAACACCGAAGCCGGTGGTTCCCCGGTTCCTTTGTTCGAGGTATCCACACCATCTCGAACGCGGGAAACCGGAGGCAGTGAGTCGACGCCGGATTGGCCGACGTACGACTCACTGCGCACACTGATTGGCCAGGGTTGAAGCCACATATTCAAACTAGTGTGTACGTGCTTCAACCCCTGGCCCAGTTCTCAGATGTGTATTCCCTCTAGTCAGTCCATTGTCTTTGTCCAGACGTTGATTAATCATGTTAATTGTACCATTGTCAATAGTGTGCTCAGTAACCCATCTCCCATTGGTCTGTTTCCCTTAGTTACTATTGGTCCCTTTTGTACCCTCTGCCATTGGTCCATTGTTCACTGTCACCATTGGTCTGTTGTATATGCCCATTGTGTTGGATTGGTCCCTGGGCCAAGCCTGCATTTGAATGCCTGGCCCTTCCCCTTCCTATTGTGGTACCATGTTGTAAACTGTATAAAAGTTGAGTGTCTTGTTCAATAAAGTGTGTTACTTTTGGAGTGAACCAGAGTCCTGGAGTCTGTATGTTCCTGTGGTAAAAGTGGCCACTCTGCCGCCCATTCGAACCAGGTTCCTGTACGTTCGTCCGTCTGCTGCCAGGATCCCGCTACCGACCTTTGTATCCTGTCAGGTGGCAACGTGGACTCTGCCCTTTGGTTTCCTGCCTGAGCTCCAACCTTCGAGTCGAGCACCGGAGTGCTCGAACGGCTAGAGATACAGACTTTGTTTCCTGCTACATTTTGCCTGATTCGGTCCTGCGCTTGTTCGACGGCGTTCGAGTGCCGTGACCCCTCCGGTAGCCGCATCCTTTCGAGGCAGAATCGGTCTTCCCGGGGTTCGACGCTGCTTTGAGTCGACCTCCGGAACGCTGATTGGCTCGACCGGTGCACTCGACGGCGCCAGTCCGGCGTCGAGAAGGAGAGACCCGGGAACTAAGACGGAAGGCACCCGGTCCTCGCATCTACCTTCCGTTACATTGGTGGCAGAGCGGTGGGATTTCTCCTTCTTTCATTGTGTGTTCCAGTTGAGAGATGGCGGCCAAAGCGCTACTACCGGAGGCCATAGGAGTGTTCGAGATGCGGTACCAGGACATCGGAGACCGATGGGGAAATTTTGTGGGTGACCTCGCCGAAGAGTTTTACTGGGAGATCACCGCCTGCATTAAAGAAGAGCTTCGAGTCCAGGACGGGTACTGGGAATTAATCAAACACCTCCACAAGGAATATGCAGAGGTTATGGTTGGTTTTTTCCCATTTAAACTGCGTCTGGACCTGCAACAACTTGTGTGGATGGCTATGATGGAGGATAATACTTTCGGCCAGCAGTATTCCAGCCACTACTGGGACATTTGGGATAAGCGAAGGGCTATGTTTGAGAGCTACTTTCCTCCAGAACTGGGAGGGACCCTTGACCGGTTAGTTAAGGAGGAGTGGAACTTGGAGCTGATGTGTATGGGCTGGATAGAGGAAGCCCAGGAGATTCCAAGAGATGAAGATGAGGTCTGGGGGGATTGCCCATCTGAGGAGGACTTAGATGAGGGTGTCCCTGTTCACTCCACACTGGTGAGTTGGAATACGTTCCTCACCAGTGCCCCTGTTGCCCCGCCTGATACCCCTTTTTCCCTGGACTGTCTGTTGCCTGAGCTGAGGGGTGGGAATTCGTTCCCCCTCAGTGAAAAAGATGCCTCGGCATCAGGGGATGGGACGAACGTCTCCCCTGAGAGGCCAGTTGCCCCTTTCCCTGTTTTCCCAGCCCCTGTGGACGAGACGCAGGTCCCCACCAGCAGCAATTGTGTGCCCCAACTGATGGGTGGGAGTGAGCCCATCAGTCCCCATGAGCCCCCTGTTGCCCTGGGAGCGGAGCCGTGCGTGCTCCCCAGGATTACGAGTAATGCCACCTTGAGGGATGGGACTGCGGTCTCCCTCAAGGCAGAAGAAAGGCCTATGTGTAATGGACTACAGGAGGAGGACCCCAGTGGGCTGGGAGAAAACAGTGCCGCTGGCCCTCCTACAGATATGGACTGTGAACTGATGGGTGGGAGCAAGCCCATCAGTCCCCCTGAGGCCCCTGCTGTAGTGGGTGGGAGAGAACCCAGCAGCAGCCTCAAGATGTTGCCCCTGGTGGGGGTGGAAGATGCCCTGGTAGTGGAGCCGTGCATGCTCCCCAGGATTACAAGTAATGCCGCCTTGAGGGATGGGACTGCGGTCTCCCTCAAGGCAGAAGAAAGGCCTAGGTGTAATGGCTTACAGGAGGAGGACCCCAGTGGGCTGGGAGAAAATAGTGCCGCTGGCCCTCCTACAGATATGGACTGTGAACTGATGGGTGGGAGCAAGCCCATCAGTTCCCCTGAGACCCCTGCTGTAATGGGAGTGAGAGAACCCAGCAGCATCCCCGAAATGTTGCCCATGGTGGGGGTGGAAGATGGCCTTGGAGTGGAGCCGTGCGTGCTCCCCAGGATTACAAATAATGCCGCCTTGAGGGATGGGACTGCGGTCTCCCTCAAGGCAAAAGAAAGGCCTGTGTGTGATGGCCTACCAGAGGAGGACCCCAGCGGACTGGGAGAAAGTAGGGCTGCTGGAACTCCCCTGGATATGTTGTATGACCTGATGGGTGGGAAGGAGTGCCCCATCAGTCCCCCTGTAACCCCTGACTTGGTGCGTGAGAGCAAGAGCACCAGGTCATGTGAAGTCCTGGCTGGGATGAGTGGGACAGCCGTCCTCATCCCCAGCCCAGCATTTGTTCTGCCTTTCCCTGAGACCCTTGGCCTAGTGAGTGGGGCACGGTCATCATGAAGGAGCCTGTTTGTACCCCTGCACTGGAGATCCCCACCTTGGTGAGTGGGGCTGCGATCCTCACCAAGGACATTTGTGTTGCCCTGTCCCCTGTTGACCCCAGCTTGGTGGGTGGGAATGTATTCCCCATCAGGCCCATACCTGATTCGACTCAGGAGCGTGGGAACTGCATCCGCTCCTGTCCCTCTGGGGCCCTGGCCAAACTAAAAGGGGAGATGTGCCTCTCTCCCCAAACTCTGATGCCCAGAAGCCAGAGGCACAATTGCCCCAGGGAGATCCCCCTTATAGACTGGCTCTTGACCCTGAGCCACTGGACCCAGATCCAGAAAGATTTGACTGTAGCACTGCCTTGAGAAGGGCCCAGGAGAGGCCCCCTAATTTGCTATTGGTCAGGGCAACCAAGCATCAGTTCCCCTGGCCCAGGACTAAGGACAAAGGAACTGGCATTTGCTTCACTGGCCCAGGACCAGGGCCTTGTTCACCCCTACCAGGCCCAGACAAAGGGCTCATGTTTTCCCCTGGCCCAGGACAGAAAGACTCCTTCAATCTCTGGCCCAGGACAAGGGGCCCCTCAGTTAAAACTGGCCTAGGACCAAGGCCTTCGGACCAGTGTACTGTCCAGACAAGTGCCTCAACACCTCCATGTTCCCCTACAGCTCCAAGCCAGCGTTTACTACTGCACCCGCTGGCTTGGTACCAAAAGGGGGAGAAGTGTAACGGATGTTATCCGTTACTTAGGCCCTTGTCTGGACCACGAACAATTTCCTTAAAGACTATGGCCCTGTGGCCTTATTTGAACTCTGATAGGGGTTCCCCCAACATTATGTTAAAAGGTTTTTATGTCGAATGTTGTACGTTTGTATATTGTAGAATGTCGAAAGTCTAATGTATTGTATGGTATAATGTACGAGGGATACACGAACATCGAAGCCGGTGGTTCCCCGGTTCCTTTGTTCGAGGTATCCACACCATCTCGAACGCGGGAAACCGGAGGCAGTGAGTCGAAGCCGGATTGGCCAACGTACGACTCACTGCGCACACTGATTGGCCAGGGTTGAAGCCGCATATTCAAACTAGTGTGTACGTGCTTCAACCCCTGGCCCAGTTCTCAGATGTGTATTCCCTCTAGTCAGTCCATTGTCTTTGTCCAGACGTTGATTAATCATGTTAATTGTACCATTGTCAATAGTGTGCTCAGTAACCCATCTCCCATTGGTCTGTTTCCCTTAGTTACTATTGGTCCATTTTGTACCCTCTGCCATTGGTCCATTGTTCACTGTCACCATTGGTCTGTTGTATATGCCCATTGTGTTGGATTGGTCCCTGGGCCAAGCCTGCATTAGAATGCCTGGCCCTTCCCCTTCCTATTGTGGTACCATGTTGTAAACTGTATAAAAGTTGAGTGTCTTGTTCAATAAAGTGTGTTACTTTTGGAGTGAACCAGAGTCCTGGAGTCTGTTTGTTCCCATGGTAAAAGTGGCCACTCTGCCGCCCATTTGAACCAGGTTCCTGTATGTTCGTCCGTCTGCTGCCAGGATCCCGCTACCGACCTTTGTATCCTGTCAGGCGGCAACGTGGACTCTGCCCTTTGGTTTCCTGCCTGAGCTCCAACCTTCGAGTCGAGCACCGGAGTGCTCGAACGGCTAGAGATACAGACTTTGTTTCCTGCTACATTTTGCCTGATTCGGTCCTGCGCTTGTTCGACGGCGTTCGAGTGCCGTGACCCCTCCGGTAGCCGCATCCTTTCGAGGCAGAATCGGTCTTCCCGGGGTTCAACGCTGCTTTGAGTCGACCTCCGGAACGCTGATTGGCTCGACCGGTGCACTCGACGGCGCCAGTCTGGCGTCGAGAAGGAGAGACCCGGGAACTAAGACGGAAGGCGACCCGGTCCTCGCACCTACCTTCCGTTACAGATGCCCTCAAGAGAGGCATCATTAGGAGATCTACCTCGCCTGCTGGTGCTGGCTTCTTTTTTGTGAAAGAATGGCGAATTAAGGCCGTGTATTGATTACCGTGGCCTAAATAAGTTAATGACCAAGAATGCCTATCTGATACCACTCATCACCAAACTATTTGACAGGTTAAAAGGTTCCTCCATCTTTACGAAATTAGACCTACGTGCGGCCTATAACCTGATCAGGATAAAAGCTGGGGATTAGTGGAAAACGGAATATAATACTAGATCCGGGCATTATGAATATCTAGTTATGCCGTTTGGTCTCTGTAACGCACCTGCGGTTTTCCAAGAATATATTAATGATATCCTCCGTGATATGCTACAGTCCTGTGTTGTTGTCTGCCTTGATGATATACTTATACACTCGGCTAATTTGTCCCAACACATCAAGGATGTGTCCGAAGTGTTGCTCCGCTTGCGTAAAAACAAACTATTTTGTAACATGGAAAAATTTGAGTTTCACAGACCCAGAGTGCCCTTTTTGGGGTTCATGATCGCTAAGGAAGGTATCGCTATGGATCAGGAAAAACTTGCGGCAGTATTACAATGGCCACGGGCCAAAGGGTTAAAGGCGATCCAGCACTTCTTGGGGTTCGCTAATTATTACAGAAAGTTTGTTAAGAATTTTTCCACTATTGTGAAACCACTGTCTGACCTCACGCACAAGGGCGCTAATCCTTCCCAATGGTCTGAAGCAGCCGAACATGCCTTTGAGACACTGAAATCCACTTTTGCAGCTGCTTCTGTACTATCCCACCCAAACCCGTCCATTCCATTTACTCTAGAGGTCAATGCCTCTGATATTAGGGTAGGGGCAGTACTATCTCAATGCCCGGTTGCAAGGGGCACTCTCAGACCATGTGGGTTTTTCTCTAAGAAGTTGTCGAGTGTCCAAAGTCACTATGAGATAGGTGACAGAGAACTGCTGGCTATCATTCTCGCCCTGAAGGAATGGCGTCACCTATTGGAAGGTACCAGAAGTCCTGTATTAATCCTCACTGACCACAAAAACCTGACTTATTTTTCAGAGGCTAAGAGATTGTCCTCTTGTCAGGCCAGATGGGCTCTGTTTCTATCCCGATTCAATTTCATAGTATCATATTTGCTGGGTTCCAAGAATGTTAGGGCTGATGCCCTGTCTAGACAATTTGAGCCTGAGACCGATAGGGACGAGGTCCCAGTACCCATTATACAGCCTGACCACATTTTGGCTACCCTACGTACTAGTATCACTTCGCCACTGGGGGAAGAGATTTTGGCCACCCAGGCTACGGCTCCCCTGGAAACCCCAGTGGGCAAGTGTTTTGTTGATGAGCCATTTCATACTCGATTACTTGAAACATACCACTCGTCTAAGGCTGCTGGGCATATCTGTAGGGATCAATTAATATGGTCTCTCTCACAAGTTTTCTGGTGGCCCTCTCTGAGGGATGACTGTTCTGCATTTACCACAGCCTGTGCCACCTGTGCGCGTGCCAAGACCCCTAGACATCTCCCTGTGGACCTACTCCAACCAGTGCCCAATGGTAAACATCCCTGGTCCCACGTATCCATTGATTTCATAGGAGAGTTGCCAGTATCTAGAGGGTATTCATTAATCCTAATGGTGGTTGACAGGTTTTCTAAAATGGCTCATTTCGTGCCCCTCCCTGGCCTTCCCTCTGCCCAGGAACTGGCTGTTGTTTTCGCTAAGGAGGTGTTTTGGATGCATGGGGTACCTAGAGTTCTGGTGTCGGACCATGGGAGCCAGTTCGTGTCCAGATTTTGGAGAGCATTTTGTGAACAGATGAGCATTCAACTGTCCTTCCTCTCTGCCTACCATCTCCAGACCAATGAGGCCGCTGAGCATGCCAATCAGGGACTGGAGCAGTTCCTGCTCTGTTTTGTCACAGATCATCATGATAACTGGGCCGACCTGTTGCCGTGGGCAGAGTTCGCCAGGAACTGTGCGGTTATTTCATCGTCCGGGAGCTCCCCGTTTCTCACCAACTACGGGTTCCAGCCTTGTTTGCTCCCGGACTCCTTCCAGTCACAACAGATTCCAGCTCTGGACGAGCACATAGAGCAACTCTGCTCCACTTGGGCACAGGTTCAGAGGACCCTCAGTAAGTCTTTTCAGCGTCATCAGCGCCACGCCAATCATAGACGGCTGCCAGCAGTCTCCTTCCAGGTTGGGGACCGGGTATGGCTATCCTCCAGAAACCTCAAGTTGCATGTTCTGTCTAATAAGTAGGCTCCCCGGTTTATTGGTCCGTTCTGGGTGATCTGTAAAATTAACCCTGTCTCATATGCCTTGGATCTCCTTGCGTCCATGCGCATTCATAATGTGTTCCATGTATCCCTCTTGAAACCTCTGGTATGCAACTGTTACACAACTACTCCTGTGGTTCCCGGCCCCGTAGAGGTGGAGGGTCAGGCGGAGTACGAAGTTCAAAGTATTATTGATTCACGCAGATTTAGAGGGAAATTGCAGTACTTGGTCAATAGGAAAGGTTATGGTCCGGAGGAACGTTCTTGGGTTGATCAAAAGGACCTTCATGCTCCTAGATTACTGCGTATTTTTAACTCTAGATATCCTCAGAAGCCAGGTCCCTCTTCTAGGAGGGGGGGTCTTTGAGAGGGGGGTACTATCACGGTGCCCGTGATTCCTTGTTTTTATTTTTTCTGTCAGTTATCCAAAGTGAGGTCCTCATTGGTTGCCCTGTGTTAAGCCCACCCAGTATAGCCTTTATATACTGGGCTCCTGCACCCACACATTGCCCTATCGTGGTGTTCCTGTGCCAATGCTACGTTTGCTTATGAAGTTTCCTGTGTACCGACTTGGCTTGCCTGACTACTCTCCAGTTCCTGCGCCTGTGTACTGACCTGGATTGTCTGACTATTCTTCAGTGTTCATTCCTGTGTATCGACCCAGCCGGGATGAGGTTCCTGCCACCGTGTACCGACCCGGACTGGCTGATGTTCCTGCTCCTGTGTTCTGATCCGGCCTGGCTGACGTTCCTGCTCCTGGGCTCTGACTCGGCAGATCTCCGTTTTGGTCCTGGTCGCCTCAACGACATTCTGACTTCCGGTGCCTTGCCTTGTTTGTCACCTCTGCACCCGCAGGCTTGCCTAGTATTGTCCCATTTTGTCTCTATGGAGCGCCTCTGGCCTAGTCCTCCATTCTGCAAAACCAGTTGTAAGTGTTGCCTCCGTGATAGCACCGGTACATTGCCATTGGCTACGCTCCACTCTGTCAAAACCGGTTGCAAGTGTTGCCTCCGTGATAGCACCGGTACTTTGCCATTGGCTACGCTCCACTCTGTCAAAACCGGTTGCAAGTGTTGCCTCCGTGTTAGCACCGGTACATTGCCATTGGCTATGCTCCACTCTGTCAATACCTGTTGCAAGAGTTGCCTCCGTGATAGCACCAGTGCATTGCCATTGGCTACGCTCCTCTCTGTCAAAACCGGTTGCAAGTGTTGCCTCCGTGATAGCACCAGTTCATTGCCATTGACTAAGCTTCACTCTGTCAAAACCAGTTGCCAGTGTTGCCTCCGTGATTGCAAGGGTACATTGCCATTTGTTACAATCCACTCTGTCAAAACCAGTTGCAAGTGTTGCCTCCGTAATAGCACCAGTACATTGCCATTGGCTACGCTCCACTCTGTCAAAACCGGTTGCCTGTGTTGCCTCCATAATTGCATTGGTACATTGCCATTGGCTACGCTCCACCGTGTCAAAACCGGTTGCCAGTGTTACCTCCGTGATTGCACTGGTACATTGCCATTGGTTAAGCTCTAATCTGTCAACCGGTTGCAAGTGTTGCCTCCGTGTCAGCACCGGTAGCGCTCCTGTTTATTTCAGTGGACTGGTACTCGCTGTGAATTCAGTCTTTGGTGTGTTTAAGAATCAGCTCAATACCTTCACATATGGGACTGTTTTCCTATCTTGATGAACGATAACTCCTGCATTGCTGAAACCTGGAAACCTTATCATCTGCCTGACCCGTGTCAACATAAACTGTTTGTCTCCTATATTTGTGCTGGACCTGTGTGGCCTAATTTACCTGTCGTGTGTCTGTACTATAAGTTGTATATTACAGGACCTGTGAAGGTTCTTTGTGTATTATTGTATTTAATAAAACTGTGTGAGTCAAACAAACCGTTACAAATTCGCGGGCTGCTATTTCATCTTTGATTATATCGTTTAGTCCCTGCAAGAAGGCTGCCACCAGAGCCTCATTATTCCATCCCACCTCTGCCGCAGATGTGCGAAATTCGATAGCATACTCTGCTACCGTGCGGGTGCCCTGCTGAATTCTTATTAGTTTTTTTGCGGCAGAGATGGACCTACCAGGGACATTGAAAACCCTTCGGAATGCCTCAACGAACTGAGAGAAATCTGAAGTGATTGGTTTCACCGTCTCCCATAATGGATTGGCCCACGCCAAGGCTTTGGCGGTCAACAGAGAAATCATAAAGCCTACTTTGCATCTCTCGGATTGGAAAGCATGAGGGACCAGTACCAAAAAAATTCCGAGCTGATTAATGAACCCGCAACATAATGTGGGATCCCCATTGTATCTTAGGGGCAGAGGAGCGGACCCAGACAAGCCCTTGTAATACATATTTTCCACCTGAGTGGTGGTAACTGATGCCGCTACCGAGGAGGCCATCAGTGGTTGCCCAACTTTGACCAAATGCACGGTTTGATCTAGCAGTGTCTGCAACACTAATGACAGCTGATCAAGCCGTTGTTCCTGCATGTCCATCCTGGACATAATACTCAGCGACTGCCTGCTACTGGTGTCAGTACTGTCAGTGTTCATGGCCCTTTCATACTGTCACGGAGTGACTAGGAAATTAACACACTGACAAGTACAGATGAGCTTAAGGTAAAACTTTATTAAATACAATAAATGACAGGAGATAAGGCAACAGGCTGATGGCAACAAATGACACAACAGTAGTATGGTAATGACACAAAGGGGCAGTTTATGGTGGCACACCTTCATGAGACCAGGAAGGAACAGTGGAGTCACTTTCCTTACCCTTCACCAGTCAGGTGGTCAGAAAAGGAATGGCCCTGGGACTACACGGTAGATGTGAGGGCAGTGCAGAGCACTCCCATACACAGATAGAATGGCCCACCTTCACAAGACCAGAGAGGAACAGTGTAGGCACTTTCCTCACCCTTCATTGGACAGGTGGTTAGAAATGGAATGGCCGTGGGACTACACGGTAGATGTAAGGACAGTGCAGAGCACTCCCATACTGTTACGGTTTTAGATGAACACTCAGACAGATTGGTAAGGTTAAAAGACTTTATTGAAAAAAGAGCATATACTGAGTAAGGCCCAGGTGACCACCAGGCAGAGCTACAGAAACAAATAATACACAGTAACTGCAGGAATGCAATAAGGAGTACTTAGACAAGCACAACTGAATGAATAGTTCATGGATAGATGCTGGCAACCCGTAGGGAAGCTGACCAGGTGACCGTACAGAGGAGGAGTACGAGAACCAGAACTGGCACTACCCAGACGTCTGGGTACCTAAACACTTAGGAACGAGGCAACACTGACCCAGACTGTATGGAGCAAAGACTGGCACTGTCCAGATGCCTGGACACCAAGACCCAGGAACGAGGCAACTCAGAATCAGACTGTATGGAACGAGACTGTCACCGTGGAGGTTAGAACAGAATACAGTCTCCAAATAACGGGCAACAGTGGAGCAACCTTCTCCCCACAGGAGAGATAATAGAGACCAAGGTAGCTGCAAATTATAGACCCTAGAATGCTAGGGGTGGATCGAGGCAACAGTAGGTAGCTGACACACAGCTAATGGCCCTCAGCCTGCAGTATGGTGGAATAACACAGTCTCTAGCGGTGGAACTGCCAAGGCAGTAGTAAACCCTACCTGGTCACTCCAGGTACAAGAAGGGTTACAGGTAACGCCCAACCAAACAGAGAAACTCCCAGAGGGAGTGAGCACAGCGTAGCAGGTAGTAAGGCCACAGAGGGAGATCAGAGTAACATGTTCAGAGTAGAACTCCGGTACTGGTACTTCGAATGTGCACACTGCTATCAGTTGTTAAGGAGAAGCTTAAACCCAAGCTTAGCCCTTTTGGTCGACAAGGAGCAGCGCCATGCGGCGCAACACTGCATGTACCGAATGCCCAGAATTGTAATAGCCACCAGGGGTCACTCTGACATGGAGTCTTGTTGTTGCATATTCTCCATAGACTAACACTGGTATTAGTGAAGTGAGGGTGTGTGAGGGTTACTTTGTCT
The DNA here is from genome assembly GCA_037306005.1 of Rhinophrynus dorsalis. Classification (NCBI taxonomy): domain Eukaryota; kingdom Metazoa; phylum Chordata; class Amphibia; order Anura; family Rhinophrynidae; genus Rhinophrynus; species Rhinophrynus dorsalis. The sequence goes on along the minus strand of CM074728.1, from coordinate 67,430,177 downwards.
CCATGATCTCTTTGTCACCGCTTAGTGAATGTCCCCTGTGTAGCATGTGATCGTTGGCCTATTGACTTGTTTGTTGTCTGGTTAACCCTTTGAGTCCCAGAGGGGTTGCCAAAGCATTGTTGATCAATGCATTGATGCACTCAAGGGGTTAGGTGCTGACTTCCCTGTGGGGACATGGGTGACATTGTGTGTGAACAGTGATGATATTTAACAGACGACATTTTGAACATCACGGTTTGTGTATTGTGTGTGATGAGCACAGCGACAGGAGGGTTGAAGTAGGACTTTGACAGGTTTGTCCCAAGTTGGACCTTGACATTTGTCCTGGTGTTGTGTCCTGTTTTTAACCCTCAGGGTGCTGTGTTGGTGCAGTTGTATGGCTGAATGATGGGCATGTGTTGAGGTGTGACTGTGTGTGCAGCTGGTGTTGGTTGATGTAGTGTATTATGTAGTGTTGCACTTACCGTTAGTGTGGAGGCTCCTCTCATCCCCAGTGTCAGCTCCTCCAATGACCCCCTCGATCATGGTCAGGGACATGGTCTGCCGCACCATCTCCTCCCAGCCGCAGAAGGTGATAGGGACAGGTGGGCCACCTCCAGTGCCTCGGGTGTGCTTGGCGAACTCGGTCATTTTATTCTTGACCACCCTCCGGCAGTCGCCCCATCTCTTTTTGATGGACTCCACGTCCCGCCTGCATGGAGCCACCGGATTGACCAAGCTACATATCTGGTTCCAGGCTGCCTTCCCCGTCTCTGACAGGACAGGGACCTTTGCCGTTGGGTGGAGAACACTCTGCCTCTCCAGGACAGCTTCCACAAGAGCCGTGTTCTCCTCCTCTGTGTATTTCGGATCCCTGATCCTGCCCTCCTCACCTCCGGCATGGGAGGATTCAGAGCCGGAGTGCCCTGCCTGGTCTGACCCTGACTGTGTGTAGTGCTCCCCAGCAACTACCCCTTATCCCACTGCAGGTTCTGTCCCTGTCCTGCGTGTGCCTGCTCTTGTGGGCCGGGACCCCCTCCACCCTGCGGATCTCCCTCTCCCACCCCTGCTCTGCTCAGGGATGCCCTCCTGACCTTCCTCCTCCTCCACTACTCTCCCCATCCCTCTCTCCTGTCCTCCTCTCCTTGCCATCACTCACCCAGTCACACCCAGGCACTCCCACAGGCCCTCACAGACACACTCGATCCACTCACTCTCTGTCACACACTTTCACTCACAGATTCACAGTGTAAAAATAAAATGTAAAATGTGTAAGGTGTTATAAAATAAAAGGACTATGTGTATGTATGTGTATCTGTTTGTATGTGTATGTAATATGTGCAAAAGTGTAATATGTGTATAGTTAGTGCACCTCTCTCCAAACTCAAAAATCTCCTTCTACCTCCAATGAACGCTCCTGTCTCCCTCTCTCTGATCACTATCCTCCGCTCCTGGGTCCTGGTATCTAGCTCTCAAGAACTCGATAACAGACAGTGTGTGACGTTTTTTTGGGTATATAGGTGTATTCGAAGTTTTTTGATACTTTGGGGCTTTGGGATTGGCTGTGTGTTTGAATTTGTTTTTGCATCAATCAGGGTTGCTTGACAATGGCAGATGTTATGTTACATATTGTTTTGAGCGATGTTATCGTGTGATTTGGCCGCCCGTTGTGCATTAACATGAGCGACAACGGCTTTTGTGTTACATGTTTTGGCTGTGTCTATGCTCGATCGCTATTCTTGTAGAGTACCTATTAAATCTGCCGTAACGCATGTATTATTTGCGAGCGATGTGCCTTTTTCACTTCGCGGCTGGTTTAACGTGAGCCTTTAAATCTAGCCCCATATCTCCAGTGTTGCTGTCATCCTGAGTCTGCCTCTCACCAGTCTACCTCACTTGCTGTATTTATCTACTGACTGAGTCCTGCTTGCTCCAGTGTTCTGCGGTTTGCTGCTTTCTATATCTCTACTGTTGCTCTCATCCTGAGTCTACCTAGCACCAGTCTTCCTCAGTTGTTGTATCCATCTAGTGACTAAGGGCTCGATTTAAAGGCAGCAGTTACTAAAAAAAAATCACTAACTAGCGTTAAGTGTCATGTAGTGTCAAATATCCGTCTAAAGAACAGCTAACGGCAGATTCACAATCCTTACGGACGATACACTTACGTGCATTCAGACGCATGGAACAACATACCCCAGAGCTATTCAAAGGCTTGAGGTATTGGTAACGGCTGGAAAAAAAACACACCTAACGGCGAAAAGTTAAGACCCACTTTTCTCACACGTTAGACACTTAACGGTCAAAACAAAATACCCGTTACATAGGAAAATACACAAAATGCTTACCGCACAAGCATGTAAATGGAAAAATTAACCCGTGCAATTCCAAAACAACACAAAAACATGGACACACAACACAAATCACTCCACACACAACAACAAGCAACACCACAGGGACAACGACACCCAAGAAAACAACAACACAACATGGCACAGAACAATGGGGGTTATCACATAAATCGGACACCTGCAAATATAAGCTCACCTGTGCAACATCAACACGTGACCTGCACCCCACAACTGCACAACCGCAAATGGCAGACGCATAACAAGCACAACACACCACATCTTATAACACACACACCTGCAAACACTTACCTGGACAAAAACAACTCTCCATTGGTCAGCACTCACCTCATCACCACACCTACACAACTCCCTATCAAGTACTTAAAGGGACAACTCAACACACTCACTTGTGGTTTGTTTTCCACTCAGGGAGGGAGAGAGAGAGAGAGAGAGAGAGAGATAGAGAGAGAGATAGAGAGAGATAGAGAGAGCAAACAGTATGTTGGGTTACATATTGTTGCGAAGACTGCGGAGAAGGCGTGCAAGGGAGAGAGCTAGGGAACATCAGCAACCTCCAGGCACGCCTGATCAACAGCCTTCACCTGTTGCAAGTGAGGAGGCTCTGGCTCAGCAGCCACACAGGAGTCAATCCCCACCTGGAGGGCAGAGGATGTATAGATGACCACCAAGGCCCAGGGTATACCGCCCAAGGGTCACCCTGTTTGGAATGACTGATGATGAGGTCATTGATCGCTACAGGTTGAGGCCTGACAGCATCATTGCCTTGTATGAGGTCATCAAAGATCAGGTGGATCACATCTACATCCACAACCATGCCCTAACTGGCCTGCAGAAACTACTCAGTGCCATACACTTCATGGCAAGTGGGGCCTTTCAGTTCACTGAGGGTTACGCATCTGGCATGTCACAGGCCACATTCTCCAGGGTGCTGGCCCAGGTCCTGCCAGCCCTCAAAAGCAAGGTCAGTACCTATATACATTTTCCCACCACCGACATGGACTGGATACACATCAAGCAGGCCTTTTACGCAAGGGGAGGCATGCCCAGGGTCATGGGTGCTATAGATTGCACCCATGTCCGGATTAAGGCCCCAGCACGTGACGCACAGCTATTCATCAACAGGAAGAACTTCCACTCCATCAACGTGCAGATGGTGTGTGACACCAACATGAGGATAATGAATGTCTGTGCAAAATATCCTGGCAGCTCACATGATGCATATATTCTCCAAAATGCCTCAGTCCACAGAGATTTTGAGAATGGTACCTTTACAGTGGGATGGCTTGTGGGTGAGTTCACAAAACAAAATCACAACACATACACAGGCATACACACAACGCAGCTCAGCATGCACCTGACCCACAGCTACTACCCACACAAAACATCATTCACACAACATGTGCTCCCTGTCTCACCATGTCACTCACATTACACAAGTGATGCTGGCTATGGATGCAAGTCCTGGCTACTGACCCCAAACACATGCCCAGGAAAGGTACAACCAGGCTCAGGCCAGAACGAGGAATGCTATTGAGCAGACATTTGGACTCCTCAAGTCAAGATTTCGATGTCTGGACCACTCTGGGGGAGCACTGCAGTATGCACCTGCTAAGGTGTGTGACATCATTGTGGCGTGCACAATACTGCACAACATTGCAGTGGACACCAGGCTGCTGGATCACATTCAGGACCCCCCCATACATGAAGTGGCCATGGACATCGGGCATGTGGAGGAGACCATGATAGGGGCACAGATCAGAGACAGGCTCGTCACGGAACACTTCACCTGTGAGTATAACACAGGCATGCAAACAATCCATGCAAGTCCCCCATCTGTCCTGTGACCCCAACCACACTGCACATTTTGTTCTGTCTCACCCCACAGGAACAGTGACACAGTACTGCACTGGCAGTGGACGTGGCAAATTGTGTGTGTGGATTCAAAAACCATCCTCCATTCCACTCTCCATGTTGACATACAGACCCCAAGGATATCACGCACACACCCAGGAGAAACAAGGTACAACATATTACCCATGTTCATCACCTTACAGGGCTTGATTGACAGCAACTAACTGGCTATTCCATGATCGTAGCCTGAGCAACCATGCTAGCCCAGTAGCGAAAGAGTATTATCTAATGATATGCACTGGATAATACTCAGGCACATCAGGGGTTAAAGGGACATTGGACTCAATATGGGACCTGTACTGTGCTAGAGCTGAGAAGAGCAGCACAGGGGTGGATGTACAGTGGTATTGTCACACGATGTAGAGGTCATGAGACATAGATCAGATTACCAGGGACTCCATGCTGACCTGTGAGTGTGCAGACATATGTGCCCCCGACATGAATACACACATCAACAAATATGGCCTAACAGTTCCATGGAACAAATGACATTGGGCTGCCACTGTCACTTTCACAGTGGCAGCACAATGTCATTACTTCCATGGAGCTCTCAGAACACTTGTTAATGTGTGTATACATGTCAGGGGAACATATCCATAGGGGTGGTGCACATGTCCTTAGTTCCCCACAGAATTGGTTACAGATGAGTACACAACACATTGTCAAGCAATGGTTTGTGTACTCACCTGTAACTGTGAAAATTGAGGGGATAAAAAAGACTAAATTGTTGTTGCTTGATGATCAGTTCAGGTCTACTGCTCCAAATCCTGCACTCTTGTCCCACAGACATCCGTAACATGATCCAGCCTTGAACTGAAGATCTTCCATGTGACTGGATTGATGTCTTGACAACACCTTCATGAAGATCACCCCTTACTGTTTATGGTGATGTTGTTGGTGATGCAAAGTTTGAACTGAGGTTCACACAAACCTCTACTGGAACATTCTCATATAGACACAGAAAACACTAATTCTTGAGTGTTATAACCTGTACAATTAGGATGCTAAGCTACAGAGTTGTCAAACCTTGTGGACAACACATGAGCAGGGCAGAAGTGTTACTGAAGTAGAACGATTTAGTTTCAAAGTACATTTAGTGTTCTCATACAGGTGTTAAATGCATATAGGCAATACACACAGAAAACACATGTACATTCTAATGTACTTTGAGACATAATAAAGATGAACCATCACCATTCTATCTGTGTCTGTAGGAGGATATATTTGAGAACACATTTGTCAATGCGTAACCACACCCAGGATAGAGTAGCCCCCATACATGGAAAGGCATCACCCACATCACAGGAGTCCACCACTTGTTTGCCAGTGAGTGGACTCTGTGATGTATCCATGCAAACACATGATAGTGGCAGTGATGCACCAATATGTTGTGGGAGTGATAAAGAGGTGATACAGGGGACATACTTCCACAGTGAATACCTGTCCACAGTATCTGTATTGCTCAGTATAATCAATGTTCTGAGATTTTGCTCCACTTTGACATATCTTAGTACATGGGCTGTATCAACGAACAACCAGACTAAGTGGACATGTGTTATCACTGGTGAAGTATGTTACACCCTTAGGGAAACAGCAACTCAACTTACTGGAGACCCCAATGCTCACCCCAGGATATCAATGTGTGTGCTACACATTGAAATCCAAGGTTAAAAACATTGGCTTCCCCAGAAAGTCAGTTGCACAATGAGTGTTTGAATCAAAGACAATATTGATACATGTCCCATTTATCTGTCCTGCTTGTTATGTCCCCGCTAAGTCACAGAGTTGTTTGTCTGATTATCCCATTAATCCACTGAGTGCAAGAGTGGTCCCCAACGCATTTCTTTGCAATGTGTTGCCTACCACTCTGGCACTCAAAGGGTTAAACACAACTGATGATGTAGATGAATGTTCAATGTTGTACCATTTGTTGTGCTAAGGGGTATGTTTTGTTGTTCAAATTCAACACAACATCGCCATATAACACAGTGGTGTTATATGGCTCCAGGGATGTATTTCAAGTTGAATTTGTACAATGGTGTGTGTGTGAATCCATGTTGTAGCATCCCACAAACATTTCACCCAGGCAGAGGTTGTGTTCACTGTAATGTATGGCAAAGCATTGGAGACAACCCTGCCACCCATTCCATAACTGAAGACTCAACAGATCAGACTGGAACCCAAAAAAAAAGTTTTCGTTATTGAGGGGAAAGTTAACAGGTTGGGTCTTTCATTTTTTCCTTTTTGGGTGGGGGAGCCTTACCCTGGGTGCCAGAGGTAGATGCTCTTGTTGATCTCCTGGTAACCCTCTGCCCCCTAGGTGTGGCTTCAGGGGTAACACTGGAGGGGGGTGGTTGCAGTAGACCCCTCGGTGGAACGCAAGTTCTCCCTGCGGTTGATCTCCCTCAACTCCACAAGGACCTGTGTCAAATTGTCCATCAGACCAGTCCTGAGCTGGTGGAATAGTATGTTCCCCCTGGCCACCTCCGACTCCAGGGCTTGGATTCTGGTCTCCAATTGGGCATTGTTCCTCCTGGATTGCGTACTACTCCTGGTGATGATGCTGTCAGTACTCCTACTCGACCGTAGTAGTCATCTCTGAAGGGCCATACACTCCGCCTCCATCCCTGTGAGGTGTGCGGTGCTGGAGGTGGATGTGCCCGGTGTCCCTGGTGCTGCTGTTTCCTCTGCTGCTGAGGATGCTGATTCTTCTGCTGCCAAGGGTGCTGTTTCCTCTGCTGACGAGGGTGCTGTTTCCTCTGCTGCTGCCGAGGGTGCTGTTTCCTCTGCTGCTGCTGAGGGTGCTGTTTCCTCCTCTGCTGCTGATGAGGGTGCTGCTTCCTCCTCTGCTGCTGCTGAGGTTGTTCTTTCCTCCTCTGCTGCTGCTGAGGGTGCTGTGGCTGCTGTTGAAGTGGCTGGTGCAGATGATGGGCATATGCCCACCACATCAAGTGATCCTGAGCTGCCCAATGATGTGTGTGCTGGTGGAGCTGTGAAAATGTCCCTGGGTAGGGGGCGCTGGGACTCACCAATCAGGCCCAGGTGTGGGTAGTCCAGTGGCCAAGGGTCATAAGGTGGCAACTGATAGGTGCTTGGACCCCACCTGGGATCATACCTTGGGGCATGCTGTGGAGCCATCCAGGAGGGTGGGTTGATCTGTGAGGAATATGGCCCATATTGGGTGGTGGCCACTGTCCCTGGCAGCCATTGCCTCCCTGGCGGTGGTGGTGCTGCTGATGGAGGGTAGTAGCTGGTGGAGGTGGCTGGATATGTCCACCTCTCCTCCTGTGGCATCCAGCCACTGTACTGGGGAGGTGCAGCTTGAAGGGGTGAAGCCTGTGGTGGTCCAGCTTGAAGGGGTGCAGCCTGTGGTGGTCCAGCTTGAAGCGGTGCAGTAGGTGGTGGTGCAGCCTGTGTTGGAGGGGATGGTGATGGTGGGTAAGGTGATCACCAGCTGGTCCCCTCCTCTGTGTACTCCTCACTGGGGTGTGACATTGCCTCCTCCACTGTCTCCCGCTGGGTTTGAGGGCCGTAAGCTGTGTGGAGAAATAAAATGTTGTGATTAGTGACCTTAGCCATATGTTTGTGGAGACAGTTATACTTTGATATGTGGTGAAGAAAAATATATGTGTTTGGGTTAATCCCCCTGAGTAAACAAGGGTACTCCCACTGCTGAAAGGTGTTGTTTGAGTTATTACAGGTGAAGTTTTCATTTTGAGGTGCAATATCACAGTGGCCCGAAATAGTACAGTGGGGCTGTTGCAACACCCTCCCATGTAGATATCTGATCCCTGTACCAGAGTTGTCCATATGATTGTGTAGTAACAGCACCACTGTACAATTTCAGGCCACTGGGGTATTGCCCCTGACATACCCATGTCTGAGCTGTGATACCTTTTGAATCAACACACCTTTCAGCAGTAGGAATACCATTGTTTAACTCGGGGGGAGGGGGTGAATCCAACAACATATATTTATCTTCACAACTTGTATGGATGGCTATCCCTCCAGGGGGATGGCAAAGGTTAAGTCCACCTTGATGTCATATTGTAGACATTGTGAAAACAGATGTTGTTCACTATTAGTCCTATCCCTCCTACCCTCATGGTTGTTCAGATATTGCTCTACGTGACAGATGGAGATTTCAGTCATTTGTCCACACGAGGGCTTTTCAGCAGAGCCCTAATCGCCCCATTTGGAGAACATTACTTAATTGGAATGGTGTACAGAGTGTGCATGGTTTGCAAGCACACTCTGTGGACCATTCCAAAGAGGTATTTATCTTGAAATGTTGCGACTTTGGCTCTGATGAAGAGCCTCCGTGTGGTCAAATGATAGATATCTCCACCTGTCACATAGAGCAAAATCTGTATAATCATGAGTGTTGGAGGGATGGGACTTAGATGAAGACACATCTGTTAACGTTGGCAATGATATGACATCATGATGACATTACCCATTGCTATCCCATTATAGTCACACACAAGTAGAAATGGTCATATATGTATGTGGATATGTACCCTTCATATGGATACAGTAATATCCTTCCAAGATGTGAAGCCAGAGAGCAGTTCAGTAGGTGTGATTGCCTTACTGGCTATATATGTGCACCCATCCAACAAAACATTGGATTGATATGATGGATATGAACATACCTCGTATATCCCATCTACGTAGAGTGTGATATACTATGTATTTGTATTTGGATGGTAGCAAGGTAGGTTGATTTGTGATGGGTGCACATATCTGGCCAGTAAGGCAATCACATCCAGTGAACTGATCTCTGTGTTCTCATCATGTTGGAACATATTTAGTAACATTTGAATCCTAAGGGCAACAATCCAGCCAGTAGTGAAGGATATCTTTGATTGAGGCCTGTTTTTTTCTCTGTGTATGAGCCCATCCATCCTTCTGTGTGAGGCAACCGTACTCAATCCTAGATATCCATCAGTCATGGCCTGTTGGTGACCAAGGTACAATGTTTGATATTTGTTTCCCATGTGTATCGTGCAAAGAGCGGCTGGTGTACCATCCATCCATGGCATCAGCACCCCGTGGATCCATGTGGGAATCAGATATGGGATATGTCATTTCAAGTCAGAGTAAATGATTGCAGCCACAACACCAATGCCTACTTTTTCCAGCTTGAAATCTGTGGAATAGTTTTCGGCCTGTGTGTTGCACCTACAAGCATTTATTCTGTGGGACACTGTGAGGTGTGATCTGATGCCCCCTTTTTGTGATTCAGTAAGTGGTGATGTTGAACTGATGAAGTGAACATGATGGTGACTTCTCCAGTGATCTCCTTTCCCCATTTCCAGTGTTTTCCATGGAGTCTGTACAATGGGACCTTATAAACTTGATTCTTGTTTTTGCATATTCTCCATGGACTAACACTGGTATTGGTGAAGTGAGGGTGTGTGAGGGTTACTGTGTGTCCACCATCTCTCTGTCACCGCTTCGTGAATGTCCCCTGTGTAGCATGTGATGGTTGACCTATTGATTTGTTTGTTGTCTGGTTAACCCCTTGAGTCCCAGAGGAGTTGCCAAAGCATTGTTGATCGATGCATTGATGATCCCTCTAGCACTCAAGGGGTTAGGGTGGGGGTGCGGACATGGGTGACATTGTGTGTGAACAGTGATGATATTTAACAGACTACATTTTGAACATAATGGTTTGTGTATTGTGTGTGATGAGCACAGCGACAGGAGGGTTGAAGTAGGACTTTGACAGGTTTGTCCCAAGTTGGACCTTGACATTTGTCCTGGTGTTGTGTCCTGTTTTTAACCCTCAGGGTGCTGTTTTGGTGCAGTTGTATGGCTGAGTGATGGACATCACTCATGAGGTGTGACTGTGTGTGCAGCTGGTGTTGGTTGCTGTAGTGTGTTGTTCTGTAGTGTTGCACTTACCGGTAGTGTGGAGGCTCCTCTCATCCCCAGTGTCAGTTCCTCCAATGACCCCCTCGATCAGGGTCGGGGACATGGTCTGCTGCTCCATCTCCTCCCAGCTGCAGAAGGTGATAGGGACTGCTGGTCCACCTCCAGTGCCTCAGGCGTGCTTGGCGAGCTCTGTCATCTTGTTTTTGACTACCCTCCGGCAGTCGCCCCATCTCTTTTTGATGGACTCCACGTTCCGCCTGCATGGAGCCACCACGTTGACCCAGCTGCAGATCTGGTTCCAGGCTGCTTTCCTCCTCGCTGACAGGCCAGGGACCTTCGCTGTCGGGTGGAGAACACTCTGCCTCTCCAGGACAGCCTCCACGAGAGGCATGTTCTCCTCCTCTGTGTATTTGGTGTCCCTGATCCTGCCCTCGTCAGTTCCGGCATGGGATGACTCAGAGCTGGAGTGCCCTGCCTTGTCTGACCCTGACTGTGTGGGGTGGTCCCCAGGAACTACCCCTCATCCCACTGCAGGTTCTGTCCCTGTCCTGCGTGTGCCTGCTCTTGTGGGCTGGGTCCCCCTCCGCCCTGCAGATCTCCCTCTCCCACCCCTGCTCTGCTGAGGGATACCCTCCTGAGCTTCCTCCTCCCCCACTACTCTCCCCATCCTTCTCTCCTGTCCTCCTCTCCTTGCCATCACTCACCCAGTCACACCCAGGCACTCCCACAGGCCCTCACAGACACACTCGATCCACTCACTCTCTGTCACACACTTTCACTCACAGATTTACACTGTCATAATAAAAAGTAAAATGTGTAAGGTGTTATAAAATAAAAGGACTATGTGTATGTATGCGTATGTGTTTGTGTTTGTATGTGTGTATGTAATATGTGCAAAAGTGTGATATGTGTATATTTAGTGCACCTCTCTCCAAACTCCAAAACTCCTCTACCTCCAATGTACTCTCCTGTCTCCCTCTCTCTAATCACTATCCTCCGCTCCTGGGTCCTGATATCTGGCTCTGAAGAACTCGATAACAGACAGTGTGTGATGGTTATTTTTGGGTATATATAGGTGTGTTTGAAGTTATTTGATACATTGGGGCTTTGTGATTGGCTGTGTGTTTGAATTTGTTTTTGCATCAATCATGGTTGCTAGACAACGGCAGCCGTTAGGTTAGATGTTGTTTTGAGCGCTGTTATCATGTGATTTGGCTGCCCGTTGTGCATTAACATGAGTGACAACGGCTTTTGTGTTACATGTTTTTTGTGTGCCTACGCTCGATAGCTATTCTCGTACAGTAGCTATTGAATCTGCCGTAACTCATGTATTATTTGCGAGCGATGTGCCTTTTTCACTTAGCGGCTGGTTTAACGGCTGCCTTTAAATCTAGCCCTAAGGCTCCTGTATTAATTTTAATAGATCATAAGAATCTAAAGTACTTATCAGAGGCCAAGAGACTGTCCCCAAGACAAGCCAGATGGGTGCTATTCCTGCCTAGATTTAATTTTGTAGTTTCATACCTCCCTGGTTCCAAGAACACCCAAGCTGACGCCTTGTCTAGACAGTTTGGTCCAGATTGTGAGTCTGACAGTGAACCTGTTTCAATTATCCCTCCTGATCGCACTTTAGCGACTATTCGTACCCTAGTTGAGAAACCCAGTGGGAAATGTTTCGTAGGTGACAATCTCAGCACTAAGCTACTAGAAACCTACCATTCATCCAAAGCAGCCGGGCATATTGGTCGAGACCAACTAATTTGGTCAATTTCACAGTTATTTTGGTGGCCTAGTCTGAGAGCAGATTGTACAGCCTTTGTGGAAGCCTGTTCCGTATGCGCCCATGCCAAGACTCCTTGTCATCTACCCCTAGTACTTCTCCAGACTGATCCTAATGGGGAACGCCCGTGGTCACATATTTCATTATACTTTATGGTAGAGTTGCCTAGATCCAAGGGCTGCACAGTCATACCAATGATAGTAGACAGATTCTATAAGATAGCACATTTTGTTCCGCTCCTCGGACTACCCTCCTCTAAGGAATTGGCTATGGTATTTGCTAGAGAGGTATTCAGGCTCCACGTAGTACCTCTTGTTGTGGTCTCTGATCGTGGGAGTCAGTTCGTATCGAGGTTTTGGAAGGCCTTTTGTGACCAGATGGGCATCAAACTGCTATTTTCATCCATCTATCACCCCCAGACCAATGGTGCTGCAGAATGAGCCAACCAAGGACTGGAACAATTCTTGCACTGTTTTGCTTCTGACCATCATGATAATTGGGTTGATCTGTTGCCGTGGGCAGAGTTTGCCAGGTATTGTGCCATAAACGCTTCGTCCGGGAGCTCCCCTTTATTGATCAAGTATGGGTTCTAACCCTCTCTGCTCCCGGATACATTTTCAGCACAGTACATTCCGGCTCTGGATGAGCATATGAAGCAGCTCCGCTCCACATGGGCACAGGTTCAGAATAATTTGCGAAGGTCCTCAGAGCGATATCAGAGACATGCAGATCGCAGGAGGTGTCCTGCTCCGGTCTATCAGGTGGGGGAGAGAGTCTTGTTGGCCACCAAGAACCTGCACCTCCAAGTACCATGTCACAAGATGGCTCCACGATTCATAGGACCCTTCCGGGTACTACGTAGAATAAACCCTGTGTCTTATGCCTTAGAGGTCCGTAGGAATATGCGTATCCACAATGTATTTCATGTATCTCTCCTGAAGCCACTGATCTGCAACCGTTACACTTCCACCCAGGTAGCCCCAGGTCCGGTACGCATTCAGAACCAGATGAATATGAGATCCAGAGCATCCTGGATTCCCATAGGATGCGGGGGTGCATCCAATATTTTGTCCACTGGAAAGGTTATGGTCCGGAGGAGCGTTCATGGGTGGACCAGGGTGATGTCCACACTCCCAGACTGTTGCGCAATTTCCACATGAAATTTCCCAACAAGGTATGGTCTCCTCCATGGGGGGAAATCATTGAGTGGGGGGTACTATCACAGTGCCCTGTGATTGCCTGTGGCTGGATGTTGCCCTGAAGCGACATTGTTTACTTCCTAGCTGTCGCTCTCGCTGAGTCGCTATTCTTATAGGGCACCACACTGATGAGGTCATTGTTCGACCTACCTGTCAGGGTTTTTAAATCTCAGCCTGTGTCATTTCCAGTGCCCTTTCGTGGTGTACCTGAACTTATTGCTGTGTTGGTCCATTACCGTTCCTGTGTATTATCTGGCTACGTCTCACTACCCGTCCCAGTTCTGACTCCTGGCTCGTCTAACTACCTGTTCCGGTTCTGACTCCTGGTTCATCTGACTACCTGTTCTGGTTTGGACCCCTGGCTACATTTGACTACCCGTTCCGGTACTGACTTCTGGCTACAAATGACTACCCGTTCCGGCTACGACCACTGGTGATGTCTGACTACCCGATCCGATTCTGACCATTAGCTTCCTCCTAGTTTACTCTCTGTGTTGTGCTCCGTAACCATTCTGTGCTTCGGTTTGGTTCCCGTGCTGTCTGTCCCTTCCGCTTTGCTCCCGCTTCTGTTAATGGCGCTTGTCGGTCACTCCGTGTGTCTGACATCCCGTGGCTGTACGGATTTGTGCTGCCTTGCCTATCGTCCATCTGGCTACCCACCTAGTGTATTCCCTGACGGGGATATTGGTCTGCTCCTTATCTTTGCCGACTGTTTGTATGGGAGTGCTCTGCACTGTCCTCACAACTACCATTTCTAACCACCTGTCCAGTGAAGGGTGAGGAAAATGCCTAAACTGTTTCTCTCGGGTCTTGTGAAGGTGGGCCATTCTATCTGTGTATGGGAGTCCTCTGCATTGCCCTCACATCTACCGTGTAGTTCCAGGGCCATTCCGTTTCTGACCACATGCCTGGTGAAGGGTAAGGAAAGTCACTCCACTGTTCCTTCCTGGTCTCGTGAAGGTGTGCCACCATATACTGCCCCTTTGTGTCATTACCATACTACTGTTGTGCCATTTGCTGAAATCAGCCTGTTGCCTTATCTCCTGTCATTCATTGTATTTAATAAAGTTTTACATTAAGTTCATTCGTACTTGTCAGTGTGTTAATTTCCTAGTCACTCCGTGACACTGACTGAGTCCTGCTCCTGTATTCTGCAGTTTTCTGCTGGCTATATCTCCTGTGTTGCTGTCATCATGAGTCTGCCTCACCCCAGTCTTCCTCAGTTGCTGTATCCATCTACTGACTGTGTCCTCCTTGCTCCAGTGTTGTGTGGTCTGCTGCTGGCTATATCTCCAGTCTTGCTATCATACTGAGTCTGCCTCACACCAGTCTTTCTCAGTTGCTGTATCCATCTACTGACTGAGTCCTGCCTGCTCCAGTGATCTGCGGTTTGCTTCTGGCTATATCTCCATTGTGGCTGTCATCCTGAGTCTGCCTCACACCAGTCTTCCTTAGTTGCTGAATCCATCTACTTACTAAGTCATGCCTGCTCCAGTCTTCTGCCATTTGCTGCTAGTTATATATCTCCAGTGTTGCTATCATCCTGAGTCTACCTCGCACCAGTCTTCCTCAGTTGCTATATTCATCTACTGACGGAGTCCTGCCTGCTCCAGTGTTCTGCAGTTTGCTGATGGCTATTGTAATGGAACTTAGTCCTTTACTGGAGCCCTTGTCTGAGCATGGAATTGTTAGTCAAAGGACTCCAAAGACTGTGGACATTTTGCCCTGGTTGTGCACTAAAAGACATGGATGGACTTTATTTCACAAAACTGCCCTGTGTTAGACTGCTGGATTGCTTCCAAGGGTATGGACAGTGAGGGGTTTATTATTCCAATGTGTATTGTGGTCCCTCATGCCATTGTATTGCGTATTATAAGATTATCGAGACCCCCTGCCGTGTGTTAATCCATTCACGCCCCTCAGTCTGTGAGTCACCTAATGTATAACCTGAAACTCAGTTGTCACTCCTTTGTATTATATGTTGTGATTTGATTACCATTGTGTCAGCCCTTACCATCTGCTGTTGATCCCTTGTCTTATGTTTGGATTGTATTATCTCCGCCCCTTACCCTATTTTATCTGGTTGGCCATGTATTTCAATGTAGTTGATATGTATAAATATGTGTGATATGGTACAATAAAGTCAGTCTTATTCTGAGTGAACAAGGAGTCCTGGAGTCTTGTATTGCTTATGGTCTAAAGTGTCCACTCTGATACCCATCTGCGTGAAGTATACTGAATCGTCGACCGCGTGCTGCCAGCTTCCTGCGACCCAACTTCAAATGCTGTCAGACGGTGACGTGGTCTCCATCTTCTCATCCTTGTGTTTCTGAGACATCTTCCAGTGATCCTTTGACCGGGAGTAGAGGCCTCACTCTCTACTGCCCGTGCTTCCCTGCTTCCAATGATCCTGCGACTGTTTCAGTGACTGTCCATACTTCAAACGGTGCATCTGATAGCGCGAATCTGGCGTCGAGAGGGAGAGACCCGGGAACGACAGAGGAAGGCAGAGCGGTCCCCTCCTAGCTTCCGTTATAGCTATACCTCCATTGTTGCTTTCATCCAGAGTCTACCTCGCAACAGTCTTCCTCAGTTATTGTATCCATCTAATGACTGAGTCCTTCCTGCTCCAGTGTTCAGCGGTTTGCTGCTGGCTATATCTCCAGTGTTGCTATCGTCCTGAGTCTGTCTTGCACCTGTCTTCCTCAGTTACGATTTCCATCTACTGACTGAGTCCTGCCTGCTCCAGTGCTCTGCGTGTAGCTGGTGGCTAGATCTCCAGTGTTGCCGTCATCCTGAGTGCCTCGCACCAGTCTTCCTCAGTTGCTCTATCAATCTACTGACTAAGTTCTACCTGCTCCAGTGTTCTACGGTTTCCTTCTTGGTATATCTCCAGTATTGCTGTCATCCTAAGTCAGCTTTTCACCAGTCTTTCTCAGTTGCTGTATCCATCTACTGATTGAGTCCCGCCTGCTACAATGTACTTTGGATTGCTGCTGACTATATCTCCAGTGTTGCTGCTCTCCTGAGCCTGCCTCTAACCATTCTTCCTCAATTGCTATATCCATCTACTGAGAGAGTCCTGCTTGCTTCAGTGTTCTGCGGTTTTCTGGTGGCTATATCTCCACTGTTGCTGTCATCCTGAGTCTGCCTCGCATCAGTCTTCTTCACTTGCTGTATCCATCTACTGACAGAGTCCTGCCTGCTCCTGTATTCTGTTGTTTGCTACTGTCTATATCTACAGTGTTGCTGACATCCTGAGTCTGTTTTGCCCCAGTCTTCTCATTGTATGTATACATCTACTGACTTAGTCCTGTCTGCTCCAGTGTTCTTCGGTTTGCTGCTGACTATATCTCCAGTGTTTCTGTTTTCCTGAGCCTTCCTCGCACGAGTCTTCCTCAGTTGCTATATCCATCTACTGACTGAGTCCTGCACGCTTCAGTGTTCTGCTGTTTTCTGCTGAATATATCTCAATTGTCGCTCTTTTCCTGAGCTTGCGTCGCACCAGTCATTCTCAGTTGTTGTATCCATCTACTGACTGAGTACTGCCTGCTCCAGTGTTCTGCAGTTATCTGCTGGATATATCTCCAGTGTTGCTGTCATCCTGAGTCTGCCTCACACCAGTCTTTCTCAGTTGCTGTATCAGTCTACTGACTAAGTCCTGCGTGCTCCAGTGTTCTGCGGTTTGCTGCTGACTATTTCTACAGTGTTGCTGTTCTCCTGAGCTTGCCTCTCACCAATCTTCCTCAACTGATATATCCATCTAGTAACTGAGTCCAGCTTGGTCCAGTGTTCTGTGGTTTGCTGGTGGCTGTCTCCAGTGTTGCTGTCATCCTGAGTCTGTCTCTCTCCAGTCGTCCTCAGTTGCTGTATCCATCTACTGAGTAAATCCTGCCTGTTCCAGTGTTCAGCGGTTTTCTGCTTGTTATATATCCAGTGTTGCTATCATCCTGAGTCTGCCTCGCACCAGTCTTCCTCAGTTGCTATATTCATCTACTGATGGAGTCCTGCCTGCTCCTATATTCTGCGGTTTGCTGCTGGCTATATCTCCAGTGTTGCTATCATCCTGATTCTGCCTTACACCAGTCTTCCTTTGTTGCTGTATCCATCTACTGACTGAGTCCTTCCTGCTCCAGTGTTCTGTGGTTTGCTGCTGACTATATCTCCAGTTTTGCTGTCATCCTGAGTCTGCCTCGTACCAGTCTTCCTTAGTTGCTGTATCCATCAACTGACTGAGTCCTGCCTGCTCTAGTGTTCTGCGGTTTGCTGGTGGCTATATCTCCAGTGTTGCTGTCATCTTGAGTCTGCCTTCCACCAGTCTTCCTCTGTTGCTGTATCCATCTACTGACTGAGTTTTGTCTGCTCCAGTGTTCTGCGGTTTGCTGCTGACTATATCTCCAGTGTTGCTTTTCTTCCTGAGCGTGCCACGCACCAGTATTCCTCAGTTGCTATATCCATCTACTGACTGAGTCCTGCCTTCTCCAGTGTTCTGCTGTTTGCTGCTGACTATATCTCCAGTGATGCTGTTTTCCTGAGCCTGCCTCAAACCAGTCATCCTCAGTTTTTGTATCCATCTAATGACTGAGTCCTGCCTGCTCCAGTGTTCTGTGGTTTGCCGCTGGCTATATCTCCAATGTTGCCATCATCCTGAGTCTGCCTCGTACTAGTCTTCCTAAGTTGCTGTATCCATCTACTGACTTAGTGTTCTGCAGTTTGCTGGTGGCTATATCTCCAGTGTTGCTGTCATCCTGAGTCTGCCTTGCACCAGTCTTTCACTGTTGCTGTGACCATCTACTGACTGAGTCCTGTCTGCTCCAGTGTTCTGCGGATTGCTGCTGACTATATCTCCAGTTTTGCTTTTTTTCGTGAGCGTGCCACGCACCAGTATTCCTCAGTTGCTATACCCATCTACTGACTGAGTCCTGCCTTCTCCAGTGTTCTGCTGTTTACTGCTGATTATATCGACAGTGATGCTGTTTTCCTGAGCCTGCCTTGCAACAGTCATTCTTAGTTGATGTATCCATCTACTGACTGAGTCTTTCCTTTTCCGGTGTTATGAAGTTTGCTGATGGCTATATCTCCACTGTTGCTGTCATCCTAAGTCAGTGTAACAGTTTTATGTACACTCAGAGACAGAAGGTTTGGGTAAAACACAGTTTTATTAAACCACACAGAATCAAAATAAACCTTGCGGGTCCAGCATATAAATACAATTATAGTACTGACACAGGGCAGGTTACAGTGATGTTAATAACCCTCACGGGTCCAGTATATGTGAAATAAAATACAATACAGACACAGGTCAGTTTACAGGTCGTATGATTCAGTGAGACAATGGCAGAATGGTACTATTAGGCCAGGAATAGCTGATAGGCCCTAATAGAGGGAGATCCAAAGGACACTCTCTACGTAAAGAGTGACACAATAGCGACTGTAGCCACAACGGAGCAAGCTGAGCCCTAAATTCGTGACTTGCTACTGGACCAACAGAGGTAGACTACAACCAGACGTGCAGTGTAACGCAAAACCAAGACTGGAATGGACTGTGACCCAAGTGCACGGCACCGCCCGCAAGAGGTTAATGAATGTTCCGACCTGAGGACAACTGTCAGACTGAGGCACCCAAGAATAACCCAACCTCAGATTAACGGCAGTAAGCAGGCGAGGCATACCGTGGTGCAACCGGAAATATCTTCACACCAGAGTGAGAGAGAACAAGGCACTATGGGGTGACCAGGTCACAGTATAGAACTGCCTGAGCAGTAACCGAGGCAACCGGAGATCTGTACAAGATAGAGAGAGAGCACCGGATTACCGGAAGGATCCGGCCCCAAACCGGATGACCGGAAGGAGTGTGAACCGGGCCGAAACACACAGAGCAGGAACGTAGTCAATCCGGGTTGGTACACAAAACAGTAATTTCAGCCAATCCGGGTCGGTACACAGAGCAGGAATGTCAGCCAATCCGGGTCGGTACACAGAGCAGGAACGTCAGCCAAGCCGGGTCGGTACACAGAGCAGGTACGTCAACCAAGCCTGGTCGGTACACAGAGCAGGAACGTAAACAGGCAGCGAAGTCAGGCAGTCCGGGACATACACTGGAATTATACGAAATAACCGAACAAGCGATGGCAACGGAAAAAAACACGAAAGGGCACTGTAAAAGTGACAGGGCTAGGTATTTAAGGGATGTCACTGGGAGGAGCAACATAACGTTAGTCAATAAAAAGGTATCAGGAAGTAGCACATGTCAAAATGTGGCCAGCAAAGAACGGGCACCGTGTATCATGTTTCCCATGATCTCTCTGTCACTCCTTAATGTGGTGCGCTCCCATTGGCTGAGCTTGTTTGGCCCGCCCAGTATGGCTTTCATATACTGGGCCTCTGGCAACTGTCAGGTGCCCTTTCATGGTGTTCCCATACCAGTGCTACTGCTGCTGTGTTCCTGCGTTCCTGTGTACCGATTTGGCCCGTCTGACTATGCTCATTGGTTCCTGTTCCGTGATTGACCCGGCCTGGCTGACGTTCCTGCTCCGTGATCTGACCCGGCTTGTCTGAAGTTCCTGCTCCGTGATTGACCCGGCTTGTCTGACGTTCCTGCTCCATGATTGACCCAGCCTGGCTGACGTCCCTGCTCCGTGACCTGATTCCGGCTTTCCTGACATCCTGAGAGTGTTCCAGCTGCGATCCTGTTCCTATGTCACTTGGCGACATTCTGAACTTTCATAGTAGCAGTGTTGTGCAGACTGAACCTTCCGTTACTCTTGCAGAGCCTGTTGCCTCCGTTATACTGAGCCTGTCCGTTAACACTTGCTGAGCACTGTTGCCTCTGTTATACTGAGCCTTTCCATTAACACTTGCTGAGCACTGTTGCCTTCGATTTATTGAGCCTTCCGTTTACACTTGCAGAACATTGCAGCCTCCGTTATACCAAGGCTCCTGGTTATACTTGCAGAGCATTGTGGCCTCCGTTAACACTGTGCTTCTGCTTAACCCTTACTACGCTCAGTGAATCAGTCACCGCACCAGGTGGTGCTATTGGGCGATTCTATCAGCTCTCGCAGTGTACAGGGTTTCGTTACCGCACCGGAAGTGTGCTATTGGCTCTGGTTCCATTCAGCTCTTGCAGTGTTTGTGACTCCGATACCGAACCGGAAGAGTGCTAATGGCTCTGGTCCCACAGCTCTAGCAGTGTGCACTGCCTCCGTTATGGCAATGCACGGATGCTCACGGCTCAACAGTAGTGCTAGCTCTTGTATAGCTCCTCTCCTTGCCTGACTTGGGAGTGTGTCGGTTCTGCCTCACTGCTAAGGTGCTTCCACATCTTGCACCACAGTCTCTTGCTACTTTTACATCTACTGGGCGTTGTCATACACACCACAACAGAGACTGTTTACCTACCTAGAACTTTACCCATTTGTTACTGATACTTCTTTTTATGCCTGTCCTGTGACAGTATTTGTTCTTGCTCTATATACTGGGCCCGAGAGGGCATACATATACCTGTATTCATTTACCTGTCATTCCATACTAGCCTGTAGTGGGCAGTGTTCCTTGTCTTTTAATAAAACTGTGTTTTATTCTAACCTCCTGGTCTGAGTGTCTTACAAAACCGTTACACCGTGATAGTCAGCCTTGCACCTGTCTTTCTCAGTTGCTGTATCCATCCACTAAGTCCTGCCTGCTCCAGTGTTCTGCAGTATGCTGCTGGCTATAGCTCCAATGTTGCTATCATCCTGAGTATGCATCGCACCAGTCTTCCTCAGTTGATGCATCCATCTACTGACTGAGTCCTGCCTGCTCCAGTGTTGTTAGGTTTGCTGCTGACTATATCTCCAGTGTTGCTGTCATCCTGAGCCTGCCTCACACCAGTCTTGCTCAGTTGCTGTATCCATCTGCTGACTGAGTCCTGCCTGCTCCAGTGTTCTACGGTTTCCTGCTGGCTATATCTCCATTTTTGCTGTCATTCAAAGTCAGCCTCACACCAGTCTTCCTCTGTTGATGTATCCATCTACTGACTGGGTACTGTCTGCTCCAGTGTTCTACGGTTTTCTGCTGACTATATATCCACTGTTGCTGTTTTCCTGAGCCTTCCTCACACCAGACTTCCTCAGTTGCTATATCTACTTACTGAGTCCTGTCCGCTCCAGTGTTCTGCTGTTTGCTGCTTACTATATCTCCAGTGTTGCTGTCATCCTGAGTCTGCCTCGCAGCAGCCTTCTCATTTGCTGTATCCATCTACTGACTGAGTCCTGCCTGCTCCAGTGTTCTATGGTTTCCTGCTGGCTATATTTCCATTGTTGCTGTCATTCAAAGTCAGCCTCTCACCACTCCTCCTCAGTTGCTGTATTCTTCTACTGACTGAGTCCTGCCTTCTCCAGTGTTCTTCAGGTTTGGTACTGGCTATATCTGTAATTTTGCTATCATCCTGAATATGCCTCGCACCACTCTTCCTCAGTTGCTGTATCCATCTACTGACTGAGTCCTGCCTACTCCAGTGTTCTTCGGTTTGCTGCTGACTAAATCTCCATTGTTGCTGTCATCCTGAGTCTGCCTCACACCAGGTTTCCTCAGATGCTGTATCCATCTACTGACTGAGTCCTGCCTGCTCCAGTGTTCTGCGGTTTGCTGCTGACTATATCTCCAGTTTTGCTGTCATCCTGAGTCTGCCTCGTTCCCGTCTTCCTTAGTTGCTGTATCCATCTTCTGACTGAGTTCTGTCTGCTACAGTGTTCTGCAGTTTGCTGCTGACTATATATCCAGTGTTGCTGTTTTCCTGAGCCTGCCTTGCACCAGACTTCCTCAGTTGCTATATCCATCTACTGACAGAGTCCTGCCTGCTCCAGTGTTCTACGGATTGCTGGTGGCTATATTTCCAGTTTTTCTGTCATCCTGAGTCTGCGTCGCACCTGCCTTCCTCACTTGCTGTATCCATCTACTGACAGAGTCCTGCCTGTTCCAGTGTTCTGTGGTGTGCTACTGGCTATATATCTAATTTTGCTATCATCCTGAATCTGCCTCTTACTTGAGCCCTTGTCTGGCCCTCGAACTATTCGTTCAAAGTCTATGGACATTTAGTACTGTTTGGACTCTATGCTGGGCATTGTCGTACGAACTGGCCAGCTATTTCCCAAGAGCAAAGACTTATTCTCATAGACTTTGGTTCATGTAATATGTTTAATGTATGTCGAACATTTTAGTTACTGTATGTAGTATGTTCGAGGGGTACACGTTCACCGACTATGGGTCAGAGGTTTCCGTTTCGAGAACGACACCGTAACAGCATGGAGAACCAGGAGCAGTGAGTCGACTCCTGATTGGTCAAATCCCTGAGCAGGAGGTTTAAAGGTCTTCCATAGACTTAACAGGGGGGAAAATAGGCGGCTCGGGATTGGTCAACCAACCAACTCACTGTACGATTTGATTGGCCAGGGTTGAAGCCGAATATTCAAACCAGTGTGTACGTGCTTCAACCCCTGGCCATTGTTCCTAGAATGTGTATTCCCACCCCTCAAGTCTTTGTATCTTGTGTCTGTATTAATCAACCCCTTTTGTATTTTAAATGTAATCACATCTGACTCATTGTATTGGTTGGGCCATCTGCTGTAACATGATTGGTTTAAGCCCTATTGTATCTGGTTTCCCCATACAGTTCAATGTAAGAGTTGTGTATAAATATATGTGGTCTTTGTCAATAAAGTGAGTTATGTTTTGGAGTGAACCAGAGTCCTGGAGTCTTGTGTTCTTATGGTATTAAAGCGGCCACTCTGACGTCCGTCTGAGCCCATGTATCACAGTGCCCATGCTCCTGGCTGCAGGCGGCGACATTCTGATTTTTCTCTTTTCATATCTCATTCTGATTGGCCAAGTATCTTTGTTGCCGCCCAGTGATAGCCTTTATAACCTCTTTTATGTCTACACTATGTTGCCCTTTCGTTGTGTACTTGTTCATGACTTTTGCTCCATTATTGCAGATCGTGTATGACCTGGCCTGCCTGACGACGTTTCTGAGTTTACTGTACTACTGCTGCTCCGTTGCTGACTGTATCTGGTTGAGAACTTGCGCCGTTGCTGACCGTATCTGGCTGAGGACCCACTTCTGTTACTGACTGTATCTGGCTGAGAACCCGCTCCGTTGCTGACCGTATCTGGCTGAGGACCCGCTTCTGCTACTGACCGTATCTGGCTGAGAACCTGCTCCTTTGCTGACCGTATCTGGCTGAGAACCCTCTCCGTTGCTGACCGTATCTGGTTGAGAACCCGCTCCGCTACTGACAGTACCTGGCTGTTTACGTATTCCGTTACAGTCTGTGTCTAGCGTATTGACGCTCCGTTGCCATCCGTACCTAGCCTACCACTTGGTTGCCTCCGTTTCCTCCAGATATACTTGCTGTGGCTTTGTCGTTACTCTGGCGCTATTACTCTGTTGACCGTTGGCTAAGCATTCATGCTGTAGCTACTCTCTTAACCGCCTTTGGAGGTGTGCATACGCGAAGTACCGGTACAGTGTTCATAACACTGACTATGTTACTCTAATTTCTCTGTGTCCACCTCCCTTACAGCGCTGGGCTCACTCCCTTTGGGAGTTGCAGCATATCACAGAGCGTTACCTTTTGACCCTTTGTGTGCCTGGATCATCAAGGTAGGGTTGTGCATATTCCACTCTGCAGTATCCTTGGGCTCAAGAGCCAGTGTTGTGTTGTTGCCATCCTCAGTGTGAGGGGACACTGGTTGCATACATATATATATATGTCCTATTTATATTTATACTGTATTACGATCCAACCCTAGCGTTCTAGGGCTTGCTTATGAGAGTTGCCTTGGTCTATCGGTATCCAGTGCTAGGGTCAGTGTTGCCTCGCTCCTCTGGGTTCTGTGCCTCCCAGGCATCTGGGTTGTGCCAATAGTCTTGCCTTGCCTATCTGGGTTCTGTGCCTCTCAGACATCTGGGTTTTGCCAGAAGTGTTGCCTCGCTCCTCAGGGTTCTGTGGCTCCCAGTACCCCACCCCCTCCCCACTCCAAACGGGCCAAAGACAGGAGGGGGGTTGGGGCAGCCCATGGGGCAAGGTGTAGAGCTTCAATACCCGGCCCCACCCCGGCCAAAAGACAAGATAGAAGTTTATGGCAGCCCATGGGGCAAGGTGTAGAGCTTTCTTACCTCCTCCCCCTCCAAACACAGAAGGTGGGGGGAAAGCAGTCTTGGGGCATAGCATCAGTACCCCCCTCTCCCTCCTAAACGTCCAAAGACAGGAAGGGGGTGCAGTTGCTCAAGAGGCAAGATGCAGAGCTTCAGCACCCCACCCCCTCCCCGGGCAAAAGGCTCAGAGAGAAGGGAGTTTCAAGCTGCCCTTGGAACAAGTTGCAGAGCTTCCATGTCCCAACATCCTTCTGAATCATGCATGTCACCAAGAGAGTTGCATATTACACATTGCTATCTATTTATATTAACGTGACTGTATCCCACAATGCACTGCAGTTATAGCCTGCTAATTTTTTACATTGAAATAAATATATGCCAAAATACACTGCATCTAGTAATCCGTAGTCCATTCTAGTATAATTAATGCATCCCACAATGCACTGAGTGCACAGAGTGCTTGTCTCATGTGATAACAAGCATATCAGACATTGCACTATATGTACAGATTGCATTTAAAAAAAAAATAATATATATATATATATATATATATATATATATATATATATATATATATATATATATATATATATATATTTCTTTATTTATTTTAATGAGTATTCCCTGTGTGCAGGCTCCAAGAATTTTATATTATAGGCACTTTGTGAATGAGAAGTGATAAAAGGAGACTGACAGAGGAAGTACATTACTGTTCTCCCCAGAAGAAGGACAAAGAGCTTCTTGGAAACGTATTAACACATCTATTATTGTTTGTGCAAAAAGTTGAAATATGGTAGGGGGGGACAAGAGCAGCCAGTGGGGCAAGGTGTAGAGCTTCAGTACCCCGCCCCATCTCCGGCCAAAAGACAGTAGAGGGGGGTTAAGGCAGCCCATGGGGCAAGTACCCGCTCCCCCACCAAAGACAGGAGGGGGGTGCGGCTGCCCAAGGGGTAAGGTGCAGAGCTTCAGTACCTCAACCCCTCCTGGGTCAAAAGGCTCAGACAGGAGGGGGTTTGCAAGCTGCCCATGGGTTTGAAAATATCTTTATTTGCATATTCAAATCATGTTACATACATTTCTTTTGTCAAGGGCTTGCGCAGCTTCCACGAATTCGCCGTTCAGTGTCTTGCTCCCTCAAGCCTTGGCTTGTGGATCATTCCCTTTGGGAGCTCTCTCCGCCTCCGGAGAGCGTACCTTCCCAAAAGGGATTCTGAGCGTCATCTACCTCACCGGTGTTAGGAAGGGGCGGAGCCCAACCAGCATTAATCTCCCCCGGGTGTTGGCAAATCAGCATCAGATGGAAGTCTTCTCCGCCGCCGGAGGAAGTGCCTTACGTTAGGAATACTGTGCTTCTCTATCCTCACCAGTTTATGTAGTGGCTGGAACCACTACAAGCATTAATCTCCCCTGGGAGTTGGCGAGTCAGCAACAGTGTTTTGATCCACTTCAATAAAAAGATAGAACTGATAAGAACAGATACTAAACTTGATCTTAGCCAAAAGGCCGAGAAGCGAACTAGGTCTGGGGCAACCTCCAAAAGGGCTTCCGCCCAAGGATAAAAACCCTTAACTTACCACATCAGTTATCAGTCTCTGAAAACCATGCAAGGACTATCTGCCGGGCATAGACACACAGTCACACCATAATAGGGATGGGAGGGAGGGACGCTTCCTCTGTCCTTTCTTCTTCCACATAACAGCCCACTTCCTGTCTCTAATGCTTTTAAAGGGATAGTAATGTTTCATAATAAAAGCAGCTCTAATTAATCATCGTAGTATTTGGACTTTGTAGAGTGTTATTTCAATTCTGTCAGAGTTGTAGTTCAAGAGTAATTGAATGCTAAAGTATCCCCTCCTGCCCCTTTTACTGATGTAACACTGTTCAGCCAGAGCAGAAGGGAGGTGCCCAGGTAGACTGCAGAGAGGGACAATCTTCAATTAAGATAAGGGAAAAACCTGAAAAACTTGTCAAGGGGGGGCAGGGCCTTCATTGCTTTCATAGGAAGAAGATTGTCCCCTGCTGTTATCTGTCTGGTCTTACAGTCTCTAAGAAGAGATGGCTTACACTAGGTAAAAGGGACGGGAGGGGAAACTTTGCTTGTGAATATCTTTCAAACCATAAAGGTTTGAGAGATAAGACTTATATCGTTCTTCATGTTTTTTTAATGAATACAAAATAAAATAAAGGTAAAACAAAGTATTACTATCCCTTTAAACCCGTTCCATTTTATTCCTCCCTCTCACTCACACTTCCTCTATGTCTTAACCCTCCTCATGACATGCTTCCCCTCCAGTACCCTGCGGTCCCTTCTGGGGAATTTCTTATCTCAAACATCCCAGACAGTAAGGGAAATGTCTTCCAGACACAGCACTAAACTGCTCTTCACCTGATTTATGTGATACTGTAACTGAGCTTTGAATAGATTGGTTTCTGTGTCTAGTTTCCTTAATCACTAATGTTTATTATACAAAAGTACTGCCGATTTTTGATTTCATTGAATTCCAGTTTTGCCACTTCAAGAATCAGTAAACTTTTTTTTATAAAACACCAAAAACTATGTACTGTAATAGAATCTGCAACCGAGCAATTAGGCTAGTTAGGATTGAAATGGGAATAGTGTTGCAAAAGAGACCAAGAAAAATACTAAACAATTTTACAAGTACAAAAAGGGCAAAAAGATTAAGGTTGATAATGGTTCTCTTTAAAATGAGACCTGAATTAACTAGTGAGGGTAAGGTTATGACTGACACCTGGCTTATACATATTATTTTCTTCTGTATATACAAAGGAATCAACAATGGCAGGCTAAAGACAAACAGACAGAATCACAGAATTCCCTCCATCATGTACATGGCTTACTGAAGACAAAGTCCAAAAGAGACTGGAAAATGTTATGCTGACTAAAACTCTTGGACCTGATGTTATACACCCAAGGGTATATTACTGAACTTAGTTCAGTAACAAGACCCTTAAACTTAATATTTAGTGATTCACCATCATCAGGCATTTACTATACTAAAACAATTATAAAAAACTCCCAGTACTCATAATCCAAACAGCATAATCCAAACGCTGTATCTCCAAACAAAATGCACAATGCAATGTGTTTCAGACTATAGAGCCCATTCTCAAGCAGCTGATAGATATGTATATATAAGTCCCCTGTTAACAATTCTCATATTAAAGGGATAGTAATAATTCACAAAAATGCAGCTCCAATTAATCGTTATAGTATTTGAGCCATAGAGAGTGCTATTTCATTACTGTCAGAGTTGTAGTTCAAGAGTAATTAAATGATAAAGTATCCCCCTCCTGCCCCTTTTACTGATGTAACTTCTCAGCTTAGAGCAGCAGGGTGGTGTCCAGGCAGATTGCAGAGAGGGACAATCTTCAATTAAAGTGATAGTAATGTTTCACAAAAAGAGCAGCTCCAATTAATCTTCATAGTATTTGGGCCATGGAGAGTGTTATTTCAATACTGTGAGAGTTGTAGTTCAAGAGTAATTGAATGAGAAAATTTCCCCCTCCCACCCCTTTTACCTAGTATAAGCCCCCTCTCCTTGGATGTGGAATCCAGTCCATAGACGAGACAGCTCACATCAAGGGTAAATATTCTACCGCCCGCTTTGACAGTTTTTTCAGCTTTTTCCCTTATCTTAATTGAAGATTGTCCCTCTCTGCAATCTACCTGGACACTCCCTGCTGCTCTTAGGTGAGCAGTGTAACATCAGTAAAAGGGGCGGGACGAAGATACTTTAACATTCAATTATTTTTGAACTATAACTCTGACAGAATTGAAATAACACTCTCCAAGGCACAAATACTATGATGATTAATTAGAGCTGCTTTTATTATGAAACATAACTATCCCTTTAAGACAAGGGAAAAACCTGTCAATGACGGCAGGACTTTCATTGTTCTCAAAGTAAGAAGATTGTTCCTTGCTATGATCTGTCTGGTCAAGTGACCAGATTCCACATCTGAGGTGAGAGGTGTTACAGTATTTATGCTTCAGATATTTTTTTCTTTCTAACTTGGGGATATAAATAATCCCTTTACAGAATTTTGTCTCATAACAAACTAGGTGGCGTTTATAATGTGTACCCTATGTCTTTCACATAAAATAAGATGAGGGAAGTGGTTTGTTTTTTAAGTCAAGTTGGTTTTGAAATATTTTTTATGACAACAAATCATTAGATATTTGATTTTACGCCCCCCACTATGATTAATTTGGTTTGTTCCAGATTTCTACACTTCTTAATGCTAAATAGCTTTGCAGGCTAGATGAACTGTGACATATAATACTAATATAAAGGTCAATGCTATTCAATGTGCTGACCTCTTTTAATTTCAGCTTTATTTTAAATGAGAACAAAAATTGCTGTTAAAGATATCACAGACACCTCTAGCATTCTGACTTTATTTACAGAAAACCTAATATTTTAGAGGAATATAACTGCAATTTTATCTATTATTTTATTGGTATATAATTTATAAATATTTTTTTTCATTTTTTTTTTCTTTCTAACTTGGGGATATAAAAAAATCGCTTTACAGAATTTTGTCTCATAACAAACTAGGTGGCGTTTATAATGTGTTCCCTATGTCTTTCTCATGAAATAAGACAAGGGAAGTGGTTTGTTTTTTAAGTCAAGTTGGTTTTCAAATATTATGTATGGCAACAATGCATTATGGGAGATAATTTAGACAAACCGTTTGAATGACAGTGGGGGAAACATAAACCTTTGTTTTGCATTAAATTCAGTTTTTACTGTCATAAAAGTTCAGATATGTCATCACTGCCTGTCTTCATAATGTATTAAAATCATCTGGAGCAATTAAAGTATGTAAAGCTCATTTTAAATCTCTAAACACTTAACTTCCCACCCCCCTATTATGGTGAATTTGGTTTGATCCAGATCCCTACACTTCTTAACACTAAATAGCTTTGCAGGGTATGTGCACTGTGATATAGAAGACTAACAGCATGTAAAGGGCAATAATATTCAGTGTGCTGACCTCTTTTAATTTCAGCTTTATTTTAAATGAGAACAAAAATTGCTATTAACCCCTAAGATATTACAGACACCTCTAGCATTCAAATGGTTAATTAAGGATAACACTAGGATATAGGGTGTGGGTTCAATATTATAGTATAGGGAATTATTAAAAAACATAAGCAATAAAACTTTTCCTGAATAACAACACCGGCTTATGACTTTATTTACAGACAACCTAATATTTTAGAGGAATATAACTGCGATTTTAACTATTATTTTATTGATATATAATGTATAATTATTGTTCCTAAGACAAGGGAAGTGGTTGGTTTTTTAAATCAAGTTGGTTTTGAAATATTTTGTATACGAGCAATGCATTCTGGGAGAAAATTGGGACAAACCTTTTGAATGACAGTGGGGGACACATAAATCTTTGTTTTGCATTAAATTCAGTTTTTACTGTCATGAAAGCTCAGATATGTCATCACTGCCTGTCTTCATAATGTATTAAAATCATCTGGAGCAATTAGAGTATGTAAAGCTCATTTTAAATCTCTACATACTTAACTTGCCTCCCCCCTATTATGGTGAATTTGGTTTGATCCAGATTCCTACACTTCTTAACACTAAATAGCTTTGCAGGGTATGTGCACTGTGATATAGAAGACTAACAGCATGTAAAGGGCAATAATATTCAGT
The DNA here is from genome assembly GCA_037306005.1 of Rhinophrynus dorsalis. NCBI lineage: Eukaryota > Metazoa > Chordata > Amphibia > Anura > Rhinophrynidae > Rhinophrynus > Rhinophrynus dorsalis. Next base: position 67,400,223 of record CM074728.1, on the reverse strand, counting down.
GTGCTGACCTCTTTTAATTTCAGCTTTAATTTAAATCAGAACAAAAAGTGCTATTAACCTCTAAGATATTACAGACACTTCTAGCATTCAAATGGTTAATTAAGGAAAACACTAGGATATAGGGTGTGGGATCAAAATTATAGTATAGGGAATTATTAAAAAACATAAGCAATAACACTTTTGCTGAATAACACTGGCTTATGACTTTATTTACAGACAACATAATATTTTAGATGAATATAACTGCGATTTTATCCATTATTTTATTGGTATATAATGTATAAAAATCTTTTTCATTTTTTTTTTCAGTATTTATGCTTCAGATACTTTTGTATTTCGAACTTGGGGATATAAAAAATCACTTTTCAGAATTCTGTCTCATAACAAACTAGGTGGCGTTTATAATGTGTTCCCTATGTCTTTCGCATGAAATAAGACAAGAGAAGTTGTTTGTTTTTTAAGTCAAGTTGGTTTTGAAATTTTTTGTATAGGAGCAATGCATTCTGGGAGAAAATTGGGACAAACCATTTGAATGACAGTGGGGAACACATAAATCTTTGTTTTGCATTAAATTCAGTTTTTACTGTCATAAAAGCTCAGATATGTCATAACTGCCTGTCTTCATAATGTATTAAAATCATCTGGAGCAATTAGAGTATGTAAATCTCATTTTAAATCTCTAAACACTTAACTTCCCACACCCCTATTATGGAGAATTTGGTTTGATCCAGATTCCTACACTTCTTAACACTAAATAGCTTTGCAGGGTATGTGCACTGTGATATAGAAGACTAACAGCATGTAAAGGGCAATAATATTCAGTGTGCTGACCTTTTTAATTTCAGCTTTATTGAAAATGACAGCAAAAATTGCTATTAATCTCTAAGATATTACAGACACCTCTAGCATTCAAATGGTTAATTAAGGATAACACTAGGATATAGGGTGTGGGTTCAATATTATAGTATAGGGAATTATTAAAAAACATAAGCATTAAAACTTTTGCTGAATAACACCGGCTTATGACTTTATTTACAGACAACCTAATATTTTAGAGGAATTTAACTGCGATTTTTTCCATTATTTTATTGGTATATAATGTAGAAATATTTTTTTCATTTTTTGTTTTTTTTTTTTTCAGTATTTATTCTTCAGAAATTTTTTATTTCAAACTTGGGGATATAAAAAATGGCTTTTCAGAATTTTGTCTCATAACAAACTAGGTGGTGTTTATAATGTGTTCCCTATGTCTTTCACATGAAATAAGACAAGGGATGTGGTTTATTTTTTAAGTCAAGTTGGTTTTGAAATATTTTGTACAGGAGCAATACATTCTGGGAGAAAATTGGGACAAACCATTGGAATGACAGTGGGGGACACATAAATCTTTGTTTTGCATTAAATTCAGTTTTTACTGTCATAAAAGCTCAGATATGTCATAACTGCCTGTCTTCATAATGTATTAAATACATCTGCAGCAATTAGACTATGTAAAGCTCATTTTAAATCTATAATCACTTAACTTCCCACCCCCCTATTATGGTGAATTTGGTTTGATCCAGATTCCTACACTTCTTAACACTAAATAGCTTTGCAGGGTATGTACACTGTGATATAGAAGACTAACAGCATGTAAAGGGCAATAATATTCAGTGTGCTGACCTCTTTTAATTTCAGCTTTAATTTAAATCAGAACAAAAATTGCTATTAACCTCTAAGATATTACAGACACATCTAGCATTCAAATGGTTAATTAAGGAAAACACTAGGATATAGGGTGTGGGATCAATATTATAGTATAGGGAATTATTAAAAAACATAAGCAATAACACTTTTGCTGAATAACACTGGCTTATGACTTTATTTACAGACAACATAATATTTTAGATGAATATAACTGCGATTTTATCCATTATTTTATTGGTATGTAATGTATAAAAATCTTTTTCATTTTTTTTTCAGTATTTATGCTTCAGATACCTTTTTATTTGAACTTGGGGATATAAAAAATCGCTTTTCAGAATTCTGTCTCATAACAAACTAGGTGGCGTTTATAATGTGTTCCCTATGTCTTTCACATGAAATAAGACAAGGGATGTGGTTTATTTTTTAAGTCAAGTTGGTTTTGAAATATTTTGTACAGGAGCAATGCATTCTGGGAGAAAATTGGCACAAACCATTTGAATGACAGTGGGGGACACATAAATCTTTGTTTTGCATTAAATTCAGTTTTTACTGTCATAAAAGCCCAGATATATCATCACTGCCTGTTTTCATAATGTATTAAAATCATCTGGAGCAATTAGAGAATGTAAAGCTCATTTTAAATCTCTAAATACTTAACTTCCCATCCCCCTATTATGGTAAATATGGTTTAATCCAGATTCCTACACATCTTAACTCTGAATAGCTTTGCAGGGTATGTGCACTGTGATATAGATGAGTAACAGCATGTAAAGGGCAATAATATTCAGTGTGCTGACCTCTTTTAATTTCAGCTTTATTTTAAATGAGAACAAAAATTGCTATTAACTTCTAAGATATTACAGACACCTCTAGCTTTCAAATGGTTAATTAAGGATAACACTACGATATAGGGTGTGGGTTCAATATTATAGTATAGGGAATTTTTAAAAAACATAAGCAATAAAACTTTTCCTGAATAACACCAGCTTATGACTTTATTTACAGACAACCTAATATTTTAGAGGAATATAACTGCGATTTTATCCATTATTTTATTGGTATATAATGTATAAATATTTTTTTCCTTTTTTTTTTTTTCAGTATTTATGCTTCAGATACTTTTTTATTTCGAACTTGGGGATATAAAAAATCGCTTTTCAGAATTTTGTCTCATAAGAAAGTAGGTGGCGTTTATAATGTGTTCCCTATGTCTTTCACATGAAAAAAGACAAGGGAAGTGGTTTGTTTTTTAAGTCAAGTTGGTTTTGAAATATTTTGTATAGGAGCAATGGATTCTGGGAGAAAATTGGGACAAACCATTTGAATGAAAGTGGGGGACACATAAATCTTTGTTTTGCATTAAATTCAGTTTTTACTGTCATAAAAGCTCAGATATGTCATCACTGCCTGTCTTCATAATGTATTAAAATCATCTGGAGCAATTAGAGTATGTAAAGCTCATTTTAAATCTCTAAATACTTAACTTCCCACCCCCCTATTATGGTAAATTTGGTTTGATCCAGATTCCTACACTTCTTAACACTAAATAGCTTTGCAGGGTATGTGCACTGTGATATGGAAGACTAACAGCATGTAAAGGGCAATAATATTCAGTGTGCTGACCTCTTTTCATTTCAGCTTTATTTTAAATGAGAACAAAAATTGCTATTAACCTCTAAGATATTACAGACACTTCTAGCATTCAAATGGTTAATTAATAATAACACTAGGATATAGGGTGTGGGTTCAATATTATAGTATAGGGAATTATTAAAAAACAAAAGCAATAAAACTTTTGCTGAATAACACCGGCTTATGACTTTATTTAATGACAACCTAATATTTTAGAGGAATATAACTGCAATTTCATCCATTATATTATTGGTATATAATGTAGAAATATTTTTTCAGTTTTTTTTTTTCAGTATTTATGCTTCAAATACTTTTTTATTTCGAACTTGGGGATATAAAAAATCATTTTCAGAATTTTCTCTCATAATAAACTAGGTGGCGTTTATAATGTGTTCCCTATGTCTTTCACATGAAATAAGATAAGGGAAGTGGTTTGTTTTTTAAGTCAAGTTGGTTTTGAAATATTTTGTATAGGAACAATGCATTCTGGGAGAAAATTGGGACAAACCATTTGAATGAAGGTGGGGGACACATAAATCTTTGTTTTGAATTAAATTCATTCTTTACTGTCATAAAAGCTCAGATATGTCATCACTGCCTGTCTTCATAATGTATTAAAATCATCTGGAGCAGTTAGAGTATGTAAAGCTCATTTTAAATCTCTAAACACTTAACTTCCCACCCCCCTATTATGGTGAATTTGGTTTGATCCAGATTCCTACACTTCTTAACACTAAATAGCTTTGCAGGGTATGTGCACTGTGATATAGAAGACTAACAGTATGTAAAGGGCAATAATATTCAGTGTGCTGACCTCTTTTAATCTCAGCTTTATTTTAAATGAGAACAAAAATTGCTATTAACCTCTAAGATATTACAGACACTTCTAGCATTCAAATGGTTAATTAAGGATAACACTAGGATATAGGGTGTGGGTTCAATATTATAGTATAGGGAATTATTAAAAAACAAAAGCAATAAAACTTTTGCTGAATAACACCAGCTTATGACTTTATTTACAGACAACCTAATATTTTAGAGGAATATAACTGCGATTTTATCCATTATTTTATTGGTATATAATGTATAAATATTTTTTTCCTTTTTTTTTTTTCAGTATTTATGCTTCAGATACTTTTTTATTTCGAACTTGGGGATATAAAAAATCGCTTTTCAGAATTTTGTCTCATAAGAAAGTAGGTGGCGTTTATAATGTGTTCCCTATGTCTTTCACATGAAAAAAGACAAGGGAAGTGGTTTGTTTTTTAAGTCAAGTTGGTTTTGAAATATTTTGTATAGGAGCAATGGATTCTGGGAGAAAATTGGGACAAACCATTTGAATGACAGTGGGGGACACATAAATCTTTGTTTTGCATTAAATTCAGTTTTTTACTGTCATAAAAGCTCAGATATGTCATCACTGCCTGTCTTCATAATGTATTAAAATCATCTGGAGCAATTAGAGTATGTAAAGCTCATTTTAAATCTCTAAATACTTAACTTCCCACCCCCCTATTATGGTAAATTTGGTTTGATCCAGATTCCTACACTTCTTAACACTAAATAGCTTTGCAGGGTATGTGCACTGTGATATGGAAGACTAACAGCATGTAAAGGGCAATAATATTCAGTGTGCTGACCTCTTTTCATTTCAGCTTTATTTTACATGAGAACAAAAATTGCTATTAACCTCTAAGATATTACAGACACTTCTAGCATTCAAATGGTTAATTAAGAATAACACTAGGATATAGGGTGTGGGTTCAATATTATAGTATAGAGAATTATTAAAAAACAAAAGCAATAAAACTTTTGCTGAATAACACCGGCTTATGACTTTATTTAATGACAACCTAATATTTTAGAGGAATATAACTGCAATTTCATCCATTATATTATTGGTATATAATGTAGAAATATTTTTTCAGTTTTTTTTTTTCAGTATTTATGCTTCAGATACTTTTTTATTTCGAACTTGGGGATATAAAAAATCATTTTCATAATTTTCTCTCATAATAAACTAGGTGGCGTTTATAATGTGTTCCCCATGTCTTTCACATGAAATAAGATAAGGGAAGTGGTTTGTTTTTTAAGTCAAGTTGGTTTTGAAATATTTTGTATAGGAGCAATGGATTCTGGGAGAAAATTGGGACAAACCATTTGAATGACAGTGGGGGACACATAAATCTTTGTTTTGAATTAAATTCAGTTTTTTACTGTCATAAAAGCTCAGATATGTCATCACTGCCTGTCTTCATAATGTATTAAAATCATCTGGAGCAATTAGAGTATGTAAAGCTCATTTTAAATCTCTAAATACTTAACTTCCCACCCCCCTATTATGGTAAATTTGGTTTGATCCAGATTCCTACACTTCTTAACACTAAATAGCTTTGCAGGGTATGTGCACTGTGATATGGAAGACTAACAGCATGTAAAGGGCAATAATATTCAGTGTGCTGACCTCTTTTCATTTCAGCTTTATTTTACATGAGAACAAAAATTGCTATTAACCTCTAAGATATTACAGACACTTCTAGCATTCAAATGGTTAATTAAGAATAACACTAGGATATAGGGTGTGGGTTCAATATTATAGTATAGGGAATTATTAAAAAACAAAAGCAATAAAACTTTTGCTGAATAACACCGGCTTATGACTTTATTTAATGACAACCTAATATTTTAGAGGAATATAACTGCAATTTCATCCATTATATTATTGGTATATAATGTAGAAATATTTTTTCAGTTTTTTTTTTCAGTATTTATGCTTCAGATACTTTTTTATTTCGAACTTGGGGATATAAAAAATCATTTTCAGAATTTTCTCTCATAATAAACTAGGTGGCGTTTATAATGTGTTCCCCATGTCTTTCACATGAAATAAGATAAGGGAAGTGGTTTGTTTTTTAAGTCAAGTTGGTTTTGAAATATTTTGTATAGGAGCAATGCATTCTGGGAAAAAATTGGGACAAACCATTTGAATGAAGGTGGGGGACACATAAATCTTTGTTTTGAATTAAATTCAGTCTTTACTGTCATAAAAGCTCAGATATGTCATCACTGCCTGTTTTCATAATGTATTAAAATCATCTGGAGCAATTAGAGTATGTAAAGCTCATTTTAAATCTCTAAACACTTAACTTCCCACCCCCCTATTATGGTGAATTTGGTTTGATCCAGATTCCTACACTTCTTAACACTAAATAGCTTTGCAGGGTATGTGCACTGTGATATAGAAGACTAACAGTATGTAAAGGGCAATAATATTCAGTGTGCTGACCTCTTTTAATCTCAGCTTTATTTTAAATGAGAACAAAAATTGCTATTAACCTCTAAGATATTACAGACACTTCTAGCATTCAAATGGTTAATTAAGGATAACACTAGGATATAGGGTGTGGGTTCAATATTATAGTATAGGGAATTATTAAAAAACAAAAGCAATAAAACTTTTGCTGAATAACACCGGCTTATGACTTTATTTAATGACAACCTAATATTTTAGAGGAATATAACTGCAATTTCATCCATTATATTATTGGTATATAATGTATAAATATTTTTTTCCTTTTTTTTTTTCAGTATTTATGCTTCAGATACTTTTTTATTTCGAACTTGGGGATATAAAAAATCGCTTTTCAGAATTTTGTCTCATAAGATAGTAGGTGGCGTTTATAATGTGTTCCCTATGTCTTTCACATGAAAAAAGACAAGGGAAGTGGTTTGTTTTTTAAGTCAAGTTGGTTTTGAAATATTTTGTATAGGAGCAATGGATTCTGGGAGAAAATTGGGACAAACCATTTGAATGACAGTGGGGGACACATAAATCTTTGTTTTGCATTAAATTCAGTTTTTTACGGTCATAAAAGCTCAGATATGTCATCACTGCCTGTTTCATAATGTATTAAAATCATCTGGAGCAATTAGAGTATGTAAAGCTCATTTTAAATCTCTAAATACTTAACTTCCCACCCCCCTATTATGGTAAATTTGGTTTGATCCAGATTCCTACACTTCTTAACACTAAATAGCTTTGCAGGGTATGTGCACTGTGATATGGAAGACTAACAGCATGTAAAGGGCAATAATATTCAGTGTGCTGACCTCTTTTCATTTCAGCTTTATTTTACATGAGAACAAAAATTGCTATTAACCTCTAAGATATTACAGACACTTCTAGCATTCAAATGGTTAATTAAGAATAACACTAGGATATAGGGTGTGGGTTCAATATTATAGTATAGGGAATTATTAAAAAACAAAAGCAATAAAACTTTTGCTGAATAACACCGGCTTATGACTTTATTTAATGACAACCTAATATTTTAGAGGAATATAACTGCAATTTCATCCATTATATTATTGGTATATAATGTAGAAATATTTTTTCAGTTTTTTTTTTTCAGTATTTATGCTTCAGATACTTTTTTATTTCGAACTTGGGGATATAAAAAATCATTTTCAGAATTTGCTCTCATAATAAACTAGGTGGCGTTTATAATGTGTTCCCCATGTCTTTCACATGAAATAAGATAAGGGAAGTGGTTTGTTTTTTAAGTCAAGTTGGTTTTGAAATATTTTGTATAGGAGCAATGCATTCTGGGAGAAAATTGGGACAAACCATTTGAATGACAGTGGGGGACACATAAATCTTTGTTTTGCATTAAATTCAGTTTTTACTGTCATAAAAGCTCAGATATGTCATCACTGCCTGTCTTCATAATGTATTAAAATCATCTGGAGCAGTTAGAGTATGTAAAGCTCATTTTAAATCTCTAAACACTTAACTTCCCACCCCCCTATTATGGTGAATTTGGTTTGATCCAGATTCCTACACTTCTTAACACTAAATAGGTTTGCAGGGTATGTGCACTGTGATATAGAAGACTAACAGTATGTAAAGGGCAATAATATTCAGTGTGCTGACCTCTTTTAATCTCAGCTTTATTTTAAATGAGAACAAAAATTGCTATTAACCTCTAAGATATTACAGACACTTCTAGCATTCAAATGGTTAATTAATAATAACACTAGGATATAGGGTGTGGGTTCAATATTATAGTATAGGGAATTATTAAAAAACAAAAGCAATAAAACTTTTGCTGAATAACACCGGCTTATGACTTTATTTAATGACAACCTAATATTTTAGAGGAATATAACTGCAATTTCATCCATTATATTATTGGTATATAATGTAGAAATATTTTTTCAGTTTTTTTTTTTCAGTATTTATGCTTCAAATACTTTTTTATTTCGAACTTGGGGATATAAAAAATCATTTTCAGAATTTTCTCTCATAATAAACTAGGTGGCGTTTATAATGTGTTCCCTATGTCTTTCACATGAAATAAGATAAGGGAAGTGGTTTGTTTTTTAAGTCAAGTTGGTTTTGAAATATTTTGTATAGGAACAATGCATTCTGGGAGAAAATTGGGACAAACCATTTGAATGAAGGTGGGGGACACATAAATCTTTGTTTTGAATTAAATTCATTCTTTACTGTCATAAAAGCTCAGATATGTCATCACTGCCTGTCTTCATAATGTATTAAAATCATCTGGAGCAGTTAGAGTATGTAAAGCTCATTTTAAATCTCTAAACACTTAACTTCCCACCCCCCTATTATGGTGAATTTGGTTTGATCCAGATTCCTACACTTCTTAACACTAAATAGCTTTGCAGGGTATGTGCACTGTGATATAGAAGACTAACAGTATGTAAAGGGCAATAATATTCAGTGTGCTGACCTCTTTTAATCTCAGCTTTATTTTAAATGAGAACAAAAATTGCTATTAACCTCTAAGATATTACAGACACTTCTAGCATTCAAATGGTTAATTAAGGATAACACTAGGATATAGGGTGTGGGTTCAATATTATAGTATAGGGAATTATTAAAAAACAAAAGCAATAAAACTTTTGCTGAATAACACCAGCTTATGACTTTATTTACAGACAACCTAATATTTTAGAGGAATATAACTGCGATTTTATCCATTATTTTATTGGTATATAATGTATAAATATTTTTTTCCTTTTTTTTTTTTCAGTATTTATGCTTCAGATACTTTTTTATTTCGAACTTGGGGATATAAAAAATCGCTTTTCAGAATTTTGTCTCATAAGAAAGTAGGTGGCGTTTATAATGTGTTCCCTATGTCTTTCACATGAAAAAAGACAAGGGAAGTGGTTTGTTTTTTAAGTCAAGTTGGTTTTGAAATATTTTGTATAGGAGCAATGGATTCTGGGAGAAAATTGGGACAAACCATTTGAATGACAGTGGGGGACACATAAATCTTTGTTTTGCATTAAATTCAGTTTTTTACTGTCATAAAAGCTCAGATATGTCATCACTGCCTGTCTTCATAATGTATTAAAATCATCTGGAGCAATTAGAGTATGTAAAGCTCATTTTAAATCTCTAAATACTTAACTTCCCACCCCCCTATTATGGTAAATTTGGTTTGATCCAGATTCCTACACTTCTTAACACTAAATAGCTTTGCAGGGTATGTGCACTGTGATATGGAAGACTAACAGCATGTAAAGGGCAATAATATTCAGTGTGCTGACCTCTTTTCATTTCAGCTTTATTTTACATGAGAACAAAAATTGCTATTAACCTCTAAGATATTACAGACACTTCTAGCATTCAAATGGTTAATTAAGAATAACACTAGGATATAGGGTGTGGGTTCAATATTATAGTATAGGGAATTATTAAAAAACAAAAGCAATAAAACTTTTGCTGAATAACACCGGCTTATGACTTTATTTAATGACAACCTAATATTTTAGAGGAATATAACTGCAATTTCATCCATTATATTATTGGTATATAATGTAGAAATATTTTTTCAGTTTTTTTTTTTCAGTATTTATGCTTCAGATACTTTTTTATTTCGAACTTGGGGATATAAAAAATCATTTTCATAATTTTCTCTCATAATAAACTAGGTGGCGTTTATAATGTGTTCCCCATGTCTTTCACATGAAATAAGATAAGGGAAGTGGTTTGTTTTTTAAGTCAAGTTGGTTTTGAAATATTTTGTATAGGAGCAATGGATTCTGGGAGAAAATTGGGACAAACCATTTGAATGACAGTGGGGGACACATAAATCTTTGTTTTGAATTAAATTCAGTTTTTTACTGTCATAAAAGCTCAGATATGTCATCACTGCCTGTCTTCATAATGTATTAAAATCATCTGGAGCAATTAGAGTATGTAAAGCTCATTTTAAATCTCTAAATACTTAACTTCCCACCCCCCTATTATGGTAAATTTGGTTTGATCCAGATTCCTACACTTCTTAACACTAAATAGCTTTGCAGGGTATGTGCACTGTGATATGGAAGACTAACAGCATGTAAAGGGCAATAATATTCAGTGTGCTGACCTCTTTTCATTTCAGCTTTATTTTACATGAGAACAAAAATTGCTATTAACCTCTAAGATATTACAGACACTTCTAGCATTCAAATGGTTAATTAAGAATAACACTAGGATATAGGGTGTGGGTTCAATATTATAGTATAGGGAATTATTAAAAAACAAAAGCAATAAAACTTTTGCTGAATAACACCGGCTTATGACTTTATTTAATGACAACCTAATATTTTAGAGGAATATAACTGCAATTTCATCCATTATATTATTGGTATATAATGTAGAAATATTTTTTCAGTTTTTTTTTTCAGTATTTATGCTTCAGATACTTTTTTATTTCGAACTTGGGGATATAAAAAATCATTTTCAGAATTTTCTCTCATAATAAACTAGGTGGCGTTTATAATGTGTTCCCCATGTCTTTCACATGAAATAAGATAAGGGAAGTGGTTTGTTTTTTAAGTCAAGTTGGTTTTGAAATATTTTGTATAGGAGCAATGCATTCTGGGAAAAAATTGGGACAAACCATTTGAATGAAGGTGGGGGACACATAAATCTTTGTTTTGAATTAAATTCAGTCTTTACTGTCATAAAAGCTCAGATATGTCATCACTGCCTGTTTTCATAATGTATTAAAATCATCTGGAGCAATTAGAGTATGTAAAGCTCATTTTAAATCTCTAAACACTTAACTTCCCACCCCCCTATTATGGTGAATTTGGTTTGATCCAGATTCCTACACTTCTTAACACTAAATAGCTTTGCAGGGTATGTGCACTGTGATATAGAAGACTAACAGTATGTAAAGGGCAATAATATTCAGTGTGCTGACCTCTTTTAATCTCAGCTTTATTTTAAATGAGAACAAAAATTGCTATTAACCTCTAAGATATTACAGACACTTCTAGCATTCAAATGGTTAATTAAGGATAACACTAGGATATAGGGTGTGGGTTCAATATTATAGTATAGGGAATTATTAAAAAACAAAAGCAATAAAACTTTTGCTGAATAACACCGGCTTATGACTTTATTTAATGACAACCTAATATTTTAGAGGAATATAACTGCAATTTCATCCATTATATTATTGGTATATAATGTATAAATATTTTTTTCCTTTTTTTTTTTCAGTATTTATGCTTCAGATACTTTTTTATTTCGAACTTGGGGATATAAAAAATCGCTTTTCAGAATTTTGTCTCATAAGATAGTAGGTGGCGTTTATAATGTGTTCCCTATGTCTTTCACATGAAAAAAGACAAGGGAAGTGGTTTGTTTTTTAAGTCAAGTTGGTTTTGAAATATTTTGTATAGGAGCAATGGATTCTGGGAGAAAATTGGGACAAACCATTTGAATGACAGTGGGGGACACATAAATCTTTGTTTTGCATTAAATTCAGTTTTTTACGGTCATAAAAGCTCAGATATGTCATCACTGCCTGTTTCATAATGTATTAAAATCATCTGGAGCAATTAGAGTATGTAAAGCTCATTTTAAATCTCTAAATACTTAACTTCCCACCCCCCTATTATGGTAAATTTGGTTTGATCCAGATTCCTACACTTCTTAACACTAAATAGCTTTGCAGGGTATGTGCACTGTGATATGGAAGACTAACAGCATGTAAAGGGCAATAATATTCAGTGTGCTGACCTCTTTTCATTTCAGCTTTATTTTACATGAGAACAAAAATTGCTATTAACCTCTAAGATATTACAGACACTTCTAGCATTCAAATGGTTAATTAAGAATAACACTAGGATATAGGGTGTGGGTTCAATATTATAGTATAGGGAATTATTAAAAAACAAAAGCAATAAAACTTTTGCTGAATAACACCGGCTTATGACTTTATTTAATGACAACCTAATATTTTAGAGGAATATAACTGCAATTTCATCCATTATATTATTGGTATATAATGTAGAAATATTTTTTCAGTTTTTTTTTTTCAGTATTTATGCTTCAGATACTTTTTTATTTCGAACTTGGGGATATAAAAAATCATTTTCAGAATTTGCTCTCATAATAAACTAGGTGGCGTTTATAATGTGTTCCCCATGTCTTTCACATGAAATAAGATAAGGGAAGTGGTTTGTTTTTTAAGTCAAGTTGGTTTTGAAATATTTTGTATAGGAGCAATGCATTCTGGGAGAAAATTGGGACAAACCATTTGAATGACAGTGGGGGACACATAAATCTTTGTTTTGCATTAAATTCAGTTTTTACTGTCATAAAAGCTCAGATATGTCATCACTGCCTGTCTTCATAATGTATTAAAATCATCTGGAGCAGTTAGAGTATGTAAAGCTCATTTTAAATCTCTAAACACTTAACTTCCCACCCCCCTATTATGGTGAATTTGGTTTGATCCAGATTCCTACACTTCTTAACACTAAATAGGTTTGCAGGGTATGTGCACTGTGATATAGAAGACTAACAGTATGTAAAGGGCAATAATATTCAGTGTGCTGACCTCTTTTAATCTCAGCTTTATTTTAAATGAGAACAAAAATTGCTATTAACCTCTAAGATATTACAGACACTTTTAGCATTCAAATGGTTAATTAAGGATAACACTAGGATATAGGGTGTGGGTTCAATATTATAGTATAGGGAATTATTAAAAAACAAAAGCAATAAAACTTTTCCTGAATAACACCGGCTTATGACTTTATTTAATGACAACCTAATATTTTAGAGGAAAATAACTGCGATTTCATCCATTATTTTATTGGTATATAATGTAGAAATATTTTTTTCATTTTCTTTTTTTAAGTATTTATGCTTCAGATACTTTTTTATTTCAAACTTGGGGATATAAAAAATGGCTTTTCAGAATTTTGTCTCATAACAAACTAGGTGGCGTTTATAATGTGTTCCCTATGTCTTTCGCATGAAATAAGACAAGGGAAGCTGTTTGTTTTTTAAGTCAAGTTGGTTTTGAAATATTTTGTATAGGAGCAATGCATTCTGGGAGAAAATTGGGACAAACCATTTGAATGAAGGTGGGGGACACATAAATCTTTGTTTTGAATTAAATTCAGTCTTTACTATCATAAAAGCTCAGATATGTCATCACTGCCTATCTTCATAATGTATTAATTTCAACTGGAGCAATTAGAGTATGTAAAGCTCATTTTAAATCTCTAAACACTTAACTTCCCACCCCCCTATTATGGTGAATTTGGTTTGATCCAGATTCCTACACTTCTTAACACTAAATAGCTTTGCAGGGTATGTGCACTGTCATATAGAAGACTAACAGTATGTAAAGGGCAATAATATTCAGTGTGCTGACCTCTTTTAATTTCAGCTTTATTTTAAATGAGATCAAAAATTGCTATTAACCTCTAAGATATTACAGACACTTCTAGCATTCAAATGGTTAATTAAGGATAACACTAGGATATAGGGTGTGGGTTCAATATTATAGTATAGGGAATTATTAAAAAACAAAAGCAATAAAACTTTTGCTGAATAACACCGGCTTATGACTTTATTTAATGACAACCTAATATTTTAGAGGAATGTAACTGCGATTTCATCCATTATTTTATTGGTATATAATGTAGAAATATTTTTTTCATTTTCTTTTTTTAAGTATTTATGCTTCAGATACTTTTTTATTTCAAACTTGGGGATATAAAAAATCGTTTTTCAGAATTTTGTGTCATAATAAACTAGGTGGCGTTTATAATGTGTTCCCTATGTCTTTCACATGAAATAAGACAAGGAAAGTGGTTTGTTATGTAAGTGAAGTTGGTTTTGAAATATTTTGTATAGGAGCAATGCATTCTGGGAGAAAATTGGGACAAACCATTTGAATGAAGGTGGGGGACACATAAATCTTTGTTTTGCATTAAATTCAGTCTTTACTGTCATAAAAGCTCAGATATGTCATCACTGCCTGTCTTCATAATGTATTAAAATTATCTGGAGCAATTAGAGTATGTAAAGCTCATTTTAAATCTCTAAACACTTAACTTTCCACCCCCCTATTATGGTGAATTTGGTTTGATCCAGATTCCTACACTTCTTAACACTAAATAGCTTTGCAGGGTATGTGCACTGTGAGATAGAGGACTAACAGCATGTAAAGGTCAATAATATTCAGTGTGCTGACCTCTTTTAATTTCAGCTTTATTTTAAATGAGAACAAAAATTGCTATTAACCTCTAAGATATTACAGACACTTCTAGCATTCAAATGGTTAATTAAGGATAACACTAGGATATAGGGTGTGGGTTCAATATTATAGTAAAGGGAATTATTAAAAAACAAAAGCAATAAAACTTTTGCTGAATAACACCGGCTTATGACTTTCTTTAATGACAACCTAATATTTTAGAGGAATATAACTGCAATTTCATCCATTATATTATTGGTATATAATGTAGAAATATTTTTTCAGTTTTTTTTTTTTCAGTATTTATGCTTTAGATACTTTTTTATTTCGAAATTTTGGATATAAAAAATCGCTTTTCAGAATTTTCTCTCATAATAAACTAGGTGGCGTTTATAATGTGTTCCCTATGTCTTTCACATGAAATAAGATAAGGGAAGTGGGTTGTTTTTTAAGTCAAGTTGGTTTTGAAATATTTTGTATAGGAGCAATGCATTCTGGGAGAAAATTGGGACAAACCATTTGAATGAAGTTGGGGGACACATAAATCTTTGTTTTGAATTAAATTCAGTCTTTACTGTCATAAAAGCTCAGATATGTCATCACTGCCTGTCTTCATAATGTATTAAAATCATCTGGAGCAATTAGAGTATGTAAAGCTCATTTTAAATCTCTAAACACTTAACTTTCCACCCCCCTATTATGGTGAATTTGGTTTGATCCAGATTCCTACACTTCTTAACACTAAATAGCTTTGCAGGGTATGTGCACTGTGATATAGAAGACTAACAGTATGTAAAGGGCAATAATATTCAGTGTGCTGACCTCTTTTAATCTCAGCTTTATTTTAAATGAGAACAAAAATTGCTATTAACCTCTAAGATATTACAGACACTTCTAGCATTCAAATGGTTAATTAAGGATAACACTAGGATATAGGGTGTGGGTTCAATATTATAGTATAGGGAATTATTAAAAAACAAAAGCAATAAAACTTTTGCTGAATAACACCGGCTTATGACTTTATTTAATGACAACCTAATATTTTAGAGGAATATAACTGCAATTTCATCCATTATATTATTGGTATATAATGTAGAAATATTTTTTCAGTTTTTTTTTTTTCAGTATTTACGCTTCAGATACTGTTTTATTTCGAACTTGGGGATATAAAAAATCGCTTTTCAGAATTTTGTGTCATAATAAACTAGGTGGCGTTTATAATGTGTTCCCTATGTCTTTCACATGAAATAAGATAAGGGAAGTGGTTTGTTTTTTAAGTCAAGTTGGTTTTGAAATATTTTGTATAGGAACAATGCATTCTGGGAGAAAATTGGGACAAACCATTTGAATGAAGGTGGGGGACACATAAATCTTTGTTTTGAATTAAATTCATTCTTTACTGTCATAAAAGCTCAGATATGTCATCACTGCCTGTCTTCATAATGTATTAAAATCATCTGGAGCAGTTAGAGTATGTAAAGCTCATTTTAAATCTCTAAACACTTAACTTCCCACCCCCCTATTATGGTGAATTTGGTTTGATCCAGATTCCTACACTTCTTAACACTAAATAGGTTTGCAGGGTATGTGCACTGTGATATAGAAGACTAACAGTATGTAAAGGGCAATAATATTCAGTGTGCTGACCTCTTTTAATCTCAGCTTTATTTTAAATGAGAACAAAAATTGCTATTAACCTCTAAGATATTACAGACACTTTTAGCATTCAAATGGTTAATTAAGGATAACACTAGGATATAGGGTGTGGGTTCAATATTATAGTATAGGGAATTATTAAAAAACAAAAGCAATAAAACTTTTCCTGAATAACACCGGCTTATGACTTTATTTAATGACAACCTAATATTTTAGAGGAAAATAACTGCGATTTCATCCATTATTTTATTGGTATATAATGTAGAAATATTTTTTCAGTTTTTTTTTTTTTCAGTATTTATGCTTTAGATACTTTTTTATTTCGAACTTGGGGATATAAAAAATCGCTTTTCAGAATTTTCTCTCATAATAAACTAGGTGTCGTTTATAATGTGTTCCCTATGTATTTCACATGAAATAAGATAAGGGAAGTGGTTTGTTTTTTAAGTCAAGTTGGTTTTGAAATATTTTGTATAGGAGCAATGGATTCTGGGAGAAAATTGGGACAAACCATTTGAATGACAGTGGGGGACACATAAATCTTTGTTTTGCATTAAATTCAGTTTTTTACTGTCATAAAAGCTCAGATATGTCATCACTGCCTGTCTTCATAATGTATTAAAATCATCTGGAGCAATTAGAGTATGTAAAGCTCATTTTAAATCTCTAAATACTTAACTTCCCACCCCCCTATTATGGTAAATTTGGTTTGATCCAGATTCCTACACTTCTTAACACTAAATAGCTTTGCAGGGTATGTGCACTGTGATATGGAAGACTAACAGCATGTAAAGGGCAATAATATTCAGTGTGCTGACCTCTTTTCATTTCAGCTTTATTTTACATGAGAACAAAAATTGCTATTAACCTCTAAGATATTACAGACACTTCTAGCATTCAAATGGTTAATTAAGAATAACACTAGGATATAGGGTGTGGGTTCAATATTATAGTATAGGGAATTATTAAAAAACAAAAGCAATAAAACTTTTGCTGAATAACACCGGCTTATGACTTTATTTAATGACAACCTAATATTTTAGAGGAATATAACTGCAATTTCATCCATTATATTATTGGTATATAATGTAGAAATATTTTTTCAGTTTTTTTTTTTCAGTATTTATGCTTCAGATACTTTTTTATTTCGAACTTGGGGATATAAAAAATCATTTTCAGAATTTGCTCTCATAATAAACTAGGTGGCGTTTATAATGTGTTCCCCATGTCTTTCACATGAAATAAGATAAGGGAAGTGGTTTGTTTTTTAAGTCAAGTTGGTTTTGAAATATTTTGTATAGGAGCAATGCATTCTGGGAGAAAATTGGGACAAACCATTTGAATGACAGTGGGGCACACATAAATCTTTGTTTTGCATTAAATTCAGTTTTTACTGTCATAAAAGCTCAGATATGTCATCACTGCCTGTCTTCATAATGTATTAAAATCATCTGGAGCAGTTAGAGTATGTAAAGCTCATTTTAAATCTCTAAACACTTAACTTCCCACCCCCCTATTATGGTGAATTTGGTTTGATCCAGATTCCTACACTTCTTAACACTAAATAGGTTTGCAGGGTATGTGCACTGTGATATAGAAGACTAACAGTATGTAAAGGGCAATAATATTCAGTGTGCTGACCTCTTTTAATCTCAGCTTTATTTTAAATGAGAACAAAAATTGCTATTAATCTCTAAGATATTACAGACACTTTTAGCATTCAAATGGTTAATTAAGGATAACACTAGGATATAGGGTGTGGGTTCAATATTATAGTATAGGGAATTATTAAAAAACAAAAGCAATAAAACTTTTCCTGAATAACACCGGCTTATGACTTTATTTAATGACAACCTAATATTTTAGAGGAAAATAACTGCGATTTCATCCATTATTTTATTGGTATATAATGTAGAAATATTTTTTCAGTTTTTTTTTTTTCAGTATTTATGCTTTAGATACTTTTTTATTTCGAACTTGGGGATATAAAAAATCGCTTTTCAGAATTTTCTCTCATAATAAACTAGGTGGCGTTTATAATGTGTTCCCTATGTCTTTCACATGAAATAAGATAAGGGAAGTGGTTTGTTTTTTAAGTCAAGTTGGATTTGAAATATTTTGTATAGGAGCAATGCATTCTGGGAGAAAATTGGGACAAACCATTTGAATGACAGTGGGGGACACATAAATCTTTGTTTTGCATTAAATTCAGTCTTTACTGTCATAAAAGCTCAGATATGTCATCACTGCCTGTCTTCATAATGTATTAAAATTATCTGGAGCAATTAGAGTATGTAAAGCTCATTTTAAATCTCTAAACACTTAACTTTCCACCCCCCTATTATGGTGAATTTGGTTTGATCCAGATTCCTACACTTCTTAACACTAAATAGCTTTGCAGGGTATGTGCACTGTGACATAGAGGACTAACAGCATGTAAAGGTCAATAATATTCAGTGTGCTGACCTCTTTTAATTTCAGCTTTATTTTAAATGAGAACAAAAATTGCTATTAACCTCTAAGATATTACAGACACTTCTAGCATTCAAATGGTTAATTAAGGATAACACTAGGATATAGGGTGTGGGTTCAATATTATAGTATAGGGAATTATTAAAAAACAAAAGCAATAAAACTTTTGCTGAATAACACCGGCTTATGACTTTCTTTAATGACAACCTAATATTTTAGAGGAATATAACTGCAATTTCATCCATTATATTATTGGTATATAATGTAGAAATATTTTTTCAGTTTTTTTTTTTTTCAGTATTTATGCTTTAGATACTTTTTTATTTCGAACTTGGGGATATAAAAAATCGCTTTTCAGAATTTTCTCTCATAATAAACTAGGTGGCGTTTATAATGTGTTCCCTATGTCTTTCACATGAAATAAGATAAGGGAAGTGGTTTGTTTTTTAAGTCAACTTGGTTTTGAAATATTTTGTATAGGAGCAATGCATTCTGGGAGAAAATTGGGACAAACCATTTGAATGAAGGTGGGGGACACATAAATCTTTGTTTTGAATTAAATTCAGTCTTTACTGTCATAAAAGCTCTGATATGTCATCACTGCCTGTCTTCATAATGTATTAAAATCATCTGGAGCAATTAGAGTATGTAAAGCTCATTTTAAATCTCTAAACACTTAACTTTCCACCCCCCTATTATGGTGAATTTGGTTTGATCCAGATTCCTACACTTCTTAACACTAAATAGCTTTGCAGGGTATGTGCACTGTGATATAGAAGACTAACAGTATGTAAAGGGCAATAATATTCAGTGTGCTGACCTCTTTTAATTTCAGCTTTATTTTAAATGAGAACAAAAATTGCTATTAACCTCTAAGATATTACAGACACTTCTAGCATTCAAATGGTTAATTAAGGATAACACTAGGATATAGGGTGTGGGTTCAATATTATAGTATAGGGAATTATTAAAAAACAAAAGCAATAAAACTTTTGCTGAATAACACCGGCTTATTACTTCATTTAATGACAACCTAATATTTTAGAGGAATATAACTGCGATTTCATCCATTATTTTATTGGTATATAATGTAGAAATATTTTTATCATTTTCTTTTTTTAAGTATTTATGCTTCAGATACTTTTTTATTTCGAACTTGGGGATATAAAAAATCGCTTTTCAGAATTTTGTCTCATAACAAACTAGGTGGCGTTTATAATGTGTTCCCTATGTCTTTCGCATGAAATAAGACAAGGGAAGTTGTTTGTTTTTTAAGTCAAGTTGGTTTTGAAATATTTTGTATAGGAGCAATGCATTCTGGGAGAAAATTGGGACAAACCATTTGAATGACAGTGGGGGACACATAAATCTTTGTTTTGCATTAAATTCAGTTTTTACTGTCATGAAAGCTCAGATATGTCATCACTGCCTGTCTTCATAATGTATTAAAATCATCTGGAGCAATTAGAGTATGTAAAGCTCATTTTAAATCTCTAAACACTTAACTTTCCACCCCCCTATTATGGTGAATTTGGTTTGATCCAGATTCCTACACTTCTTAACACTAAATAGCTTTGCAGGGTATGTGCACTGTGATATAGAAGACTAACAGTATGTAAAGGGCAATAATATTCAGTGTGCTGACCTCTTTTAATTTCAGCTTTATTTTAAATGAGAACAAAAATTGCTATTAACCTCTAAGATATTACAGACACTTCTAGCATTCAAATGGTTAATTAAGGATAACACTAGGATATAGGGTGTGGGTTCAATATTATAGTATAGGGAATTATTAAAAAACAAAAGCAATAAAACTTTTGCTGAATAACACCGGCTTATGACTTTATTTAATGACAACCTAATGTTTTAGAGGAATATAACTGCGATTTCATCCATTATTTTATTGGTATATAATGTAGAAATATTTTTTTCATTTTCTTTTTTTCAGTATTTATGCTTCAGATACTTTTTTATTTCAAACTTGGGGATATAAAAAATCGTTTTTCAGAATTTTGTGTCATAATAAACTAGGTGGCGTTTATAATGTGTTCCCTATGTCTTTCACATGAAATAAGACAAGGAAAGTGGTTTGTTTTTTAAGTCAAGTTGGTTTTGAAATATTTTGTATAGGAGCAATGCATTCTGGGAGAAAATTGGGACAAACCATTTGAATGAAGGTGGGGGACACATAAATCTTTGTTTTGCATTAAATTCAGTCTTTACTGTCATAAAAGCTCAGATATGTCATCACTGCCTGTCTTCATAATGTATTAAAATTATCTGGAGCAATTAGAGTATGTAAAGCTCATTTTAAATCTCTAAACACTTAACTTTCCACCCCCCTATTATGGTGAATTTGGTTTGATCCAGATTCCTACACTTCTTAACACTAAATAGCTTTGCAGGGTATGTGCACTGTGACATAGAGGACTAACAGTATGTAAAGGTCAATAATATTCAGGGTGCTGAACTCATTTAATTTCAGCTTTATTTTAAATGAGAACAAAAATTGCTTTTAACCTCTAAGATATTACAGACACTTCTAGCATTCAAATGGTTAATTAAGAATAACAATAGGATATAGGGTGTGGGTTCAATATTATAGTATAGGGATTTATTAAAAAACAAAAGCAATAAAACTTTTGCTGAATAACACCGGCTTATGATTTTATTTAATGACAACCTAATATTTTAGAGGAATATAACTGCACTTTCATCCATTATATTTTTGGTATATAATGTAGAAATATTGTTTCAGTTTTTTTTTTTTCAGTATTTATGCTTCAGATACTTTTTTATTTCGAACTTGGGGATATAAAAAATCGCTTTTCAGAATTTTCTCTCATAATAAACTAGGTGGCGTTTATAATGTGTTCCCTATGTCTTTCACATGAAATAAGATAAGGGAAGTGGTTTGTTTTTTAAGTCAAGTTGGTTTTGAAATATTTTGTATAGGAGCAATGCATTCTGGGAAAAAATTGGGACAAACCATTTGAATGAAGGTGGGGGACACATAAATCTTTGTTTTGAATTAAATTCAGTCTTTACTGTCATAAAAGCTCAGATATGTCATCACTGCCTGTCTTCATAATGTATTAAAATCATCTGGAGCAATTACAGTATGTAAAGCTCATTTTAAATCTCTAAACACTTAACTTTCCACCCCCCTATTATGGTGAATTTGGTTTGATCCAGATTCCTACACTTCTTAACACTAAATAGCTTTGCAGGGTATGTGCACTGTGATACAGAAGACTAACAGCATGTAAAGGGCAATAATATTCAATGTGCTGACTTCTTTTAATTTCAGTTTTATTGTAAATGAGAACAAAAATAGCTATTAATCTCTAAGATATTACGGACACCTCTAGCATTCAAATGGTTAATTAAGGATAACACTAGGATATAGGGTGTGGGTTCAATATTATAGAATAGGGAATTATTAAAAAACAAAAGCAATAAAACTTTTACTGAATAACACCGGCTTATGACTTTATTTAATGACAACCTAATATTTTAGAGGAATATAACTGCAATTTCATCCATTATATTATTGGTATATAATGTAGAAATATTTTTTCAGTTTTTTTTTTTCAGTATTTACGCTTCAGATACTGTTTTATTTCGAACTTGGGGATATAAAAAAATCGCATTTCAGAATTTTGTGTCATAATAAACTAGGTGGCGTTTATAATGTGTTCCCTATGTCTTTCACATGAAATAAGATAAGTGAAGTGGTTTGTTTTTTAAGTCAAGTTGGTTTTGAAATATTTTGTATAGGAGGAATGCATTCTGGGAAAAAATTGGGACAAACCATTTGAATGAAGGTGGGGGACACGTAAATCTTTGTTTTGAATTAAATTCAGTCTTTACTGTCATAAAAGTTCAGATATGTCATCACTGCCTGTCTTCATAATGTATTAAAATCATCTGGAGCAATTAGAGTATGTAAAGCTCATTTTAAATCTCTAAACACTTAACTTCCCACCCCCCTATTATGGTGAATTTGGTGTGATCCAGATTCCTACACTTCTTAACACTAAATAGCTTTGCAGGGTATGCGCACTGTGATATAGAAGACTAACAGTATGTAAAGGGCAATAATATTCAGTGTGCTGACCTCTTTTAATTTCAGCTTTATTTTAAATGAGAACAAAAATTGCTATTAACCTCTAAGATATTACAGACATTTCTAGCTTTCAAATGGTTAATTAAGGATAACACTAGGATATAGGGTGTGGGTTCAATATTATAGTATAGGGAATTATTAAAAAACAAAAGCAATAAAACTTTTGCTGAATAACACCGGCTTATGACTTTATTTAATGACAACCTAATATTTTAGAGGAATATAACTGCGATTTCATCCATTATTTTATTGGTATATAATGTAGAAATATTTTTTTCATTTTCTTTTTTTCAGTATTTATGCTTCAGATACTTTTTTATTTCAAACTTGGGGATATAAAAAATCATTTTTCAGAATTTTGTGTCATAATAAACTAGGTGGCGTTTATAATGTGTTCCCTATGTCTTTCACATGAAATAAGACAAGGAAAGTGGTTTGTTTTTTAAGTCAAGTTGGTTTTGAAATATTTTGTATAGGAGCAATGCATTCTGGGAGAAAATTGGGACAAACCATTTGAATGAAGGTGGGGGACACATAAATCTTTGTTTTGCATTAAATTCAGTCTTTACTGTCATAAAAGCTCAGATATGTCATCACTGCCTGTCTTCATAATGTATTAAAATCATCTGGAGCAGTTAGAGTATGTAAAGCTCATTTTAAATCTCTAAACACTTAACTTCCCACCACCCTATTATGGTGAATTTTGTTTGATCCAGATTCCTACACTTCTTAACACTAAATATGTTTGCAGGGTATGTGCACTGTGATATAGAAGACTAACAGTATGTAAAGGGCAATAATATTCAGTGTGCTGACCTCTTTTAATCTCAGCTTTATTTTAAATGAGAACAAAAATTGCTATTAACCTCTAAGATATTACAGACACTTTTAGCATTCAAATGGTTAATTAAGGATAACACTAGGATATAGGGTGTGGGTTCAATATTATAGTATAGGGAATTATTAAAAAACAAAAGCAATAAAACTTTTCCTGAATAACACCGGCTTATGACTTTATTTAATGACAACCTAATATTTTAGAGGAATATAACTGCGATTTCATCCATTATTTTATTGGTATATAATGTAGAAATATTTTTTCAGTTTTTTTTTTTTCAGTATTTATGCTTTAGATACTTTTTTATTTCGAACTTGGGGATATAAAAAATCGCTTTTCAGAATTTTCTCTCATAATAAACTAGGTGGCGTTTATAATGTGTTCCCTATGTCTTTCACATGAAATAAGATAAGGGAAGTGGTTTGTTTTTTAAGTCAAGTTGGTTTTGAAATATTTTGTATAGGAGCAATGCATTCTGGGAGAAAATTGGGACAAACCATTTGAATGAAGGTGGGGGAACACACAAATCTTTGTTTTGAATTAAATTCAGTCTTTACTGTCATAAAAGCTCAGATATGTCATCACTGCCTGTCTTCATAATGTATTAAAATCATCTGGAGCAATTAGAGTATGTAAAGCTCATTTTAAATCTCTAAACACTTAACTTTCCACCCCCCTATTATGGTGAATTTGGTTTGATCCAGATTCCTACACTTCTTAACACTAAATAGCTTTGCAGGGTATGTGCACTGTGATATAGAAGACTTACAGTATGTAAAGGGCAATAATATTCAGTGTGCTGACCTCTTTTAATTTCAGCTTTAATTTAAATCAGAACAAAAATTGCTATTAACCTCTAAGATATTACAGACACATCTAGCATTCAAATGGTTAATTAAGGAAAACACTAGGATATAGGGTGTGGGATCAATATTATAGTATAGGGAATTATTAAAAAACATAAGCAATAACACTTTTGCTGAATAACACTGGCTTATGACTTTATTTACAGACAACATAATATTTTAGATGAATATAACTGCGATTTTATCCATTATTTTATTGGTATGTAATGTATAAAAATCTTTTTCATTTTTTTTTCAGTATTTATGCTTCAGATACCTTTTTATTTCGAACTTGGGGATATAAAAAATCACTTTTCAGAATTCTGTCTCATAACAAACTAGGTGGCGTTTATAATGTGTTCCCTATTTCTTTCGCATGAAATAAGGCAAGGGAAGTTGTTTGTTTTTTAAGTCAAGTTGCTTTTGAAATATTTTGTATAGGAGCTATGCATTCTGGGAGAAAATTGGGACAAACCATTTGAATGACAGTGGGGGACACATAAATCTTTGTTTTGCATTAAATTCAGTTTTTACTGTCATAAAAGCTCAGATATGTCATAACTGCCTGTCTTCATAATGTATTAAAATCATCTGGAGCAATTAGAGTATGTAAAGCTCATTTTAAATCTCTAAACACTTACCTTCCCACCCCCCTATTATGGTGAATTTGCTTTGATCCAGATTCCTAAACTTCTTAACACTAAATAGCTTTGCAGGGTATGTGCAATGTGATATAGAAGACTAACAGCATGTAAAGGACAATAATATTCAGTGTGCTGACCTCTTTTAATTTCAGCTTTAATTTAAATCAGAACAAAAATTGCTATTAATCTCTAATATATTACAGACACCTCTAGCATTCAAATGGTTAATTAAGGATAACATTAGGATATAGGGTGTGGGTTCAATATTATAGTATAGGGAATTATTAAAAAACATAAGCATTAAAACTTTTGCTGAATAACACCGGCTAGTGACTTTATTTACAGACAACCTAATATTTTAGAGGAATTTAACTGCGATTTTTTCCATTATTTTATTGGTATATAATGTAGAAATATTTTTTTCATTTTTTTTTTTCAGTATTTATGCTTCAGAAACTTTTTTATTTCAAACTTGGGGATATAAAAAATGGCTTTTCAGAATTTTTTCTCATAACAAACTAGGTGGAGTTTATAATGTGTTCCCTATGTCTTTCACATGAAATAAGACAAGGGATGTGGTTTATTTTTTAAGTCAAGTTGGTTTTGAAATATTTTGTACAGGAGCAATGCATTCTGGGAGAAAATTGGCACAAACCATTTGAATGACAGTGGGGGACACATAAATCTTTGTTTTGCATTAAATTCAGTTTTTACTGTCATAAAAGCCCAGATATATCATCACTGCCTGTTTTCATAATGTATTAAAATCATCTGGAGCAATTAGAGAATGTAAAGCTCATTTTAAATCTCTAAATACTTAACTTCCCATCCCCCTATTATGGTAAATATGGTTTAATCCAGATTCCTACACATCTTAACTCTGAATAGCTTTGCAGGGTATGTGCACTGTGATATAGATGAGTAACAGCATGTAAAGGGCAATAATATTCAGTGTGCTGACCTCTTTTAATTTCAGCTTTATTTTAAATGAGAACAAAAATTGCTATTAACTTCTAAGATATTACAGACACCTCTAGCTTTCAAATGGTTAATTAAGGATAACACTACGATATAGGGTGTGGGTTCAATATTATAGTATAGGGAATTTTTAAAAAACATAAGCAATAAAACTTTTCCTGAATAACACCAGCTTATGACTTTATTTACAGACAACCTAATATTTTAGAGGAATATAACTGCGATTTTATCCATTATTTTATTGGTATATAATGTATAAATATTTTTTTCCTTTTTTTTTTTTCAGTATTTATGCTTCAGATACTTTTTTATTTCGAACTTGGGGATATAAAAAATCGCTTTTCAGAATTTTGTCTCATAAGAAAGTAGGTGGCGTTTATAATGTGTTCCCTATGTCTTTCACATGAAAAAAGACAAGGGAAGTGGTTTGTTTTTTAAGTCAAGTTGGTTTTGAAATATTTTGTATAGGAGCAATGGATTCTGGGAGAAAATTGGGACAAACCATTTGAATGAAAGTGGGGGACACATAAATCTTTGTTTTGCATTAAATTCAGTTTTTACTGTCATAAAAGCTCAGATATGTCATCACTGCCTGTCTTCATAATGTATTAAAATCATCTGGAGCAATTAGAGTATGTAAAGCTCATTTTAAATCTCTAAATACTTAACTTCCCACCCCCCTATTATGGTAAATTTGGTTTGATCCAGATTCCTACACTTCTTAACACTAAATAGCTTTGCAGGGTATGTGCACTGTGATATGGAAGACTAACAGCATGTAAAGGGCAATAATATTCAGTGTGCTGACCTCTTTTCATTTCAGCTTTATTTTAAATGAGAACAAAAATTGCTATTAACCTCTAAGATATTACAGACACTTCTAGCATTCAAATGGTTAATTAAGAATAACACTAGGATATAGGGTGTGGGTTCAATATTATAGTATAGGGAATTATTAAAAAACAAAAGCAATAAAACTTTTGCTGAATAACACCGGCTTATGACTTTATTTAATGACAACCTAATATTTTAGAGGAATATAACTGCAATTTCATCCATTATATTATTGGTATATAATGTAGAAATATTTTTTCAGGTTTTTTTTTTCAGTATTTATGCTTCAAATACTTTTTTATTTCGAACTTGGGGATATAAAAAATCATTTTCAGAATTTTCTCTCATAATAAACTAGGTGGCGTTTATAATGTGTTCCCTATGTCTTTCACATGAAATAAGATAAGGGAAGTGGTTTGTTTTTTAAGTCAAGTTGGTTTTGAAATATTTTGTATAGGAACAATGCATTCTGGGAGAAAATTGGGACAAACCATTTGAATGAAGGTGGGGGACACATAAATCTTTGTTTTGAATTAAATTCATTCTTTACTGTCATAAAAGCTCAGATATGTCATCACTGCCTGTCTTCATAATGTATTAAAATCATCTGGAGCAATTAGAGTATGTAAAGCTCATTTTAAATCTCTAAACACTTAACTTTCCACCCCCCTATTATGGTGAATTTGGTTTGATCCAGATTCCTACACTTCTTAACACTAAATAGCTTTGCAGGGTATGTGCACTGTGATATAGAAGACTTACAGTATGTAAAGGGCAATAATATTCAGTGTGCTGACCTCTTTTAATTTCAGCTTTAATTTAAATCAGAACAAAAATTGCTATTAACCTCTAAGATATTACAGACACATCTAGCATTCAAATGGTTAATTAAGGAAAACACTAGGATATAGGGTGTGGGATCAATATTATAGTATAGGGAATTATTAAAAAACATAAGCAATAACACTTTTGCTGAATAACACTGGCTTATGACTTTATTTACAGACAACATAATATTTTAGATGAATATAACTGCGATTTTATCCATTATTTTATTGGTATGTAATGTATAAAAATCTTTTTCATTTTTTTTTCAGTATTTATGCTTCAGATACCTTTTTATTTCGAACTTGGGGATATAAAAAATCACTTTTCAGAATTCTGTCTCATAACAAACTAGGTGGCGTTTATAATGTGTTCCCTATTTCTTTCGCATGAAATAAGGCAAGGGAAGTTGTTTGTTTTTTAAGTCAAGTTGCTTTTGAAATATTTTGTATAGGAGCTATGCATTCTGGGAGAAAATTGGGACAAACCATTTGAATGACAGTGGGGGACACATAAATCTTTGTTTTGCATTAAATTCAGTTTTTACTGTCATAAAAGCTCAGATATGTCATAACTGCCTGTCTTCATAATGTATTAAAATCATCTGGAGCAATTAGAGTATGTAAAGCTCATTTTAAATCTCTAAACACTTACCTTCCCACCCCCCTATTATGGTGAATTTGCTTTGATCCAGATTCCTAAACTTCTTAACACTAAATAGCTTTGCAGGGTATGTGCAATGTGATATAGAAGACTAACAGCATGTAAAGGACAATAATATTCAGTGTGCTGACCTCTTTTAATTTCAGCTTTAATTTAAATCAGAACAAAAATTGCTATTAATCTCTAAGATATTACAGACACCTCTAGCATTCAAATGGTTAATTAAGGATAACATTAGGATATAGGGTGTGGGTTCAATATTATAGTATAGGGAATTATTAAAAAACATAAGCATTAAAACTTTTGCTGAATAACACCGGCTAGTGACTTTATTTACAGACAACCTAATATTTTAGAGGAATTTAACTGCGATTTTTTCCATTATTTTATTGGTATATAATGTAGAAATATTTTTTTCATTTTTTTTTTTCAGTATTTATGCTTCAGAAACTTTTTTATTTCAAACTTGGGGATATAAAAAATGGCTTTTCAGAATTTTTTCTCATAACAAACTAGGTGGAGTTTATAATGTGTTCCCTATGTCTTTCACATGAAATAAGACAAGGGATGTGGTTTATTTTTTAAGTCAAGTTGGTTTTGAAATATTTTGTACAGGAGCAATGCATTCTGGGAGAAAATTGGCACAAACCATTTGAATGACAGTGGGGGACACATAAATCTTTGTTTTGCATTAAATTCAGTTTTTACTGTCATAAAAGCCCAGATATATCATCACTGCCTGTTTTCATAATGTATTAAAATCATCTGGAGCAATTAGAGAATGTAAAGCTCATTTTAAATCTCTAAATACTTAACTTCCCATCCCCCTATTATGGTAAATATGGTTTAATCCAGATTCCTACACATCTTAACTCTGAATAGCTTTGCAGGGTATGTGCACTGTGATATAGATGAGTAACAGCATGTAAAGGGCAATAATATTCAGTGTGCTGACCTCTTTTAATTTCAGCTTTATTTTAAATGAGAACAAAAATTGCTATTAACTTCTAAGATATTACAGACACCTCTAGCTTTCAAATGGTTAATTAAGGATAACACTACGATATAGGGTGTGGGTTCAATATTATAGTATAGGGAATTTTTAAAAAACATAAGCAATAAAACTTTTCCTGAATAACACCAGCTTATGACTTTATTTACAGACAACCTAATATTTTAGAGGAATATAACTGCGATTTTATCCATTATTTTATTGGTATATAATGTATAAATATTTTTTTCCTTTTTTTTTTTTTCAGTATTTATGCTTCAGATACTTTTTTATTTCGAACTTGGGGATATAAAAAATCGCTTTTCAGAATTTTGTCTCATAAGAAAGTAGGTGGCGTTTATAATGTGTTCCCTATGTCTTTCACATGAAAAAAGACAAGGGAAGTGGTTTGTTTTTTAAGTCAAGTTGGTTTTGAAATATTTTGTATAGGAGCAATGGATTCTGGGAGAAAATTGGGACAAACCATTTGAATGAAAGTGGGGGACACATAAATCTTTGTTTTGCATTAAATTCAGTTTTTACTGTCATAAAAGCTCAGATATGTCATCACTGCCTGTCTTCATAATGTATTAAAATCATCTGGAGCAATTAGAGTATGTAAAGCTCATTTTAAATCTCTAAATACTTAACTTCCCACCCCCCTATTATGGTAAATTTGGTTTGATCCAGATTCCTACACTTCTTAACACTAAATAGCTTTGCAGGGTATGTGCACTGTGATATGGAAGACTAACAGCATGTAAAGGGCAATAATATTCAGTGTGCTGACCTCTTTTCATTTCAGCTTTATTTTAAATGAGAACAAAAATTGCTATTAACCTCTAAGATATTACAGACACTTCTAGCATTCAAATGGTTAATTAAGAATAACACTAGGATATAGGGTGTGGGTTCAATATTATAGTATAGGGAATTATTAAAAAACAAAAGCAATAAAACTTTTGCTGAATAACACCGGCTTATGACTTTATTTAATGACAACCTAATATTTTAGAGGAATATAACTGCAATTTCATCCATTATATTATTGGTATATAATGTAGAAATATTTTTTCAGGTTTTTTTTTTCAGTATTTATGCTTCAAATACTTTTTTATTTCGAACTTGGGGATATAAAAAATCATTTTCAGAATTTTCTCTCATAATAAACTAGGTGGCGTTTATAATGTGTTCCCTATGTCTTTCACATGAAATAAGATAAGGGAAGTGGTTTGTTTTTTAAGTCAAGTTGGTTTTGAAATATTTTGTATAGGAACAATGCATTCTGGGAGAAAATTGGGACAAACCATTTGAATGAAGGTGGGGGACACATAAATCTTTGTTTTGAATTAAATTCATTCTTTACTGTCATAAAAGCTCAGATATGTCATCACTGCCTGTCTTCATAATGTATTAAAATCATCTGGAGCAGTTAGAGTATGTAAAGCTCATTTTAAATCTCTAAACACTTAACTTCCCACCCCCCTATTATGGTGAATTTGGTTTGATCCAGATTCCTACACTTCTTAACACTAAATAGCTTTGCAGGGTATGTGCACTGTGATATAGAAGACTAACAGTATGTAAAGGGCAATAATATTCAGTGTGCTGACCTCTTTTAATCTCAGCTTTATTTTAAATGAGAACAAAAATTGCTATTAACCTCTAAGATATTACAGACACTTCTAGCATTCAAATGGTTAATTAAGGATAACACTAGGATATAGGGTGTGGGTTCAATATTATAGTATAGGGAATTATTAAAAAACAAAAGCAATAAAACTTTTGCTGAATAACACCAGCTTATGACTTTATTTACAGACAACCTAATATTTTAGAGGAATATAACTGCGATTTTATCCATTATTTTATTGGTATATAATGTATAAATATTTTTTTCCTTTTTTTTTCAGTATTTATGCTTCAGATACTTTTTTATTTCGAACTTGGGGATATAAAAATTCGCTTTTCAGAATTTTGTCTCATAAGAAAGTAGGTGGCGTTTATAATGTGTTCCCTATGTCTTTCACATGAAAAAAGACAAGGGAAGTGGTTTGTTTTTTAAGTCAAGTTGGTTTTGAAATATTTTGTATAGGAGCAATGGATTCTGGGAGAAAATTGGGACAAACCATTTGAATGACAGTGGGGGACACATAAATCTTTGTTTTGCATTAAATTCAGTTTTTTACTGTCATAAAAGCTCAGATATGTCATCACTGCCTGTCTTCATAATGTATTAAAATCATCTGGAGCAATTAGAGTATGTAAAGCTCATTTTAAATCTCTAAATACTTAACTTCCCACCCCCCTATTATGGTAAATTTGGTTTGATCCAGATTCCTACACTTCTTAACACTAAATAGCTTTGCAGGGTATGTGCACTGTGATATGGAAGACTAACAGCATGTAAAGGGCAATAATATTCAGTGTGCTGACCTCTTTTCATTTCAGCTTTATTTTACATGAGAACAAAAATTGCTATTAACCTCTAAGATATTACAGACACTTCTAGCATTCAAATGGTTAATTAAGAATAACACTAGGATATAGGGTGTGGGTTCAATATTATAGTATAGGGAATTATTAAAAAACAAAAGCAATAAAACTTTTGCTGAATAACACCGGCTTATGACTTTATTTAATGACAACCTAATATTTTAGAGGAATATAACTGCAATTTCATCCATTATATTATTGGTATATAATGTAGAAATATTTTTTCAGTTTTTTTTTTTCAGTATTTATGCTTCAGATACTTTTTTATTTCGAACTTGGGGATATAAAAAATCATTTTCATAATTTTCTCTCATAATAAACTAGGTGGCGTTTATAATGTGTTCCCCATGTCTTTCACATGAAATAAGATAAGGGAAGTGGTTTGTTTTTTAAGTCAAGTTGGTTTTGAAATATTTTGTATAGGAGCAATGGATTCTGGGAGAAAATTGGGACAAACCATTTGAATGACAGTGGGGGACACATAAATCTTTGTTTTGAATTAAATTCAGTTTTTTACTGTCATAAAAGCTCAGATATGTCATCACTGCCTGTCTTCATAATGTATTAAAATCATCTGGAGCAATTAGAGTATGTAAAGCTCATTTTAAATCTCTAAATACTTAACTTCCCACCCCCCTATTATGGTAAATTTGGTTTGATCCAGATTCCTACACTTCTTAACACTAAATAGCTTTGCAGGGTATGTGCACTGTGATATGGAAGACTAACAGCATGTAAAGGGCAATAATATTCAGTGTGCTGACCTCTTTTCATTTCAGCTTTATTTTACATGAGAACAAAAATTGCTATTAACCTCTAAGATATTACAGACACTTCTAGCATTCAAATGGTTAATTAAGAATAACACTAGGATATAGGGTGTGGGTTCAATATTATAGTATAGGGAATTATTAAAAAACAAAAGCAATAAAACTTTTGTTGAATAACACCGGCTTATGACTTTATTTAATGACAACCTAATATTTTAGAGGAATATAACTGCAATTTCATCCATTATATTATTGGTATATAATGTAGAAATATTTTTTCAGTTTTTTTTTTTCAGTATTTATGCTTTAGATACTTTTTTATTTCGAACTTGGGGATATAAAAAATCATTTTCAGAATTTTCTCTCATAATAAACTAGGTGGCGTTTATAATGTGTTCCCCATGTCTTTCACATGAAATAAGATAAGGGAAGTGGTTTGTTTTTTAAGTCAAGTTGGTTTTGAAATATTTTGTATAGGAGCAATGCATTCTGGGAAAAAATTGGGACAAACCATTTGAATGAAGGTGGGGGACACATAAATCTTTGTTTTGAATTAAATTCAGTCTTTACTGTCATAAAAGCTCAGATATGTCATCACTGCCTGTCTTCATAATGTATTAAAATCATCTGGAGCAGTTAGAGTATGTAAAGCTCATTTTAAATCTCTAAACACTTAACTTCCCACCCCCCTATTATGGTGAATTTGGTTTGATCCAGATTCCTACACTTCTTAACACTAAATAGGTTTGCAGGGTATGTGCACTGTGATATAGAAGACTAACAGTATGTAAAGGGCAATAATATTCAGTGTGCTGACCTCTTTTAATCTCAGCTTTATTTTAAATGAGAACAAAAATTGCTATTAACCTCTAAGATATTACAGACACTTTTAGCATTCAAATGGTTAATTAAGGATAACACTAGGATATAGGGTGTGGGTTCAATATTATAGTATAGGGAATTATTAAAAAACAAAAGCAATAAAACTTTTCCTGAATAACACCGGCTTATGACTTTATTTAATGACAACCTAATATTTTAGAGGAAAATAACTGCGATTTCATCCATTATTTTATTGGTATATAATGTAGAAATATTTTTTCAGTTTTTTTTTTTTTCAGTATTTATGCTTTAGATACTTTTTTATTTCGAACTTGGGGATATAAAAAATCGCTTTTCAGAATTTTCTCTCATAATAAACTAGGTGTCGTTTATAATGTGTTCCCTATGTCTTTCACATGAAATAAGATAAGGGAAGTGGTTTGTTTTTTAAGTCAAGTTGGTTTTGAAATATTTTGTATAGGAGCAATGCATTCTGGGAGAAAATTGGGACAAACCATTTGAATGAATGTGGGGGAACACACAAATCTTTGTTTTGAATTAAATTCAGTCTTTACTGTCATAAAAGCTCAGATATGTCATCACTGCCTGTCTTCATAATGTATTAAAATCATCTGGAGCAATTAGAGTATGTAAAGCTCATTTTAAATCTCTAAACAGTTAACTTCCCACCCCCCTATTATGGTGAATTTGGTTTGATCCAGATTCCTACACTTCTTAACACTAAATAGCTTTGCAGGGTATGTGCACTGTGATATAGAAGACTAACAGTATGTAAAGGGCAATAAGATTCAGTGTCCTGACCTCTTTTAATCTCAGCTTTATTTTAAATGAGAACAAAAATTGCTATTAACCTCTAAGATATTACAGACACTTCTAGCATTCAAATGGTTAATTAAGGATAACACTAGGATATAGGGTGTGGGTTCAATATTATAGTATAGGGAATTATTAAAAAACAAAAGCAATAAAACTTTTGCTGAATAACACCAGCTTATGACTTTATTTACAGACAACCTAATATTTTAGAGGAATATAACTGCGATTTTATCCATTATTTTATTGGTATATAATGTATAAATATTTTTTTCCTTTTTTTTTTTCAGTATTTATGCTTCAGATACTTTTTTATTTCGAACTTGGGGATATAAAAAATCGCTTTTCAGAATTTTGTCTCATAAGAAAGTAGGTGGCGTTTATAATGTGTTCCCTATGTCTTTCACATGAAAAAAGACAAGGGAAGTGGTTTGTTTTTTAAGTCAAGTTGGTTTTGAAATATTTTGTATAGGAGCAATGGATTCTGGGAGAAAATTGGGACAAACCATTTGAATGACAGTGGGGGACACATAAATCTTTGTTTTGCATTAAATTCAGTTTTTTACTGTCATAAAAGCTCAGATATGTCATCACTGCCTGTCTTCATAATGTATTAAAATCATCTGGAGCAATTAGAGTATGTAAAGCTCATTTTAAATCTCTAAATACTTAACTTCCCACCCCCCTATTATGGTAAATTTGGTTTGATCCAGATTCCTACACTTCTTAACACTAAATAGCTTTGCAGGGTATGTGCACTGTGATATGGAAGACTAACAGCATGTAAAGGGCAATAATATTCAGTGTGCTGACCTCTTTTCATTTCAGCTTTATTTTACATGAGAACAAAAATTGCTATTAACCTCTAAGATATTACAGACACTTCTAGCATTCAAATGGTTAATTAAGAATAACACTAGGATATAGGGTGTGGGTTCAATATTATAGTATAGGGAATTATTAAAAAACAAAAGCAATAAAACTTTTGCTGAATAACACCGGCTTATGACTTTATTTAATGACAACCTAATATTTTAGAGGAATATAACTGCAATTTCATCCATTATATTATTGGTATATAATGTAGAAATATTTTTTCAGTTTTTTTTTTTCAGTATTTATGCTTCAGATACTTTTTTATTTCGAACTTGGGGATATAAAAAATCATTTTCAGAATTTGCTCTCATAATAAACTAGGTGGCGTTTATAATGTGTTCCCCATGTCTTTCACATGAAATAAGATAAGGGAAGTGGTTTGTTTTTTAAGTCAAGTTGGTTTTGAAATATTTTGTATAGGAGCAATGCATTCTGGGAGAAAATTGGGACAAACCATTTGAATGACAGTGGGGCACACATAAATCTTTGTTTTGCATTAAATTCAGTTTTTACTGTCATAAAAGCTCAGATATGTCATCACTGCCTGTCTTCATAATGTATTAAAATCATCTGGAGCAGTTAGAGTATGTAAAGCTCATTTTAAATCTCTAAACACTTAACTTCCCACCCCCCTATTATGGTGAATTTGGTTTGATCCAGATTCCTACACTTCTTAACACTAAATAGGTTTGCAGGGTATGTGCACTGTGATATAGAAGACTAACAGTATGTAAAGGGCAATAATATTCAGTGTGCTGACCTCTTTTAATCTCAGCTTTATTTTAAATGAGAACAAAAATTGCTATTAACCTCTAAGATATTACAGACACTTTTAGCATTCAAATGGTTAATTAAGGATAACACTAGGATATAGGGTGTGGGTTCAATATTATAGTATAGGGAATTATTAAAAAACAAAAGCAATAAAACTTTTCCTGAATAACACCGGCTTATGACTTTATTTAATGACAACCTAATATTTTAGAGGAAAATAACTGCGATTTCATCCATTATTTTATTGGTATATAATGTAGAAATATTTTTTCAGTTTTTTTTTTTTTTCAGTATTTATGCTTTAGATACTTTTTTATTTCGAACTTGGGGATATAAAAAATCGCTTTTCAGAATTTTCTCTCATAATAAACTAGGTGGCGTTTATAATGTGTTCCCTATGTCTTTCACATGAAATAAGATAAGGGAAGTGGTTTGTTTTTTAAGTCAAGTTGGTTTTGAAATATTTTGTATAGGAGCAATGCATTCTGGGAGAAAATTGGGACAAACCATTTGAATGAAGGTGGGGGAACACACAAATCTTTGTTTTGAATTAAATTCAGTCTTTACTGTCATAAAAGCTCAGATATGTCATCACTGCCTGTCTTCATAATGTATTAAAATCATCTGGAGCAATTAGAGTATGTAAAGCTCATTTTAAATCTCTAAACAGTTAACTTCCCACCCCCCTATTATGGTGAATTTGGTTTGATCCAGATTCCTACACTTCTTAACACTAAATAGCTTTGCAGGGTATGTGCACTGTGATATAGAAGACTTACAGTATGTAAAGGGCAATAATATTCAGTGTGCTGACCTCTTTTAATCTCAGCTTTCTTTTAAATGAGAACAAAAATTGCTATTAACCTCTAAGATATTACAGACACTTCTAGCATTCAAATGGTTAATTAAGGATAACACTAGGATATAGGGTGTGGGTTCAATATTATAGTATAGGGAATTATTAAAAAACAAAAGCAATAAAACTTTTGCTGAATAACACCGGCTTATGACTTTATTTAATGACAACCTAATATTTTAGAGGAAAATAACTGCGATTTCATCCATTATTTTATTGGTATATAATGTAGAAATATTTTTTCACTTTTTTTTTTTCAGTATTTATGCTTCAGATACTTTTTTATTTCGAACTTGGGGATATAAAAAATCGCTTTTCAGAATTTTCTCTCATAATAAACTAGGTGGCGTTTATAATGTGTTCCCTATGTCTTTCACATGAAATAAGATAAGGGAAGTGGGTTGTTTTTTAAGTCAAGTTGGTTTTGAAATATTTTGTATAGGAGCAATGCATTCTGGGAGAAAATTGGGACAAACCATTTGAATGACAGTGGGGGACACATAAATCTTTGTTTTGCATTAAATTCAGTTTTTACTGTCATGAAAGCTCAGATATGTCATCACTGCCTGTCTTCATAATGTATTAAAATCATCTGGAGCAATTAGAGTATGTAAAGCTCATTTTAAATCTCTAAACACTTAACTTCCCACCCCCCTATTATGGTGAATTTGGTTTGATCCAGATTCCTACACTTCTTAACACTAAATAGCTTTGCAGGGTATGTGCACTGTGACATAGAGGACTAACAGCATGTAAAGGGCAATAATATTCAGTGTGCTGACCTCTTTTAATTTCAGCTTTATTTTAAATGAGAACAAAAATTGCTATTAACCTCTAAGATATTACAGACACTTCAATCATTCAAATGGTTAATTAAGAATAACAATAGGATATAGGGTGTGGGTTCAATATTATAGTATAGGGAATTATTAAAAAACAAAAGCAATAAAACTTTTGCTGAATAACACCGGCTTATGACTTTGTTTAATGACAACCTAATATTTTAGAGAAATATAACTGCGATTTCATCCATTATTTTATTGGTATATAATGTAGAAATATTTTTTTCATTTTCTTTTTTTAAGTATTTATGCTTCAGATACTTTTTTATTTCAAACTTGGGGATATAAAAAATGGCTTTTCAGAATTTTGTCTCATAACAAACTAGGTGGCGTTTATAATGTGTTCCCTATGTCTTTCGCATGAAATAAGACAAGGGAAGCTGTTTGTTTTTTAAGTCAAGTTGGTTTTGAAATATTTTGTATAGGAGCAATGCATTCTGGGAGAAAATTGGGACAAACCATTTGAATGAAGGTGGGGGACACATAAATCTTTGTTTTGAATTAAATTCAGTCTTTACTATCATAAAAGCTCAGATATGTCATCACTGCCTATCTTCATAATGTATTAATTTCAACTGGAGCAATTAGTGTATGTAAAGCTCATTTTAAATCTCTAAACACTTAACTTTCCACCCCCCTATTATGGTGAATTTGGTTTGATCCAGATTCCTACACTTCTTAACACTAAATAGCTTTGCAGGGTATGTGCACTGTGATATAGAAGACTAACAGTATGTAAAGGGCAATAATATTCAGTGTGCTGACCTCTTTTAATCTCAGCTTTATTTTAAATGAGAACAAAAATTGCTATTAACCTCTAAGATATTACAGACACTTCTAGCATTCAAATGGTTAATTAAGGATAACACTAGGATATAGGGTGTGGGTTCAATATTATAGTATAGGGAATTATTAAAAAACAAAAGCAATAAAACTTTTGCTGAATAACACCGGCTTATGACTTTATTTAATGACAACCTAATATTTTAGAGGAATATAACTGCAATTTCATCCATTATATTATTGGTATATAATGTAGAAATATTTTTTCAGTTTTTTTTTTTTCAGTATTTACGCTTCAGATACTGTTTTATTTCGAACTTGGGGATATAAAAAATCGCTTTTCAGAATTTTGTGTCATAATAAACTAGGTGGCGTTTATAATGTGTTCCCTATGTCTTTCACATGAAATAAGATAAGGGAAGTGGTTTGTTTTTTAAGTCAAGTTGGTTTTGAAATATTTTGTATAGGAACAATGCATTCTGGGAGAAAATTGGGACAAACCATTTGAATGAAGGTGGGGGACACATAAATCTTTGTTTTGAATTAAATTCATTCTTTACTGTCATAAAAGCTCAGATATGTCATCACTGCCTGTCTTCATAATGTATTAAAATCATCTGGAGCAGTTAGAGTATGTAAAGCTCATTTTAAATCTCTAAACACTTAACTTCCCACCCCCCTATTATGGTGAATTTGGTTTGATCCAGATTCCTACACTTCTTAACACTAAATAGGTTTGCAGGGTATGTGCACTGTGATATAGAAGAC
Source organism: Rhinophrynus dorsalis (assembly GCA_037306005.1). Lineage (NCBI taxonomy): Eukaryota > Metazoa > Chordata > Amphibia > Anura > Rhinophrynidae > Rhinophrynus > Rhinophrynus dorsalis. Next base: position 67,360,681 of record CM074728.1, on the reverse strand, counting down.
TAACAGTATGTAAAGGGCAATAATATTCAGTGTGCTGACCTCTTTTAATCTCAGCTTTATTTTAAATGAGAACAAAAATTGCTATTAACCTCTAAGATATTACAGACACTTTTAGCATTCAAATGGTTAATTAAGGATAACACTAGGATATAGGGTGTGGGTTCAATATTATAGTATAGGGAATTATTAAAAAACAAAAGCAATAAAACTTTTCCTGAATAACACCGGCTTATGACTTTATTTAATGACAACCTAATATTTTAGAGGAAAATAACTGCGATTTCATCCATTATTTTATTGGTATATAATGTAGAAATATTTTTTCAGTTTTTTTTTTTTCAGTATTTATGCTTTAGATACTTTTTTATTTCGAACTTGGGGATATAAAAAATCGCTTTTCAGAATTTTCTCTCATAATAAACTAGGTGTCGTTTATAATGTGTTCCCTATGTCTTTCACATGAAATAAGATAAGGGAAGTGGTTTGTTTTTTAAGTCAAGTTGGTTTTGAAATATTTTGTATAGGAGCAATGCATTCTGGGAGAAAATTGGGACAAACCATTTGAATGAAGGTGGGGGAACACACAAATCTTTGTTTTGAATTAAATTCAGTCTTTACTGTCATAAAAGCTCAGATATGTCATCACTGCCTGTCTTCATAATGTATTAAAATCATCTGGAGCAATTAGAGTATGTAAAGCTCATTTTAAATCTCTAAACAGTTAACTTCCCACCCCCCTATTATGGTGAATTTGGTTTGATCCAGATTCCTACACTTCTTAACACTAAATAGCTTTGCAGGGTATGTGCACTGTGATATAGAAGACTAACAGTATGTAAAGGGCAATAAGATTCAGTGTCCTGACCTCTTTTAATCTCAGCTTTATTTTAAATGAGAACAAAAATTGCTATTAACCTCTAAGATATTACAGACACTTCTAGCATTCAAATGGTTAATTAAGGATAACACTAGGATATAGGGTGTGGGTTCAATATTATAGTATAGGGAATTATTAAAAAACAAAAGCAATAAAACTTTTGCTGAATAACACCAGCTTATGACTTTATTTACAGACAACCTAATATTTTAGAGGAATATAACTGCGATTTTATCCATTATTTTATTGGTATATAATGTATAAATATTTTTTTCCTTTTTTTTTTTCAGTATTTATGCTTCAGATACTTTTTTATTTCGAACTTGGGGATATAAAAAATCGCTTTTCAGAATTTTGTCTCATAAGAAAGTAGGTGGCGTTTATAATGTGTTCCCTATGTCTTTCACATGAAAAAAGACAAGGGAAGTGGTTTGTTTTTTAAGTCAAGTTGGTTTTGAAATATTTTGTATAGGAGCAATGGATTCTGGGAGAAAATTGGGACAAACCATTTGAATGACAGTGGGGGACACATAAATCTTTGTTTTGAATTAAATTCAGTTTTTTACTGTCATAAAAGCTCAGATATGTCATCACTGCCTGTCTTCATAATGTATTAAAATCATCTGGAGCAATTAGAGTATGTAAAGCTCATTTTAAATCTCTAAACACTTAACTTCCCACCCCCCTATTATGGTGAATTTGGTTTGATCCAGATTCCTACACTTCTTAACACTAAATAGCTTTGCAGGGTATGTGCACTGTGACATAGAGGACTAACAGTATGTAAAGGTCAATAATATTCAGGGTGCTGAACTCATTTAATTTCAGCTTTATTTTAAATGAGAACAAAAATTGCTTTTAACCTCTAAGATATTACAGACACTTCTAGCATTCAAATGGTTAATTAAGAATAACAATAGGATATAGGGTGTGGGTTCAATATTATAGTATAGGGATTTATTAAAAAACAAAAGCAATAAAACTTTTGCTGAATAACACCGGCTTATGATTTTATTTAATGACAACCTAATATTTTAGAGGAATATAACTGCACTTTCATCCATTATATTTTTGGTATATAATGTAGAAATATTGTTTCAGTTTTTTTTTTTTCAATATTTATGCTTCAGATACTTTTTTATTTCGAACTTGGGGATATAAAAAATCGCTTTTCAGAATTTTCTCTCATAATAAACTAGGTGGCGTTTATAATGTGTTCCCTATGTCTTTCACATGAAATAAGATAAGGGAAGTGGTTTGTTTTTTAAGTCAAGTTGGTTTTGAAATATTTTGTATAGGAGCAATGCATTCTGGGAAAAAATTGGGACAAACCATTTGAATGAAGGTGGGGGACACATAAATCTTTGTTTTGAATTAAATTCAGTCTTTACTGTCATAAAAGCTCAGATATGTCATCACTGCCTGTCTTCATAATGTATTAAAATCATCTGGAGCAATTACAGTATGTAAAGCTCATTTTAAATCTCTAAACACTTAACTTTCCACCCCCCTATTATGGTGAATTTGGTTTGATCCAGATTCCTACACTTCTTAACACTAAATAGCTTTGCAGGGTATGTGCACTGTGATACAGAAGACTAACAGCATGTAAAGGGCAATAATATTCAATGTGCTGACTTCTTTTAATTTCAGTTTTATTGTAAATGAGAACAAAAATAGCTATTAATCTCTAAGATATTACAGACACCTCTAGCATTCAAATGGTTAATTAAGGATAACACTAGGATATAGGGTGTGGGTTCAATATTATAGAATAGGGAATTATTAAAAAACAAAAGCAATAAAACTTTTACTGAATAACACCGGCTTATGACTTTATTTAATGACAACCTAATATTTTAGAGGAATATAACTGCAATTTCATCCATTATATTATTGGTATATAATGTAGAAATATTTTTTCAGTTTTTTTTTTTCAGTATTTACGCTTCAGATACTGTTTTATTTCGAACTTGGGGATATAAAAAAAATCGCATTTCAGAATTTTGTGTCATAATAAACTAGGTGGCGTTTATAATCTGTTCCCTATGTCTTTCACATGAAATAAGATAAGTGAAGTGGTTTGTTTTTTAAGTCAAGTTGGTTTTGAAATATTTTGTATAGGAGGAATGCATTCTGGGAAAAAATTGGGACAAACCATTTGAATGAAGGTGGGGGACACGTAAATCTTTGTTTTGAATTAAATTCAGTCTTTACTGTCATAAAAGTTCAGATATGTCATCACTGCCTGTCTTCATAATGTATTAAAATCATCTGGAGCAATTAGAGTATGTAAAGCTCATTTTAAATCTCTAAACACTTAACTTCCCACCCCCCTATTATGGTGAATTTGGTTTGATCCAGATTCCTACACTTCTTAACACTAAATAGCTTTGCAGGGTATGCGCACTGTGATATAGAAGACTAACAGTATGTAAAGGGCAATAATATTCAGTGTGCTGACCTCTTAATTTCAGCTTTATTTTAAATGAGAACAAAAATTGCTATTAACCTCTAAGATATTACAGACATTTCTAGCTTTCAAATGGTTAATTAAGGATAACACTAGGATATAGGGTGTGGGTTCAATATTATAGTATAGGGAATTATTAAAAAACAAAAGCAATAAAACTTTTGCTGAATAACACCGGCTTATGACTTTATTTAATGACAACCTAATATTTTAGAGGAATATAACTGCGATTTCATCCATTATTTTATTGGTATATAATGTAGAAATATTTTTTTCATTTTCTTTTTTTCAGTATTTATGCTTCAGATACTTTTTTATTTCAAACTTGGGGATATAAAAAATCATTTTTCAGAATTTTGTGTCATAATAAACTAGGTGGCGTTTATAATGTGTTCCCTATGTCTTTCACATGAAATAAGACAAGGAAAGTGGTTTGTTTTTTAAGTCAAGTTGGTTTTGAAATATTTTGTATAGGAGCAATGCATTCTGGGAGAAAATTGGGACAAACCATTTGAATGAAGGTGGGGGACACATAAATCTTTGTTTTGCATTAAATTCAGTCTTTACTGTCATAAAAGCTCAGATATGTCATCACTGCCTGTCTTCATAATGTATTAAAATCATCTGGAGCAGTTAGAGTATGTAAAGCTCATTTTAAATCTCTAAACACTTAACTTCCCACCCCCCTATTATGGTGAATTTGGTTTGATCCAGATTCCTACACTTCTTAACACTAAATATGTTTGCAGGGTATGTGCACTGTGATATAGAAGACTAACAGTATGTAAAGGGCAATAATATTCAGTGTGCTGACCTCTTTTAATCTCAGCTTTATTTTAAATGAGAACAAAAATTGCTATTAACCTCTAAGATATTACAGACACTTTTAGCATTCAAATGGTTAATTAAGGATAACACTAGGATATAGGGTGTGGGTTCAATATTATAGTATAGGGAATTATTAAAAAACAAAAGCAATAAAACTTTTCCTGAATAACACCGGCTTATGACTTTATTTAATGACAACCTAATATTTTAGAGGAATATAACTGCGATTTCATCCATTATTTTATTGGTATATAATGTAGAAATATTTTTTCAGTTTTTTTTTTTCAGTATTTATGCTTTAGATACTTTTTTATTTCGAACTTGGGGATATAAAAAAATCGCTTTTCAGAATTTTCTCTCATAATAAACTAGGTGGCGTTTATAATGTGTTCCCTATGTCTTTCACATGAAATAAGATAAGGGAAGTGGTTTGTTTTTTAAGTCAAGTTGGTTTTGAAATATTTTGTATAGGAGCAATGCATTCTGGGAGAAAATTGGGACAAACCATTTGAATGAAGGTGGGGGAACACACAAATCTTTGTTTTGAATTAAATTCAGTCTTTACTGTCATAAAAGCTCAGATATGTCATCACTGCCTGTCTTCATAATGTATTAAAATCATCTGGAGCAATTAGAGTATGTAAAGCTCATTTTAAATCTCTAAACAGTTAACTTCCCACCCCCCTATTATGGTGAATTTGGTTTGATCCAGATTCCTACACTTCTTAACACTAAATAGCTTTGCAGGGTATGTGCACTGTGATATAGAAGACTTACAGTATGTAAAGGGCAATAATATTCAGTGTGCTGACCTCTTTTAATCTCAGCTTTCTTTTAAATGAGAACAAAAATTGCTATTAACCTCTAAGATATTACAGACACTTCTAGCATTCAAATGGTTAATTAAGGATAACACTAGGATATAGGGTGTGGGTTCAATATTATAGTATAGGGAATTATTAAAAAACAAAAGCAATAAAACTTTTGCTGAATAACACCGGCTTATGACTTTATTTAATGACAACCTAATATTTTAGAGGAAAATAACTGCGATTTCATCCATTATTTTATTGGTATATAATGTAGAAATATTTTTTCACTTTTTTTTTTTCAGTATTTATGCTTCAGATACTTTTTTATTTCGAACTTGGGGATATAAAAAATCGCTTTTCAGAATTTTCTCTCATAATAAACTAGGTGGCGTTTATAATGTGTTCCCTATGTCTTTCACATGAAATAAGATAAGGGAAGTGGGTTGTTTTTTAAGTCAAGTTGGTTTTGAAATATTTTGTATAGGAGCAATGCATTCTGGGAGAAAATTGGGACAAACCATTTGAATGACAGTGGGGGACACATAAATCTTTGTTTTGCATTAAATTCAGTTTTTACTGTCATGAAAGCTCAGATATGTCATCACTGCCTGTCTTCATAATGTATTAAAATCATCTGGAGCAATTAGAGTATGTAAAGCTCATTTTAAATCTCTAAACACTTAACTTCCCACCCCCCTATTATGGTGAATTTGGTTTGATCCAGATTCCTACACTTCTTAACACTAAATAGCTTTGCAGGGTATGTGCACTGTGACATAGAGGACTAACAGCATGTAAAGGGCAATAATATTCAGTGTGCTGACCTCTTTTAATTTCAGCTTTATTTTAAATGAGAACAAAAATTGCTATTAACCTCTAAGATATTACAGACACTTCAATCATTCAAATGGTTAATTAAGAATAACAATAGGATATAGGGTGTGGGTTCAATATTATAGTATAGGGAATTATTAAAAAACAAAAGCAATAAAACTTTTGCTGAATAACACCGGCTTATGACTTTGTTTAATGACAACCTAATATTTTAGAGAAATATAACTGCGATTTCATCCATTATTTTATTGGTATATAATGTAGAAATATTTTTTTCATTTTCTTTTTTTCAGTATTTATGCTTCAGATACTTTTTTATTTCAAACTTGGGGATATAAAAAATCATTTTTCAGAATTTTGTGTCATAATAAACTAGGTGGCGTTTATAATGTGTTCCCTATGTCTTTCACATGAAATAAGACAAGGAAAGTGGTTTGTTTTTTAAGTCAAGTTGGTTTTGAAATATTTTGTATAGGAGCAATGCATTCTGGGAGAAAATTGGGACAAACCATTTGAATGAAGGTGGGGGACACATAAATCTTTGTTTTGCATTAAATTCAGTCTTTACTGTCATAAAAGCTCAGATATGTCATCACTGCCTGTCTTCATAATGTATTAAAATCATCTGGAGCAGTTAGAGTATGTAAAGCTCATTTTAAATCTCTAAACACTTAACTTCCCACCCCCCTATTATGGTGAATTTGGTTTGATCCAGATTCCTACACTTCTTAACACTAAATATGTTTGCAGGGTATGTGCACTGTGATATAGAAGACTAACAGTATGTAAAGGGCAATAATATTCAGTGTGCTGACCTCTTTTAATCTCAGCTTTATTTTAAATGAGAACAAAAATTGCTATTAACCTCTAAGATATTACAGACACTTTTAGCATTCAAATGGTTAATTAAGGATAACACTAGGATATAGGGTGTGGGTTCAATATTATAGTATAGGGAATTATTAAAAAACAAAAGCAATAAAACTTTTCCTGAATAACACCGGCTTATGACTTTATTTAATGACAACCTAATATTTTAGAGGAATATAACTGCGATTTCATCCATTATTTTATTGGTATATAATGTAGAAATATTTTTTCAGCTTTTTTTTTTTCAGTATTTATGCTTTAGATACTTTTTTATTTCGAACTTGGGGATATAAAAAAATCGCTTTTCAGAATTTTCTCTCATAATAAACTAGGTGGCGTTTATAATGTGTTCCCTATGTCTTTCACATGAAATAAGATAAGGGAAGTGGTTTGTTTTTTAAGTCAAGTTGGTTTTGAAATATTTTGTATAGGAGCAATGCATTCTGGGAGAAAATTGGGACAAACCATTTGAATGAAGGTGGGGGAACACACAAATCTTTGTTTTGAATTAAATTCAGTCTTTACTGTCATAAAAGCTCAGATATGTCATCACTGCCTGTCTTCATAATGTATTAAAATCATCTGGAGCAATTAGAGTATGTAAAGCTCATTTTAAATCTCTAAACAGTTAACTTCCCACCCCCCTATTATGGTGAATTTGGTTTGATCCAGATTCCTACACTTCTTAACACTAAATAGCTTTGCAGGGTATGTGCACTGTGATATAGAAGACTTACAGTATGTAAAGGGCAATAATATTCAGTGTGCTGACCTCTTTTAATCTCAGCTTTCTTTTAAATGAGAACAAAAATTGCTATTAACCTCTAAGATATTACAGACACTTCTAGCATTCAAATGGTTAAGGATAACACTAGGATATAGGGTGTGGGTTCAATATTATAGTATAGGGAATTATTAAAAAACAAAAGCAATAAAACTTTTGCTGAATAACACCGGCTTATGACTTTATTTAATGACAACCTAATATTTTAGAGGAAAATAACTGCGATTTCATCCATTATTTTATTGGTATATAATGTAGAAATATTTTTTCACTTTTTTTTTTTCAGTATTTATGCTTCAGATACTTTTTTATTTCGAACTTGGGGATATAAAAAATCGCTTTTCAGAATTTTCTCTCATAATAAACTAGGTGGCGTTTATAATGTGTTCCCTATGTCTTTCACATGAAATAAGATAAGGGAAGTGGGTTGTTTTTTAAGTCAAGTTGGTTTTGAAATATTTTGTATAGGAGCAATGCATTCTGGGAGAAAATTGGGACAAACCATTTGAATGACAGTGGGGGACACATAAATCTTTGTTTTGCATTAAATTCAGTTTTTACTGTCATGAAAGCTCAGATATGTCATCACTGCCTGTCTTCATAATGTATTAAAATCATCTGGAGCAATTAGAGTATGTAAAGCTCATTTTAAATCTCTAAACACTTAACTTCCCACCCCCCTATTATGGTGAATTTGGTTTGATCCAGATTCCTACACTTCTTAACACTAAATAGCTTTGCAGGGTATGTGCACTGTGACATAGAGGACTAACAGCATGTAAAGGGCAATAATATTCAGTGTGCTGACCTCTTTTAATTTCAGCTTTATTTTAAATGAGAACAAAAATTGCTATTAACCTCTAAGATATTACAGACACTTCAATCATTCAAATGGTTAATTAAGAATAACAATAGGATATAGGGTGTGGGTTCAATATTATAGTATAGGGAATTATTAAAAAACAAAAGCAATAAAACTTTTGCTGAATAACACCGGCTTATGACTTTGTTTAATGACAACCTAATATTTTAGAGAAATATAACTGCGATTTCATCCATTATTTTATTGGTATATAATGTAGAAATATTTTTTTCATTTTCTTTTTTTAAGTATTTATGCTTCAGATACTTTTTTATTTCAAACTTGGGGATATAAAAAATGGCTTTTCAGAATTTTGTCTCATAACAAACTAGGTGGCGTTTATAATGTGTTCCCTATGTCTTTCGCATGAAATAAGACAAGGGAAGCTGTTTGTTTTTTAAGTCAAGTTGGTTTTGAAATATTTTGTATAGGAGCAATGCATTCTGGGAGAAAATTGGGACAAACCATTTGAATGAAGGTGGGGGACACATAAATCTTTGTTTTGAATTAAATTCAGTCTTTACTATCATAAAAGCTCAGATATGTCATCACTGCCTATCTTCATAATGTATTAATTTCAACTGGAGCAATTAGAGTATGTAAAGCTCATTTTAAATCTCTAAACACTTAACTTCCCACCCCCCTATTATGGTGAATTTGGTTTGATCCAGATTCCTACACTTCTTAACACTAAATAGCTTTGCAGGGTATGTGCACTGTCATATAGAAGACTAACAGTATGTAAAGGGCAATAATATTCAGTGTGCTGACCTCTTTTAATTTCAGCTTTATTTTAAATGAGATCAAAAATTGCTATTAACCTCTAAGATATTACAGACACTTCTAGCATTCAAATGGTTAATTAAGGATAACACTAGGATATAGGGTGTGGGTTCAATATTATAGTATAGGGAATTATTAAAAAACAAAAGCAATAAAACTTTTGCTGAATAACACCGGCTTATGACTTTATTTAATGACAACCTAATATTTTAGAGGAATGTAACTGCGATTTCATCCATTATTTTATTGGTATATAATGTAGAAATATTTTTTTCATTTTCTTTTTTTAAGTATTTATGCTTCAGATACTTTTTTATTTCAAACTTGGGGATATAAAAAATCGTTTTTCAGAATTTTGTGTCATAATAAACTAGGTGGCGTTTATAATGTGTTCCCTATGTCTTTCACATGAAATAAGACAAGGAAAGTGGTTTGTTATGTAAGTGAAGTTGTTTTTGAAATATTTTGTATAGGAGCAATGCATTCTGGGAGAAAATTGGGACAAACCATTTGAATGAAGGTGGGGGACACATAAATCTTTGTTTTGCATTAAATTCAGTCTTTACTGTCATAAAAGCTCAGATATGTCATCACTGCCTGTCTTCATAATGTATTAAAATTATCTGGAGCAATTAGAGTATGTAAAGCTCATTTTAAATCTCTAAACACTTAACTTTCCACCCCCCTATTATGGTGAATTTGGTTTGATCCAGATTCCTACACTTCTTAACACTAAATAGCTTTGCAGGGTATGTGCACTGTGACATAGAGGACTAACAGCATGTAAAGGTCAATAATATTCAGTGTGCTGACCTCTTTTAATTTCAGCTTTATTTTAAATGAGAACAAAAATTGCTATTAACCTCTAAGATATTACAGACACTTCTAGCATTCAAATGGTTAATTAAGGATAACACTAGGATATAGGGTGTGGGTTCAATATTATAGTATAGGGAATTATTAAAAAACAAAAGCAATAAAACTTTTGCTGAATAACACCGGCTTATGACTTTCTTTAATGACAACCTAATATTTTAGAGGAATATAACTGCAATTTCATCCATTATATTATTGGTATATAATGTAGAAATATTTTTTCAGTTTTTTTTTTTCAGTATTTATGCTTTAGATACTTTTTTATTTCGAACTTGGGGATATAAAAAATCGCTTTTCAGAATTTTCTCTCATAATAAACTAGGTGGCGTTTATAATGTGTTCCCTATGTCTTTCACATGAAATAAGATAAGGGAAGTGGTTTGTTTTTTAAGTCAAGTTGGTTTTGAAATATTTTGTATAGGAGCAATGCATTCTGGGAGAAAATTGGGACAAACCATTTGAATGAAGGTGGGTGACACATAAATCTTTGTTTTGAATTAAATTCAGTCTTTACTGTCATAAAAGCTCAGATATGTCATCACTGCCTGTCTTCATAATGTATTAAAATCATCTGGAGCAATTAGAGTATGTAAAGCTCATTTTAAATCTCTAAACACTTAACTTTCCACCCCCCTATTATGGTGAATTTGGTTTGATCCAGATTCCTACACTTCTTAACACTAAATAGCTTTGCAGGGTATGTGCACTGTGATATAGAAGACTAACAGTATGTAAAGGGCAATAATATTCAGTGTGCTGACCTCTTTTAATTTCAGCTTTATTTTAAATGAGAACAAAAATTGCTATTAACCTCTAAGATATTACAGACACTTCTAGCATTCAAATGGTTAATTAAGGATAACACTAGGATATAGGGTGTGGGTTCAATATTATAGTATAGGGAATTATTAAAAAACAAAAGCAATAAAACTTTTGCTGAATAACACCGGCTTATTACTTCATTTAATGACAACCTAATATTTTAGAGGAATATAACTGCGATTTCATCCATTATTTTATTGGTATATAATGTAGAAATATTTTTTTCATTTTCTTTTTTTAAGTATTTATGCTTCAGATACTTTTTTATTTCGAACTTGGGGATATAAAAAATCGCTTTTCAGAATTTTGTCTCATAACAAACTAGGTGGCGTTTATAATGTGTTCCCTATGTCTTTCGCAAGAAATAAGACAAGGGAAGTTGTTTGTTTTTTAAGTCAAGTTGGTTTTGAAATATTTTGTATAGGAGCAATGCATTCTGGGAGAAAATTGGGACAAACCATTTGAATGACAGTGGGGGACACATAAATCTTTGTTTTGCATTAAATTCAGTTTTTACTGTCATGAAAGCTCAGATATGTCATCACTGCCTGTCTTCATAATGTATTAAAATCATCTGGAGCAATTAGAGTATGTAAAGCTCATTTTAAATCTCTAAACACTTAACTTTCCACCCCCCTATTATGGTGAATTTGGTTTGATCCAGATTCCTACACTTCTTAACACTAAATAGCTTTGCAGGGTATGTGCACTGTGATATAGAAGACTAACAGCATGTAAAGGGCAATAATATTCAGTGTGCTGACCTCTTTTAATTTCAGCTTTATTTTAAATGAGAACAAAAATTGCTATTAACCTCTAAGATATTACAGACACTTCTAGCATTCAAATGGTTAATTAAGGATAACACTAGGATATAGGGTGTGGGTTCAATATTATAGTATAGGGAATTATTAAAAAACAAAAGCAATAAAACTTTTGCTGAATAACACCGGCTTATGACTTTATTTAATGACAACCTAATGTTTTAGAGGAATATAACTGCGATTTCATCAATTATTTTATTGGTATATAATGTAGAAATATTTTTTTCATTTTCTTTTTTTCAGTATTTATGCTTCAGATACTTTTTTATTTCAAACTTGGGGATATAAAAAATCGTTTTTCAGAATTTTGTGTCATAATAAACTAGGTGGCGTTTATAATGTGTTCCCTATGTCTTTCACATGAAATAAGACAAGGAAAGTGGTTTGTTTTTTAAGTCAAGTTGGTTTTGAAATATTTTGTATAGGAGCAATGCATTCTGGGAGAAAATTGGGACAAACCATTTGAATGAAGGTGGGGGACACATAAATCTTTGTTTTGCATTAAATTCAGTCTTTACTGTCATAAAAGCTCAGATATGTCATCACTGCCTGTCTTCATAATGTATTAAAATCATCTGGAGCAATTACAGTATGTAAAGCTCATTTTAAATCTCTAAACACTTAACTTTCCACCCCCCTATTATGGTGAATTTGGTTTGATCCAGATTCCTACACTTCTTAACACTAAATAGCTTTGCAGGGTATGTGCACTGTGACATAGAGGACTAACAGCATGTAAAGGGCAATAATATTCAGTGTGCTGACCTCTTTTAATTTCAGCTTTATTTTAAATGAGAACAAAAATTGCTATTAACCTCTAAGATATTACAGACCCTTCTAGCATTCAAATGGTTAATTAAGGATAACACTAGGATATAGGGTGTGGGTTCAATATTATAGTATAGGGAATTATTAAAAAACAAAAGCAATAAAACTTTTGCTGAATAACACCGGCTTATGACTTTATTTAATGACAACATAATATTTTAGAGGAATATAACTGCAATTTCATCCATTATATTATTGGAATATAATGTAGAAATATTTTTTCATTTTTTTTTTTCAGTATTTATGCTTCAGATACTTTTTTATTTCGAACTTGGGGATATAAAAAATCGCTTTTCAGAATTTTGTCTCATAACAAACTAGGTGGCGTTTATAATGTGTTCCCTATGTCTTTCGCATGAAATAAGACAAGGGAAGTTGTTTGTTTTTTAAGTCAAGTTGGTTTTGAAATATTTTGTATAGGAGCAATGCATTCTGGGAGAAAATTGGGACAAACCATTTGAATGACAGTGGGGGACACATAAATCTTTGTTTTGCATTAAATTCAGTTTTTACTGTCATGAAAGCTCAGATATGTCATCACTGCCTGTCTTCATAATGTATTAAAATCATCTGGAGCAATTAGAGTATGTAAAGCTCATTTTAAATCTCTAAACACTTAACTTTCTACCCCCCTATTATGGTGAATTTGGTTTGATCCAGATTCCTACACTTCTTAACACTAAATAGCTTTGCAGGGTATGTGCACTGTGATACAGAAGACTAACAGCATGTAAAGGGCAATAATATTCAGTGTGCTGACCTCTTTTAATTTCAGCTTTATTTTAAATGAGAACAAAAATTGCTATTAACCTGTAAGATATTACAGACACTTCTAGCATTCAAATGGTTAATTAAGGATAACACTAGGATATAGGGTGTGGGTTCAATATTATAGTATAGGGAATTATTAAAAAACAAAAGCAATAAAACTTTTCCTGAATAACACCGGCTTATGACTTTATTTAATGACAACCTAATATTTTAGAGGAAAATAACTGCGATTTCATCCATTATTTTATTGGTATATAATGTAGAAATATTTTTTCAGTTTTTTTTTTTTCAGTATTTATGCTTTAGATACTTTTTTATTTCGAACTTGGGGATATAAAAAATCGCTTTTCAGAATTTTCTATCATAATAAACTAGGTGGCGTTTATAATGTGTTCCCTATGTCTTTCACATGAAATAAGATAAGAGAAGTGGTTTGTTTTTTAAGTCAAGTTGGTTTTGAAATATTTTGTATAGGAGCAATGCATTCTGGGAGAAAATTGGGACAAACCATTTGAATGAAGGTGGGGGACACATAAATCTTTGTTTTGAATTAAATTCAGTCTTTACTGTCATAAAAGCTCACATATGTCATCACTGCCTGTCTTCATAATGTATTAAAATCATCTGGAGCAATTAGAGTATGTAAAGCTCATTTTAAATCTCTAAACACTTAACTTTCCACCCCCCTATTATGGTGAATTTGGTTTGATCCAGATTCCTACACTTCTTAACACTAAATAGTTTTGCAGGGTATGTGCACTGTGATATAGAAGACTAACAGTATGTAAAGGGCAATAATATTCAGTGTGCTGACCTCTTTTAATTTCAGCTTTATTTTAAATGAGAACAAAAATTGCTATTAACCTCTAAGATATTACAGACACTTTTAGCATTCAAATGGTTAATTAAGGATAACACTAGGATATAGGGTGTGGGTTCAATATTATAGTATAGGGAATTATTAAAAAACAAAAGCAATAAAACTTTTGCTGAATAACACCAGCTTATGACTTTATTTAATGACAACATAATATTTTAGAGGAATATAACTGCAATTTCATCCATTATATTATTGGTATATAATGTAGAAATATTTTTTCATTTTTTTTTTTTCAGTATTTATGCTTCAAATACTTTTTTATTTCGAACTTGGGGATAAAAAAAATCGCTTTTCAGAATTTTGTCTCATAACAAACTAGGTGGCGTTTATAATGTGTTCCCTATGTCTTTCGCATGAAATAAGACAAGGAAAGTGGTTTGTTTTTTAAGTCAAGTTGGTTTTGAAATATTTTGTATAGGAGCAATGCATTCTGGGAGAAAATTGGGACAAACTATTTGAATGAAGGTGGGGGACACATAAATCTTTGTTTTGCATTAAATTCAGTCTTTACTGTCATAAAAGCTCAGATATGTCATCACTGCCTGTCTTCATAATGTATTAAAATCATCTGGAGCAATTAGAGTATGTAAAGCTCATTTTAAATCTCTAAACACTTAACTTTCCACCCCCCTATTATGGTGAATTTGGTTTGATCCAGATTCCTACACTTCTTAACACTAAATAGCTTTGCAGGGTATGTGCACTGTGATATAGAAGACTAACAGTATGTAAAGGGCAATAATATTCAGTGTGCTGACCTCTTTTAATTTCAGCTTTATTTTAAATGAGAACAAAAATTGCTATTAACCTCTAAGATATTACAGACACTTCTAGCATTCAAATGGTTAATTAAGGATAACACTAGGATATAGGGTGTGGGTTCAATATTATAGTATAGTGAATTATTAAAAAACAAAAGCAATAAAACTTTTGCTGAATAACACCGGCTTATGACTTTATTTAATGACAACCTAATGTTTTAGAGGAATATAACTGCGATTTCATCAATTATTTTATTGGTATATAATGTAGAAATATTTTTTTCATTTTCTTTTTTTCAGTATTTATGCTTCAGATACTGTTTTATTTCGAACTTGGGGATATAAAAAATCGTTTTTCAGAATTTTGTGTCATAATAAACTAGGTGGCGTTTATAATGTGTTCCCTATGTCTTTCACATGAAATAAGACAAGGAAAATGGTTTGTTTTTTAAGTGAAGTTGGTTTTGAAATATTTTGTATAGGAGCAATGCATTCTAGTAGAAAATTGGGACAAACCATTTGAATGACAGTGGGGGACACATAAATCTTTGTTTTGCATTAAATTCAGTTTTTACTGTCATAAAAGCTCAGATGTGTCATCACTGCCTGTTTTCATAATGTATTAAAATCATCTGGAGCAATTAGAGTATGTAAAGCTCATTTTAAATCTCGAAACACTTAACTTCCCTCCCCCCTATTATGGTTAATTTGGATTGATCCAGATTCCTACTCTTCTTAACACTAAATAGCTTTGCAGGGTAAGTGCACTGTGATATAGAAGTGTAACACCACGTAAAAGGCAATAATATTCAGTGTGCTATCCTCTTTTAATTTCAGCTTTATTTTAAATGAGAACAAAAATTGCTATTAACCTCTAAGATATTACAGATACCTCTAGCATTCAAATGGTTAATTAATGATAACACTAGGATATAGGGTGTGGGTTCAATATTATAGTATAGGGAATTATTAAAAAACAAAAGCAATAAAACTTTTGCTGAATAACACGGGCTTATGACTTTATTTAATGACAACCTAATATTTTAGAGGAATATAACTGCAATTTTATTGATTATTTTATTGGTATATAATGTAGAAATATTTTTTTCATTTTTTTTTTCAGTATTTATACTTCAGATGCTTTTTTATTTCAAACTTGGGGATATAAAAAATGGCTTTTCAGAATTTTGTCTCATAACAAACTAGGTGGCGTTTATAATGTGTTCACTATGTATTTCACATGAAATAAGACAAGGGATGTTGTTTGTTTTTTAAGTCAAGTTGGTTTTGAAATATTTTGTACAGCAGCAATGCATTCTGGGAGAAAATTGGGACAAACCATTTGAATGACAGTGGGGGACACATAAATCTTTGTTTTGCATTAAATTCAGTTTTTACTGTCATAAAAGCTCAGATATGTCATCACTGCCTGTCTTCATAATGTATTAAAATCATCTGGAGCAATTAGAGTATGTAATGCTCATTTTAAATCTCTAAACACTTAACTTCCCACCCCCCTATTATGGTGAATTTGGTTTGATCCAGATTCCTACACTTCTTAACACTAAAGAGCTTTGCAGGGTATGTGCACTGTGATATAGAAGCCTAACAGCATGTAAAGGGCAATAATATTCAGTGTGTTGACCTCTTTTAATTTCAGCTTTATTTTAAATGAGAACAAAAATTGCTATTAACCTCTAAGATATTACAGACAGCTCTAGCATTCATATGGTTAATTAAGGATAACACTAGGATATAGGGTGTGGGTTTAATATTATAGCTTAAGACATTATTAAAAAACATAAGAAATAATCTTTTCCCGAATAAAACTGGCTTAGGTGTTTTCTTTTTTCAAAGAATCTAATATATTAGTGGAATATAAGTGCAATTTGGACCATTATTTTGTTTATATATAATATTTTTTTTTTTTTCCCAATATTTATGCGTCTGATATTTTGTCTTTTAAACTTAGGGATACAAAAAATGACTTTATGAAATTTTTTCTCATGACAAACTAAGTGGAGTTTACAATGTGTTCCCTATGTCTTTTACATGGAATAAGGGAAGGGAAGTGTGTATTTTTTACATACAAGTTATTTTTAATTATTTTTTAAGGGGGCAGTGCATGGTGGGATAAAATTGGGACAAACCATTTGAATGACATTTGGGGACACATAAAACTTTGTTTTACATTAAATTCAGATTTTCCGGTCAGGAAAGCTCAGATTTGTCATCACTGCTTGTTTTCATTATTTATTAAATTATTATGGAACATTTCAGAGCGTGTAAAGCAAATTTTAAATCATTGTTTAATTTGATACCGTCCCATTATGGTAAATTTGGTTTGTTCCAGATACCTAAAATTCTTAACACGAAATAGATTTTCAGGGTATGTGAGCTGTAACATATAATTCTAACAGAATATAAAGAGCAATACGATTCATTGTGCTGACCTCTTTTAATTTCAGCTTTATTTTAAATGAGAACAAAAATTGCTGTTAACCTATTAACAGACATCTCTAGCACTCAGCTGGTTAATTATGGATATCAGTAGAGCATAGGGTGTGGGTTCAATATTATAGCATAGGGCATTATTAAAAAACATAAATAATAAACTTTTCCTGAATAAAACTGGCATATGTCTTTTTTTTACAAAGAATCTAATATATTAGAGGAATATAACAGCGATTTGGTCCATTATTTTGTTGATATATATTTTTTTTTGTTTCAGTATTTAAGCTTCTGAAGATATAGTCAGCAACAAACAGCAAAATACTGGGATATGCAGGACTCAGTAAGCAGATGGATACAGCACCTGAGGAATACTGGTGCGACACAGATTCAGTATAAAAGCAAAATTAGAGACATAGCCAGCAGCAAACCGCAGAACACTGGAGGAGGCGGGACTCAGTCAGTAAATGGATACAACAACTGAGGAAGACTGGTTCGAGGCTGACTCAAGATGACAGCAACACTGGAGATCTAGCCAGCAGCAAATGACAGAACACTGAAGCAAGCAGGACTCAGTCAATAGATGGATACAGCAACTGAGGATGACTGGTGAGAGGCAGACTCAGGATGAAGCAACAATGGAAATACAGCCAGTAGCAAACTGTAGAACACTGGAGCACGCAGGACTCAGTCAGTAGATGGATACAGCCACTGAGAAAGACTGGTGCCAGGCAGGCTTAGGATGACAGCAACACTGTAGATATAGTAAGCAACAAACTGCAGAACACTGGAGCAGGAAGGACTCAGTCAGTAGATGGATACATCAACTGAGGATGACTGGTGCAAGGCAGGCTCAGGAAAACAGCAACACTGGAGATACAGTCGGCAGCAAAGAGCAGAAAACTGGAGAGAGCATGACTTAGTCTCTAGATGGATATAGCAACTGAGAAAGACTGGTGCGAGGCAGGCTCAGAAAAACAGCAAAACAGGAGATATAGTCAGCATCAAACCGTAGAACACTGGAGCAGGTAGGACTCGGTCAGTACATGGATATATCAAATGAGAAAGATTGGTGCGAGGCAGACTCAGGATGATGGTAACATTGATTATATAGCCAGCAGCAAACCGCAGAACACTGGAGCAGGCAGGACTCAGTCAGTAGATGGATACAGCAAATGAGGAAGACTGGTGTGAGACAGACTCAGGATGATGGCAACACTGGATATATAGCCAGCAGCAAACCGCAGAATACTGGACCAGGTAGGACTCAGTCAGTAGATGGATATAGCAACTGAGGAAGACTGTTGTGAGGCATATTCAGGACAAGAGCAACACTGGAGATATACACAGCAGCAACCTGCAGAACAGTGGAGCAGGGAGGACTCAGTAAGTAGATTAATACAGCAACTGGTGCGAGGCAGACTCAGGATGACAGCAACACTGGACATATAGTCAGCAGCAAACCGCAGAACACTGGAGCAGGCAGGACTCAGTCAGTAAATGGAAATTGCAACTGAACAAGACAGGTGCATGGCAGACTCAGGATGATTGCAACACTGGAGATATAGCCAGCAGCAGACTGCAGAACACTGGAACAGGCAGGACTCAGTCAGTAGATGGATATAAGATTTGAGGAAGACTGGTGCGAGGCATATTCAGGATGAGAGCAACAGTGGGGATATAGAGAGCAGCAAATCGCAGAACACTGGAGCAGGCAGAACTCAGTCAGTAGATGGATATAGCAACTGAAGAAGACTGGTGTGAGGCTGATTTAAGATGACATCAACAGTGGAGATATAGCTAGCATCAAACCACACAACACTGGAGCAAGCAGGACACAGTCAGTAGATGGATACATTAACTGAGGATTACTGGTGCGAGACAGGCTTAGGAAAACAACAAAAATGGAGATATAGTCAGCAGTAAACAGCAGAACACTGGAGAAGGCAGGACTCAATCAGTAGATGGATATAGGAACTGAGGAAGACTGTTGCGTGGCATATTTAAGAAAAAAGGAAAACTGGAGATATAGTCTGCAGCAAACCGTAGAACACTGGAGTAGACAGGAGTTAGTCAGTAGATTTGTACAGCAACTAAGGAATACTGGTACGAGGCAGACTCAGGACAACAGCAAAACTGGAGATATAGTCAGCAGGAAACCACAGAACACTGGAGTAGGCAGGACTTAGTCAGTAGATGGTACAGCAACTGAGTAAGACTGCTGCAAGGAAGACTCAGGATGACTGCAACAATGGAGATACAGGGAGCAGGAATCCAAGAACACTGGAGGAGGCAGGACGGAGTCTGTAGATGGATACAGTAACTGAGTAAGACTGGTGAAAGACAGACTCAGGATGATGGCAACATTGGATATATAGCCAGCGGCAAATCGCAGAACGCTGGAGCAGGCAGGACTCAGTCACTAAATGGATACAGAAACTGAGGAAGACTGGTGCAAGTCATATTCAGGACAAGAGCAACACTGGAGATATAGACAGCAACAAACCGCAGAACAATGTAGCAGGCAGGACTTAGTCAGTAGATTGATACAGCAACTGGTGCGAGGCAGACTTTGGATGACATCAGCACTGGAGATATTGTCAGCAGCAAACCGCAGAACACTGGAGCAGACTGGACACGGTCTGTAGATGGATATAGCAATTTAGGAAGACTGTTGCTAGGCAGACTCAGGATGATGGCAACGTTGGAGATATAGCCAACAGCAACCTCTGAACACTGCAGCAGGCAGGACTCAGTCACTATAAGGATACAGTAACTGAGGAAAACTGGTGCAAGGCAGACACAGGATGTCAGCAACATTGGAGACATAGCTAAATGCAAACTGCTGAACACTGGAGCAGAAAGGAATTAGTCAGTAGATGGAAATTGCAACTGAGGAAGACAGGTGCATGGCAGACTCAGGATAATAGCAACACTGGAGACATAGCCAGCAGCAGACCGCAGAACACTGGAGCAGGCAGGACTCAGTCAGTAGATGGATACAAGAACTGAGGAAGACTGGTGAGAGACATAGTTAGGATGAGAGCAACACTGGAGATATAGACAGCAGCAAATCACAGAACACTGGAGCAGGCAGATCTCAGTCAGTAAATGGATACAGCAACTGAGGAATACTGGGGCGAGGCTGATTTAGGATGACAGCAACAGTGGAGATATAGCGAGAAGCAAACCACACAACACTGGAGCAGGCAGGACACAGTCAGTAGATGGATACATCAACTGAGGATGACTGGTGCGAGACAGGTTCAGGAAAAAAGCAAAACTGGAGATACAGTCATCAGTAAACAGTAGACACTAGAGGAGGCAGGACTCAGCCAGTAGATGGATATAGGAACTGAGGAAGACTGGTGAGTGGCATACTCAGGAAAAAGGGAACACTGGAGATATTGTCCGCAGCAAAACCTAGAACACTGGAGCAGACAGGACTCAGTCAGTAGATCTGTACAGCAAATAAGGAATACTGGTACGAGGCTGACTCAGGATGACAGCAAAACTGGAGATTTAGTCAGCAGCAAACCACAGAACACTGCAGTAAGTAGGACTTTGTCAGTAGATGGCTAAAGCAACTGTGTAAGACTGGTTCGAGGCAGACTCAGGATGACAGAAAAAATGGAGAAATAGCAGAAATCCACAGACCACTGGAGGAGGCAGAACTGAGTCAGTAGATGGATACAGCAACTGAGGAAGACTGGTGCAAGACAGATTCAAGATGATGATATCATTGGATATATAGCCAGCAGCAAACCGCAGAACACTGTAACAGGCAGGACTCAGTCAGTAGATGGATAGAGCAACTGAGGAAGACTGGTGCGAGGCAAACTCAGGATGATAATAACGCTGGAGATACAGCCAGCAGCAAGTGCAGATTAATGGAGCAGGAAGGACTCAGTCACTATATGGATACAGAAACTGAGGAAGACTGGTGCAAGGCATACTCAGGATGACAGCAACACTGGAGATGTATCCAGATGCAAACTGCAGAACACTGGAGCAGGCAGGACTCAGTCAGCAGATGGAAATTGCAACTGATAAAAAACTGGTGTAAAGCAGACTCAGGATGATAACAACACTGGAGATATAGCCAGCAGAAAACAGCAGAACACTGGAGCAGGCAGGGCTCAGTCAGTAGATGGATACAACAACTGAGGAAGACTGGTGCGAGGCACATTCAGGACAAGAGCAACACTGGAGATATAAAAAGCAACAAATCGCAGAACAGTGGAACATTCAGGACTCAATCAGTAGATTGATACAGCAACTGAGGAAGGTTGGTGCGACGCAGATTCAGGATGACAGCAGCACTGGAGATATAGTCAGCAGCAAACCGCAGGACCCTGGAGCAGGCAGGATTTGGTCAGTAGATGTATATAGCAATTGAGGAAGACTGGTGAAAGCCAGACTCAGGATGATGGAAACATTGGATATTTAGCCAGCAGCAAACGGCAGAACCCTGGAGCAAGCAGGACTCAGTCAGTACATGGATACAGCAACTGAGACTAGTGTGAGGCAGACTCAGGATTACAACAACACTGGAGATATAGCCAGATGCAAACTGCTGAACACTGGAGCAGGCTGGACTCAGTAATAAGATGGAAATTGCAACTGAGGAAGACAGGTGCATGGCAAACTCAAGATGATAGCAACATTGGAGATGTAGCCAGTAACAGACCAAAGAACACTGGAGCAGGCACGACTCAGTTTGTAGATGTATACAACAGCTGATGAACTCTGGTGCAAGGTAGACTCAGGATGAGAGCAATAGAAAATTGGTGTGAGGCAGATTCAGGATGACAGCAACACTACAGATATAGCCAGCAGCAAACCGCAGAACACTGGAACAGGCATGACTCAGTCAGTAGATGGATATAGCAACTGAGAAAAACTGGTGCGAGGCAGAGTCAGGATGACAGCAACACTGGAGATATAGTCAGCAGCAAATCGCAGAGCACTGAAGCATACAGGACACAGTCAGCAGATGGATATAGCAACTGAGGAAGACTGGTGCGAGGTAGACTCAGGATGAGAGCAACACTGGAGATATAGCCAGCAGCAAACTGCAGAACACTGGAACAGGCAGGACTCCATCAGTAGATGAATACAGCAACTGAGGAAGACTGGTGCGAAGCAGACTCAGGATGATAGCAACACTGAAGATATAGCCAGCAGGAAACCGCTGAACACTGGAACAGGCAGGACTTAGTCAGTAGATGGATACAGCAAATGAGGAATACTGAAGAGTGGCAGACTAAGGATGACAGCAACACTGGAGATATAGCCACCAGCAAACCACAGAACACTGGAGCATGCCGGACTCAGTTACGAGATGGATATATCAATTGAGGAAGATTGTTGAGAGGCAGACGCAGGAGAACAGCAACACTGTAAATATAGTCAGCAGCAAACCGCAGAACACTGGAACAGGCTGGTCTCAGTCAGTAGATTGATTAAGCAACTGAGGAAGACTGATGCGAGGCTGACTTAGGATGACAGCAACAGTGTAGTTATAGCCAGCAGCAAACTACACAACACTGAAGAAAGCAGGACTCAGTCAGTAGATGGATACAGCAACTGAGGAAGACTGGTGCGAAGCAGACTCATGAAGACAGCAACACTGGAGATATAGCCAGCAGAAAACTGCAATACACTGGAGGAGGCAGTAGTCAGTCAGTAGATGGTTACAACAACTGAGGATGACTGGTGCGAGGCAGGCTCAGGAAAAGAGCAACATTAGAGATATAGTCAGCAGAAAACAGTGAAACACTGGAACGTGCAGGACCCAGTCAGTAGATGGATATAGCAACTGAGGAAGACTGGTACGAGGAAGGCTCAGAAAAACAGCAACAGTGGAGATATAGTCAGCAGTAAACCGCAGAAGACTGGAGCAGACAGGACTAAGTCAGTAGATGTATAAATACAATTAGGAAGACTGGTGCAAAGCAGACTCAGGATGACAGCAACACTGTAGACAGCAGCAAACAACAGAATACTGGAGCAGGCAGAACTCTGTCAGTAGATTGATACAGTAAGTGAGGAAACTGGTGCGAGGCAGACTCAGGATGACAGCAACAGTGGAGATATAGCCACCAGCAAACCGCAGAACACTGGAGCACGCAGGGCTCTATCAGTAGATGGATATAGCAATTGAGGAAGAATGGTTAGAGGCAGGCTCAGGAGAGCAGCAACACTGGAGATATAGTCAGCAGCAATCCGCAGAACACTGGAGGAGGCGGGACTCAGACAGTAGATGGATACAGCAACTGAGGAAGACTAGTGCGAGACTGACTTAGGATGGCAGCAACACTGGAAATATAGCATGAAGAAAACTGTAGTACACTGGAGCAGGCAGAACTTAGACAGTAAATTGAGAGAGCGACTGAGGAAGACTGGTGCAAGGCACTCAGGATGACGGCAACACTGGAGATCTAGCCACCAGCTACCCGCAGAACGCTGGAGCAGGCAGGTCTCAGTCAGTAGATGGAAATCGCAACTAAAGAAGACAGGTGCAAGGCAGACTCAGGATGATAGCAACACTGGAGGTTTAGCCAGCAGCAAACCGCAGAACACTGGAGCAGGAAGGACTCAGTCAGTAGATTGATACAAAAACTGAGGAAGACTGTTGCGAGGTAGACTCTGGATGAAATCAACACTGGAGGTATAACTGTATCGGATGCTAGGAAGGGACTGTGCCGCCTTCCGGCGTCTTTCCCGGGTGTCTCCCTCTCGACGCCAGATATGTACTGTTTGAAGTATGGACGGTCACTGAAATAGTTGCAGGATCATTGGAAGCAGGGAAGCATGGGCAGTAGAGAGTGAGGCCTCTACTTCCGATCAAAGGATCAGTGGAAGATGTAGCAGAAACACAAGGATGAGAAGATGGAGTCCATGTTACCGTCTGTCAGCATACGAAGTTGGGTCGCAGGAAACTGGCAGCAGGGGGTCGACGATTCAGGATACTTGGCGCAGATGGGTATCAGAGTGGACACTTTAGACCATAAGCAATACAAGACTCCAGGACTCCTTGTTCACTCAGAATAAGACTGAGTTTATTGTACCAAACCACACATATTTATACAGATCAACTACATTGAAATACATGGGCCAACCAGATATAATAGGGTGAGGGGCAGAGATAATACAATCCACACATAAGACAAGGGATCAACAGCAGATGTTAAGGGCTGACACAAGGGGAGCATTCACAGAGGTTGTCAAATCACAACATATAATGCAAAGGACTGACAACAGAGTTTCAGGTTATAAAATAGGTGACTCACAGACTGAGGGGCTTGAATGGATTAACACACGGCAGGGGGTCTTAATACATCTTACAATACACAATACAATGGCTTGAGGGACTGCATTACACATTGGAATAATTAACCCCTCATTGCCCTTTCCCTTGGTAGCAAGGCAGCAGTCTAACAAGGGTCAGTTTTGTATAATAAAGTCCATCAAAAGTCTTTTAGTGCACAACCAGGGCAAAATGTCCACAATCTTTGGGGTCCTTTGACTAAAAATTCCAGGCTCAGACAAGGGATCCAGTAACGGACTAAGTTCTGTTACAATAGCCATCAGCAAATTCAGAACACTGGAGCAGATAGGACTCCGTCAGTAAATGGATACAACAACTGAGGATGACTGATGCGAGGAAGGATCAGAAAAACAGTGACACTGTAGATATAGCCAGCAGGAAACCGCAGAACACCGGAGCAGGCAGGACTTAGTCAGTAGACTGATACAGCAACTGAGGAAGACTGGGGTGAGGCAGACTCAGGATGAGAGAAACACTGGATATATAGCAAGCAGCTAACCACAGAACACTGGAGCAGGCAGTACTCAGTCAGTAGATGGATACAACAACTGAGGATGACTGGTTCAAGGCAGGCTCATGAAAAGAGCAACTTTTGAGATATAGTCATCAGAAAACAGCAGAACACTGGAGCGGGCAGGACTCAGTCAGTAGATGGATATAACAACTGTGGAAGACTGGTGCGAGAAAGGCTCAGGAAAAGAGCAACACTGGATATATTGTCACCAGCAAACCACAGAACACTGGAGCAGACAGGACTAAGTCAGTAGATGTATACATACAATGAGGAAGACTGGTGCAAAGCAGACTCAGGATGACAGCAACACTGGAGATATAGACAGCAGCAAACAACAGAATACTGGAGCAGGCAGGACTCTGCCAGTACATGGATACAGCAAGTGAGGAAGACTGGTGCGAGGCAGACTCAGGATGACAACAACAGTAGAGATATAGTTACCAGCAAACCGCAGAACACTGGAGCAAGCAGGACTCTATCAGTAGATGGATATAGCAATTGAGGAAGAATGGTTAGAGGCAGGCTCAGGAGAGCAGCAACACTGGAGATATAGTCAGCATCAATCCACAGAACACTGGAGCATAGCGAGACTCAGTCAGTAGATGGATACAGCAACTGAGGAAGACTGGTGCGAGGCTGAATTAGGATGGCAGGAAGACTGAAGATATAGCAAGAAGGAAACCATAGAGCACTGGAGCAGGCAGAACTTAGTCAGTAGATTGATAGAGCAACTGAGTAAGACTGGTGCGAGGCAGAATCAGGAAGACAACAAAACTGGGGATATAGTCTGCAGCAAACTGCAGAACACTGGAGCAGGCAGGACTCAGTCAGTAGATGGACATAGAATCTGAGAAAGACTGCTGCAAGGCACTCAGGATGCCAGCAATACTGGAGATCTAGCCAGCAGCTACCCACAGAACACTGGAGCAGGCAGGACTCAGTCAGTAGATGGAAATCACAACTGAGGAAGACAGGTGCAAGGCAGACTCAGGATAATAGCAACACTGGAGATATAGCCAGCAGCAATCCGCAGAACACTGGAGCAGGAAGGACTCAGTCAGCAGATGGATACAATAACTGAGGAAGACTGTTGCAAAGTAGACTCTGGATGAAAGCAACACTGGAGGTATAGCTGTAACGGAAGCTGGGAAGGGACCGCTCCGCCTTCTGCCGTCGCTCCCGGGTCTCTCCTTCTCGATGCCAGATACGCTACGTCAGATGCACTGTTTGAAGTATGAACGGTCATTGAAACAGTCGCAGGATCGTTGGAAGCAGGGAAGCATGGGCAATAGAAAGTGAGGTCTCTA
Organism: Rhinophrynus dorsalis; assembly: GCA_037306005.1. Taxonomy (NCBI): domain Eukaryota; kingdom Metazoa; phylum Chordata; class Amphibia; order Anura; family Rhinophrynidae; genus Rhinophrynus; species Rhinophrynus dorsalis. The sequence goes on along the minus strand of CM074728.1, from coordinate 67,334,191 downwards.
CTCCCGGTCAAAGGATCACTGGAAGATGTCGCAGAAACACAAGGATGAGAAGATGGAGTCCACGTCACCGTCTGACAGAATACGAAGTTGGGTCGCAGGAAGCTGGCAGCAGGCGGTCGACGATTCAGGATACTTGGAGCAGATGGGTATCAGAGTGGACACTTTAGACCATAAGCAATACAAGACTCCAGGACTCCTTGTTCACTCAGAATAAGACTGACTTTATTGTACCAAATCACACATATTTATACAGATCAACTACATTTAAATACATGGGCCAACTAGATATAATAGGGTGAGGGACAGAGATAATACAATCCAAACATAAGACAAGGGATCAACAGCAGATGGTAATCAAATCACAACATATAATACAAAGGACTGACAACAGAGTTTCAGGTTATACAATAGGTGACTCTCAGACTGAGGGGAGTGAATGGATTAACACATGGCAGGGGGTCTCAATACATCTTACAATACACAATACGATGGCTTGAGGGACTGCAATACACTGCAATTATTGGAATAATTAACCCCTCACTGCCCATTCCCTTGGAAGCAAGCCAGCAGTCTAACACAGGGCAGTTTTGTATAATAAAGTACATCCAAAGTCTTTTAGTGCACAACCAGGGCAAAATGTCCACAGTCTCTGGAGTCCTTTGACTAACAATTCCAGGCTCAGACAAGAGCTCCAGTAACGGACTAAGTTCCATTACAATAGCCATCAGCAAACTGCAGAACACTGGAGCAGGCAGGACTCCATCAGTAGATGAATATAGCAACTGAGGAAGACTGGTGCAAGGTAGACTCAGGATGATAGCAACTCTGGAGATATATAACTAGCAGCAAATGGCAGAACACTGGAGCAGGCATGACTTAGTAAGCAGATGGATTCAGCAACTAAGGAAGACTGGTGTGAGGCAGACTCAGGATGACAGACACAATGGAGATATAGCCAGAAGCAAATCGCAGATCACTGGAGCAGGCAGGACTCAGTCAGTAGATGGATACAGCATCTGAGAAAGACTGGTGTGAGGCAGATTCCGTATGATAGCAACACTGGAGATATAGCCAGCAGCAGACCACACAACACTGGAGCAAGGAGGACACAGTCAGTAGATGGATACAGCAACTGAGGAAGACTGGGGCGAGGCAGTCTCATGATGACAGCAACACTGGAGATATAGCCAGCAGCAGACCACACAACACTGGAGCAAGCAGGACACAGTGAGTAGATGGATACAGCAACTGAGGAAGACTGGGGCGAGGCAGTCTCATGATGACAGCAACACCGGAGATATAGCCAGCAGAAAATCGCAGAACACAGGACCAGGCAGGACTCAGTCAGTGTCATGGAGTGACTAGGAAATTAACACACTGACAAGTACAGATGAACTTAATGTAAAACTTTATTAAATACAATGAATGACAGGAGATAAGGCAATAGGCTAATGGCAGCAAATGACACAACAACAGTATGGTAAAGACACAAAGGGGCAATATATGGTGGCACAGCTTCACTACACCAGGAAGGAACAGTGGAATCACTTTCCTTACCCTTCACCAGGCAGGGGGTCAGAAACGGAATTGCCCTGGGACTACTCGGTAGATGTGAGGGCAGTGCAGAGCACTCCCATACACAGATAGAATGGCCCACCTTCACAAGATCAGAAAGGAACAGTGTAGGCACTTTCCTCACCCTTCACTGGACAGGTAGTTAGAAACGGAATGGCCCTGGGACTACACAGTAGATGTGAGGACAGTGCAGAGCACTCCCGTACCCAGATAGGATGGCACACCTTCACGAGACCAGAGAGGAACAGTGTAGGCACTTTACTCACTCTTTACTGGAGAGGTGGTTAGAAACGGTAGATATGAGGATAGTGCAGAGCACTCCCATACACACAGTCGTCAAAGATAAGGAGCAGACCAATATCCCTGACAGGGGACACACTAAGCGGGTAGCCAGATGGAGGATAGGCAAGGCAGCACAAACCTGTACAGCAACGGGAGGTCAGACACACGGAGTGACCGACAAGCGCCGCTAACAGAAGCTGTCGCAAAGTGGAAGACACAGGCAGCACGGGAACCAAACCGAGGCACGGAATGGTTATGGAGCGCAACACGGAGAGTAAACTAGGAGGCAGCTAATGGTCAGAACCGGATCGGGTAGTCAGACATCGCCAGTGGTCGTAGCCAGAATGGGTAGTCAGTCGTAGCCAGAAGTCAGCACCAGAATGGGTAGTCAAATGTAGCAAGGGGTCCAAACCGGAACTGGTAGTCAGACGAGCCAGGAGTCAGAACTGGAATGGGTAGTCAGACGAGTCAGGAATCAGAACCAGAACGGGTAGTCAGACGTAGCCAGGTAATACACAGGAACGGTAATGGACCAACACAGCAATAAGCTCAGGTACAGCATGAAAGGGCACTGGAAATGACACAGGCTAAGGTTTAAAAACCCTGACAGGTAGGTGGAGCAATGACCTCATCAGTGTGGTGCCCTATAAGAATAGCGACTCAGCGAGAGTGACAGCTAGGGAGTAAACAATGTCGCTTCAGGGCATCATCCAGCCACAGGCAATCACAGGGCACCGTGATAGTGCCTCCCACTCAATGATCTCCCCCCCGTGGATGAGACCATACCTTGTTGGGAAATTTCATATGAAAACTGCTCAACAGTCTGGGAGCGTGGACATCACCCTGGTCCACCCATGAACGCTCCTCCGGACCATAACCTTTCCAGTTATCATGGTGCCCGTATATTGCTGGCGACATTTTGACACATGATTTCTGATGCTTTCTTATTGGCTAGTGTGTGATTACTCCACCCATTGGTAGCCTTTAAGTACTGTGGCCTGTCACTCATACAGGGCCCTTTCGTGGTGTTCCCGTTGCTTAGTGCTTGCTGCCGTTAACGTGTGATTTCCTGTGTATGACCCGGACTGCCTGACTACGCTCTCTGATCTTGTTCCTGCTCCGTGTACCGACCCGGTCTGACTGACGTTCCTGCTCCGTGTACCGACTTGGATTGGCTGACGTTCCTGCTCCATGTATCGACATGGATTGGCTGACGTTCCTGCTCTGTGTACCGACCCGGCCTGGCTGATGTTCCTGTTCTGTGCCTCCAGTCCGGTGCACTACCGCATCCGGTAGAGAGTATCTCCTGTGTGCTGTCTTGAGTGTGCTGGCCCAGTTGGTTGCCTCGAGTACTGCATTACCGTTCCGTGACTGCGACCCATTTGTGCCTTGCTGTCTCCTTTCTCCTTACCCAGGGCTGACGTTGATCTCGCTTGCTCACTATACGTTTGGCTAGTTATTGTTACCATTGTGGTTGGTCTCCTGGGTGCCGCAGTTAGTCTCCGCTCTTGTCAGTTGCTAACAAGCCAAGCGCCCATTACCAGGGCCTTCCGGTCTCACTCGGGTAGGAGCTGTTCTTTGGCACATTATACGCTGGCTAGTCACTACTCCGTTACTGAGGTTGGTCTCCAGGGCACCTCAGTTGGCTCTGTCACCCGGCAGTTGCCATCAAGCCTAGCATTATTACATCTATTGTCCAGTACCTTTAGCCTGGGTCGAAGTCTGTGTCTATTCCTTGGCATTCCGTTGTTCCTCCGGTTGCAGTACTACTGGTAGTCATGATCCATCTGGTCCTCGCTCACCCTTCCTGGGCCTAGTCGCTATTTTGGCACTCATCCGCAGAGAGTGCTTTTTGGGCCTCGCTATCAAGGCCTCCCAGACTCCTGGCCTAATAGCATTTACCATCAGTGTCTCACTATATCACACAAACTGTTCCTGACCTGTGTCAGTATATGTATTGCTCTCTGATATATGTATACTGGATCCATGTGGGTTAATGTGATTTAGTAACCTGTCCTGTGTCAGTATTGTTTGTTAACTATTGCTGGACCCTTGAGGGTTACTTTATTCTGTCTGGTTTCAATAAAACTGTGTTTTACCAAATTGCCTGCCTCTGAGTGTACTGAAAACCGTTACACCAGTGGACAAAATATTGGATGCGCCCCCGCTCCCTACGGGAATCCAGGATGCTCTGGATCTCATATTCATCTTGGTCCTGAATGCGTACTGGACCAGGGGCTACCTGGGTGGAAGTGTAACGGTTGCAAATCAGTGGCTTCAGGAGAGATACATGAAATACGTTGTGGATACGCATATTCCTAGGGAGGTCTAAGGCATAAGACACAGGGTTAATTCTACTTAGTACCCGGAAGGGTCCTATGAATCGTGGAGCCATCTTGTGACATGGTACTTGGAGGTGCAGGTTCTTGGTGGCCAACCAGACTCTCTCCCCCACATGAACGACCGGAGCAGGACACCTCCTGCGATCTGCATGTCTCTGATATCGCTCTGAGGACCTTCACAAATTATACTGAACCTGTGTCCATGTGGAGTGGAGCTGCTCCATATGCTCATCCAGAGCTGGAATGTCCTGTGCCCGAAATGTATCCAGGAGCAGAGAGGGTTGGAAACCATAATTGATCAGGAAAGGGGAGCTCCTGGACGAAGCATTTATGGCACAATTTCTGGCAAAGTCTGCCCACGGCAACAGATCAACCCAATTATCATGATGGTCCGAAGTGAAACAGCACAAGATTTGTTCCAGTCCTTGGTTGGCTCTTTCTGCAGCACCATTGGTCTGGGGGTGATAGGCAGATGAAAACAGCAGTTTGATGCCCATCTGGTCACAAAAGGCCTTCCAAAACCTCGAAACGAACTGACTCCCACTATCAGAGACCACAACACGAGGTACTCCGTGGAGCCTGAATACCTCTCTAGTAAATACCATAGCCAGTTCCTTAGAGGAAGGTTGTCCGGGGAGCGGAACAAAATGTGCCATCTTAGAGAATCTGTCTACTATCATTAGTATGACTGTGCAGCCCTTGGATCTAGGCAACTCTACCATAAAGTCTAATGAAATGTCTGACCACGGGCGTTCCCCATTAGGAACAGTCTGGAGTAGTCCTAGGGGTAGATGACTAGGAGTCGTGGCATGGGCGCATATGGAACAGGCTTCCACAAAGGCTGCACAATCTGCTCTCAAAAAGCAGAAAAAAGAGAGAAAAAGACAACGCACCAGAGATCTAAGTGTAGTCTGTCAAATAGTGGAATGAATAAAGCGAAATTATATATACTGATAAACTGAATTTATTAAAACAATAGAGTATAAAATATAAAAGGTTCCTATAAGATAGTAATCTGGGAATAAATATTTCGGAAGGTATGAGAATTATAGCAGAGTCCCAAAGTGCTAATGTATAGGAAACACTGGAGACACAATGCAGTATTGTAGCAAATATGTAAAACACAAACGTAATAAAAGGGGGAATCGATTCAAGATTTCCCCCTCTAGGTAGGTGCTCACCAGATATACTCTTTATACTAAAGTGTATAATGCATTTAGTACAATCTGCTCACCAGAGTTCCCCTTGGTGTATAGCACGTCAGCTGGGGAGATCCTCTCCCGTTGTGTGCGCTTCTGCGCTCTGTCTCTGTTCCGTTCGTGTCTCCGGTGTGGGTGACAGTCAGATGCGATGTGCGGCTGGTAAATGGGATCTGTTTCCTCTCATCCAACTTTAACAGTCCAGTTCAAGTATCTCGTGGGGTTTCGAATTCAACGCGTTTCGAAGCATTAAAGCTTCTTCCTCAGGAATAAAACTTTGATAAAATCACGCTGGATAGAGCGCCAATGTGACAAACTGTATTTAAATAGTGGATGTCCAATAGGATGTGGGGTCATCCCGGGTCATGAACTCTCGTTCGGTACAATAATAATAATAATAATAAAAACATAAGCAATTATAAAATGTGATTTAGTTTAAAGAATATAGGCATTCCAAATCGTACTTCGCTAAGGAAAGATTTTCTAGAAGTAAATGGTATTTTAATATAATCGTAATAGTGTTCTTTTACCGATTAATGGCTGGATCCATTTCGCCGTGCTATACGACTCAAATGGGTCCTGTTAAAGTATAGACCCATGCAATAAATATCCGTTTCCCCGGTTAAACCGGGACACACATTGCAGTTTCAAAATGAAATGCTCTATCCTATAACTCCATGAGGCCACCGTTTCACTCCATATGGGTGACATAATTACATATAAAAAGATAAATGGAGGAATTCTCGTGAACGAGATCATGGGAGTTAGGGAAGAGATGATGGTCCCTTTTAAAGGGCAAGACACATGAAATGCAAAGGAAAACAAAATATCAAAGGTGTAGGTCAGAACACCTGGGTTGTTAGTAGTGTGACCAGAGAATAATTATATGTCCAACCTCAAAGATGTCTGATCATCAAAGTCAGATCAATGAGTGTATAGAGATAATAAATTCGGAAAAGTACCTAATGGTTAATTGAAAAATCCCATCATTATGTATATATGAAGATCAAATAACTGAATAATCAAAAAGAAATCTGTCAAAAATATTGAATATATATTTGGAGGTGAAACTAATGAAGTTTTTAATGAAGGGTTATAGACACCATAGGTCAAGTTCTTCGTTCATACCTTCCGGGGCGAGTGTGTGTAATTTAAATATCCAATAACTCTCCTGTCTGGCTAATAATCTAAATCTATCACCTCCTCTATTAGTGGGTTTCACGATGTCAATACCCATTACACTAAGATCCTCAATCTTCTTAAATAAGGGACAGTCGTTGCAATGTCTTGATACTGCATGTTTTCTGTTATTTTTAAGAATGTTATTTCTATGTTCAAGGAAACATTTTTTTAAAGTTCTTATAGTCCTTCCTATATATTGTGCCTGAATATTTAAACCAATAGAAAGACTTCAGTGACGCCGCGGCATGATAGTTAGCCAGTGCTTCCCGAGCTTGAGTAAGAAGACGAAGGTCTTCAGGAGAAAAAGTGGATTGATGGTTAGCTTCACATCTCCGAACCTCAGCCACTAGGGACTCCCAATGTTTCTGGCGCTCCCTTTTTCTTTTAGCCCCCCATTTAATAAACACTCCCCGAACGACACACTTGTGTGCATCCCATACCACCGGAGAAGCCACTCCAGTATCCACATTCATACGAAAGTATTCATCAAGATTCGACCGTACATCGGACCAAACCTCCTTGTCCCTCAAGAGAAGCTCATTAAGGCGCCACGTTGATGAACCAGAATCATAAGAAGGTAAACTAAGTTTGATCCACACTGGCGCATGGTCAGACCAAGTAATTGGTTCTAGACCGGCATCAATAACGGAGTGTAGTCTATAATGGTCCAGGAACAGGTAATAAATCCTAGAATATTTAACATGACAAGGAGAATAGAAGGAAAACTTTCTTTCCTTCGGATTCAAAGACCTCCACACATCAACTAAATGTGCCTCACCCAATAACTCCCTAATTCTGTGAAGAGCGGAAAAGGGAACACTGGACACCTCCGAGGAACTATCCAGAGCTGGGTCCAAGGGCACATTAAAGTCACCCCCCAACAGTAGATGACCAGCCCGAAACACAGTGAGTTTCTTCATCACTTTTCTGAAAAACCTGGCTTGTCCAACATTCGGGGCATAGATATTAGCCAGGGTTAAAGTAGTCCCAAAAATAGTGCCCTTAAGAAAAAGAAATCTACCATCAGGATCGAGCAGTCGATCGGTCTCTATCCAAGGAAGATGAGATCGTATTAAGATAGCGACCCCCTTCTGCTTTGTGTCTGCGGAAGCAAGCCATACCAGTGGAAAATATCTATTGGAAAAAGAGGGTTCATGACGTTTGGAAAAGCGCGTCTCCTGTACAAATATAAAATCAGCCCCAAGCCTCTGAAAATCTCTTAAAGCTGCAGCTCGTTTCTCAGCAGTATTTAAGCCTTTGGCATTAATAGGCACAAACTTTAGATCACATCTACCACCCTTGGCCATTCAGATCCACAGGAAGAGGAGGAGATAAATCAACGCAGAAGCAACGCCATGGCCCCGACAGTCACAAGCAGACAAAGAAGAGAAGGAGAACGAAAGAAAGATAAAGTAAGGAGAAAAGAGAGTAGAAAAGGAAAACGAAGTTTGAATCGATGACAAGAGACTAAGGTCACTAGGACACATAGCACCTGCCAGTAATAGGTCGAGGTGGCCCAATAGGCCCAGGGGGAAGTAAATAAAAGAGCAAGAAAAGGCTGAAGTGACGGACACTAGATCAGAATCCGAGATACATTAATGAGGGTATATCAGGGCAATTAAATGGTGAACTGTTTGATTAAAAGAATAGATAGGGGAGAACACTTAATAGAGAAAATAAGAACATCATGTAACGGAAGCTGAGAAGGGACCGCGTCACCTTCTGCCGTCGTTCCTGGGTCTCTCTAACTCTGGAACGAAGTCGTAGATAAATCACCCAGCCAGGTCCACCACTGTATTCGGATGGCGCTGTAGCGATCCTCGTATGCTCCCAGAGTGTCTGCCAGCACTGCTTCGTCTGCCATGCCTCAACTGCTGCACCCGATATGAAGGAGAAATCCCACCGCTATGCCACCAATGTAATGGAAGCTGAGAAGGGACCGCGTCACCTTCTCCCGTTGTTCCTGGGTCTCTCCTTCTTGACGCAGATAAGCGCCGTCAGATGCACCAGTTGAAGTATGGACAGTCACTGGAAACAGCCGCAGGATCGCTGGAGGCAGGGAAGCAGGGAGGAGTCCACGTCGCCGTCTGACAGCATAGGAAGTTGGGACGCAGGAAGCTGGCAGCAGGCGGTCGACGATTCAGGATACTTGGCGCAGATGGGTATCAGAGTGGACACTTTAGACCATAAGCAATACAAGACTCCAGGACTCCTTGTTCACTCCAAAACATAACTCTCTTTATTATCACAAACCACAGATATTTATATACAGTATAGTACATTGGATCACATGGGGAAACCTGATACAATAGGGAACATGATTAAATCATAACACATCAGACAAAAGGCAAGGGCTGACACAATAAGAGCATTCACAGAGGTAATCAACTCACAACATATAATACAAAGGGCTGGCAACAGAGTTTCAGGCTATACAATAGGTGACTCACAGACTGAGGGGTGTGAATGGATTAACACACACACAGCAGGGGGTCTCAGGACAGTTCTCACTCCAAGGACTTGAGTGGCTAGAATATACATTCCCTTAACAATGGCCAGGGGTTGAATAATTAAGCAAAAGGTTTGGGAGTCTGCAATACATATTGAAATAATTAACCCCTCACTGCCTATTCCCTTGGAGTAAACCCTCAAACATACCACATACAATAACTAAAACGTTCGCCATACATTAAACATAGTATGTGATCCAAAGTCTATGAATTTAAGTCTTTCTCTTAGGGAATAGCTGGTCAGTTTGTACGCCAAGGCACAGCACAGAGTCCAAACAGTAATAAATGTCCATAGTCTTTGGATAAATAGTTTGAGGTCCGGACAAGGGCTCAGTAACGGGTAGGATCCGTTACACATCACACAACAGTATATGTAATAAAAGCATTAAAGAAGGACTCAATCAGCCCATGTCCCTCAACAAAATCAGCCGAGTGAAATAAACCCTCACTCTCCATTCCGGATGGTCTCATCAAAGACCCTCAAGAGGTCGAGAGCCAGCAAACTGATACAACACTCATTCGGAAGAGGGAGGAAACCAATCTAAATAAATTGCACTTATATATATATATATATAGATATATATATATATAGATATATATATATAGATATATATATATTTTTTTTTTTTTTTTGTCCCTGCTCAAAGTGCAACTCCCTCCTCCGCCAGCAAGAGTATCGGATCACATGCTGTCTGACACAAAACATACCAGTCCACAATTAATGAAGATCCATAAATTCCACCTCCATCGATCCCAAATGATCAACTGGGCGTCCCAACCACACACACAGCCCCTCAATAGCCAACTAGTAATTCACCACAAGCGGACCGCAAAGAACATCCACAACACTCCAAGATCTCAGACTGTCATCACGAAGCAGGCCACAGCAGAGCTCATCTACAACACAATCACCCCCCACTCTTTCCGTATCAGAACACCACACAATATCCATACGCCCCCATACACACCCCACATATACATCCAACCGCTCGAGATCAAGCATACTACCATCCATGAATGCACACCAGGCAACATTTCACACTCACGATCTCCAGATGGCCGGGAGACGCAGGAGAGCCCACGCAACTGCATGGGCCCCCCACATCTCCCGACCACCGGAACCAAAGCACATAGAGTAAGAAATCTATATGTCTACATCAAGTAAAGCTCAACACTCCCGCCTATCTCTGAGCCAGCGTATCTAGGTGCCAGCTAGGGTAAACAGACACCCATTGTCACCCTAGAAAACTAGAGGCACCATCCCCTGTCCGGGAGCCACAAGACGACCCATGCCAAAGCACAGGCCACCAAACAGCCCCCGGCCAGGGGAACACCCTCAACCACAATCCAAAGTAACAATAGGATAAATAAAATGAGGCATACATAAATTTGTCATATAAGCCCTATACTAAGTATCAGTAAATGTATATAAGCAACCTGAAACCATAATGCCTTCCCTCAAACAGACTGTCAGCAAGAGGGCCCAATATGTTCAAAGGAGGCCATCTGGAATTATCAAATGGAGAGAAAAGGGTCCATGTAGGTCTGGAGAGATCAAAGAGGACAGGATTCACGGGTCTAGTCCACAAACAGTAGGCATCCAGAAGTCGTAGAACAAAGTCATGCTGTAGGCTCCTGTGGTAGGGCCTGAACATCAAACTCAGTACGCAAACGTTTAAATGCAGCAGGTTTTACAATAGACCATCTGTCTCGTCGTTCTTTAGGGGAGGACTGCCCCAGCGGAGTAGGGAGCAACAATCAAGAATTTGCGTCAAGGGGGTTAGCAACCCCCAAAGCGGTACAAAAGGCAGGGATCTCTTCAACGTTCTTTAAGGTAGCATTCACCCCTTGATTGGTAGCAATTAGGGCAAATGGAAAACCCCACTTGTAGCGTATTTGCAGATTACGCAAATGATCCGTTAGCGGCTTCAATGCCCTCCTTTGTTGTAGCGTATGTGGAGCTAAATCTTGAAATAGCTGGAAATAGCTTTCTGGATGACCTTTTCTTTATCACGGTAACTAGAAAAGCAGCATACAACATCTCGGGGAGGGTCCGAGGGGCCACCCCGTGGCCGAAGAGCCCTATGCGCTCTCTCCAACGCGATGGGGGATTCTGACTGGACACCCATCACTTCTCTAAACAAGGTATCCAGTGTTGGAGCAAGGTCTTTATAAGGAACCGATTCAGGGAGGCCCCTTATACGTACATTACAGCAGCGACTCCGGTTCTCCAAGTCGTCAACTCTGTTCAACAGAAGTTCAATCGCATCATCCTGTTGTGCCATAATTGTCTCAAGGTGATCCTGCTGTTGACAAATGTCATCTTTAACCTTCTCCAAATCAGACACCCGTTGGCCCAGGAGTGACAAATCTCTCTTTAATTCTGCCAGTTCCTCTCTCACAGCCTCCTTCACATCCACTACCAAGGCCTTGAGATCCAGCTTCGTCGAAAGGTGAGTAATATCAGCCGCCGTTAGATATTTCGGAGAGGGACCGTTAGGATCCACAACAGTGCGGTCAGCCTCCCTATCCACATCCCGAAGGTCCGGCGAGGAAGCAGGGCTTCGGTGATCAGAATCCATATACGAGTCTAGGCTATGATCGGAATTACCAACAAGACTCGCAGGCCCCGATGCGTCACAAAGTCGCGGAGGTAGGTATTCGGTTATCTTCCCTTTTCCACGGTGTTTCTTCGAAATGTTCTTAATGGAAGACATGGCCAACAAGTACACCAACCTTCACCATCTAATTCACCAACTAAGAAAATACCCACAGGCTCGGTTTATAGCTGTAAACAGATTCAGTCTAGCAGAGCACCACGCTCAAGCAGTCATCTTACTCGGCGGTCGCTCCGCCCCCCCCATAGGGTTTTCATACACATACAAACAATACATAGAAGATAATGACATTAGCAAATAGGTTCTACTGGCCTTGCCAATATACCGGGCAAAGCAACCCAGGCGAGTCTGGAACAAGAGGCTCTACCGGCCCTGCCAATATACCGGGCTGGGCAGCCTAACGGGATACCAGTGTAGTAGGCTCTACCGGCCTTGTCAATACCGGGTAAGGCAACCTTAAGATGGAATAGTAAGCAGTTCTGCCGGCCTTACCAATATACCGGGCAAGGCAGCCTGACGGAATACCAATGAGTAGGCTCTACCGGCCTTGCCAATACCAGGTAAGGCAACCTTAAGATGGAATAGTATGCGGTTCTACCGGCCTTACCAATATACCGGGCAAGGCAGCCTGATGGAATACCAATGAGTAGGCTGTACCGGCCTTGCCAATACCGGGTAAGGCAACATTAAGGTGGCAAAGTGAAAGGTTCTACTGGCCTTACCAATATACTGGGCAAGGCAGCCCAAAGGAAGGTGACAACCACAGTGACCTAATGACTGTCAGATGGTAATGACAGTAAGATGGAATATAGAGGTTACCAGGTCAAGTGGTTTCACTGTAATCAGATACTCTCATGCCCATATACTGTAGGAATCAATGCTGTTAGGACTGGACAGCGCACTCGGAACCATCAAGTACCTGACTGCAAGTCAGGGAGTAAACCAGCGCCCTACGTTAGGAACATACAGGCAGAATAAGAGCCGCAAGGCTTAGTGGAGCAAACCAGCGTCCGCACGCTGGGACCAACAGACTGTAATGTGAGCTGCAATGCTAATGGAGCAAACCAGCATCCACACGCTGGAACCAACAGGCTGAATGTGAGCCGCAAGGCTAATGGAGCAAACCAGCGTCCACACGCTGGAACCAACAGGCTGAATGTGAGCCGCAAGGCTTGGTGAAGCAACCAGTGTACGCACGCTGGGACCAACAGGCTGAATGTGAGCCGCAAGGCTAATAGTGTAAACCAGCGTCCGCACACTGGGACCAAAAGGCTGAATGTGAGCCGCAATGCTAGTGAAGCAAACCAGCGTCCGTACGTTGGGAACCAACAGGAGGAAATGTCGCCGAAGTGAATGAAGAACTATGTCGCCACAGATGCAGGAACTGGAAGCAGTAAACAACAGGAACCAGCAGAGAAGATCAACCGGATCCAGCGCGGCCAAGCAGACTGGCAGCAGGAACATCAGCTACTGATGAAAACAACCGGAACTGGACTGGAACTGACAAAGCAGGCAGGAACTCAGGAACAGGTCGACTCAGGAACTCAGGAACTCAGCAACAGGCCCAATCAGCTACTGAAGTATGGAGGAAGTGGATGCTGTCAAAGACACCACGAAAGGGCAACCAGAGGGTGCCCAGACTGAGTATAAAAAGGCACTGTGAGGCAGGATGAAGGCAGACAGCCAATGGGAGCCCCCTACAGGTGATAGACACTGAATTGCAGCAATCACGGGCACCGTGATAGGTACCCTTTCTGGGTTATGTCATTTCGACTAACGGAATTGTTATGGATACGGAAAAACTGTCGGCAGTATTACAATGGCCACGTCCAATGGGCCTGAAGGCCATACAAAGATTCCTCTGTTTTGCAAACTATTACAGGAAGTTCATTTGTAATTTCACATCTTTGGTCAAACCTTTGACTGACATGACACATAAGGGTGCTAACCCATCATTATGGTCCCCAGAGGCCAACAATGCTTTTGAGGCCCTGAAGTCTGCCTTTTCGACTGCTCCTATATTGGTGCATCCAAACACTGCTCTGCCCTTCACCCTTGAGGTATACGCTTCTGAGGGGTAGGGGCAGTTCTATCACAGAGAGCGGAGCCTGGTAAACCCCTGATGCCTTGCAGGTTTTTTCCTAAAAAGATGACAAAGGCTAAAAACGTATATGACATAGGGGACCGTGAGTTGCTGGCCATCATCCTTTCCCTTCGGGAGTGGAGTCATCTCCTGGAAGGGACTAAGGCTCCTGTATTAATTTTAATGGATCATAAGAATCTAACGTACTTATCAGAGGCCAAGAGACTGTCACCAAGACAAGCCAGATGGGCATTATTCCTGTGTACATTTAATTTTCTAGTTTCGTACCTCCCTGGTTCCAAGAACACCCAAGCTGACACCTTGTCTAGACAGTTTGGTCCAGAGAGTGAGTCTGGCAGTGAACCTGTTCCAATTATCTGTCCTGATCGCATTTTAGCGACTATTTGTATGAGCATTACCTCTCCTCTGGGTGAGGAGATCCTGACGTCACAAAATAATGCCCCAGTTGAGAAACCCAGTGGGAAATGTTTTGTAGCTGACAATCTCTGCACTAAGCTACTAGAAACCTACCATTCATCCAAAGCAGCCGGGCATATTGGTCGAGACCAACTAATTTGGTCAATTTCACAGCTATTTTGGTGGCCTAGTCTGAGAGCAGATTGTGCAGCCTTTGTTGAAGCCTGTTCCATATGCGTCCGTTCCTAATGGGGAACGCCCAGGGTCAAACATTTCATTAGACTTTATGGTAGAGTTACCTAGATCCAAGGACTGCACAGTCAAACTAATGATAGTAGACAGATTCTCTAAGATGGCACATTTTGTTCCGCTCCTCGGACTACCCTCCTTTAAGGAGTTGGCTATGGTATTTGCTAGAGAGGTATTCAGGCTCCACGTAGTACCTCGTGTTGTGCTCTCTAATCATGGGAGTCAGTTCGTATCGAGGTTTTTGAAGGCCTTTTGTGATCAGATGGGTATCAAACTGCTATTTTCATCTGCCTATCACCCCCAGACCAATGGTGCTGCAGAAAGAGCCAACCAAGGACTGGAACAATTCTTGCACTGTTTCGCTTCTGGCCATCATGATAATTGTGTTGATCTGTTGCCGTGGGCAGAGTTTGCCAGGAAATGTGCCATAAATGCTTCGTTCGGGAGCTCCCCTTTCCTGATCAATTATGGGTTCCAACCCTCTCTGCTCCCGGATACATTTCGGGCACAGGACATTCCGGCTCTGAATGAGCATATGGAGCAGCTTCGCTCCACATGGGCACAGGTTCAGAATAATTTGCAAAGGTCCTCAGAGTGATATCAGAGACATGCAGATCGCAGTAGGCATCCTGCTCCGGTCTTTCAGGTGGGGGAGTGTATCGGTTTTCAGTACACTCAGAGGCAGGAAATTTGGTAAAACACAGTTTTATTGAATCCAGACAGAATAAAGTAACCCTCATGGGTCCAGCAATAGTTAAACAATACTGACACAGGACAGGTTACTAAATAACATTAACCCACACGGGTCCAGTATACGTATATCAGAGAGCAATACATATACTGACACAGGTCAGGAACAGTTCGTGTGATATAGTGAGACACTGATGGTAAATGCTATTAGGTCAGTAGGCTGGGAGGCCCTAATAGCGAGGCCCAAGAAGCACTCTTTCCGGATGAGTGCCAAAATAGCGACTAGGCCCTGGAAGGATGACCAAGGCCCAGATGGATCACGACTACCTATAGTACTGCAACCGCAGGAGCAACGGAACGCCCAGGAATACACACAGATTGCGACCCAGGGTAACGGTACTGGACAATAGATGTAATAACGCTAGGCTTGATGGTAACTGCCAGGTGACTGAGCCGACTGAGGCGCCCTGGAGACCAACCTCAGTAACGGAGCAGTGACTAGTCAGCGTATAATGTGCCAAAGAATAGATCCTACCCTGGTGAGACCGGAAGGCCCTGGTAATGGGCGCTTGGCTTGTTAGCAACTGTCTAGAGCGGAGACTAACTGTGGTGCCCAGGAGACCAACCACAGTGGTAACAATAACAAGCCAAACCTATAGTGAGCAAGCGAGATCAACGTCAGCCCTGGGTAAGGAGGCAGCAAGGCACAAATGGGTCACAGTCACAGAACGGTAATGCAGTACTTGAGGCAACCAACTGGGCCAGCACACTCAAGACAGCGCACAGGTGATACTCTCTACCGGATGCGGTAGTGCACTGGACTAGAGGCACAGAACAGGAACGTCAGCCAGGCCGGGTCGGTACATGGAGCAGGAACGTCAGTCAATCCAAGTCGACACACGGAGCAGGAACGTCAGCCAATCCAAGTCGGTACATGGAGCAGGAATGTCAGCCAGACCAGGTCGGTACATGGAGCAAGAACAGGATCAGAGAGAGTAGTCAGGCAGTCTGGGTCATACACAGGATATCACATGTTAACGGCAGCAAGCACTAAGCAACGGGAACACCACGAAAGGGCCCTGTATGAGTGACAGGGCAAAGTACTTAAAGGCTACCACTGGTGGAGTAATCACACGCTACCAATTAGAAAGCATCAGAAATCATGTGTCAAAAAGTCTGGTAGCATGGAGGTCATTCTGATCAACTTAGGAACGTTCTTCAGGGCCAGAGCCCTTCCAGTGAACCAAATATTGCATCTTTCCTCTAAATCTCCCGGAGTCAATTACGCTTTGTACTGTGTACTCCTCCTGACCTTGTACCTGCACAGGCCCAGGAACAACAGGAGTAGTAGCATAACATTTGCAAACTAAAGGCTTCAGCAAGGAAACGTGGAACACATTATGAATCCGCCTGGATGCTGGTAGATCCAGATCTTGCGTATAACTTTAAAGGGACCGACAAACCGAGTAGCCGACATCTTACATGGAACCTTCAGATTGAGGTTTCTGGAGGAAAGCCATACCCTGTCCCCAACCTGGAAGGAGACCGCCAGCAGCCGTCTGCGATTAGTGTGATGCTGATAAAGCTGGAACGAAGCACTGAGGGTCCTCTGTACCTGTGCCCAAGTGGAGCGGAGTTGCTCTATATGCTCATCCAGAGCCTGAATTTGCTGCATCTGAAATGAGTCCGGGAGCAAGCATGGTTGAAACCCGTAATTGATGAGAAACGGGGAGCTCCCGGACGATGAATTAACTGCACAAATCCTGGCAAACTCTGCCCATGGCAACAGGTCGGCCCAATTGTCATGATGATCGGACACAAAACAGAGAAGGAATTGTTCCAATCCTTGATTGTCCCGCTCGTCGGCCCCATTGGTCTGGGGATGGTAGGCAGAAGAAAAAGATAATTGTATGCCCATCTGATCACAGAATGGCCTCCACAACCTGGACACAAATTGGCTCCCTCTATCAGATACCAGCACCCTGGGTACACCATGCAACTGAAACACTTCTTCGGCAAAGACAACAGCCAGTTCCTGGGTAGAGGGAAGGCCAGGAAGGGGCACAAAGTGTGTCATCTTAGAGAATCTGTCGACCACCATCAGAATAAATGAATATCCCTTAGACACAGGCAATTCTCCCTGGAAGTCAATCGAGACATGGGACCAGGGACGCTCGCCATTGGACACTGGTTGAAGTAGGCCAACAGGGAGGTGCCTAGGGGACTTGGCACGTGCAGAAATAGAGCAAGCTGCCGTGTAGGCGGTGCAATCAGCACGTAAGGAAGGCCACCAGAACAGCTGCGAAAGAGACCAGATCAATTGGTCCCTTCCTACATGCCCAGCTGCCCGAGATGCATGGTAGGTGTCGAGTAGGCGGGTATGGATTGGTTCAGCCACAGGGGGTGCGGTAGCCTGGGAACCAAGAATCTCCTCCCCAGTGGTGAAGTGATGCTAGTGCGCAAGGTGGCCAAAATGCGATCTGGCTGAATAATGGGTACTGGAGCTTCATCAACCTCAGTTTCAGGACCATATTGCCTGGACAGAGCATCTGCCCTAATATTCTTGGAGCCAGGTAGGTAGGATGCAATGAAATTAAAACAGGACAGGAACAGGGCCCATCTGACCTGCCAAGAGGACAATCTCTTTGCCTCGGAAAGGTATATTTATCACGGTTTTTAGATGAACACTCAGACAGGATGGTAAGGTTAAAATGACTTTATTGAAAGAGAGCAAACAAGGAATAAGGCCCTGGGGCCCACACAGCAAATCACACAGTGATATACAAATACACAATAGCAATAAGTCTGCAGTACTAGAATTAGTGGACTGTAACAACTGGTTGACAGCTAGTAGTGAGACTTTTGACAGGATAGTGAGGTACAGGGCAACCCGTTGGAGAGCTGACCAGATGAACGTACACCGGGGGTGCACGTGAAATGGAATTGGCACTGCCCAGACGCCTGGGCACCAAACCCTGAGGAGTGAAACCACACTGGAAACGAGGCAACTCTGACCCAGACTGTAAGGAATGGCAACAAGGTAACTTAGACCCAGACTGTATTGCAACAAGGCAACTCTGACCCAGACTTAGTCCCCAACCACCAGGCAACCGTGGAGTGGCAATGCTACCCTCAGGAGGGGTAGCTGAGACCAAGGTAGCTTCTAGAGACAGACCCTAGAACACTAGGGGTGGATCGAGGTGACAATAGGCAACTGTAATACTACTAGTGGCCACACAACCTGCAGTACGGAATGTGTAATGCTGGCTCTAGCTCGAGGTACTGCAGGTACTGAAGAACGGAGTGGGTTCTTCAGCCAGATA
Organism: Rhinophrynus dorsalis; assembly: GCA_037306005.1. Lineage (NCBI taxonomy): Eukaryota > Metazoa > Chordata > Amphibia > Anura > Rhinophrynidae > Rhinophrynus > Rhinophrynus dorsalis. The sequence continues at coordinate 67,315,721 of CM074728.1, read as the reverse complement.
CAGTCAGCAACGGAACAGGTTCTCAACCAGGATACAGTCAGCAACGGAGTGGGTTCTCACCCAAATATGGTCAGCAAAGGAGCGGGTTCTCAGCTAGATACGGTCAGCAATGGAGCAGGTTCTCAGCCAGAATACAGTCAGCAATGGAGCAGGTTCTCAGCCAGATATGGACAGCAACAGAGCGTACCAACAGGAACTTCAGGAACAAGCTCGTAGTCAGAAAGGTCAGGTCATACACGAATCAGCAAAGCATAGAATAGACTCAGGAACTTGTACACTATGAAAGGGCACCTAAAGGATGACATCCCAGGGTATATAAAGGCAAGCCCAGTGTTACCAATTAAGACTAGCCAATCAGAAGGCAGCAGAGAATAACAATGTCGCCGATCAGCAACAGAAGCACGGGCACCATGATAGTACCCCCCTCTCAACGACCCCCTCCCCTTGGAGGAGGACCAGGCTTAGAAGGAAATTTGGCATGGAACTAATGTAACAAGACTGGTGCATGAATGTCAGCATGCTTGACTCATAAACGTTCCTCTGGGCCGTACCCCTTTATCACAGCGCCTGTGATTATCCTGTCACTCTCATCTGTGGCAGACTGTGATTTGTTCAGTTGGTTTGGCCCGCCCCTTGGTGACCTTTTTATACCTGACTCTTACATCTGTCAGATGCCCTTTCGTGGTGTTTCTGAGCCAGACTTGCTGTTGCTGTGTTCCTGTATCCAGATTCCTGTGTACCAACTTTGGCCTATCCTGACTACGCTCCAGTGTTCCTGATCGTGTATGACCCGGCTTGTCTGAGAATCCTCTACGTGCTACGACCCAGCTTGTCTGAGAACCCTCTACGTGCTACGACCCGGCTTGTCTGAGAGACTTCTACGTGCTACGACCCGGCTGGCTGACTTCCTGCTTTGAGATCACCGCGGCCTGTTCCAGCGACCTGCCTGGCCTGTTGTCGCCGCCGCAACATTCTGAATTCTGCGTTGCTGTGCCGACCTAGTGTGACCATTACACTCCTGTGTAATCCATCCCTCAGTGCAGAGTTCCTTGTTGACTTGCATAAGCTGTGCTCCTTGTACCTAGCCTCTATACGCTGCAGAGCTAAGTTACCATACCGAGCCTGGGAGATTCAAACGTACCTTTTAACCCTTGCAGTGCCGCTTCTCTCTTGCCGGACCTCCTTTCTGATTACCGAGCCGTTACCTTGTATGTCTACTGCTGCTGAGTTGGCCGCTACTTGGACGGCGACTCCCAGTTACGTTTGCAGAGTAGTCTATCCTGTTGGTCCGGTTGGGCGTCTTTGGCTCTCGGTCTCACGGTTATTACCGGAGGCATCCGGTGCGGCTATTGGTAGCAAGGTTAGGCTCCAAGCTCTTGCAAGATCCGAAGGTGAACGCCCGTGGGGGCTATTGGCTCGCGTTGTGCTCATGTTGGTCTCCGGTTATACGCCCGTGGGGGCTAAAACGCCAGCTTTGCATCTCAGGCTAGTCTCGATCACGCCCGTGGGGGCTACATACTCTTGCACTTGCAGTCTCAGTGGTCTCCTGGCGAACGCCCGCAGGGGCTATTTTGGGTCACTGTTCTGCTATAGCTCACGTTGGTCACTGAACATCTACTACCCATCATTGCATGAACTCTGTGCTGTGCACATTTGCTCAGTTTATCACTACACCATACGGGCGTGCCAAACCCCACAGCTGAGACTGACAATTTGTTCTCATTTACCCTTTAGGGGCCAGTTCCCTATTTTCTGTACCTATGTTGTGTGCCTTCTATCCATTATAGTGAATCTATGTGTACTGTGTATTCACTTGCAATTGTTGCTGTCAACTGTAGAGGGCGATCATTTGTATTTATTTTCTTTCAATAAAAGATTGTTTTATTTTACCTACTGGTCTGAGTGTCAAAACAAACCGTTACAGTACGAAAGGGCCATGACCTCAGACAGTAAGGGTGAAAGTAACACATAAAACATCCACTGGAGAATGGATGTCCATGAGCAGCGCTTAGATCAATTGGCACTGGCTCTACAGACCCTACATGAGCGTACGGTACACCTAGACAAGCCTAATCCGAATCCGGTGGTCTCCCCAGTCTTGACACCGGACAATCCGCCTCTAGCCCCTCCTACTTGTGTCAGAGGCTTAACGGCAGCGGCGCCGTTACCATTGAGACATGATGGCGAGCCTTCCTTATGCAGGGGCTTTATTAATCAGTTGGAGATCTATTTGGAATTAACGCCCCAGGCTTTTCCTAACGACCGAAGCAAGGTCGGATTCATGATATCGCTACTAACAGGCAAAGCTTTGGCTTGGGCAAACCCTTTGTGGGAAAGTGCCAAACCTTGCACGTTGAACTTTAATGAGTTCGTAAAGAAGTTCCGTCGTGTGTTTGAGGTCCCTGGCAGAGTTGCCTCCGCTGCCAAAAGGCTAATGGAGATACAGCAGGGCGAACGTACATTGGGCAATTATGCGATAGAATTCCGGACCCTGGCAGCGGAGGTGGGCTGGAACGATGAGGCGTTATTGCCAGCTTTTGCTAAGGGGCTCTCTGAACCAATTAAGGAATTAATGGCTGCCCGAGATGTACCTAGTGACCTGGACGAATTCATTGATTATGTAATGCTCATTGACTCTCGTATCCGGGAAAGACGGTTGGCAAGAAGGGCAACTTCCAGAAAACATGGGCAGGACAGTTCCTTTGACCCACCCTCTCCACCCTTTCCTACTGAGCGTCCAGGAGAGGCAGCAGAGCCAATGCAGCTGGGTTTCACTAGACTCTCCAAAGAAGAGAGGTCTTTTCGTAAAAGGCAAGGCCTATGTTTATATTGTGGCAAACAGGGGCACCTTTTGCGCAATTGTCCGGTGAGGCCGGGAAACGCACGCACCTAAGGTACCTTGGGGGACAGGCCCTAGGTGGTGTACAACAGTCCCTAGATTCAAATATTGCTAAACCCACCATCCAGGTGGCGTTCTTTTGGGCTGACAAGGGCGCAGAAACCTTGGCGCTGGTAGACTCTGGTGCAGCCGGGTACTTTATGGACCAATCCTTTGCGGCTTTGCAAAATATTCCTCTATGCAAAAAGGAATCTCCATTGGCAGTAGAGGCCATTGATGGCAGACCATTGGAACCCGCTTTTATTACAATGGAAACCATCCCTATTTCTATGTCAGTTGGGGCACTCCACAAGGAGGAGGTACGGTTTCAAATTATTCGCTCACCTCACCATGCAGTCATTTTGGGGTTTCCATGGTTGCTTCTGCACAATCCTCAATTTTGGAAAACAGGAACACAGGCGCAAACCATCTGAGAGCAATCAATATCAAAAAATGGCCATAAAGAAATGAATGTGAATCTACTTACAAGACATATTCTTGCAAGTGAAGCCCATAAAGGAGACAAAATGCAGGAGTCTTCACTGGTCTGGGAATATGGGGAGCTATCCACAGGCTTCTTCTCAAATAGTGTGAGTGAAATCTCTATATCCAAATGAAAGATATATACATATCCTCTGAGAGAGTATCTGCATAGTGTCCACACAGACAAAGCCCCCTAAAAAGAATAGACAGCCAGGTCGGGCTTGATATACATGATTAAGACAGATGTCTGGTGAGTCTATTCTTTTTAGGGGGCTTTGTCTGTGTGGACACTATACAGATACTCTCTCAGAGGATATGTATATATCTTTCATTTGGATATAGAGATTTCACTCACACTATTTGAGAAGAAGCCTGTGGATAGCTCCCCATATTCCCAGACCAGTGAAGACTCCTGCATTTTGTCTCCTTTATGGGCTTCACTTGCAAGAATATGTCTTGTAAGTAGATTCACATTCATTTCTTTATGGCCATTTTTTTGATATTGATTGCTCTCAGACGGTTTGCGCCTGTGTTCCTGTTTTCCAGTTTTTACTGTAAGTGCGAGGTGCGACCAAGGACACCATATACTCATGGCTGCAACCAGGAGAGAACACATGTTTTGGACTGTTTAATTGGGTTTTATGTCCATTGGAAGAAAATACTTTTTATTATTGGAGTAAGATCTGAGTTTGGTGCGCTAACAATATATATATTTTTTCTACAATCCTCAATTTGATTGGCAAAAATGTGAGGTTAGTTCCTGGTCCGATTACTGTAAAAAGAACTGCTTATCTGTTCCTGTCAAAATTATGTGTACCTCTCCTGCTGTGCCAGTTGAATATGGGGAATTCAGTGAAGTTTTCAGCAAGGGGGAGGCCAGCGCATTGCCCGAGCATAGACCCTATGATTGCGCTATTGATTTGCCTCCAGGTGTGATTCCCCCGAGAGGACGTACTTACCCACTGTCATGCGAGGAGAACAGAGCAATGGAGGAGTACATTGAGGACGCTCTTGGTAGGGGAATTATTCGCAAGTCCACTTCTCCGGCTGGTGCCGGATTCTTCTTTGTAAAAAAGAAAAATGGCGAACTAAGGCCATGTATTGATTACCGGGGGCTTAATAAGCTTATGCCCAAGAACGCATACCCTATTCCACTCATTACCGAGTTATTTGACAGATTGAAGGGCTCTTCTGTGTTCACCAGACTTGATTTGCGGGCAGAATACAATCTAATTAGAATCAGAGAAGGTGATGAGTGGAAAACGGCATTTAATACCAGAACTGGGCACTACAAATATCTGGTAATGCCTTTTGGCTTATGTAATGCACCTGCGGTATTCCATGAGCTGATTAATGATATCTTGCGTGACATGCTTCAGTCCTGAGTGGTGGTATATCTGGACGATATATTGATTCATTCCGCCACTCTCTCCCAACATATTAAAGATGTCACGGAAGTCTTGCTGTGACTCCGGGAGAATAAGCTGTTTTGTAAATTGGAAAAATGCGAATTCCATGTGTCTCAAGTACCATTTTTGGGGTTCGTAATCTCCAAAGATGGAATCGCTATGGACCAGGACAAGTTGGCAGCAGTATTACAATGGCCTCACCCTAAAGGGTTAAAAGCGATTCAGCGCTTTTTAGGGTTTGCCAACTATTACAGAAAATTCATACGTAACTTTTCCACAATTGTGAAACCTTTGTCTGATTTGACACATAAGGGCGCTACTCCCTCTCAGTGGTCCGAGGCCGCTGATAATGCGTTTGAGACCTTAAAGTCTGCCTTTACGTCTGCCCCAGTGCTGTCCCATCCCAATCCCTCCCTGCCATTTACCTTAGAAGTTGACGCCTCTGAGGTTGGGGTTGGGGCAGTACTCTCCCAGCGTCCTGTGGGAGGTGGTACCTTGAAACCTTGTGGGGTTTTTTCTAAGAAATTGTCCAGCGCACAGAGCCACTATGAGATTGGCGACAGGGAGTTATTGGCTATTATTCTGGCACTGAAGGAGTGGCGTCACTTGTTGGAAGGTACCAAGAACCCAGTACTGATCCTGACCGATTACAAAAACTTGACATATCTCTCTGAGGCTAAGAGGTTGTCTTCTTGACAGGCCAGGTGGGCACTCTTTTTGTCCCGGTTTAACTTTGTAGTATCGTACCTCCCGGGTTCTAAGAACGTGAGGGCAGACGCATTGTCTCGACAGTTTGTGTCGGACACTGAGAGGGAGGAAGCACCGGTACCTATTATTCAGCCTGACCGTATTATGGCTACTATTCGCACTAGTATAACTTTGCCACTGGGAGAGGAGATTTTGGGTCTCAATCTAGGGCTCCACCTGAGACTCCAGTTGGTAAATCCTTTGTAGATGAGCCTTTTCGCACTCGTCTATTGGAGACCTATCATTCGTCTAGGGCGGCCGGGCACATCGGCAGGGATCAGCTGGTATGGTCTCTTTCGCAATTATTCTGGTGGCCGACGCTCAGAGCCGATTGCTCCGCTTTTACTGCCGCTTGTGCCACCTGTGCCCGTGCTAAGACCCCCAGGCATCTCCCAGTGGGCTTGCTTCAACCTGTGCCTAATGGAGAAAGGCCCTGGTCTCATATATCTATCGATTTTCTTGGAGAATTGCCAATCTCTAGGGGGTATACATTTATCCTTATGGTGGTTGATAGGTTCTCCAAAATGGCTCATTTTGTGCCACTCAGGGGGCTTCCATCGGCTCAGGAATTGGCTAAGGTCTTTGCTAAAGAAGTGTTTCGTTTGCACGGGGTACCCAGAGTGGTGGTCTCCGACCGTGGGAGTCAATTCGTGTCCAGGTTTTGGAGGGCATTCTGTGGCATGATGGGCATTCAATTGTCCTTCTCCTCCGCCTACCATCCCCAGACCAACGGAGCCGCTGAGCGTGCCAATCAGGGACTGGAACAGTTCCTGCTCTGTTTTATTACTGATCATCATGACAATTGGGCCGACCTGTTGCCATGGGCGGAGTTTGTCAGGAATTGTGCAGTTAACTCATCGTCCGGGAGCTCCCCGTTCTTAATCAACTATGGGTTCCAGCCAGGGTTGCTCCCGGACTCGTTTCAGTCACAACAGATTCCGGCTTTGGATGAGCATATGGAGCAGCTCAGTTCCACTTGGGCACAGGTGCAAAGGACCCTCAGTCAGTCTTTCCAGCGGCATCAGCGATATGCCAATCGTAGACGGCTGCCAGCGGTCTCTTTCCAGGTTGGGGATAGGGTATGGCTGTCCTCCAGAAACCTCAATCTGCAGGTCCCCTTGAATAAGCTGGCTCCCCGGTTTATTGGTCCATTTAAAATTATTCGCAAAATTAATCCTGTCTCCCATGCGTTGGAACTTGCACCGTCTATGCATATTCACAATGTGTTCCATGTGTCTCTGTTAAAACCCCTGGTTTGCAATCGTTACACTACTACTCCGGTAGTTCCTGGGCCGGTGGACGTCCAGGGGCAAGGGGAATATGAGGTTCAGAGCATTGTTGATTCTAGGCGACTTAGAGGGAAGTTGCAATACTTGGTCAACTGGAAGGGCTATGGCCCGGAGGAGCGCTCTTGGGTTGACCAGAAGGACCTCCATGCGCCCAGACTTGTGAGCAACTTCCACTCTAAATACCCTCAGAAACCTAAGCCTCCAGCAGGGAGAGGGGGTCTTTGAGAGGGGGGTACTATCACAGTGCCTGTGATTATCCTGTCACTCTCATCTGTGGCAGACTGTGATTTGTTCAGTTGGTTTGGCCCGCCCCTTGGTGACCTTTTTATACCTGACTCTTACATCTGTCAGATGCCCTTTCGTGGTGTTTCTGAGCCAGACTTGCTGTTGTTGTGTTCCTGTATCCGGATTCCTGTGTACCGACTTTGGCCTGTCCTGACTACGCTCCAGTGTTCCTGAACGTGTATGACCCGGCTTGTCTGAGAATCCTCTACGTGCTACGACCCGGCTTGTCTGAGAATCCTCTACGTGCTACGACCCGGCTTGTCTGAGAACCCTCTACATGCTACGACCCGGCTTGTCTGAGAGACTTCTACGTGCTACGACCCGGCTGGCTGACTTCCTGCTTCGAGATCACCGCGGCCTGTTCCAGCGACCTGCCTGGCCTGTTGTCGCCGCTGCAACATTCTGAATCCTGTGTTGCTGTGCCGACCTAGTGTGACCATTACACTCCTGTGTAATCCATCCCTCAGTGCAGAGTTCCTTGCTGACTTGCATAAGCTGTGCTCCTTGTACTGAGCCTCTACACGCTGCAGAGCTAAGTTACCATACCGAGCCTGGGAGATTCAAACGTACCTTTTAACCCTTGCAGTGCCGCTTCTCTCTTGCCGGACCTCCTTTCTGATTACCGAGCCGTTACCTTGTATGTCTACTGCTGCTGAGTTGGCCGTTACTTGGACGGAGACTCCCAGTTACGTTTGCAGAGTAGTCTATCCTGTTGGTCCGGTTGGGCGTCTTTGGCTCTCGGTCTCACGGTTATTACCGGAGGCATCCGGTGCGGCTATTGGTAGCAAGGTTAGGCGCCAAGCTCTTGCAAGATCCGAAGGTGAACGCCCGTGGGGGCTATTGGCTCGTGTTGTGCTCACGTTGGTCTCCAGTTATACGCCCGTGGGGGCTAAAACGCCAGCTTTGCATCTCAGGCTAGTCTCGATCACGCCCGTGGGGGCTACATACTCTTGCACTTGCAGTCTCAGTGGTCTCCTGGCGAACGCCCGCGGGGGCTATTTTGGGTCACTGTTCTGCTATAGCTCACGTTGGTCACTGAACATCTACTACCCATCATTGCATGAACTCTGTGCTGTGCACATTTGCTCAGTTTATCACTACACCATATGGGCGTGCCAAACCCCACAGCTGAGACTGACAATTTGTTCTCATTTACCCTTTAGCGGCCAGTTCCCTATTTTCTGTACCTATGTTGTGTGCCTTCTATCCATTATAGTGAATCTATGTGTACTGTGTATTCACTTGCAATTGTTGCTGTCAACTGTAGAGGGCGATCATTTGTATTTATTTTCTTTCAATAAAAGATTGTTTTATTTTACCTACTGGTCTGAGTGTCAAAACAAACCGTTACACCCTTCCAATGAACCAAGTACTGGAGTTGCACCCGCACCTTACGTGAGTCCACAATACTTTGAACCTCATATTCATTGTGGTCTTGGATGCGAACCGGAGCCGGCACCACCGGAGCAGAGGTATAGCGGTTACAGACAGGAGGCTTTAGTAAGGATACATGAAAAACATTGTGAATCCGCATATTAGCATGGAGGTCCAAAGTATAGGAAACTAGATTGACTCTCCTGAGGACTTTGAATGGACCGATTAAAAGTGGGGCGAACTTGTGACATGGAGATTGTAAGTTCAAATTTTTCGATGAGAGCCACACACGGGCCCCAACCTGAAACACCGGAGCTGGCAACCTCCTGATGTTGGCATGGCGCCTGTAATGCAGAAAGGACTCATGTAATGAATTCTAGACATGTGCGAATTCATTCGGAGACATTCGGATTTCGTCGAAAATGGGGTCATTCGGAGACATTCGGCCAATCCGAAACTCAAGGGTCATTCGGAAAAAATGATCCGACTCCGAACAGCCCAGGTCCGAAATTCGTTGAAACTTTCGGAAGTTTTGGCAATCGACACATTTCCAAAAGTTTTGACTACTTTAGACCAGGACTTTTTTGTACTTCCTGTGCGCGCTCAATTACTTTCCCTCCATAATTTTCCCTCCATGTCTCTAGTCCAATTCCATTCTCCGTTTCATGCACTACTTCCCTCTTTTGTCTGTATTCGAATAGCCTTCTTCGTTTCATGATGGGGGTTGGACTAATGACACAGTCACACAGACAGACAGCCTGCATTTCCTCATTGGGTTGTTGGAGCTCAGAGAGAGAAGAGATTAGAGAGTGTACAGTTGTTGTGTAGGCAGGCAGGTAGCATTAGGCTAGGCATAGGTAGGCAGCCAGCATTAGTTCCAGTTATTGCCACTGCAAGAGCAAGTAATATTTGTTCCTGTGCAAAATATAAAAAAATATTAGGTATTTGTTCGAATACAGGGCCGGCCCTTACATGGGTCCCAGTGGGTCCATGGACCCAGGCGGCACTTTGACAGGGGCGGCAATTTGCCATCCCATAGCATGTTTATTTTGTGCTCTTCCGCCATTTCTGTGTTGCAGGGTGTCCCATCAGTGTGACTGTCAGCAGCCGGGCAGCCCTATGCTCACTCAGTGGCGATGCCTGCTGGCTGCTTCAGTGATGTGAATTATGTGATAGTGAAACATTATGCCTATTTTGTATTGTTTATCGCCCACCTAAAGTCAAGACTTGAGTAAATAGGTCTACCGTCCCAGATTTGCTAGAGAGGTTTTACAAATACAGGAGGGTGCTCCCTGTACGAAATGAGTCTAAACATTTGGGATCCCTAGTATGAGTGCACAACAGTGCATGATGTGTCCTGAACAGGATTGCTGTGAGGTGTCTCCACCCAGAAGGTGCTGGCCGGGCTGAGCTTCAACATTGCGACAAGTGACCAACTAAGAGCACCGTGCCGTGCAGCCATAGCATCACCCCCTCCTACTCTCCGGGTCCCGCTGACTGGCAATAACAGGTGAGTCACTAAGAGATCTGAAGCCTTTCTGGAAGTCCTTTCACTTGGAAAGGGGCTAGGTATTACTTGGGGGAGTTGCCTCGTGTGTAAATAATTTCTAGGTTTGAGATGAATGTGTATCACTTATGTGTTTCCTAACAGTAGTTAGAATACAACTCCCATCATCCCCTGATTATGACATTGGGAAATGTCCAGCAATTACCGTAGAGCCCTGTATTGCACACTCACGGAAAACGGTGATATTGCTATACTAAGACATTGCTGTGGATCCCTCTTCAGTATAGATGTCAAGCATTTTTTTTTATTTCTCTCCTGTGTTGCAGTTTGTTCACAACAGAATGTCTCCATTTTTCTTTTTAACACATTACATCTATCACATTACAATCATTGATGTTTATTCTTGATGTAGTATGAAACTCTACAATGTATATACACATAGAGTTATCTGATATGAGAGGAAATCAGGATAGTAAAACGAGAGAGAGGAATTTGGGTACTAAAGAGGGACAGTAGGGTAGGAGGCTGGTACCAGAAAATGAAACCTTAATCTTTACTCATGTACTAACATAGAATGTGACATGTAGTTTGTCCATGTTCGAGTCGACCACTTATGTTGAGTAGGATGTGACAGGCATGGGTTTTCGATGTCGAGCATATGCTAAATTGAATGACAGGCATGAGGTTTCGATCTTCGAACATTGCTAGATTGGAGGACAGGCATGGGGTTTCGATGTTCGAACATGCTAAATTGAATGACAGGCATGGGTTTTCGATGTTCGACGTTTGCATTGTGACTGGCATCCCATGCTAGAGTAGAGGTGACATGCACAGACTTTCAATGTATGACAATGTCCGTTTTGGGATGGATCTTTTTCTAAATGCACACCCTGTCTGCAAATAATGATAGCAGCGTGCACGGAGGCGCACTGCTATAATTTAACCCATGTTAAATTTGGCCGAATAATTCGGAATGGATCAGAATTTCGTCCTAATCAAATAGGCCCGGTCCGAAATTAGGATCATCCGAATTAGAAAAAAAAAATTTGTCCGAATTCGAATATTACCGAAAATTTTGCCCGTGCACAAGTCTAATGAATTCTGCACTTGTGCCCAGGTGGAATGAAACTGTCTGAGGTGTTCATCAAGGGCTGCCATCTGCTGTGCCTGAAAAGCGTCCGGAATCAAGGATGGTTGGTACCCATAATTGACAAGAAATGGGGAGCTCCCAGATGAATTATTAATCGCACAGTTTCTTGCAAATTCTGCCCAAGGTAGCAACTCAGGCCAGTGTCACGGTTTTATTGAACACTCAGACAATTTGGTAGGATAAAATAGAAAAGCTTTATTAGGCAATATAAAGCACAACAAGGCCCTTCACGGGTCCAAATTCTACAAGCAGCAGTAAGATAGTTTGACACAGGTCAGGGCATACAGATAGCAATACAAATAATGCGGCTCTACCGGCCATACCAATTACCAGCTAAGGCAGCCGGGTAACTGGTGCGACAGTAATTAGAGGAGGCTCTACCGGCCTTACCGAATACCGGGTAAGGCAGCCTAGTGACTGGTGCAACAAGGAACAGAGGAGGCTATACCGGCCTTACCGAATAACGGGTAAGGCAGCCTGGTATCTGGTGCAGCAGAGAGAGTACTGACAGGTAGTAACACAGTGGACTGGTGCTCTCAGGAAGTAGGACTGAAAAAGGCCTCACTGAATCACAGTCTGAGCATAGTGTAATGAGCTGACAATAGAAACCTCTAGTGACCGGAGAGAACAGACTGGGTATACGTAACAGAGGCCACAGAGAATCACAGGCTGAGCGTAGCGTAATGAGCTGACAACTGTAACCGCTAGTGACCGGAGAGCACAGACTGGGTGTACGTAATGGAGGCCACAGAGAATCACTGGCTGATCGTAGTGTAATGAGCTGACAACGGTAACCGCTAGTGACCGGAGAGCACAGACTGGGTATACGTAATGAAGGCCACAGAGGATCACAGGCTGAGCGTAGTGAAATGAGCTGACAATGGTAACCACTAGAGACCAGATAGCACAGGCTGGTATTACGTAACAGAGGCCACAGATACACAGGCAGAGAGTAGCGCAACTGGAGGCAACAAATATGAGAGGACTGACAACTTAGCAAGGGCAGCACGAAGAGAGTTAGTCAGCCAATGCCTGGATCAGTATCAGAGAGCGGTAGTCAGATGATTGCTGCAGATGATTTTAATACATTATGAAGACAGGCAGTGATGACATATCTAAGCTTTTATAAGAGTAAAAACTGAATTTAATGCAAAACAAAGATTTATGTGTCCCCCACTGTCATTCAAATGGTTTGTCCCAATTTTCTCAGAGAATACATTGCTCCCATACAAAATAATTCAAAACCAACTTGACTTAAAAAACAAACCACTTCCCTTGTCTTATTTCATGTGAAAGACATAGGGAACACATTATAAACGCCACCTAGTTTGTTATGAGACAAAATTCTGAAAAGCGATTTTTGATATCCCCAAGTTCGAAATAAAAAAGTATCTGAAGCATAAATACTGAAAAAAAAATGAAAATAATATTTATACATTATATACCAATAAAATATTGGATAAAATCGCAGTTATGTTCCTCTTAAATATTAGGTTGTCTGTAAATAAAGTCATAAGCCGGTGTTATTCAGGAAAAGTTTTCTTGTTTATGTTTTTTAATAATTCCCTATACTATAATATTGAACCCACACACTATATCATAGTGTTATCCTTAATTAACCATTTGAATGCTAGAGATGTCTGTAATATCTTAGAGGTTAATAGCAATTTTTGTTCTCATTTAAAATAAAGCTGAAATTAAAAGAGGTCAGCACACTGAATATTATTGGCCTTTACATGCTGTTAGTCTTCTATATCACAGTGCACATACACTGCAAAGCTATTTAGTGTTAAGAAGTGTAGGAATCTGGATCAAACCAAATTCACCATAATAGGGGGGTGGGAAGTTAAGTATTTATAAATTAAAAATGAGCTTTACATACTCTAATTGCTCCAGATGATTTTAATACATTATGAAGACAAGCAGTGATGATATATCTGAGCTTTTATGACAGTAAAAACTGAATTTAATGCAAAACAAAGATTTATGTCCCCCCCACTGTCATTCAAATGGTTTGTCCCAATTTTCTCCCAGAATGCATTGCTCCTATACAAAATATTTCAAAACCAACTTGACTTAAAAAACAAATCACTTCACTTGTCTTATTTCATGTGAAAGACATAGGGAACACATTATAAACGCCACCTAGTTTGTTATGAGACAAAATTCTGAAAAGCGATTTTTTTATATCCCCAAGTTCGAAATAAAAAATATCTGAAGCATAAATACTGAAAAAAAAATGAAACAAATATTTATACATTATATACCAATAAAATAATGGATACATTCACAGTTATATTCCTCTAAAATAATAGGTTGTCTGTAAAATAAGTCATAAGCTGGTGTTATTCAGGAAAAGTTTTATTGCTTATGTTTTTTAATACTTTTAATACTATAATGTTGAACCCACACACTATATCCTAGTGTTATCCTTAATTAACCATTTGAATGCTAGAGGTGTCTGTAATATCTTTTAGGTTAATAGTAGTGATGAGCGAGCACCCCAATGCTCGGGTGTTCGGGTGCTCTGACCGAGCACCCCCTGAGGCTCGAGTGCTCGGCCGAGCACCCGAGCCCCATTGAAGTCAATGGGAGGACTCGAGCATTACACCAGGCACCCCCTGCTCTGATGAGGGGAGGGTGCCTGGTCCATAGGAAAAGGGCAGAAAATGATGGAAACACCACAGAAATGGTTCAGGGACAGCATAGGGAGGATGTCTGGATGCATGTTGGACTCCAACATTGCTGCTGGGAACGATCTTTCGCCCGTAGTACGCCATTTTTACAGACTGACCGTAAAACACACAAAAAGGAAAATAAAAACGACTTTAGGCGAAAAATTGTTACCAAACAATATTTGCTGTATATTTACTTGTATATCATCTGCAAATTCTCCCAAAAATGTCCTCGATTTTTCTGAACTGAGGCCATGATTAAGAGGGGAAACGTGCGCTGAGCCGACCATCTAAAACATTATGGGTGAGGGTCTGCTGCGGAGCTGACCATCCTAAACATTATATGCGAAGGCCCGCTAGTGAGCTGACGCTATAAAACATTATATGAGAGGGCCCGCTAGAGAGCTGACCCAATAAAACATTATATGAGAAGGCCCGCTGGTGAGCTGACCTATATAAAAATTGTCAAACAGGGCCCGCTGGTGAGCTGGCCCTATATAAAAATTATATCACAGGGCCCGCTGGTGAGCTGGCCCTATATAAAAATTATATCCCAGGGCATATGGAAGAGGAGGAGGAGGATGAGAAGATTAAGAGTCAACCATATACCCGTTTTTTGGGTGGAAGGGGTGAATGGGAATACAGAGTATTCCCATCATTGTAAATAACATATATAAAGTGAGTTTATGTTCCCCCAGGGCTTTCCTCCAGTGGAGTGGAGAAGTCAGGGGAAATCCAGGCCTTGTTCATTTTTATAAGTGTCAACCTATCAGCATTGTCGGTGGAAAGGCGGATACGCTTATCTGTTATGATGCCACCAGCAGCACTAAATACCCGCTCAGACAGAACGCTGGCGGCAGGGCAGGCCAGCACCTCCAAGGCGTAGAGTGCCAGTTCATACCACGTGTCCAGCTTGGACACCCAGTAGTTGTAAGGCACAGAGGGATCATTGAGGACGCTGACACGGTCTGCTACGTACTCCTTCACCATCTTCCAAAACTTTTCCCTCCTTGTGACACTAGGCTGCGCATCAGGGTGAGGGTGCTGGCGGGGTGTCATGAAGGTGTCCCACGCCTTGGAGAGTGTTGCCCTGCCTTTGTCAGAACTGCTGTGTGCTCCCCTTTTCTCCCCTTCTCGGTTGGCCAAGGTAGCACGTACTCTGCCGCCAGCGTTGTCAGATGGAAAATTTTGGAGCAATTTTTCAACAAGAACCTTCTGGTATTGCACCATTTTGCTTGTCCTCTCCACCGGAGGAATGAGAGATGAGAAATTCTCTTTGTAGCGGGGGTCCAGAAGGGTGAACACCCAGTAATCCGTGTTGTCTAAAATGCGTATAACGCGTGGGTCACGGGAAAGGCAGCCTAACATAAAGTCAGCCATGTGTGCCAGAGTACCAACAGTCAAGATTTCGCTGTCCTCACCAGGAGGATGACTCTCAATCTCCTCATCCTCTTTCTCCTCTTCTGCCCACCCACGCTGAAGAGATGGAACTAAAGTTCCATGGCTACCCTCTGTAGCGGAGGCAACCGTGTCTTCCTCCTCCTCCTCCTCCTCCTCCGTCTCCTCCAATTGTCGCTGAGAAGACGAAGTGAGGGTGCTCTGGCTATCACCTTGTGTAAGCTCTTCCTCCCGCATTTCCACCTCTTCCACATGCAAAGCGTCAGTTTTAATTGTGAGCAGCGAGCGTTTCAGTAGACACAGAAGTGGGATGGTTACACTGATAATAGCGTTATCGCCTCTCACCATCTGTGTCGATTCCTCAAAATTGCGTAAAACCTCACAGAGGTCTGACATCCATTCCCACTCCTCACTTCTGATTACAGGAAGTTGAACGGAGAGGCGACGACCGTGTAACAGCTGGTACTCCACTACTGCCCTCTGCTGCTCACAAAGCCGGGCCAACATGTGGAAGGTGGAGTTCCAGCGCGTGCTCACGTCACACAGCAGCCGGTGAGCTGGCAATTGTAAGCGCTGCTGCAGCTTCAACAGGCCGGCCGAAGCTGTAGATGACTTACGGAAATGTGCACACACGCGGCGCACCTTGGTCAAGAGATCATGCACATTGGGGTAGGTTTTTAGAAATCGCTGAACCACTAAATTAAATACATGCGCTAGGCATGGTACGTGTGTGAGCTTGCCGAGCTCCAAAGCCGCCACCAAGTTACGCCCATTATCACACACAACCATGCCTGGTTGCAGGTTGAGTGGCGAGAGCCACTGCTCGGTCTGGTGACTAATCCCCTGCAACAGCTCTGAGGCCGTGTGCTGTTTGTCCCCAAGGCAGATCAGCTTCAGCACGGCCTGTTGACGCTTCCCCACTGCAGTGCTACACTGCTTCCAGCTACTGGCTGATGGGGGAGTGGCGCTGCGTGTAGAGAATTCGGAGGTGGAAACGGAGGAGGAGGAGCCAATAACGTAGGTGCTGGCGGAAACCCTGATGGAGGTAGGGCCCGCAATCCTCGGCGTGGGTAGCACCCGTGCCATCCCAGGGTCCGAGTCGCTCCCAGCCTCCACGACATTCACCCAGTGTGCCGTCAGGGAAATGTAGCGTCCCTGGCCACAAGCACTTGTCCATGTGTCAGTCGTTAAGTGGACCTTCCCAGTAACTGCGTTGGTCAGGGCACGGGTGATGTTACGGGACACATGGTGGTGTAATGCGGGGATGGCACACCGGGAAAAGTAGTGGCGGCTGGGGACCGCGTACCGAGGGACAGCTGCTGCCATCAGGCTGCGGAAGGACTCAGTGTCCACAAGCCTAAATGGCAGCATTTCGATGGCCAGTAATTTGGAAAGGTGTGAGGTTAGTGCTATGGCCTGTGGGTGGGTGGCTGGGTATTTTCGCTTGCGCTCAAATGCCTGGGGTAACGACATTTGGACGCTGCGCTGGGACAGGGAAGTGGATGTGGTCGCTGATGGTGCTTCAGATGGTACAGGTGCAGGGCGGGAGGTATGCGGGCCTGCGCCTTCGACAGGCGATTGGCCGGCACCGAAAACAGGGGAAGAGGAGGCAGTGGTGTGGCCTGCAGACACAGATGGGCGATCCAGGCGTTCCTCCCACTTATTACGGTGCTTGGATGCCATGTGTCGGATCATGCTGGTGGTGGTGAGGTTTCTAGTGTTCATGCCTCGGCTCATTCTGGTGTGGCACAGGTTGCAAACTACAATTCTTTTGTCGTCCGCACTTTCCTTAAAAAAACGCCATACCGCGGAACACCTAGCCCTTGGCAAGGGAGATTTACGCAAGGGGGTGCTCCGTGGAACATTTGCGGGCCGGTTAGGTGCGGTCCGCCTTCTTTCTGTAGCCACACCACTGCCTCTTCCAGCCTGTTGCGGTGCTGCAGATGGCTCACCCTCAGGACTGCTGTCATCGCTCGGCTCTACACCTTCCCAGGTGGGGTCAGTCACCTCATCGTCCACCAAGTCCTCCTCCACTTCCTCACTCTGATCATCCTCCTCATGTCTTGATCCCACCACATACTCAGTCATTGACAACTGTATAACATCCTCCTCAACAAGGTCTTGAGACAGTAATAGTGGTTGATTTAATGGCAACTGTGTCTCATCATCATCATCATCATCCACTACTTCCTTTGACCTTAAATGCCGTTCACATCTGTCATCTTCTTGTGATTGGGTACCCTCTAGAGGTTGTGAATCAGGGCACAAGATGTCATGTTCCTCTGCAAGCGTGCTTGGAGAGAGGGTCAAATGAAGGATTGGTGATGAGACGAGCTCCTCACTATATCCCAGTGTGGGATCACTTCTTTGACCAGACCGTCTATGGTGGGAGGAAGGATGATCAGAGTGAGGATTATGTTGACCAGACTCTTGGCTACTGAGAGTGGACTTGGTGGAAGACAGGGTGGTGCTTAACCGACTGGAAGCAGTATCAGCTGACATCCAACCGACCACCTGTTCGCAGTGGTCGGACCTCGAGAGTGATGTCCTGCGACGCCCTGTAAAATTAGACATGAAGCTAGGTATGGTGGATGTCTTTCTTTCTTGTGCTCTGGCACCAGGCACAGTTTCTCCGCGTCCTGACCCGCGCCCTGAACTATCAGGATCACGTCCACTTCCCCGTCCCTTTTTACCCGCCTTCTTCATCTTACACGGAATATGTGACTTTGATATTTTAGTTTGAAGACTTAACAGTATTTCTTCCTATTCTGCAACTGTGCAGAGTACACAGAATGTGCTGCTAAACTGCGGTGACGCACACTGAATGGAATATGTGACTTTGATATTTTAGTTTTAAGACTTAACAGTATTTCTTCCTATTCTGCAACTGTGCAGAGTACACAGAATAGGCTGCTAAACTGCGGTGAAGCACACTGAATGGAATATGTGACTTTGATATTTTAGTTTGAAGACTTAACAGTATTTCTTCCTATTCTGCAACTGTGCAGAGTACACAGAATAGGCTGCTAAACTGCGGTGAAGCACACTGAATGGAATATGTGACTTTGATATTTTACTTTGAAGACTTAACAGTATTTCTTCCTATTCTGCAACTGTGCAGAGTACACAGAATGTGCTGCTAAACTGCGGTGACGCACACTGAATGGAATATGTGACTTTGATATTTTAGTTTGAAGACTTAACAGTATTTCTTCCTATTCTGCAACTGTGCAGAGTACACAGAATAGGCTGCTAAACTGCGGTGAAGCACACTGAATGGAATATGTGACTTTGATATTTTAGTTTGAAGACTTAACAGTATTTCTTCTATTCTGCAACTGTGCAGAGTACACAGAATAGGCTGCTAAACTGCGGTGAAGCACACTGAATGGAATATGTGACTTTGATATTTTAGTTTGAAGACTTAACAGAATGTGCTCTAATCTGCAACTTTGCACACTAAACAGAATGTGCTCTAATCTGCAACTTTGCACACTAAACAGAATGTGCTCTAATCTGCAACTTTGCACACTAAACAGAATGCGCTCTAATCTGCAACTTTGCACACTAAACAGAATATATGAAATTTTTTTTTTTTGTTTTTTTCCCCCCACACAAAATAACCTGCTGCCCCCACACACAGTAGTCCTAAAAAGGACTTTTGGTTCTTTTTTTTTCACAATTTTGCTTTTTTTCTCCCTACACTGACTTTCCCTTCCTATCCTCATCTCTCCCTGGCTAAGACTGAGCCGAACTCGCTGGTCAGGTGCTATACAGCACCCGACCACGGGTTCTGGCCAGCCAATCAGTGTAATGCCAGCAGCCAACATGGCTGCTGGCATTACACTGATGTCAGAGCCTCCCTGCACGTTTATTGTCTGTGCAGCAGCCGCAAAACGTGCGGGGAGGAGACCCGAACATGGCGGGCGAGCACATGCGGTACTCGTACGAGTACCGCCATGTGCCGAGCAGAGCGATGCTCGAGCCGATTCGAGCATCAGCCGAGCATGCTCGCTCAACACTAGTTAATAGCAATTTTTGTTCTCATTTAAAATAAAGTTGAAATTAAAAGAGGTCAGCACACTGAATATTATTGCCCTTTACATACTGTTAGTCTTCTATATCACAGTGCACATACCCTGCAAAGCTATTTAGTGTTAAGAAGTGTAGGAATCTGGATCAAACCAAATTCACCATAATAGAGGGTTGGGAAGTTAAGTGTTTAGAGATTTAAAATGAGCTTTACATACTCTAATTGCTCCAGATGATTTTAATACATTATGAAGACAGGCAGTGATGACATATCTGAGCTTTTATGACAGTAAAAACTGAATTTAATGCAAAACAAAGATTTATGTGTCCCCCACTGTCATTCAAATGGTTTGTCCCAATTTTCTCCCACAATGCATAGCTCCTATACAAAATATTTCAAAACCAACTTGACTTAAAAAACAAACCACTTCCCTTGTCTTATTTCATGTGAAAGACATAGGGAACACATTATAAACGCCACCTAGTTTGTTATGAGACAAAATTCTGAAAAGCGATTTTTTATATCCCCAAGTTCGAAATAAAAAAGAATCTGAAGCATAAATACTGAAAAAAAAAAAAAAAAAAAGGAAAAAAATATTTATACATTATATACCAATAAAATAATGGATAAAATCGCAGTTATATTCCTCTAAAATATTAGGTTGTCTGTAAATAAAGTCATAAGCCGGTATTATTCAGGAAAAGTTTTATTGCTTATGTTTTTTAATAATTCCCTATACTATAATATTGAACCCACACCCTATATCCTAGTGTTATCCTTAATTAACCATTTGAATGCTAGAGGTGTCTGTAATATCATAGAGGTTAATAGCAATTTTTGTTCTCATTTAAAATAAAGCTGAAATTAAAAGAGGTCAGCACACTGAATATTATTGCCCTTTACATGCTGTTAGTCATCTATATCACAGTGCACATACCGTGCAAAGCTATTTAGTGTTAAGAAGTGTAGGAATCTGGATCAAACCAAATTTACCATAATAGGGGGGTGGGAAGTTAAATATTTAGATATTTAAAATGAGCTTTACATACTCTAATTGCTAGAGATGATTTTAATACATTAAGAAGACAGGCAGTGATGACATATCTGCGGTTTAATGACATTAAAAACTGAATTTAATGCAAAATAAAGATTTATATGTCCCCCACTGTCATTCAAATGGTTTGTCCCAATTTTCCCCCAGAATACACTGCTCCCATACAAAATAATTCAAAACCAACTTGACTTAAAAAACAAACCACTTCCCTTGTCTTATTTCATGTGAAAGACATAGGGAACACATTATAAACGCCACCTAGTTTGTTATGAGACAAAATTCTGAAAAGCGATTTTTTATATCCCCAACTTCGAAATAAAAAAAGTTTCTGAAGCATAAATACTGAAAAAAAAATGAAAAAAATATTTATACATTATATACCAATAAAATAATGGATACAATCGCAGTTATATTCCTCTAAAATATTAGGTTGTCTGTAAATAAAGTCATAAGCCGTGTTATTCAGGAAAAGTTTTATTGCTTATGTTTTTTAATAATTCCCTATACTATAATACTGAACCCACACCCTATATCCTAGTGTTATCCTTAATTAACCATTTGAATGCTAGAGGTGTCTGTAATATCTTAGAGGTTAATAGCAATTTTTCGTCTCATTTAAAATAAAACTTGAAATTAAAAGATGTCAGCACACTGAATATTATTGCCCTTTACATGCTGTTAGTCTTCTATATCACCGTGCACATACCCTGTAAAGCTCTTTAGTGTTAAGAAGTGTAGGAATCTGGATCAAACCAAATTCACCATAATAGGGGGGTGGGAAGTTAAGTGTTTAGAGATTTAAAATGAGCTTTACATACTCTAATTGCTCCAGCTGATTTTACTACATTATGAAGACAGGCAGTGATGACATATCTGAGCTTTTATGACAGTAAAAACTGAATTTAATGCAAAACAAAGATTTATGTGTCCCCCTCTGTCATTCAAATGGTTTGTCCTAATTTTCTCCCAGAATGCATTGCTCCTACACAAAATATTTCAAAACCAACTTGACTTAAAAAACAAACCACTTTCCTTGTCTTATTTCATGTGAAAGACATAGGGAACACATTATAAACACCACCTAGTTTGTTATGAGACAAAATTCTGAAATGCGATTTTTTATATACTCAAGTTTGAAATAAAAAATTATCTGAAGCATAAATACTGAAAAAAAAAATTGAAAAAAATATTTATACATTATATTCCAATAAAATAATGGATAAAATCGCAGTAATATTCCTCTAAAATATTAGGTTGTCTGTAAATAAAATCATAAGCTGGTGTTATTCAGGAAAAGGTTAATTGCTTATGTTTTTTAATAATTCCCTATACTATAATATTGAACCTACACCCTATATCCTAGGGTTATCCTTAATTAACCATTTGAATGCTAGAGGTGTCTGTAATATCTTAGAGGTTAATAGCAATTTTTGCTCTCATTCAAAATAAAGCTGAAATTAAAAGAGGTCAGCACACTGAATATTATTGCCCTTTACATGCTGTTAGTCTTCTATATCACAGTGCACATACACTGCAAAGCTATTTAGTGTTAAGAAGTGTAGGAATCTGGATCAAACCAAATTCACCTTAATAGGGGATGGGAAGTTAAGTATTTAGAGATTTAAAATGAGCTTTACATATTCTACCAACCTCATGCTGAAGAGTTGCATTGACAATGAAACAGCTGTCCATGAGTGGTTCACTGTTGCCTATCGCCAACACCCGGGGGAGATTAATGCTTGTAGTGGTTCCGGCCACTGCATAACACCGGTGAGGTTAGAGAAGCACAGTATTCCTAACGGAAGGCACTTCCTCTGGCGGCGGCGAAGGCTTCCATCTGACGCTGATTCGCCAACATCCGTGGGAAATTAATGCTGGTTGGGCTCCGCCCCTTCCTAACTCCGGTGAGGTAGAAGACGCTCAGAAGCCCTTTTGGGAAGGCACACTCTGCGGCGGCGGCAAGAGCTCTGAAGGGAACAATCTACAAGCCGAAGCTTGTGAAAGCAATCGCTAAACGGTGAATTTGTGGAAGCTGCTGAAGCACTCTGCGGCGCACGAACAAAGACTATGCAGGAAACTCCCCTCCAGGAAACCAGCACGGTCCTAAGTTTGGCGCAGCTGAAGCTACATCTAATCGGTGACGGGGCTGTGCGTAATCAGTGTATTTGTGGAAACTTGCGAAAGCTCTTGGTAGCGCACAAAGACTGCGCAGGAACTTCACCTCAAGGAATCTTGTGCACTTGAAGTTAGGCATAGCCTGAACCACAAGTAAGGGACCACTCAAGAATAGTTGCTCCTAAAAGGCGTATACGTGAAACGGCGGAAACACCGGTAGAGCTGCACAGAGACACTGCGCAAGGCACATCCTTACAAGGAAACTTGCGTAGCAAAATCTGATAAAGCTGCAGAAGGAATTGTCAAAGAAAGACCAGTTACAATTCAGAAAACGGCGAATACGCCAGAAGCAGAGCAAAGACACAGGCTCCGACACAAGGCTCTGAAAGAGGGAAAGATGGCAACCTGTGTACCCATAAAGACCTCTACAGACCTTCAAGCAGACACTAAGGAGAAGAGCCCCCAGAATGCCGCAGTACGAGGAGCCAGGGTAGCCAGCAGCAATACAGTGGAGCAGGCGGACACGGCAACCAAACTCAGAAGCGAAGGCACGATGGTTGACTCAGTTCAGAACTCCGGCATCGGAAGTAGTCAACCCAAGTCCAGTAATGGAAATGGAGCAGACAACAGACGCAGCCCAGGGAGGGTACCCAACCTAGAACCATGGATGAGGCAGACTGTGGTGATGAAGTTGAAGGAAGTAGAAGGCTGGACCCCTGCTCTGGACTGTGAGACTTTCAGCAAAGAAATGGTGCTGGACCGCGGCTTCTCCGTAGCGGAGACGTTAAGCATACAGAATCTCCTGGGCGGTATTTTCTACATCACCTTTATCTCTATGAATGTGTGCAAGTGGTATTGGGACATGGTGCAGACAAAGAGACATGAACCCCCCTTCTCCCGCTTTTTGGGCAACTGCCCTATTCAAAGAGAAGAGAGGCGGGTAACTGTCTCAATGAGAATTCCACACACACCAGGACACGTCATCTCTGCGTTCCTGAAGCGGTTCTGCACGGTGGTAAGAGAGCCCTCCCAGATAAAGAACAGACATGGCTTCTGGACAGGAAAATGGTCCCTTGTTGTGCGCCTCAGACAGGTCAAGGGATCTCCAGATGGGTTGCAACATCTACCCCCAAATTTCACCCTAGGCAACTCTGCAGGCATCCTCTTTTATCAGGACCAGCCCCAAACATGCAGGAAGTGCTGCCAGACTGGACATCAGGGGAAAGACTGCAAGGAGAGTGCATGCAAAAACTGTAGAGTGGCAGGGCATGAAAGAAAGGACTGTCCAAGGAAGATGACCTGCAACCTCTCTGGAGAAGCCAATCATACATTTAAGGATTGCCCACAGAGAGCAAAAAGCTAAGCAGCAGCGGCAGGAAAAGGCCTCCAAAAAGCTGGTCCCCCACCAAAATTACCTGGTAGCAAAAAGAAGGAAACCACCGCACCAGAGAAAACTTCAGTGGCTAAGACTGAAACTCCCCAGACCCCCTCCCCTCTCTTCCAGGCGGCAGTGAAACTGGCCCTCCCAGTTTCCTCACACCTTGTTACGGTTTTCTGACACTCAGACCAGGGTATGAAGTAAAAACAAAGTTTTATTGAATCAGGATGATAAACAGTGCCCCTAGGGGCAAGCACAGGTAAAAATAGTATTGAGAAATACAGACAAAGTAAGTGTAATACAAGCTAGGAATATATATACAAATATAGACTGGGAATAACCCCAAAGGGTTAACAGGAGCAACTGGAGTAACTCAGTCTTAGATTGGCCAACGCCCAGGATATGACAACAGTCTCTGGATAACAGTCTCTGAATGTAGAGAAAGGAGTAAAGTGTGTACACTGAATCACTCTCTAGGTAGAAACAGGGAGCACCCCTATTGCACTGAGCTGAGCCAATACCACCACCGTGGGCGAGGAGGAATGCTACTGCCAAAGCTGAAGTAACCAGAATAGGAATCGCCCTTAACGAGACTAGATAGCAACCATGCGTGTGCCAACTGGGTTGTGCCAAGACACCCTTAGGATGCCAAGACAGACAGTTGCTGCACAAGCTACTATGAGCCGAAGCACTGGGAAGTGCAGGAGATAACGTACACCCTGAGCGTATGTGAGCCGAAGCCAGGACACCCTTCCGATGTCACACAGAATCCTTACTGCAAGAGCGGATAGACTACCGACGCCAGCCTGCGTGGTCATGGTGCACCCCGAACACCGGACAGGCAGAGCTCTGCAAGGAATAGTATGGCGTGTATTGAAGGCTCAGAGAGTAGTGGCTCAGGGTAAACAGAGGCTTGGCAGGCAATATAAGAGACACATAACCGGAGACTACTGGCACTGCACGGGTTAATCTGGTACATACAGGAGAGCACAGCTCAGCAGATAGTGGATGGCAAAGCAACCTCAGGCTACAGCTAGAAGAGCGAGAGAGGATCAGCGAGATACTAAACAGTTCAGAATGTCGCTGGAGCGACCAGAGTAACACTGGAACACTGGAACAGCACACCGGACAGGAGCGACAACCGGAACTGGATAGATACAGCAGCAGGAACATGAGCCGGAGAATGGAGCAATCACGGAGCAGGATCATCAGCCAGAACCGGGTCAATCACGGAGCAGGGTCGTCAGCCAGAACCGGGTCAATCACGGAGCAGGGTCGTCAGCCAGAACCGGGTCAATCACGGAGCAGGATCAGAAGAGGAGTCAGACAAGCCGGGTCGGTACACAGGAGACACTGGAACTCAGCAACGAGGCGCAGGATCAGGAACACCACGAAAGGGCCACTGACAAGTGCCCAAGAGCCAGTATAAAAAGGAACATCCTAGGCGGGCCAATCAGCCTCCTCCAATGCAAAGGTAACACAGTCACAGATTGACAGGGAATCACGGGGACCGTGATACACCTTCACTAATCCTCACACCTCTTCTAAACCTCTCCCCTCCCAGCCCTCTTCTAAACCTCTCTCCTCTGACACCTCCTCTGAAACTAACACCTCCCCACAGCTCTCCACTAATCCCCCTGAAGCAGCTATAACAACCTCCCCAGCTGCCTCAGATTCCTTCCCTCCCTTGTCTTCTGTTTCTTCTCTTTCAGGCCCACCTTTGAAGGAGCAATTAAATAAAAAATCTGGGAAAAGGAAAAAAGACAAGGAGGAGAGCCCTGATAAAGGCACCAGACAGAAAAGAGTGCCTCCAAAGGACAACACCCTCCCTGAGACAAAAGTGGACAGCAACATAGGGGGCATGGAAAAAGCAGTGAGCCCCCCTGGACGCCCAGCCTTAGAGGGAAAAGGACAGTATTATGCTGACATCCTGGACTTCTTGGAGTCTATCCTACAGACTGATGAACCTCCAGACTGGGGAGGAGGAGGAGGAGGGGAGAACCCAACGGTGGAGAGTGGTAACTAGTGTCACTGTCTATATGTCCTATCTAACCTATTCTTCTCCCAACTAATGGCATCTCTTTCAGCATTTACCATTAATGTGAGGAGCATTAGGGACCAGTACAGGCGACAGGGAATACTAACTTTTCTCTCTTCCCATGGAAGCGATATATATATATGTTGCAGGAATGTGCCTTACCTTTTTCTCAATCCTACAGGCATCTCATGAGGCAATGGCCCCATGGCCCCTCGTACTGGTCGGGTGGGGGCAGCACTAAGTCTGCAGGTGTAGCCATTTTGATCAGAGGGGGGCGGTTCGTTTTGGAGTCTGTCCAGGAGCTAGTCTGCGGCAGACTTCTTGTCGTAGATGGCTCCTGGGCAGGTGAGCCTGTGCGGCTCATCAACATGTATGCCTCCCCTGAGAGAAATGAGCGACTGGAGCTTTTCCAGCACCTGCGGACCCAGCTCGCTACCACCCGGGCAGTGGTGATGGGTGGGGATTTTAACTGCCCAATTGAGGAGGATGGGCGCAGCTCCGGCCATAATGCAAAGCTGGATAAAACATCCAGGTTACTGATAGAGATGGTCAGGGAGGCATCCTTGCAGGACGCGGTGGGCTCCATTGGGGCGGGCTCCGTTAATTATACTTGGAGCCACCCCAATGGCTCAACGTGTTCTCGGATTGACTTCCTGTTCACCTCTAGAACAGTAGAGCACAAGTGGCACTCTATGGTCCCCTGCTATTTCTCTGACCACAGGGCCATTCACTTCCAAGAGGTCCTGGGCAAAGGGTTTCCTCCCAGTCCAGGCTCCTGGAAGTTGAACTGTGCCCTGCTGGAAAGAGAGGAGATTGTAGAGGAGCTGCGGGGTGCTTATAAAACGTGGAAACTAGATAAAGTGTACTTCCCCACTGTGGCCCAGTGGTGGGAGTTTATGAAAGTTAAATTCCACAGTTTCTTTCAGGCAAAAGGCAGATGCCGGGAGTGCGAGAGGAGGAGTGAACTCAGGAGACTTCAAAGGAAACTGCACTCCCTGCAGGACCTCCAACTCTGTGGCTGGGATGTGAGAAAGGAGCTGGATGAGACCAAAGAGGGCCTGAAAAGGCACTTTGAGGAGGAGTCCAGACGCATTATCTTCCGTTCCAAGGAGGAATACCTGGAGAAGGGTGAGAAATGTAACTCTTTTTTTTTCAGGAAGCTACACTCTGCACACACTCCCCTGATAGAACTGAGGGACAGAGATGGCAGAATCCAAGAGGGGAAGGAAGGGGTCATGAAAGTGGTCACAGACTTCTACAGAGACCTCTACTCCCCCAAAGACACAGACACAGACCAAGCTGATAAGTTCCTGTCAGGTATCACTAACTCTGTTGATCCTGCAGGTAGAGCAGCTATGGACTCCCCCCTGGCATTGGAGGAGCTGTTCTCTGCTGCCAGATCCTTCAAGTCGGGCAGGACCCCAGGCTGTGATGGTGTTACGGTTTTCTGACACTCAGACCAGGGTATGAAGTAAAAACACAGTTTTATTGAAAATAAAACAAGGCCCCTAGAGGCCAGCACATAAATAGCAACAATGGCAAAAATAACAAAGAGAATGCACACAATGATAATGACAAGTGCTAGAATAGATAGGGAATTTTCCCCAAAGCGTTAAAGACTGAAATGGGTGAGATATACAAGATTGGCCAACGCCCAGGATAAATAGCAGTCTCTGGAACACAGTCTCTCAATAGCAGGATAGTGGACACAGTCTCTCAATAGCAGGATAGTGGAGTAACTGCACTGAATACACTCTCAAGTTGATATACTAGAGCCCAAAGTCCAGAGCTGAGCTGGTACCCACGCCTGGGGCTACAGAGGAGTGCTATTGCCACGATGTAATGATCAGAACCGAAATCGCCCTTGACTAGAAAAGTAATAACCCTGCATGTGCCACTAGGATATGCCCATACACCCCTTGGGTGCTGTACTGATGGTAACTGCACAAGCTGTAATAGAGCCAATGTTCTCTGGAGTGCAATGGGAATGTACCTTCAACGTCTGTGGCCCTGAGCCAGAGAATGAACATGAACTGACAAGGCTCTGATGGAATAGAGACACACAGAAGCACTCAGAGTAACAGGCTATGTCAGAGAAATGTATGCTTGGCAAGAAGTATCGGAGGCACCAGACCGGAGACTACAGGCACTGCAAGGGTTAAATGGTTCTGTACACACGCGAGTACCTTGGCAGCCAACAGCAGGCAAAGCAACCTCAGGCTACAGCTACTGACAAGTGAGAGGAACAGTGAGTCGCTATTACAGTTCAGAATGTCGCCGAGCGACTGGAATGACGCAGGAACACAGGACCAGCAGGCAGAACCGGAACGGTAACTGGAACAGCAGACAGGCCGGCACCGCAACCGGAACAGCAGGCAGAACCGGAACGATCACTAGAACAGCAGACAGGCCGGTACCCGCAACCGGAACAGCAGGCAGAACCGGAACGATCACTGGAACAGGAGACAGGCCGGCACAGCAACCGGAACAGCAGGCAGAACCGGAGTGGTAACTGGAA
The DNA here is from genome assembly GCA_037306005.1 of Rhinophrynus dorsalis. Classification (NCBI taxonomy): domain Eukaryota; kingdom Metazoa; phylum Chordata; class Amphibia; order Anura; family Rhinophrynidae; genus Rhinophrynus; species Rhinophrynus dorsalis. Next base: position 67,287,390 of record CM074728.1, on the reverse strand, counting down.
CAGCAGAAAGGTCAGGAGCAATGCTGGAACAGAGGCAGGCCGGAAACAATCACAGAGCAGGGTCATCAGCCAGAGCCGGGTTGAATCACGGAGCAGGGTCGTCAGCCAAAGCCGGGTCAAATCACGGAGCAGGGTCGTCAGCCAAAGCCGGGTCAAATCACAGAGCAGGGTCGTCAGCCAAAGCCGGGTCAAATCACGGAGCAGAATTAGGAACAGAGTCAGACTAGCCGGGTCGGTACACAGAAGACACTGGAATATGGCAACAAGGCGCAGCAACTGGAACACCACGAAAGGGCAACTGACAATTGCCCAAGCTCCAGCATATAACGGCACATCCTGGGCGGGCCAATCAGTCTCCACCAATGCACAGGTACATCATGATAGATTGACAGAAAGACACGGGGACCGTGATAGTACCCCCCTCTCAAAGACCTCCTCCCCTGCTGGGGGGTCTGGGTTTCTGCGGAAATTTGGAGTGGAAGTTGCGCAACAAACGTGGAGCATGGAGGTCCCTATGGTCAACCCAAGAGTGCTCCTCAGGTCCATACCCTTTCCAGTGGACCAAATATTGCAACTTGCCTCTAAATTTCCTGGAGTCAATGATACTCTGAACTTCGTATTCTTCTTGGCCCTGCACCTCCACCGGCCCAGGAACCACCGGAGTGGTAGTATAGCGGTTGCAAACCAAAGGTTTTAACAATGACACATGGAACACATTGTGAATACGCATATTGTTAGGAAGTTCCAAAGCGTATGCCACAGGATTGATTTTGCGAATAATTTTAAATGGTCCAATGAACCGGGGGGCCAGCTTGTTCGAAGGCACTTCCCCAACCTGGAAGGAAACCGCTGGCCGTCGTCTGCGATTGGCATGCCGCTGATGTCTGTGGAAGGACTGACTGAGGGACCTTTGCACCTGTGCCCAAGTGGAGCGGAGCTGCTCCATGTGCTCATCCAGAGCCGGAATCTGTTGGGACTGAAATGAGTCTGGGAGCAGACAGGGTTGGAACCCATAATTAATAAGGAACGGAGAGCTCCCAGACGATGAATTAACCGCACAGTTCCTGGCGAACTCTGCCCACGGCAACAGGTTGGCCCAGTTATCATGATGATCAGTCACAAAGCAGCGTAAAAACTGCTCCAGTCCCTGATTGGCACGCTCAGCGGCTCCGTTGGTCTGGGGATGGTAGGTGGAGGAAAAGGACAATTGAATGCCCATCTGGCCACAGAAAGCCCTCCAGAATCTCGACACGAATTGACTCCCCCGGTCGGACACTATCACTCTAGGCACCCCGTGCAAGCGGAATACTTCTCTGGCAAAAATTAATGCCAACTCCTGGGCCGAGGGAAGGCCAGAAAGGGGCACGAAGTGAGCCATTTTTGAGAACCTATCCACCACCATAAGGATGAAAGTATAGCCCTTAGAACTAGGCAGCTCTCCCAAGAAATCTATAGAAATGTGGGACCAAGGACGGTCACCATTAGGCACAGGTTGGAGCAGTCCCACTGGGAGATGCCTAGGAGTTTTGGCACGGGCACAGGTGTTACAAGCATCAGTGAATGCAGAGCAGTCGGCCTTCAGAGAGGGCCACCAGAATGTTTGAGATAAGGACCATGCCAACTGATCTCTGCCAATGTGCCCAGCTGCCTTGGAGGAGTGATAGGTCTCAAGTAATTTGGCACGGAAAGGCTCATCCACAAAACACTTGCCAACAGGGGTTTCCGGAGGTGCATGCCCTTGAGATGCCAAGATCTGCTCTCCCAGTGGCGAAGTGATGCTGGTACGAATAGTAGCCAGAATCCTATCGGGCTGAATTATGGGGACCGGGGCCTCATCCCTCTCAATGTCTGTGCAGAATTGTCTCGACAAGGCATCGGCCTTAATATTCTTGGAGCCCGGCAGATAAGACACTATGAAATTAAATCTGGACAGAAATAGAGCCCATTGAGCCTGGCGAGATGACAGCCTTTTGGCCTCGGACAAGTAAATTAAGTTTTTATGGTCCGTGAGGATTAATACTGGGGTCCTTGTGCCTTCCAGAAGATGCCGCCATTCTTTTAACGCCAAGATGATAGCCAATAACTCCCTATCACCAATTTCGTAATGGCTCTGGGCACTAGACAGTTTTTTGGAAAAGAATCCACATGGCCTCAAGTTACCCCCTTCCTTAGGGCGTTGGGAGAGAACTGCCCCTACCCCAAACTCGGAGGCATCAACCTCTAGTGTGAACGGTAGGGCTGGGTTAGGGTGGGATAATATAGGAGCAGATGCAAACGCCTTCTTGAGGGTTTCAAAGGCCATCTCAGCTGCTTCAGACCATTGAGAGGGATTCGCACCCTTATGCGTCAGGTCAGACAATGGTTTAGTAATGGTAGAAAAGTTCTGAATAAATTTTCTGTAATAGTTGGCGAAGCCTAGGAACCTTTGAATCGCCTTTAACCCCTTGGGTCTTGGCCAACGTAGGACTGCGGCCAACTTCTCTTGGCCCATGGCAATGCCATCCTTAGATATGACAAAACCCAAGAAGGGTACTTGGGAACAATGAAATTCACATTTCTCTAGTTTGCAGAACAACTTGTTTTTGCGTAATGTGAGTAAAACTTCGGTCACATCCTGGATGTGTTGGGTTAAACTAGCAGAATGGATCAATATATCGTCCAGGTACACGACCACACATGATTGTAACAAGTGGCGGAGGATGTCGTTAATGAATTCTTGGAATACGGCAGGTGCATTACATAATCCGAATGGCATCACAAGATATTCGTAGTGGCCTGACCTAGTATTGAATGCCGTCTTCCACTCATCACCGGCCCTGATTCTTATTAGGTTGTAGGCGGCACGTAGATCGAGTTTTGTAAAGATAGAGGAGCCTTTCAACCTGTCAAATAACTCTGTGATGAGTGGAATGGGATACGCATTTCTGGACATTAACTTATTGAGTCCACGGTAGTCAATACACGGTCGTAACTCGCCACTCTTCTTCTTTACGAAGAAGAACCCTGCACCTGCCGGGGAGGATGATTTACGAATAATCCCTCGTTTGAGGGCATCCTCAATGTATTCATCCATGGCCCTAGTCTCCTCACAGGACAATGGGTATGTCCTACCCCTCGGTGGCACCACTCCCTGGGGCAGATCAATAGCGCAATCATATGCCCGATGCTGTGGTAATGCGCTGGCCTCACCCTTACTGAATACGTCGCAGAAGTCGCTGTATTCTGCTGGCACAGAAGGAGAGGTACACAATATCCTGATAGGATGAGACAGACAGTTATCAGAGCAATAATTGGACCATGACTTAATCTCACAAGTTTGCCAGTCAAACTGGGGATTATGCAACATTAACCAAGGGAACCCCAGAATGACTGCATGGTGTGGTGAATTAATAATCTGAAAATGAACCTCCTCCTTATGGAGGGCCCCAACTGACATACAGAGTAGAGTAGTCTCCATGGTAACCAGAGCTGGTTCGAGGGGTCTGCCATCAATATCCTCAATGGCTAGCGGAGTATCTCTTTTAGACAAAGGAATATTATGTCTTTCTGCAAATGCTCGATCCATGAAATAGCCTGCTGCGCCAGAATCTACCAGGGCTAGTACCTCCACAGCTTGGTCGCTTAGGAGAAAACTCACCGGAATGGTGGGTTTCTTGTAGTCAGTATCTGAGGACGGTTGTACACCACCTAGGGACTGTCCCCCAAGGTACCCTAGGTGCGTGCGTTTCCCGGACGTACCGGGCAAGTATTTAATAGGTGCCCTTTCTTGCCACAATATAGGCATAACCCATGTCTTTTGCGATGAGCCCTCTCCTCCTTAGACAACCTGGTAAAGCCAATCTGCATAGGCTCTCCTGTCTCAAACGCCCGGTCAGGAGGAATGGGAGGAGAGGGTGGGTTAAAAGACCTCTCGTGCCCATAGATCTTGGAACTAGCCCTCTTAGTTAATCGCCTCTCACGCATGCGAGTGTGAATGAGTATTACATAATTTATAAACTCATCCAGCTCACCAGGCACCTCCCTGGCAGCAATTTCATCCTTAATGGAGTCGGATAGGCCCTGTGAAAAGGCTGCCAGGAGTGCCTCATTATTCCAGGCTACTTCAGCTGCTAGAATCCGAAATTCTATAGCATACTCTGTCACAGTGCGGTCGCCCATTTGCATTACCATCAATTTTTTTGCCGCAGAGATAGCTCGCCCAGGTAACTCAAATACTCTGCGAAACTGTTTGACAAACTCGGTAAAGTTTTGAGTACAGGGTTTAGCCTGCTCCCATAAAGGATTAGCCCATGCCAGGGCTTTGCCAGTTAGTAGAGATATCATGACCCCCACCTTGCTACGGTCATTTGGGAAAGCATGGGGTGTGAGTTCTAGGAATATCTCTAGTTGATTCAGGAAACCTCTGCAGAGAGTGGGTTCACCATCGTATCTTAATGGTAACGGCGCCGCCGCCGTAAAACTACGAGAGAGTGCCAACAATTGCCCAGTATTATTATCCGGTGTCATAACTGGGGGGACCACTGGATTTTGATTCGGTTTCTCAAGGTGTACCGTACGTTCAAGCAAGGTTTGCATGGCCAGTGCCAATTGGTCTAGGCGTTGCTCGTGAACATCCATCCTCCAGTGGAGGTTCTGTGTATTACTGTCACTTTTCCCATCTGAGGTCATGGCCCTTTCGTACTGTTACGGTTTTCTGACACTCAACCAGGGTATGAAGTAAAAACACAGTTTTATTGAAAATAAAACAAGGTCCCTAGAGGCCAGCACATAAATAGCAACAATGGCAAAAATAACAAAGAGAATGCACACAATGATAATGACAAGTGCTAGAATAGATAGGGAATTTTCCCCAAAGGGTTAAAGACTGAAATGGGTGAGATATACAAGATTGGCCAACGCCCAGGATAAATAGCAGTCTCTGGAACACAGTCTCTCAATAGCAGGATAGTGGACACAGTCTCTCAATAGCAGGATAGTGGAGTAACTGCACTGAATACACTCTCAAGTTGATATACTAGAGCCCAAAGTCCAGAGCTGAGCCGGTACCCACGCCTGGGGCTACAGAGGAGTGCTATTGCCACGCTGTAATGATCAGAACCGAAATCGCCCTTGACTAGAAAAGTAATAACCCTGCATGTGCCACTATGATATGCACATACTCCCCTTGGGTGCTGTACTGATGGTAACTGCACAAGCTGTAATAGAGCCAATGTCCTCTGGAGTGCAATGGGAATGTACCTTCAACGTCTGTGGCCCTGAGCCAGAGAATGAACACGGACTCACAAGGCTCTGATGGAATAAGAGACACACAGAAGCACTCAGAGTAACAGGCTATGTCAGAGAAATGTGTGCTTGGCAAGAAGTATCGGAGGCACCAGACTGGAGACTACAGGCACTGCAAGGGATAAATGGTTCCTTACACACGTGAGTACCTTGGCAGCCAACAGCAGGCAAAGCAACCTCAGGCTACAGCTACTGAGAAGTGAGAGGAACAGTGAGTCGCTATTACAGTTCAGAATGTCGCCGAGCAACTGTAATGACGCAGGAACACAGGAACAGCAGGCAGAACCGGAACGGTAACTGGAACTGCAGACAGGCCGGCACCGCAACCGGAACAGCAGGCAGAACCGGAACGATCACTGGAACAGCAGACAGGCCGGTACCGCAACCGGAACAGCAGGCAGAACCGGAACGATCACTGGAACAGCAGACAGGCCGGCACAGCAGCCGGAATAGCAGGCAGAACCGGAGTGGTAACTGGAACAGCAGAAAGGTCCGGAGCAATGCTGGAACAGAAGCAGGCCGGAAACAATCACAGAGCAGGGTCATCAGCCAGAGCCGGGTCGAATCACGGAGCAGGGTCGTCAGCCAAAGCCGGGTCAAATCACGGAGCAGGGTCGTCAGCCAAAGCCGGGTCAAATCACGGAGCAGAATCAGGAACAGAGTCAGACTAGCCGGGTCAGTACACAGAAGACACTGGAATATGGCAACAAGGCGCAGCAACTAGAACACCACGAAAGGGCAACTGACAATTGCCCAAGCTCCAGCATATAACGGCACATCCTGGGCGGGCCAATCAGTCTCCACCAATGCACAGGTACATCATGATAGATTGACAGAAAGACACGGGGACCGTGATAGTTGGTCTCCCAGCTGAATTTTATATAAAGCTGTGGGACCTCATAGGCCTGGACCTGCTTGAACTATACGAGGAGATGGTGGCGGAGGGCAGAATGCCTCCGACGCTAAGGGAGGGGATAATCACGATCTTGTATAAACAGAAGGGAGAGAGATGCGACCTTAAAAATTGGCGGCCCATCTCTCTCCTGAATGTGGACTACAAGATCCTCACCAAGGTACTAGCCAACAGGCTAAAGAGGGTCATTGGTCAGATTGTTCACCCAGACCAAACCTGCGGCATTCCTGGTCGCAGAATAGCAGATAACCTTGCCCTAATCAGAGACACAGTCCACTATATCAGAGACCGCCGTATAAAGGCAGCCCTGGTCAGCCTTGATCAGGAGAAGGCCTTTGACCGTGTCTCTCACAAATTCATGGGCAGGGCACTGCGCAGATTTGGGCTGGGAGAAATGTTCTGTTCATATGTTAACCTAATGTACATTGACATTTTCAGTACGGTGATGGTGAACGGCTGGAAGACTGACTCCTTTCCAGTACTTTCTGGGGTCAGACAAGGTTGCCCTCTCTCACCTCTCCTTCTTGTCTGTTGTATAGAGCTCTTCGCTGTATGCATGAGACGGAATCCAGAGATCAGGGGGATCACTGCACCAATACGTGGCAGACAAGAGGCAAAGTGCTCGCTGTACATGGACGATGTAACGATCTTCTACTCTGACCAGCAATCAGTGAAAGAGCTCGTCCAGACATGCGAGGACTTTGGCAAAGCTTCGGGTGCAAAAGTCAACTGCGGGAAGTCAGAGACAATGCTCTTCAGGGAGTGGCACCTGTCTTCTGACCCCTTCCCTTTCCCCATCAGGACAGGCCTCATCGAAATCCTGGGAGTCTGGTTAGGTGGAAAAGGTGCATATCACGGTCCCCGTGTCTTTCTGTCAATCTATCATGATGTACCTGTGCATTGGTGGAGACTGATTGGCCCGCCCAGGATGTGCCGTTATATGCTGGAGCTTGGGCAATTGTCAGTTGCCCTTTCGTGGTGTTCCTGTTGCTGCGCCTTGTTGCCATATTCCAGTGTCTTCTGTGTACCGACCCAGCTAGTCTGACTCTGTTCCTGATTCTGCTCCGTGATTTGACCCGGCTTTGGCTGACGACCCTTCTCCGTGATTTGACCCGGCTTTGGCTGACGACCTTGCTCCGTGATTCGACCCGGCTCTGGCTGATGACCTTGCTCCGTGATTGCTTCCGGCCTGCCTCTGTTCCAGCATTGCCCCGGACCTGCCTGCTGTTCCAGTCACCGCTTCGGCCCTGCCTGCTGTTCCGGTTGCTGTGCCGGCCTGTCTGCTGTTCCAGTTACTGCTCCGGTTCTGCCTGCTGTTCCGGTTGCTGTGCCGGCCTATCTGCTGTTCCCGTGATCGTTCCGGTTCTGCCTACTGTTCCGGTTGCGGTGCCGGCCTGTCTACTGTTCCAGTTACCGTTCCGGTTCTGCCTGCTGTTCCTGTGTTCCTGCGTCATTCCAGTCGATCGGCGACATTCTGAACTGTAATAGCGACTCACTGTTCCTCTCACTTGTCAGTAGCTGTAGCCTGAGGTTGTTTTGCCTGCTGTTGGCTGCCAAGGTACTCGTGTGTGTACAGAACCATCTAACCCTTGCAGTGCCTGTAGTCTCCGGTCTGGTGCCTCCGATACTTCTTGCCAAGCATACATTTCTCTGACATAGCCTTTTACTCTGATTGCTTCTGTGTGTCTCTTATTCCATCAGAGCCTTGTCAGTCCGTGTTCATTCTCTGGCTCAGGGCCATAGACGTTGAAGGTACATTCCCATTGCACTCCAGAGGACATTGGCTCGATTACAGCTTGTGCAGTTACCATCAGTACAGCACCCAAGGGGTGTATGTGCATATCATAGTGGCACATGCAGGGTTATTACTTTTCTAGTCAAGGGCGATTTCGGTTCGGATCATTACAGCATGGCAATAGCACTTCTCTGTAGCCCCAGGCGTGGGTACCGGCTCAGCTCTGGACTTTGGGCTCTAGTATATCAACTTGAGAGTGTATTCAGTGCAGTTACTCCACTATCCTGCTATTGAGAGACTGTGTCCACTATCCTGCTATTGAGAGACTGTGTTCCAGAGACTGCTATTTATCCTGGGCGTTGGCCAATCTTGTATATCTCACCCATTTCAGTCTTTAACCCTTTGGGGAAAATTCCCTATCTATTCTAGCACTTGTCATTATCATTGTGTGCATTCACTTTGTTATTTTTGCCATTGTTGCTATTTATGTGCTGGCCTCTAGGGGCCTTGTTTTATTTTCAATAAAACAGTGTTTTTACTTCATACCCTGGTTTGAGTGTCAGAAAACCGTAACAGTGCAGCCCTGAAATGTTGGGATGAAAGACTAGCAAAAGTCAGACAGAAATTTGGACTATGGAGCCTCAGGGACCTCACCATAGAGGGAAAAATACTGGTACTGCAGAATGAGATCCTTCCAGTTCTGCAGTATATGGCCCAAGCTTGGCCACCCTTGGCAACAATTTGCAGAGCCATCACAAGGGCAGTGTTTCACTTCATCTGGGGCTCCAAAATGGATAGAGTGAAGCGTGCAGTTATGTACAAGGAGCCCCACAAAGGAGGAAAGGGGGTGCCAGACATCCCCACCATGTTGCGGGCCTTCTTCGTGTGCAACTGTGTGCGGAGGACTTTAAGAGAGAGCGACCAGGGATCTGCCGGTAATGCCATGTCCCTTTTCTTCCTGATTCCTCTTTGGAGGGGACTTGGTTGGGAGACGTGGGACAGCTCCATCCCTTACAACTGGACTACCCCCTGATTCTGCAAGGATGTTGGTAGATTTGTGAGAGAGAACCAACTGGAGGGTTTTAAACCAGAACTGTGGACCCCAAAGGTCATATATAAGCTCATCAGAGCAAAAGACATTATACAGACAATTTCAGGACTCCCAGCTGCTACTTCCAAGATGGTATGGCAGAACGTGTCATCAGGGAGACTCACCAACAGACACAAGGACACTGCATGGATGGCCATTCAGGGTGGTCTGTCTCTCAGGTCATTCATGCATGCAAGGAACCTATGCAGGTATAGACACTGCCCTAGAGGACGCGTGGCAGAAGAAACTGCCCTGCATGTTTTTTGGCAGTGCCCCTTTGCCCAAGCTCTGTTGGATGACCTGGAAAATGAACTCAAAGACTATGTTCCAAAGAGACACTTGTCGTACCACTCGGTACTGTATGGACTATTTCCAGGGACACACTCGTATGGTGCTATCCAGGAAGCCTGGCGCATCATGTGCTGTGTCAAAGATGCTCTGTGGTTTGCAAGGAATCGTCTGGTGCTGAGGAGAGAACAGGTGACAACACAGGACTGTCGAATACTGATCCACAGTCTGCTAAGAGACTATAACATTTTGGACAGCCCTGAAGAGGAGGACTAGCATCCCCTCCAATGGCCCAATATCACTGTCACCTCCCCTTGGCCCCCTAACGCATGCCCCATATCCCACCCCCCGCGTACACATCCAATCCCCCAGGCGAATGCCCACAGAGACATTAATACAGTGAAATAAAGTGTGGAGTTCAAGAAAGTGATGATACAATAAAGTTCAAATGTACCTGTGTGCTGCCAAAGTGCACTGCATTGCAGGTATTAAGAATGTTATTGTTTTAAATGTATGAATGCACTCTGTATTGGAAAGCATTACTGTACAAAGAAATGTTGTATTGTATTTTCCATGTCAAAATAAACATTATTTAAAAAAAAAAAAAAAAAAAAATGAGCAGCTTGCAAACCCCCTCCTGTCTGAGCCCTTTGGCCCCGGAGGGGGCGGGGTACTGAAGCTCTGCACCTTGCCCCTTGGCAGCCCTCACTCCCCCCTCCTGTCTGAGCCCTTTGGCCCGGGAGGGGGCGGGGTACTGAAGTTCTGCACCTTGCCCCTTGGCAGCCCTCACTCCCCCCCTCCTGTCTGAGCCTTTTGGCCCGGGAGGGGTTGGGGTACTGAAGCTCTGCATCTTGCCCCTTGGGCAGCTGCACCCCCCTCCTGTCTTTGGACAGTTTGGAGGGGGAGGGGGAATTGATGCTGTGCACCATGCCCCATGGCTGCTCTCCCCCCTCCTGTCTGAGCCTTTTGGCCCGGGAGGGGTTGGGGTACTGAAGCTCTGCATCTTGCCCCTTGGGCAGCTGCACCCCCTCCTGTCTTTAGACATTTGGAAGGGGGTGGGGGTACTGATGCTCTGCACCATGCCCCATGGCTGCTCTTCCCCCTCTCCTGTGTTTGGAGGGGGAGGGGGTACTGAAGCTCTACACCTTGCCCCACGGGCTGCCTTAACCCCCTTTCCAGTCTTTTGGCCGGAGAGGGGGCGGGGTACTGAAGCTCTACACCTTGCCCCACTGGCTGCTCTTGCCCCCCCTCCCCTTTTTCAACTTTGTGTACAAACAATAATAGATGTGCTAATACGTTTCAAAGAAGCTCTCTGTCCTTCTCCTGGGGAGAACAGAAATATTCTTCCCCTGTCAGTCTCCTTTTATCACTTCTCATATTATCCACTTCATTACCAAGTGGAAATGCACCATCTCCTTGTATATCATACGTAGCAAAGAAATAATAAACAATACATAGTAAAATAATATTAAAATCAATTAAATAACATTTTAACATATATATATATATATATATATATATATATATATATGTGTAATATATATATATATATATATATAAATATAAATGAATATACTAAAGTAGTTAAAGGGATAGTAATGTTTCACAATAAAAGCAGCACTAATAATCCACATAGTATTTGTGCCTTGGAGATTGTTATTTCAATACTGTCAGAGTTGTAGTTCAAGAGTAATTAAATGATAAACGTATCCTCCTCCTGTCCCTTTTACCTTGTGTAACACTGCTCACCTCAGATGTGGAATCTGGTCACTTGACCAGACAGATCATAGCAAGGAACAATCTTCTTACTGTGAGAACAATGAAAGTCCTGCTGTCATTGACAGGTTTTTCCCTTATCTTAAAGGGATAGTTATGTTTCATAATAAAAGCAGCTCTAATTAATCTTCATAGTATTTGTGCCTTGGAGAGTGTTATTTCAATTCTGTCAGAGTTGTAGTTCAAAAATAATTGAATGTTAAAGTATCCTCGTCCCGCCCCTTTTACTGATGTTACACTGCTCACCTAAGAGCAGCAGGGAGTGTCCAGGTAGATTGCAGACAGGAACAATCTTCAATTAAGATAAGGGAAAAAGTTGAAAAAACTGTCAAAGGGGGCCATAGAATATTGACCCTTGATGTGAGCTGTCTCATCTATGGACTGTATTCCACATCTGAGGAGAGGGGGCTTATACTAGGTAAAAGGGGCGGGAGGGGAAACTTTATCATTCAATTACTCTTGAACTACAACTCTCACAGTATTGAAATAACACTCTCCATGGCCCAAATACTATGAAGATTAATTGGAGCTGCTTTTATTATGAAACATTACTATCCCTTTAATTGAAGATTGTCCCTCTCTGCAATCTGCCTGGACACCACCCTGCTGCTCTAAGCTGAGAAGTTACATCAGTAAAAGGGACAGGAGGGGGATACTTTATCATTCAATTACTCTTGAACTACAAGTCTGACAGTAATGAAATAGCACTCTCTATGGCTCAAATACTATGACGATTAATTGGAGCTGCATTTTTTGACATATTACTATCCCTTTAATATGAGAAGTGTTAACAGGGGACTTATATATACATATCTATCAGCTGCCTGAGAATGGGCTCTATAGTCTGAAACACATCGCATTGTGCATTTTGTTTGGAGATACAGCGTTTGGATTATGCTGTTTGGATTATGAGTACTGGGAGTTTTTTATAATTGTTTTAGTATAGTAAATGCCTGATGATAGTGAATCACTAAATATTAAGTTTAAGGGTCTTGCTATTACTGAACTAAGTTCAGTAATATACCCTTGGGTGTATAACATCAGGTCCAAGAGTTTTAGTCACCATAACATTTTCCAGTCTCTTTTGGACTTTGTCTTCAGTAAGCCATGTACATGATGGAGGGAATTCTGTGATTCTGTCTGTTTGTCCTTAGCCTGCCATTGTTGATTCCTTTGTATATACAGAAGAAAATAATATGTATAAGCCAGGTATCAGTCATAACCTTACCCTCACTAGTTAATTCAGGTCTCATTTTAAAGAGGACCAATATCAACCTTAATCTTTTTGCCCTTTTTGTACTAGTAAAAGTGTTTAGGATTTTTCTTGGTCTCTTTTGCAACACTATTCTCATTTCAATCCTAACTAGCCTAATTGCCCGCTTGCAGATTCTATTACAGTACATAGTTTTTGGTGTTTTATAAAAAAAAGTTTACTGATTCTTGAAGTGGCCAAACTGGAATTCAATGAAATCAAAAATTGGCAGGACTTTTGTAGAATAAACATTAGTGATTAACCCCTTAAGGTCCGACGATCCCGCGGTGTCTGGTCCTTTAAGGACCAGATAGACGAGTTCGACGTGCCGTCCCACGTGACTGATCACATGTGGCGGCACATCGAAAGGAGGACTGAAAGAGATCGCTCCGGTCTTGGAGCGATCAACTTCAGTCCACAGTATTACTCACCGCGCTCCTGCAGGAGTGCTGTGAGTAAAAGTACGTGAAGTACCAGGACCGTCACTGGTCCTTAAGTGCCGGACCAGCGTGACGGTCCGGGTACGTCACAGGACGCGAAGGGGTTAAGGAAACTAGACACAGAAACCAATCTATTTAAAGCTCAGTTACAGTATCACATAAATCAGGTGAGGAGCAGTTTAGTGCTGTGTCTGGAAGACATTTCCCTTACTGTCTGGGATGTTTGAGATAAGAAATTCCCCAGAAGGGACCTCAGGGTACTGGAGGGGAAGCATGTCATGAGGAGGGTTAAGGCATAGAGGAAGTGTGTGTGAGAGGGAGGAATAAAATGGAACTGGTTTAAAGGGATAGTAATACTTTGTTTTATCTTTTTTTTATTTTGTATGCATTAAAAAAACATGAAGAACGATATAAGTCTTATCTCTCAAACCTTTATGGTTTGAGAGATATTCACAAACAAAGTTTCCCCTCCCGTCCCTTTTACCTAGTGTAAGCCATCTCTTCTTAGAGACTGTAAGACCAGACAGATAACAGCAGGGGACAATCTTCTTCCTATGAAAGCAATGAAGGCCCTGCCGCCCCTTGACAAGTTTTTCAGGTTTTTCCCTTATCTTAATTGAAGATTGTGCCTCTCTGCAGTCTACCTGGGCACCTCCCTTCTGCTCTGGCTGAACAGTGTTACATCAGTAAAAGGGGGGGAGGGGGATACTTTAGCATTCAATTACTCTTGAACTACAACTCTGACAGAATTGAAATAACACTCTTCAAAGTCCAAATACTATAATGATTAATTAGAGCTGCTTTTATTATGAAACATTACTATCCCTTTAAAGGCATTAGAGACAGGAAGTGGGCTGTTATGTGGAAGAAGAAAGGACAGAGGAAGCGTCCCTCCCTCCCATCGCTATTATGGTGTGACTGTGTGTCTATGCCCGGCAGATAGTCCTTGCGTGGTTTTCAGAGACTGATAACTGATGTGGTAGGTTAAGGGGTTTTATCCTTGGGCGGAAGCCCTTTTGGAGTTTGCCCCAGACCTAGTTCGCTTCTCGGCCTTTTGGTTAAGATCAAGTTTAGTATCTGTTCTTATCAGTTCTACCTTTTTCTTGAAGTGGATCAAAACACTGTTGCTGACTCGCCAACTCCCGGGGGAGATTAATGCTTGTAGTGGTTCCGGCCACTACATAAACTGGTGAGGATAGAGAAGCACAGTATTCCTAACAGAAGGCACTTCCTCCGGCGGCGGAGAAGGCTTCCATCTGACGCTGATTCGCCAACACCAGGGGGAGATTAATGCTGGTTGGGCTCCGCCCCTTCCTAACACCGGTGAGGTAGATGCCGCTCGGAATCCCTTTTGGGAAGGTACGATCTCCAGTGGCGGAGAGAGCTCCCAAAGGGAATGATCCACAAGCCAAGGCTTGAGGGAGCAAGACGCTGAATGGCGAATTCGTGGAAGCTGCGCAAGCCCTTGACAAAAGAAATGTATGTAACATGATTTGAATATGCAAATAAAGATATTTTCAAACCCATGGGCAGCTTGCAAACCCCCTCCTGTCTGAGCCTTTTGACCCAGGAGGGGTTGGGGTACTGAAGCTCTGCACCTTACCCCTTGGGCAGCTGCACCCCTCTCCTGTCTTTGGACATTTTGGAGGAGGAGGGGGTGTTGATGCTCTGCACCATGCCCCATGGCTGCTCCCTCTTCTCCTGTATTTGGTGGGGGAGCGGGTACTTGCCCCATGGGCTGCCTTAACCCCCTCTACCGTCTTTTGGCCGGAGATGGGGCAGGGTACTGAAGCTCTACACCTTGCCCCACTGGCTGCTCTTGTCCCCCCTCCCATATTTCAACTTTTTGTACAAACAATAATAGATGTGTTAATACGTTTCCAAGGAGCTCTTTCTCCTTCTTCTGGGGAGAACAGTAATGTGCTTCCTCTGTCAGTCTCCTTTTATCACTTCTCATACACAAAGTGCCTATAATATAAAAGTCTTGGAGCCTGCACACAGGGAATACTCATTAAAATAAATAAATAAATACATATATATATATATCTATATATATATATAGATATATATATAGAAAATAGGAATAGGATACACTCATGACAAACGGACAAATGCCTGGGTGCTTGATCAAAATGTAGTAATCACAGCCAAAGAAATCAGCAGTCACAGGACTTCCAACAGACGTTTTCTTAGTAGCTTTATTCAGTGGTCAACGTTTCGGTCCTCACATGGATCTTTATCAAGATGCCATTTTAGTGTTTCCATCCCCCTATAAATACCCAGTGATCTAAAAACATCCAATGAAATTTAACATAAATCCTGTGATAAAAATATCCATAACCAATATTGTGTTTTCACACCACAGGAGATCACAAAGATTTTCCATGTGTGAAATATGTTAAAATATGTTAAAATAAAATCAAGGTACAGAAAAAATCACCAACAAAAAGCTATGTATAATCGAGAGATCATACCTGCGGATCTCCCGCACATTGCAAAGCATCAAAGGTGTTCACATATCGAAACCACACCATTACTATCACAGTCTTCTATCGAAAGAATATCGAATCCATAATTCTTAATCATAAAAATAATGGTCTTGAACCTTGACCAATATTCATACGGGTTAGTTGAGGTCAGGATCTTTTAGTTACCTCGGACCTCACTTGCTCCGTGGGTTTAAACACAGTTGTATCCTATCCAATTGAAATTGAGGTAAAGACGAATATTACATGCTTTTAAGTAATTTGATAGCGGATAAGAATAAGTTTAAAGTAACCAATAAGATACATATATGCCCATATTAGGTACCCATATATCAAATTTGTAACACGTTTGTAACAATTTACAACTTTGTGGCACTTTGTAGAACTGTCCAGTATACCGTTTCTATCCCATATATAACAATTAGTACCAATTGTATCTCTTTGTTATATTACGATATCGTTATTTAATGCATAAATAAATACATATCGGATTCAATGTATATGTCCAAAGGTATGTCCAGGTATATGGAGTAAATGATACATAAGATACATAGACTTGGCCAATGGGAACACCTCACATTATTCAATACACACCCCATAATCAGACCAGTGGTACCGGGAGGACAAAGGCACATATGTAACATGCGGAGACAGACTGGTACTGCCCGGCCCCGTCCTGTCACAATTGTCATCAACTCAACCGGCATGTTAAAATAGCAGGCTAATGCGTAGGGTTCGCA
This sequence comes from Rhinophrynus dorsalis, assembly GCA_037306005.1. Lineage (NCBI taxonomy): Eukaryota > Metazoa > Chordata > Amphibia > Anura > Rhinophrynidae > Rhinophrynus > Rhinophrynus dorsalis. The sequence goes on along the minus strand of CM074728.1, from coordinate 67,271,387 downwards.
TCCCGTATATAGAGATGCGCTACCCCCACATCAACCTACCTAGTCAATTCTTCCACTCTAAGTCCTAGCGGGTGTGTGTCAAACCAATCTAGGCCATTTTTAGACTCAATAATACCAAGTCTGTGAGATATCCATTTCACCGATTATATTAAATGCACACCATACCTGGTCCATCAGTGGGTCTTCCGTATCAAAAATGATCCAAGAAATAATATGAGATAATGGGATTCCAGCCACCTCCACTCACAGTGGATTAGAGTGGCCCTCCCTATATATACCTACATCAAATCCGTGCAGATAGAAAACCAGCGTATTTGAGTGAAATTCCTCACAGAAAGCATCCATAGGAAATGTTCTCATTTAACCCTCCTGGAGCTACTGTATTTAGTCTCCTTATCCAGCGTACTTCCCGTTGTAATAGTAGTCTTCCTCTGTTGCCCCCTCTTGGCGGGACCGCTTCTTGATCAATAATCATACACTGCTTAGATGTCACAGTGTGTTTAAATTGGCCAAAGTGGCGTGCCACGGGTTTATCCGATGTACCTGTACTCAGGGCATCCCGGATGGTCTTCCTATAGTTTGCCATCCTGTCTCTAAATGTAGTGATGGTCTTCCCAATGTATAGCAGAGAACAGAACTCTGTGCACTCAGTGCATTGTGGGATGCATTAATTATACTAGAATGGACTACGGATTACTAGATGCAGTGTATTTTGGCATATATTTATTTCACTGTAAAAAATTAGCAGGCTATAACTGCAGTGCATTGTGGGATACAGTCACGTTAATATAAATAGATAGCAATGTGTAATATGCAACTCTCTTCATGGCATGCATGATTCAGAAGGATGTTGGGACATGGAAGCTCTGCAACTTGTTCCAAGGGCAGCTTGAAACTCCCTCCTCTCTGAGCCTTTTGCCCGGGGAGGGGGTGGGGTGCTGAAGCTCTGCATCTTGCCTCTTGAGCAGCTGCACCCCCTTCCTGTCTTTGGACGTTTAGGAGGGAGAGGGTGGTACTGATGCTATGCCCCAAGGCTGCTTTCCCCCCACCTTCTGTGTTTGGAGGGGGAGGAGGTAAGAAAGCTCTACACCTTGCCCCGTGGGCTGCCATAAACGTCTATCTTGTCTTTTGGCTGTGGAGGAGCCGGGTATTGAAGCTCTACACCTTGCCCCATGGGCTGCCCCAACCCCCCTCCTGTCTTTGGCCTTTTTGGAGTGGGGAGGGGGCGGGGTCCTGGGAGCCACAGAACCCTGAGGAGCGAGGCAACACTACTGGCAAAACCCAGATGCCTGAGAGGCACAGAACCCAGATAGGCAAGGCAAGACTATTGGCACAACCCAGATGCCTGGGAGGCACAGAACCCAGAGGAGCAAGGCAACACTGACCCTAGCACTGGATACCGATAGATCAAGGCAACTCTCATAAGCAAGCCCTAGAACGCTAGGGTTGGATCGTAATACAGTGTAAATATAAATAGGACATGTATATATATGTATGCAACCAGTGTCCCCTCACACTGAGGATGGTAACAACGCAAAGCTGACTCTTGAGCCCAAGGCTACTGCAGTGTGGAATATGCACAACCCTACCTTGACGATCAAGGCACACAAAAGGTCAATATGCCTTCAAGATTCCTGCTCCTCCGTGGGATCTTAACTTGGTTTTGGGCGTTCTTCAGTGCCTTCCTTTTGAGTATTTGGCTACTGTTCCTCTACGCCTGTTGACGTGGAAAACGGCCTTTTTCCTGGCGATTGTGTCTGTCCACCGTGTCGCTGAGTTACATGCTCTGTCCTGTAAACCACCCTATTTGGTGTTTCACAAGGACAAGGAGGTGCTTCGCCCCTCTCAGGAGTTTCTCCCGAAGGTGGTTTTGGACTTCCACATCAATCAGGAGATTGTGGTGCCCTCTTTCTGCCCGACCCCACCTCTGACAAGGAGGGGGATCTCCACTTGTTAGACGTGGCGTGTTGTCTCAAGTTTTATGTACATCACACTCAGTCTATCAGGCAATCTGACGTGTTATTCATCATTCCTGAGGGTCCTAGGGCAGGAAGACCTGCATCCAAGGTGACTATAGCTTCTTGGATCAAGTCCACTATTCATAAGGCTTATGAGCTGAGGAAGAAGCCTGTCCCTTTCAGGGTCACAGTTCATTCTACTCGATCTATTGAGGCCTCTTGGGGGGTCCTTCGGGGTCATGCTCACAGGAGTCTTCTTTCCCTTCACTATCTAGTCAAGTAGTTAGTGTCTCAAATCTTTCTGGAGCTCGTTGGCTAGCTGCAGCCAAGGAGCGAAGGTAGGCTCCACCCCCTACATACAATTCTAGAATTGTTCCCGCCTACAATTAAAGGGCCTCTTATGGACCAAGAGAAAAGGATTTAAAAGGTAAGACTAAAATCCTCTTTTGCTTGTTATGCAATATTATCTCTTTGATAAGCTGATAGCATTTAATAATGGCACATTGTGTATATTGTAACACATTACATGTCCTCTTTGCCTTGAAACTTTCTAAATTTTGAAGAAAATTGGCTGCCCCATAAGGGTTAAAATAAAAATTCCAGGTTTTTTTTAACCCTTTGTGGGCCAGACAGGTATGTAATGCATTGTGCTGCAATGCGTTGGATAACTCCCTGATACCCAGAGTGTTCAAATGAGCTTTCAACCTCTTTAATGTTACATAAGTCTCCAACATATTGCCAAGCAATGTGTTGGAAACCTTTCTAGGATTCATGGGGTTAAAACATCATTTAAATCTGTGCACATTTTGGAAATGTTCATGTGTCCCACTTGGTGCAAATGTTTGCACCCAAATTGCTCCTGAATAGGGCCAATAGACTCCTTTAAACAACAGATTGCTTAGAAATATATTTTTAGTCCATATGTCTTGTATGGGTTATGAACACTAAACTGCATTGACTGTATTACTTTTAATCACACCATTAACACATTGTATATTGTTCACAGTATGTTTGTTTTTACTGTATAGAATTGACAGAAAAATGTTGAGATGTTCTAAAATAAATTGCTTTCAAACTTTGAATCTCGGTTTGTTATGTGTGATTTATTACATCTGACAGCTATTGAAAATATTGAGCAGGGGAGGGCTGGGAACTTGAGGCCTGGGGGGCAAATACAATCTACTAGCCCATTTCTTCAGTCGCTCCTGCCCAGCGTCCCAGCCCATCCCCTTTAGTTACTTTTAATATTGGAATTAATACTGTTAAGTAAGACAAACGAGACCACATAGCCTACAGTTGAAATGCGGCTACTCTAGTGATACCATAAAGCTTACAATTTAAGTACAGAGACATGATTGATACCATAGATCTTACAAGGGAAATGGGTTATGCTGTTAGTGTAGCTCTATTTGGATTTTAGCTCTGTAGTATCATTTGTGTAGTTCCATTTCAATTGTAAGCTATGTGGTATGACTAATGTAGCTCCATTTACAGCAGCAACTGGGAGACTGAGTGAGGCAGTGGCCCAGGCATGTGACCAGCCCGGGGGCAATTGCCCTCCAGGCCAGCCCTCCCCTGATATTGAGAGTGATGTACTAAGAGGAATTGTAGTCATTCGGGGACAAATCAATTGCACCACAGTAGACACAAAATTCCTAATTGATTGAAACAGACATTTTGAATCATTGAATGCTAGAGGGGTCTCCAATGCATTCAGGGGTTAAAGGGACAATAATATTTCATATGTAAATTTGTAAAACATTTCTATATAGTAGGGTTTATCCTCCTGAGTTATACAAGGGTACTCCCAATGCTGAGAGCTGTTTTATTCAAAAGTTATTATAGCTCAAATATGATTTTTTTTTTTTTTTTTTATAGGTGCCATATCTCAATGGCCTGTTGCTACACCATCCTATGGAAATTTACGGTCAACTGACAAGAGAGCAACAACGCAACTGTAACTTTTCAGGCCATCAAAATACTGCACTTAAAAAAATTCAAGTTTGAGCTGCAATAACTTTTGAATTAAACATCTCTCCACCTATAGATAGATATAACATTAATTAAATCATTGGATACTAGGGACGGTTCCAAGGCAGTATTGATGTTTAGAGGGATTTCAATCCTTTATTGTGGTTTACATATTCTGCAAGAGGATAGGTACAGTCAAATTGCCTATACTTTTTTGTTTTATCATCATACTTTTTTTCAGTGATCCTTTTATGTCCCTGACAGTGAGCTGCCAGTATCTGTTTGCAGAGAGCTTTTTATAAGGGAACATGGAATCAGAGTTAGTAAGTGATGCAACATAAAAAAGATACAATGCAAAAAACAAAGCACACAGAGCATCCAGTGCGGCATGGAAACATTGTATTACATCCTGTTTTGATTGGCCAGAAAGCTCTCTGGAAATGGATATCCAAGTAGCTCAATGTCAGGGACATGAAAGTGTAAAATATAGGTGAAGATTTAAAAAAAAAAAAAAAATAATAATAGAAAGTATAGGGAATTTGACTGTAAACATAATGCACTTGCAGAGTAAAAGGTTAGTATTCCTTTAAAGAGATAGTAATGTTTCAAAATAAAAGCAGCTCCAATTAATCTTCATTGTATTTGGGCCATGGAGAGTGTTATTTCAATACTGTCAGAGCTGTAGTTCAAGAGTAATTGCATGATAAAGTATCCCCCCCCCCTTTTACTGAGGTAACACTTCTCACCTCAGAGCAGAAACGAACAATCTTCAATTAGCATAAAGGAAAAACCTGACAAGGGGGGGTGGGTTTTCATTGTTCTCACAGTAAGAAGATTGCCCCTTGATGTGAGCTGTCTGGTCTGTGGACCAGATTCCACATCTGAGGGGAGGTGGCTTACACTAGGTAAAAGGGACGGGAGGAGGATACTTTATCATTCAATTACTATTGAACTACAACTCTGACAGGATTGAAATAACACTCTCCATGACCCAAATACTATGAAGATTATTTGGAGTTGCTTTTATTTTTAAACATTACTATCCCTTTAAATACAACTTGCTCTAATACGATAACCGCAGTCCTCAAGTAACAGTACCTGAATACAGGTGTGTAATGTGTGGATGTTTCAAGCTTAATAATTCACCTGCACTCAGGCAAAGAAATACTTAAAAACTGCTGTATTAGGGGTACATGGCTGTGAAACTCTGTGATAGAGTATACTGTAAGATTATTAGGCTTTATACTGCAAATTTTTCCATAGACTTTGATGGGAATCTGTGAGACAAAACCACTGATAGCACATCAATTGTAATGTAAACAAGGCCATATTTGGGAAATATGTTGAAGCTTCTGGTTCAGTAAAACTGCTGCAGAATTAATGTTTAATCTTTGAGTGGCTTTAAAAGGCAATAATGAACACAAAATGAAGAAAGTGCATTTTGCAAACATCTGTGGCTTCAGGAACCTCTACAATAACCAGTCATAGTTCAGTGTATGCAGGACCTTAAACCTATGTCAGATATTACTGAGCCTGATGTACTAAGAGGAACTGGACCATTTATGGAACAAATCGACTGCACCATAGGGGCTACATAAAAATTCCATAATCCATATTGATTTATAAGGGACTTTTAACATTTTTAAATGTTAGAGACTTCTCAAACACAGTGTAAACCCATAATGCATATGTCACTTATGGTACAGTTGGTTTGCTACAGCTATTCATAGTAAATTAATCTCATAGTCTTTTTATTTACTTTAGTGTTGCTGGTAGATTATATGGTGTGTGCCTAGTGTGGTGATACATGGGAACATTAGCCCTTATTATGGTCTTCACTCATCATAGTCACTCAATCAGTCACAAGGTGACAGTAAGTTTCTTTAGAAACCAAAACAGTTGTCTTATTGTAAGGTAACAGCATGACTTCATGCTTCTCAAGAAATATATAATCCCTAGGTCCTCCCAAAGGTCCCTAAATCAGTTTGCTTAAAGGGATGGTAATGTTTCATAATAAAAACAGTTCTAATTAATCTTCATATCAGGGCTCAAAATTTCCACTCGCCACTAGCCAATGGCAAGTGAAAATTTAGCCCTGGCGAGTAGAAATTCAGCCCTGGTTGGTATGTTATGGCTTGCAGTGGCGAGTAACTTTTCAGGTCTGGCTAGTAGCAAAGGACTTTAACCTTTAAGCCCTGTTCATATTATTTGGGCCATGGAGAGTGTTATTTCAATATTGTCATAGCTGTAGTTCAAGAGTAATTGAATGATAAAGTACCCCCCTCCAGTACCTTTTACTGGTGTAACTGCTCAGCTCAGAGCAGCAGGGTGGTGCCCAAGTGGATCGCAGACAGAGACAATCTTCAGTTAACAGAAGTGAAAAAACTGTCAAGGGGGGCAGGGTTTTCATTGTTCTCACAGTAAGAAGATTGTCCCTTGCTGTGATCTGTCTGGTCTGTGGACCAGATTCCACATCTGAGGGGAGGTGGCTTACACTAGGTAAAATCGGCGGGAGGGGGAAACTTTATCATTCAATTACTCTTGAACTACAACTCTCACAGTATTGATATAACACTCTCCATGGCTCAAATAATATGAAGATTAATTGGAGAGGCTGTTTTTTGAAATATTACTATCCCTTTAACACACTTGTAACACGATGGGTAAAGACTACCTAAATATGAATGCAGGCCTCAGCTAGCTATGACAAGAGTAGCAGCGCTATATTTAAGCACATACCCAGTTTAACCTTTTGAGTGCCAGAGGGGTACGCAACGCATTTCTTGGCACTCAGAGTTAAAGAAAAAACAAAACGCAATCCTGCTCTGCTCCATGCACTTTTTTTTTTAAGCGGAACTTTCACCCGCTATAAAGTTGCCCTGCAATAATTAAGCAGATAGTGACTAGCTTTATAATAGATATGTTACCTCTGAAATGTAGCTGATTGTAAAAAAAATCCTTTATTGTAGGAGACTGACGGGCAGGTTAGTGTAGTCAGTCCCTTCTGGTTACCATGTGGCATACTGCAATGCTACACAATGGAGATCGGGACTGACAGCGCAGGCGCACAGACAAGATTTCTGTACTGATGCCTGGCTTCCAGTCTCCTAAAATAAAGGATTTCAGTAGTAACATATCTATTATAAAGCTAGTCGCTAACTGCTTAATTAGTGCAGGGCAACTTTATAGCGGTTGAAACATCCGCTTTAAAGTTAAATAGCATATTGGTATAACATATATAAATGGGAACATACAAGATGCTCTGACCCTGAAATCTTTGCAATATTAACTTTTAATTTCCCATGAGATTTACATTCTCCCTGTCTGCTGTAACTGAGAGTCCGTTCTCCAGGAACCTCCAACATGCTGCAACTTCAAGATGTCACTACCTCAATACACACACACATACATATTTCACTAATTTAGAGACTAAAACACTGAGATCTCTCACCCTGAGAATTTGGACCTTCACCCTGAGATCTGGGTCAAAACCAGGAGTCTCAGGGTCAAACCTTGAGAGTTCCCAGGTATTATAATACTAGCAATACTGGCACGGCTTTTCCCGTGCGGTAAATAAAAGTGATTGGCTTCTTGAATTTTCAGTGCTTAGCCCTTTTAGTGTATAAAAAAAAAAGTGTAACGTATTGCAAAGCACTGCATTACACAACTCTCCATCTGTGAGTGCGCATATGTGTGGGTGAGACCAAAAGCACGTGTTCTGAGTGTATTGCATTTTGTTTGTATTGCGTTTTTCATATAGCATTTGTACTTTAAGTATAGCGTTTTACATATAGTGTATTGTGCATAGCCTTGTGCTCTTGGCGCATAGCATTTCGTGTATTGTGTTTTGCATATTGTATTTGGCATATTGCTTATAGCATTTGGAGTATAGCTTTTGGTATATGGCATTTGGCCTATGGTGTTTGGAGTATTGCGTATGGTGTATTACATTTGGTGTTTTCCATATAGCTTTGTTTGGTGTATGGTGTTTGAAGTATGACATATTGCGTTTGGCATATAGTGTATTGTGCATATAGCATTTGGCGTATTGTGTTTGGTGTATTGCGTATGGCATTGGTGTTTTGCATATAGCATTGTGCATTTAGCATATATAAGGTTTACTGAATTGCGTCTGGCAAATTGCACTTTTCATTTGGCATAGGGTGTTTGTTGTATTGTGTTTGGATAATATATGCTTTATACCGGGGTCACATTTGAGTAGTCAGTCTGGAGAAGCACAGGATTATTTTTGCCTTCGCTTTAGGTTTGTTCCTAATTTTGGGACTTGAAGACTCCCCTTATTCCTTGCTGCACCCCATACAATATTGTTTTGGTTCTTATTTTTGTATAATTATTATATGTCTGTATTATGGTGCACTAGTGCTGTAAGGTGCTTTTTTCCTTGTCCAGGTTAAAGAGGAATTAAACCCTAATAATAACCTCTCATTTACTTTACCGGGGACAGAAAATCATTATGTCCCCTATGAATTGTATTTTTCTGCCTTTGTTCAAGAGATCACATCTTCAATCCGTCCTGGATGTTGTGTCCATCGAGACAGACATGACTGTTCCAGGAAGTTCATTTAGACTGAAGCAGGCAGAGCACATAAGCCTACTTAACCCTTTAAGTACCAGTAGGTGGTGCAAAGCATTATGCTTTGCACACAGTCTGGTTTTTACAGTGTTAAGATTACCATGTGCAGTAGGCGGTGTCCTGTGAGCCTACTATCATTTCTTGTCTACCTCAGTAGATATCACATCCAGGACTGACTGATAATATTCCCTCTTTAACCCTATGAGTTCAATGCATTGCTTGCCCCTCTTGGAACTCAAAGGGTTATCTAAGGCTCAACGGCAAAATTCATGAAGGCCACTAGTATTTTTGAGCCATGTTAAATGGAGGGATTATTATTAACCCCTTAATGACCAGCCGACACAGCATACGGCCAGCAGTTAAGGACCACGGATCATCTATTTTGGGTTTTTTTTCCGCATTGGATTCCGGGGTCCCTGAACGGGGTGCAGCAGCAGCCGCGCCAACCCCAGAATTCTATGACATGCCAGGACCATCAGTGGTCCTTAAGTGCCGGACTAGGAGTGACGGTCTTGGCGCATCCAGGGTCCTTAAGAGGTTAATTGGTGCTAGATCTAACCAGAACCCTATATACAAATCCTGATAATGTTATCAACTGCTGTTGAAACCAAGCCTATGTTAGGAAAATTATTTAATTCATATTTCAAAACATTCAATTGCATCTTCTTGGGAAACTAATGTAATTGGCAATTCCAAACTACAAAATAAAATTAACAAATCCGCATAAAAAAATTTCAAGCATGACATGACATGATAAATTCCTTCACATTTAGTCTCCATGGGTAAACTACACCATGACATTGTCATTTGAGAATGCTCTACTATCCAGAATTAACTAAGCTCCGCAACCTGGGTCCATTGCGTACGGTATGAACACCACAGATGATGTCCCCTCTCTTATCTGTCTGTTCAGGGCAGGATTTAAGAATTTCCCTTTCTGAGCACAGGTGCGTTAGTCTAAAAGAATGAGCAACAGATTAACTCCTGTGCTTAAAGCGGACCTGTCACAGTAAGACTTGTTTAGTTTGTTTTAAACATAAGTAAAATCTACCTATATGTTTTACTAACCACATTTCTGTAATATACTAGCAGGTGTGTAGCACGGCTTTGCCTGTGCAGCGAAACTTTTTTATTTATTTATTTAATTGTATTAAAAGTCAGACCTTGTGATGGTGCATCAGGACCCCTCCTGATGCCCTCCAGCTACTGATCTCCCAGACGATTCGGCTGGGAGATCAATGGTAGAGATGCAGGGGATCAAGAGAGCTGCCCTGCTTCCATCCTACCCCAAGTACTGGGAATGAGTGGGTGGGATCATGAAAACCTCTCACATCAAAATGAGAGGCTTTCTCTCGATGTGAGAGGGTTTCTCGATCCTGCACACTCCTACCCGGGTACTCCAGGTACAGTGGCAGCAGGGGAGCTCTCTTGCTCTTCTGAATCTTCACTATTGATCTCCCAGCCAAATCAGCTGGGAGATCAGAAGTTGGGGGAGTCGGGAGGGGACCTGATGCCCCACCTCAAGGTCTGACTTTTTTGTGTTTTGTAACAGGCTGGCTGAGGAGGCATGGGGCTCCCCCCCACCTCCTCCTAAGCCAGTAGGCAATGTTGTTGTTTTTTAGCCACACCACCTGACAACGTTTGGAAACGATCCACCATTAAAAATATTTATGCACTTAAGAAAGTCTCCTGAGACTTCTACCTTATGTTCATGAGTGCTTCCTGAGACAACTAATATATATATATATATATATATATATATATATATATATATATATATATATATATATATATATATATATATATATATATATATATATATACATACACACACACAGTGGCGTAACAATAGGGGTCGCACCTGCGACCGGGCCCGGCACTCCAGGGGCCTGGCTGACCCCTGCAACCCCCCTCCCGGTGCCACTGAGCAGCAAGCAGCTGAGGACAAGGTCTGTGAGGGCTCCGTCAGCTCTGTGGTAATAATGCAGAGCGCTGGGAGATGACATCATCTCCCAGCGCTCTGCATTACTGAAGGACCGCGCGGGAGCTCCTGCTAAAGAGGTCTATGCAGAAGACCTCTCCTGCCATGCTAGCCGGCAGCAGTTGGACCACCAGGGAGGTAGGAGATGGGCACGGGGGTTGTCAGCAGTGGAGGCAATGTGGCGATTGGGGACAATTGTGGAGGCAATGTGGCAAATTTGGGAGTAGTTGTTGAGGCAATGTGGGGGCAATTGTGGCAATACTGGGACAATGTGGGGGCAATTGTGGCAATATGGTGGCAATTGTGGCTATTGGGGGCAATGTGGAGGCGATTGGGGGTAATTGTAATGATTGGGAGCAATGGAGGGGCGCAATGTGGTTGGGAGGGGGCCCATGGCAATTTTTGCACCAGGGCCCGGTGGCTTCTAGTTACGCCTCTACACACACACCAGTTTGAAGCAAAATGTATCTCTCTCTGGGATATATGCAATACCTCCAGTGTGTGGGCTCTGCATAGATAGATTTAAAGCGGAACTATCACTCCAGCTAAAGTGCCCTCCAAATAATTATTCATATAGTGATAAGCATAGAAATACTAGTATTATACAGAATAAGTCCAGCGCTATTAAGAAATCCTACTTGATCTGAGATGAACAGGCAGGCAACAGAGCAGACATCTTGCTTTAGAGACATCTGTGCGCCTGCGCTGTCCATCCAGGTCTCCTCCAGGATTGATGAGGAGGAGTTGCATTGTACCTTAAGGTAACAGGAAGTGACTGGCACACAGATGCCTCTAAAGTAAGAATCCTGCCTGTCAGTCTCAGATCAAGTAGGATTTCTTAATAACGCTGGAATTATTCTGTATAATACTAGTATTTCTATGCTTATCGCTATATCAATAATTATTTGGGGGCACTTTATTTGGAGGGATAGTTCTGCTTTAAAGCAAGGTGTATTAAGCCCACCACAGAAATGACTTGGGATAAGGTACCGGACTGTGCCACTAACAAACAAAGGTTAATTTCTCAAAAAGTATTCATATTACAAATGGCTAACACTACATATAGTCTGTTTTTCATTATCTTTAAAACTAACAAACATATATTTAAGTGACAAGCCCAATTTGAAGCTGCACCTCCATCAGCCCCTTCTTAATCAGGCACTGAGCTAACCTCACTGTAGTACCTAAAGCCCTGGGATCAAGGACATAACCAGAATCTGCTGGTCCCTAAAGCAAAACTAGCATGTTCCCCTGACTTGACCCCTCTGTGGAATTTAGAACTGACAGGGAAGAGGAAGGAAGGCCCAAGAAGAGCCAGTCATCTGTTCAGAAATTTGCAAGGTATTTCTTAGGCAGACATGAGTGGCTTGTATTGTCTAGGTCTATAAGCCCCTGGGCTCTGTCTCGTTTGCATCCCCTACTACCCTTGTAGTTTTACACCCTTAGGAATGAAGCATAGTATACTTCAGAAGAAAGGAAATGCTACCATAATGAATGGAGATGACAGGCTTAATGTTAATTCTCTACAGAAACATGAATACCTCAAAATGAACAAATACCTTATACTTAAACCTTTGAGTGCCAAAGAGGCATCCAACACATTGCACAGCTTTGGCAGTCAAAGGGTTAATGCTAGCATCTGTATCTCTTCCTTGTTTGTTTTCTGAGGCCAGCAATCTAGTCTTACATATGTTCTGAGGTAGCAGTCATTCCTGCTTTCCCAGGTCTCCAAGCACCAGGGCAATCTTGAGGTGATGGTCCAGGATTGTCTGTAAATGGACTGAAATAAGAACAGCATTTCTGAATACAACAACAGTGGGCACCAATTATGATATATTAACTGTTTTTAGTTCTTATCTACCCCTACAAACAGCACAAACAAAACTTTAATATCTGCTCTCTGAATAGGACAGAGAATGTGCATACAATTCAGCATTCACGCCATGATGTTTTCCCCCCAACTGACCCTCTTTTGTTCACAGATACCTCAGAAACTATGTAGTAATAAGTTTTGTGAGCCAGCAAGATGGAGAAACGGGTACACCATTTATCTGCTCTCAGTTAAACTCCTTTGATGCTAAAGAAAGCTGCAGTTTGCTGCAAAATTGCTCCACTTCTCTTTTGTGCATATGGCCTACAAAGAAACAGAGAGTGAGGGAGTGAGTGTATGAGCGAATGTGTGTGTCATACAGTTGTATGGTGTCTACTGCCCAGAAGCTTACAGGTGGTAATGGTGTTTCTACCTGGTACTCTCCCACTGATGACGTAGTGAGCACCTGTAAATCCAGTCATTAGTTATTTGTGTGAATGAGGAATGTGCAAGGAAATTAGAGTATTCCTATGCTCAGTCACTGTTTTATTAACAGCCCACTAAATCATAAATATATTTCTTGCAATGGAAGCCAGACCTCTGTCTTCCAACTCAGCCTTCTTCCTCCACCCACAGTTGCTTCGGGGAAACCCTGGGATACCAGGGAATCCAGTTTCACAAGCACTGTGCTATTTTCTTTTGTTACAATGTAAAGTTGGATTTGTAGAGTGCAAAGAAACACAAACAAGATCAACAAACACATTTACAATGTTATGTTGCTGATAGAGGTGAAAGGTTTTCATTTATACTTGTTATGAAATGGGTAGTAGAAACTCTGTTTCTTTTTATCTAAACAAGTATCATTGTGTGTGCACACTACCTCGCTTTGATTGGTGCCTATGGCTAGTCTCTGTTACTGATCTTTCATTGTAAAAAGCATGTAACCATCTCTACAACCACCTCCTTCCCACTAAGAATCACGTGCTTTAAAGGGATAGTAGTACTTTATTCTTATTATCCCCCATATTGTACATATTTGTAAAATAATGTAATAGCCCCCAGGTTCATCTCTCAAACCTTTATGGTTTGAGAGATAAACGAAGGCAAAGTTCCCCCCCTCCCTCCCCCTTCCCTGAAGTTAGCGTTGTACTGACTGCAGGGGAAGTCTGTCGTACGACAGGCTTGCGGCTCTGCATCTGAGCCGAGATCCCATTAGTGACAAAGAATTATTTCACTGAAACGGTCTTCTACATGTGCTTGGTTTGTGCTTGGTTTGCAAGCACATGGAGAAGATCTTTTCAGTGAAATAATTCTTTGTCACTAATGCAATTGTGGCTCTGCTGTAGAGCCGCATGATTAAAGTCAGACCGGATATCCCTGCAGTCAGCACAACGCTGACTTCAGGGAAGGGGGGGAGGGGGGAACTTTACCTTCAGTTATCTCTCAAACCATAAAGGTTTGAGAGATGAACCTGGGAGCTATTACATTATTTTACAAATATGTACAATATGGGGGATAGTAATAATAAATTATTACTATCCCTTTAACCTTTTGAGTGCCAGAGGGGTACGCAATGCATTGCGTACCCCTCTGGCACTCGAAGGGTTAAGACGCAAGTAATCAAATTAATTTAATTGTACCATTGGGGTGGGAATTAAAAATTCTAATTTGTTTAAATGGGTGTTTTAATCCCTTTGGAGACCTCTCTAGCATTCAAAGGGTTAAAATCGCCATTTAAATACATTGTAATTGTGGGATTTGTTTTTTTCATCACCTATTGTGCAGTTGGTTTCCCCCAGAACTATTCTACATAAGATTACATTGCAGATGATAAGTGATTATCACTGTTCAGCAGATTCCCATTGAAGCCTATGGAAATATGTGTAGATACAACCCTTGACAAAGTTATCAACTGAAATGTAACTCTGACCTAAAGCATGTGTATAATTTGTGTTTGTCCTGTGTTTGTGTTTTCCAATCTGAATCTTGCTAAAGCTAAATTCACTATTACTTTTATTGAAATGGAATACGAAGATAAGTGTAGTTAAAGGGATAGTAATGTTTCACAAAAACAGAAGCTCCAATTAATCTTCATAGTATTTGGGCCATGGACAGTGTTATTTCAGTACTGTCAGAGTTGTAGTTCAAGAGTAATTGAATAATAAAGTTTCTTCCTCTCGCCCCTTTTTCCTAGTGTAAGCCATCTCTTCTCAGATGTGGAATCTGGTTGTAAGACCAGGCATATAACAGAAGGGGACAATCTTATTACTGTGAGAACAATGAAAGCCCTGCCCCACTTGACAAGCTTTTCAGGTTTTTGCCTTATCTTAATTGAAGACTGTCCCTCTCTGCAGTCTACTAGGGCATCTCCCTTCTGATCTGGCTGAACAGTGTTACATCAGTAAAAGAGGCAGTAGGGGGATACTTTATCATTGAATTACTCTTGAACTACAACTCTGACAGAATTGAAATAACACTCTCCAAAGTCCAAATACTATGATGATTAATTAGAGCTGCTTTTATTATGAAACATTACTATCCCTTTAACTTCAAAGTTAAAAGGTGGCACCGTGTTAGCTGCTGAGAAACTCAGGAGACTGGTAGAGTAAAAATGATCACTTAATTGGCTAACTGGGTAGCTTTAGTGTGTAAGCTTTCAAGACTACTTGGTCTCTTCGTCTTGACAAGTCCACTTTAATCCAAAGCATTACAACACACTCAAAGGGTTAAGGACAGTTATCTCTAGGCAGGACTGTTTCTGTTGGAGAAGATCTACTCAGTTGCCCAGGGCTGCATTGTGAGCCCAGATAGATCAGGTGCAGAGAGGAGGAATGGCCGTCCGGCTGCATACCTCCCAACATTTCAGATGGCCAAAGAGGGACACTTGTGTTTTAGGTGGTGTTGCTGGGGGCGTGGCTGGTGGGTGGGGCATTACTGAGAATTTGTAGGTTATTGCATGACCTACAGACACCTCTTTGTGTAGCTAAATAAATAATTTATAACAAGATCAAAGTATTTTTATGCAGACTAATTTATAGACACATATACTGAAGTTTAAACAAACATTAACATGAATGTTATTGCTGTGGAGCAATGTGATACACTTATATACACACCACATAGTCTGATCTCCTAGAAGGATGGACATCAGGGTGGGAACGAGGGACAGAGGGATTAGGGACTTACAGAGAAACTGTATCTCCTAAAC
The DNA here is from genome assembly GCA_037306005.1 of Rhinophrynus dorsalis. Lineage (NCBI taxonomy): Eukaryota > Metazoa > Chordata > Amphibia > Anura > Rhinophrynidae > Rhinophrynus > Rhinophrynus dorsalis. The sequence continues at coordinate 67,255,865 of CM074728.1, read as the reverse complement.
AGGGACACTTAGGAGGTATATGGCTGTCAGGCTGACCCTGTGAAATGACTGGATGTAAAGACGTCTAAGTCCCATTATTAATTCTCATGTACTATATACATAGCTACCATAGATTGCAAGTAACTGATTTTCAAACCCGACTCCTGCAGTATATTGGGCACTGTATACCCAGCAATGGAAGAGTGTGGATCATGCCAAAGACTTCCTTGCACAGCCCTGGCAACCTGCCAGTGAAAGGGGTCAGCTTTATATTATCCATATAGCTGAAAGGAGCTAATTTGGGACTGCATAGTACAGCCGCTGGCATACCTAGGAACCTTCTTGTCCCAAACCTCCACACTTCCACTAATGTCTGAGGAGGAGAGGGGGGTGTCCAAATGATGGAATTCATTTTACAAAGTGGGTGGAGCTTGACTGGGACTGGGAGGCAGGCAGGGTTTAACCTTTACATGTGCAGATAATGGGAAGAACAAAGAGGAGAATGACTGGAATGGTCAGTGAAGTAGGCGGAGTTACAAGGGAACTCACTGAGCCCTGAAAATCAGCCTCTGTCCCCAGAAACCTGGTAATTAAAAGGATAGTAATGTTTCACAATAAAAGCAGCTGCAATTAGTCTTCATAGTATTTGGGCCATGGAGAGGGTTATTTCAATACTGTTAGAGTTGTAGTTCAAGAGTAATTGAATGATAAAGTATCCCTCTCCCGTCCCTTTTACTGATGTAACACTGCTAAACCTCAGAGCAGCAATACTGTCCGGATGAATCGCAGAGGGGGACAATCTTCAGTGAGCATAAGGAAAAACCCGAAAAACCTGTCATGGGGCAGGGTTTTCCTTATGCACGGTTATGATTCTGTCCTCTCCTCAGCCTGGTGCAGTACCTCACAGTGCCACTACCTTCCCTTGGTGCTGTTGTAGGCTGCTGCACTCACACTAAAGTGATCTGAATCTGTTTCAGCCCTGAGTTCTGTTGGGAATGAAGCGGCCTCACAGCACCCCAAACTTCAGAGTATTCACACTGTATATGTTACATCCGTTTCTCCTTACTCTGACACAGATTTCTCTGCTTTAGTTGACTGGCTTGTTGATCCTCCTGATTGGGATTCTAAACCTGCTACTCGTGGAATCAGAGGATGAATCTTCATATAGCACTGGGGACAGCAAAATGGATCGCATCTTCGGTCTTAATGGGGCTCAGTATTTAGCCTCACTAGGTGATTACCCTTCAGACTCAGAGGAATGTAGAGAACCCCAAACTGCAGTATAGTCTAAAGGGCCCCAGAACTGTGTTTCTAATAAGACTCTGCAAGAAATCTGTTACTGCAAAATGTCCGTTTCAGGCTGACTCTCAATTTAAAGGGGAAGTGCTCCCTGCTTCACAGTCACAAATTCCAGCTGAACACCAGTTTACTTCGTGTTCATACTTTATTCCTGAACAGCAGTCTCTCGTGTGCAAAACTTTTTCTCCAGTACCTAGCGTTTCTGTGAAAACCTCATTTGCTCCTGTTTCAGAGTCTAAACACCGGAAAAGAGCTCAAGGAACTGATCTGAACTGATCAGTATAATCTGGCCCAGAGGAAGGGGAGAGACTGAACTTAATAGGGAGGAGGTGATTGCAAGGTAAGGACTGCTGGGAACAGATTCAGATCTCTTTAGTTTGAGTGCAGCACCCTACAACAGCACCAAGGGAAGGTAGTGGCACTGTGAGGTACTGCATCAGGCTGAGGAGAGGACAGAATCATGACATGCTCACAGTAAGAAGATTGTCCCTTGCTGTGACCTGTCTAGTCCCAGGACCAGATTCTACATCTGAGGGGAGGTGGCTTACACTATGATAAAGGGGCTGGAGGGGGATAACTTTGAACTACAACTCTGACAGTATTGACATAACACTCTCCATGGCCCAAATACTATGAAGAGTAATCTGAGCTGCTTTTCTTGTGAAACATTGTCTCTTTAAGTATAAAACTGGACCATCCACAAATGGTCCCTAGCTTACTACTATGTCTGCTCCATAGGGAAAAAAAAAAAAAGCATGGATTACATTTCAGGTGAAGAATACATCGCTGATTTTATCTACAAATGTCCCCATAGACCTCAGTATGAATGTGTGAACTAAAACCAGTGATAGCATTTACCATATGCAGTGTAATCTAGGCCTGACTTTGGAAAAGTAATAATTGTCCATTGGTCCATATGGGTTTCTAATACATAGCAAAGCGATATATTGATTACCTCTCTGACCCTCAAATGGTTCAATTATGTACTTGGGCTGCATACTTGCTGACATTAACCCTTTCTAAGCCAGAGGGGTACGCAAAGCATTGCTTTGCAATGTGTTGCATACCCCTCTGGCTTACAAAGGGTTAATGTCGGCAAGTATGTAGCCCAAGCAATGCGTTGCATACCCCTCTGGCAATCAAATGGTTAAAAGGAAACAATCCAGGGACACTTCTTCAGGGATCCATAGTGCTGTGTAGAATGGCATCAACTGAAAACCTGCAGTTTTACTGGACAATAAACATTTCCCACATACATGCCACATTTAAATAAGCAGTAGTAATACGTGGGGGACCTCATAACCTATAAATATTTTAATAATAAACACACAGAGTATGGACTGAGATTACATTTTAAAACTAGGAATAAAAACATGGACAGCAAGAACCAATGACATGAAGCTAAAACCCTGGAAATAAGGGAGAGTTGGCACATATGGTTGGCATGTGCAGGAAAATAATTGGTTTGCTTTAGGAGCAAAACTATATGTTGAAAAAGTCTGACCTCTAGTGGTTGCAGAATATATTACTCCAAATACGGTAAAAATGATACATTGTTATGTAGCTGAGTGGCTTTAGGATGGAAGCTTTCAAGAGAACTTACGTCTTTTCTTCAGGCATAATAAGAATGAATTTGTCTTGAAAGCTTGCATTCTAGAGCCACTCAGTTAGCCAATAAAGGTAATATTTTTACTCTACCAGTCTCATGCTTTTTCTATGACTACACAGTACCACACTTTACCCTTTTGGCATAAGACAGTGTATATATTCTAGTAATGATGAATTGTCCATTTTGGTCAGGGATATGCAAGTTTTTGCAGTCATGGGGCACATGATCAAAAATGTATATGATCAAGGCCCGCATTCATTTTTTTCCTATTTTAAATAAATATCTATAGTCAATTACAGCCTGGAAGCTTTTCTTTTTTTATCACTAACCTAAGCGTCTCCATAGCCTGAAATTTTACAGTGGACGAGGTTTTATAGTGAACTGAGCATAGCTGTCCTTAGATGACTCTAAGAAAATCGCCACCATAAAATCTCAGGCCATGGAAATACTGTATCCACAACTACATGTCTGCATTGAAAATACCTTAAAACTTTGCCACAGTGTTTCCCAAGAAAATTAAAAACAAACAAAATAAAGAAATAATCCTTCCTGATCCCTATGACAAGAATCTTATTATTTCCTAGAGCGGAACTACCACCATAGGTAAAATCGCCCTGCAATAATTAGATAGGTGATGACTAGCTTAATAATAGTTATATTACCGCTCAGAACGACACAATTCTACAGAAATCCTTAACCCCTTAAGGACCAGATGACATGCTATGACCGGCACAGTTCTTATACCCTTAAGGACTGGTGACGGTCATAGCACGTCACGTAATTTTTACTTACAGCGCTCTACCAGGTGCGCTGTAAGTAAAAATGGGGCCTAAAATTGACCGTTCCCAGACTGGAGTGATCTCTCTTAGGCCCCAAAGAGGCACGCCGGTACTCATAACAGGTCACATGTACTGCTGTGTCAGCAAGGATCAAAGGGATCCTTATGGGAAGGTAACTTCCCTGGACTGCTGGTCCTTAAGGGGTTAATCTTCCGAGGCCTAATTATTGCAGGGCGCCTTTACCTATGGTGGTAGTTCAGCTTTAATCAAACTAGACATTTACTCTACTACTACTCCTAGTAGTAGTAGTATAACCCTGAGTGCCCTCTTCTGCCAGGAATCCATCAAATCCTCTATTAGAAACATTACCACATTGCTTGGTACTGAATTCCACAACTTAACAGCCCTTTTCTCAAATTGTGTTCCAGATGGCTATCCAACGCATTGCTTCACAAGAGCTAAGAGGTGTTTTCTATGTCTTTCTATTGACATTGAATCTACCTGTACTTTGTAAACAGCTCCCGTCTTGGGCAACTTTTTTGCAGAATAAATAGAACACGTTTTTCCAGTTATTCTTCATATTTCCATGACTCCATTCCATATGTCAATTTTTTGCTATTCTTTGTACTTTTGTTGCTCTTCTTTGTACTTTTCCCAATTATAGAATGTATTTTTAAGAACAGGTGGCTCAAACTGTAGCACATAGTCTAGGTGAGTTTTTACCAATGATTTCTGCAATAGCAAAGTGATGCAGCCTATTCTTGCATTTTTACATATGATGGTATCTATACATGGGAACTCTCAGAGTTTGACCCAGACAACAGAATCTAGGGGTAAAGGTCCATATTCTCTGGGTGAAGGAGTCCAGTGTTACCTACAATTAACTGCTTTTTTTCAGTCACTAAATTGGAAGATGTGCTGCACGTCTTCTGTGTGTTTAATCAGTGAACGCACTCCCTGGGGCAGCTGGGAAGTCCTGAGGCGTCATGTGGGACATGCAGGGTCCCGCAGAATGCGGAAGTGCCCGATTTTTTAAGGCTAAATATCTCCACTAGTAGGTGAGTTGCGAAAAAATAAACACAGTGCTAATGTTGTATTAATGATTAAAACACGTGGTTACATTTTTTTTTAGGTGTTCCGCTTTAACCCTTTGAGCTTTGGGTCAAAACCGTGAGAGTTCCCAGGTATGCCTATAGCATGCCCAGGAAAACAGATTAAAGTTACTCCACTCCTCTGCGTCTTGTTTCATACAATATGGATACAAGTGACAGAAGAAACAAACTCTACCAGCATGCACATACTACACGCATGCACACACTCACACTATAAGCACACACTACATGCTCACACACCCTGTACATGCACACACCCTGCATGCAAGCACACACTACACTCAAGTCCACTACATGCACACACCCACTGTATGAGTGCACACTCTGCACGCACGCACACTAACTCTGCGCATACACACATTACATGCGCACACTAACTGCATACAAATGTTATATGCACACACACACACATTCTGCATGTGAGCAAACTACATGAGCACACATTACGCTCACACATACTGCATACACGCAGGACAGACACATGGTATACACACACACTATCTACACAAACACACACTGCACATTGACAACACAAGCACAATATCCGAGGAAAACAATATGACAAATACAGGTCCCCACTACATGACTGCACATACACTACACGTGCACACACACTGCGTGTGAACACATTGTGCATGCACACTACACGAGCAGACTACACACAAACTACGCGCACACACACATTATATGCATGCATACTACTCACATGCACATTATGTGCACACACACTACGTGAACACTACACACACACACACTACATGCGCAGACATACTGTACAAGTAGACACTACATCTGCACATACTACATGTGAGCACACATTGTACAAGTGCACACTAACTCTGCTCATACAATCTGCGAGCACGCACACTACACATGCACACTAACTGCGCACACACACTATATGTGCACACACTCTGCGTGCACACACACACACACTACATGATAGCACACAATATGCACACGCACGAACACTACACATGCACATATTCTGTTCCTAGGGGGCCTACTTCCTCTTTACTGCTTGACCCTGGTGTGGAGTCCTCCACCCTGGTCAGGGATTATTTCCATCTGTTATGCGGTCTTTGGAGTCTTATCCTTCCTTAGGGAAAAAGGGGGGTTGCTTACCGTACTTCTGTCCCCCTTGCCTTTACTGTATTTATTCTCCCACCCATGGTGAGATATGTGTCCCTCTAGTTGGGTGACGAGGGGATAGCAGGTGTTACTTTATATTGTTTTGTTACCACACGGGCCTCATGGGCTCCTGTTCCCTCGCTGACGGGCCTTCAAATAATTACTGTGTGGATGGTATTTGCCGACCCCATTGATGCCCCGTGTGGCAACGGTGGAGGTTCCTATGACTTGTCTGAGGTTTTAGGACTCAAATTCACAATGTTTTTTATAACCTAGCCTGCTTGGCTAAAAACATTTTTGTATTTTGAAGTTAAACTTATCTGTGTTTGTGTGATTGACAAGATGTATTCATATGTGCTCATGGGGGGAGATGGGGGACTGCTGAATACTTTCTGGTAGGTGTCTGGCGCTCCCACATCTTCGCTGATACACTCCACAAACTAGCTGTGTCATTCTACCTCAGGGTTTGGATCCTCGGGTTCTTTTTCCCGGGTCTCTGCAACCCCTCAACATGTATGCTGTCCAGGGCTATTCCTTGAGCCATTCTAATACTATGTTTTTGTCTTCGATACTTGTTTTGTATTTTTTTCTGTGTCTCTCTTTTTCATCCTCCTCTTCCTTCAGCTCCATCTCTCTCTTATCCCCCTTTCCTTTCACCTTTTCTTTCACCTGGCAAAAGATCTAGATTATTTGGAGAGTTGAAGGCCCATAGGGCCTCTATAGGTTTAGTCCAGGAAACCCACTTCCGCAGGGACAGAGCTCCGACATGTACTCACTCGTCATTCTCCCAGAGTTTCTTCTCCAATTTCCCCTTCCAAAAAACCAAAGGTGTTGCAATTTTTATATCTAGAACACTGCATTTAGTTGTACTTGACACATGGAGAAACTATTACACAGTGCTCCAATTATCCTAAACACAGTCCTTAACAGTTAAATCAAAATTCAATTAGTCCATATAAAGTCCATACACGTTTATGGTCTTATCCCCATTGCTCAATCCAGATTGCAAGTTGTGCCCACTTGCATATAGTCCCAATCGACTGCAAAATATATAGAGAGAAGGAGAGAAAACACAAGGGAGACCAATTTAAGTGTAGTAGTTTAATGTCAAAATCTTTATAAAAGGTATCTACTTGCTAGAAGTAGCCCAGTGTCAAGCCTATAGATCACAGAAAGCACTCCACTCATTCGGAGCCTATACACTCCGTTCCATCCAGGCGTTTCGGTCGCTTCTACACAGCCGATTCCTTCCGGTGACGTCACTTCCTCGGATTCGCTGGTACTGCGTCCCAAGCCTCAGTCTGGTTAGAGTCGGCTCTAAACTGTTAGAGATGTCCATGCTCACTGTTCCCAACATACGTTTCGCGGATCACCCGCTTTCTCAAGGGATAATCATAACCCCATCCTCATCATATTTATACCCTCCACATTTACAATAAAATACAATAATTGAATAAATACACAAAAAACATTTCAATCATTTTTCCAATGCAAACACTTTATAAAACATCCATAATCAACAATAATACACATAATTAAAATTCCAACAATTCTACATATATATACTTTAATTGTCTAATAAAACTATGGTTTCTCACACCTACCTCCATAACCACAGCATCATATATATATAAAAAATAAAAAAAAAATAAAGTATTTAAAAACAGTGTATATCCAGTTCTTCATTAATACCACTTGGACTCATAGTTTGTAATGTATGGATCCAAAAAGACTCCCTTTGGCATAACTTTTTAAATCTATCACCTCCTCTAACACTAATTGGTATTAATTCTATTCCTATAACCTTTAAATATCTAATACTTCCTCCTTGACATTCCCAAAAATGTCTAGAAACTGCATGTTTAAATGATTTTTTAATAACATTATTACGATGCTCCCTAAATCTTTCCTTCAAGCTGCGGACAGTTCTCCCCACATATTGTTTCCCACACCCACAGCTAAGAACATATATTACATATTGAGAGCAACAATTAATTTTCTCCTTAATCATATGAGTTCTACCATCTTTACTCGAAGTTATTTCATCAGAAGTTAGGATATGTCTACATGTAACACACTTTTTATGCCAACATCGGGAACATCCTTTCTTATTAAAACTACTATTATTATCTTTATCCTCATTTTTTCCTCCCCGAACCAAACTTGGAGCTAAAAAATGTTTTAAATTCTTTGCTTTCCTAAAAACAACCTTGGGTTTTTTAGGTAAAACCTTTCCTAAAATCGGATCACATTTAAGAATATCCCAATGTCTACCAATAGCTCTTACAATTTTGCCAGATGCCTCATTATACTTGGTTACAAATGGAACTATAGTACCATTTCTATCCCATTTATCACCTAATCCTCTCATAACCCTATTTCTATTCTTACATTTAGAACCTTTTTTAATCCTTTGAGATTTATCTATATTTTTATTATTGTCAGTAATAAGTAGACTCCTATTACATTTATTTGCTCTCAATAGGGCTGCATTTACTATATCCTCCTTATATCCTTTCTCCAAGAACCTTGTTTTCATAGTTTGAGATTGAAACTCAAAATCTATCTGCCTACTACAGTTTCTTTTTAATCGAAGAAACTGTCCATAAGGGATATTATTTACCCATTTCCTAAGGTGTCCACTATTGGGATATAAATATGAATTAATATCCACCTGCTTATAGTATGATTTACTTTGAATTTTCTTAAAATCATCTATAAAAAATATCAAATCTAAAAATTCCATTTGCTGCTTACTATATTTATATGTGAATTTAATCCCTATTTCATTCTTATTTATAAAATCTAAAAATTCTAACAGCTCTATTTCAGAACCATCCCAAATAATTAAAATATCATCTATAAAACGGCCATAATAGACCAGGTTCGCGCCCCACTGGGTAGAATTCTTAATATTCGACTCCTCCCAGTTGCCCATAAACAAATTGGCATAACTGGGCACGAACCTAGTCCCCATGGACGTCCCACATATCTGCAAATAGAAATTCTTATCAAATAAAAAATTATTATTCTTAATAATAAAATCTATACACCGCAATAAAAATCTTGTTTGTTCTTCCCTAAAATCACTCTTATTTAAAAAATATTCTACAGCTTGGAGACCCAATTCATGTTTAATATTACTATATAAAGACGTAACGTCACAAGTCACCCAATAGTAATTGTCATCCCACTCTAGACCTCCTACTTTCTCCAAAACATCTGTGGAATCTTTAATATAAGACCACAATTCTAGAACTAGGGGTTGTAGGAAATAATCTACATATTGAGACAGATTAGCTGTTATTGAATCAATACCTGCCACTATTGGCCTACCAGGAGGGTTATCTATACTCTTATGAATTTTTGGCAGATGATATATCACAGGAATAACCGGATATTGGTTATACAAAAAACCTTTTTCATCCTTAGTTATGATCCCCTCCTGTGTAGCTTCATTTAGTAATATTAATAATTTCTTATTTATTTCCACAGTGGGATCTTTTTCTAATAATTTATAAAAGGAAGTGTCACTTACTATATTATAAGCTTCCTTCAAATAATCCACCTTATTTTGGATTACAATCCCTCCCCCCTTATCAGCAGATCTAAAAACTATCGTTTCATCATTGATCAATTGTCTTAAACTATTTCTTTCTCTCATAGATAAGTTGTAATTTATTATCTTGTTCTTCTCACAGATCTTATCCAAATCTTCTAAAACCAAATTATAAAATACTTCCAAATAACTTCCTTTTGATTCAACTGGATAAAAAGTGGACTTCTTTTTGAAATCTGTATGTTTAAACATATTTTCTACTTCCAATGGAATAACTTGATCCATGTCATTTTCACATGTATTCTTATTCTCTTTCTTAAGATAATGTCTTCTTAGTGTAAGGTTCCTTACATATTTATTTAAATCAATAAATAAATCAAATTTATTGGGTTTTACTGCAGGGGCAAAGCTTAAACCCTTTCTAAGGAGATTTATATCCCAAATATTAAGTTCTCTATCTGATAAATTAAAAATTCCACAATTTACTAAATCTGTACAATCTTGCTGTATAATTTCTTGTTTTGTGGCATTTCCCCTTTTTCTCCTTCTACCTCTTCTAAGCCTCTTTTCCCCATTTTTCTCTTTATATCCTCTTTTACTCCCCCCCCCCGGTGTCCCCCAATTGACTCTATAGTTCCATTTGTAACCAAGTATAATGAGGCATCTGGCAAAATTGTAAGAGCTATTGGTAGACATTGGGATATTCTTAAATGTGATCCGATTTTAGGAAAGGTTTTACCTAAAAAACCCAAGGTTGTTTTTAGGAAAGCAAAGAATTTAAAACATTTTTTAGCTCCAAGTTTGGTTCAGGGAGGAAAAAATAAGGATAAAGATAATAATAGTAGTTTTAATAAGAAAGGATGTTCCCGATGTTGGCATAAAAAGTGTGTTACATGTAGACATATCCTAACTTCTGATGAAATAACTTCGAGTAAAGATGGTAGAACTCATATGATTAAGGAGAAAATTAATTGTTGCTCTCAATATGTAATATATGTTCTTAGCTGTGGGTGTGGGAAACAATATGTGGGGAGAACTGTCCGCAGCTTGAAGGAAAGATTTAGGGAGCATCGTAATAATGTTATTAAAAAATCATTTAAACATGCAGTTTCTAGACATTTTTGGGAATGTCAAGGAGGAAGTATTAGATATTTAAAGGTTATAGGAATAGAATTAATACCAATTAGTGTTAGAGGAGGTGATAGATTTAAAAAGTTATGCCAAAGGGAGTCTTTTTGGATCCATACATTACAAACTATGAGTCCAAGTGGTATTAATGAAGAACTGGATATACACTGTTTTTAAATACTTTATTTTTTTTTTTATTTTTTATATATATATATATATATATTTTTTTTTTTTTTTTTTTTTTTTTTTTTTTAATATGATTTAATATACTATATGTATATATGTTTTATTTAGATGAGCTGTCTCAGATTCTTGATGCTGTGGTTATGGAGGTAGGTGTGAGAAACCATAGTTTTATTAGACAATTAAAGTATATATATATATGTAGAATTGTTGGAATTTTAATTATGTGTATTATTGTTGATTATGGATGTTTTATGAAGTGTTTGCATTGGAAAAATGATTGAAATGTTTTTTGTGTATTTATTCAATTATTGTATTTTATTGTAAATGTGGAGGGTATAAATATGATGAGGATGGGGTTATGATTATCCCTTGAGAAAGCGGGTGATCCGCGAAACGTATGTTGGGAACAGTGAGCACGGACATCTCTAACAGTTTAGAGCCGACTCTAACCAGACTGAGGTTTGGGACGCAGTACCAGCGAATCCGAGGAAGTGACTTCACCGGAAGGAATCGGTAGAAGCGACCGAAACGCCTGGATGGAATGGAGTGTATAGGCTCCGAATGAGTGGAGTGCTTTCTGTGATCTATAGACTTGACACTGGGCTACTTCTAGCAAGTAGATACCCTGAAGGGGAATGTGTATTTCTATTTGTGTTTTATAAAGATTTTGACATTAAACTACTACACTTAGATTGGTCTCCCTTGTGTTTGCTCTCCTTCTCTCTATGTACTTGACACATGGTCCGACCATGATGGCAGGGCTCTTTTCCTGAAAGGAACACTGGGCCAGGACAAAATAACTATTGCAAACATATATGCTCCTAACCATGATCAGAACTTATTTGTTTGCTCGGTACTAAAAGACCTTGAGTCCTTTGCGGAGGGTATTGTTGTACTGGGTGGGGACTTTAAGCTGGCTCTGAATCCACTTTTGGACTCCTCGATGGGGACTTCTATGGTGCGCTATTCCAAAATTAAAAAGGTGAAGCTTGCTCTACATCAAGCTCAACTTATGGATATATGGAGGGTAACATATCCAGCGTCTAGGGATTACACCTTCTTCTCCTCCCCACACAATAGGTATTCCAGAACTGACTACATCTTCCTCTCTCACAGACACCTACACTTAGTTCAGTCAGTTCACATAGGCAACATTACATGGAGCGATCATGACCCAGTAATTGTGAGGCTCATTGTCCTTCCATCTCCAGACGACAATCTTTCTGGAGGCTTAACGGGACCTTGTTAAAGGATCCTCCCACCCTGGCCAAACTCTGTGAGGACCTCTCATGCTACTTTGTTGAAAATGACTGACTGGACACGTCCCCCAGGTGTTGTGTGAAGAGTATAAGGCGGCAATCCGGGGGCATCTTATCAGTGCTGGTGCTCTTCGGAAGCAACAGCATTCTGCCTGGTTGGTCTTGGATAATATCTCCTCCATCGAGAGGGCTCAAAAACTGCACTTGTCCCCTGAAGCTTTTCAGGAACTTACATGGCTGAGAGTGGAACTCGCCTCAGTCTGTAATGACAATATGCAACGTTCATGCAAAATGGTGAGGGGCTTATTTTGCACTCATTGTAAAAAGCCTGGCAGGATGCTGGCAAGGGCCCTCCGGTGTAAACAGGCGCAAACCTTCATACCCACGATCAGATCCTCCTCTCACACCCTATGTCACCGTATATCACGGTGCCCGTGATTGCTGCATTGCTGTGTCTATCACCTGTAGGGGGCTTCCATTGGTTGTCTGCCTTTAGCCCGCCTCACATTGCCTATTTAAACTGAGTTTGGGCACCCTTTGGTTGCCCTTTCGTGGTGTCTCAGACTGTATCCACTTTCACTATGCTACAGAAGCTTGATGGGCCTTTTTGCTGTGTTCCTAGTTTCCTGAATTCATCCTGTTCTTGAGACTTCTGTCTGCTGTACTTGTTCCAGTGCCTGTTCCGGTTGAACTCGTCCGAGGTTGCGGTTTCCTGCTGCCAGTCTCCGTTGCTGTTCCTGATCCGGTTGACTGTCATTGTGCTGATTCCTGCTCATCTCCTGCATCCAGTTCCTTCATCTGTGGCGACCTTGTTCCTCGGTCGCTCCGGCGACATTTCAGTTATTGAGGCCACTGTGGTTGACACTTCCTCCTTAGGCTGCCTTGCCTGGTATATTGGTAAGGCCGGTAGAACCTTCTATTATTCCACCCTGAGGTTGCCTTACCCGGTATTGGCAAGGCCAGTAGAGCCTACTATTATGGTGTTCCGTTAGGCTGCCTTGCCCGGTATATTGGCAGGGCCGGTAGAGCCTGTGTCAGCTGGTGATCCGTTAGGCTGCCTTGCCCGGTATATTGGCAGGGCCGGTAGAGCCTGTATTCTCCTGACTGTCTATTAGGCTGCCTTGCCAGGTATATTGGCAGGGCCGGTAGAGCCTGTATTCTCCTGACTGTCTATTTGGCTGCCTTGCCCGGTATATTGGCAGGGTCGGTAGAGCCACCTTTTCATTGCTTGCCCAGGCTGCTTTGCCCGGTATATTGGCAGGGCCGGTAGAGCCTGATTCGTCTGAGAGTCTTAACAAACCATGACACCGTACTGCTGAGATCACTGAATCTTTCAGACTCTATTACCAATCGTTATACAATATTCCTGATTCTTCCTCTGGATGTCCTCCCGCTGAGGCGGCACCCACAATACCTGCCTATTTTTAACAGTATATGCCTCATAAGCTGTCTCCCCAGGTGGCTGCCGCTTTGGATGTGCCGGTATCATTGACTGAAGTTCTGACTGCACTTAAATCTTCCCCTACTGGGAAGAGTCCGGGCCCGGGCGGGCTTACAGTGGTATATTACTGTCACCGTTGCTCCTGGCCGCGTCCTTCGCGGCGGCACTTCCGGGTTGCGGTGGCGATCGGGCCGCGCATGCGCAGAGTCCCCTCGCCTTCAGCCGGGCGGATGCGCATGCGCCGAGCCCGGCGTTCTATTAGTCGGTCCTTCTCCTGTGTCCTTGCGGCATCCAGCCGAGCCCCTCTCGCTCTCCTAGCCATTGGTCAGCCTTAGTATTTGAACGGGCTGCCCCTGACATTGGGCGCCCGTTCCATTAGTTAGTTAGTGCTCTGGCTAGGTTTTGGGCTCTGGTCCTCTGCTCCAAGTTTGTTCGTTTTTCACTCCTGGTATTGACCCTTGGCTTCGCTCCTGACTTCTCCAGATCTCCACTCCTGGTATTGACCCTTGGCTTCGCTCCTGACTTCTCCAGATCTCCACTCCTGGTATTGACCCTTGGCTTCGCTCCTGACTTCTCCAGATCTCCACTCCTGGTATTGACCCTTGGCTCTGTTCCTGACTACTCCAGATCTCCACTTCTGGTATTGACCTTTGGCTCCGCTCCTGATCTCGCCTGAACTCCGTTCCCAACTTGACCCTCGGCTTCGCTTGACCATTCCTGTTGCTCAGCCCTCATTACCTGGTATCTCGCCCGACCTGCCGGCCTGGTTACCCAACGGTTCCTAGGTACTCCTATCCTGGTTGCACCCCGGCTCAACTGGGGTGGAACAATCTGGTTTCGCGACCAGCACCTTTAGACAGCTTCGGCTGCAGCAAAGGAGTACCTGGCACGCCGTCACCGCTCTCAAGCTTCGCACCCCAGCTCCGTACGCTAGCATCTTACCTGAGCCGGCACCCCTCGGGTTCCTCGCAGCCGGGGCCGTGACAGTTGGAACGGGCCAACATTCGTGGCCAGGGACCGGTATGGACCCTACGGACGTATCCCGATTATCCGCACGACTGGACGAGCAGGAACGAGTTCTGTCCTCTCATGCCGCGCACCTGCAAAGTCTGGAGACTAAATTAGATGCCATCCTGGACCTACTGCGTTCCTCAACCGCATCACCCTCGGCAGTGCCAGCCCCCTCTACTTCCGCTGCTTCCGGTATTTCAGCTACTCCTCCTCCGGGGTATGTACCCCCTCGCATTCCGCTCCCGGATAAATTTACTGGCCGGTCAGCTGACTTCCGCGGATTCCTGAACCAGTGCCAGTTGCACTTCAGGACTCTTCCGCAGACCTTCTGTACACATGCCTCCCGGGTCTCCTTCATTATCTCTCTCCTTAAAGGGGAAGCGTTAGCTTGGGCTTCGCCCCTCGTGGAACAGCATTCACCTCTGCTCGACGATTCTAATTCGTTTATTGCAGCCTTCAAGGCCGTTTTCGATGCCCCTGGCAGAAGCGCCTCAGCTGAATCAGCCCTTCTGGCTCTGCGCCAAGGAACCCGGTCTGTTAGCCAGTATGCGGTAGAATTCCGCACGCTCTCCTACGAAACTGATTGGAACCAGGGAGCTCTGAAGGCGGCTTTTCGGCGTGGGCTTAGCGAACGCATTAAAGACGCCTTGACCTACCGTGATATCCCTGACGGGTTGGAGGATCTAATTTCCTTGTGTCTGGACCTGGACAGGCGCTTGCAGGAAAGACAACAAGAACGAGACCGCAGCAGGAGGCGGGTACCCACTGTTGTCTCCCCGCTGGAGGACCGTCCTGCAACTGAAACCCCCATGGAAATCGGAGGGGTCACCCGGCTGTCCGACGAAGAAAGGCAACGACGACGAACCCAGGGCCTCTGCTTATACTGTGGCCAGGCGGGTCACCTGCTGCGGCGTTGTCCCGTACGCCCGGGAAAAGACAGCGCTTAGCCGACATCCGAGGCGGTCGCCTAAGCCAAATCCAACAGCCTCCCCAAGGACGATCCAGAGTCTTTGTTCCAGTTTCTATTCGATGGGCAGCCCATACCGTCACTGCTGCCGCCTTTGTCGACTCCGGTGCAGCCGGACTTTTTATTGACGAGGTCTGGGCTCAGGCCCATGGCGTGCCCTGTCGTACCAAGAAGACCCCTTTACTCGTCTCCACGTTGGATGGCGGACCCTTGGGTACAGGGAGGATCACACAGGAGACTGAGTGTTTGGTCTTGACTACCGGGTTACTGCACTCTGAAAAGGCGTGTTTCGATCTGGTATCCTCTCCATTCGCCCCGATTGTCCTGGGGCTCCCTTGGCTTCGGCGCCATAACCCCGTTTTTAACTGGCTGACCGGCGATCTCACTCAGTGGAGCAAGACCTGTTTGACGACCTGTCTCCCCGCCAACCCGGTCTCCCCTCGGCCTTCTGTCTCAGCTGCTTTGTGTCTTCCCGATGCCTTACCCGCTGCCTACTATGAATTCCGGGATGTCTTCTGTAAGGCCCAGGCTGAACGTCTTCCTCCGCATAGGCCTTACGACTGCCCTATTGATCTCCAACCCGGAACCCAACCTCCCAGAGGGAGGACGTTCCTGCTTTCTCCTCCTGAGATGGAAGCCCTAGCCACCTATATCCAGGAGAACCTGGCCAGGGGCTTCATCCGTCCCTCCACCTCGCCTGCCGGGGCTGGATTCTTCTTCGTCAACAAGAAAGACGGCTCCCTTCGCCCTTGTATCGACTACCGTGGGCTAAATCGCATCACCATCAAGAATAAGTACCCTCTCCCGCTAATCCCTGAACTATTCGACCTTCTCCAAGGGACCAACTGGTTCACTAAGCTAGACCTGCGGGGGGCCTACAACCTGGTTCGTATCAGGCCTGGGGACGAGTGGAAAACGGCGTTCAACACTAGATATGGGCACTATGAGTATTTGGTGATGCCCTTCGGGCTCTGCAACGCCCCAGCCGTCTTCCAGGCGTTTGTTAACGATGTCTTCCGGGATATGCTGACTTCGCATGTCGTGGTATATCTTGATGACATTCTCATCTTCTCTCCCACTCTCCAGCAACACAGACTCCATGTCAAAGCCGTTCTCCAAAGGCTGCGTGAGAATGGGCTGTATGCTAAACTGGAGAAGTGCGAATTCGAGAAGAACAAACTCTCCTTCCTGGGGTACATCGTCTCCAGCTCCGGACTAGAGATGGATCCTAAGAAACTCACGGCTGTCCTCGACTGGCCTCAACCCACGGATCTCAAGGCGATACAACGCTTCTTAGGCTTCGCCAATTACTACAGGAGGTTTATCCGGGGTTACTCCTCCCTAGTGGCGCCTATAACAGCCCTGACCAAGAAAGGAGCGGACCCCCAGCTCTGGTCCGAAGAAGCCATGTCCGCATTCTCCGCTCTAAAGACCGCCTTCACCTCGGCCCCTGTTCTCCGGTACCCAGACATCACTCGGCCTTTTGTTCTGGAAGTGGATGCATCCGAACTGGGAATCGGGGCAGTCATATCCCAGAGAGACCCAACTACTAACCGCCTCCACCCATGTTCCTTCTTATCCCGTCAACTAACGTCAGCAGAAAGGAATTACGATGTGGGGAACCGAGAGCTATTAGCCATGAAGGCTGCTCTTGAGGAATGGCGTCATCTCCTGGAGGGCTCCGGTATTCCTTTCCTTGTCTACACTGACCATAAGAATCTGCAGTACCTGGAGAAAGCCAAGCGCCTCACGGCCCGTCAAGCCCGGTGGGCTCTTTTCTTTTCTCGGTTCGACTTCACCGTCACCTACATCCCTGGCACTAAGAATGTGAAAGCGGATGCCCTGTCCCGTCTGTTCACTGCCCCTGTCCCCAGGACACCACCAGAACTTATCCTGCCATCCTGCAAGATCCTTTCAGCGCTCTCTACGAAGACTCTGGCTGAGATCCAACAAGCCCAAAAAGACCTAGACCCGTCTTGTCCTGTGGGAAGACTCTTTGTTCCTGTTCGTTTCCGTCCTGAGATCTTGCTTTGGGCCCATCAGTCGCCTACCTCCGGTCATCCTGGTGTAGATCGTACCTTAGACCTTGCGCAACGTCAGTTTTGGTGGCCCTCCATTTCTCGGGATACAAAAGACTTTGTTCAAGGCTGTCATCATTGTGCCAGGCATAAACGGCCGCGCTTCCGCCCGGCAGGTCTTCTGCAACCCCTTCCCATACCGTCCTCTCCTTGGACCCACATAGCCATGGACTTTGTAGTCGATTTACCTCCTTCCAAGAAAAACACAGTTATCCTGGTCGTAGTGGATCGTTTCTCCCGCCAGGCGCATTTCATCCCTCTGCCCAAACTACCCTCCTCTCAACAGCTGGCCGAGATCTTCCTCCGGGAGGTGTTTCGTTTGCACGGCCTCCCTCTCCAGATCGTGTCTGATAGAGGCAGTCAGTTCACCTCCCGGTTCTGGAGGGCTTTTTGTGCACGCCTGGGTATTGCGGTGCACTTGTCTTCCGCCTACCACCCACAGTCCAACGGACAGACCGAAAGAACAAATCAGGCCCTCAAACAATATCTAAGACTGTTCGTGGAGCCATTGCAAGATAACTGGACAGACCTCCTTCCGCTTGCGGAATTCGCCTTCAACAGCTGTCGTCATGAGTCACTTCAGTGCTCTCCCTTTTTTGCCGCCAACGGGTTCCATCCAACCTCCCTGCCACTATCATCATCCTCTGGTGTCCCAGCTGTGGATTCCCATGTGGGTAATCTGGAAGCCCACTGGCAACGGATCCGCTCGAAGCTGGTAGCTGCCGTGGCACGGTACAAGAGGTCGGCCGATAAGCGGCGAACTGCTGGCCCTCGATTGCAGCCCGGGGATGAGGTTTGGCTATCCACCAAGAATCTGCATCTCCGCCAACCTTCTGCCAAGTTCGGTCCTCTCTATGTGGGGCCCTTTCGAATCCGCTCCCAGATTTCTCCGGTGACCTTTGCCCTTGACCTACCTCCCTCTATGCGGATTCCTGACTCCTTTCACATATCCCTTCTTAAACCGCTTCTTCGCACCCGGTTTACTCCTTCGTCGGTGCCGGTGCCCCCTGTTCGGGTCGACGGCCAGGAGGAATACGTTGTTCGGAAACTCCTGGATTCCCGCCTGGTCCGGGGGTCCCTCCAGTATCTGGTGGATTGGAAGGGCTATGGCCCTGAGGAGCGTTCCTGGATTCCCGCTCGCGACGTCCATGCCCCGGCCCTTCGGCGTGCCTTCCATTGTGCCTTTCCGTTGAAACCCGGTCGTCCGGGGGCCTCCCGTTGAGGGGGGGGTGGTGTCACCGTTGCTCCTGGCCGCGTCCTTCGCGGCGGCACTTCCGGGTTGCGGTGGCGATCGGGCCGCGCATGCGCAGAGTCCCCTCGCCTTCAGCCGGGCGGATGCGCATGCGCCGAGCCCGGCGTTCTATTAGTCGGTCCTTCTCCTGTGTCCTTGCGGCATCCAGCCGAGCCCCTCTCGCTCTCCTAGCCATTGGTCAGCCTTAGTATTTGAACGGGCTGCCCCTGACATTGGGCGCCCGTTCCATTAGTTAGTTAGTGCTCTGGCTAGGTTTTGGGCTCTGGTCCTCTGCTCCAAGTTTGTTCGTTTTTCACTCCTGGTATTGACCCTTGGCTTCGCTCCTGACTTCTCCAGATCTCCACTCCTGGTATTGACCCTTGGCTTCGCTCCTGACTTCTCCAGATCTCCACTCCTGGTATTGACCCTTGGCTTCGCTCCTGACTTCTCCAGATCTCCACTCCTGGTATTGACCCTTGGCTCTGTTCCTGACTACTCCAGATCTCCACTTCTGGTATTGACCTTTGGCTCCGCTCCTGATCTCGCCTGAACTCCGTTCCCAACTTGACCCTCGGCTTCGCTTGACCATTCCTGTTGCTCAGCCCTCATTACCTGGTATCTCGCCCGACCTGCCGGCCTGGTTACCCAACGGTTCCTAGGTACTCCTATCCTGGTTGCACCCCGGCTCAACTGGGGTGGAACAATCTGGTTTCGCGACCAGCACCTTTAGACAGCTTCGGCTGCAGCAAAGGAGTACCTGGCACGCCGTCACCGCTCTCAAGCTTCGCACCCCAGCTCCGTACGCTAGCATCTTACCTGAGCCGGCACCCCTCGGGTTCCTCGCAGCCGGGGCCGTGACAATTACAAATGCTTTCAAGATATTCTCCTGCCGCAGTTTCTCGGCACTTTCAAATCCCTAACTCTGGGGGCTTTCCTAGCAAATCATTCCTTAGAGTCCCACAATACGGTTTTGCTGAAAGAAGGAAAGGACCCTGAGCAATTTTCCAGTTATTGTCCCATTTCACTGTTGAATGAAGATGTTAAATTGTTTGCAAAAATTCTAAGTCTTCGCTTACAGCGAGTCTTCCCGGACTTGATCCAAGGGGACTGGTGGGATTTGTCCCGGGATGGAAGGCCAGGGATAATACTCTGAGGGTTATTAATCTGATTCATCATGTGCACTCGCGTGCCATACCCGCTTTCCTGCTGTCCACGGATGCGGAGAAGGCATTTGACAGGATGAGCTGGCCTTTTTTGTGGCACTTTCTCTGTCACATAGGCCTGGGAGACTAGATGTTCCACTGGATTGCTGCCCTTTATCACTCTCCGACTGCCCGCATTAAGATCAATGGAGTTCCCTCAATGCTGCTCATCCTGTCAAACGGTACTCTGCAGGGATGTCCGCTGTCCCCGCTCCTCTTTATTCAGGCCTTAGAACCACTTCTCCACTCAGTCTGCCTTAATCCTGCCATTCACGGTGTTCAACTAGGCCACCATTCATTCAAGATTGCTGCATTTGCAGAAGACCTTCTTTTTACACTCACACAACCGCTGATTTCCTTACCTAATCTTATGTGGGAGCTCCAGATTTCTAGTTCTCTCTCCAACTTCAAGATCAATGTGGCCAAATCCGAGGCCCTCAACATTTCCTTGCCCGAGCAGACTCAGGAGCTCTTACAGGCTTCCTTTCCGTTTCGCTGGGCGACGGATTGGATCAAATACCTGTGGATTTATCTCTCCGCATCCCCCGCAGACCTTTTTGATTTTAATTGTATTCCTCTCCGGTCGGCTCCTAGGGCTTTTTTTTATATGGCACTCAAGTGGTCAGAGACTGGGCTATTCTTACTTGATCCGCCGTAAGGAAATGGCAAGTGTAGGACTCCCAGATTTGGAAACTTATTATAAGGCAACCCTCTTGGCGAAAGTATTGGAATGGACAGTCCCCTCTAACAAATTGTGGGAAACCATTGAGCAAGGCTCTCTGCTGGTTCCCTCTCAGGTGGCGGCATGGGTTTGTCCTGGTCAAAGGGTTTGCTCAGACCTCTCACACCCTACTATCCCCGCCACCCTACGGGTATAGTGCTCTCTCTGCTCTCAGGGAACTCTCTTAGGATCTCCTTCCCCACTCAAGTCGATGACACATAATTTGGATTTTCCTCCTGGATACCATATTGGTTCTTTTCTACAACTTCTTCCAGAGACGATTTGCTTCCTGAGACTATGGGATGTTATGCAGGATGACAGACTTTGGCCCCTGTCTGATATCCTTGGGTCATGGTCTGTCCACCCGTCCTTGCCGTTCTTTTACAACCAATTGCGCCACTTCATTTGCTCTTTGCCTACTGATCCCCTATGTCTCTCTGCCAGGACTCCTTTGGAAGACGTGTCTTTCAGAGGGGCCGCAGTGTCATCTTGTTTCTTCACTCAACAAACTCTTACTTTCCGTGCAGCATATATCTAAACAACACTTAATTCGGAGCTGGGAGGCGGACTGTAATATGGAGCTGTCGGAGGCGCAGTGGACTAAGATAGTTACCATGGCACACAAATGTTCAATGTCGTCTCATATATAGGAAAATGCATATAAAATTTTGATGCGATGGTACAGGGTACCAACCCTGCTACACAAAATTTACCCAACGGTTCCAGATACATGCTGGTGATGCAAGGCCCAGAGGGGTGACTTTATGCATATCTGGTGGTCATGTCCGAAGATTCAACCTATGGTCGTTGGCTGTGGACACGATAAGGGAAGTGGATGACCCTCAGATTCCCATGGACCTCTTAGTACTCCTTTTGCATCACACCACACACCCTTTTCACAGATATACTCATTCCCTTACTGTTCACTTGTTGAACGCTGTCAAGGTGTTGATCCCTAGACGTTGGAAGCAATCTTGTGCTCCTTCATATCATGACTGGATAGCCTCCGTTGACTCCATACGCTCTGCGGAGGACTTAATGCACTCTACTGCGGGGACAGGTTTGACTCATGCTACGCGATGGTTTAGATGGGATGAATTTGTGGAGGGTGACTCCTTCTGTCAAAGGTTGGAGAGTTCCGATTCATGATCTGACATGTGTATTGGTCCTCTTTGCCCAGATGGGACCCTTAGCATTTTAAGATTTTAAAATGTTGACGTTTTATTCTCTGACCCTTTATTCTTACAATCCCTCTCTTTCTCATTTTCTCTCTGACTTGTCTGTTCTTTTTCCTGTCTCCTTTTTTCCTCTTTCTCCTCACCCTGTTTTTCCTTTATCTCATGTGCCTCTTGCAGGCCAGTGAGGTGGATCCCCCTTGGGTTCCTCTACGTGGGACCTTGAGCAGTGATCTGTGGATTGTTGTTTGACATTGATCCCCACTCCCTTTCTTAGCTAAATGCACAACCTAAGTGATTCCTACTGTGGATGGAGTCCGATGTTCTGTTACATAGCTGGACTCTGGGGATTATGGCCATAGCCGTATCTCCTGCCACCTGCACTTTTCTATTGTTATGGGTGTGGTCTTCTGCTTTATACTCAATGTATCTGTGTATTGTCCATGTGTATTATATATGTATTTGTTGTTTGTTTATTTGATTCTTTATGACAAAATTCAATAAAGAGAAATTAAACAAAAAAAAATTGGTCCTTTTGTTTTCTGTTTTGATTTCCTCTAATTTGTCTTCCTCTTCTGATACACTCCTTTTTAAGAAATTTGGAGTCTCATTTCTCAGTGGAAAAACCTGTTCTGATTCATAAATGGAGGTGTCAATGTATTTATATTTGGAATTTCTTTGGTCGAATTCTGCTAGCCTTGGCCAAAAAAATAATTGGGTTTATTATATTTAGAACGGGAGACTTTCCACTTTGAATTGGTAGATGCTTTGTATCTATTAGAGAATTTGATGGTGTACCTGATATCTGTCCTCGTCATAATTTGTCAGATAAAATCTATGGTTAGAAACAAAGCCTCTATTTTGGTTTCTATAATGTTGTTGACTCTGATAGCTATTTTCTTTCCAGTTTTCTTTTTTATCTACTGTTTGTTTGTGGTGAATTAAAAGTTTTGTTATTATGGTAGCAGAACATATTCCCACAGCCTCCCTTACTCGCCTTCAGACAGCCTCCCAATTTAAAACAACTGATGGTAAGGAGTGCACTGAATAAAAATACAAAAAATTGCACATCTCCCTGCCTCCAAAAGAAGTGTGAAACCTGTGCAGACATTTACACCACAGACAAGGTACCCATACCATACACCCAGTTACACCATAAGATCAATGGCACCTTCACCTGCAAATCATCCAATGTAATATACCTCATCATGTGTGCAAAATGCCCAGAAGCTCTTTATGTGGGTGAAACTGGACAGCCGTTACACAAAAGGTTTAATTCCCACAGATCCAGTGTTAACAACAAAAGACAGAGACACCAGTGGGAGGACATTTTTGCCAAAATGGACACAGTGTCAGGGACATTAGATTAACTGTACTGATGGGACTGTTCCGCACTCAGGGGGACAGAAAAGTATGGGAGGTTAAGTTTATATTGAAGTTTAATGCTATTCACAATGGTTTGAATAAAGAGAGATAATTCTTGTCGCATTATCACATTGTGGACTGACCTTTCCAACAGTCCTACAGGTATCGTAAATACCTCTAAAGCCTCAGAGGAAGACTGCAATTTACCATTGACTGATCAAAGTATCTGGATCTGGAATGAGTTCTCTTATCTGCTTTCCATTCTAAACAATGCAATGTGTACTTGTATTTAAGAGATGTTTTCATATTCATCTGTGTAACATGCCTGAGGAAGAGACCTAAGGTCTTGAGAGCTTGCATCCTAAATCTGCTTAGTTAGCCAATAAAAGTATCAGCAATTATATTTGCCTCCTGTATTTCTAAGGCTAACACGGTATCAACACTTATATATGTTATGTTTCAGACAAGTTTCTAATTTAAAGAAAAGATCTTTCATTGTAGGAGGTAGAATTTTGAAATATTGTTTCCTTCTTTGAAAACCTGTCCAAAATTCACCATTTTATTGAGTGTTTCCTTATAAAATTGCATATTAGTAAATATGAAAAAAAAAGTGAATACAATAATACAAATTATGAGCTGCACTTAACCTCAATTCAATGTGAAAAGTGAAATATAACTAGAAAAGATAGGTGGGCACTAGAAAGTAATGAGAAAAACTGAAGAGATTGAACAGTACTGTAGAGATTTAAACAAAATTACTAAATAGCCCTCACTTTTTTTGCACAAATATTCCTACTCTCTTTTAGACTGAGGTTTAGACCAGCTCATTTTATTTTCTATTTGTAATTCAGTTTATTATTCAAGTTCAGTTTTTCTCATCATTTTCTAGTGCTCACCTATATTTTCTAGTCATACTCAAAACATTATACTTCAGACACAATACGAACAACACCATATGCGAAAAGCAAAATATAATTTGACAAATGCAATTCACTAAACCTAATATACGCCAAATGCACAGTACTATATGCAAAATGCCAATGCCGTATGCAATATACCAAAAGACAAATGCACAACACTATATGCACAAAGCTCTGCACAATATGGTATATGAAAAACGCAACATGCCAAACACCATGCACCAAACAGTAATATCCACATGGAAAACTCCAAATGCAATAGTCAAATGCTATATTAATATTATTCTTTATATATATAGCATACCTCCCAACATTTCAAATTGCCAAAGAGGGACACTTGTGTTTTAGGGGGTGTTTTGTGGGGGCGTGGCTGGTGGGCGGGGCATTACCAAGAATTTTTAGGCTATTTCTTGACCTACTGACACCTCTTTGTGTAACCTAATAAATTAATTATAACAAGACCAATGTATTTTATTTACACAGACTAATTTATAAACACATATACTGACCTTTAAACAAACAGTAATGTGAGTTTTATTGCTGTGGAGCAATGGGATGCACTTATATACACACCACACTGTCTGAGCTCCTAAAAAGAGGGACATCAGGGTGGGAAAGAGGGACAGAGGGATTTGGGTCTAAAAGAGGGACGGTCCCTCCTAAAGAGAGACACTTGGTAGGCATGATATAGCGCCAACTTACTCCGCAGAGTTGTACAATAGGGAATAGACATACAGAGATGTTAAATAGTACAAATGTGGAGAAAAGAAGTATCAGAGGACCCTCCTCATGAGAGCTTACACCATAAGCAATATTCCAAACACCACAGACCAAACTCCATACACCAAATGCTATAAGCAATACACCAAATGCAGTATGGAAAATGCAATATACTAAACCCATAATACAGTATGCCAAACACAAATCACAATACACCAAATGATGCTGCAGTGGGCCTGATTCCAAAGTCCTGATTCTCAAGTCTCCATAAGAGTTAGACTGAGTTAATACACCTCAGTTATTAATTTTATTTTATTAACTTTCACCCACTTACTATTATCTTGGAATAACATCTTTGGCCTGTTGTGGATTGTAACCTTCTGCTTCTCTGTTCAGGTAAATGGCTCCCTTCCTGCTGTGCTTTTTCCATTGCTCTCTCTCTGATGTGCTAATTTGCTTAGACTAGCTTCAGCTGTATAGACTGACATAGCATGGATTTCCCTATATAAGAGCTCTATCCCAGCAGTGGACCTGATTCCAAAGTCTCCATAAGAGTTAGACTGAGTTGGACAGAGGATGGACTGGGGACAGCCTGCTTTCTACAAAAGAACAACTCACACTGGATTCAGAGCATGGAAACATCTATCTAAACAAAGCACCAACATTGCACCTTCCATCAAAACTGCTTAACACCTGACGCAAGTAACCAGAATTAGCAGGACTGACTTTGCAAACAGCACACTTAACCATCCAACTGCTGAAGTGAAAAAACCTGACTCGTCTCCAACCAGCATTACCCTCTACAGCATCTACCTCTACTGATCCACTGACTTTGCAAACAGCACAGTTAACCATCCAACTGCTGAAGTGGAAAAAAACCTGATTCTTCTCCATCCAGCATTACCCTGTACAACATCTACCTCTACTGCTCATCATCATACTTCATTTAACCCTACATTGACTCCTACCCTCATCAAATACTTCACAACTCTGCAACTGTCTCTCCTCATCCTGCCTGACATCTACACCCTGGATTGACCCTTGAATGCAAAGTCACCCGCACTCCCCTGGACTACAATCTGTTGCTCAAACTCCACTTCCGCCCCACACATTAACCCCACTATGGCCAATTTGGCTCCTTGCTTTTTCATTGCCATCCTCGCCTGCTTTAGACTCTCCTCCTCCTGTGTCCACATTAAGTGCCACTCCATCCACATTGCACCCTCACTTCTTCCCTCACCGCTTCTCTGCACCCATGAACTTTTCTCATTCCTCCAGCCCCTATCACTACCATCTCCTTCAACTGCTGGCAAAAAGCCCCACTGCTTCAAATCTCACTCCCACCTTTTCTCCC
The DNA here is from genome assembly GCA_037306005.1 of Rhinophrynus dorsalis. Classification (NCBI taxonomy): domain Eukaryota; kingdom Metazoa; phylum Chordata; class Amphibia; order Anura; family Rhinophrynidae; genus Rhinophrynus; species Rhinophrynus dorsalis. The sequence continues at coordinate 67,229,639 of CM074728.1, read as the reverse complement.
TGTCCCTTCTCCTCCTGCTTGCTGCAGGTGACATCTCACCTAACCCAGGCCCCCCTTCCATTCTGTCCTGTAAACCAACACCCACTCAAACACGCAACATCCACAACCTACTAACTGTACCACGCCACCTAATCTCCTCCCCCCCTTTTTGTTTTGGTCTCTGGAACGCCCGCTCTGTGTGTAACAAACTAACCGCTGTTCATGACCTATTTATTTCTCACTCCCTAAACCTCCTAGCCATCACTGAAACCTGGCTCACATCATCAGACACTGCCTCCACAGCCGCACTCTCACATGGCGGCCTGCACTTCACCCACACCCCTAGGCCTGGCAACAGTAAGGGGGGTGGAGTGGGCATCCTTTTGTCCCCTAACCACACTTTTCAGATAATCCCCACTGTCCCCTCTCTCTCCTTCCCTACCTTTGAAGCTCACACAATTCGCCTCTTCTCTCCCTTCCCCCTGCGCGTTGCTGCCATATACAGGCCACCCGGTTCTTCTGTACAATTCCTTGACCACTTCGCTTCTTGGCTCCCTCATTTCATGTCCTCTGATGTCCCCACTCTCATCCTGGGAGACTTCAACATCCCTGTTGATAAACATAACTCCCACCCTGCCATCAAACTCCTTTCTTTAACAACCTGCTTTGGCCTATCACAATGGACCTGCACTCCCACACACAGTGATGGTCACTCTCTTGACTTGGTCTTCACTAACCTCTGCTCAGTCTCTAATTTCTCAAATGCTCCCTATCCCCTCTCTGACCACCACCTCCTCACTGGAAACCTCATCATACCACGTAAACCCATCCCCTCCACCGGGATCAAGAGCATGCAGAGAAATCTGCATACGCTTGACCTCCAACAATTTTCTGCTTCCCTGCAACCTCTTCTCAACCCCATCTTCACACTTGCTTGCCCAGAGCAAACTGCTACTCTCTACAACAGCATTCTCACAAAAGCCCTTGACACAGCTGCACCTGCTACTCCACGACACCCCCGCACAACCCCACTACAACCCTGGCACACAAGACAAACGCAATACCTCCAAAGGTGCTCACGCACTGCTGAAAGGCACTGGAGGAAATCGCACTCAACAGCTGACTTCATACACTACAAATTCATTCTACGTTCTTATAGCTCTGCACTATCCCTGGCCAAACAGGCATACTTTTCCTCTCTAATTTCTAATCTTTCTTCAAACCCAAAACGCCTTTTCTCAACCTTCAAGTCACTTCTACGCCCACCAATGCAAACCCCTGCCACCAACTTCTCGGCCCAAGATCTCGCCACTCACTTCAAGGACAAGATCGACTCCATCCGACATGACATCTCATCACTTCCACTCCCACCCAGCCAGCCTAGATCCCCCACCCCCCACACACACTCACTAAGCTCCTTCTCACCAGTCACAGAGGACGAAGTTTCTCTCCTCCTCACTCGCTCAAATCTAACCACATGCACTCTTGACCCAATCCCATCTCAACTTACTCAAGAACTTTCACCTCTACTAACGCCACCCCTTACTCACTTATTTAACCTCTCTCTATCAACTGGCACCTTCCCATCCTCTTTCAAACATGCTCTAATCACGCCAATTCTAAAGAAACCCTCCCTGGACCCAAACTCACTGTCAAACTACCGGCCCATTTCCCTACTCCCGTTTGCCTCCAAACTCCTTGAGCGTCTCGCATATAACCAGCTCACTAAATTCCTCTGCTCCCATTCCCTGCTAGACCCCTTGCAATCTGGATTCCGACCTCATCACTCCACCGAGACTGCCCTCACTAAAGTGGCAAATGACTTGCTCTCTGCCAAGTCAAAAGGCCACTACTCCCTACTTATTCTCTTGGACCTGTCTGTTGCCTTTGACACAGTAGATCACCCACTCCTCCTCCAAGCCCTCCACTCTCTAGGTCTCCGTGACACTGCCCTCTCTTGGTTTTCATCATATCTCAGCAACCGCTCCTTCAGTGTGTCCTACTCTGACTCCACCTCCCCACCCCTCCCACTGTCTGTTGGAGTGCCTCAAGGCTCGGTCCTGGGCCCCTTGCTCTTCTCAATTTACACTGCATCCCTGGGTAAACTAATAAACTCCTTTGGGTTTCACCATCATCTCTATGCTGATGACACCCAAATCTATCTTTCCTCCCCTGACCTCTCCCCCTCCCTCCTGTCCCAGGTATCTAACTGTCTGTCCGCTGTGTCTTCCTGGATGTCCTCCCGTCAACTCAAACTTAACCTTGACAAAACTGAACTAATTATCTTCCCTCCCTCTCCTAACAGTCCTACTCCAGATATTACCCTCACTGTCAACAACACTATCATCAAACCAACCCCTACAGCATGTTGCCTGGGGGTCACATTCGACTCCGCCCTATCATTTATTCCTCACATACAGTCAATCTCCAAATCGTGCCGCCTCCACCTCCGCAACATCTCTAGAATCCGACCCTTCCTTAATGAAGACACCACTAAAATTCTAATCCAAACATTCATCATGTTCCGTCTTGACTACTGCAACTCACTACTAACTGGCCTCCCTCTTGCCCGCCTAACCCCACTACAGTCCATAATGAACTCAGCAGCACGACTAATCTACCTAACCAACCGCTTCTCCAACACCAGTCCCCTCTGCCAATCCCTACACTGGCTCCCATTAGCACACAGAATTAAATTCAAAATCCTGGTGCTCACCTACAGAGCCCTTACTAACACCTCACCCCCCTATACCTCATCTCTCATTTCCAAATACACTCCCACTCGCCATCTTCGTTCTGCACAGGACCTTCTCCTCTCCACACCTCTCATTACAACCTCCCACTCCCGCCTACAGGACTTCTCCCGTGCTGCACCCAAGCTCTGGAATTCCCTCCCCCGCCCCATCAGACTCTCCCCTAGCCTTCAGACGCTCCCTGAAAACTCACCTCTTCAGGGAAGCCTATCAACTACCTCCATAAATATTATCACCAAGAACCAACCATTCCCTGGACCACTGCACTCACTAGCACTTCTCACTCCCACCCACTGACTGGCAGCTCATGTGGCAGGAGGCACTTACACCCAATAGCACTTACACCTTCTGTATCCTACCCACCTTCCTCTAGACTGTAAGCTCTCACGAGCAGGGCCCTCTGATCCTTCTGTTCTCCACATATGATTTGTACTATTTAATATCCCTGTATGTCTATCCCCTATTGTAAAGCACTGCGGAATAAGTTGGCGCTATATAAATAAAGATTATTATTATTATTATTATGATGTATGTCAAAAGCACGACACTATACACAATACGCTATATGAAAAACACTTTATGCAAAACACACATGCTTTATGCAAAATGCAATGCAAGGAAAACATGCTCTTGCGCACACCCCCACACAGGCACACGCACGCGCACACACACAGAGTTGTATAATGCAGTGCTTTTTAATAGCTACACTTTTTATTGAGCTGAAAGGGATAAGCACCTAAAATGGCAAAACTGCCAGTCTGTTTATAAACGTGTCTGTGTAAATAAAATACTTTGGTCTTGCTCTAAATCATACATTCAGGTTACAAAAAGTGGTGTCAACAGGTCATAAAATAACCTACAAATTCTCTTTAATGCCCCACCCACCAGCCACGCCCCCAGCAACACCCCCTAAAACATAAACGTCCCTCTCTGGCCACCTGAAACGTTGGGAGTAGGGTGACCACGGGTCCCGGAACGTCCGGGACTGTCCCTTATTTCAGGGACATGTCCCGCGTCCCCTTCAACCGGGACAATGAAGTGTCCCGGAATGAAGCCAAGCCGCCCTGAATGTCAGCCTGCAAGCGGTGTGTCACATCATGGACGCCGCTTGCAGGCTGACATCCAGGGCGGCAATGCAACTTACCTGATCTGGAGGCAAGCGCTCTAGTAATACAGAGCGCTGGGAGATGACATCATCTCCCAGCGCTCTGCATTACTGAGCACAGCGCGTGGGAGCTTCAGCTCTGTGCAGGAGGAGGCACAGAGCACTTTGCACTCCGCTAGACCACCAGGGACTCAAGGTAAGGCATATAGGGTGACCACGTCCCGGAATGGCAGAAGGGAAATGTGGTCACCCTAGTTGGGAGGTATGCTCTGCATAGCACGCAGAGGGCTAAATTATTATAGGTGTGTTAAAGCATTGTGAAGTTACGCTTTGCGCAGCCTTGTGAGTGCCAGTGGGTTTACACATTTAGCACATCTAGCAGGAAAGGTACAGAGCTTCTATACACAAGCACGGTCACCATGGTTACCATGTCTCGTACGGCTACAGGCTGCTGGTTAGGAGCGGAAGCGGAAGTGCTCTTGTGCTAGTGGAAAACATACGGGCCGGGCTGGCTGGAGTTAAGGAATGTATCTGATTGTCGTAGCGGCAATATAGTGAGGTAAAGTATCGAGGGGGGTCCACGGACCAGTTGCTGATAATGTTAATGTGCCCTGGGCTTTGTGAGAGGACGCGTGCGAGGCCTCATAGGTCACCGGAACTGGAAACTGTTGACATAAACAAGGACTACAGTATGGCGCCAGGAAGGCTCTTTTATGTTCTTGCTCTTGCAAGAAATCAGTGCCTCTCTGGTGTCGTGGACTACAAGTCCCGTCATCCCTGTCAGGGGTGGCCAGCCTTAGGTCCTCCATATGCTTACTACATTTCAAATGGCTAAAGAGGGACACTTGCTTTAGGTGCTGCTGTGGGCGGGGAATTACCGTGATTTTTTTAAAGTTCTTTCATGATCAGTTGGCACCTTTTTGTACAAATGAATGATTTAGAGCAAGAGCAATATACAAACACATACACTGCAGTCTAAACAAACAGTAATGTGAGTTTTATTGCTGTGTATACACTAATATACACACCACACATTATGATCTCCTAAAAAAAGAGGGACAGAACGATTTGGGTCTCAAAGAGGGACACTTGGAAGGTATGCCTTCAACAGTCTGGTACTACAAGTCCCATCAAACCAGGCCAGCCATGCCTATCCCATGCATAGAAGACCTGTCTTCCTCTGCTGTTGTACATCACTGTGAGAAAATATATTAGTCTCTGTGTGTGAGAGAGAGAGAGAGAGAGTGTGTTACTATGTGCATGGATTGTCAGTGTGAGTAGTTGTGAGTCTGTATTGTCACTTTGTGGAGCATATTTGCAGAAACAAAAGTGAAACAATTATTCAACAGAATAGCTAACACATAAGCATCCTCAGTGATTTTAGTGGTTCTTTTAACCCACTGAGTACTAGAACAGACCACTGTTGCCACACAGTGCAGCCCTGGTTTAATAGGACTTCAGATCTGTTGACTGCAGTAAGGATCCTGGGAAGACCTTGCAACACTTTATCAATAAAATGTGTCATAGTTTTCAGGTGCTGCAGAAAAAGTAGTGTAAAATTTGACTGTATGAAAGAGCCCTAAATGGGACAGCAGTGGAATCCTTGTTAGCGAGAGATAAAAGTACTGGTAGACCATATTCAAAACAGTGTGAATAGTCACTCAACTTTTGTAAGAGGCAGTAGGGTACTGTCATTTATAAATATAGGTGGACATGATGGGAATATAATTGTACCTCTTTATAAATCCTTGGTATGGTCTCATGTAGACTATGGAGTACTGATTTAGACACCTGTTCTTAAAACAAAACATGTTTACATCACTGAGCTAGAAAAGAGGCTTGCAGCAAAACTGACACATAGTTTCTAGGTAAACTTGATTTATTAACATAAGAGAAGATACATACAGTATAAGGGGGTGTATATGATTGCTATTTACAAATACATTCAAGGCCAATACAAACAACTCTTTACTCAGAACAACTATTTACTCAGAGCTGTGCAAAAGACAAGGGTTTATCCATTATGACTAGAGAAAAGGCTCTTTTAATGAAAAAACAAAGGCATTTTTTTTGTACATTGATTACAGTAATGTTGTGGACTTCTTTTACTCTAACAGCAGTATTTGCAGCTACTATAGATGCTATAAAAATATTGGATACCCTTTTAGTTTAGAACGGTCTAGAGAATTATGTATTATGTGGTTGCTGATCCAGTGAGATGTTGATTTCTTTTTATAGACAAGAAGGAATATTTTTACTTCTAAAAAGGTGTTTTTTTTTGGGGGGGGGGTTGCCTTCCTGTAGGTCAACAAAAGCATTGTGGTAAAAGATGAACTTAATTGATGCATGTCTCCCCCAACACCCCAGCCTTATCCTCTATGTTACAATGCAAGCAGAAGTTTACTAGATACACCAAGGGTTATCACTGAGAGTGAAGCAATATGAGGGGAGTATTAATGGAAAGTTATAGCAGAGGAATAAGTAGCTCTTAATTTGTTTAACAGATTAATTTACCTGTGTAGGTGTCCTTCACATTGCAGGCATACCATCTATCTACCTGTGCATTATATCTGTGATTTCCTATAAATAGTTATTTTTTTATGTCTCCCTCTGTCTGAAGGACAGTTACTTTCTTTTAAACAAATTGAGCCACTTATTCCTAGGGTATACTTCCCCTTTAAATATGGAGGTCAGATTAAACTATTCCCCAGCCTATTAAAAAACTTCACAGGCAATTATATGTATATGTATAAATGTTAAAATAAAATATGCATATTTTAAGTATTACTGTATCCTTAAAGGGACATTATCACTGAACAATGAAAAATAAGCTCCCAGTTACTTTACAATGGCCAGAAAATCCTAATGGCCCCTGTGAATTTTGTCCTTGTGCCTTTGTCGAAAGCATAATATTGTCAATCAGTCCTGGATATCATGTCCATAGAGGAAGAAGAAATTTCAGTAACTGTGGACAAGGGAGTAAGGCTGGAGTTGTAGACAGCATACAATTGGTTCTGAGACTACCAATGGATGTGGGAAAGACTGAAACATTTCAGTTGCATTTCCTGTTATGTTATAGTGCTTATTACAAGTGGACTCTAATTCCTTCTGAAAGATACAGATATATTATTTTGATTGCACCCTCTTTTTTTTTTTTTTTGCCCCCAGTACATTTTAGTGCTAGGTCCATTTTGCACCGGTAACACTAATGCGACTATGTTGCATTATGTTGCCCATTGTGAAAGGTACAATGCTGGGCTATGGTGCACTTCACAAGGGTGAATATTGCCTCATGTGAATGCACCAAAGTGCATCATACTGTGCGTTTGCCGTGTACAATCATGAGTACAGTAAAGTTGCAGCAAGGAAGGTATATACAATTGTCTATGGGGCAGCTGGCATGCCATTCATAGAAATTTTGTTGGATATTGTGATGCTTATTACAACCTCCAATGCATTGCTGAGCCACATGGATGCCAGCCATTAATATTAACCAGAGCTCACATGGGACTGCTTGTCAGACACAACCCACCTGCGTCCATGTCTGTGGTGGAATGCAGGAGATGGTGAGTGAAAGAATGGGTGACATAAGTGTCACCGGGGGCTACAATAAATGTGTTGCCTGTGTGAAAAAACTCTTATAATTTAGTCTTAAAGGGATAGTAATGTTTCACAAAAACAGAAGCTCCAATTAATCTTCATAGTATTTGGGCCATGGACTGTGTTATTTCAATACTGTTAGAGTTGTGGTTCAAGAGTAATTGAATAATAATGTATCCCCTTCCCGCCCCTTTTACCTAGTGTAACACTGCTCTCCTCAGATGTGGAATCTGGTTGTAAGACCAGACAGATAACAGCAGGGGACAATCTTCTTCCTATGAGAACAATGAAAGCCCTGCCCCCCTTGACAAGTTTTTCCCTTATCTTAATTGAAGATTGTCCCTCTCTGCAGTCTACCTGGGCACCTCCCTTTTGCTCTGAGGTGAGCAGTGTTACATCACTAAAAGGGGCGGGAGGGGGATACTTTGTCATTGAATTACTCTTGAACTATTACTCTGACATAATTTAAATAACACTCTCCAAGGTCCAGATACTATGATGATTAATTAGAGCTGCTTTTATTATGAAACATTACTATCCCTGGCACAAACTGGCAGTCTCATAAATTTATGAGACTGCATTGAGGTCCTCTCTAGCATCCAGCAGGATAGAATGTTTAATTTTTAGGGTTCCATTGGTATTTTATGTGAGACAAAAGGTCTCTACCACCACAATAAACTTGAGAACTACTGGTTTATATAATAGACTGGTGGGAGAGACTTCCCCAAGCTTCCTCCCTCCAGTCTTTTCCACAACAGGGATAGTGTCACATTGTATCACTGTCTCTGAATTTATGGCCAGGATAAGATCTTCCATCGAGAGAGAGAACCTGGTGATGTCAGAAATGTAGTGCCATAGGCTCAAATTAAAAGTGGAGTAATTCTTGAGTAAACCCACTGTGTCATAGGAGACTAATTAAAATGGTTATTGATTTAAATGGGGCTCTTAACACCTTGAATGCTGGAGAAGTATCCAGTGCATTACTTTACATTCTCCAAATTCCCACTGAGTTCAATGGGACTGATAGTGACTTGAATGCTAGAAAGATGTTTGCAATGCATCAGAGACCTCTAACATTCAAGGGGTTAAAATGCCACTTTAAATCATTGGTATTTGTACTTTGTAGTGCAGTTGATTTGCCTCAGAATTACTCGACTCTTCTTTTGAAAATAAGAACATCTAAAAATGAAAAGAAAATTAAAATTAGTAATATTATTCCTCTCCATGAATTGATTCCACCCCTCTGGTGCAATTTGGTAGGTTCTATCGAGAGAGAGAGATGATTTTGTGGACATGTGAGTAATTATTAATGCCTGCACTTTAACCCTTTGAGTGCCAGAGGGGTATGCAACACATTGCATAGCAATGCGTTGCATACCCCTCTGGCACTCAAAGGGTTAAGAGATCCAAAGAACAGAGATTTCTCCAAGAACAAAACTGAATTCTCTAAAACTATTAGGCCCCTTTCACATGGGCAACACCAGTACTTTGATACTGCATTGGATCTGTCTCCTGTGCTGAAAGGGATAGTAATACTTTTTTTCTTTATTTTATTTTGTAGCCATTAAAAAAACATGAAGAACGATATAAGTCTTATGTCTCAAACCTTTATGGTCTGAGAGATATTCACAAACAAAGTTTCCCTGTCACTGATCAAAACGATCAAGTCTGCCATCTAGCTGTCAGATTTGGAATCCGGTCCGCAGAGCAACAGGTGGCTCTTCAGCAGAGCCGAGATCGCAAGATATAAAAATAACTATTTCATTGGAAGGGTCTAAAAAGTGTGCTTGCAAACCGGCCACACTTTGTAGACTATTCAAATGAAGTAGTTCTTCTTATATCCCGCAGTATCGGCTCTGCTGTAGCGCCACAGCTGGTCTGCAGACCGGATTCCAAATCTGACAGCTAGATGGCAGACTTGACCATTTTGGTCAGTGAGGGGAACTTTGCTTGTGAATATCTCTCAAACCATAAAGGTTTGAGAGATAAGACTTATTTTGTTCTTCATATTTTTGTAATGCCTACAAAATAAAATAAAGATAAAATGAAGTATTACTATCCCTTTAACATGCTGGTCTATGGTGCCTTTCCCCTGGAAAATTATTGCCCAGGTGAACATACCAAAGTCTAGCATGCAGGAGCTTTACTGCTTTCTCTTAGGAATGCAGTAAAGTTGCAGTAAGGAACGTCTGCATTGCGGCCTGTGGGGCAGCTGTCAGACCATTCACACTAACAGTGTTGAAGGTTACGATCCTCCTTGCAACCTGTAATGAATGACAGAGCCACAAGGGCTCCAGACAGTACTTTTGGCTGGTACTCATGAGGGGGCCTTCAGACATGCCTCTCCTCGTTCTTGTAGGTGGGGAACACGAGTGGGGAGTGTACATGAGCTGGCGACAGGACTGCTGAAAGTAGGGCTGCAACAGTTCTGTCGCCCATGTAAATAAAGGCAACTGTATGTTCTCCATTATGACTATATGGGGTAGCCTTATTCTTATGTATAAAAAAAAAAGTAAAAAATAAACATGGAACAATTCCGGGGAAAACCAACTATACACTAGGGAATAACAATAAATTCTCATTGCTTTAATTGTAACTTTAAATGTTGTCAATTCATTGGAGGCCTCTTTAGTACTGAAGTGGTTAAAGGGATAGTAATACTTAAAATGTAAACAAATATATATTGTAGGGTTTATCCCTAGAGTAAAACAAGGGTACTCCCACTGCTTAGAGGTGTTTTATTACAAAATTATAACAGCTCAAACTTGAATTTTTTAGGTGCAATATCACAGTGGCCTGAAAACTTACAGTGGCGCTGTTGCTGCACCATCCTATGGACAGCTCTGGTCTGTAGACCATAAATTTCCATAGGATGGTGTAGCAATAGCGCCACTGTACATTTCCAGGCCACTGTGATATTGCACCTAAAAAAAATCAAGTTTGAGCTGTTATTTTTTAATAAAATATCTCTCAGCAGTGTGAGTACCCTTGTTTTACTCAGGAGGATAAACAATACAACATATATTTTTTACGGTTTAAGTATTACTATCACTTTAAAAGCCCTATCCAAATGATAGCATAATTGTGGATGTTTATTCCTTCCCTGTGGTGCAGTTCTGTTGTCTCAGAATTACTCCAGTTTGCTTCTATGCATCAGGTCCATTGTGCTGTACTAGAATTGTCAGTTTTAGGGACACAAACTATTAATCTAATCTGTGCCTTTAGCTGCTTTTGAAGATGCAGTAAGAGTCTTCTCTCTCCTATTCACCTTATATTACATGCAGCAGGCTAAAACAGAGCCCAGTGTTAGTTGACTGCACTAAGCCTGTTCCAAAAGTTCAGTTCTATTTAGAGCCCCCATGGTATATATTATTGTGGGAATTCTACATGAGTGCTAGAATGAGGAATCCTTGTCAAGTGAAGCTATTTTAAGTTGACTTGAAGCAAGGCTAGTTGTCATAGCAAAGCCCATGATAGCAGTTGCTGTCATTGATAAGATTCCCTTTTTGGAAGCATTTCCTACACTCCAATAAAATCCACTGAACGCTGGCATGGGGTAAAATGTATTGCTTTACAACGCATTGGTACTCCTATGGCATTCAAACAGTTAAAAACTTTGTCCTCACTAGAGCTTGTCCTGCCCATGTAACTGTCAAAGTATTTGTGAGGCTTCCGGCCTGGAAGATTGAGACATGTAAACCGATGAATCATATTGAATGTTTCATAGTGAGTAAATGTGATCTGCCTTGGCAGAGAGGTGTGTAATGCAAGGATTGATTCCTTTGCTTTGTGTTAAATGTTAATAGAAGACCACTAAAACAGTTGCTAGTGCTTTTAGCTCCATTGCAAAATCAAAAATACACTGCTAAGGAGGACTGGGGCAAACCAACTACACCACACAAACAAATACATTTCCTTCTGATTTAAATGGGAATTTTAACCCTTTTTAATGTTATTGTGGTCTCCAATGTACTGTAAAGCTTTCAAGTAGCCAAAAGTCCAATTTAAACAAGTGAGCATTTTTATTTGGCATTTGGCCACAGATTTATTCCATATCTTCTTAGTAAATCAGTCTCAATATGTCTGGTCTCAAAGCCCCAGGAGATCAAATTGGCTGCCAATGTGAAGCTGTTCATCTCTGAGCAGGCCAGAAGTCTGGACTGCAGACTTATTATAGGAAGGGTAACCTTTTATTTTGACTTTACATATTCTACAAGATCATAATATGTAAAGTCAACTTGCTTCTACTTTTTATTAATTATTTTTTTCATGTTTGCATTTTTTTACAGTTTTATGTGCCTGACAGTTGAGCTCATTGTATTTCTGAATCCAGGGAGCTTTCTGTCTGGTCAAGTCACCCCTAACATGCAATCTTGAATTTTATAGGCCGTTTGTCAAGCATGTAATAGAGGGTACAGATGTTTAAATATATAGGAATCATGGCCCCTGTGTGTGTAAAAGCAAACTGAAAAACTGAAAATATTCAGGATTAAGCCAACTGCACTACAGGGAACAGATAAATAAATCCTAAATTCAGATGCACTTGAATAGAGTTTTTTAACTCTTTGAATGCAAAAGAGGTCTCCAATGCATTGCTTCTCAATGCATTAGAGACCTCGCTAGTATTTGTGGGATTAAAAGCCCAATTTATTTTAACAGGAATTATTTGTCTCCTATAGTACAATCGGTTTAATCCAGAACAACTCCAGTTTGCTTTGGTTCTCTCAAGGTCTCAAAATAAGAATAACAAACACAAATTGTTGTCACAGCTTACCTTGGTGCCACCACTGCCGCTTCAGGCGACGCTCAAAACTACACCTTAGGCGTCAGCGGCCGTCCATGCCGCACGGATGGTCACAGGAATATGGCAAGCGGTTGGACGCTTAAGAGCAGATGTGTCATCAGCAGATGCGAGGCTCCAGTATGTAGCAGGCCTCTGTTTTATATGTTGCGTCCTGTAGTCTCCTCCTACCTATTTCCTCCCTCTGAGCTGCCCTACGGTTTGTGCAATGCCCCGGCTGTCTTCCAGGAATTCATCAACAACGTCTTAAGAGAACTTCTACAGAGTTGCGTGGTTGTCTATTTGGATGACATCCTCATCCACTCTCCAACGCTGGAGATCCACCGCTCTGATGTATCCAAAGTCTTAAGCCTATTACGTGAGAACAACTTGTTTTGCAAAACGGGGGAAGTGTGAATTTCATAAGTCCCAAGTAACATTTCTGGGGTTTATCATTTCCACTTACGGGTTCGCCATGGACCCTCAAAAGTTATACGGTACTGGAGTGGCCTCATACTATTGGACTCCAAGAGATCCAAAGATTTTTGGGGTTCACGAATTACTACAGAAAATTTATAAAAACCTTCTCTACTATTGCCAAACCACTTACAGACATGAGTTGTAAAGGGGCCAAGACCTCAGAATGGTCTCAACCAGTTATCATGGCTTTGAAAATCAGAAGGCAACTTTTGCTGCAGCCCCAATATTGGTGCATCCCAACCCCTCCCTACCCTTTACCCTGGAGGTTGACGCATCCGAGATTGGAGTGGGCGCCCTGTTATCACGGTGTTCAGCTCTTGGGGAGGCTTTGCACCCTTGTGGGTATTTCTCTAGAAAACTGTCCAAAGCTGAGGTGGTATATCAAATAGGGGACAGAGAGTTACTGGCAATTATCCTGGCTCTGAAAGAATAGAGACTCCTCTTGGAGTCACTAAATCTCCTATCCTGATTCTGACCGACCACAAGAATCACATTTACCTTTCTGAAGCTAAGTGCTTGTCTTCCAGGCAAGCCAGATGAGCACTGTTCCTTTCCCGGTTTAATTTTGTGGTCTCCTGTCTTCTGGGCTCTAAAAATGTGAAGGCAGATGCAATGTCTTGCTAGTTTTGCAGCCTTTCTAGGGAAGAGGATCCACCTTCCCCAATCATTTTGGCTGATCGCATCCTTGCTACTATATGAACCTGTATTACTTCCTCTCTGGCTGAAGAGATTTTGGCAGCTCAAGCTTCTGCCCCCGCTGAAAAGCCTGATGGACAGTGCTTTGTTCCGGCACAGTTGCGGATTAAGCTGTTGGAGACCTGTCATGCCTGAAAAATTGCTGGTCACATTGGTCGCGACCAATTGATTTGGTCCTTGTCATCCCGACACCTGTCGGTGGACTTTCTCCAGCCAGTGGCCAACAGGGAACGTACCTGGTCAAATCTCTTTATCGACTTTATGGTCGACCTCCCAAGCTCCATGGGCTGTACAGTTATACTGATGATTGTGGACAAATTTTCGAAGATGGCTCACTTTGTGCCACTTAAGGGCTTACCATCCATGCAGGAATTGGCGGTGGTGTTCGCTAGGGAGGTTTTCTGACTCCATAGTATACCCAAGGTAATTGTGTCCGATAGAGGAAGCCAATTTGTGTCCCGCTTCTGGACGTGTTTCTGTGGTCAGATGGGAATTCAGTTGGTATGCTCCTCCGTGTACCACCCGCAGTCTTACGGTGCGGCAGAAAAGTCGAACCAAGCCTTGGAACAGTTCCTCCGCTGCGATATCTCTGACCACCACGAATTGAGCTACCCTGTTACTTTGGGGAGGAGTTTACCAGGAATTGTGCTGTTAACTCTTCTACTCAGAGTTCCTCATTCTTGGTCAAGTATGGGTTCCAACCCTCAGTTCTTCCTGAGACCTTCCAAACACAAGCAATTCCGGCTCTTGATGAGCATTTAAGGGCACTCCGTTCCTCTTGGGTTCGGGTACAGCATACCCTACGCAGTTCTGTGCAGCAACAAAAAAGGCAGGCCGACTATAGGCGATTGCCAGCACCTACCTTCCAGGTAGGAGACAAAGTGTGGTTGTCTTCCCGTAATTTGTACATCCAGGTTCCTTGTAACAAATTGGCACCTCAATTCGTTGGTCCTTTCCGTGTGTTGCGCAAGATTAGCCCGGTGGCTTATGCATTGGAACTTCCAGCCAATATGCGCATTAGTACTGTCTTCCATGTTTCCCTATTGAAGCCCTTGGTCTGCAACCGGTATACTTCTCCTCCTGTCCGTCCTGCTCCCGTGAGAGTTGCAGATCACGAGGTATATGAAGTAAAAAATATTCTGGACTCCCGATTGGTTTGAGGGCGCCTACAGTACTTTATTCATTGGAAGGGATACGGTCCAGAGGAGCGCTCCTGGATTCCAACTGATAATGTTAACGCTCCTGTATTGGTACACAGATTTCATGTGCACTTTCCTGACAAACCCTGGCGGGCTCCGCGGAGGGGGGTGGCTTTGAGGGGTGGTACTGTCACATCTTACCTTGGTTCCAGTGCTGTCTCTTCAGGTGACGCTTGAAATGATGCCGAAGGTATCAGCGGTTGTCCATGCAGCACGGATGGTCGCAGGAATATGGCAAGCAGTTGGACGCATCAGTGCAGATGCGAGGCTTCAGTATGTAGCATGCCTCTATTTTATGTCTTGCTTCCTGGATTCTCCTCCTACCTACTTCCTCCCTCTGAGCTGCTTCTTCTACCTACTTCCTGTGGAGGGCTTTAAAGGCAGACTGAGTCCTGACTCAGTTGCCCTTGCGTTGTTGTACAATACAGTTCTGTTTCCCTGGGCTCTGTATATTACCTGGCTTGTCTGACCATCCAATCTGGTGCTGACCTTTGGCTCTTTCTGACTGTTCTCCTGCCTTATCCTTAGATAGTGGACACCCAACCTGGTGCAGACCTGTGGCTCTGGCTGACTACCTGAACTGTGTAAGACCTGGCTTTCTGACCACTCTCTCTGGTGCTGACCTGTGGCTCTGTCTGACTATTCTCTTGTTTGTCCCCTGTACCTAGCAGACACCCAACCTGGTGCTGACCTGTGGCTCTGTCTGACTATTCTCTTATTTGTCCCCTCTACCTAGCAGACACCTAACCTGGTGCAGACATTGGGCTCTGGTAGACTAGTTTATACTGACTGCAGGAGTGAGTCAGATATTCACTTCCTATTACTGACTGCAGGCGTGAGTCAGAGATCCACTTCCTATTACTGACTGCAGGCATGAGTCTGGTAGCCTTCCCGTGGTTCTGAACCTAGACATCGTGTTCCTGCTCCTGTTCCTGGTTCCTGCAGAGACTACTAGTGGCTTCGGCCTCGTCTCTAGCAGTGTGGTCAATCTTGGCAGCTTATTATTTGTGATAGTAACGCTTGCTGGCTTGTGACCCTCTGCTTATCCCTGCTACCTTACTACTGTGTGCTACCTTTGTTGTTAATTAATACATTGCATTTTACTATACCATACTGACTCCTGAATATTTCTGGGGAGCCATGACAATTGTGTGAAGCAATTTTCATAAATAAACATTTTAATCCAAGATGCATGTTTGTCAAAGTCTTTATAGAAAAGAAGGGCACCCAAATTGGATGTCCTTGGTAAACCATAATGCCATGGCACCCTGGTTGAGAACCACTGCTGTAGAGGCAGACTTTTATACATTGTTTAAAGGGATAGTAACACTTATAGCGGAACTTTCACGTTCGATAAAGTCACCCTGCAATAATTAAGCAGCTGGCAACCAGCTTTATAATCCATCTCTTACCTCTCAAAAGTGCCAGGTTCTAAAGAAATCTTTAATTTTCCAAGACCTGAAGCCAGGCATCAGCGCAGACATCTTATCTGTCCCAGCCTCCATTAAGAGGTCTTGCAATGTGCCACAAGGTAACCGGAAGGGACTGACCGCTCAGACTGCACTAACCTGGCCGTCAGTCTCCGCAGATAAAGGATTCTTTACAGTTCGGCTAATTTTGAGAGGTAATAGACATATTTTAAAGCTAGTCACTACCTGCTTAATTATTGCAGGGCGTCTTTATCTAACACGAAAGTTCCGCTTTAATATGTAAAAAAGTATATATATATATTATAGGGTTTATTCCCTGATTAAAACAAGGGTACTCTCACTACTAAAAGATGTGTTATCCAAACGTTATTACAGCTCAAATTTGAATTTTTTCTAGGTGCAGTATCACACCTAAAATTTACAGTTGCGATGTTGCTACACCATTATTTAGCCCGCTCTGGTCAGTTGACCATAAATCGCCGTAAGATGTTGTAATAACAGCGTCGCTGTAACATTTTAGGTCATTGAGATATTGTACCTAAAAATTTAAAGTTTGTATAAAACACTTCTCAGCAGTGGGAGCGGCCTTGATTTACTCAGGGAGAGAGACCCTACCACATATTTTACCTATTAAGGGGGATATGCACTAAGGTGCAATAAAGAGGTGATAAAGTGGAGATGACTTATCCAGTGATATCTCTTCTCCAGTTCCTACATTATTCTATGGAGCCAAACTTGGAGATCTCCGTGCATAGATTCTGTAGAATAACATAGGAACTGGAAAAGTGATATCATTGGAGAAGTCATCTCCATTTTATCGCGTCTTAGTGCATAACACCCTAAGTGTTACTATGCCTTTCACTGTGTTTTTAACATTTTAATTTTACATTTTTGCACTCTGTCTGCTTTCACAACCTCACATGCTTTTTGAAAAAAAGAATCAGATAGCTCACACTGTCAGGGACATCCAAGTGTAAAAATAGGCGAAGATGAAAAAAAATAATAAAAAGTGTAGGCAATTAGACTATCCATATTATGCACTTGCAGACTATTTAAAGGAACAATAAGCCTTTATTGTTCCTTTAATACTCTACAACACAAGTATAGAGGTCCTGCAAAAGTAGCACTGTCCATAAAATGCAAGGAACAACAGCTGTAAGTAGTGGAGCAGCCTTAAATAATCCAGTGGCTCTCATAGATGGACTAGGCAAAAGGTAGGTCAAGGATGGTCCAAGGTGAAGTCAGGGCAGGCAGCTAACAAACTGTTACATGAACAAGGGTGAATCAAGGGATTGCAGAGTTCTGTAAAGCGAATACAGGCAAAGATAACGGTTGGTGTATGATGAAGTGTTAACAAGAGGCAGGCAGATTTATTTAACTAAAAACTGGTCATGTATCCCTGCTAAGCTGCTTCGGGAACTCAGGGGTTAATACATACTTCTTTACATTCCTGATAGTGCGGTGCATTTTTCAGAAGCAATCCAACTTTCCCCTCTGATCTGCGACTGGCACTGTGAGAGCTAGGGATGATGTCTCCGGACTAGTGGGTCCTAATAGCAGTACATGGCTGCCTTGGGTCTTATATCTCATTAAAACAGCACAAGCAATATTAAAGCGGAACTTTCATGTCTATCTAAGTAACATTCTGTAGATTGTTCATGCCCAAGTAATTCCAATTGCTGTAATAAAATATGTAATGTTGCACATTTTCCTTATTAAACATACCTTAGTAAGTCTGTAATTTTAAGCAGTAGAGTGCTGCCATTTTGCCAATGTCCAAAGTGAGAAGCAACTCTCTTTCTGTGCTTGGCTGTCAACCATCTGATCTTGTGCCTGACTGCGCGCTCCATACACTGTGCACACCAGGTATAAAAATTAGTAGGGCGGACTTGGGGGAGGCACTCCAACGCTAAGGAGGAATTGTACACTGTTCTGTGTGGCAAGCCTGTTGCCGCACAGAGTGAACAGAAGATGTCTCAGCCAAAATTATAGACTTATTATCTTCTATTTTACAAATTGTTGAGAAAAAAAAAAATATATATAAATATATTATGACACACCTCTAAACACTACTAATACCTTGAGATTAAGTCAATAGAAAGTGAACGTTCCCCTTTAACCAAATGGTGTCTATATAGGAAAGTCTACTACACTTACTTTAACCCCTTAGTGACAGCTGCGTGCTGTCGGAGTCCCCGAACAGCGTGCAGCTGCATGGAGACCGGGACTTACCAGGTACGTCCTCTGTCACTAAGTGACCGTTTTTGCAGAACGTACCTGGTAAGTCAGTTGTTGCTATGGGGTTAAAAGGAAGTTTTAGCATTATACTTTAGGCATTTAACAAGTTGAGTGCAAGAGGGATATGCAGTGTGTTGTGTATCCCTCTGGCACTCAAAGGGTTAACATTAAATCATATGTATAGATGCTAGCTGTATCTACATGATATTTAAAGGTACAGTACGTCCGCCAATTTAAATTTAGGTTTTAGACTCCCCATTTAAATCAAGGAACATTTTTAATTGTTCCCTGTAGTATAACTGTTTTGTTCCAAAATTTGTCTACCTTTTGTGGATACAACCCTTCAAGTGGTCCTTTCACCCAAAGATAAGTTTAATTAACTAAAGAGGATTTCAAACTGCCTATATGTTGTCCTAGCCATTTGTTTGTAATAAAAACAGTTTTTTGAGAAATGAACCTTCATTGGTGGCACAGTATGGCATTTTATGCAAATTTGTGTTAGACCAATATTGCCACACACTGTGCTATGGATCTTGGCCGAGCCCACACTGGAGTTATTACTAATGGCACAGTCAGCTGAAAGTTGCATACTGGGAAGGTAATTAGCAAAAACTACCGTTTTATGGTACGTTTGTTTCTTTGTTGTACCAGTATTACCCCACACTGCACTATGAATCAATGTAGGTGGGCCCACACACACTGGTGGTGTAGGTTTGGCATCTGTCATAACTAATCAGCATATTGTGAACAGAGTTAACATAAACTACAACACTGTGCCACCAATATATAAAGGATCATTTCCCTCGCACTATCAGTATTACAGAAAAAAGTCTAGTACAACATATAGGCAGATTTTAGTTCTCTGTAAAGCAAACTAAACATGTCTTAGGGTGAGAGGTTCACTTTAACATTCTAGAGACAACTGGTATGCTAAGCCTATCCCACAACCTTGCTCCCTTCAGCTGTTGCTTTATATAGTAAGAATGTTGTAGACATTGATCTGTGGGAAAAAATTAGCACTGACATATGGTTTCTTACACGTGCATGGCCTCTAGGAACTAGTCATATGAGTGGAAGTGATGTAACAATGAAATGGTATGTTTCAGGTTGTAGTGAAACTGGGCCAAAAATGGGCACCATCTTGGGCCCCTTGCTTTAGGGAAGGGGAGTGAGTAATGAGCTCTGTAGAAAATGCTGTATTCTTATACAACTGTAGGATACAAACCTGTGTAATCTTCCCTTGGACTATACACCAATCTAGGGATCTATTTGGATTAATATTCATTAACCCTATGGCCTTATGCAGGATGCAATTCTGGAGCTACCAACTGTACACTGAGGACATATAAATTCCCCTTTATTTTTTTTAAATCTCTTGAATGACAGAGGTTTAAAACACATTGCTTTGCAATGAATTGGAGAATTCAAGAGGTTCAAAGACCCATTTAAGTTGGTGGCTGTTTTTTTTTTCCCGTCCCCTCAGTTGGTTGCTTGAAATCTGCTCTTTAGCTTTCTGCATATGGTTTCTAGAGGCTTCTCAGTGCATTGCAGAGTAATCATGTCTTCACAGTATCACCAATGCAGAACATAGCATTGGTGCCCCCCAGTCAGGCTTACATAGGTTACTACCACATTGCATGAGTGAAGCTTGTTCAGCCTGTGTTCATCTCAGAGTCTAAGGAAGCTGCAGCTTGTTCAGCTTGAGTTGTTCCCAGGGAAGCTGCAGTTTGTGTTCATCTCAGAACTTTGGGAAGGTGCAGCTTGTTTTCTTCTTAAAGGGATAGTAATACTTTATTATTACTATCCCCCATATTGTACACATTTGCCAAATAAATTAATAGCCTCCAGGTTCATCTCTCAAACCTTTATGGTTTGAGAGATAACCGAAGGAAAAGTTCCCCCCTCCCCCCCTTCCCTGAAGTCAGCCTTGTACTGACTGCAGGGATATCCGGTCTGACTTTCATCAGGCGGCTCTGCAGCAGAGCCGCGATTGCGTTAGTGAAAAATAATTATTTCACTAAATCGGTCTTCTACATGTGCTTGTAAACCAAGCACATGTAGAACACCATTTCAGTGAAATAATTATTTTTCACTAACGGGATCTCGGCTCAGCTGCAGAGCCGCATGCCTGTTGCACGACAGACTTCCCCTGCAGTCAGCACAACTCTGACATCAGGGAAGGGGGAGGGAGGAGGGAACTTTGCCTTCCGTTTTCTCTCAAACCATAAAGGTTTGAGAGATGAACCTGGCGGCTATTAATTTATTTGGCAAATATGTACAATATGGGGGATAGTAATAATAAAGTATTACTATCCTTTTAAAACCTAGGGAAGCCTCAGCATGGCTATGCTTCATGCGATCTTAAGGAGCACGGCATGAAGGATGAAAGTGTAGCAATTTTGGAGCAAACCAACTGCATTAAAAGGTACAAATGAAAATTCCCACATTTTCCATTGATTTCAATGGAATTTTTAATCCCTTGAAGTTAGAATTCTAGACCACTTCTTGGAGAGTTCCACATCACAGCAAATAAAATAAGTACTTTATATCCAATAGCAAACACTTCTAAATAGCTTCTTGTTCCTGTGTAAATTGTTTTTTTTTTTCTAACATACAAGATGGGTATTCCATGAAGAAACAATGGTGCATGTATATAAAACATCCACACACATGATACATCAACAGGAAGAAGTGATAGTTATCAGCTTCTTGTTTTGAGGAGGGAGTATTACATATTCTTATTATTAGACATGCCCAGTGATTCACTGACCACATAATTCATATTTTGCTAAAACATTTACATATGTTACAATGAAGGAGTAGAGGCTGCTGTATTTAAAAAACTAAGGGCCTTGTTCAAGACGCTAAAGAAGAAGTACAATTCTTGAGCAATCTAACTGCACCTTGGGGGTGGGATACAAATTCCTGTTGTTTTAAATGTCTTTTAATTCCTCATATGCTAGTGAGGTGTCCTGTGCATTGCAGTGCAAAAGTTTGAGACATCTAGCATTCAGGGAATTACAAGGCTTTTGAAACCAATTTTTATTTGTTTACTAGGTTGAAGTTGGCTTACTCTAGAATTACCACACACTTTCAGTTTAAAAGGATAGTAATATTTAAATTTTACTATCCCTCATCTTGTAGCCCTTAAAAAACTGAATTAAATGAGCCCAGTGGCATCTATCAAACCTTTATGGAATCCGGGGCTGGCGGAGGCTCTTCAGCAGAGCCGAGATTGCGTTATGGAAGAAGAAATCCTTCACTGAAAGGGTCTTCTATGTGGTCTTGCAAACCAAGCACAAACCAAGCACAAGTAGAAGACCATTTCATTGAAGGATTTCTTCTTCCATAACGCGATCTCGGCTCTGCTGAAGAGCCTCCGCTGGTCCCGGAACCGGATTCCCCTGCTGTCGGCTAGAATGGGCGGATACTGGGCTCATTTAATTCCGTTTTTTAAGGGCTACAAGCTGCAGGATAGTAAAATTTAATTATTACTATCCCTTTAGCTCTTCGGGTGCCAGAGAGGTTGCCAGTGCATTGTGTTGCAATGTCTTAGCTACCTCTCTGGCACTCAATGCGTTAAGGCCATATAATATGCTTCAGTAGTACAGAGACCAGTGGGAGCAGTGAAATGGGAAGAGATGTGCTGTGTATAAGGGGGTGACGATCCAGGTATTATGAACCTACTGCCTGGATACGTCCCCAGGCTGTGATTTGCCCACAATTGCTTTAGGCCTAAAGCTGGTGTGTTGGCTACAGATTGGTCCATCTATAAACATGGGGCGGTTCAATTCTGGAGCAGGAAAATATACCCATTGCTTCAAATGCTTTTTGGTAGTCTTAAATACAAAAAAATAACTGCTTCTTTGTATCTAAAAACAATATGTAACTGTGTATAACTTTGTGTGTTTATATTGTTATATATTTACACAAAACAGAGGAACAAATATCTTCTTACTGTAAACGTTCTCCAGGACCTAACTTGAAAACACAAGAACTCTCAATGTATATTTCCTGGTAACACATTTCCTAAATAACATAGAAGACTAAATCAAGTGTTTAACCTCTTTGAATACCATAGGGGTCTCCATCACATTGCAAAGCATTGCATTCTACAACTCTATCATGTTCAGGGGGTTTACAGGGAAAGTAATACTTAAAATGTAAAAAAAAATATGTTGTAGGGTTTATCCTCCTGAGTAAAACAAGGGAACTCCCACTGCTGAAAGGTATTTTATTCAAAAGTTATTAGAGCTTAAAGTTGAATTTTTAGGTGCAATATCACAGCGGCCTGAAACTGTACAGTGGCGCTGTTGCTACACCATGCTATGGAGATTTATGGCCCCGGGACCAGAGCTGTCCATAGGATGGTGAAGCAACAGCGCTACTGTACAATTTCAGGCCACTGTGATATTGCACCTAAAAAATTAAACTTTAAGCTGTAATAACTTTTGAATAAAACACCTTTCAGCAGTTTTACTCAGGGGGATAAACCCTACAACATATATATATATATTTTTTTTTTTTACAATTTAAGTATTACTTTCCCTTTAAAAACACCATTTAGCATGTTTTACAGAGAATTAAAATCAATCTATAATTTGTACTAACCATTTTCTGTAAATTCAAATGTTTTTAAAGCGGAACTTTCACTTAGTATAAAGTCACCCTCCAATAATTACACACATGGCTACTAGATTCATAATACGTCTATTACCTCTCAGAAGTACCAGATTCTAAAGAAATCCTGAACCCTTTGAGTGCCACAGGGGTACCGAATGCATTGCAAAGTAATGCATTCCGTACCCCTCTGGCACTCAAAGGGTTAATCTTAGGAGGATTTCTTTAGAATCTGGTACTTCTGAGAGGTAATAGAAGTATTATGAAGCTAGTCACCATATGTTTAATTATTGGAGGGCGATGTTATACTAAGTGAAAGTTCCGCTTTAAATAATTAACCTTGATGGAGTTATTTTTGACACTTTGTGCTAATTCACTACACATTATTGTGATTAATTCTGCTCAAGGCCATAGTTTGGGCCATATGTTCAAAACAAAAATGGAGGATTTCTGGGGCAAACAATTTGCGCTATAGGGAAGAAACAAAAATTTGTATGGATTTAAATGGGGGTTTTAACCCATTGAATGCAAGAGGTATCCCAGGGCTTAAAATTTGAAGTCCTTTGCTACTAGCCAGACCTGAAAAGTTACTCACCACTGCAAGTCAAAACATACCCACCAGGGCTGAATTTCTACTCACCAGGGCTAAATTTTCACTCGCCATTGGCTAGTGGCGAGTGGAAATTTTGAGCCCTGGGTATCCAATTCATTGTGAAGCAATGCATTGGAGACCTTTCTAGCATTCAAGGGGTTAACATACCCATTTATGTCAATGGGAGTGTTGTGGGGTTTTTATTTCTCCCCTATAGTGCAAATGGTTTGCCCCAGAAATACTCCCCTTTTCTTTTGAACATTGGCCCTTACTGTATGGTGCTCTATTCAAAATGACACATGGGTATCTCTCTACATTCATTCATAGAATAGTGTGTGTGAATTTTGCCCCAGATCAGAAACAAATTGGCATGAGGAGCAACACTTTTCCGCCAACTAATAAAGATTAATTTCTGAAAAACTAATTGTATTACAAATGAGAAACACAATATATTTACTTCTCCTTAAAATCAGCTAAGCTTTTCTTAAGGTCCCCAGCAGAGTGTAGAAGTGTGGGTTAGGGATACATTTAAATTTCATGTCTGTACTAAAGTAGTTCAGTCCAATCACACAGTCCCTTTTAGGTACTTTATTTATTTGATGATGAACAACAGAGCCTCATGTCCTTAATGTTCCCTCGTGGAACCAATCCTGGCTGTCTATGTATTTTTAGTGCCAGTTCCCAGGCATATCAGCGTTTAAAAGCTGTAGGAGAGTTTTACACTCTTCCTTTAACAGTGTATCATTTCCCTGATGTGACTTACATACCTCACTATAGTTTAGATGCATTTGGTAATATATGTATGTATTTATTTTTAATTTTATTTATTTTGACTGATACATGATCAGGGATGGGCAAAAGTATGGCCCAGGGGCCAGTTTAATGTGGCCCTTGTGATTGGCTGGCTGTACACACACAGCAGTTCTGTTATGCTGTGAAACTATCACTTAAAGAGTAACTTTCACCAGAATAACATAGCGCCGCAAATGATAATTACATTAGCGATCTGCACACAGTTTTATTTTCAAATATAATTGCTGCATTAACAAAAAATATAACCTTACATGCAGACAGGCAGCGGGGAACAGGGCAGACATCTTGCAGAGCCGGCATCTCTGAGTCTGCACTGTCCGTCCCCTTCAACTCCAGGACTGGTGAGTTGAATGCCTTTGTGCCGAAAGGCACCGGAAGGGACTGACAGTGCAGACACACAGAGCACCTATAGCAAGTTCCCAGCCTGTGCCTGTCTGCATAGAAGGTTTCGTTAATACAGCAATTATACTTGAAAGTAAAACTAAGTGTGTGCATATCGGCAAAGTATTTATCATTTGCAGTGCTGTGTCATTCTGGTGAAAGCCCTGCTTTAAGTCTTTCACAAAATTTAGAATGAAACAGTTTATGCAATGTGTCATTCCAGTAGTGTGGAGAGAACCAGAATTGGTGCAGTGTGGTCAGAAACACAAGGAGGGCCAGATTAACTCTTTGAGCGCCAGAAGGGTATCCTGCATTGGATACCCCTCTGGAACTCAATGGGTTAAACCTGCTCTCATTTTTACACACCTCCATTGGCAAAGGGAACGCACTCACACATGAACGTGCCTGCTCTTTCACTTCTCTCTATGCTCTTCTTATAAGAAATAAGTTCCCAGCGGTCTGAATCCTGTATCCGCTTCTCTTTCACATTGAAGTGGAAAGTCTACTGAGGGTTCGGAGCCTATGAAAGAAAACCAGCACTAATCCTAAATAATAATTCGCTAAATCGTGTGTAACGCCGCGACATGCGCAGTAGACACTGCTGCGCGTGCTGCAGTCATGCGCAGTAGAGACTGCCCGCGCCATGGCTAATACAGAGCTGGGCGCTCCGAAGGAGCGTCCAGCTCAGTATCAGCCGCGGGGCGGGCAGTCTCTACTGCGCGTGACTGCCCCGCGACCGGGTGGCAGTGGCCCGTGTAACGGGCTGTTCAACTAGTTTAGTATACAAGCAGAGTAGGTCTGTGAGTTCCCTACTATAAAGACGTAAATAAATACAAAGTCTGGTTGGTGCCTGAGTAAAGTTGCTTAAAAAATTATTATATGTGTGTGTTTTTTATAGTTAGATTTGGTGAATAAAGCATGCGCATTGTATGTTTAAGGCTATGCTCGCTAACAGTAACTTAGTGTTTGTAACACTCTGCTAATTACTAGTCAATAATATACATTGCTGCCTGTTAGGCTATTCACATATGGAATTTTGCCATGATAGAACACAGCCTAATATAGCATGCTTTGACGCTGATCCATTTATGTATTAAGCACACTGACGTTCAGCAAAACGCTTTACCACAGTGCAGTTCATTCTCACTTATGAGATGGACTTCAAATGAATGTGCGACCAATGTGGGCATTAGTCTATAATTATGACTGGACCTTCCTTCAGTCACAGCTCTAATGCACAAGGGGTAAGACAGGTAAAATGTGCAGCATGCTAGCTTCTTAGCATTTTGATTGCCAGAGTGGTACGCAGTACACTGCTAAGCAATGCGTTGGGTACCCCTCTGCCACTCAAAGGGTTTATAGTGTGATTATTTCACACAAGTACCAGCTTCTGAAGTGATTATTTTTCTTCTGAGAACGGTGGCCAGGCTTGCAAGCAGACATCTTGGCTTAGAGACGTCTGCGCCTGTGCTGTCAGTCTTGGTTTCCTCTCTAGGAGGTATTGCACTGTACCTTGATAGTGATAGTAATGTTTCACAAAAACAGCAGCCCCAATTAATCTTCGTAGTATTTGAGCCATAGCGAGTGTTATTTCAATACTGTGAGAGTTGTAGTTCAAGAGTAACTGAATGATAAAGTTTCCCCCTTCCGTCCCTTTTACCTAGTGTAACACTGCTCACCTCAGATGTGGAAACCAGTCCTTAGACCAGACAGATAACGGGACAATCTTCTTACTTTGAGAACAATGAGAACCCTGCCCCCCTTGACAGGTTTTTCAGCTTTTTCCCTTATCTTAATTGAAGATTGTCCCTCCTGCAATCTACATGGACACCTCCCTGCTGCTCTAAGCTGAGAAGTGTTACATCAGTAGAAGGGGTGGGAGGGGGATACTTTGTCATTGAATTACTCTTGAACTACAACTCTGACAGAATTGAAATAACACTCTGCAAAGTCCAAATACTATGATGATTAATTAGAGCTGCTTTTATTATGAAACATTACTACCCCTTTAAGGCACCTGAAGGGACTGATGGTGCAGACTGCTCTAATGCGAGAAGCTTGGCCGTCAGTCACAACCTGGAACTTGTTTGAGATAATAGCAGTATTAAGAAGCTAGTCATCATATAACTAATTATTGGGGGGTGACTTTATATAGGGTGGTAATTCCTCTTTAAACAACTCATGCACAAGCAGGGAAATCCTAAAGACATGGCCTATTAAGGGTCTCTGAGGGTAGCTGCTAACCACTGGTTTAAGCTATACATATTCTTCAAGATTCTGTGCCTTTGTAAGTCTTGCTGTATTTGACATCTTTGAATATCCGTGTATTTAGTTTTAGCTTTGGGCTATATTACATAATGCAGGTGATAAACATTATCACTGGTTTTATGCCAAAGTTTTCTTCTAACATTTAAAGTGAAATTAGTAGCTAATACCAGTGAATGTGTATTAACGGCAGTGAAATCCAGGTTTTTATTTGGTCCATAATTCTGCATTTATTTTAGCGTCCCATAACTTGCCTTCCCTAGATAATGTTGCTTCTGTTTTCTAACGTATCATACTTTTTTTATTTTGTATTCCACAGTTATGGCTTGAGTTTCTAATGTGTGGTCACAATGGTGCGGGAACGAAAATGCATCTTGTGCCACATTGTGTACAGTTCCAAAAAGGTAAGATGTTTGCTTTATAAAATGTAGATTTGAAATATCATAATTAGATACACATTAGGCCTTTTTTGAAACCTTTATGTTTAATCAAACTGTATGTCTGAAAGTTTTATTTTCTCAGCACTTGAATGGGAATTATGCCCTAGTAATAAGAGTTGTTTAATTTATTTGGTAGACTGACATACCCAGTTAGATGTCCTTCAACCCGTGGTCCAGAATATCTGCTTACTCTTTTCTTACTCTGTTAACCCTTTGAGTGCCTTAGAGGTATCTGAAGCATTTCGGTGCAGTGAGTTGGATACATCTCTTGCTCTCCCATAGAGTTCATTATAAGAAAAAAATGTGCCTTCTGAACAACAGGTGGTACTTGTGTATGTGCGTGATCTTAGGAAGTGTTGGCGTTTCTCTAATTAAAAGATTAGGAATGTGGGACACATTAACCCTTTGAATGCCAGAGGGGTACAGAAAGCATTGCAAATGCGCCTCTCTGGCATGTAAAGGGTTAAGCTTGGTTCAGTGACACCCTAATGTGTTGTGACACACCATTTGGGATCCACTGCTGATAAGAATGCCTGTAATCCAGCACGTATTAATTTGTGTTTCTCTTAGGAAATGGACAATCACATGCGCAGCATGCTGCATCACAGGGAACTGGAGAATCTGAAGGGCAGGTAACCTGGATGTTACATTTCATAATACATTATGGGCTCAATCCAGCAGGTTTAGGCTAAGATCACACTGAATATTTGTTTAATGTGGTGAAATCGCATATGAGAGTGTATAAAAAGAAATGTGCAATTGGCACATGATATTTAACATCGCACAGTAAACACATTAACCTGAGGCGTTTGTAACAAGACCACTGAAATCAGTATACTCACTATAATACATGTTGGAGTAATAGTTGTAGCAAGATACTTTACCATGCAACATGCTCTGTGTTTCTTGATACTGTGAACAGTCCCTTACAAAGCAACAAAACCAATTCCATGTTTTTCTTTCATGCATTCAACTAATTGAGACTCAGTGTCAACTAGTCCTTAAGAGGAGCAATTTTGAGGAAAGCCAGCTGTACCATAGAGGGCAATGACCAAAATTCAGTTTTTTTCTTAAATGGGTGTTTTAACCTCTTGAATTGCTTTTCACAGCATTGCTGACCTCTCTTAACATTCAAAGGGTTTAAAATATATATTTAAATCAAAGGGAATTTAAACCTATCCCCTTGGATTCGGTTGGTTTGTGCCAGAATTTCTCCTCTTTAGCTTCCTATGTTAGACTCTCTAATATAGAACAAACCACCTACACCTCTTCATGTCTGTGGGCTGCATCACTCCATTCAAATGTCCACCAAAGAGTGTGGAATATCAGATATCTATATGTTTTTCAAGGCTATGAAATCCATCATTCCTTCATGAGCAGCTGATACAGCAACTGTTCTGATAGCTGCCCCTGCTAGTCTTGTCTTGTTCAAGTCCTCACCCTTGTATGCCTTCATAACCTTTATCTGGTTCATTGTGCACTTTTAGGAAAACGAAATAAGATCTGTGGTATTTTTTGTCCAGATATCACCTTTTCACATTAAATGTAAAGGTATAGTAATGACTCAATTAAAGTTTAGCTCTGAGTATTACCAACATTTTTTTTAACATGTTGTGCTATATATATATATATATATATATATATATATATATATATATATATATATATATATATATATATATATATATATATATATATATATAAAATAATTACTTACATTGTTGTAGTTCAAATGCTATTCAAGACAAAAGGATCTCCCTTCCACCCTTTTCCCTGCATCACGCTGCCTCTGTCTGGTCCGGATGGAGAGCGCGAGGGACAATCTTCAGTAAGCAAAAGGAAAATCCTGCCCTCCTTCGTCAAGGGGGACAGGGTTTTCCTTATACTTACTGAGTGAAGATTGTCCCTCGCTGCATCCGTCTGGTCCCATGACCAGATTCCAAATCTAAGGGGAAGAGGCGGAAGGGGGATCCTTTCTTCTTGAATAGCGTTTGAAATACAAATCTGTAAGTAACTATATAAAGCGCAATGTTAAAAAAATTGTAAATAATACTGGGAGCTAAACTTTAATTGAGGTATTACTATCCCTTTAACAAACTTGTGTTTCTGTGTCGATGGGCAATGTTTTTGCTTTTAATTTCTCAATGTCATCAGCTCCAGTCCCTCTCAGATCATGCTCTTTCTTCAAACTTCCATCAGTGGGTTGGCATTGATCATCAGTGGAAGGTTATTAAAGAAAAAAATAGAGCAGTAGGGGTGAGATGTACTGGTGAAATTCTGATAATTGTGAGAACGTCAAACATTTTTTGTGAGGCCACCTGTGTTGGTGTTAGCATCCCCAGTTATGGATTTATTTAAAAAGTTTGTTTATGACATACTAGTGTAAAAGCCCTTGTACACTGGCCAAGGTCCGGGTGATGTTAAGAGGCTGGTCCTGCTCTGCGTCCCGCTGCTGACGCAGTCATGTGCTGTACAGACTGGCCGAAAGCACAGAATGCTCCCAGCACAGAACTCCCAGCATTCTGTGCGTTGGGGCAGTCTCTACTACACATGACGGCTTCTGACAAAAATCGCTAGCGTTTTATTATATAGGATTAACTCTTTAAATGCAGCATCTTGGGCTCCATTCAGCAAATGTTGATTAAAAATGTAAAAAAAAAGATTTATCTCTTAAAACTTGCGTTAAGATTTATCTCTTGATTCATCAAGCCAATAATATTAAATGTAAATTTTGAATGTGGTTATTCAGCAAAGTGAATAGCCAGGTAGATGTAATAAGAAGAACTGGAGCAATCCTGGGACAAACCAACTGCACCAGAGCCAACAAAAAATTCCCATTAGTTTTTAGTTCTAGATAAGTCTCTAATGCATTGTGAACTGTCTAACACAAGAAGGAGCAACCTCTACAGTACTCCAAATATTATTATAGTTCACATCATCCTCAGTTGGATTGCTTGCCCCTGCTCTAAAACACCCCATGTGGTTTTTTCCTGTTGAGTAAAACAAGGATCATTCCACTGCTGTAAATTGTTTTCTCTGTCATCCAATACAGGTGACTGGTAACTTTGGGTAGGCGATCAGACCCTTTAAGTAGGCAGGAACAATTCTGAGAAGTGACTGCTGGGTGGAGCCTACCTCCTCTCCTTAGCTTGCAGGTAGCCAATCCCCAACCAGTCAGATTTGTTCCTTGGTTAAGACACAAGGCAAGAGAACAGTTCTGCTATAGTTTTAGTTTTTTATTATTTTCTGTTAGATATGGTATACCACCATTAGGTGGATTACCATCACTGACAATTCCCATCACCCAAATGTGGATAGCTCCGTTTACCAGGTGCTTTTGTGGACCTAAGCCCTGGAGGGAAAATCTTGCCTGCAAGTTCTTTCCCCAGGAGTTGCCCACTGAGGCTCCTTCTTGATATATGTATTTGTAATTTGGAAATCCCTCAGTCAGTCATTCAGTGTTCTTAGGGACTCCAGTTACTATATATTCAGGCCCAGTTAGGGGTGGCATTTGCCTGGGGTGGCATTTGCCAGGGGTAGCAGTTGGCACCTTTCTCAAAGTACATCTTTATCTAAGTACTGAGAGTTAGGCAAGAGAGTTGGACAGGAGAGAGACAGCTGCTGCAGCCACCTAAAGACAAGAGGCAAGTAAACAGGCTGAATTCAGAATGAAGAAACAGTCACTTTCACCAAGCACTGACATTTGCTTCCTCTACTGAAACTACTGACCACCTGATGCAAGAAACCAGGATTTCCAGCCACCATTAACCATTACAACTTCTGCCTCTCCTGATCATCATTGGACTACTTCATTTAACCCTGCACTGATTCCTACCCTCACCAAGTACTTTGCAGTTCTGCTACTGACTCCTCACCATCCCTGGCAACTATACCCTCTGCTCCATGGATTGACCCTTGACTGCCAAGTCATCTGTACTCTCCTGGATTACTGACTGTTGCACATCTCTACTGCCCCATTCATTAACCCAACTATGGGCAAATTTACTCCTTGTTTGGTCATCGCCATTCTCACCTGCATAAGACTCTCCTCCTCCTGTGTCCACATTAAGTGTCACGCCATTCACATTGCACCCTCAATTCTTCACTCACCACTTCTCTGCTCCCATGAACTTTTTTCATTCCTCCGCTCCCTATCACCACCATCTCCTTCTACCCCTGCAAAAAAGCCCCACTGCTTCAAATCTCACTCTCACCTTATGTCCCTGTCCCTTCTCCTCCTACTTGCTGCAGGTGACATCTCACCTAACCCAGGCCCCCCTTCCATTCTCTCTTGGACCACAGAACCCACTCACACATGCAACACTCACAATCTAATAACCGTACCCCGTCATCTAACCTCCTCCCCCCCCTTTTGTTTTGGTCTCTGGAATGCCCGCTCTGTGTGTAACAAACTAACAGCTGTTCATGATCTGTTCATTTCTCATTCCCTAAACCTCCTTGCCATCACTGAAACTTGGCTCACATCATCAGACACTGCCTCCACTGCCGCACTCTCATATGGAGGCCTTCAATTCACACACACACCGAGGCCTGGCAACAGGCAGGGAGGGGGAGTAGGCATCCTGCTGCCCCCTAACCATATATTTCAGGTACTCCCCACTGTTCCCTCTCTTTCCTTCCCTACATTTGAAGCTCACACACTTCGCCTCTTCTCTCCCCTCCCCCTGCGTGTCGCTGTCATATACAGGCCACCTGGTCCCACTGCACAATTCCTTGATCACTTCACCTCCTGGCTCCCTCACTTCATGTCCTCTGATGTCCCTACTCTCATCATGGGTGACTTCAACATCCCTATAGATAATCACAACACCCCCCCTGCCCTCAAACTCCTCTCCTTAACAACCTCCTTAGGCTTATCGCAGTGGACCAGCTCTCCCACACACAGTGATGGTCACTCCCTCGACTTGATCTTCACTAACCTCTGCTCGGTCTCCAACTTCTCTAATGTCCCCTTTCCCCTCTCTGACCACCACCTCCTCACCGGTAACCTCATCATACCACGCAAACCCATCACCCCCGCCACAATCAAGCGCATGCGGAGAAATCTACATTCTCTTGATAAGCAACAATTTTCCACCTCCCTGCAGCCTATCCTCAACCCCATCCTCACACTTACTTGCCCAGACAAAACTACTGCTCTCTACAACAGCACTCTCACTTCAGCCCTTGACATCGCTGCACCTGCAACTCCACGCCACCCACGCACAACCCCACTACAACCCTGGCACACAAGACTAACGCGATACCTCCAAAGGTGCTCACGCACTGCTGAAAGGCACTGGAGGAAATTGCGCTCCACAGCTGACTTCACACACTACAAATTCATTCTCCGTTCGTATAGCTCTGCCCTCTCCCTGGCTAAACAGTCATTCTTCTCCTCTCTAATTTCTAATCTTTCCTCCAACCCCAAACGCCTTTTCTCAACCTTCACATCTCTTCTAAACCCACCAACACAAACACCTTCCACTAACTTCTCTGCCCAAGATCTCGCCAACCACTTCAAGAACAAGATTGAATCTATCAGACATGACATTTCATCACTACCACCCCCACCCAGCCAGCCCAGCCCTGTCGCCTCTCCCACATACACACTAAGCTCCTTCCCACCTGTCACTGAGGATGAAGTCTCCCTTCTCCTCACTCGCTCAAACCTAACCACATGCCCTCTCGACCCAATCCCATCTCAGCTCACCCAAGAACTCTCCCCTCTACTAACTCCAATCCTTACTCACTTATTCAACCTCTCTTTGTCAACCGGCACCTTCCCATCCTCGTTCAAACATGCACTAATCACTCCCATCCTAAAAAAAACCCTCCCTGGACCCAAACTCATTGTCAAATTACCGGCCAATTTCCCTACTCCCGTTTGCCTCCAAGCTTCTCGAGCGCCTTGCATATAACCGGCTCACTAAATTCCTCTGCTCCCATTCCCTGCTAGATCCCTTGCAATCCGGATTCCGCCCTCATCACTCCACTGAGACTGCCCTCACTAAAGTGGCCAATGACTTGCTCTCAGCCAAGTCTAAAGGCCACTACTCCCTACTCATTCTTTTGGACCTGTCAGCCGCATTTGACACAGTCGATCACCCACTCCTCCTCCAAGCCCTCCACTCCCTAGGCCTCTGCGACACTGCACTCTCCTGGTTTTCATCTTATCTCTGCAACCGCTCCTTCAGTGTTTCATACTCCGGCTCCACTTCCCCACCCCTCCCACTGTCTGTTGGTGTGCCCCAAGGATCAGTACTGGGACCCTTGCTCTTCTCAATCTACACTGCTTCCCTTGGAAAACTAATAAACTCCTTTGGGTTTCACCATCATCTCTATGCTGATGACACCCAAATATATCTTTCCTCCCCAGACCTCTCTCCTTCCCTCCTGTCCCGAGTGTCTGACTGTCTGTCTGCTGTGTCTTCCTGGATGTCCTCCCATCAACTCAAACTTAACCTTAGCAAAACTGAACTAATTCTCTTCCCTCCATCTACAACCAGCCTTATCCCAAACATTACCCTCACCGTTAACAACACTTCCATCACACCAACCCCTACAGCACGCTGCCTGGGGGTCACATTTGACTCTGCCCTATCCTTCATTCCTCACATCCAGTCAATCTCCAACTCATGCCGCCTCCACCTCCGCAACATCTCTAGAATCCGACCGTTTCTCACAGAAGACACTACCAAAATTCTATTCCAAACACTCATCATGTCCCTTCTTGACTACTGTAACTCTTTACTAATTGGCCTGCCTCTCACCCGACTAACCCCGCTACAGTCCATAATGAACTCTGCTGCAAGACTAATCTACCTCACTCATCGCTTCTCTAACACCACACCCCTCTGTCAGTCCCTACACTGGCTCCCGT
Organism: Rhinophrynus dorsalis; assembly: GCA_037306005.1. Taxonomy (NCBI): domain Eukaryota; kingdom Metazoa; phylum Chordata; class Amphibia; order Anura; family Rhinophrynidae; genus Rhinophrynus; species Rhinophrynus dorsalis. The sequence continues at coordinate 67,195,385 of CM074728.1, read as the reverse complement.
TAGCATACAGAGTAAAATTCAAAACTCTGGTGCTAACTTATAGAGCCCTCACTAACACTGCACCCCCCTATATTTCATCTCTCATTTCCAAATATACTCCCGCCCGCCATCTTCGCTCTGCACATGACCTTCTGCTCTCCACAGCTCTTATCACATCCTCCCACTCCCGCCTACAGGACTTCTCCCGTGCTGCACCTGAGCTGTGGAATTCCCTCCCCCGCCCCATTAGACTCTCCCCCAGCCTTCAAATCTTCAGACGCTCCCTGAAGACTCACCTCTTCAGGGAGGCCTATCAACTGCCTCCATAAACATCATCACCAAGATTCACCCCTTGCACGGACTACTGCACTCAATGGCACTTCTCACTCCCACCCACTGACTGGCAGTTCATGTGGCAGGAGGCACTTAAACACAATAGCACTTACTCCTTCTGTATCAAACCTACCTTCCTCTAGATTGTAAGCTCTCACGAGCAGGGCCCTCTGATCCTCCTGTTCTACACATCTGATTGTACTATTTAATACCTCTGTATGTCTATTCCCCAATTGTACAGCGCTGCGGAATTAGTTGGCGCTATATAAATAAAGAATAATAATAAAAGAATAATAATATATGGTAATCAGAAGACCTGCTGAAAAAGGTGAGCACCCTTTGAGTGCTGAGGTCCACATGTCCCATGCTTCCCCTCCGCACAGGGGTCTCATTTGGGGTTACTATTACATACTCATTCACTCATTGGGTTTATCTGTATGGCTGTGAGGTGTTTGGAGCAAGTTTCTGTGGTAACTTAACCCTGTTGGTGCTAGATTAGCACCTTTTGGAGTTTTTTTGGGGCACTTTTCCTACTGGGACCAGTGTTTATTTGTTCTACTGTTTAATTCTAGTGGGCTTTTGAGTGGTTTTACGTTTTGGTATTCACCTCGTTAACTTTGTGTTCTGGTGCGAGTTTACCGCATAGACACCATTGCTCCATTCACTTAAATGGGACTTTACTGTTTGAGACGTATCTCTGCAACCGCTCAACGTAGTGAGGTCAGAGATGGCTCATTTTGTGGGTTTGCCCTTGCCCTGTCATTTGGTCAACGTTCTGGGCATGATGGGGGCCTTAAGGGACTTCTGGCACTGTTGGGGTACTCCGTTAACGAAACTACATTTCCTATGAGCGCTCGCTTTGCATGCTCGTTTCTGATTGGCTCCTGTCGCGGCAGCCATTTTGTGTATTTGCAGATCGAGTATCCTACACAGGGCTTGAACTCTCCTTCTCTTCTCCGCAGTTTAACCCTTCGCCTACCAGATAAGTCTTATTTAGCGTTTCTGGGGTGAATTTATTTATCATACACACTGTTTTGGGGGGGTGTTTTGATACCTTGACCTTTTTGACTCTGTGAGAATGTCTACTCCGTTAGACCTTGGGGCTAAACCTAAGACAAGGGATACTGGGTTGTCTGTGTTCCCCATTGCTCATTGCTCCTCATGTCACTCAGGTTTACCTAGAGAATACTTAGGTCATGTTTGCTTAGCATGTGCCTGCTGCCCCTGAATCCCCTGCAGGGGCCTCCAGCTATGCACTAGAGCCAGTATGGATGCAAAAATTTAAGGCTACTACCAGGGACCTCCAGTCCACCTTACAACTCCTTCCATCCACTTTACAGGGGGTCTTCCACTGTTGGCAGGCCCCTGCCCCTATCAGATCTTCCCTGCCTAAACCGCCGGGTGTACTTGATGTGTCTGACTCCTCTGAGGAGGAATTATTGGTGGACTCTGATGATGATGATGATGATGATGATGATGATGATGATGATGATGATGATGACTGTTCAGCTGTTCCTTCATCATTTTTGGGGACCCCTTTGAGGTTGACCCCATTCCCTCGGCTGTGGGCCTGATCAGGGCTGTGCTGACCATCCTGAACATTCCCTTGGTACAGGATGCGTCTTCTGACCCCACTATGTGTTTCAGGAGCCTGTTAGGCCCCATACTTGTTTTCCACCTAACCCCACCCTTGACCGCTTGGTGCCTGAGGAGTGGAAGTTTCTAGACAGGAAACCATCCGTGTCTAGGAAATTTGCTAAGCTTTACCCGTTCTCTCTCGCAGTGGGTCCATCCCCCCAAAGTGGATTCCCTAGTTTCCAGGCTTTCTAAGTCCACTGCTTTGCTGGTGACTGACGCCTCTGCTCTCAAAGACTGCACTGATAAGAAGCTTGAGACATCTCTCAAGGCTATTTTTGCGATGGCTTACTCTGCCCTCCACCTTGCCTTTGCTCCAGCGTGGGTGAATAGGGCTGTGGCTGTTTGGACTGAACAGCTTAATTCTGCTGTCCGTCAGGGGGCCCCTACTTCTGACATGTTGCGTCTTCTCGCTAACATTGCTGAGGCTAGGCATTATGTCTCTGCTCCCCTGTTTGGAGCTATGTGTATGGTAGCCAGGGCTTCTACCATGTCTGTGGTAGCCAGACGTGCTCTTTGGCTCAAGATCTGGTCTGCTTGACAGGGCCTCCAAAAAGGCTCTTCTGTCTTTGCCTTTTCAGGGCTCTCCCTGTTTGGGACTGAGCTCAAGGATCTCATCAGCGAGGCCACTGGAGGGAAGAGTACTCACCTGCCAGAGGTCCTGAGGAAGAAGGCGCGTGTCAGACGGAATCTGCTTTTTCATCCCTTTCAAGCAGACTTGCGCCAAGTTACCCTGATAGTTCCTCTGGCTCCACGTTCCTCATCCAAGCCTAAGCAGCAATGGAGACCCAAGTCCTCCATGAAGCCCAAGGCTTCCAAACCTCTTTCTGCATGACTTCCCGAACCCGGGTCCCCACCCACAGGTAGGCGGCCGCCTCTGCCACTACCTCTCGGCTTGGCAGGCCTCTGTGGCGGACCTGTGGGTTTTTACAGGTTGTGGCTACAGGGTACAGGGTTCCCTTCACCTCCCTTCCTCCTCCCAGAACCTTCTCTTCTCTTTCTCCTCTGGGAGCGGAAAAGCGACACCTTTTCGAGGAAGCTATTTAGGCCCTTCTGGACAAGGCGGTCCTGAAACCAGTTCCTCCTCAGGAGAGGGGCTTGGGATTCTACTCCAACCTCTCTGTGGTTTCCAAGAAGGACGGTGGCTGTCATCCCATCTGGATCTGAAAGATCTCAACTCCATTGTGGTCCGGTCACAATACCACCAGGAGTCTCTGCGCACAGTGATAGGGGCCATGTCCCCTGGGGAATTTCTGGCCTCTCTGGATCTTCAGGATGCCTATCTGCACATCACCATTCCTCCAGAGAGTCAGCAGTACCTCCGCTATGCCTGCGACATAGGTCATTTCCAGTTTTCTGCCCTCCCCTTTGGCCTGACCATGACTCCTCAAGTCTTCAACAGAGTCCTGGGAGCATTGATCTCCGTCCTACAGTGGAACGGCATCAGGGTGACTCCATATATGGACAACCTCCTGCTGAAGGTCTGTTCTCCGGAACTCCATCAGCAGGTGCAGGACTGCATTCATGCTGTCTCCCATCACGGATGAATCATCAATTTGGACAAGTCAGACCTTGTTCCTTCCCAGAGGATGGTCTTTCTGGACCTCCTTTTTGACACTCAGAGAGGGATGGTATTTCTCACAGACGAAGTGGCACATCAGATGGCACTTAAGGTCCAGGCTATCCGGTTCCAGCGAAGAAGTTGTCATCCTTGGTGGGGAAGTTCATTTCCACAATAGAAGCAGTCCCGTTTGCCATGGCTCACACAAGGGAACTTCAAAGGTTTCGATTCTTGGTATGCAGGGGACAACCGGATCTCCTGGGAAGATCCCTATCTCTCCCGCTTCATGTAGAGCAGAGTCTCTCGTGGTGGCTCAACCTGAATAATCTCCTGAAAGGCAGACCCTTCCTAGTGCCCTTCTGGACCACAGTAATGACGGATGCCAGCCTCTCCGAATGGGGAGCGGTGCTGGGGCACTTGAGTGTTCAGGGCAGGTGGTCTCAGGAGGAATCTCTCCTTCCCATCAATGTCTTGGAGCTTCGGGTGATATTTCATGCCCTACTACACTGGACATGGCAACTGGAGGATTGCCCGGTCAGGGTACAGTCTGTCAACGCCACAGCAGTAGTGTACATCAACAAGCAAGGCGGCACAAGAAGTCTCACAGCTTGTGTAGAGGTCAAGGCTATTTTATCTTGGGCAGAGGAGCATGTCCCTGCCATTTACTCAGTTTATATTCCTGGCGTAGACAACGTTCTGGCAGACTTCCTCAGCGACACACGGTGGACAGAGGAGAGTGGGAACTACATCCAGAGGTGTTCACCCTCATCAGCCAGCAGTGGGGTCTTCCATGCATAGACCTGGTGGCAACCAGGCACAACAGGAAGGTTGCAACGTTCTGCTCTCGTTAGGCAGATCCCCTGGCTCTGGCAGTGGATGCCTTGTCAACTCCGTGGACATTTCCTCTGGCATACATCTTTCCTCCCGTTCCCCCCAGGGTTCTACTGAAACTGAGATTGGAGCGCTGCCCGGTTGTTCTGATTGCTCCGTACTGGCCTTGACAGGCTTGGTTTACGGAGCTTCTGGACCTCTCAGTGGCGGAACCTCTTCAACTTCACCCCCGTCTGGACCTTCTTCTACAGGGTTACTTCTGGAAGGAAGACGTTCATCGTCTGGCTTTGACGGCTTAGAGATTGAATCCTCAACTTTAAGGAAGGAAGGTTTTTCTTCTGGTGTCGTGGCTATTATGCTTAGTGCCCGTAAGCCTGTTTCCTCTAAGGCCTACCATCATGTTTGGTCTACCTTTCTATCTTGGTGTGCTGACAAAGACCTATCTCAGGATTTTGACCTTCCTACAGTTCTTTCCTGCCCCCAGGATGGTGTGGATAAGGTTCTCAGTCTGAGTTCTCTTAAGGTTCAGACTTCTGCTCTCTCTCTGTCTTCTTTCAGTGGCGTCTTGCTATCATTCCTGGTGTCAAGATTTTCTTCCAAGGTGTTGCTCATACACATCTGGTGTTTAAGTCCCCTACTCCTCAGTGGGACCTTAACTTGGTTTTAGGAGTACTTCAACGTCCTCCTTTTGAGTCTTTGGCTACCATTCCTCTACGTATGCTGACGTGGAAGATGGCCTTTCTCCTGGCGATTGTTACTGCTCACCGAGTTGCGAAGCTGCATGTAGACCACCCTTTTTGGTCTTTCACAAGGACAAGGCGGTGCTTCGCACCTCCCAAGAGTTTCTCCCGAAGGTGGTGTCTGAGTTCCACATTAATCAGGAGATTGTGGTTCCTTCCTTCTGTCCTGATCCTACTTCTGACAAAAAGAGGGATCTTCATCTGTTAGATGTTCGTTGTCTGAAGTTCTATGTGCAGTCCTTGTGGCAGTCTGACACTTTTTGTCATACCTGAGTGTCCCAGGGCAGGGAAGCCTGCTTCCAAGGTAACGATTGCTTCTTGGATCAAGTCCACTATTCGTAAGGCTTAGGAACTTCGGAAGAAGCCTTTTACCTTCAGGGTCACGGCTCATTCTGTGAGGCCTATCGGGGCTTCTTGGGCCTACAAGAACCAGGCCTCTGCTGATCAGATGTGCAAGGCGTCCACTTGGTCATCTGTGCATACTTTTTCTAAACACTATCGTGTAGATGTGATGGCATCGGCTGATGCCAGTTTTGAGAGGAAGATCCTGGAGACGGACTTGCCTGTCTAGGATCTCTTTAGTCTCTCAGTACTCTTTTACTTTTGAGCCCTGTTGACTCTAGTTCAGTGTGCTGTGTAACAGTTCATGGGGTTTGTTTTACCCCTGTTCAGTGTCCATTGACATTTTGTGGTTAGTGTTGAGCTATTTATGATCTGTAGGTTAATTTGTGCTCTGGTGACTTTGGGGGTCTGCGCCTGGTCCTATCCTTTCTTCCCGCCCTGGGGAACTTAATGGTTGGACATCCCAGAGTTACCAGTAACCTGTATTGGATGACAGAGAAAATAAGATTTTAGTCTTACCTGTTAAATCCCTTTCTCTTAGTCCATACAGGTTACTGGTCTCCCACCCTGTCAAGGGACCATGCTTGGCTCTCCTGTGGCAGAACGTGGGGGTCCTTTCGGGTCCATGCTCACAGGAGTCTTCTTTACCTTCTTACTACCTAGTCAATAGTTAGTCTGTAAATCTTACTGCTTGGGGATTGACTAGCTCCAAGCTAAGGAGAGGAGGTAGGCTACACCTAGCAGTCACTTCTCAGAATTGTTCCTGCCTACGTAAAGGGGCTGATCGCCTACCCAAAGTTACTAGTAACCTGTATGGACTAAGAGAAAAGGATTTAACAGGTAAGACTAAAATCCTATTTTATTGCAAATGTATAACAGTTCAGATTGTCAGGAAGTGCCTCACTTGTGATTACATCCTGACAATTCAAACTGACAGGAAGTGTGACTTGGTAGTTTCTATCACATTATGGATAACTGTTTGTCAGTGACCCACCTTTTCCAGAGAATGCAACTGAATAACTAATAGAAATCTGACCAGTAGAGGGCACTGTTAATGTAAAAAAGCCCAAAAGGATAAACTGTAATAATACTGGAAATATGAATCTCTCTACAGTTGAAGCACCCTTGTTAAATTACCCATTAAAAGCCCAGCAATAATTTTTTTCCCCATAAAAAAGTCTGCTGCTCTTTTAAATTGTAAATACTTCTATTCTAAACATACAGATGACACATTGATAAGCACAATTTAAATTAATATGAAAATGCTTTTTTGACTCTTGAATTTCTTTAAGGTCAACCGTGAGATGAAGCATACACTACTTATGATTTATACCAGGGCAGGCAAGCCTGGGCATGTACATTACAGATTAGTAGTGGGCAACATTTGTGTCACCAACTGTTGCTGTATTACCTATTGCACCCTCCTCTGCTGTCTGAGATGAAGGTCAAGAGGGCACCCTGTGGCCCTCCAACTGTGGAGAACTACAACTTCCATCATCCCCTGCCAGGCAAACTGTAGCTGTTCTCAGCTGGGAGGGACTTAGATTGCCCTTCCTGTTTGGGTCCAACAATAGTTAGGAACCCTCATGTTGTGCCTCCCTCCCACACATTCACTTACACACGTACCTTTTAAAATGCCTGTTTCTCCATGAATTTAAAATGTAACCCTGTGAGTGCCAGATTGCTCTCAAACAGGTGTACCCTTAATTTTTTTTATGGTTTGTTACAAATGTATTTAATTATATGATCTGGTGATGCCTATAAAATTCCCCAAACTTAAGCTGTATAGCTATCCTGTTGATTGCCAGAAGGGTGTCCACATGTTACTTCACAATGCATTGCTCACCCGTCTAGCAACCAAAAGGTTAAGCTGGTGAGATCATTAAGCGTGCTAATTAAGTAATTTTTAAGAAGAGCTTAACCCCTTAACGTACAGTGACGTGCCGGGACCGTCACTGCTATTTTTCCGTTAAGGACCAGTGACGGTCCTGGCACGTCATGTACTTTTTACTCACAGCGCTGCTGCAGTAGCTCTCTGAGTAATACCGGGGACTGGAGTTGACCACTCAATGACTGGAGAGATCTCTATTAGTCCCCCATTCAGCGTGCCGCCACACGTGATCAGTTACGTGGGCCGGCACATCAAAGTTTCCTATCTGGTCCTTAAAGGACCACACACCCTGGAACTGCTGGCCCTTAAGGGGTTAAGCAGATTTTTTTTCTTACCTGTTGAATGCTGCCATTAAAGGGATAGTAATACTTAAGATGTAAAAAAAAAATATGTTGTAGGGTTTATTCCCCTGAGTAAAACAAGAGTACTCCCACTGCTGAAAGGTGTTTCATTCAAAAGTTATTAATTTTCAAAGTTGAATTTTTAAGGTGCAATATCACAGTGGCCTGATATTGTACAGTGGCGCTATTGCTACACCGTCCTATGGAGATTTATTTTCCCGGGACCAGAGCTGTCCATAGGATGGTGTAGCAACAGCGCCACTGTACAATTTCAGGCCACTGTGATATTGCACCTAAAAAATTCAACTTTGAAAATTAATAACTTTTGAATGAAACACCTTTCAGCAGTGGGAGTACTCTTGTTTTACTCAGGGGAATAAACCCTACAACATATTTTTTTTTTACATTTTAAGTATTACTATCCCTTTAATGGCAGCATTCAACAGGTAAGAAAAAAAAATCTGCTTAACCCCTTAAGGGCCAGCAGTTCCAGGGTGTGTGGTCCTTTAAGGACCAGATAGGAAACTTTGATGTGCCGGCCCATGTAACTGATCACGTGTGGCGGCACGTGTTTTACTCAGGGGGATAAACCCTACAACATATTTTTTTTTACATTTTAAGGATTGCTATCCCTTTAACTCTAGCACGTTGCATATGACTCTAGCATCCAAGGGGTTAAAGGTGCAAGAATTGCTACATATGTTTACATACTTTTAAATAGTCGTTAATTCTTTAAGGTACCTATGATTGACCCTGGAACTCAGAGGGTTAGGGTTAAAGGGACACTATCAAGACCTTGTAATAATAAACCTTCACATATCTTATATGGACAGTGAATTCTAATGGCCGCCATGGCTAACTCCTGCATGGACTGGGTCCCGGTATTAATCTTTAGATAGTATTGGTTATTGTGCCCTTGGAAGAAAGTCTCCTTCATGCAGGAATCCAGACTCCTCCCACAAAAGGCTTGCTTATGTCTGTTGGGAGGAGCGTGGGGGCCTGGAGTCTTGCAACAAACAATCATCTTCTCCAACTCCATGAATGTGATATGCATTTCTAATTAAAGATTAATTTTGGAGACCAGGTTCACACAGAACTGATTCATAGAGGCCATTAAAATATAATGCCATGCTGTGTCTGTGCATCAGAGCACTGAACCTGGAAGCACACAGATACTAACAAGTTCATTGCACCTGGGGTAGAGGCAGCATCAACATCGGGGGGTTATATAAAATGACTGTAAGTCCTTCTGTCAAATTAAAGGGATAGTAATGTTTCAAAATAAAAGCAGCTCCAATTAATCTTCATAGTATTTGGGCCATGGAGAGTGTTATTTCAATACTGTCAGAGTTGTAGTTCAAGAGTAATTGAATGATAAAGTATCCCCCTCCCACCCCTTTTACTGATGTAACACTGCTCACCTCAGAGCAGCAAGGTGGTGTCCAGATGGCTTGCAGAGAGGGACAGTCTTCAGTGAGCATAAGGGAAAAAACATGTAAAGGAGTGCAGGGTTTTCATTGTTCTCACAGTAAGAAAATTGTCCCTTGCTGTGAGCTGTCTAGTCTTAAGACCAGATTCCACATCTGAGGTGAGCAGTGTTACACTAGGTAAAAGGGGAGGGAGGGGGAAACTTTATTGTTCAATTACTCTTGAACTACAACTCTCACAGTATTGAAATAACACTCTCCATGGTCCAAATACTACGAAGATTAATTGGAACTGCTTTTAATTTGAAACAATACTATCCCTTTAAGAGCCATTACTATAGGCACAATTCAATAGAGTGTAACCCTCTGAGTGCCAGTTGAGTGCACAATACATTGCTTCGCCATGTGTACCCTTGTGGCATTCAGTGAACACTAACACCTGTTAATAATACCTTACCTTTCTATAGCTATGAAATCAGAATATCCTCTATCAATTTTTAGTCCTTGTTCGTTTGCTCAAGAAATACAATGGTCAGTCAGTTCTGGATGTCTTGTACATGGAGGCAGACATGACAGTTGCTAGCAGAACCATAGACCCTCATATTCTGCTCATTGCACATGGAAATTGTAATCCTTTAACCCTTTGAGTGCCAGAGGTGTACGCAATGCATTGCGTACCCCTCTGGCACTGAAGGGGTTAAGAACAAGATAGATGTGCAATACATAGCTTTGCAATACATTGCACTCCCCTCTGGTCTTTAATGGGTTCATTAGGATTGTACAGTCTGCCTTCTTTCATCTGAAAAAACTGCTAGCAGCTGTCATGTCCGCCTACATGGATGTGACATCCAGGGCTGACTGAAGATGCTATCTCTTGAACAAAGACACAAAGGCAACATTCATAGGGGGCATCAGGATTTTGTGAACATTGTAAAGGAAGTGGGAGGGTTATTATTAGGCGGTGTTAATTGTCCATTAATATTTAAGTTCCCAACAAATTTACTGGTTAAAAGTGTATGGTTTCATTTCATCTTGAAGCAGTTGTGGACTGATGCACAGATGCTGCCATTTGTGCTTGGACAACTGTTAATGTCCACCCACTGAATGTTTAGTGTAGCATAATGCATATCTTGTTTTAGTCAGATTAAGCATATTAGATTCTAGGCACCGTCCTCTCATCATATGCTGCATGGCCGAAGTTTTCAGATTCCCAAACCCGTGTCTCAGCTGTCCTGGGTAATGTTTCTCCTCTACAATTGGCTGCTGTCCCATCCCCCTCATGCCTCTTACTGAGCTTGTAGGGAGTGTTTGAATACTGGGAATAAAAGTAGAAACTGTCACCAAGGCTGCTCATAGCAGCTGGCACCATGCTTGCGCTTCAGAGCTGGCTTAGCTAGCTCTGTAAGACCCACTACCCCCAGCCTCTCTTCCTCTATGCTGTGTGTCATCTGCAGGCATGATTTTCAGTACAACAATTAAAGAAGATTCCTTTATTATTTTTAAACAAGTTTTTTGCCTCTTAATTGTTGGAGAAAAATATATCCTATGTTACTTTTAACTCATGCAAAAGATTTCTACGTGTGCATCTGAATTCAAAAGAAAAAAAGTGAGCGGCTACTGACCAAGCTTTCTCTGTGCCAGAGAGTTTCTCAGTGGTCCCCCCCAATTGTCTAAGGAGGAGAACCTGCCCTCAGAGGAGACACAGCATAGCCTGCATTTGTCAGCAATGCCAGTGGGAAGAATTGAGTGCCCTCCTTCTGCCTCTTTCCCCAGGGACTGCAGCCATGAGTGCCGGGTCTGCAGGGTGACCGTGGTGGGCCTCTCAACATATGCAAAGCACATCTCGAGCCAGCTGCACAAGGATAATGTTGATGCCCTGGACAAAGAGGAAGAGAAAGAGGAGGCTGAGGAAGAATACTTTGACAAGGAACTCGTACAACTGATAAACCAAAGGAAGGAGCAGAGTCGGTGAGTTGATATCTGATACCTCGGGTTAGGGTTCGTCACCTTAACCTCTTTGACTGACAGGGGTGTGGGTGGGATTAACCCACAAGAAGGTTGGCTCTCCAGCTGTAGAGGACTACATCCCCCATCATTCTCAACCAGCTAATGGCTGGTTGTGGATGATGAAAGTTGGAGTCTCCTAAAACTGGAGTTAACTCTTTGAGTTCCAGGGCGGTGAAATGTGATGCTCACCTCTTTGGTACTCAGAAGACTAAATACTGAGGTGTTTGTACAAGATATTCTGCAGGACTGCAGTGGAATGCCAGCAATATGCATTTTTCATAGGTTCCCTTTTAAAGGGATAGTAACCCTTTATTTTGAATGGTTGCCTATAAATATTTTTTTTCTTCATTTTCACATGTATGAACATTTTTTTTTTATATCACTGAAACAGAGCACTTTGGATCTCTGTTTGCAGAGAGCTTTCTAGTCAGATGACCATCAAAACAGGACACTGAAACAATGTAACACTATCCTTAGAGCATGGAGTGTTCTGAATGCCGTGTGCTATATTTATTACATTGTATCCTTTCTGCATTGTATCAATATAACTTGTTTCTGACAGAAAGTTCTCTGGTAACAGGTCCCCAAAGCTCAATGTCAGGAACATGTGTTAAATAAATAAATATATATATATATATATATATATATATATATATATATGTAGAGCCAAAATAAGGGTTATATTCTCTTTAAATAGTAACATTTAGTTTTAAAGTGGAATTATACCTTGGGGAAGGGACGGCATCACTTTAAAAGGGTTTGTATCCATTTAAATATCATGTACTCCTATTCTCACAAAGTGTTGCTAATATCTGTCATCAAAGGCTTACATTCAAGCTTACGTAACATTCACCTAAGATAGTGGCATCCATTGCCATTTGGGTTCCCAGGTCATCACTTTGCAGGAAATTAATGTTTTATATTATTTTTTTATTATTTTATTAGTGTGTGTCTGAGTTTATTATACCTGCTAAGGTTCATTTTCTTTAACCCTTTGAGTGCCAGGGGGTATGCAACGCATTGCAGAGCAATGCGTTACATACCCCTCTGGCGCTCAAAGGTGTAATTGCGTGTGCGCTTGCATTGAATTGGCGACTTTGGCTTTCTCTTTCCTTCAGTTTCCAATAATTGGAGTGGCCTATGGCTGCAGCCTTTAATCCTTTGAGTCCCAGAGGGGTACGCAACGCATTGCTTTGCAATGCGTTGCGTACCCCTCTGGCACTCAAAGGGTTAAATGGTCTTCAACACAATTATGGGCTATACATGCAAATTGTGGTGTAAATCAACTGACCCTATGGGACATGTAAACTCCCATTCATTTAAATCTCAATTTGTACCCTTAGTATTCTACAGAGGCCAGCAATGCTGTAGAACTCTTCAATGGAATCAGTGCATTGAAGACCTCTTTAAATGGACCTATCACCGTCAAATTCAACTGTGTATATTTGAAAATTCTAATAAAAACTGCCTCTGTGTTATGTTAGATGAAAAAACAGCAATATGCACAGTTTAGAAGCTACTCATACATTTATTTCTAAATGATGAGCTCTCTGAGTGCAGTATTATATGCTGAGTTTTGCTAATAATGCTTTTCAGCTCCGTTTCATATGCCAATTAAGCTCTGAGGTGCACTGAGAGACTTTTACTTTTTCAGAACTAAAAGTATCACTATCTCCTAATCTGTGCATGTGCTAATGCAATAGGACATTTTGAATGCAGTTCCCAAATATGCAAACTTCAATTCAAGGTGACATGTGAACTTTAGCATTCAGGGGGTTAAAAGCCCCCGCTTAAATTAATAGGAATTTTTATTTGTTCCCTATGGAACAAATATGGCTGGTTTGTCTGAGAATTACTTTTTCCTTTATGCATCTGTCTATATCTGGAATGGGCAGCCTGAGGTCCTCCAGTTGTTGACAAAAAATTCTAATTAAGCACAGATTTAGGGGAGTCTTGACCAAAGATTATTTTAATGGTTCTGGTCTGTTATACAGGATTCATGTGGATATGTTACGTATTTGTTTGGTTTGAGAACACAGGGCTATATGTTTAAAAGTGCAGGAATTCTGGGGCAACCCAATGTTGCCATAGGTTGAGGGAAAAAAAAATTCCAACATTTGCCATTGACTTTAACCCTCTGAGTGCCAGAGAGGTATGCAACACGTTGATGTCTCTAACAGACAAGGAATTAAAATCTCCATTTAAATCAATGATATTTTTTAATTCTTGTAACCTGTCACACTAGAACAAACTATACTAATTCAAATGTAGTGAATATAAGAACAATGTTGTCTTTCTTCAGCCAATCAATTAAAGCTATGTATACTCTAGAACTTGCTGGAGAGGATGCTTGCTGAGCAGGAGGAAGCATAATAAGCAGTAGCTGGTGTGTGCATATCTTTTATTGACTGGCTAATAAAGACAACATTGTTTTTATATTCACTGCATGTAAGTTGGCATAGTTTTTTCTGGTAAAACTTGTTAGCATGTTACGGGAAATAAAAATTCCCACTGTTCTGGTGTAACCTGTTAGTATGTTATGTTGCCTTGAGATTGATCGGTTGCCTTTCATCTACACATACAACTACCAATTCATTATTTGCAGGGTTTTTTTTTTTTTTTAGAGTAACGTGTGTCTTTATAGGAGTTTTGTCTTACATTGGGATACAATAGGGCTTTGAACATTTGAGAAATAGGGGTTATGCACTAAGAGGTGATAAAGTCGATGTGACTTCTCCAGTTCCTATGTTTTCCTATGGAGCATTGGCTCCATAGAATAACATAGGAATTGGAGACGTAATATCACTGTAGAAGTCTTCTCCACTTGTATCACCTTCCTATCACACATTAGTGCATCTCCCCCCCCTGTTGCCACTAAACCTGTGCTAAACTATGTGACATAATTTTTAGCTCTCCCCTATAATGCAATTGATTTACTCCAGAATTCCTCCACATTTTTTTTGAGCATACAGCCCACAGTGAGGATGATGTTCTAAGACTATGGTGGGCAATGTGAGACCTCCAGATGCTTCCAGACTACAACTCCCATCATTCCCTGCTTGCCAAAGGCAGCTGGAGGGCCTCATTTTGCCCACTATTGTTCTAGGAAGAACTGGAGTAATTCTGGGACCAACAAAAGAGCCTTAACCCCTTGTTAATAGAGAGGTTTCCAGAGCATTGCTTCACAATGTATTGGAGATCTCTCTTGCACTCCAGGGGTCAAGGTGGAAGAGTGTAATGTAGGGTAGTCAATTGCTGGACCTCCAGCTGTTAGGGTCTAAAACTCCCATCATGCCCAACCAGCCAATGGCTGGTTGGGCATGATGGGAATTGTATTCTCTAAGAACTTGGAGGTCCAACAGTTGAGTACTGCTGGTGTAGGTATAAAGGGAGGTCTGCTCTGAGGAGCAATTCTGGAGTATACCAACTACTCCATAGTGGAGAAATAAAAATTCCCAAATCTCCCACTGATTTAAATAAAGCTTTTAAGCGTTGGACACTAGAGAGGTCTCCACTAGCATTCAATGGGTTAAAAGTCCCCATTAAATCAATGGGAAGCTGTATATTGTGTCTTTTGGTGCACTTACTTTGCTGCAGAATCGCTCCTCTTTTCTTTTGTGCTAAGCTAAAATGGTTTCAGATTTTAATTTTTTTTTTTTTATGTTTTTCTATGTATAGACAAGAGGAGGCCCGCAGATTATCCAAACAACAGGAAACTGACAGATACCAGCGAATAAGAGATGACCGTGTCACATTTGAAAATATGGGCCTGCAAGATTGGAAACATCGGGATTCATCAGAGAGGAACTGGCAGTGGCAAAATGAATGCTTCACGAATCCTAGGCAGGGAAATTTCCCACAGCCTTTTCTAAACCTCAATCCCAATAGACATCTTACTGGTCCTAGAGGCAGAGCTGGTTGGCATTTAAATGGGCCAATGAATCACCATATGATCAGTGGGAATAGTGGAGGTTCTTGGCACTCAAATGCAGGGGGCCCAACTAGTTGGCACCATAGAGGCACAGGTAGAAATTTACACTGGTATCCGGATGGAAATGGAAGCTTTTCTAACTCGCACCCTATAAATTGTGGTGTAAACTGGCAAACTAATCCATACGGTGCCAACCAGTGGAATTTTAGTGGTGCTGCTGAGCCATTTCCTCAAGGGCGAAACAGGCCTCTATGGAACTGTGATTCTACTCAGGAAAACGAGCCTGGGTGGAATAACTGTACATCCAACAATTTTGTTAAAGAAAGATTCACCTGGAAAAAAACAACTGGAAATAACAACAAAGCGAAACCAAACTCTAATAAAAAAAAGTCCGAAAAGAAGGAAGATTTTACTAGTGATATACTCCCAGAAGACAATCTTTTTGAGAAATCCGATAAATCTAACAAAACAAAATCCGCACCTTGTCCTGTTAAGAATAATAGCCTTCCGAGAGATAAACCTTATCGGTGGACTCCCTATCCATCACAAAAAGTTAGCGAAACTCAAGAAACATTGCCAAAGAATGTAGAAACTGATATATCCATTCAGTCTGCAGAGGCGAGAAATGAAGATGAAAAAACAGAAAATGCTGAAAACTTACCCAAACCCGAAGTGAGTGGAGATAAGAACATACATGATCCCATTGACGATCTGACCAGTGGGAAGAAGACTGAGCAAAGTGAGCTGAAAACTAATAGAATGCCATCTCTGAAATCACCTCTCCGCAGTATTCCTGATACTAAAGTTTCCAGTTTTAAGAGGGATTCAAGAAGTCCTTTGAAAGGTGTGAAACTGTTGTTTCCCACGACTGTTGGAGAGAGGCAGAACCGATTGAGTGCCCTAAATCTAGAAACCATCCGGTCCAATCCTTACATCTCCAAGTTGCGCAGTGCATGCAAAAACATTAAGATCAACCACGTGCCCCAAGACAGCCAAAAAGAGCCGACTGAAACACTTGGTGAAGTTCTGCGCAAAGCCAAAGAAATGCTGCAGAATAGCCAGTCAATTCAGAGTCCTTACATTCATCCTAAGAAGGATGATCTAAATAGGCAAGAGACCGTAACTACTGGAGTATCAAAAGATCCCAAAAATGTAGAAGAGGCAGCTGAAGATACAAATAAAAATGGACAAGATGATAATTTCTCAGATAACGGAGGAAAGGTGGACAATGTTTTGGGGTATGATATCATCTGTCCTGTTGATAATAATTGTGATGTATCTGCAAATTGTGGTCAAAGTGTTGCAAGACCCATAGAGCACTTTTCTACCAATTCAGATGATGATACATTACCAGTGCCGTCTACAAGCAGTCAGTTTTATCCCCAACAAGACACTGAACCTCTTGATAAGGAAGAAAGTCAAGTTACTCCTCAATGTCAAGAAGACCAAGAAACTTTTGAAAATGTTTCTGACCTTGAACAGCAAAAAACTGCCAACAATTCCTCCAATCCAATTCTACCTGAACTTAGCAAACTTGGACTTCCTGCTTCACTCCAGAGAGATCTTTCCAGGCATATCAGTTCACGAAGTAAAACAGGAACAAACCTTCCAGAGCCTAATCTTAATAGCGCCCGACGCATCAGAAACGTGAGTGGTCATCGAAAAAGTGAGACTGACAAGGATTCAGGACTGAAACCAACACTAAGGCAAATTCTGAATGCATCGAGAAGGAATATCAATTGGGAGCAGGTTATCCAGCATGTGACCAAGAAAAAGCAGGAACTAGGCAAAGGATTGCCAAGGTGTGTACTTCGTGACTGACATAGTAAGGAGAATTTGAGCAATTCTGCTGCAAATCTGCTTCACATTAGGGGACAAATAAAACATCCCATTGATTTAAATGGGGGTTGTAACCCCTTGAATGCTAGAGAGGCCATTTAAATCAATGAGATTGGGGATGTTTATTTTTCCCTATTGTGTGCAGTTGGTTTGCTCCATGTTTGGATGAAATTAAGCAATTATGGAGCAAAACAACTACTTAAAAAAAAAAATCCAGTTTTTCTCATTCAAGAGGTTAAAAGTCCAGTTTAAATAAATACGGGTTTAAGGAATTTTTTTTTTATCCCATGTAATGCAGTTAGTTTTCTCCAGGATTGCGCCCATAATTTTTAGTAGACCAGCCTCATTTTCTCTCTTCAAAAACCTGGGTAACTTGTAGAAGCATGGTCTTAGTTAAAATTTGCAGTTTTGGGATTGTATATTTTTATTTTTCTCTTAAAGGGATAGTAATACTTCATTTTAACTTTATTTTATTTTGTAGGCTTTAAAAAAACATGAAGAACGATACAAGTCTTATCACAAGCAAAGTTTCCCCCTCCCGCCCCTTTTACCTAGTGTAGGCAATCTCTTCTCAGATGTGGAATGCAGTCCATAGACCAGACAGATAACAGAAGGGGACAATCTTCTTCCTATGAAAACAATGAAAGCCCTGCCCCCCTTGACAAGCTTTTCAGGTTTTTTCCTTATCGTAATTGAAGATTGTCCCTCTCTGCAGTCTACCTGGACACCTCCCTTCTGCTGTGGCTGAACAGTGTTACATCAGTAAAAGGGGCGGGAGGGGGACACTTTGTCATTGAGTTACTCTGGAACTACAACTCTGACAGAATTGAAATAACACTCTCCAAAGTCCAAATACTATGATGATTAATTAGAGCTGCTTTTATTATGAAACATTACTATCCCTTTAAGATTTTTAAAAGGCAAAGTACACCTATAACATATATGTTTTTTTACTGTGTTTAACAAAAACAACTTTGGTAAAGATCCTTCATGCAGCAGTCATAAATGTATTTATTGTTTTTCAAGGAATCTGCAATTACCTGTATTTGCTTATTCCCATTTAAAGGGATAGTAATGTTTCATAATAAAAGCAGCTCTAATTAATCTTCATAGTATTTGGGCCTTGGAGAGTGTTATTTCAGTCCTGTCAGAGTTGTAGTTCAAGAGTAATTGAATGATAAAGTATCCCTCTCCCGTCCCTTTTAGTGATGTAACACTACTCACCTCAGAGCAGCAAGACTGTTGTGGATGGATCACAGAGAGGGACAATCTTCAGTTAAGATAAGGGAAAAAGCTGAAAAACCTGTCAAGGGGGGCAGGGTTTTCATTGTTCTCACAGTAAGAATTTTGACCCTTGATATGAGCTGTCTGGTCTATGGACTGGATTCCACATCTGATGAGTGGGGGCTTACACTAGGTGAAAGGGGCGGAACGGGGAAACTTTATCATTGAATTACTCTTGAACTACAATGCTCACAGTAATGAAATAACACTCTCTATGGCTCAAATACTATGAAGATTAATTGGAGCTGCTGTTTTTGTGAAACATTACGATCACTCTAAGTCTGTGTTTATTTATATCACCTCACTATTGACCAGCGGTCTTCAATGTTTTTTTTTTTAATTCTATCATACTCTTCTTTAATGGGGTGAGACATGTAGTTTAATAATATATAATATTACACAAGTGAGGGTCAGAGAGTCTTACCTAGGAGCAAGCCTTCCATATCGTTATGACCTTTTCCTATCCTGAATGCAATCACATAAGTGCCATACACAGAGAGGAAATGTCCTGAAGCGCATGATTGATGGCCTGCAACTTTCTTTGGCTGAGAATGATGAGATTTGTAGTCTAACAAGAAGTGCAACCTGTTTTTTCCAGATCCTGGATTAATGAAAACATATGTTCTGAGTAAGTCTTAATGTTGATGGAGTGATCCACCACTTTAATGTTTTAAATAGATAGTAATGTTTCACAAAAACAGCAGCTCCAATTAATCTTCATAGTATTTGGGCCATGAAGAGTGTTATTTCAATGCTGTCAGAGTTGTAGTTCAATATTAATTGAATGATAAAATTTCCCTCTCCCTCCCCTTTTACGTAGTGTAAGCCACCTCCCCTCAGACGTGGAATCTGCTCACTTGACCGGACAGCTTGCAGCATGGGACAATCTTCTTACTGTGAGAACAATGAAAACCCTGCCCCCCCCCCCCCTTGACAGGTTTTTTTCTTATGCTCACTGAAGATTGTCCCTCTCTGCTATCCATTCGGACAGTCTTACTGCTCTGAGGTGAGCAGTGTTACATCAGTAAAAGGGCTGGGAGGGGGATACTTTGTCATTCAGTTACTCTTGAAATACAACTCTGACAGTATTGAAATAACACTCCCCATGACCCAAATACTATGAAGATTAATTGGAGCTGCTTTTATTGTGAAATATTACTACCCCTTTAACACAGAGCTTCAGTAATTCTGAGCAAACCAACTGCACCACACGTGACAACATTTCTATTGATTAAAATTGGTCTGTCTGCGTTTGTATCATTGGGAATTTTGAGAATTTTTATTTTCTCCATATGATGCAGATGGTTTGCTCCAGAATTGCACCAATGACTTAGTTTATCGGCCTTTGTGTTTATAAATACTTCACCTTTCTCTCTTCTACTAATGGATTTTCCTGTTTTATTCAAGATTTGGTATAGAAATGGTGGCACAAGTTCAAAGTGAACAAGAAGGTCTTGACTTTGACGAGGAAACTGAATTGAGTTTTATAAACTTCAACTGGGACAGACTCTCCGCGAGTCCTTTGGGGTCAGCACGTAAGAGAAGCCTCTCTGAGAGCAGCGTGGCTGTGGAAAGAGCCTCTATTTATGAAATGTTTAATGGTCACCAATCTGACACATTTGAAGAAGGAAGCATTCCAACAAGCCAGTCCGAACAAAATGCATTTTCCACATTGATGCTTCCACCTAAAATGGATGATGAAGATGATCCTGTATCGTCTGCTCTAAGCGGCGCTGCTCCTTCTAGCTTCCCGTCACCTGAAACATCTCAGAGTCAAAATAGGAATGTGCAAAATGTTTCAACCTCTACAGACAGCCCGCGTACGTTGCAGAGCGCTTGTGAAGACGTGCTTCTCGGTGCCGCTGGATCTCACATGGATGCTGGTACTGATAGCTGTACGTCTGGCACTGAACAGAATGACAGTCAAGGAACTGGGAAAAAGAGAAGGGCCACAGGGGTAAGTTAAAGTAGGTGCCGTCGTGATTAGCACAATGTGACGAATTCTGGGATAAACCAATTTTCACCATAGTCAGGAAATTCAAATTTCAGCTGATAAAAACATGGCTTGAATGTCAAATGGAGTGCATAAACCTCTGGCCAGGAAAGGATTCACATTACTAATAAACTAGTTTTTTTTTAAAAAAAGTTAATATAGGTGTTATAAAAGTAGTAAATCTTTATTGTTATTATTAAAAAAAAAAAAAAAAAAAAAAAAGGCTTTTCCTGCTGTGTAAAACAAGGGCATCACCACACTGGCAGTTGTTTTATATACACTCTCAGATGGGCAGGAAGTTATTTATTTTTCTCTGTGGTCCAATACAGGTTACTGGTAACTTTGGGTAGGCAATCTGCCCCTTTAAGTAGGCAGGAACAATTCTAGAAGTGAATGCAGGGGGTGGAGCCAACCTTCCCTCCTTGGCTGCAGCTAGCCAATCAGCTCCAGTAAGATTTGTTCCTTGGATGAAGATACAGGCAAGAGAACAGTTCTGCTATAGTTTCAGCAAATTTTTTATTTTTCTGTTAAAAATCGAATACCACCATTAGGGGGATTACCGTAACTGACAATGCCCTTAGATGTGGCTAGCTCAGTATCCAGGTGCTTTTTGTGGACCTTAAGTCTGGGGGAAAATCTAGGGTTCAAGTTCTCTCCTCAGGAGTTGCCCACTGAGGCTTCTTCTTAATACATGGTAGTCTGAAGACAGAAGATCTGCAGGAAAGGTGAGCAACCCTTTGAGTTCTGCAGGTCCACATGTCCCACAGTGCCCCTCCGCACAGGGGTTTTTCCTTTGCAGTTCCTATTGCACACTCCTGCACTCATTGGGTTTATTATTTCTGTTGGTTGTTTTAGAGCAAGTTTCTGTGGTAACTTAACCCTTCAGTTGCTGGATTAGCATCTTTTTTTTTGGGGGGGGGGTTGTTGGCACTTTCCCTACTGGGTTCAGTGTTTATTGGGTCTAGTGACATGTTTTAGTAATGTCTAGAGCACATTTACTTCTCAGTTACAACGTTTCAAAATTTGTGTTCCCGTACACTTTTACCACATAGACGCCATTGCTCCATTCTCTTCTATGGCACTGTACAGTTTGGGACATATCTCTGCAACCGCTCATCGTATCGACTTCAGAGATGGCTCATTTTGTTTGTCTGCCCTTGCTGTATTATCCGGTTAATGTTTGGTGTGTGTTGGGGGGGCTCAGGGGGCTTCAGGCACTGTTGGGGTACTTTTTCTACATTTCCCATGAGTCTTGCTTTGCACATTCCCGATGTAGACAGCGTCATGGCAGACTTCCTCAGTCGGCACATGGTGGACAGCGGAGAGTGGGAACTGCACCCAGAGCAGAGGTGTTCACCCTCATTGTTCAGAAGTGGGGTCTTCCTTGCATCGACCTGATGGCAAAAAGACATAACCGGAAGGTTCTGATGTTCTTCTCTCGCTGGAGGGATCTTCTAGCTGTAGCGGTGGATGCCATGTCCATTCTTTGGTTATTTCCTCGGGCTTACATCTTTCCTCCCATCCCCATATTGCACAGGGTGTTAAGGAAACTGAGACTGGAGCGCTGTCCAGTCATTCTGATTGCTCTGTACTGGCCTTGGCAGACTTGGTTTCCGGAGCGTCTGGATCTGTCAGTGACTGAGCCATTCCGGCTCCCTTGCCATCCGGATCTTCTTCTACAGGGTTACCTTTGGAAGGAGGATGTTCATCGTCTGGCTTTGACGGCTGGGAAATTGAATCTTCAATACTGAGGAAGAAAGGTTTTTCTTCTGGTGTGGTGGCTACTATGCTTAGTGCCCACAAACCTGTTTCTTCTAAGGCCTACCATCATGTCTAGTCGACCTTTCTCTCTTGGTGTGCTGACAGGGACCTGTTTCAGGATTTTGATCTTCCTACAGTCCTGGCCTTTCTACAGGATGGTGTGGATAAGGGTCTCAGTTTGAGTTCCCTTAGGGTTCAGACTTCTGCTCTCTCTGTTTTCTTTCAGAGGTGCATTGCTATTCTTCCTGATGTCAAGGTTTTCTTCCAGGGCGTTGCTCATACTCGTCCTGTTTTCAAGTCTCCCACTCCTCAGTGGGATCTCAACTTGGTTCTGGGCGTCCTTCAGCACCCTCCCTTTGAGTACTTGGCTATTATTCCTATACACCTACTGACATGGAAAATGGCCTTTCTCCTGGCGATTGTGTAAGTTCACTGTGTCACAGAGTTGCATGCCCTGTCTTGTAGACCACCCTTTTTGGTGTTTCACAAGGACAAGGCAGTGATTCACACTTTGCAGGAGTTTCTCCTGAAGGTGGTTTCTGAATTCCACATTAATCAGGAGATGGTGGTGCCTTCTTTCTGACCTGACCCCACCTCAGAAAAGGAGAAGGATCTCCACTTGTTAGACGTGGTGCATTGTCTCAAGTTTTATGTACATTGCACTGAGTCTAGCAGGCATTCTGACGCGTTGGTCGTTATTCCTGAGGGTCCTAGGGCAGGAAGACCTGCATCCAAAGTGACCGTTGCTTCTTGGATCAAATCCACTATTCATATGGCTTATGAGCTGTGGAAGAAGCCTGTTCCCTTTCAGGTCATGGCTCATTCTACTAGATTTATTGGGGCTTCTTGGGCTTACAAGAATCAGGCCTCAGCTCATCATTTGTGCAAGGCTGCCACTTGGTTGTCTGTGCACACCTTTTCGAAGCACAACAGTGCTGATGTGCTGGCATCAGCTAACGCCAGCTTTGGGATGAAGATCCTGGAGGCAGTCTTGCCTGTCTGGGATCTTCTTCTATTCTTTGGTGCTTCCTTCTCTTTTGAGCCCTGTTGGCTCTAGTTCAGTGTGCTGTGTGACAGTTCCTGACTTGGTGTTACCCCTGTTCAGTGTCTGTTGACACTTCATTTGTTTTTGTTGTGCTACCTCTGATCTGATGGTTAATATATACTCTGGCTCCTGGTCCTTGACTTACTTCCCACCTTTGGGAAACTCAATGGTTGGACATCCCAAAGTTACTAGTAACCTGTATTGGACAACAGAGAAAAAAGGATTTTAGTCTTACCTGTTAAATCATTTTCTCTTAGTCCATACAGGTTACTGGTCTCCCACCCTGTCAAGGGACCATGCTTGGCTGTCCTGTGGCAGACCGTGGGGGTCCTTCGGGGTCATGCTTACAGGAGTCTTCTTTCCTTTCTACTATCTAGTCAATAGTTAGTGTCTCAAATCTTACTGGAGCTGATTGGCTAGCTGCAGCCAAGGAGGAAAGGTAGGCTCCACCCCCTGCATTCACTTCTAGAATTGTTCCTGCCAACTTAAAGGGGCGGATCGCCTACTCAAAGTTACCAGTAACCTGTATGGACTAAGAGAAAAGGATTTAACAGGTAAGACTAAAATCCTCTTACTCATTTATTTGTTTAAAAATGTTTTACCAGGAAGAATACATTGAGATTTCTCTCGTTTTCAAGTATGTCCTGGAAAGTGATGTAACTGGTATCACATTCCATGGAGAACTGGAACCAGAGATTCATCTCTACCAAAGAATGAAACAGAATAATTGTTATGACACCACTTGAACTGTAGGTGAGCTCTCTAGAACTGAAATTGTAAAAGAACAAACAAACAACAGGTTAAACTGTGACTGATTTCTGAAGGATATATTCCAAGGTTATGGTTTCTTTTAAGAATGACACACATGGCCTTGTGCACAAAATAAGAGATGTAATTTGGCTTAAACCAGCTATGTCATGGAGGAAAAATCAAACTTGGCATTGATTTAAAAGGCATTTTTAACCTCTCATGCTAGAGATGTATCCATTGCATTGATTTCCAATTCTTTGGAGACCTCTCTAACATTTAAATTATTGGGACTTAGGGGAGGGGAAAAAAATCCCCCGTGATGCATTTGGTTTGACCCAAAATTAATTTTCTTTTGTGAATAAGGCCTATAATCTCACAAACTCTTGACCATTTATTCTTGTTATTAGGATGGTTCCTGTCCTGAAATTCCAAGCTTAGAAAGGAAAACCAAACGAAGAAAAATCAGGGGAAGAAAAGGTGAGCTTTCGTCGATTTCAGAACTCCATTTTGCTCTATAGTTTATTTTAACAGAGAGCAGAGCATTGACCCTTTTGATTGCCAGAGGAGTCAGTGTGTTGTGTACCCGTCTGGTGCTCAAAAGGTTAACAAAACAAAAAAAAAAAAATACATCCGGGTTATATGTTTAAAACAAGAAATTCCGGGTCAAAATAGCTGCATTATAGCGGAGACCTAGAGATCCCAATTGATTTAAAGGGATAGTAATGTTTCAAAATAAAAGTAGCTCCAATTAATCTTCATAGTATTTGGGCTGTAGAGAGTGTTATTTCAATACTGTCAGAGTTGTAGTTCAAGAGTAATTGAATTATAAAGTATCCCCTTCCGCACCTTTTACCTACTGTAAGCCTCCTCCCCTCAGATGTGGAATCTGGTCTCTTGACCAGACGGCTCACAGGAAGGGACAATCTTCTTACTGTGAGAATAGTGAAAACCCTGCCTCCCACTGACTGGTTTTTCAGGGTTTTCCCGTATGCTAATTGACGATTGTCCCTCTCTGTAAGCCATCTGTACACCACCTTTCTGTTCTGAGCTGAGCAGTGTTATATCAGTAAAAGGGGCGGGAGGGGGATACTTTATCATTCAATTACTGTTGAACTACAACTCTGACAGTACTGAAATAACACTATTCATGGCCCAAATACTATGAAGATTAATTGGAGCTACTTTTATTTTGAAACTTTACTATCCCTTGAAGTGGTGTTCTTAACCTCTTGAATGCTGGGACATTCAGTGCTAGAAGCAGTGTGTTGTGAAGCTCTCTAATATTCAAGCAGTTAAAAACCCTGTTTAAATCAATGGGGAGTTTGGTAATTAATCTTTGTCACCTACAGTGCAGTTGGTTTTCTCCAGAATTGATCCATTTTTGCCATTATACATAAAGCCCAGACCACTGAAAGACATTGCACAAATAATACAGCTTGATATTGATAGGTTTTGCATTTTTTTACTTTTTCTATTAACCTCTTCGATCCTAAATGTGCATCTTAAAGGGATAGTAATAATTCGTTTTAACTTTATTTTATTTTGTAGGCATTAAAAAAACATGAAGAACAATATAAGTCTTATCTCTCAAACCTTTATGGTTTAAGAGATATTCACAAGCAAAGTATCCCCCCTCCCGCCCCTTTTTCCTAGTGTAAACCATCTCTTCTCAGATGTGAATCTGGTTGTAAGACCAGGACAGATAACAGTAGGGGACAATCTCCTTTGTATGAAAACAATGAAAGCCCTTCCCCCCTTGACAAGTTTTTCAGCTTTTTCCCTTATCTTAATTGAGGATTGTCCCTCTCTGCAGTCTACCTGGGCACCTCCCTTCTGATCTGTCTGAACGGGGGGGGGATACTTTGCTTGTGAATATCTCTTAAACCATAAAGGTTTGAGAGATAAGACTTATTCGTTCTTCATGTTTTTTTAAATGCCTACAAAATAAAATAAAGATAAAACGAAGTATTACTATCCCTTTAACACATTGTTTGACAGTAAGTTGTAGACCTGTCTGGTGTGCAGATGTTGAGAGCTCCTTTCAGATACATATACCATAGTGTTTAACTCTGCCTGATAGTTCTGACAGTGTGTGTATGTGTGTTTACATTTTAAAAAAAAAAATGTAAGCATTATTTACTTATTTTACTAGAACGCACTCAGGTGGACCAGCTTCTAAGTATCTCTTTAAGAGAGGAGGAGCTTAATAACTCCCTTCTGGGTGTTGATGATAATCTTCATCAGGCACGAGCTGCTCTTCAGGCTGCTTACATGGAAGTCCAGCGTCTCCTGGTCCTAAAACAACAGGTAATTTGTACTTTTATTTATTTTGCTAGAATGTTTAGGGCAAACCTCCTTTTAGCTAGAAATCTGCCTTGCTTTCTACTGCTCCCTATTTAGCTAAGAGCCAGACAAAGCTTTAGTACCCCAATAAGGACTGATGTCAGCTGCTGTCGTATATGATGTCTACACCAAGGCTGTGCAACCAGCGGGCCTCCAGCTGTTGTTGCACTACAACTCCCATCTGTTGGCTGACTGAGGGTGATGGTGATTGTAGTCCAACACCAGATGGAAATAGTAGTTTGCCCATACCTGGCCTGTTCATAAATCGCTGCTCTGGCCCTTACCTGTAGAATTACAAAAAACAAGTTCTAGGTTACGTTCTTCAGTAGTTATTTTATTGGAAGCCCATCTCTGGAAATCCTAGGTTTGCACCTGATTGTATTAACCCTTGGAGTGCCAGGGAGGTATCTAACTTCTTGCTTACAATGTGTTGGACCCCCTCACTGGCACTCAAATGGTTAAATACTTAAAAAATAAATAGAAACACCCCACCAAATTACCTTAATTAGGCCAGAAAATCCTAACGGCTACTGTGAATCAGTTGTATATGAACTGGTTTTCCAAAATGTATCTTTAATTAATACTGGATATTATGTCCATGGGGGCAGCCATGATTCTCTTCACGGTGGTAGGACCACAAGCTCCTCCCACCAAAGTCATCTTAGGAAGCCTGTGCCAGTTTGCTTTCTTTTCTGTGTTTTTCACTGCTGTATTAAGGGTTTTGTTGTTTGTTTTTTTGTTTTTTTTACATTTTTGTGATACTATAACCTAGTTTTATTGTATGGCTTATCTTATGCTGGCAGTGGAAGGCTATTGTCTGTTATTATCTGATGCTAAGCGAATCTGAAACAAGGCTCATTAAACAGAGGCAGCTGCAGCTACTACAAAATCTAAGTGGTTTTTGGTTCGCTATCTGCCCCTCCCTGGGAGGCAGGGGGACGGAGATCAGTCTCATGCAACAAATTATGGGGGGTGACTTTCACAGGCCTGGACAGACCTCTGAAAATCACTGCAGTGAGACTTCACCGCTGCTGCTCTCCAGTGAGTCCCCGACTTATACGGTGTACCCAGTCACACGGGCAATGCCATGCACCATCCGCTAGTAGGAAATATAATATTTTGTTATGGCTAGATGCATAAAGTCAGAGTAAAGTGTTTCAGTCCCTTTAATATTTATTCATTACTAGGTTAAAGTCCGTCATTCGACGGGATCTAGGTCATGCAGAAGCGTTTGTAGTATATAGAAATAAAAGAAATATCCATGTGGACGCGCATAACAGGCACCCGCTCGCGGGTGCCTGTCAGATACGCATCCCTAGAGACCTTAGATGGCTGGAGGGGAGCGGGTCACAGTGGAGAGTGAGTCACCCAGCCGGCTGCCAGCTAACTGATCTCACAGTGCAGGCCCCCGCGAGCATGAGCGGGTGCCTCTCAGTTATGCACGTCCACATACACGGTACTTAGAGGGCACGGGGGGGGGGAATGGGTCAAGGGCAAGCTGCAGACATTACTGACAGGCAGCCGGCTTCCAGCCCTCTGAGCTCGCATGCAAGCGCGAGCGGGTGCCTGTCAGATACATAAAACTGTAGAAAGCGAGTCACGTGCTACACACACAGTGAGAGATGCATTCTACAGCTTTATGTTATAGGATAGTGTACCTGTAGACAATGATTGTTCTTCCATAACGTCTGTTTTGCAGATCACCATGGAAATGAGTGCAATGAGGACACAGAGAATTCAGATTCTGCAAGGACTTCAAGGTATTGTTGGAAATGCAACTTGTAATGCCCTGTACAGGAAACTAAAGAGGTGTGATTTTGTAGAAAAACTAACTGCACTCTAGGCTAGGAATAAAATATCAACAAATTTCATATTGTCTTAAATGGTGCTTTTAATCCTTTTAGTGCTAAAGTGTCTCTGTAGCTTCATGCTTAACTCTTTGAGTGCCAGAGGGGTGCACAATGCGTTGCGTACCCCTCTGGCACACAAAGGGTTAAGGTCCATATGGCCAGATCCACAAAGCAACCACGAGTGCAAAGAGCAGAATATACCACAATTAGCGTGAATTCACAAAGCTATTTAGGATAATTTTGTGCATACCGTCATCACCTTTATCGTTCACCAGTCGTAGATGGACGGCTTCAGTTATTGCAAAAAGAATTCATAATGCTGCTCATTATTTGACCACGCCCTCTTTTGGATGCGCAAAGACTTTTTAACACTTTGCGTTCCAGAGGGTGTGCAGATCAATGCGTTGCACACCCCTTCAGCACTCAGTGGTTTAACTTCTGCCATTCCTTCCATTCCCTGTATAGCGTGCAGAAGGTTTATGAGCCTTACATGTAAAGACCAAGAAGCACAATTTTGAGACAAATCAACTGAGAGCATGGGGGAAAATAATAAAATTGATTTAAATTGGGCTTTTAACCTCTTTACTGTTTGAGAGGTCTCCAAATGAATCACACACACCTCGCCGGCCCTCAAAGGATCGAGGGGTTTCCTTTTATGGATCTACTGTTCCTTCAGTGGTGCAGTGACTGCCATCAGAATGACCCTTTGAGTGCCAGAGAGGTATCCAACACGTTGCAGTGCTTTTGGTAACTCTGGAACTCAAAGGGTTAATGAAATACTGAGGGAAATTGTTTACCATGTATTTTGAAGTTCTTCTGATAATTTCTGTGCATGATGCCTGAGAATTGTTTATAATATTTATAGATTCTGCTTGAGACACGACTATACTAATGAGTATTTTATATAATTTGACTCCCCGCTCTTGAACCTGTAAAACAAAAAGGGTCATATGAACCAGCCAATGATATCGCAGAGGATACCAGCAGCCAGCCACAGATGACACCAGTTACATCTCCTGGAAATCTCTTTAATTTTCTTGTGGAGACTCCACCATATCTGTCTCCTTGCACTCCGCCACCTTCCTCCCTCCTACCAGCTCCCGCTCGTGTCTCCACACCACCTGCCTTCCAGCCTTTACCGGTCTCTACCACATTTCCTGATTCCTCAGTACAAATTAAACAAGAGCCAGTGTCACCTGATAAAGGAGATGAAAACATGATCTCAACACCTGCGCATCCTTCGTTGTTTCCTGAGACCAGTGGTATGCCATTTTCAATTAATGTTTGACATATGTACCTGTCATCTTCTGAAATAGAAAACTCTATTGAAGAGGAACAGCTTACTTTATTAAATGCTGCTTCAGCTTCAGTAGACTTTTTATATTTAAATATCTCTATTATTCTATGTTTTGGGAGATGAGGAAGAAGGCCTCCTAAATATTCTATTATTCCTCTGACTAGAAATGTAAACATTGTTATGTTATTGTGCCATTAGCACATTTGTAAAATAGTTCTATGTCTGCTAGTGTCCGTTCAACTTGATTTTTCTTTCTCTGGTCTAGGTGCAATAGAACAGAATACATCTGTGTATCCAGTGATCACAGCGTCCATGTCTTTGTCTGAACTACATGATAAGATTCCCTCAACCAGTATGGGATCATCTCTCAATAGACCTAGAATATCAAACAGTTCATCACCAATGCTACTGTGCTCTCCAGCCAGTCCAAAAGCAGAAATGAGCAACCCAGAAAACAGAGAGATGTTGTTAGATAGTTCTCCTCAGTGTCAATCTCTTCCTTTGACTACTGACACAAGCAACTGCTCAGCAGTTCCACCACAAGAGCAACAAGCTGGATCAACCCAAATAAACAATGAGGTTAAAGCAGGGAAGAAAAAGAAGAAACTACGGAAGAAGAAGACTTTGCGAGCTGTACATGTTCCTGAGAATAGTGACACAGAACAAGACACCTATGCTGACAAGCCTGTCAGGAAAGTTCGGGGCAGGAGAATGTCAAAGGAAATAACAGTCAGCACGTCCACTTCTGTAGAACAGGAACTCGATGCTACATCACAAGAAACTGAGAGGAACAAAGATGACAATGACAGTGATTCCAATGTTGAGTTGGTGGAGATCCCGCAACCCCAGTTTGAGGTGGTGCCAATAGATTCCCAATCTGAAGATGAGAAACCAGACAGCCCAAGTAAAACTGACCCGGTAAGCTCAAAGCACGATCATTCTGAAGCCAACGATGAAGTCACCTCAACCAGCGAACTTGGCACGAACTACATGGAGGAAACTATGATGAGGTGCGTAATCTGAAACTATGCTTTTCTCTATGCTTCAATATTAACCCTTTAAGGACCAGCATGGATTGCAACGCAATGCATTGCACACCCTTCTGATCCTTAAAGGATTAAAGGAGCAGTAAACTCCATGGTAGAACTAGAGTCATAGACTGAAGCTCCCCATAGTAAGTGTATGTATGCTCATCAACACCTCTATTTATAATGAATAATAAATCTTGTAGTCAAGAGGTCCTTATCCATGGTGGTACTTTGGTGTGCTTGTAGGTCCTTCTCTAGAAAGTGCCGTTCTTTTTCTATGAAGACTTTGCTAACAATGTCACTGTTGAGTTTCAAATGTGTATTCATGAAAATGAATAACTGTCTATGGGTTTGTCCCCTTCATTAAGTCTTAACAAAATACCTATAAAACTTTAGGGTGTCCTAGATTTCAGACTCTGTTATGGGTTCCTAGTGCGGAAAAAGGATTCCGAGCAGCTGTTTTTGCATTTCAGTCTAATCACTTTGTCAATTACGTTTACAGCTTAGCTAGGGAACGGAGAGCATCCCTCCGAGCATCAAAGAACTCCTCAGGTTAGTATCTCACACACATACTGTAACCCCTTGTAAACATAGACATTCAGACATTCTATATTAACACACAAATATATCTTTATTTTTTGGTTTGTTTGTTTGCTTTGGGGTGGGTGCGGATAATTATATTAGATATTTTTAATCTGTTCATAAAAGTGTGTGCTCTAAAAAATTGTGTTATTAACAGAGCTATCATCAGAACCTGGGGAAGATGAAGAGCCTACTGAAGGCAGTTTTGAAGGACACAAAGCGTCTGTAAATGCCATTCAGATATTTGGGGGGCTGCTATACACCTGCTCTGCAGACAAAACTGTCCGGGTTTACAACATTATGGTAAGTTGAATGGCAATTTCTATTTTACATTCACAGGGGGCTCTTCTTGTTGTGTAGCTACTGTAGATTTGTAAAACTAAGGCAGTGGAGGGAGTCCACAAAATAATTATGGCCTTATGTAAAGGGCAAAATGTCTTTGTATTATAAAGAATTTACAGACTATTTTCAGTCACTGCGGAACAAACACAACTTTAAGAGGAACTTTCACCCCAACAAGATTAGGTCTCTGTGTTTAGTTTCCATAGATATACACAGATTTGCATTACTGTTTTTTAAAACAAATGAATAGTAAACCTGTCGGAGCCATAAGAAAATTTACCTTGTGACATGGAGACCGTCTGGAGATGTACTGCGCATGACCGAGAAGTTACCTTAAGGTAACTTTGTCACTCCCACCGGTCTTCTCGATCCCTCCTACGTCTTCCCTTTCATGAGCATGTGACCTGCCGTGCACTAACTTTCCTGCACTTTCAGGTCACTGTATTTCATTGCGAGCACTTGCATGTATCTCGCACGCTCTGTATGTAGAAGCTGACGGTTTCTATGCAACCAGATAGGCTGGCAGGCGACTGGAGAATCCTTTTCTATTATTGAAACGTATCTACATTATTACTAAAGCTTTATATATTTTAAACTCAATATATTTTACGTAACTTTGCAAGCAATAATTGGACTACGATTTATTTACTAACCCTATGAGTGCCAGAGCAGTAGATTTTCTTGTAGCTCTCATGGTTAAATGAATCGTAAACGGAGCAACTCCGGATGGGCACGTAAGTGGAGGAGAGGCTGCTGAAAAGACAAGGGTTCTCTCCCCTTCTCTGTGCGGAACCACTGTCCTCTCTTAATTAGCAGTACTGGAAGAAAAATAAAGAGCTCACTAACTTCTTCCTCACCGAATTCCTCCCTGTGACTGCTGCCTGTAGCACAGAAATGCACTGTGAATAGACATTTAAGGAGGCGAGAGGTTAGTGAGCGTTTTATTTTTCATAGTACACACAATAAACATTTGTCTTTGTGCGGCATTGAAATTGATGGGGAACGTTTCTTGGTTCCCTAACATGCAGTTGGTTTTTGATATACTGACTCTGATAGATATAGATATAGATATATATATATATATATATATATATATATATATATATATATATATATAATTTTTTTTTTTTTTTTTATACTTGGGCAGAGAGAGCAATGTTTTGGCTTGGGGATGGTCTTTGCTATACTGACTCAGATATATATAATACATAGTTGTATTATTGTTTTTTAAACAAATGAATCGTAAACCCGTGAGAGCTACAAGACAATCTATCGCGCTGGCACTCAAAGGGTTGGTAAATAATTTGTAGTCCAAAGGTGTGTTTTGCTTCAATCTTATTGATTGCAAAGTTACATAAAATTAGTTCTAATGAACTTTATTATCAATGCAATTTTTAAGCAACACACACCTTTGGACTACAAATTATTTACTAACCCTTTGAGCGCCAGCACAGTAGATTTTCTTGAAGCTCTCACAGGTTTAAGATTAATTTGTTTAGCCATCCGCTGTGTTTATGGTGGAGTGTGCGCACCCAGCAAGGAAGTGAACATCCCCCCTCCCTCCCCTGTCCTTGAAGTCAGCGTTGTAGCTGACTGCAGGGGAAGCCTGTTGTACGACTGTCCGGCAGCTCTGCAGCAGAGCCGCGATTGCGTTAATAGAAAAGAAATCATTCACTTAAAAGGTCTTCTACGTGTGCTTGGTTTGCAAGCACACTTAGAAAACCTTTTAAGTGAATGATTTATTTTCTATTAACTCGATTGCGGCTCTGCTGCAGAGCCGCCGGATCATCGTAGGACAGGCTTCCCCTGCAGTCAGTTACAATGCTGACTTCAGGGAGAGGGGAGGGAGGAACGTGTGTGAAGATTTCATAAAAGGTCCTTTTTCCCCACTACACACTGTAGTTCACTGCATCCAGGCAGGGGGAGTGCGTACTGAGTTCATATCTCAGCCCTCTGCTGCCTTTTTTGGTTTTCATTTTACTATACTATGGTATAGTAACTATAGGTAGAAAACTTACTATAGGTAGAAAAGTAAGTGATGAGTCCTTAAAACTTGGAATTTTGTGTACACATTCAAGGTGTGATTCTGGAGAAAGCCAGCTGAGCTATAGGGGATGAATAAAAATTCCCACTGGATTTAATGTCTTTAACCCTTTGAGTGCCAGAGAGGTAGCCAACGCATTACTTTGCAATGAAGGGTTAAACCTTTTGAATGATAGAGTTCTCCAGTGCATTACAAATCTGTTGGTACGCCCCAGAATTGCACTTCCTTACCTTCCTAAATTGCATCTTTATCATGAAGTCTTATGACATAATATTTATGGGGGATTTACAACTTCCTTGTCCTCCTATGTGCTGGAGAAATCTCTAAAATCCAAGATGTTAAAGAACTTGATCCTAACATAGTTTTACCGTGGTCTTGTTCCTGTGGAGTGCGTAGAAAGTATGACTTTGAATGTGTGTCTGTGGTTCTCTTTCAGACTCGGCAATGTGTGGGTGTGTTTGAAGGACACACATCAAAAGTGAATTGCCTGCTTGTAGCTCAGACAAATGGGAAGACAGCAACTCTCTTTACGGGTTCCAGCGATCACTCTATACGTTGCTATTCTGTCAAGGTATGTTTATTGCTTTAATAGATATGCAGGAAAAAAAAACAATAAGGCTGATGATGAGACCTGGAGCAGTTCTGGGGCAAACTAATTGAACCGCAGGGGACAAATAAAAAAATTATTTTTGAATTAAATGGACTTTCTTGTTGAATGCTCGGGAGATCCCTGGTGTGTTGTCAATGCATTGAAGATCTCTCTAGCATATACGGGGTTAAAAGACCAATGAATTTCAATTGATCACCTAAAATGAGGCTGAATTGTCCCAGAATAGCTGTTTTTTTTCTTAGTACATGAACCGAAGTGTTTTAAGGGCTAAATATATTTTACACCTGTAGTTTAGTTTAACCCCATAAGGACCAGCCGCGTGGGAGCACAGCCGGCACTAAGGACCACAGAGCATTTTTTTTCCTTTTACCAGAATCAGAGGTCCCCGAACAGCATGTAGCAGTGCGGGGACCCCTGAATTCCAGGACATACTTGTACAGTACGTCATGGGTCCTTTAGGCACGTTCTCCTCTTGACATACATGTACGTCCTTTGTCCCTAAGGGGTTAATTCTGCTGGCCTGGTGGGAGGGATGGACAATACCTTGCGAAGCACTCCAAGAGGAAACATTCTGTAATGAAAAAGAGCCACTGGATGCAATTAAATGGTTAGTAATGTCCATTAATAATAGTTCTGTTGTATTCTAGATTTAAAAAAAAAAATAAATTATGTGGAGCAAACCTCATCTCTCAAACCTTTATAGTTTGAGAGATATTCACATCTAAAATTCCCCCCTCCCTCCCCTTCTTCTGTCGTCAGCACTCTACTGACAGCAGGAGATCCCCGTGCTGGGACCAGCTGGCTGCTCTTCAGCATAGCTGAAATAGCGATATTTAAAAAGAACTACTTCATTAGAACGGTCTACAAAGTGTGCCTGGTTTGCAAACACACTTTGTAGACCATTCCAATGAAGTAGTTCTTTTTAAATATCGCTATTTCGGCTCTGCTGAAGAACTGCCTCATGTCGGCCGACATAGATCTCCTTCTGTTAGCTTTACAGCTGACGTCAGGAGAATGGGAACTTTAGCGGTGAATAGCTCTCAAACTGTAAATGTTTGAGAGATGGGATTTGCTCCACATAATTTATTTTTTTTAAATCTACAATACAATAGAACATTATTACTTTAACCCCTTAAGGACCAGCGGTCCTGGGGTGTGCGGTCCTTTAAGGACCAGATAGGAAACTTTGACGTGACGTCCCACGTGACTGATCACGTGGGGCGGCACGCCGAACGGGGGGACTGGAGCGATCAACTTCAGTCCCCGGTATTACCACGCTCCTACAGGAGCGAGGTGAGTAAAAGTACGTGACGTACCAGAACCATCACTGGTCCTTAAGTGCCAGACCAGCGTGTGACGGTACTGCCATGTCAGTGGTCCTTAAGGGGTTAAATCTGCCCCTTTACCTTTTCTCTACATTAAAATTTAAATTTCTGAAATCCCATTTACACCAGGGCTTTATATTGGAAAGAAACATGAATCCCCCACCATGCTGTATGATCCAAGAGATTTTTGAGGCTTCTGGTGCTCTAACGTGATTGAGAAATCTTGAGTAAAGTGGAGTTCTCCATGTGTGGAATCTGGTTGTAGCCGGAGCTCTTTTCCCATTGACTAACAATGTTTCCTAAAGGGGCCTGAGAGACCATTGCCATCACAAAGTTGTGTCCAATGTATCGGTGACATCTCCGCATGTCCAATTTATGAACTCCTATTTTAGAGTTTTTAGCATAACGTTTTGACTTTACATATTCTGTAAAGTCAAATTACCTGTAATTTTTATTCTTCCCCCCCCCCCCCCCAACTTCATCTATTAGGTGTTTGGCAGAATATTTAAAGTCAAAATCAGGGATTCTATTCCTCTTTTCAACCATGATATTCAGCCCTTTGATCTTGAAAGCCCTTGGGAAGTATCTGTTGCCACTGGACTGATAGTCTCTAACTAGAGTTGGTCATAAGGAAATTCTTGCATTATTAAAGCAAATTTAGTTGTTTGCTTTTGTAGCAGTCTACATTGCAACTTTGAATTGCGTCTGATTCTGTGTCTCATTGTAGACTCGGGAGTTTCTTGAGCAGTTGGAACTTGGCGAGAGAGTCCTGTGTCTGCACATTCGCTGGAGAATTCTTTATGCAGGTCTTGCAAACGGCAATGTTGTTACTTTTTCAATCAAGGTCAGTACGCATTTGTTAGATTAAAAAAAAACTCACTGTATTTATTTAATAATGATACATTTTAAAGGGGAACTTACCCTAGCAATAAGTGACTCAATGTGTTTAATCTGTGAAACACAAATCAATGCATTGCTTACGCTTCTGATTTTCAAGTGATTAGCAGAAGCACCTGCATGCATAGGTGGTGATCATATAGTAGTCTGTTATAGCTATATAATTTTTTTCATTAATTGCATCTCTGTTTAATGAATTTGATAAAAAATTGTACCCAATAAACGAGCTTGATAAGAAATGTACCCAATCCATAGTCTCTAATTTTCCATTAGTTTATGACATATTTTATAACTTTTGTACTGAAAGAAATAAAAAAAGGCTATGAGAGCATAATATTCAAAGGGATAGTAATACTTCGTCTGATCTTTATTTTATTTTGTAGGCATTAAAAAAACATGAAGAATGATATAAGTCTTATATCTCAAACCTTTATGGTTTGAGAGATATTCACAAGCAAAGTTTCCCCTCCCGCCCCTTTTACCTAGTGTAAGCCATCTCTTCTCAGATGTGGAATGCAGTCCATAGACCAGACAGATAACAGCAGGGGACAGTCTTCTTCCTATGAGAACAATGAAGGCCCTGTCCCCCTTGACAAGTTTTTCAGCTTTTTCCCTTATCTTAATTGAAGATTGTCCCTCTCTGCAATCTACCTGGGCACCTCCCTTCTGATCTGGCTGAACACTGTTACATCAGTAAAAGGGGCGGGAGGGATACTTTGTCATTGAATTACTCTTGAACTACAACTGTGACAGAATTGAAAGAACACTCTCCAAAGTCCAAATACTATGATGATTAATTAGAGCTGCTTTTATTATTAAACATTACTATCCCTTTAACTCGTTAAGGAACAGAGGTTGCACAGTACTTCACAAAGCAATTAATTGCACTCCCCACTAATCCTTAAAGCGTCAGGGTTTTTGTCAGTTTAAATCTAGCGATGGTCTGTTTGCTGTGAGTAAAACTTAGCTGGCACAAGAACAGTATGAAGGTGGATGAATTGTACAGCATATCAAATTGTGAGTTGGATTTTTGCCTCTCCAAATAAGAGATTGTGTATATTAATAAATGTCTCTATACTGAAAGGGTTCACTTTACCTATATTCTTAATAAACTTCTTTTTTTCTAGAACAACAAGCAGATTGATATGTTTGAATGCCATGGTCCCCGAGCTGTTAGTTGCTTGGCAACAGCGCAAGAGGGTGCTCGAAGACTGCTGCTCGTGGGATCATATGACTGCACCATCAGTGTCCGAGATGCGCGTAATGGTCTTCTTCTTCGTACATTAGAAGGACACACAAAAACAGTCCTCTGTATGAAGGTGTGGAACTCGTAGGGCCGTATTCTTAAAGAAAGACACACATTCTGGAGCACACCAACTGCACCATAGGGGACAAATAAAATTTCATAACATTCCTATCAATATAAATGGACCATTTAATGCTAGAGAGGTCACCAACATATTGAGAAGTGTCTAGAATTCAAGCGGCGTAAAGACCCATTTAACAGGCCCATTTATTTCAGTTGTCTTTTTAATATTTCCTCTAAGGTGCACTTTGCTGCTCCTTCTATTTCTACATAAGACTTTATAAGGTATTAAAGGAACGCTAACATCTTAAAAAATGAACTAGGACTATATACATAACTATTCTGTACTTCGTGCTAGCCTCTATAAAATGCTTCTTTTTGCTTTCGGAGGCCTACGTTGTCTACATATGCTCTGGGGGAATAGAGATTTGTGCCTTTTCCAGGGTTCACTGACTCCCTTTACCATAGCCATCTTGATAGGTGT
Organism: Rhinophrynus dorsalis; assembly: GCA_037306005.1. Lineage (NCBI taxonomy): Eukaryota > Metazoa > Chordata > Amphibia > Anura > Rhinophrynidae > Rhinophrynus > Rhinophrynus dorsalis. Next base: position 67,157,587 of record CM074728.1, on the reverse strand, counting down.
CTGAGAAGTGCTCGTTTTGTATTTTAAAGGCCTGAAATAAGTTGCAACTCTCTGAATACAAGAGCAGCTGATACTAATCTCAGTACATTAACTGCCTTACTTCTTTTTTTTTTTTATTACAGATAGCACAAACAAAATTAGATAAATAGTATCTGAATAGGACAATTTACTCATGTATTAAACCATGTTTAGGATTCTGTTTTAGGGATCTAACATAAAATAATTTTTACAGATGCTAGCATGTAGTAGGGCTGGCACTGCAAAAATACATTATAAGTGCACTGGTGTAGCACACAAAAGCATAATAATCACAATGATTAAGAAATTGCACCACAGAGACCCACAGGATACCTTACCCCTAAAACCCAAGAATGAGGGAGATAAAAAGCTTGAGGTACCACGGCAGGCGGCCCAGTATTGGTGAATGCTGTGTAGGACCCAATGCCCAGAAACAGCCTGTGTATCATGAATGGCTTACAGTGGCACTGGTGGAACTTTCACACTTTAAGAGGAGACCAGATAGCGCAGTCTGGCTGTCTTTTTGATCTTCCTTCAGGGTATCACACAAGATCAAAGTTAACAGGAAGTAAAAGAAAATGTTGTTCTCCAGGAGACCGACCATGTCTCAAGGACACTTCAGAAACAACTACTGTGGGTATAATAGGGCAGAGAAAATGGAGGAATTACTTTTTATTCAAAGTCTAATTTTTCAAATGCTATGTTTCCCCCATTGGATACAAGAGAGAGCATTTTTTTTCAGATGCTAGAGCTAAGTACATGATACTTAAAGGTATATCAACCAATTTTATTTTTAAATTTCAACGTCCTTTCTTCTTGGTTTCATGGTGGGACAGCAGAGAGAGCCATAGGAGGGGTCAGTTTTATGATCCTCAAATTGTCTATCATGCTGAGTAAAGGGGCTGCACAAATTCACCCGTAGTCTTCCCCTGTGGAATACCATGATAGCCCCCCTTTAAAGGCAGCCGTCACACCTGTATTTCAAGCAAATAAGAAGCTCTGCTTTATATCAAACCTCTAACTGAGTAAATCTTTATTTTTATAGGTTGTCAATGATCTGGTGTTTAGTGGATCTAGTGATCAGTCTGTCCATGCTCACAACATACATGTAAGTTTATTTGGATGTCTTCACTTAATGTTTGTGTAATAAAACCATTCTACAAAGTAAAACAATACTGCAAATGACCATTTAACCTCTTGGGTGCTGGAGGCTTCTCAAATACAGTGTGAAGCAGTGTGTTGAAGACACAGCATCCAAGGGGTTAATAAGAATTGTTACTGTCTTTATAGAAGCAACAACAACCAACATTAAATTGAAAACATTCAGGATTTTAAAGTCATGAATGTCCTCAGTTTATGTAAATGCATTTTATTTAAAAAATTATGCAGAAATCAGAAATGATTACTCTTGCATCTGACTGGAGGGCACAAAGACCACTAGGTAAAGGTTCCTCCACTAGGAAGCAGGGCACTTAAATAGAAAAGGTCTTCTGACTTGTCTCATCATCTTGCTCACCTCCCTGCAGCTGATTCCTGTGGAGTGTGATGATTGTACTTGGAGAACTTTCTCACTTGAATGTCCCCTGCTGTTTTGTTTCCTAGACAGGAGAGTTGGTGCGGATTTACAAAGGTCATAACCATGCAGTGACTGTGGTTAACATCTTAGGAAAAGTTATGGTGACCGCCTCGTTAGATAAATTTGTCCGTATATATGAACTCCAGGTAAGGACTCTGCTTAATCCCTTAAGGTCCAATGGTATTTTGTGCATTAATGACCAAAGGCAGTGTTCACTTTATTGTTAAATACATGTTTAGTTTGTATTAAACAGAAATAAAATATGCCTATATGTTGTAGTATCCATTTTTCAGTAAAATACATTTTTGAGAAATTAATATTTAATTTTGGGAGCAGTGTGGCACTTTGGTAATTTCCTGTATAGTATGTAAATGTGTTAGGTGTGGGGCCACGCTTACTGTGTTGTTAGAAATGCCCCCACTGTTTGGCCTTTGCCTGGATTCATAGCTCAGTGTGTGGCAATATTGATGCAGTGCAAAAACAATTTAGCATAAAATGCCAGACCATGCCATGAACAAATAAAAGCTAATTTCTCATAAAATATTTATATTGCAAACAAATGTCTAGTACAACATAGCGGCAGTTTTTAATTCTCTTTAACTAAATTTACATACTTGGGAACTCTCCAGATTTGCCCCAGAGACTCCAGTTTTTGCAATGAATAACCGGGTCTCTGAGGACGGAAGCTGATTCTTCCTTGGTGGGGAGTTTCTTCTGAAACTCTGACCACTTTTCCTCCTCCCCATCCTGTTCCTCCCACTTCCCACCCACTTCTCCTCCCCACCCTGTTCTTCCCACTTCTCCTCCTCCCCATCCTGTTCCTCCCATTTCTCCTCCCCACCCTGTTCTTCCCGCTTCTCCTCCTCCCCATCCTGTTCCTCCCACATCCCACCCACTTCTCCTCCTCACCCTGTTCCTCCCACTTCCCGCCCTTTTCTGTCTACTTTCCGCCCACTTTATTATACTGCCTGTTAAGCCCTGCCTGTGATTAAGCCCAACCCCTTCGTGACACGAATCACATCATTTTTATCCTCCCACCGGCACCACATGAGTCCCCCCTGAGGACTCTAAAAGAAAAATTTCCCAGGTATGTAAATTTATCTTTCCTGGGCTGCCAGGCAGGACGGAGCGCAGACATCTTTCCATAGTAACTCCTTCTCTGTCAGTCCCAGCCGACTCTCGGAGGCTTTGCTAGGAGCCGTTTGGCTTCAAAAGGGACTGACGCCGCAGGAGTGCAGACGTCACTATGGAAAGATGTCTGCGCTCCGTCCTGCCTGTCAGCCCGGGAACAATGGATAACTCTCCTTAATGCGGTAATAATTCTGGCGACTAGCGCTACTGAGCTGCTAGTTGCCAGATGGGGAATTATTGGAGAGCAAGTTTTTTAGCGGTGGTAGTTCCGCTTTAATAGTACTGATGTCTGATGCTCTTATTGTTCAAAACTTGCTAGTTACGCTGTAATTATATGATTACGTTTTTCCCTCGCATCCCTATTCCTGATCGTAAGCCACCTCCCCATAGATCTATAAGCCGGTCACTTGATCGGATAGATCACAACGAGGGACAATCTTCCCTCTGTTAGTATAAGGAAATCCCTGCCCTCCTTGATGAAGGAAGCACTTTTTCCTAATACTGACTGAAGATTGTCCCTTGTTGTGATCCGATGTCAGATCTGAGCCAGAAACATTGACGTTAGTAAAAGGGATGGGAGGGCTAAACTTCATATAATTACAGCGTAACTAGCAAGCTTTAACCCCTTAAGGACCAGCTCTCCTGGGACATTTCCGTCCCATTAGGACCAATTTGATCTCTCCCGACGCGTCGGTACACGTGACCTGTTGCGTATATCGACGTGCCACTTTGGGGCCTGAAAGAGATCGCTCCAGTCTTGCAGAGGTTAATTTTAGGCCCTATTTTTACTTACAGCGCTCCCGGAGGAGCACTGTAAGTGAAAAGTACGTGACGTACTACGACCGTCATCGGTCCTTAAGGGTATAAGGACCATGACGGTCATAGTACGTCGTGTAGTCCTTAAGGGGTTAAACAGTAAGAGCATCAGCTATCAGTACTATTAACTATGATGGCCCAGGATAAATTGATGTTATTCCTTTATTCATTTTTTCAGGACAGTGAGGGTTTGTTTTTGTTACCATATATACAATGTTAGAATATACATAAAAATAAAAAAGAATGTATTGGTTGTTGGTCCCCTGCTAGTGCACATGCAGAAACACTGGGATGTATTCAACAATGTGCCCTTATCTATGGAAATCTTATATATGTATAGGGTTACAATGTATTTTATCAATTATTGGGCCAACTACATTTCACAGTTTTCAAATGGGAATTTTTTGAGATTTGTGTGAAAGGCATACATGTTAAGTAGCAGTCCAAGAACACAAAATACATCACAAAACATCTACATTTTTTAAATATGGACAACCCGGAATATTTAATTAAAATAATTTTCAGGCTTTTCATATGTAGGTACACCCCTTTTTATTAGCCTCATAACTGTGAGTGGAACTATGTTGTAGAGAATAATAACCCAAGGTATTTCAATAGATGTATTTGTAACCTTCTCAATGGAGTATGTCCACACTAAAGCTAGTGAGAATATTTCTCTTATGCACTTTGTTTGCAGTTATTGCAGTTGCACAGAGGATGTTTTTGTTTGTCTTTAGTGCAATACCTTTCAGAACAGAAAAATAGCAAACAATATTCATGTACTTGAAGTAGTGAGAGTGCTATATATATATTTTATTTATGGTTGTTTCTAATCTTGAAATAACTTTGTGTTGGGGTAAGAGAAGTGCAAATGGGAGAAGCAGGGGTGAAGTGAAGGGAGAGAATTCTGAGAGAGAGAAAAATCAGACAACGGGAAAAACAAAAAAAAGGAAGGGCACTGAAATGATGGTATGTGAGTAACAGAGAAGCCAAGCATTAAAGTATATTTGATGTAAAATATAATTAACTCAGTTTCTTTCTTCTTCTTTTCCAAGTCTCATGATCGGTTGCAAGTATATGGAGGACATTCAGATATGATAATGTGTATGGCAATTCATAAGAGCATGGTAAGAGTTCAGATTTTTCTTCTCTCAAACATTGGTACTCTTAAAACCAGTTATGTTCTTTTATTGTTATTTATTATCCTAATTTTATTTTATTCAATGTTAGAGAACCTTTTGGAAATATCCATAGTCTTTTCCTTTTTAGTAACTATCACGACCATCCGGATAAATTAAAAGGCAAAAAAACTTTTTATTAAAGCCAGTCTTAAAGTTCTTGGTCACATGAACAAAAGCAAGGTATTAAATTGTTAACCCCTTAACGACAGGTGACATGCCAGGACCGTCACACCTGTCCAGTTGTTAACCCCTTAATGACCACTGATGTGCCAGGACTGACACAGCGGTCCGGCACTTAAGGACCAGTGACGGGCCTGACACGTCATGGAGTTCAGGACCCCCGGTGCGGCTGCACACCACTCCGGGAAAAAAAAAAAAAAAAAAAAGCCCTGTGGTCCTCAAGTGCCGGCCATGTGCGCGCCGGTCCGTAAGGGGTTAAGGACCAGTGACGGTCCTGGCATGTCATGGAATATCGGGATCGCAGCAAGGCTGTACGCCTCAATTCCAGAATGCAGCTGTAAGGAAAAAAAAAAAACTGCAGTTGTCCTCTAAAGCACACCACCCCAGGGCCATGTGGTCCTTAAGGGGTTAAACACTAGCACCAAAAATTTAAATTAGTTTATTTAATTTTAAATATCATGAACTTCCAACTAACATTGTAAAACGTATTTATTTTATTTTATGCCCCTAAAATGTAATCGTAACCTTGTATTTTTACTGCATGTGTAAACTGCCCAGTATATACAAAATTCGGTTAATTGTTTGTGCACAGCTAATGCTATTACTGTGTTGAGATTAGTACCCACTTCTCCTCGATTCAGTAAAACTAATGTCTTATATCGGGTCCATTAACAACAATAAAAACAATCACTTCTGAGATACCTATCAGTTGCTTTTGTAAACAGAGCCCTGTGAAAGGCAGGACTGGGAGCCCACAGAGAGCATATGTAAAACCAGATTTAGACCTCAGAAATCAAATAGCGAATTATTACAGAGACCAGCATGGAGCACATGGTATTTATGTGTGTGTGTGTAACCTTAAAATGTGTTGGTGTACAGTGTGTATGTATATGCATGCACTTACACACAAAAGCTCTGTCTAATGCCACATCTCCATTCTTATTCCTCTCTTGCAACGGAGATAGTGAATATGACAGTCATGTCTGCCTGTTCCTTGTGCTTCTGATCATACTTCACTATTAACAGCTGCACAGACAATGTATAAATTCTGTCTCTGTGCTATTGAAAGATACAGTGTATAAAACTTTTGCTTTGTGGAAAAACATATAATTTTTCTACTGGAGAGGAAGCTGAAAGTTATATTATTTCATTATATTTGGTAGCTCTGCTGTATGTGCATGTGCACAACTAGCCAAACCCAAGGTCAACATTAAATTTGCCTGTGGGAAAGATCATTCCCGCAAGCCACCTTTTTGTTCATCTTTGATGGAAGGGATGGGTGAAATAATTCTTACCCATTTCCCTCCTTTCTGTCTCCGAGCGAAATAATTCATACTAATTTCCTCTCTATGTGTCTGTGAGCGAAATTACTTTTGCTTATTTCTTCTCCCTCTTTCTCTAATACTGAGATCACTCACAAAACTAGCCAAGACACAGTGCTAGATAAGGTAGCATTCATTTGAAATTGGGCTGTCCATTAAATTTTCCATGCGCTGCTCCTTGCATGCAAAGACTTTTGCCCAGTTGAATCAGTGTGTCAACCCAAAAAATAGCCACAAAGGCTATATATGAGGCTTAGTAAATCTGGGTCCAGGTATGTTTAAGACTGACTTAGTCTGTATTGTGCTTTAAACAGACAGGATGTAAAACACACATTTGGTTATATGCGAGTATGTATGTTTCTAGTAATCAACTGAAGGGACAATATCCCCTAAAAAAACAACTTTGCTGATTTTGAAAGAGGTTTCAGAATCTGCTGTGTGTTGTATTAGGCATTTTTATTTAGTTTTTCCTTTATTTAGATTTATATATAATGATAATTAAAGCATGCTATGCAGGCATTTCCTGTCGTAGCCCTACATTACTTCCCCTTTCAGTGCTATGCTAGGGGAGATGGGCAATGCATTGCTTAGCAGAGTAGTGAGTGAGGAAAGTAATGTTAAGGTTAAGGGCTAAGACAGAAGGTGCCTACCCAGCATGCCTTAATCCTTTAAGTACCTGAGTAGTACAAAGTATTGTGAAGCTATATCTTGCTTTATCATCTGTAAATTTAAACTCAAAATCTAAAAAAAAAAAAAAAAATCTAATATAGTATTGTGTTTCTTTGGTGGGATTTTATCTGAGATAGCTCAGTTGGGCACTGCACTCATTTGTAGTCCCCGACAAGGTCAACTCAGCCTTTCACCCTTCTGAGGTAGATAAAAAGTACCCAGGACATACTCAAAAATGAGAGACCGCAATGTATCGTTCCTGGTAAAATCCTGTAACTAATGTATATTTACATTTTCATACTATTTTTTTTATTTTTTTGTAGATCTACACTGGTTGTTATGATGGCAGTGTCCAGGCTGTGCGTCTAAACCTTTTGCAGAATTATCGCTGCTGGGTAAGCACAAACTTTGCTAGCCATGCCCCCCCTATTTAAATTCATGTTTGTCCCCTGCTCCATGTTATTACACGCTTTAGTTAAAACATTCTGTTGTGATCGACCTTGCCTAAATTGTTTGAATTTATAACAAATTTGCATTAATACATGTATATTTTGTTTTTATTAGTGGCATGGATGCTCGCTTATTTTTGGTGTTGCAGAACATCTGAAGCAACATCTGCTTACTGACCACACCAACCCTAACTTCCAGACACTGAAATGTAGATGGAAAAGTTGTGATGCTTTCTTCACAGCCAGAAGAGGCTCCAAGCAGGTCTGGCACAAAGTATATAAGATTGGTTCAGGGGGTTTTATGAGTAGTGTGATATTTCTCCAGGGTTATGCACTAAGGTGTGAGCAATGTGACATAAATGCTTTAGTGAGGTAAACTTACCAATTCCTATGTTATTCTCTGGTTCCTGTGCACTAACATCTGTCCAACTTGAAAATAGAGGCTCCATAGAATAACATCTGGATTGGGAGAGTTTCTCGTCTTTAACAAACCTGAGTACATCTTCCCCCTTATTTTGATTTTATATATCCTCCTCCATACAGTAATATAATTATTCATTGAAACTCTCCTATATCTTACATTGGCCCAAACACTAACAAATGTTTTTAGTTTAAAAGATATTTAGGCTCTTACTTACAAAAGAAAATTGGAGTCCTTGTAGGACAACCCAACTGCACTATAGGGGAGAAATACAAATTCCCAAATTTCCATTTATTTAAATGGGGCTTTTTGCTCCTTGAATCCTAGAGAGGACTCCAGTGCACGGTGAAACAAAGTGTCTGAGACCGCTCTAGCATTTAACCCTTTGAGTGCAGAGGTGTACGGAATGGTCCATATAAGTTATTGGGGAATTTTTATTTGTCTTGTACGACGTGGTTCGTTGCGCTAAAATTATTCCACTTTTGAACAGAAGTCCCTTATTGATTTATTTTGATTCTGTGCCATTTTGTGTGATGTCACTTTCCCTCACAGCCTAGCAGTGTACGTAACCTACTTTACATTTAGTGACAGAGGAAGTGACATCACAAGGGTGGAAGATGAAATATCTTTAGTATTTTGATAAAGAAAAGTAATAAGAAACTTATATATGCAACATTTTGTGGTGACTATTCTGAAAGCAATATAGACTAGGTTTCAGGCAAGCAGAATGTAAATATTATTTAAAGGGATAGTAATACTTAAAATGTAAAAAATATATGTTGTAGGGTTTATCCCTCTGAGTAAAACAAGAGTACTCCCACTGCTGAAAGGTGTTTCATTCAAAAGTTATTAATTTTCAAAGTTGAATTTTTTAGGTGCAATATCACAGTGGCCTGAAATTGTACAGTGGCGCTGTTGCTACACGATCCTATGGACAGCTCTGGTCCCGGGACCATAAATCTCCATAGGATGGTGTAGCAACAGCGCCACTGTACAATTTCAGGCCACTGTGATATTGCACCTAAAAAATTCAACTTTGAAAATTAATAACTTTTAATTGAAACACCTTTCAGCAGTGGGAGTACTCTTGTTTTACTCAGGGGGATAAACTTTACAACATATTTTTTTTTTTACATTTTAAGTATTACTATCCCTTTAATATTATGTGGGGAGGTCTTATGTGGTTTATTCCCATTTTACTTCTTAAAATGACAATTCTAATGCAGATATTAGTACGTTTATGTTTTTATTGTGGACTGGAGTTTTTCTGTTGCCATCTGTACATTTGAGCAGAAACTTGCTTTAAATATAAAATAATTCTATAGATATACAATTCAGTTGGTGATCAAGACATTAGTTTTTCTTTCGATCACAGACATGATGAGAACTGAAGCGGTTGGCAATAGGCCAGCAGCGTCTTGTAATGTGGCACAGGTCCAAGTTGCTGTGCCAGATGACATGAATAAGCAGATTCTGATTTTTTATTTTTTTTTTTGTATTATTCTATTTTCAGATCTTATACTTTTGCTTTCTAATTTTCTTTCAGGACGCTCTAGGACACATAGAACGACATGCAGAGGAAGACAGCCGAATAAAAACTTAACCAAGCACATTACCTCCCATATTGGGAAGTTTATTTCCTAGACATCATCAAGAGATGTTCTGCACATCCAGGCACCTTTTGCTTTCTGCTCTCTACATTGCTCCAGTTGTGGGGAAATACTGAAGCTTGTAGAACTCTTGCCTTGTTTTTTATCATCACACAAAGCCACAGCCAATGAGGCTAAAGTCAATTGGCTTATTATTCTTCAACACAGATAGAGAAATGTCCATTCTCATTGCTGGTTCTTTTATTTTATTAAAGGGATAGTAAATACTTGTGAAAGCAAACAAGATTTTTTTTTTTCTTCTTGAGAGCGTAACATTTTTGTCTTCCAAGACATCAGACTAATGAGGAGCAATTCTGAAGCAAACCGATTGCACTATAGAATGGAAATGAAAATTCCCACCAAGTTAATTACAGTTTTTTTAACCCTTTGATTGCTAGAGAAGTGTCCAACACATTGCAAGACATTGGAGACCTCTTGCATTCATGAGATTAAAAGTCCCATTTAAATCAATAGGAAAGGATAGCTCTCTGGCACTCAAAGGGTTAAACATATAATGCAGCTGGTTTGCTCCAGAATTGCTTCTCCTTAACCCTTTGGTATCCAACTCATTGCTTCGCAATGTGTTGGATACCCCCTGGCACTCAAAGGGTTTACATGCTTAAAGGGATAGTAATACTTGCAAATTACTAATCCCCATATTGTAGCTTTGTTCAAAAGAAACTTATTGCCCCCAGTGTCATCTCTCAAACCCTTATGGCTTGAGAGACGGTAGCGCTCAAAGTTCCCCCCTCCCTCCCCCTTCCCTGACTGTACGCTGACTGCAGGGATATCCGGCACTACTTGCATCAGGCGGCTCAGCAGATTTGCCGAGATTGCTTTTATAAAAAGAAATCTTTCACTAAAGCGATCTTCTATGTGTGGTTGCAAACCAAGCACATGTAGAAGACCGTTTCAGTGAAAGAATTCTTTTTTATAAACGCGATCTCGGCTCAGCTGCAGAGCCGCCTGATACACATAAGACTGTCATACGACAGCTTCCCCTGCAGTCAGCGTTCAGTCAGGGAAGGAGGGAGGGGATGAACTTTGAGCGCTATCATCTCTCAAACCATAAGGGTTTGAGAAATGACACTGGGGGCAATAAGTTTCTTTCTAACAAAGCTACAATATGGGGATTAGTAATTTGCAAGAATTACTATCCCTTTAAGTTTTCACTACAATAACTTTAGAATCGTCTCCTATCAATAGGAGCACGCTTGTTTTACTTAGCTGAAAAACCCTAAAAAAAAAAAAAAAAAATTTCATAATACGTGTTTACTAACAGGTATTTTGCCACAATAATTGTTGCAAAGATACATTTTCTAATCTTCACTATGTTTTTTCATGGGCACAGCATCGCTGAATCGGTTTTCATTTTCCTGGTTGTGCTTAATTTCCAGTGAAAAGTTTAAAGTGTTTTCTTTTTATATTAAGATATTTTAATTTTTTTTTTTATGTTCTTAATGTTGCCAGAAAAATGATTAAAATGCCAGTTTATATATCTCAATACTGTGTAGGTGCAGTTATTCAGGAAATCAGATTTATTAACCGTTGAGTGCCAAAGGGGTAGGCAACGCATTGCTTTGCAATGCGTTGCCTACCCTCTGGCACTCAAAGGGTCAAAACCAAAGTATTCTATTTATTTTTCTCTCATCAGATTTAACCTAACTTGTACCTGCTCCATACCAAGACAATTGCAGCTATTTTATAAAGTTTCAAAAGTATTTTAAAGGGTTAGTAATGTCCCATAAAAAATGCTTATAGTTTTGTAGAGGTTAAAAAAATAAACTATTTGCCACAAATCCTATCTCTCAAACCACTATGGTATGAGAGATATTCACATTCAAAGTTCCCCCTCCCTCCTCTTCTCTTGACGTCTTAACTTCTACAAAACTATAGGCATTTTTTATGGGACATTACTGTCCCTTTAAAACTGATTCTATAAAGTGATTTAAATTGAGAATGAAATACTGCAATTTTAAGGAGATAAAATGTTAGAGTGGCTCTGAGTATCAGTTCACCATCTTTTCCATTTCTTTTTAAGGCTAAATTACAATAACAAGGACAGTGATGATTCATATTTAGGACTTGGCTGTCGCTTTATGTTTGATCTCTGAAACTTCATGTTAACCATTTGCAATGCTCAAGAGGTCTCAAAGACATTGATATGAAATATGTTGTAGAGAGTTCATATCCAAGAGGGTCAGGATGCAGAACTCTCTGAATAATATGTAATGCATTTTGCACCAGCAACTATATGTTGTTTACTGCAGCAGCATTACACCTGCTAGTCCATTCTTATATTTTAATAAGGGGAATAGTAATGTTTTATTATGAAACTAGTTGAAGAGCCAGTTACACGGGCCACAGTGCCACTGCCAGCCGGTCGTGGGGCAGTCATACGCAGAAGAGACTGGCCGTACCGCGGCTGATACAGAGCGTCCAGCCCTGTATCAGGTGTGGCGCGGGCAGTCTGTACTGCGCACGACTGCAGCACGCAACAGCAATCTCTACTTTGTCGTTACACACATTTTAGCGAATTATTATATAGGATATACACTTCAATAAAATGATGATACCAGTGGAGTGCTGTATCCCTCCAAAATGGAAAATATAAGAACAAAACAAAACTGGGTCAGCTATTCTTTACTTACAGTCCTCCCGTTGCTGGAGCTTGCTTCACTCAAAAGTTGTTACAACTTGAGCTTTCTTGTATTTAAGAAAAAAAAAAAAAAAAAAAGTCTCCGTACCTAATGCTACTAGTTATTTTGGTCTATAAAGAGGTTGTCGATCAGTGCTCCAGCTAGCTTTATCTGGTGACTTCTTTATAAAATTGCATTTTGATGGAAAAGACTGTTGGGTTGTGATAACGTTGAACTGAAGTATCTCCCATACGTGTGAATATGTATAACTTTTTTCATAATAAAATATTACAGGTTTTGCAGTATTTAAGAGTGAGAAGCTCATATGCTGAGTTGCTACTGTTTTCAATATTGTGAAAAATGTAACAATGTGTTATTTTAGCCAATGTGAAATAATTGGCAACACTTGTAAAATCTTAGTGGTGAGTGCTGATGATGTTGCACTTTACTATTGGACAACCCCTATCTTTAAATGTCCAGGAAGTGGAAGGGGGAGGTACTAGATATTAAACCAATGAGGTCCTCCCCTACTGGAGTCACCTTGATGCTAAGCACAGAGGCTTACAAGGATCTCCACTACTTGAAATGTTAAGCATAGAGCAGTTAAGCTCTTGAATACTGTAAAAATAAATATAGAATGGACAGAGCCGCTGCTTTAAAAAGGTACACTGAATCTGTCATCATCTGAGTTACTTGGACTTTATTTTTCATTTCTTATATTCGGTCTTGTGTTTGTTGATACCAAGCGACACATGGACCTGCTGATTTATCTGCAGTTGTGTCCTTTTTCCGATGAACGACACGTGCGGATACTTGCAAGACTTTGTTTTGTGCTTAAGGACCAGAGAAGCGAGCCTTGCACACACCTCTAGTCCTTAAGCAGTTAACTATGGCCTTGTTTTGTGATTTTTCAAAAGGCAGTTCACAGCTTCAATTATTGAGTGGTAGAGGATACTATTTTGCTATATTTTTCATCATCTACTCCCTTGTGACAAAGGAATGAGATGAGTACCATGTTATAGAACAATGGGGGGGTCAATAAGGGGTGATAAAGTGGAGATGACTTCTCCAGTGATATCACTTTTCCAGTTCCTATGTTATTCTATGGAGCCTGTGCACTAAGATTTCTTCAACTTTGGAGATCTTAGTGAATAGGCTCCATAGAATAACATAGGAACTGGAGAAGTCCTCTCCACTTTATCACCACTTAGTGTATCTCCCCCAGTGAGTCTTATTTATAAAGATAAAGTGGAGTAAATCAACTGCACTACACTGGACAAATAAGGAATTCTCAGATGTCCCTTTAATATGGACAGGGCTTTTTTTCCTGTCAATAAATCTTTTTTGAAAATATTCAGGCCTGAACAGGGCTTTTTAATCCTTTGACTGCTGCAGAGGTACTCAACACATTATATCACAAAGCGTTGGAGACCTCTTTAGCATTCAAGGCTTTAAAGGGATAGTAATACTTAAAATGTAAAAAAATATATTTTGTAGGGTTTATCCCCCTGAGTAAAACAAGGGTACTCCCACTGCTTAGAGATATAATTTTTTTATAAAATAACAGCTCAAACTTGAATTTTTTAGGTGCAATATCACAGTGGCCTGAAAATTGACAGTGGCACTGTTGCTACATCATCCTATGGACTGCTCTGGTCTGTAGACCATAAATCTCCATAGGATGGTGTAGCAACAGCGCCACTGTAAATTTTCAGGCCACTGTGATATTGCACCTAAAAAATTCAAGTTTGAGCTGTTATAATTTTTTAATAAAATATCTCTCAGCAGTGGGAGTGCTATTGTTTTACTCAGGGGATAAACCCTACAAAATATATTTTTTTTACATTTGAAGTATTACTATCCCTTTAATGAGAATATATATTTATTATCTATAGTTCTCCTTTGCCTTTGTACACAAGAACCATAAAGATTTGTAATATCTGATTTTTTTTAAAATACAAAACGTAGAGGCAAAAGGAAATAATTCTGGAGCAAACCATCTGCACCATGGGGGGGGGGGGGAGAAAAACATTCCCACAAATTTAAATGGGGCTCTTAACACAATTGCTAGAATGGCTAGAAGCAGTGCGTTTGAGGCCTCTCTATCATTTGGGGTAAAAGGCTTATTTTAAATCAAAGAAAATATTTGTCTCCTGCAGTGCCTTGGGTTTGGTGCACAACTGCGTCACTTTTCCTTTATACATAAAGCTCAAGTAGTTTTATAATATCTGTTTTTGTGAAGAGGAATCATACTGGATTCTTTTGTCTCCAAGCTGTGCATTAGCAGCCATCAGTCTGGGGTTACTGTTACTGTCAGTGTTTTGAACATGTTAGTTTTTGGCTGGACGTCAATCAGAAGCTGACTGTACAGCATGTTCAACAGTATGAGAAATCCAAAAGCAATCAGAACAGTTCTGCAGTCAAATATATAAGTTGCTATTAATGGTGCACCAGAGTTTACCTTGAATTATATATATTCGTGTGTATGTGTTTGAGCATGAAACGTGGTGTCGTGTTTTTTTTGTTTTGTTTTTTCTTTTTTTTTTCTTTTACTTTATCATAACTTTTTTTTATTTTACTTTATCATAACTTTTTTTTTTTTTTTTTTTACTTTATCATTACTTTTTTTTTATTACTACTATTATGATTATTAGTCTTTTTTTATATAGCTGAACAGTATTTGGTAAAATGTCATTATGATAGCCTGGAGCAATTCTTTAGCAAATCAGCTGCACCATACGGGACAATTAACATTTCCAAAAGTTACATTAACATTAAATGGGGGTTTTAACCTGCTAAGTGCCAGAGAGGTACTTGGATACCTCTCTGGCACTCAAATGGTTAATAGTAGAGGTGTTCAACGAATTGGAAGCATCTAGAATTCAAGGTGTTGAGCCAATTTAAACAAATGAGATTATTTTTCTCTCCTGTGGTGCAGAGAATTTCCCCCACGAATTACTCCTTTTTCTTTTGAACATAACACTCAGCTTATATATATATATATATATATATATATATATATATATATATATATATATATATATATAATATAATATAATATTATGGCTTTTCCAGCAGAGAGAAACAGGGATATTCTGTTAAAAAGTTACTACATGCAAGTTTGTGTTTAATATTTTTTGGGACCTGGTCACCAAGTGATGATGTCACTGTGAATGGAGAGCTTTGGTCTCAGACAAACTGACAGCAATAACAACAGTGCAACCTGGTGACCTGGGTACAAAAAAAGACTATTAAACTAAAGCTCAGAAAAATGCAGTTTTGCACATTGTTAATTTTTTAATGAAACCCTTGTTACCTATGGAATTGACTTTTTTATATTTTTTCACAAAATGGGTTTATGTTCTCCTTAACTCTTGAAGGACCAGAGAAGTGTGCAGCACTTTTCAGAGCAATGCTTTGCATACCCCTCTGGTTCTTAAAGAGATAATATAATTCTGTGTGTTCTGAATGAGGTGAAGATTATCATACACAAAACCTTTTAGCAAAACATTTTGTTCTATTTTTTTTTTTTTTTTCCTTTGTGGTTTTGAAGTGCTCGTGTTTTAATGTGAAAGGTTGATGTGGACATTTTTTAAACCCTTCAAAGCAGATAGGGCCAGCAATACATTTGCAAGCCTTCTTAAAACTGAAGGGGTGAATAATATGGCGGCTATGTACCAAGATTGGGGCAAGAGTACAAACTGGGGCAAAAGCGTCTTTCAGCACAGGTTGCATTGTTACACCTAAACATGACATCTTAGCATCATATTTCTCACAGATATGAAAACAAGCTTAAGGGGGGTGCCTATATGGATACGGTTTGCCTATGCCATGGCTACATGGTGGTGCCAGTCAATGCAGTGAGTTTCACACAGTGGCAAAGAGAGGATGTTTTCCAGTGATGCCAATTCAGTAGTGCCAAAGTAAGCTGAAAATTAAGTTGCTAAAAGTTAAAAATGGCTCTGTGCTTTCTCACTACATAGCCGCTTGTTCATTTTAAGAGTACAGTATCAGATGAGTGGATAATGGCAGTTTGATTTATAATCTGAGCATTTTAATCCTTTGAGTGCCAGAGGGGTATGCAACGTATTGCAAAGCAATGCGTTGTGTACCCCTCTGGCACTCAAAGGGTTAAGACTTTATATTTACAGTGTTTTGCCCCTTGAATGCTAGAGAGATCTCCAATGCATTGCAGGCCTCTTGCATCCAAGGGTTTAATTTTATTTGGGTTGATGGATTTTATTTGATTTTATTCAGATTCTTGATTTATCATGGGAATGGTTGTTTCGTTTAGTGTGGGTCGTTTGCTTAAGAACTGTACTGGTATTTGCATTTTGCGTATGGCCCTTGTACCACTGTGTAATTTCCCCTTTAAATAATGCAAACCCCCTGAAAAAGTCACAGTAACACAACACATTTAGTGGTTTACAACAGTGATGTTTGTTTTGTTGAGTCAATAATTGGTAATCTCTTAATCTTTATTTTTCTGATATTTCTATTGAGTGTGATGTGTGCGAGAAGCTGTTTGATAGAAAATTTATATTTTTACCATGTGAATGCCAGAGGGGTATACAACACATTGCTCTGCTATGCTCAACACACTTCTGGAATTCAAATGGAACTAAACATTTATATTATCATATGGATAAATCTGTTGATTTACCACAATAACGCACATTGGAAATCCATAGTTTCAACCCTTTGGGTGCCATCACGGGTAGAACTTGAGTTGCAGTTCAAATGGCAGCATTGTTCATTTCCTGCTGTTTGCCCATGATGAATCGGAACCAAGAGCAATCTCCAATGTATTGCTCTGCAGGAGTTAAATTCTATTTCAATCGACTGAAATGATTGTAATTTTTATTTGTAACCTATGGGGTGTAGTTTCTTTTATCACCTCTTTATATTGCTTAAGTACATTACCACCACAGAGTTCTAATGATCTTTTAGAGATACAGTTGGGTCGCAGATCATCATAAAAGACTGCAGGTAGAGGGCGATCACATTACTAAAAATGTGTGGGGACGGGGTGTAGAGTGAAATAGATGACAGTGTAAAATGTACATAATTAACAACTTGCAAATACATTAAAATAAACCAATACTATTTCTTTATCTTTGCCAAATTAGTTAGAAGACTAGGAAAACTGCCCCAAATCCTTCTTCACTATACTGTGTTTTTTGTTTTAAATATATTATTTAAAAAATAATCCTAAATCTATGCAATATTTATTTTAGCCCTCTTTATGATGGTGTTTGACTTGAATTTAACCCTTTGAGTGCCAGAGAGGTACAAAACACATTGCTTTGCAATGTGTTATGTATCCCTCTAGCACTCAAAGGGTTAACTATATGATAACTTCTTTGTGTATGGTATAAGCTCAATTAAATTGGGATTTTATAGGTTTCATAAAGTTCACATAAATAAGCTAAATAAACCCTTACAAGAAAATGACATGGACTTCTTTTAGGTTTGGCGTTGCCTTTGAACATGCAGTACATGTATCAGCTTCTGTTTGAGTTTCTTTCATTGTTACATTTCATTAAAAGAATGCTAACAGCTCTTAGTAATAAATCCCTGCTTGTCTTAAAAGGATAGTAATACTTAAGTTTTACAAAGCTGCATCTTGTAGCCCTTAAAAAAGAAATTAAATGCCCCCAGTGCCATCTCTCAAACATTTATGGTTTGAGAGATAATCATATTTAAAGTTCACCCCTCCTTTGACGTCAGCGCTCTAGCTGACTGCAGGGGAATCCGGTCCCGGGACTGGCAGAGGCTCTTCAGCAGAACCGAGATCGCGTTCTTGGGAAAAAGAAATCCTTCACTGAAACGGTCTACAAAGTGTGCTTGGTTTGCAGGTACACTTAGACTGTTCCAGTGAAGGATTTGTTTTTCCAATAATGCGATCTCGGCTTTGCTATAATTTCACAGAACTCTATGGCCTTACGCTGAAACCTTCCTAAGAAGCCAAGAGTCCTGCAGCAAGTAAACATGTCTGGTTCAATGGACATGATATCCGGTTCTAAATAAAGATCAATTTCACTGAACTAATACACACAGAATTGGTTCATAGTGGGCTTCAGCCTTTTCTGCCTTGATTAAAATAAGAGGAGAGTTTATTATTAGGTGTTTGTTATCACCGCTTTAACACCTTAAATAATAGAGGGGTCTCCAAACCATTGCCTCCCAAAGCATTGGAGACTAATGGTATTTAAGTGCTGTGTTCATATATCTGATTTCTTACTAGGTTTTATTCACAAATGTTTGGCCACCATGCAGATTTGAGGCATTACAGTACATTTGTTTTTACAGCATGTATCAAGTGAATATCTTAACATGTATGAACACCGCCAAGCCCCGAAAAGCTTTACAGAAGACCAATCAGAATTCTTGTTACACATTTTTTAGCGATAACTAGACAAATAATTTCTTCCTGTTACAGTATGGAAATTGCATCTAGTGTTTTGTCACATTGTTCTTTGTACAGTTTCTACTGACTTGGATAAATAACATTTCAGTATTGATCCTAGTGGTCTGTGTTCTAGCACACCAGTGTTTTGTGTATATGTTCTGTTACCATGTTCGCTAAGTAAGACGATCCTCACAATGTAATGCAAGCTGTGAACATTGCACTCCAAAAGTGTAGAGTTGACAAAAAAAATTCAAAAATAAAATATTTTACCTGCACAAAATGAGTTTGTTGTTTTGTTTCCCCCCACCACCACTACCACCACATGAAATATGTGTTAAACCTCTTATATGTCTCAAGCATATGTAGCATACGAAAGGTTCGTAAAGGTTACAGTATATTTCTAGGTTTGAAACTGGTCCCTCAAAACAAAAATCAGAGGCAAGAAACATTATTACAATTTTCAGAATTTATTTTACCAGCTTAAAGGAATATATATTTTATTATTATTGTTATAAAAAAGATTTCTCTGTTGTCCAATATAACACACAGGTAATATGGGAAGGCGACAGCTCCTCCCAGTGGGCTGGAACAATTCTAGAAAGAAGTGCAGGGGTGGTGCCTCCCCCCTCCTCCATATCAGGCTACCTCACTTAGCCCCACCCAGATAGATTTGTTCCAAGTCCTGGGTTGATGGCTGAGAACAGTTCTGCTTACTTTTGGTTACTTTATTATTTTCTCTTAGATATGGAGTGTCCAAATTCCCCCATTAGGCTGATTACCATTACTGGCTTCCCCTGGAGTATTGCCCAGTTATCAGGTGCTGTTGTGGACCCCCTGCAGCCATGGGAGAGAATCATGCAACCCATGTCTCTCTCTCTCTCTCCAGAAGGAGTCTCTCTGTGGTTTCTTCCTTCTCAATGCTAATTTGAAGAAAGAAGACCTGATAAAAAGGTGAGCAACCCTTTGAGTGCCATGGTCTCCTTGTCCCTCAGTTCCCCTCCACACAGGGGCATTTCTGGAGTTCTTTATAACTCCTGCACTCATGTTGGATATTTCTCTGGGACTATGGAGCATTTTGGCCTGTTTTGTTTTACTTAACCCCTTCCAGAGCATTTATATTGGTTTAAGGTAATTTTTTCTTTGGATTCACAAGTTTTTAACATTTAGTATGTTTTATTGGTGTTTTGAGGTTTTTTTATTCATGTTTCAAAACTTTTACTTTTGAATTCCTTGTGCTATACAGCATGGCCGCAATTGATCCATTGACTTCTATGGGACAGACACTTTGGGACATATCTCTGCAACCACTCCACTTACAGAGTTGAGAGAGGGCTTATTCTTCTGGTCTCCCCTTGTCCTGCATTCTAGTTCACATCCTCAGTGTCTTGGGGGCCTCTAGGGTGTTTGGGTACTGTTTTTGGGTACCTCAAAGAGAGAACTACATTTCCCATTATGCACGTTCACTGGCTTTTCTACGGTTGGCTCTGAGTTTGGTCGCCATTTTCTCTTTGTTTGTTTGAGTCATTTTAGTAGGAATACTGCATTTGAAAAAGTAGCCGGGGGCTACGAAACGTCTGCAGAACCAAGCTGTTGGTTTTTAATCAAGTGTTCCGATATTTTGTTGCCCATCCTGTGCAACTTTTATCTGTATCAATTTAAATTGTATTAAAGATCTTCTTTTAACGCCGACTACAGCACTGGGTTTTGGATCTTTTTCTTCAGAAGAATTTCACCCGAGCAGAGGCGGGTTTATATCCCTGCAGGTGGATCAGGTTACTTATAGGTGTGACCTCTGAGTAACAACTCTACTTGTGAGTATCATTTTTATATTTATATATGATTGAAATGTTGAGATAATAGGCACTATTGGGCACCCTCCTGTTCTCTTCTCTTTTCTGTGTAGTGAGGAACAGCAGCAAGTCCAACAGACAAATTGACTCTGTGTAACTGGTTTCTGGGGACAGTGTCTAAAGATCTTCCCCTAAGCATAAGAGTCAGTAGACATATAGATGTTATACTGACCAATCTTCTTGTGAGTATAATTTTTAATAAGGTGAAAGGTTGGTGAATTTATTTCCCTTTAAGACGTTATTGCACCAGAAGCGCCTTCTGTTTTTTTTTTTTGTTTTTTTCTTTCTTTCATATTTTCTCTTTGGCTGAGTATCCTACGCAGGGCTTGTATTCCCTTACTCTCACCCACAGGTTAACTACTCACCTGCCAGATAAGTACTCCTTTGGGCTTTCTGAGGTGATTTTTTAATCTTGGTGACAGTATTTGGGTTCCCTGTTACTGTCAGACACTTCTGTTAGGATGTCGGATCCAAAAGGACATAGGGCTAGACCTAAGGCTTAAGGACTCAGGGGTGGCTTTGAGCCCTCCTTGCTTACTGTTCCTCATGCCAAGCGGGGCTTCCCAGAGTACTCAGGTCACTTATGCCCCTCATGCGCTGTGGTCCCTGCTTCTCAGCCAAGGCCCTCCTGCCATGAACAAGAGCCACATTGGGTCAAGGACTTAGTCCTCCAATCTTAGAAACCCCACACATCGTTCAGGTTTGTGGCCCCTGGCATTCCTGATTCCTCTGAGGAGGATTCATTTGAAGAGGAAGGGGAGTGTGCAGAAGGAGCTTCTTCCCATACCTATGGTGACCCCTTTGAGGCTGAACCTTAGCCCTCTGCTGAGGGTCTCATCAAGGCGGTTTTGACTACCCTACATATTCCTGTTAACTCTGTAGAGCCACAGTCTACTTCTGACATCTTTCAAAGGCTCAAGAAGTCCTGTACTATGTTTCCGCCTAATCCCACTCTAGATCTGGTTATCCTGGATGAGTGGAAGACTCCAGACAAGTGTCTTGCTCTCTCCAAGAGATTCTCTAAGCCAGGGCTTAAAATTTGAAGTCCTTTGCTACTAGCCATACCTGACAAGTTACTCGCCACTGCAAGCCATAACATACCCACCAGGGCTGAATTTCTACTCACCAGGGCTATATTTTCACTCGCCATTGCTAGTGGCGAGTGGAAATTTTGAGCCCTGCTCTAAGCTGTTGCACTTCTGTTGCAGCTTTGGCTCAGTGGGCTACACCTCCTCAGGTTGATCCCCCTATTTCCACACTCTCTAAATCCACTGCTTTGCCTTTGGTGGACCCCATTGCACTTAAGGATTTATCTGATGGGAAGCTTGAAGCTATTTTAAAGTATACCTTCTCTGCCATATGTGCCTCCTTGAGGCCTACCTTGGCTTCTGTGTGTGTTACCAGAGCCATTGCTGTTTGGACTGAGCAGCTTACTGACGCTGTTCCCTAAGGATGACCTTTTGGCCATTTTAGCCAACATGTGGGAGGCTCAGAACTATGTGACTGATGCCCTCTTTGATGCTGTCAGGCTTGAGGCTAAGGTGTATGGCTTTTCTGTGGCTGCTAGACTGACACTGTGGCTTAAGATTAGGTCTGCTGTCTTATCAGCTAAGAAATCACTCATTTCTTTTCCTTTTCAGGGTACATCTCTTTTTGGGCCTGAACTGAAGAATATCATCGGTGAGGCCACTGGGGTTAAGAGCACTTTGTTCCCTCAGGTCCCCAAATGCCCTTATCGGACGAGAAAGCAGCATTTTTTTTGTCCCCGCCAAAGTGAAGCGCAAAGGCTGAATCTGATTGGGTCTCAAGCCAACACCCCGTGCTCAATCCCCAAGCCCAGGCAGCAGTGGAGGTCCAAGAACTCCACCAAACTTTCTTCAGCATGAATGGGTGGGTCGCCTGCAGCATTTTTTAAGCATTTGGGCAGGCTCTGTTGTGGATCAGTAGGTATTACAGGTGGTTTCAGGAGGCTACAGGATCCCCTTCTTATCTCTGCCTCCCTTCACATTCTAGCTGGCTAGTAGGAGAAAGGGGGGTTATACACTTGAAATCCTTCTGAACTAATACAAGCCCATGAGGAGAAACATTATGCACCTGGACGACACACACCTTATCCATCGTAAGATGGAATACTACCACTACTGAGGCTGTTTGCAGCAGCGGATACATGGACCCATCATCCATTGTATGATGTGCCCGATAAAGAATCTGGTGAGCAGAAAACTATAACCATGTACTAAATGCTTTGTGATAAGTAGCTCTCTGGTGAACATCTTACCTTTGGGGGGGGGGGGGAGTATACCCCGATACTGATAGGACTGTGTTAACTTAAGTCCCCGCTTGGGCTACAATATATTTGATATCTTTTATCGTTTTATACTAATTTTTTACCAAGTCTCAAACATTGGTGACCCAATCTATATTTTATATTGATACTATATATTATATATTTTTATTTGCCCCTTTTTTATCACTTTTACTTTTTTATCTTTACTTTAATAAAAGATTGATTTATCATTGCCCTGTATTACTTTGGATTTTACTTTCCAATACATACTACGCTTAGATCGCTGGTGCGCTGTTTCTTTTCTCTATTTTTTTTGTTTCTATATTTACCGGCTCGAGAGGACTCCAAGCAACTGATGGCAGCACAAGAAAAAAGTATGAACACTGCTTTCCATGAACTGATTGCATTACCTATAATCCATCTACTAATCTCCATTCCAATTTTACTCATACCATCATCTCCACTTTCTCATCTTCATCCATCAATGACTGTCTAGATTGGAGTGTCTCGTCCACATGGGCTGGATATAAGACCAGGTTTCTCATTACCAATTTGACTAATGCTTGTTACCATCAGTAATTTATTATTGCTACTAGTATAGCGTACCATTGAATCTATACGTACTGTTTTATTCTATACTAGTTGAAGAGCTTGTGTACACTGGCCACAGTGCCACCCAGCAGTGGCCGCAGTGCAGTCATGCACAGTAGAGACTGCCCGCACTGCGGCTGTTAACGGAGCGGGGAGCTCCAAATTCAGACCATAGTCCTCTCTGCGCACCTTCTGCAAGCTCCGTTATCAGCCATGGCGTAGGCAATCTGTACTGTGCGTGACTGCAGTGCGTGCAGCCAACTGTACTATGCATGTCAGCTTCTGACAAACATACATTTAGCAAATTATTATATAGGATATATCATCTTGATGTATAGTTGTTATTAGGTAATTATCTTGTGTCTAGGTTGGTATCAAGTATCACCTGTAGGCTGTCCCTCCTTTCTCTCCCCCAGGATTCACACACAGTGAGCACACCAATCACCCATTCCCTTCAGAGTCTTCCTTTCTTAATCCCCTCTGGGCCAAGAAAAGCTCAGTCTTTTCAACAAGGTGGTCCAGGCTCTCTTGGACAAGGCAGTCCTGGCTCTGGTTCCTCCTCAAGCGAGAGGTTTAGGTTTTTATTCAAACCTCTGTTGCTCCCTGGGGCACTTCCAGTTTACTGCTCTTCCCTTTAGGCTCACCAGTGCTCCTCAGGTGTTCGCACCGGTTTTAGGGGCATTGATTGCCTTCTTGCACACCTAGGGCATTCAGGTAAATGGACGACCTTCTGCTGAAATCTCCTTCCAGGGACCTCCTGGACCGTCGGGTCCAGGAATGTGCTCAGATCCTCCTCCAGCACGGATGGATTCTGAACATAGATAAGTCTGCCTCAGTTCCTTCTCAGGACCTGTTTTTCCATGGTCTCCGGTTTGACATCTGTCAGGGTATGGTCTCTCTGACAAAGAACTTTGTTCAGCAGATCATACACAAGGTGTCTCTAGCTCTAGGGTGGAATTCGGCCCCAGTACACAAGCTCTCATCACTGGTGGGCAAGATGATATCCACAATGGAGGAGGTTCCGTACTCCATTGTTCACACCAGGGAGATTCTGAGGTTCTCTATCCGGGCTTGAGGGGAAAGATGGATCGTCTGGTCTCTCTTCCAGAGGAAGTGGGACAGGACCTCCTCTGGTGGTTGGACAGCTCCAACGGAGGAAGGGTAAACACTTTGTTGTCCAGTACTGGACCTTGGTGACGACGGACACCAGCCTTTATGGCTGGGGAGCTGTCCTTGGTCACCAGAGTGCTTAGTGTTGACGGACTGCTGTGGAGACTCTCCTGCCCATCAACATCCTGGAGCTCAACACAAGAGACCACCAACACGCTTAGTTCCAATTGGCTGTCTACCTCTCTACTGCAAAAAGAGTTAAGATACCAATTTAAATCAAATGGGAATTCTTTTTTCCAGCTATGGTTTGCCTCTGAATTGCTCATTTTTTTGTTTTATGCATATCATGTGTACAGAAAAAGTTAATAGCAATAATTAATATATTCCTTACTAAGGGGGCAACGATCAACAAGGCAGTGGTATTAAATGCCATCTTTTAATTATCAGTACTGTAAATAAGAACTCTAATAATCTGCTTTTCCTAAACTTAGGTGCTAGCTCCCACACAGGTAACACGATCCCCAAAGCTTTTCCTCAAACCCTACTTGCAGTGGAGATAGTCTCACTACCCCCATTGTTAAGAACAGGGGGCAGAAAATAGTCCCCCCCAGCTCTTAGTAAGAAAAGAGAACTCGCATACCTGAGTCAGGCAGATTGGAGAATACATCATGGATTGGCTTGCAGCTATCCCCAGAAGAGCATCAAAGGGATGAAATTTCACCTATTCATTATATATAGTCATCTGAATGTACATGTGAACACAGCCCCGACACGGAGCACTGACGAATTTATACCTTTCTTTTCCTGATCCTAGCCTCCTGCCTGCACTGCTCTGGCTTAGCCTTTTCCTCTATCAGGCTCTTAAGGTGGCACAGTCAGCAACTAAGCACTATCATGTGCCCGCCTTCCCAGCTGTCCTGGGCAGCGCTGCTCAGCTGTGCCTTAGCTCACCTGATTCAGCGGCAAGCGGTCCTGTTCTGCAAACCTTTAAAGCTACGATAAATACTCATGTCGGCTGCCTGGCTTCCATTAGCTTGTGCTATTCATCAGCCATTTACATTGAATCAATAATAAAATGACTGATAGGATGATGTATTATCTATATCTCTCAATAAGCATGTCCTGCAATGCTGGCTGCTCATAAGCCAGCTCTCTCTCCCTTCTCTCCGGAGTCTAGACCCCAGACGCACACAAATACCGGCTTTTCAATTGCCGGTATATTAGCATACCTGGGAACTCTCAGGGTCTGACCCTGAGACTCAGGGTTTTGACCCAAATCTCAGGGTCTCAGGGTGAAGGGCCAAATTCTCAGGGTGAGAGAGGTCTGTGTCACCTACTATATGAATTTCCCCAATTAAATGTTTCCTTAGCCTCTAAACTGGTGCCATTAGTATCAGAAAGACAGTGGGAGATGTCCTGCTTGTCTTGTTTGTGTTCAGGCAGTGAGTTATCCAAGCTGTAGCATGTTAAAGGTCCCTCGCACACGTACCAAAGCACCTGTGTGTTAGAGCAAGCAGGCACATATCGCATAAAATCTACATTATGGGAAGCTTTAAGGGTTAATATTTCAAAGATCTCAGGGTCAGCTCATCTTGAAGGTTCCCAGGTATGTATATTAGTTATACCGACACCGGCTGGGTGGCAACCCTACATTAAGGTTATACATATATAAAATAAAACTGAACATCTAGACTATGAATCTGCAGTACCTATCTATGACGCAGGCTACATACTCCCACGGGAAATTAAATGCACACATAACTATGGATTAAGCGAGTCGTAGTGCAACAGGATTTGTAGAGCCACAGGTTGCTGACCTCCGGTGAGCAACATGAGGCACTCCAGCTGTTACTTTACTATCCTTCCGTTCATCCATTCTTTTCCTAGAAGATTCCCCGTTTCTTGAATTAAGTCTACACTCGAACGCAGCATTACGAGCCAAAATTGCCTGGTGTGCGTACGAGCACGTCACCACGACCATACCAACACAAACGTTATGTGCGACGTCGCGTGTGGTCGACGTCAATTTTGAGCGACTGGCATTACGTCATTAACGTGGGTGCTTGTGATATGTGTAGCAACTCGAGTAAGGAAGAAGACTTTTGCGTGAATATCCAAAACATAAGGTAAATGCTGTAACAACATTAGTGACAGTTTGATTTTGTGTATTTCAAGAGAATAAATTTTGCATGATATGCATGCTATTTATGCATTTTGCTCCTGTTGTAAACATTGATGAGTCTGGGAACTCACAGGGATTGATCAACATCTCAGGATGATTGGACATATACTAATGATGAGCTAGTCCACTGCCAATATACTATATTGTATATACTAACAGACTACATCATACCTCCCAAGTGTCCCTCTTTGAGACCCAGATCCCTGTCTCTCTTTCCCACCCTGGTGTCCCTCTTTTTCAGGATATCAGTCTATGTGGTGTATATAGATACTGTAGACATACTATATGATTTGCCCTAATTAAATGTTTGTTTAGTCTCTAAATTTGTGCCATTTTGTACTAGAAAGACAATGGGAGATGTCCTGCTTTCCTTGTCTGTGTTTAGGCAGTGAGATCTTTAAATAGTAGGATATTAAAGGGATAGTAATACTTAAGTATTACTAATCCCTATAGTAAAGTCCTATTAAAAATAAATGTATTGCCCCCAGTGTCAGGTTTGAGAGATGATCGCTCCTAAAGTTGCCCTCCCCCTTCCCCGAAGTCAGCGTTGTAGCTGACTGAAGGGAAATCCGGTCATAGATCATCAGGCGGCTCTGCAGCAGAGCCGCGATCGCATTAATAGAAAAAACCTTTCACTAAAATGGTCTTCTACGTGTGCTTGCAAACCAAGCACATGTAGAAGACCATTTCAGTGAAAGTTTTCCTTTTTATTAACACGATCGCTGCTGTGCTGCAGAGCCGCCTGAAAATCCTACAACTGGCTTCCCTGCAGTCAGCATTTTAGCTGAGAGAGCAACTTTAGGAGCGATCATCTCTCAAACCATAAAGGTTTGAGAGATGACACTGGGGCAACACATTTATTTTTAATAGGACTTTAATATAGGGATTAGTAATACTTAAGTATTACTATCCCTTTAAATTAGGGTGACCGGACACACTCATGAAAATACATGCTGCTGAGTTGATTTCAGTGCGATCCTGAAATATGCCTATTTCCTATGTCTCCCCGGTTAAAGGTGAGGTCTGGTCACCCTATATTAAAGGTACATATTGCATAGAATCTATATTATGGGGAGCTTAAGGGTGAATATTTTAAAGTGGAACCTTCAAATGATAATTACATTAGCAATATTCAAACACTTAGTTTTATTTTCAAGTATAACTGCTGCAATAACGAAAAATATAACATTTTCTGCAGGCAGGCATCGGGGAACAGCGCAGACATCTTGCAGAGCTGGCACTTCTGTGCCTGCGCTGTCTGCCCCTTTCAACGCCACGATTGGTGGGTTGAATCCCTTTGTGCCGAAAGGCACTGGAAGGGACTGACAGCACAGGCTCTCTGTGCCTACTGCAAGATCCCAGCTGGTGCATGTCTGCATAAAAGGTTATATTCTTTGTTAATACAGCAATTATACTTGAAAATAAAACTGTGTTTGCATATCTCTAATGTCATTATTTGATGAGCTGTCATTCTGGTGAAAGTTCTGCTTTAAAGATCTCTGGGTCAGCTCATCTACAAAGTTCCCAGGTATGGCAGTGTGAGGTCCTCCATAGAGAGAAACTCTTTAAATGCCCTGTAACCCAACATTAAGGGGTTCAAAGCCTCATTTGGATCAGTGTGATTTTTATTTTTTTTTCTTTGTATGATACAGACGGTTTGCCCCAAAATTGCTTCTGCTTGCTTTTATACATAATACAGCATGTTTTCAGGATATCTCTGCTTTAACACAAGTGGACAAATCAGTGGTTCAGTCACTTTAACCTTCGGAATGCCAGAGGTGTCCAATGCTTTGGGCATTACATACTTGTACCCTGTAGATTGGAGTAGACAACCTTTGGCACTCCGTCTGCTGGAGGCTACAATTCCCACCACCTTTTGGGTTAGGGATAATGGGAATTGTAGTCCTGAATACCTGAAGTACTGATGTTGCCTATCCTTGTTGTAGATGGCTATTCCTTTGAATACTAGAGGAATGTGCAAAACACTGAATTCACAACCCTCTGGTTTTCAGATGGTTAACTCCTTAACAACTGGTGATGTGTCAGGACCGTCGTGCTGGTCCCTACTTTAAGGACTGATAGTCCTGGCACGTCATTATTTTTTTTTATCCCACTGTGCCTACAAGGTGCATTGTGATCACTAGAAGAGCCTAAAACTGACTGCTCCTAGATTGGAACAGTCAGTTTCAGCCTCTTCAGTGGAGAGCTGGTATGTGTGATCGCTCACACGTACCGGCTCTCCAAACACATTAAATCTCTTACTATATTTCTGCATGTGTTACTATGGGTAATTTACGGGGGGAAGGTGGGCATAGTAATGATCAAGCAACAGAGGCAGTGGTTGTCAGCTTTTTGAAGAGGTATACAAAATTTAGTCCTCTCACAGGTGTTGAAATACAACGCCTGTCATTCTCAGCCAGCTGGGAATGATGGGAATTGTAGTGCATTAAATAGCTGGAATGCTGCTTCCCTTGCTTTTGAATTTCAAATGAAGATTGGAATTAATTAGTGGGTGAATCACTAAATGCACAAGGATATCCTTGTGGGGTTTTTTTGTGCGTTCCTGCCATTTACACACAGAAACTGACACACACACACACACACACACACACACTCTCTCTCTCTCTCTCTCTCTCTCTCTCTCTCTCTCTCTCTCTCTCTCTCTCTCTCTCTCTCTCTCTCTCTCTCTCTATTGTGTTTTGTACTCATTCATTCATCCATCCTATATAATCACTAAATGTATGTTTGTCAGAAGCTGTCATGCGCAGTAGAGACTGCCCGTGCGGCTTATAACGGAGCGGGGCGCTCCGAATTCAGACCGTAGTTCTCTCTGCGCACCTTCCTGGGACCAAGGGTCCCAGGAAGGTGCGCAGAGAGAATTCGGAGTGCCCTGGTCCATTATCAGCTGTGGTGCATTCGGGCAGTCAGTACTGCACATGACTGCAGCGTGGCGAAGAGGATCCGGCCAACAGCCGAGGTTGCTGGGTGGCACTATGACCCATGTACATGGGCTTTTCAACTACTCTATAATAAAATCGCATGTAAATAAGCCATATTCATAATGGTGGATTCCATGTAAACCAAAGAGGCAAATTAAAGTGATAGTAATGTTTCACAATACAAGCAGCTCTAATTAAACTTCACAGTATTTGGGCCATGGAGAGTGTTAGTTCAATACTGTCAGAGTTGTAGTTCAAGAGCAACTGTATGATAAAGTATCCCCCTCCCACCCCTTTTACTGATGTAACACTGATCCCCCTCCAGAGCAGCAAGACTGTCCAGATGGATCTCAGAGAGGGTCAATCTTCAATGAACATAAGGAAAAACCTGAAAAACCTGTCAATGGGTTTTCCTTATGCTCACATTAAGAAGATTGTCCCTTGCTGTGATCTGTATGTTCTGTGGACCAGATTCCATATCTGAGGGCAGGTGGCTTACACTAGGTAAAAGGGGCGGGAGGGGGATACTTTATCATTCAATTACTCTTGAACTACAACTCTGACAATATTGATATAACACTCTCCATGTCCCAGATACTATGAATGAAACATTACTATCCCTTTAAGGAAATGCTTTTTAACTCCTTGAGATCTAAAGAGGTCTTCTATGCATGTTAAAGCAAAATGTTGGAGACCTCCGGCATCCAGTGGCTTAATTCAGAAACTGCTTTTAACTCTTTGAGTACTAGAAGATTGTCCAACACATTTGTTTGGTCATACCCCCTAACTGATCTCCATAATAAATAAATAAATATATATAATATAATCTCCAAAGAGAGAGAAAGAAAGCTCAAAGCACTAGCTCACCTTAATATATCCATGTGATTAAGATGAGATTAAAGTGGATGTGTCACCTGTGGACAACATCCCATAAACAGTTAGGTGACACATCCAATACCATAAAAACTTTATTTATTTTATATTTTAAGCTTCGATTTTGTTTAAATTTAACTTACAAAAGTCTGGGCTGCAGCCACTTCTGCATAGACTGCAGCCCGACGCTCTGCCTCTGCTCTCCTCCTTCCTCCGATGACAGAGGCTTCTGTCTGTAAGCTGGAGCGGTCTCATTGGCTAGATATCAATCTCTGCCTCTGAGACCACTCCAGTTTATAGACTGACGTCTCCGTCATCGGAGGAGGGAGGAGAGCAGAGGCAGAGCTCTGTAACAGCAGAGAACCGCAGTCACCTGGAAGTGGCTGCAGCTCAGACTTTTGTAAGTTAAATTTAAACAATATCGAAGCTTAAAATAAAAAAATAAATAACATTTTTATGGTATTGGATGTGTCACCTAACTATTTATGGGATGTTGTCCATAGGTTACACATCCACTTTACATTAAATAGACTAGTGCATAGATAGCTGCTAGTAATAAGATGGTTCTCCAGCCCCCAAAATATTAGACCGAAGTCTAAAGTGCAAATCCAAACAAGAAACAGACCTGCAATCCTCCATACAAATAGTGCACAAGTGTACCATGTACTGGGCAAATATCATATCACTATGTTAGAAAATTTGAGGCTTCAGTCCATATTTTGGCCAGAAGATGTTGCGCTTACCTACCCCGTCAAGGTTCCTCAATAGATGGTGAGTACCTGAACTAATATACATGTAGAATCCTATCTAAATTAAAAACAAGCCCTGACAAAGTGTCATAACGAACGTGTTGGAATGGGCCCTTTAAACATAGTGTTTTTGAATCTCTTGTTTGAGGGTTCTAAGATATATGCAATTAATTATGCAATTAAAAACAAGTATACAGAAGGACTGACCTGATGAATATATATGTATATAGAACCTGGAGTCAGTTTTTAGGAGCTCACATTCCTAGGATGTTCCAATGACGCCTTTTTAAATATCCTATATAATAATTCGCTAGGATGTTTGTCAGAAGCCGTCATGCACAGTAGAGACTGCCCAAAGGCACAGAATGCTGGGAGTTCTGTGCTGGGAGCATTCTGTGCTTTCGGGCAGGATCTACAGTGCATGAATCAGCCGCTTAACCCTTTGAAAGCCAGCGAGGTTCGCAATGCATTTCGTACCCCTCTGGCACTCAAAGGATTAACATTACCCGGACATTGGGTCATGTACAGGGGCTTTTACACTAGTAGGTTTATAATATAACCTCTGTTTTCTGTAGGATATCTGATTGCACTGCATGCTGATTGGTTAATCATGAATCGGCTACAGCCTGAATATGACTCCTATATGATTGAAGAACCCAGTGATGATGAACTCGAACACAGCAGGTACAGTGTTTATTCTGAGGCCAATACTGTATGTACCAAATCTAGAGGCATAAATTTAATCTACATTCCATTAACCATCTGAGTGCCAGAGGGTTGCCAAATGCATTGCTTCACAATGCTTTGGGCACCCCCCTGGCTCTCAACGAGTTATTTGTTTTCCTCTTTCTTACATGCATATATAGTCTTTTTATGCATACCATGTTATCAGTTTCCAAAGGATGCATTACAGTTACAAGTATATGCTACGGACATAAGGCCATATTCAGTAAGCTAAAGTTGCGCAGTCTGGAGCACATCAACTACCAGGATAAGGGATACATGAAAATGATTTAAAAGAACAGTAACATTCTAAAAATGAACTGGCCTTCTATACACTTAAAGGGAAAGTAACGCCTAATAATGACTTCAGATACCTTACTTTAGCCAGAAATTCCAAAAAGCCCCTCTGAATGTTGCCTTTGTCCAAGAATTAACATCCTCAGTTAGTCATAGATGTCATGTCCATGGAGGCAGACATGACAGTTGCTGTCAGGTTTTTCAAGCTAAAGCATACAGAATGCATGAGCCTACTTAATGCTTTATGCATAAAAGCAGTGCGTTGCTAAGGGATTACGATTACCATGTTCAATCAGCAGAGTTTGTGTCCTGTGGTCCTTATAGCAACTGTCATGTCCATCTCCATGTACATGACATCCATGACTGACTGATAATGTTATTTCTTGAACAAAGGCAAAAAGGGCAACATTGATAAAGGGTCTTTAGGATATTCTGGCTATACTAATGTAAGTGGGTGCAGTTGTTATTAATAGTTGGTGCTATTTCCCCTTTAATTACCTTGTACATTTTTTTTTTTTATTTTTTTTCAGAGACCTAAATGTATTTTTACCTATGCTTAGAGGGAGCAGGCATTCCTGCCTTTTCATTGTCCCTATTGGATGCATAACAGTATTTGTAACTGGACTGAGATAATAAGCTATTTTTTTATTTTTTTTTAATAAACACAAGGGCAGTGATTGCTAATTGTAATCAATGGACTTTAGGGGGGAGATGATAAAGTGGAGATGACTTCTCCAGTTTCTATGTTAGTCTGTAGAGCCTATGCACTAAGATTTCTCCAAAGTTTAAGAAATCTTAGTGCATAGGCTCTACAGAATAACATAGGAATTGGAGAAGTGATAAACTGGAGAAGTCATCTCAATTTTATCACTTCTTTATCATCGCTTAGTGAATCTCCCCCTAGTTCTTCTCTCAAAACACATAGCACAACCAACATTAAAGAAATGCTGTCTGAGTAGTATGGTTTACAGATTTTAAAAAGTTTAGGTTTATATTTTATGGATATAACATGAATACTTTTACACGTTCTAGCTGTAAGTTCACAATATTTATAGTTTTATCAACCTATTTAACTCTGGTAGTAGTGTTCCTTTAAATGAGTCTTCAGTTATAGAGGTCTCCAGACATTCTAGCATTCAAAAGCAAACACTGATTCAGTGGGAAGTCCTGGAATGTGTTTGGCCCCTATGGTGTGTTTTACTACAGAATGGTACCTATTACTTACTGAATATGGCCAATAGAATTGTATGTTTATACAGTTCAAGTCCTAAACTACTAGTTTCTCTTTTTACCCTAGAAACTGGGTAGTGTTGTTTTGTTAATTAGTGAGTAAGACTAGATACAGACAAAAGAAAGTAGAATTCACCAGTTTTAAAGATTATAAGATGTTTATTTACATGAATAGTTAGTTAGATCAGGGCTCAAAATTTCCACTCGCCACTAGCCAATGCGAGTGAAAATTTAGCCCTGGCGAGTAAAAATTCAGCCCTGGTGGGTATGTTTTGGCTTGCAGTGGAGAGTAACTTTTCAGGTCTGGCTAGTAGCAAAGGACTTCAACTTTTAATCCCTGAGTTAGATATTTTTATGATTCAAAATACTGAACATGATTAAAATTAGCTGAAATCTTTGTCTGAAGTGATTAACCATTGAAGGACCAGAGAGGTGTGCAATATATTACTTAACCCTTTGAGTGCCAGAGAGGTACGCAGCGAATTGCATAGCAATGTGTTGCGTACCTCTCTGGCACTCAAAGGGTTAACAATGCATTGCGTGCCTTTCTGGCCCCCAAAAGGTTTCTGTTGGTCACAAGTGTTTTTTTTTTTTGTTTTTTTTTTTAAATTGGGGGAGCCATATTTGATTATGTATGAGCATTTTACTGAAACATAGCCAAGTTATTACCCCCACAAGTATCACTCCTTGAGACCCAAATGCCACTGTCTGTCATGTGTAAATGTGTTCAGTAATGCTAAAAATAAAAAAAAAAAGTATATGTACATTGTAGGGTTTATCCCCTTGAGTAAAACAAAACAAGGGTAATCCCACTGCTGAAAGGTGTTTTATTCAACTCAGACTTGAATTTTTTTAGGCTCAGTATCACAGTGGCCTGAAATTGTACAGTGGCGTTGTTGCTACACCATGTTATGGACAGCTCTGGTCAGTTGACCATAAATGATGTAGCAACAGTGCCACTGTGATACTGCTTCTAAAAATTCAAGTTTAAGTTGTAATAACTTTTGAATAAAGCGCCCTTCAGCAGTGAGAGTCCCCTTGTTTTACTCAGGAGAATAAACCCTTTTTGTTTGTTTAAATTTCATTATATGTCTTTATAAATTAGTCTGTGTTTAAAAAAAAAATATATATATATATATATATATATATATATAATTTATTCAGTCACATTAAAGAGCTGTCAATAGATGGTGATGTATCCTAAAGATTTTCTGTAATTTCCCACGAAACAGTGTCCCCCAGCAACACCATCTAAAACAAGTGTCCCCGTGTGACCATTTGAATGTTGGAAAATATGTAATGGTACAATATTTTACTTGATATTTATTGCTGTGTTCCAATGAGAGAATCCAATAGATTTCCCATTTCAACCATACATAATTTAGCAATTGACAATTTGTGTTTTTGTGCCCCTGTGATTTATTTATTTCCCTACTTCATGGATTTGTCCCTTGGATGCTATTATTTATGAAGCACCTTTTACAAGCTTTTTGAATAACCTTTCAAAGGGATAGTAATACTTAAAATGTAAAAAAATATGTTGTAGGGTTTATCCCCCTGAGTAAAACAAGGGTACTCCCACTGCTGAGAGATATTTTATTAAAAAATTATAACCGCTCAAACTTGAATTTCTTAGGTGCAATATCACAGTGGCCTGAAAATGTACAGTGGCGCTGTTGCTATACCATCCTATGGAGATTTATGGTCTAGAGACCAGAGCAGTCCATAGAATGGTGTAGCAACACCATCACTGTGGCACAGAGGACTACGGTGTGAATTCTGAGCGGCCTGCTCTATTATCAGCCGCGCTGCGGGCAGTCTCTACTGCACATGACTGCAGCGGGCGCAGCCAACTGTACTGCGCATGACAGCTGACAAACTTTAGTGAATTATTATATAGGATGTTCTATCCAAGAAGGTAGACATGACAGTTGCTGGCAGTTTTTTCAGTGCTGGAGTCTACATGGTATCCATGAATTAATAAGTTATCTACTGAACAAAGGCACATGGGCAAAATTCATATGGACTATGAAGATTTTCTATGCCTCGTAAGCTAAAGTGGGTCTTAGTATTAGGAGACCTACTCCTTAATAATAATACATAAGCATGGACATTTTCGTTATTATTACTGCCCCCCCACACACACACACACTTCTAAATACATGTTTTTCCTTCCTAAAAAGCTCTGAGGATGAGCTGGATGTGCTTTTACATGGAACCCCTGAACAGAAACGGAAGCTGATTCGTGAATGTCTTACTGGAGAAAGTGAATCTTCTAGTGATGATGAGTTTGAAAAAGAGATGGAAAAGGAACTGAACTGTACCATGAAATCGATGGAGGGAAGCTGGAATCCCGCTGCCCAAGGTTTGTACTTAGAATCTAAAGCAGGGGTGGGCAGTCAGTGACTTCCCAACTGTTGGACTAATTCTCCCACCATCCTTAGACAACTGGGTTTGTGAAATCTCTTAACAGAGTTCCAAACTTTGACCTATGGGTAGCAAATGATTCTTAAGTGAGCTGTTATTTTTCCAACTTCCTTTAAAACAAGAGGTTATACTATAAAATTAGAGCGTGAAACAAGAAAAATCTACCTTACAGGAATGGTGCTAGATAAATGGAATTGCCTCCCAGCAGAAGAGGTTTAGGCTAATACAATATATGAATTTCTAAGCTGATGAGATAACGAAGTGAGCAGACTAGATGGGACAGTTGGTTCTTATCTGCCACCAGGTTAAACAATATGAGTTAGCGCTACACCGAATAATCCGGAGGTGTGTGGTACAGAAAAGCACATGATATAATAGATCCACAAAAAATAATTGTGTCTAAAATATTAATAAAAATACCAGAAATACAGACTAGGATAACAAGATCAATATTCCATTACATAAAATATAAACTGCGACCTGGGTGAAGAGTCACTTCACAGTCCTTTTTTGGTCCAAAAATAAAAAACAAGGGATGAAGATGATATGAATGGATGATGAGAAGATGAAATGAATCAATGGTGATGATAATGAATCAGTGAAGTTCAATAGTCCCCTCTTACTCTGTCCCCTTGTGCTGCCAATCCGATGGTAATTCTGTCAATCACCCGTCAGAAGAACTAGTAAAACAAGAAAGGAAACAAGCGCACCAGGCGGACAAGAAGGGGTAGATATCTAAGTGCAGTATTTATTAAAACACCATAAATAAAAACAAATATCAAATGCACTCACATTTTCCCCATCTTGCGCTATAGCATATCAGGGTCCCTACCCCCTATTAGCCACGAACTGTGTCCTTACGACTTCTGAAAGTCTATCCAAAGGCTGCTTTACAGATGTTAACCGTCCGGCCAAATGTTGTCTCCACTGCCGGCAACAATGTTGCAAATCCCAAAAACCAATATGGCCGTGTCGGCGTCCGACTGGACACGCGCCCAAGGCAGTATCACGATGGGTATACTCTTTTCGTTCAGAGCCGAGGAAACCCACAGGGGGCGTGGGGAGGGACTCGATAGAGTGCTCTGTATATTGATGAAGTTATTGACATTTTTGAAAATGTAAAATCCGGTTTATTATATGCTTCAAGCGTAAGAATGTATGAGTATGCAAATTGCTTAGGACTCAAAGCTGGCAGTGTGATGTATTATGGTGGGTATTGTAGTGTATATCAACAATTGTTTGCTGAAGGCAACCTAACACAGTCTGGAATTTTAGGGCACCAATGGCATTGTATATATCATTTTGTCAAGATTGGAAAGAAGAGTAAAAATACATTGTGTAGAATACTTTCCATAAATATGCAATTGAAAATCAACATTGACCTTTTTTGGTAAAGTCTTTAGAAACATAACGGAAACGATAAAAGGATTTGTGAGGAACACTGAAGTGCCGGTGCACTATGGTTGAGAACCACTGTAATAGGACATTTATTCATATGCAGTGCAGGAGTGTACAATGATCATGAGATATTGCACTGCCATTGGATATCAGTGTTGACAGATGAGATACATGTACTATGCACCCCTATGTTTCCCCTGTCTATTGGCTGGTTGGGAATGATGGGAGGTGTAGTCTCTCATACAGATAGTGAGCTAAAGGTAGCCTATTCCTATGTGGGGGGAAAAAAATGAACACCAGTACTTTGGGCAAGTGTAGGCAACCTGGCAGTCCAGCTGCTGTTCTGTTGCAACTACGGGTGATGGGAGGTTTAGCTCTAAATCTTCAGGAGAGCCACTGGTTGTTCAAACCTGACCCAGAAGGCCATCAACAGTTATTAACCCTTTGAGTGCCACAGACATAAAAAGCATGGGGTTGGCTGTGCAAGCTCACTTTGCCAACCCCATGAAATTTATGGCGTCTGAAATTTTGTTTCCTGTCTGTTCTTCTAGTGCAGGGCTGTCCAAGTTCAGTCCTCAGGGGCCACCAACAGGCCAGGATGTAAGGATTTCCCTAATTAATCACAGGTGAGTTAATCAGTGGATCATTCATTGTGACTGACTCACCTGTGATTAATCAGGGAAATCCTTACATCTTGTACTATTGGTGGCCCTTGATGACTGAACTTGGACAGCCCTGATCTAGTGCAAATAGGAACTAGATACTGGCTGTGAGTGTAGGGAAGATCTTTCCTGACACTGCAGGGCCAGATCTGTAAGTAAGTTGCACACTGTAAGTTTCACACTGTTGCCTCTTTCAATTTTAGGAGCAATCATATGGCTTTTCATTAAAAAAAATAAATCTATTATTTATTTTTTATGAAAACCATATATTGATACATGAATAAGAGAGCACTTCAAAGGACTTGTATTTTAAGAATAATATGATTTAATGTCAACGTTTTGTCCCCTCATAGGGCCTTCATTAGGACACATATATGTAAAATATGTTCCAATTGGGATCATATTACTTTCACTGAAGTAACTGAAGTGAACACATGCACAGTGGAAGGGCATATTAACCAGGAGAGGGATCCCCTGAGCTCCTAAAACTTCACTTCTACCTCTCAACTTTTGTTGCTATGCTGGCTTCTAAAAGGCAAAGGGTGGTCACACCAAATTTTGATTTAGATTTTTCTTCTGTTCACTCACTATGCATTTTGTTATTGATAATTATAAACTATTAACATGCCTATTTTTGAAAGCATTGCCTAAAACTTTTGTACATTCTTGACTATCTCTTCTTCATGTCTGTGTTTGTTACAACCATTTTAGTGCAGGTATATCATGCCTGAAAAAAGCTAATTAAAAAAGTGTGGAAGATGCAATTTTGTGCCCCTGGCAACCCCTGCATACTGTCAGTTGATACTATTGGTGTATCATATATATATATATATATATATATATATATATATATATATATATATATATATATATATATATATATATATATATATATATATATATATATATATATATAATACATTTTTTTTTCTCTTCTTCTTCATCAGGCTGGCAGTAGGTTCTGATTACAGTGGTTTTCAAAGATATTTGTATCTTTGTAGTTGGGGAAATATTAAAAAGCATTGTGTTGGATACCTAACTGGCACTCAAAGGGTTAAAAGGCTGCAAACACCTAAATACCGTTCACTTTTTAAACCTTTTAAGGACCAGAGTGGTGTGCAATGCATTTCCCACCCCCCCTCTGGCACTTAAAGGGTTAATGCATGTGTAGCTTGTGACAAACAAAAAAGACAAAGATGGAGGCACTTACTGCTGAGATCATAACATTTTATTTAAATGAGCATACCACTATCAAACTCCAGTAACCGTGCAATCATAACTATCCCCAACTGACAGCTGTTTCATCCGAACTAGCGGACTTCATCAAGGGAAAAAGAGAGTACTGTATTCCCTGTTTGCACTGATGAAGCCTGTGTTTAGGATAAAACAGCTGTCGGTTGGGGAAAGTTATGACTTCACTATGTCACTGGAGTTTGGCAGGGGTATGCTCATTTAAATCAAGTTCTATGGTATCAGCAATTAATGTCTCTCTTTGAATAACTTGTGATAAATGAGAAAGACAATCTTATTTGGAGGGCACCAGGAGCCTGTACCGGAATAATAACATTTTGTTTTGCAAGTGCATCATATGTACTGTCAATTTGCATATATTATATATTTTACCTCCTCTTCACCTTTGTGTGTTTACTGCGTGAATCACACAGCTTACAAGGCACAGCATGACTGCGTACTGAACGGTTATATTTAGTCTGGCTCTCTTACACTGCTGATGTGTACATCCTATACAAGTTCACCATTCAGATATTTTTGTTTGTGCAGTTCGCAGTGAGAGGCAACAGCAAAGGCAGTTAATTTATTGATACTTGTACCCACTGCTTTTATATTCAGAAACGCTGATGCCTTATATTAGGCTTTTTATTGGAAGTACAGCACTAACATTTATCAGACACCTATCAAAATTGCTGTTAATGGGTGATGGGAAACACTGGAAAAGCAACAGTGGAAGCTCCCACTGACTCGGCTTGTAGATGTCAGAATACAAATAGAGATGTTTTACAGATGCTATCATGAAGTACAGGGTGTTTAACCCTTTCAGTGCCAGAGGGGTATGCAATGCATTGCATACCCTTCTGGCATTGAAAGGATTAAAGCAGAACTTTCATCCTCTATAAAGTTGCCCTCCAATATTGAGGCATATGGCAGCTAGCTTCATAATAGTGCTGTTATCTCTTACTAGTTGAAGAGCCCGTTACACGGGCCACAGTGCCACTGCCAGTCGGTCGCGGGGCAGTCATGTGCAATAAAGACTGCCCGCGGCACGGCTGATACAGATCTGGACGCTCAGAAGGAGTGTCCAGCTGTGTATCAGCCGCGACGTGGGTAGTCTCTACTGCGCATGACTTTGTCGTTACACACGTTTTAGCAAATTATTATATAGGATAAGTACCACGATCTGAAGTAATCCTTATTCTTTGGAGACTAATAGCCAGGCTTCTTGCTTCAGAGCCATCCTTGCGCCTGCGACGTCAGTCCCTTCTGGGACCTTAAGGTACCATGCAATGCCTCCTAGAGGAGACAGGGACAGACAGCGCAGGCGGTCAGATGTCTCTAAGCCAAGATGTCTGTGTGCAAGCCTGGCCACCAGTCAGAAGTGGGT
This sequence comes from Rhinophrynus dorsalis, assembly GCA_037306005.1. Classification (NCBI taxonomy): domain Eukaryota; kingdom Metazoa; phylum Chordata; class Amphibia; order Anura; family Rhinophrynidae; genus Rhinophrynus; species Rhinophrynus dorsalis. The sequence goes on along the minus strand of CM074728.1, from coordinate 67,117,189 downwards.
ACTTATGAGAGATAATAGCACTCTTATAAAGCTAGTCACCATATGCCTCATTATTGGAGGGCAACTTTATAGAGGGTGAAAGTTCCACTTTAAGTGTACAGAAAGCAACCATTTTTAGGTGTTTGTGTTCCTTTAACCCTATGTGCACTGGAGGGATGTACAACACATAGTGAAGCAAGGTGTTGGGCACCCCTCTGGCACTCCAAGGGTTAAAGACAGTTGACCAAGAATCTTGAAAACCTTTTTTCAGGAGCCAGTGAATGGGTTCATGTGTATAGCTGTATATAAAATACCACTGAACATTTAGTAACCAGAAGGAACATTTTTGGAGGGCAAGCTCTCCAGCTCCTGGAATTTTTCCACCTTTAGTTAAAAATGACACATTCATCCTTTATTTTCTGTTTTTATATATATATATTGCAGGTGCATCGTCCGGCTGCAGCGTCACATCCGCAGAACAGAACAAGCAGAGCTATTACGATGACATATATTTTGACTCGGACTCTGAGGATGAAAGTCTCAATGGTAGGTGCTGGTTTCTACTAACGTTCTGCTCTTGCATATGGCACCTTAAGGCATTTTTGGAACACTCCAGTATTTGAGTGCCACTACGGGGTTAGCTTTCAAGATCATCCTTATTTTACTCGAGTAGGGATATTCCTAAAACCTTGTGTATTGCTGGTACTCAGATCAGGGCCTAATTTAAAGGGATAGTAATACTTCATTTTATCTTTCTTTTATTTTGTAGGCATTAAAAAAACATGAAGAACGATATGGTTTGAGAGATATTCACAAGCAAAGTTCCCCTCCCGCCCCTTTTACCTAGTGTAATCCATCTCTTCTCAGATGTGGAATCCAGTCCATAGACCAGACAGATAACAGCAGGGGACAGTCTTCCTATGAGAACAATGAAAGCCCTGCCCCCCTTGACAAGTTTTTCAGGTTTTTCCCTTATCTTAATTGAAGATTGTCCCTCTCTGCAGTCTACCTGGGCACCTCCCTTCTGCTCTGGCTGAACAGTTTTACATCAGTAAAAGGGGCGAGAGGGGGATGCTTTGTCATTGAATTACTCTTGAACTACAACTCTGACAGAATTGAAATAACACTCTCCAAAGTCCAAATACTATGAAGATTAATTAGAGCTGCTTTTATTATGAAACATTACGATCACTTTAACATTAGTAAGAGTAGGCAACCACCTAGATGGACATTTTAATCCCTTGATTGACATGAAGGTATGCTGTGCATTGTGTTGCAAAGCATGAGATACTCCCTGGCACTCAAAGGGCTTCTCAGCTGAATTAAATGTCCTAATTCATTCTGGTATTCAGAGAGCGAAAACCTCTGTTTAACTCAATGGAAATATAATTTTTTTTTCTCCCTGTGGTGCACTTGATTTGCCCCGGAACTGCTGTACTACATCATACCGGGGTATATATATAATCACAGATTTCCAGTGTAAACTTGCGCTATTCACTTTCTACTGTATCTTGTTTAGGTAAGAAGTACAACAAATTGACCAGGAAGATAGGAGTGCAACGGAGTATTGCTTCTGCCAGGATGTTGAAAACAAGCAAATATGCAGGCACATATACATATCTAAAATGATTTCAAAACCTTTACACATAGAAACTATAGAAGAGAATATTAAAACATGTCCTTTCATATACAATTATCTTGCATATTAACATTCGTCTTCCTTTAAAGCGGAACTTTTATATAAATAATGTAGAGCCCCAAATCATAATTACATTAGCGATATGCATAGACGTAGGTTTATTTTCAAGTATAATTTTTGCATTAAAGAAAAATATAACCTTCTATGCAGGTAGGCACCGACTGGGATCTTGCCGTAGGAGCTCTCTGCACCTGCCCTGTCAGTCCCTTCTGGTGCCTTTCAGCACAAAGGCATTCAACCCACCAATCGTGGAGCTGAAGGGGATGGACAGAGCAGACGCAGAGATGCCGGCTCTGCAAGATGGCTCTGCTGTTCCCCGCTGCCTGGCTGTCGAAAATGTTCTGTTTTTCTTTAATGCAACAATTACACTCGAAAATAAACCTACGTTTATGCATATCACTGATGTAATGATGATTTGGGGCTCTATATTAATCATATGAAAGCTCCGCTTTAAGTTGCCTGATATTTGGATGCTGGACTGTCTGTTTGCGATATGTGCATTTCATCTATGTAATGGTACAAGGGAGTAAAAACACAACTGAGCAGTATCTGGGCGGCACAAAGTCGCACCTCTTCTCAATTTTGTATTTTTTTTTTTTATTTTTTTTTTGTTAATTCTCCTTTAAGTGGAAGGTGATGCGAGGCAATGGGCCCTTGCTGGAGTTCTGTTTCTGTCAGGCAGAGATGATTTGCTTGATATTTTGGTGCCAGACTGTATGAGGGAGTGAGTAGATTGGGAATATGGAAATGTATATTCTGCAATGGTACAAGGGAGAAAAAAATCTTGACCCAGCAGCCCCTGGGGGTTATTATGAACAGGAATAAATTACTTTGTTCTCATTGTTAACTTGTCACACATTTTCATGCTTTTTTTTTTTAATCCTATTTTAACCCACTGAATGTCAGAAGGATGTACAACACATTGAGAAGCCATGCACTGAACATCCTACAGGCACTCAGTGGGTTAATTGATTGAGATTTGCTACATGTGTTGTGGTAAACTCTCCCTTTTTACCTATAGTAAGTATTTCTGCCTCTTCAGATGATGTCATAGCCTCAGACTTGTTTGCCTTTCCTCGTTTGCAGCTGACCTTGGGGACAAGCAGAGGCGTAAGCAGAAGCGGCAAGTGCAGACCAATGATGAACTTTTGTATGATCCAAAAGAAGACGACCGTGACCAAGAGTGGGTGGATGCAAGAAGAAGAGGGTAAGAGTCTAAAGGCTGTACTCCACAGTCTAAACAGGTGCAGTTCTGGTTGAAACCAACTGTATAAGAGGGTTGCAAATATTTCCTAAATTTCCATTTAAATGGTGCTTTTAACCTCTTTCCAACCCATTGCTTTGCGAGTAGAACAATATATAAACTGGTCACCATAAACTAGGGGTTGGGAGTCTAGGGCAGGGCCATTCAGATTGCTCTGGCTCCACCACAGATCACAGGATTGGCTTGTATACAGTCAGTGAGCTGGAGATGAAAGTGTAGTTTAAATCAATGGGAATGTTTATCTCCTGTGGTGCAGCTGGTTTGTTCAAGAAATGTTACTCTTTAGCATCCTGTACATTATTTTAATTTTGGTCTTATGACATGGTATGTGTAAATTTAGAGCAATTATCCATAGCAGTATAATATTAGATAAATACCTTTTCTTTTCCTCTTATGTCCTATGTGGGACACAGGAACCATGGGTAAAGGATCCTTCTGCAGGAGGACAGAGAACTTGCCTTAACAGAATCTCGGATATGGAAACTCCCTCACTGCCTCACATTACCCCCCACCAGTATATCTCGGTTTTACAAGTAACGTTCAAAGAATATGTATTAGGGCAAAGATTCTCTTAGCTTCTTTTTCCCCCTTTAGGCATGAGACTGTGTAATCCCCCCTTAGTTGGACTCCTCTGGTCTCCATTGTGGGTTTATAGCCAAGCACAGACTTCAGGGACTTGTGTCTTTTATTTCATATATATGGCGGGACTGTTACGCTGGTCCGGCACTTAAGGACCAGTGACGGTCCTGGCACGTCACGTACTTTTACTCACCGCGCTCCTGTAGGAACACGGTGAGTAATACCGTGCTCCCACAAGACCTACCAAGACCGGAGCGATCTCTTTCAGTCCCCCGTTCGGCGTGCCGCCCCACGTGATCAGTCACATGGGACGGCACGTCAAAGTTTCCTATCTGATCCGTAAGGGACCACACACCCAGGGACCGCTGGTCCTTAAGGGGTAAAGATCGGACAGGAGACAGGTAGAGTAAAAATGCTTTATTTATTGGCTGAGTGGCTCTAGGATGCAAGATTTTAAGACAACTAGGTCTCTTCTTCAGGCATAATAAGCATGAAGGCTGAATTCACAATACGTGATAGGCTAAACACTCTTGCAAATTATTTTAACATTTAAATTCCACTGGCAGTGAATATTCTAATCACTATTTTCTATAATTCATTCCCTAGGCTCCAGTAGAGTCTTTGTAGTTGGTTAAATGATACAAACAAGATTGATTAACTTTTTGATGCTCCAGTGAATTATAGTCTTTAGCCAGAGATGGCTATGTCTATAGAATGTATGGGTTAACCCACCAAGTGCCAGAGGCATGCACAACCCATCACTTGCAATGAGCTGTGCACCCAAAGGGCCCAAATATGTTTATTGTGTGGGATTATGTAATGCCTTGTAATGGTGCAGGTCACAATTAGGAGTGTTAAACTTGGTTATCGGTTTATAGTCCCAGATCTTTCTGTCTCTCTTTGTCCTAAAATTTCCTGTCAGTACAGTCACCTTGAGATCTTTAATGGTGTGATCAGTTTTGCAAAAATGTTGACTCATTTGGGTGTTTTTTTGTTGTTCTGTTGTTCACACTGAACCTATGAGAATGAGTGTTTGTCCTGTATCACCAGTCCTGTTTTGGGATATTTCACACACATGATGAGGTATACATTAGATGAGCCGCAGGAGAATTTGTCATTGATGTTGTGGTTTTGGTGGGAATGTGGTATGGGCACCTTATCTGTGGTAAATATGTGTGCACAGGTTCCATATGTCTTTTGTAGACAGGAAGAAGTACTATTTTTGTTGCATTCTTAAGGGAGTTCTTCACAATGAGTTATTTCAGGTTAGATGGCTGTTTATTGTACAGGAGCAGAGGTTTTGGGAATATTCTTTTTAATCTGCCATTGGCACGTAGTATTGTTTGGAGCTCTCTTGCGATTTTGTGCAGTATTGAAAGCTGGGGGTTGTAGATGACTACTAATGGCACTGTGTTCTCTTCCTGTGGCTGTTTGTGTTACAGGAGATTTCTTCTGAATATATTGGTGGCTCTCTGAATGTTGATGTTCATGACTGATAAAATCTCTCCTGAGATTTTTAAGATGTTTGTCTTGATCAGGAGTCTCAGCGCATATGTGGTTATACCTTAGGACCTGACTGCAAACAACATAGATTTTTGCATATCTGGAATGAAAACTTGTAATTTCTGAGGTAACTAGGCTTCTATCTTGATTTGTGGTACAGAGGTGTCCAGATGGAGTTAATAATACTGACTGTGGTATCCAGAAAGTTAATTTGTGTGGGTGAATGGCTGAGTTTCATTGTAATTTTGGTGAAATTACACAAGTTTTTCGCTGGCAGTCCAAATGATTAGGATATCATCTGTGTAGCAGAGGTAGACCAGCTGCTTTACTTGGCATGTGCACAAGAGCTCCTTCACTTTTGCCATGAATAGGTTGGTGTATTGTGGAGCCATTCGCTTTCTCATGGTAGTTCCCATCTTTTGTATGTATAGTTCTTGCCCACATGTGAGATAATGAGATAATTATGTATTAGTATTAAGTGTATTAGTTGGGTTACAGGTTCTGTCCGTAAGCCCTCTGCAATGCCGTCTTCATGTGGAATGTTGGTGTAGAGTGATTCTACTTCCATAGTGCCTATTATGGCTTCCCTTGGGATGGATCCAAGGTCAGACAGTCTGTTTAAGAGATTGGCGGTGTCCTTTATGTTGGGTGTGTTTGGTTGTTTACACCAATGGCTTGAAAATACTCTCCACCCAGCCAGAGATTTTCTGTGAGTGTGCCCATTCCAGATATTATCAGCCTTCCAAGATTCCCTTTGTTATGTATTTTAGGAAGCATATAGAAGCATAGCACCCTTGGGTCTTCTGGGATGAGGTTCTCCAGGTAGTCTCCAGAATTAGAGGGGAGCCCTTCCATGTGACTATATCTGAAGCTTCCTGTATACCTGTCCAGAGTGGGATTGCTTCCTGGCGGTGGGGTCAGTATAAATTTTTTCCTAGGCAAGTTGTAGTAGTGAATTACTTCTGTGGTTTGGTTTTCTTTGTCATGAAAGAATTGCTTGAGCCTGTGCTTTCTGAACTGTTCCATATCACTGCAGAGTTCTATTTCATCCACATGTTTAGCTGGGCAGAAGGAAAGTCCTTTTGAAAGTACAGATATCTCCTCTTTGCTTAGTGACAACATGGTAGAGTCTTCAAACATTAGACGAACAATACTGTGTCGTTAAGCTGGCTTCGGCTGAAGCAGGAGTGTCCATAGAAATTTTTCCGGGGGGGGGGGGGGCATAGCCATAATATGGCCCCCAGGCGTCACTATGGAAAGATGTGTGCGCTATTTCCTGCCTGTCACCAGGTAATATTTCTGGCGACTAGCGCTATTGAGCAGCTAGTCACCAGATGGGTATTTATTTGGGCCAAATTTATTCAGGGGGTGGTAGTTCCGCTTTAAAAAAAATAAACTAAATTATCCCAGTCCTATCTGAAACCTTTATGGTTTGAGAGATGGAACGTTTTAAAGTTCTACTATCAGCTGTAAAGTTGACAACAGGAGAAGCGTGTCGGCCGATTCAAGGCAGCGCTTCAGCAGAGCTGAAATACCGAAATCTAAAAAAGAAATACTTCTTTGGAATGTTCTACAAAGTGTGCCTGGTTTGTAAGCACACTTTGTAGACCATTCCATTGAAGCATTTATTTTTAGATTTCGGTATTTCGGCTCTGCTGAAGAGCCACCTGCCGGTCCCCGGACCAGGATCTCCTGCTGTCAGCTATACAGCTGACGTCAGGGTTTGAGAGATGGGACCAGGATCGTTTAGTTTATTTTTTAAATAGCTACAATATTTCGTTAAGTTTTAAAAAGACATTACTAACCCTTTAAATTTATGGAGCAGCTTGCCCACCCTAGAATTACTCCACAAATAGCAATAGTTGAGAGTTAACCCTTTGAGTGCCAGAGTGGTACGCAACACATTGCAAAGCAATGCGTTGCGTACCACTCTGGCACTCAAAGGATTAAAAAAAAAGTCCATTAACTTGAGCCTTCTTCTTTGTTGATACCAAGTATACGTGGCCCAAAGTTTGTATTTTATTTACAGGTAAATGCTGGGACTCGACACCCCTGGATACACACAAAAAATCTGTATTCATTTGTTTACTGTGAGAACGCTTTTATATCATTCCGTTCAGCTGACAGTGAATAACAATAGGGGTTGTATTATTAGCGTTACCATTTACCCTTTGAATGCTACACGTTATGAAGCACCTAGGCATGTAATTGCCAGAGTAACCCTTTGAATGCCACAGCAATGCATTGAGCACCTCTCTGGCACTCACAGGGCTAATACCAAGATAGATATTCTGTATTCCCTTAAATGCTAGATATGTACCTTCTGAGTTGGAGATTCATCTAGCATTCAAGAGAAAGTATTCGGTGAAACATTTTCTGTAACATTTTTGAGGTAATACCTATTGGAAACTGCATCTTAGCTGGAACTTGGTCATTTTCATCTCCCATGCAGATGGGTAGCAGACCTATAGTCCACAAGTGGTTAATGCGGTTCATGTAAAATATATATGAAACAGAGCATGCTAACGTCTGTACATTGTTCAGGATTTTTCCTTCCATTTACAGTTATAGGAACATCCGAAAACCTAAGCAATCTCCTGGCCAACAGCCGCCCAAGGTTCAGGCCTTGCCCTCCAGCGATGCTATATTGAACTGCCCTGCCTGTATGACAACACTCTGCTTGGATTGCCAGAGGTGACTGCCTTATCCTTTTCTATATGATTTCTATTTGTCACAGGCCAAAGGAAACATTTATGCATTATACAGTTATTGTAAAGTAAGCGCTGCTATTATTTGGAGGTGCTACATTTCCTTTAACCCTCTGAGTGCCATGGAGGTATCCATTGCAATACATTTCATACTTCACTGGCACTCAAAGGGTTAAGCATACTTGCTTATATAGCACCTGCTCACCAGTCTGTTGGGATTTGAAAGAATATGTCAAGTACGTTTGTTTATATTTTAATTTATTTATTTTACACTTATGTCCCCGACGTAGAGCACTTCGCAAATGTGGTTGAGAGCTTTCTGTGTGGTACTGTGAGCAGAGAGTGCAGCAGTGTATAAAAGATAGTGAAACAATGTAGAAAAGCTAGCCATTACAGCATACAGATCAATCGGTGCTACAGGGAGGCTGCAATTTTTCATAAATGTATCTGCTTTCACAGTCAGACAGAAAGCTCTCTGGAAGCCGAAATTCAGTGATCTCACTCACTGTCAAGGACAGTGACATCAGCTCTTTTAGGAATTTCTTTGTAGATAACGGTACTTCGGCTCTACTGAAGAGCTGTCCCGGGACCAGGATCTCAGTATGTTAGATAGAGCGCTGATGTCTGGAAAAGGGTCATTTTTTTAATATGCACAATTTTAAACTTCCTTAAAATGAAGTAGTACTATCCCTTTAAGTTAAGACAAAGCCTGCTGTGCAGATATGTTTGTCAGACTTGCTCAACAAAAAAAAAAAAAATAAATAATGCTGAGTGTATGGACTTTACGGTTTAGTACTGAACAGTGTGTAGGTGTGAAGTGATATTTAAGTATAGTGTCACATTTTACTGTTTATATTTTTGCATTGTGTTGTGTGGAGGGGTGACTGATAAGGAGTTGAGATAGGACTTTGGGAATGTTTTGGTATAATGTTAGTATTTTATGTTCTTGCTGCTTTGGTTTTGTAGAAAATACTGGTTCTGATAGAAAAGCATACACTGCCTCTGTTGTACAATTTGTAATGGCAAGAACTGTTACTAATCTGTATTTAACAGATGTGACCTGGTATGACCACCATACCATAGTACTTTTATTTGCCACGATCACTGCTTCATATGAAAATTACCTGCTTTATGGTTGATTAAGTCATGTGGTATAATATAAAAAATGTGTGTGATCACAGGGCTATTGCTGCAGAACCCCTATTAGTGAAGCAGGGATTGTTTTTTTTTGTTTTTTACAGGGCATTAAAATTGTGGAATTCTTTGCCTTGGGATGCTGTGTATGTAGATAGTGTAGTTGCTTCAAAAAATTAATGGATACTTTTCTAGCTCAGTACAGTATTGAGAATTGTGTCAGTTGGTTTCAAAGCAGATTGGATTTTTCCCTGGATCAACATCCAACTAAGGTTTGGAGTCAGCAGGAGATCCGTGTCGGCTGACACAGAGGCGCTTGAGCAGAGCCGCAATCTCGTTATTTACCACGAATCCCTTCATTGGAATGGTCTAAAATGTGTGCCTGGTTTTCAAGCACTCGTTTTAGACCATTCCAATGAAGGGATTCGTGGTAAATAACGAGATAGTGGCTCTGGTCGAGCACCTCCGTGTCAGCCGACACGGATCTCCTGCTGACAGCTTTACAGCTGTCAGTAGGAGAGGTCAAACTTTAAACACCTGTATCTCTTAAACCATAGCGGTTTGAGAGAGACTTTTTTTGCATTTAGCTCAGCTTTTTAAGCTCTTCTAAATGCAAAAAACTTTTTGTGGACATTACTAACACTTTAAACATTTTAACAACAGTTTAATTTGCCATTTAATATCAGACTCTCCCTCAGCCACATTGTGCTGTAATAGCATGTCTCAGTCCAAGGCGTGAATCTCAGCTGTTAAATTAAGTATCTAGCTGTAAATACTTGGAAGTTGTGTTATTCCTATACTTTCCAGGATTTATCAAAATAAGTGCTATTTGTTTTAGGTGATGAACCTCCTTTAAAGGGATAGTAATACTTAATTTATGGATGCTATAATATTGTAGGTATTAAAAAAAAAATAAACCAAAGCATCTATGTCTTTTTTTGCAATATCTTTCATAGTTTGAGTAATCTCAATCTAAAGTTTACCCCTTCCGCCCCTTTTAGCTACTCAGTGCTCTGTCTGCGGACCGGACCAGAATCCAAATGAGACAGATAGAGCAGGAACATAGCTAAAAGGGGGCGGGGGAAGTAAACTTTAGCTCAAGAGGAAAGTTATTATAAAAAGACATAGATGCTTTGGTTTATTTATTTGATACCTACAATACTGTAGCCTCCATAAATTAAGTATTACTATCCCTTTAAAAGAAACCAAATAAGAAAGAGGAGGGGGGAGGAAATGGGAGGGTAGAGTTAAGTCTTCAGTCTTCCAGCTAACCAGAACGCCATCATTTGGACACTTGTGCTAAACTGGTTGGTCTTATTAGAATCTGAATACTCATTCTTCTCTTTTCCTTTTATAGGCATGAATCATACAAGACACAATATAGAGCCATGTTTGTTATGAATTGCTCTGTCAATAAGGAAGAGGTTCTCAGATTCCCAGATCCACCTCCAACAAAGAACAGACGACGGGATCGCAAGAAGATGAAACTTCCTCCAACTGACCAAGCACCAGCCACACAGAACAAGGAAGAAGAGATGTATCACCCAGTGAAATGCAATGAATGCTCCACAGAAGTGGCCGTTTTTGACAAAGAGGAAGTGTATCATTTCTTCAATGTGCTTGCCAGCCACTGCTAGAGCACAGAACACTCTGGGACACATTCTTTATGAGGATTACACTCATCCTTATCTATTGACATTGTACATCTTGTTGAACTGGAAACTAGTCAGTTGCATTACATTTAGGACTGTATGCAGAAAGAAAAAAATCTATTTTATTCTGGTGCAAATCAGTTGCACCATAGACGAAAAATAAAAATGTCAGTTGATTGAAATTGAACTTTTAACACCTTGACTTCTAAATAGACCTCTTGCTTTCAAGTGGTTAAAAGCTCTATTGAAATTAGAAGGGAATTTTGTGAATTTGTATTATTTACTACACACAGCCCTTTGTGTTTAATGATTTTATCCATTTAAAAAAAAAAGAGGAAATGGCAGCGGATATCCTCTTTGGGAATGGCTGACGTACTCGATGTTGAGAAGACATCCCACGTTGCAGTGGGACATCTAGGGTCAGTTTAATTACATTTTTTTTTAATACCCATTAAAGGGTTAGTAATGCCCGCTTAGAAGCTACAGCTATATTGTAGGTTTAAAAAAAAAATAAAGTATCTTGAGCAAGTCCCATCTCTCAAACCTTAATGGTTTGATAGATATTCACAGCTAAAGTTCCCCCTCCCTCCCCTTCTCCTCAGGGCCGGATTTACATCTCAGGAGCCTGTAGGCACAGAATTGTGAAGCGCCCCCCCCCCTCCCGATTTGCCAACTCCACTGGACACTTCCACAATGCTCATCAGCTCCATATTGCCCCTCACCTTGCCCCCCATCAGCTCCCACTTGCCCCCATCATCTCCATATTGCCCCTCACTTTGCCCCCATCATCTCAATATCCCCTCACATTGCCCCAACCCCATCAGCTCCACATTGCCCCCATCAGCTCCACATTGCCCCCACCAGCTCCACATTGACCTCCATAGGCTCCAACTTGCCCCCCATTAGCTCCACATTGCCCCCACCATCTCCATGTTGCCCTGACATTGCCCCCCATCGGCTCCAACTTGCCCCCACCATCTCCATGTTATCCTGACATGGTCCATTTCCTACCTCCCTGGTAGGAGATCTGTCATCTGTGCCTCCTTTGGCACAGTCCTGTTGCTGTTGGAGCTCCCGCGTGGTCTCCTATTCAGGAATGCAGATCGCTGGGAGATGATGTCATCGCCCAGCGCTCTGCATTCCTAAAGATGCAACGAGGGAGCTCGCCACCTACAGGACTGTGCGAAGGAGGCACAGACATGTCCTGCCGGGGAGGCAGGAAATAGGGAACTGGGTGGGCAGCGTCAGCGAGGTGGCTACTTTTTTTTTTTTTTTTTGGTAATAAAAAAAAAAAATCGCAATGGCAGGCGCCCCTCGGTGGCATGCGCCTGTAGGCAGGTGCCTACTTTGCCTAATGGCAAATCTGGCCCTGCTTCTCCTGACGTCAGCGTCTAGTGACACAGCAGAGCCAAAATAGCAATATTTTTTTTTTTTTTAAAAATACTTCACTGGAACTTTCTACAAATTATGCCTGGTTTGCAAGCACGTTTTGTAGACCATTCCAATTAAGTAGTTCTTTTTAAAGATTGCTATTTTGGTTCTGCTGAAGAGCCTCTTCGAGTCGACCAACACAGATCTCCTTCTGTCAGCATCACAGCTGACATCAGGGAAAGGGGGGGGGGGGGGGCTTTAAAACCTTATACCTCTCAAACTATAAAGGTCTGAGAGATGGGGCTTGCTCAAGATAAATTTTTTTTTTTTTTAAATCTACAATATAGCAGCAACTTATAAGCGGACATTACTATCCCTTTAAGGACCAGAGTGTTATGTAGAAGCAATGCATTGCACACATCCCTGGTCCTTAAAGGAATAGTAATGTCAGAAAAAAGTATTAACTATATGGTAGATACAATTAAAAGAGTACTTGCACTTATTTGTATGGTTATAGTTTGAGAGATATAGGAAAATAAAGTTCTCTGGTCCCTCCCCTTTCTGCTTGACGAGCTGTAAAGCTGTCAGAAACAGATTCTGGTCGCTTGACCAGATCCGGCTCTTCAGCAGTGCATATATAATGATATATAAAGATAAATACTTAATCAGAATGGTCTACCACGTGTGCTTGCAAACCGGTGGCACGTTGTAGACCGTTCCGATGAATTATTTATTTTTAGAGATCGTTATATCGGCACTGCTGAAGAGCCGCCGTCTGATCCAGGAACCTGAATTCTGACAGCTTTACAGCTCGTCAAGCAGAAAGGGGAGGGAGTGGAGAACTTCATTTTCCTATATCTCTCAAACCATAATGGTATGCAAGATCTAAATACGTGCAAGTACTCTCTTTTAATTGTATCTACCACATAGTTAATACTTTTTTTTCTGACATTACTATCTCTTTAAAGGGTTAGTGGAATTAAACGTTTTTATTTTATTCTGTTGAAATTATTCACAAGGGCCATTTTATTCATTTTCGTATGATTCCAAATCTGGATAAAGACAAAAAATTGAGCAATTCTCGAGCAAAACAATAAACATTCACATTGATTTAAGTGAATCCTTTAACCCCTTGAGTGCCAGAGGTGTACGCAACGCATTGCTTTGCTATACGTTGCGTACCCCTCTGGCAGTCAAAGGGTTAACTCTATGGGGGTGATGCAGTAAACTGTAGTAAAGAAGGGATAATGTGGAGAAGACTCTCTTCTCCAGTTCCTTATTATTCTATGGAGCATATGCACCAAGATTATTCAAGTGGGAGAGATCTTGGTGCATGCGCTCCCTAGAATAACATAGGAATTGGAGAAGTGATGTCACTGGATAAGTCAATCTCCATGTGATCACCTCTTTATCACACTTTAGTGCATAATCCTACGACTCAGTGAGATTTCCAGCACATTGCTGAGCAATGTGTCGGCGACTGCTTTAGCATACAAGTGGTTATATGCCCCATTTAGATAGATCTATGGAAATTGAAATTCTCCCCGAATGGTACAGTCATTTTTTTCTGGAATACTTCCTCTCGCTCTCTGCATAAGGCACAATGGAATGGTGGCTTTTCCACATTAGACAAGTAAAGGAGCACCACTTGGACTGAATAATACTGTGTTTGGTTACATATAGACGCACACAGGTAGTCTGTACATTGACTGTCAAGATGTTTTTTTTATGCCTTTTTGTAAAGGAACTAACTACAAGCGAACTGTGGTGTTAAAGTGGAAGTAACATCCTATATAATAATTCGCTAAAATGTGTGTGCTGCAGTCATGCATAGTAGAGACTGCCCGTGCCGCGACTGATACAGAGCTGGACGCCCACTGCGCGGACAGTCTCTGCTGTGCATGACTGCCCCGCGACCGGCTGCCAGTGGCACTGTGGCCCGTATAACGGGCTCTTCAACTAGTTTTTTTTATAACTGTGTAGGTTCTTTGAAAGTGCTTTTAGAAATGCCTGTATTTTGTTAGCAATTTCTGTCCATCTAAATATCTCTCACTATTATTTTATCAAAGCTCTTTCAAATTAACCTATATTGTCACTAGATATTGCTTTCACTTCATATATTTTCTTGGAAAGTTTCCAATAAAACAAAGATTCAGTTTGGATGAGTATAGTACACATTTATTTATTTGATTGATTGATTTTTCAAAAACTATTTCTGGTTCGTCATGTAATTGTAACCTTTAACAACATATTTACCCCATTGAATGCTGGACTGCTATGGGTTAATGGGATGTTTTTGGCTGAACAGCTTAACCCCTTAACGACCGGCCGCGCACGCACCTTGCGGTCCGTTAAGGACCACGGAGTATTTTTTTTTTGTGGCTGGGTTCCGGACTCCCCGAACGGCGTGCAGCCGCAAGGGGAGCCCGGAATTCCATGACGGTCCATTTCCGTCAATGGTCCTTAAGGGTATAACAACCCATGACTGAACAGGACCGTCATGTGTCCTTAGTCCAGGGTTGGGCATCATGAGGCCATTCAGCTGTTGCTGGATTACAAGGCCTATCCCCTGCCAGCCGTTGGAGGGTGATGGGAGTTGTAGTTCAGCAACTGCTGGGGAGCCCAAGGTTGCCCACCCCTGGACTAAAAGGATATACCATTCCCACCCCATTGAAAATAAAAAACGCTACAAGTTGCCATCTAATGGACTGAGTTAGCCCTAAAGATCTGATAAGGGACTCACTTTAGCGCATAAAATTTAAGACCCAGTTTGTTTGTGTTTGTTTTTGTTGTTTTTTTTTTGTTTTTTTTTTTTTACTAAAGTCCCTTATTGGACCTTTAGTCAGCCGACAGCTATTAAAAGCAAAAAAACTCCCCAGTGGATGTATCGATATGGGGCCATAAGCCCAATATAAAACATCCAATACCTATATAGTGTTCAGTGTTAGTAGAATTAACCTTATGAGTGCCAGTGGGCACTCATAGGGTTAACCTGACTAAGTAACAAAGCAACATCCTGTTACAAGTAACACTTACCATTAATCCTGATGTCCAGCAAAGTCCTCAGCATGCTGGTCATCTTCTGTCCTTCTTTCTTCTCTTCATCCTTCTTTCTTGTAGCTGGAAAAAAAAGAATATATACATTTTCAGAAATATTGAAGACAATAATACATAGTTTAACCCCTTGGGTGCCAGAGGGGTACGCAAAGCAATGCGTTGCGGACCTCTCTGAGGCTCAAAGGGTTAAATGGTGTATTACTGGCTGGTTCCATAGAAATATGCCACCATTATTTTATAAACCATTATAGTAGGTGAAAGTTAAGCCATTATAATAGGTCAAAGTTGAGCATTATAATATATCCCCCCACAGGCTGATACACAGACAATCCGTTTAAAGCTGCAGTCTCTGTTCAAATTCCCTCAGTGTGGAACAGGCATCGGCCCGTGAGGGACTGGACGGGGGGCTGTGGCATACAGTACTGTCTCCTCTGCCACCACCCCTTCGGCTGCACACAGCAGAGGAGACAGATTAATAAGCAAAGTTTTTTATTATTTCATTTTGGGACATATTATAATGCGCAATTTTGACCTACTATAATGGCTTATTTGGACCTAAAATAATGGCGGCATATTTCTATGGAGCTGGACAGTAATACATTGGTTAACCATTTGAGCCCCAGAGAGGTCATAAACGAATTGCTTTGCAATGCGTTGATACTCCTCTGGCACTCAAGGGGTTCAATGATGTATTATTGTCCGCAATATTTCTGCAAACTTATATTAATATATATATTTTTTTCAGCTAAAAGAAAGAAGGATGAAGAGAAGATAGAAGATACAAGAAATAAGTGAATACAGAAGGAGACAGACAGTGGATGACAGGTAAGATACCAATCGGTGCTTGGCAGTATGTCAGGCACCGATCATTAGCTTTTTTTATTGTGAACTTCCCAATATTGCTGCTATTTAGCCGCCTTTTGGGAACTTAAAGCACAAAACAGACGTTTGGCTACAAGATCATTTCTGTGGCCCAACGTCCGTTCTGTTTTTAGCTGGTAGGGCCTTTAAATACCAACTTAGACATTTGATTGTTAGTCGATACTCTCTTTGGCCCTACCGCATATTTTTGAGCACTGCTTTAAATCTAGCCCTAAGTGTCCAAGTCAGGGTGTCGTCATCTATGAGTTCTCCAGCTGTTGGGGCCCACAACTCCCAACTATCCAATGACTAGCAGGGGATGCTGGGAGTTATACGCCCTGACAGTTGGGGAGCCCAAGGTTGAATTCATCCTGGAATTCAACCTTGGATTTAGGAATTGGCTGTTTGTTTTGGTCCCTTAGTATTATGCCAAAGAAGGTCCTGAAATGAATGTGGTTGGTGCACCATTCCTCCAGCTCATCTATGAGTACCTCTTTGTCTAGATGCTGCACATGGTCCATCCTCCCTTGCTGGGGTCTGGATGGGCATAGCAGTTGATGATTCCCATTGTAGAGCTGCCACTGACTCTGTCATGTCCTGGCACTGGTTCCTGAGTACAGAGGTCAGTCCTGTTATTGTTTGCAGTTGCTTATGATGTCTCCATGCATCACCACCTGGCTCATAGTCTTGAGGATCTGGTTGAGGGTTAACAGCTCCTGGTTCAATGTGCCTCATGATCCAGCAGTATGAGGTATTTCACGTGTCAAACATCAGTGACACACGGGATCCTGCTTCCACCTGCTGAGCCCCTGCTAGGGCATGCTGCTGACCTGCATGCAGGGTGGAAGCCAGTATTGCCAAGCAACACAAGTTGCAGTGCAGCAGGAGTGGTTGCTTTGACATTTTCCACCACTGGAGGTGTGGTGGCTTGCAAAGCACCAGGAGAAGCACTGTGGACTGGACACACTTCAGCCTTCTCCTGCGTGCTGGTTACAGACTGTGTGTGGCGGGGGGGGGGGGGTATGGTTGTCAAGGCTTTACTGCTATTTCTGGGCCTGACAAGATGTTGAGGCTGTGAAAGAAGAAAGAGATGACACATAAGTTGTCTTGTTATGGACTTGTTTTTAAACAACTGCACCATAGGGGAATGGTTCATGGGGTATATTAACAGGCCAGGATGTGATCATTTCCCAGCTTGACAAGAAGTCTGTCAATCACAGTGACAGTCTTTAAACAGCTCACCTGTGCTCAAGCTGGAAGTTTCTCAAGTGCTGGCATGTGAGCCCAAATGGCATTGGGGTGAGAACCCAACCACTGCCAGTGGGGACAAACCCAAATATGAATACCTTTAATTCTTGAGAGGTCTGCAAAGCAGAGTGAAACAATGCACTGGAGATGACATGGAGACAGATCTAGAATTCAAGGGTTGAAAACAATAGTGTTAAGGGTTTTTTAATGTAAGTGTGTCCCCTATGCCTGCCAAAACATTGTTGGGCAATCTGACACCCTACAGCTAGACTACCAATCCCATCATCCAGCTAGCGGTTGACCAGTTGGGGGCAACATAACAGATGGAGGGCTCAGGTTGCCCAACCCTAGCCTAAATCAAGGGAAATTTCTTGTTATGAAGTCAAAATAGTAATAACTGTACAATTTGACTCAACCCTTTCAATAGCTCTCTGGCACTCAAAGAGTTAAAAATAAATTAATTTACTGTGTTATAAATCAAGTAATGCTATTGTATGTGCTCGTTAGTTAACCTCTTTGGAGCTATCAATGTCTAAACTATTGCAAAGCAAAGACGATAAAGAACATATTAGAGATGCTTAAGTAGAAAGGAACCTATCATTGCAATTCTTGGACTGTCCACAAGGGAGCATAACAAACAAAACTACTGGTTATTGTGGAACTTCACAGTGAGACAGATGTATTATGAATAAAAGGAGTAATGGGGAAAACCAGCTACATCATAGGGGAGAAATAAACATTATAGTACATTGTGACTCCATGACTTGTTTTGATTGTAATGATGTCATGTTTGTCCTGCCAATTCAGGTATAGAAAGGAAGGGCAGGAGACTGAGGGGAGGAATGTGACAAGAAGGAAGGGAAATAGGAAATCAGGGGCTGTGGAGATGTCACAACAATTTCAACCCATATTGATTAAAGTTGGGCTGTCTTTGGTTCTCCAGCTGTTGGGGACTACAATTGCCATCAAGCACCACTGATGATGGGAGGTGTAATCTACAACAGCAAGGGGGAGATTCCCTAAGTGGTGATAAAGAGGGGATAAAGTGGAGATGACTTCTCCATTTTATCACTTCTCCAGTTTATATATTATTATATGGAGCCTATTCACTAAGATCCCCAAAGCTGAAGAAATCATAGTGCATAGGCTCCATAGAATAACATAGCAATTGGAGAAGTAACATAGTAATTTAGGTTGAAAAAAGACTTGCGTCCATCTAGTTCAACCCTTTTCCTATTCCTGTTTACCATTGTTGATCCAAAAGAAGGCAAACCCCCCCCCCCCCCTTCAATATAGCAATTTAAAATTCTGCCTTGAATGGGGGGAAAATTCCTTCTTGATTCCAAATGGCAATCAGATTTCTCCCTGGATCAACAAGCACCAGCTAAATATTAATCCCAATACTAAAGTACATAGCCCTCTATGTTATGCTCTTTTAAATAAGTATCCAGGCCCCTTTTAAAAGCATCTAATGTATTTGATAGCACCACCTCCTCAGGCAGTGCATTCCATACCTTTATTGTCCTTACTGTAAAGAAACCCTTCTGCTGTTGTAGATTAAATCTCCTTTCCTCAAGTCTAAGCGGGTGTAGCTGCAATGAAAGATTGAGATATGTATTCATTAGAACATGGGGAAGGGAAGCTAGACAATAACCAAGTATAAAATAATTTAAAAAAAGCAGAACACGTTTGATTGTTTTTAGTTGTGGCGCTTCACCTGCTGATGTTCTCTGGAGATCCTAGGGCTGCAGATTTCTGGCAGTGTATCCACCTGCAATGAGTTACAAGGCAGAGATCTAGTTAGGGCTCTCCCAGGACCTTGTTCCTGAACGCCACACGTAACTGTAGGAGAAAGATAAAAAGTACATTCCATCTCCACAAAAAAAATAACATGATTTCACAGTTACAGCAGCTATGGAACATGTAGCTTACATAATAAAAGCCAACAATATTAGTTATTTCCCACCAGGGTATCCAAGGTCTGGCCCAGAGACTGATAATGTGAGTTCACTGATAAAATATTGCAATCTATTTGGCAACCAACAACAATGTGCATTAAATGTCTCCTTGTTGAAAAAGACAACATTCTGATGCCGCAGGCTTAAAGGGGAACTTTCACCTCTAAAAAACTTTTTGCCATGTGCTTATCTATTAAAATAATATGAGTTGGGTTTTATTTTTCTTGCACTTACATACTTCGTAAGATATGCACACTCAGCTGGCTATAAACATAGATGTGAGGTACATCACTACGAAGAGAAATGTGAATGCACTCTCTGGGGCAGCTGGGAAGGAGGAGGAAGGAGAATGACAGGAGTGGGAAGTCCTGTTCTGCTGTACCGAAGATGCAGTGTACCACAGAATGCGGAAATGCATAGATTGAACTCTGCATATCTTACAACATTTGTGAGTGCAAGAAAAAGAAACCACGATGCCTAATACTATTTTAATTACTAAGCAACTGGCAAAAAGTCTTTTAGAGGTGAAAGTTCCCCTTTAAGTGTTGAAACATCAGAATGTTGCTTACATAAGTGTTGAGTAGTTAAATAAAGATGTACAGCTGTGCAGGGAGCCAGTGTCTGACATGCATAGAGGGAAAAACATGACTCAGCGGGCATCACAGTCACACTTAAGGGTTAGTAATGTCGTTATAAAACAATAATTGCAGTTATTACAAAAATAAACTAACCAGTTCCAGTCCCATCTCTCAAACATTTATGGTTTGAGAGATATATGATGCTAAAGTTCCCCCCTCCCTCCACTCTCCCTGATGCATGTTGGCCGACGTGAGGCGGCTCTTCAGCTGAGCTGAAACAGTGCAATGTAAAAAGAAATACTTAATTGGAACAGTCTACAAAGTTTTCCTGGTTTGCAGGCATACTTTGTAGACCGTTCCATTGAAGTATTTCTTTTACATTGCGCTATTTCGGCTCTGCTTAAGGGCCGCCTTCTTGTCTCGGGACCAGGATCTCCAGCTGTCAGCTTACAGCTGACATCAGTACAAGGGCAGGGATGGGGGAACTTGTATATCTCTCAAACCATAAAGATTTGAGAGATGGGACTGAGATTGTTTAGTTTATTTTTGTAATTGCAATATTACATTTTTTGATATAACGACATTACTAACCCTTTAAGTTAACATCCAGCTGCGATCGGTGCTTTGAATGAGCCATGAATCCACATCGATACACTTTGTTGACGGAGAGCTGTGTGTACTGGGACTGTGATGTTCCATCAGTGTGATTGCACGGTCTGTGATGCGGCACTCAAAGGTTTAAGGCTCCCTGCACTGCTGTACATCTTTATTTAACTACTCAACACTTACGCGGGCAACATTCTGATGCCTCGACAATTAAGCCTGCGACATCAGATTGTCACCCCTTTTCAACCAGGCGACATTTTTACTGAACAGTTTGGTTGGTCGCCCATTATTGGGTGACATTTGAAAGGATACCATGAATCTGTTGGGATCCTTGTTGGGAGTAGTGATACCTCGGTGTATTACTTTCCCAAGAGCACTAAAGAATTCACCAAAAACAATCACTATGCACATGGCACACCAAAGACACATATAGTACAATTCAAGCATATAGAACATTTATTAAAAAAAATCACAATTGTTTATTAGTTAAACATAAATACTGCAAATGCCTAGTAAGAATAAAACCAATTAAAAGTAGTTAATCTCAAACAGCCCTTAAAGATTTCAAGTACGGGTATCCAAAGGAGGGATGAGGGATATCCCACATGTGTCCATGAAGGAGGAGTCACTATCTTACGTTCCTCAAGATCCCACAAGAGGAAATTCCAGGGAGACAGCAGAGGCCAACTGCACAACCAATCCCCCGACCAGACACCATGCAAGCATAATAATCCAGAAATTAGTCAAAGTATTAACCTTCCCTGGAAAATTTACCCAGGTACAAACCCTACAAATAAGCTATAAAAATGTATGACACAGTATAGGAAATAGATGAAAATATACAAAATAGCGTATAATTAACCATATATTCAGCATAATGGTATAAAATAATTCCTCCACATATTAGAAGTAGATAAGCCAAACAGAAAATACTGTCTAGCAGACAAATCTTGTGCTACAGGTAACCCAGGCTACTGTGAATCAAAGTATAAATATTCCCATGAAAATGTTAATACTTATCAGGGAACCAAGCGTAAGAACACAGCACAGGGATCTGAAGGGATGTCAGCATCTAGGAGAAGATCCTATAAGCGTTGTAAGCTTGTTCAGGGATCCCTAAAATACAATCAGCAGTTTTACCCAGCAGTAAAAGCCCTATAAATTACAGGTTTCCATAAACCTTGTACTGTTCCTCAAATTATTCTTATTCTCATTCCCAAAGATAAGAAAGGACCTGGAGTAGCAGGACTCAAAATAAAATCTCCTTTTGCTGGATATGATCAAAAATCATCTCTAGAGTTGGATCAGGTAAATTCACAAACTGTTCCCCAGTGGCAGCCAAAGTGTGACATAAGGTTCCACAGCAGCTGAAGATGATCTATAATATCCACTATGTTGATCATGTTCACTTTTAAAGGAATAGTAACGTTTCACAATAAAAGCAGCTCCAAATAATCTTCATAGTATTTGAGCCATGGAGAGTGTTATTTCAATACTGTTGGAGTTGGAGTTCATGAGTAATTGGATGATAAAGTATCCCCCTCCTGCCCCTTTTACTGATGTAACACTACTCACCTCAGAGCAGCAAGACTGTCCGGATGGACTGCAGAGAGGGACAATCTTCAGTGAGCATAAGGAAAAACCTGTCAGAGTTGTAGTTTGAGTAATTGAATGATAAAGTATCCTCCTCCTGCCCCTTTTACTGATGTAACACAGCTCATCTCAGAGCAACAAGACTGTCCGAATGGAGCACAGAGAGGGACAATCTTCAGTGAGCATAAGGAAAAACCTGTCCAGGGTGGCAGGGTTTTCCTTGTGCTCACAGTAAGAAGATTGTCCCTTGCTTTGAGCTGTCTGGTCAAGAGACCAGATTCCACATCTGAGGGAAGGAGGCTTACACTAGGTAACAGGGGCAGGAAGGGAATAGTTTATCATTCAATTACTCTTGAATTACAACTCTGACAGTATTGCAATAACACTCTCCATGGCCCAAATATGGTTTACTTTTAAAAGAATGCCTAAAAGGGGTAGGCAACACATTGCCTACCCCTCTGGCACTCAAAGGGTTAACATTACCCGGACCTGCTTTGTGTACTGCTGTTATCTCACTGCTCCACGCGATTGTGCCTCCTCACTCACGCAGTGCAATCATGCTCAGTAGAGACTGGCCGAATGCGGGCAATCTCTACTGCGCATGACTGCATCGTGACACATTTTCTGGCCTTTTATTATATAGGATGATACACTGATCAGATATACTCACAAAGCAAATAACACCGGTTCCAAACTTTGGACAGCAGAGAATGTTGATGCTGGTTCCCCCCGCAATAGAACCTCATGGTTTTGCATCCACCGGTTAAATCTTCAACAGGTGAAATAAACCTTCTCACAGCAGACCAAAACATGCTGAAAAAGATATCAAAAGTTTGTTTAAAACAATTTAAAATCCCTCAACATGTTTTGAGGTCCTTTTGCGGGGAGGACCAGCACCAACATTCCCTGCTGGTTCATAATAGCGGTGTACAAAGTATGTAACCGGTGTTATTACCTTTGTGAGTATATCTGATCAGTCTATCATTGTATAATAATTCATTAGATACTCCGTAGTGGTCCAGCTCTCCCCATATTTTTCTTTGCTTTCATCAGGAAAGCAGTACCTTACATATATGGACATGGGTACAGCCGTTAAGAAGATAAGCATTATACACAGTGCTCACTGCTCAGTGCTGGCTCTGTGAAAGGCTGGCTCTAGTGTGTGCAGGAAAATGCACCACTTTCTATTCCCTCTGCAGCAGCTGACAGTCAATCTGCAAATTGCCAGCAAATAGTGATAGAGACGGGCAGCATGATGGGATGTGTGACCTTTCATTAGTCAACATGAGAATCTCGCTCTGTCATGTAGTGCAGGATTCTCATGTCGACATTTTTACCCAGGCGCCATGGTAACAGTGTCATCTGGACGCACACTGTTTTCCTGCAACCTTTTAAAAGGATACCCCCAAATATTATGAAGATTAATTTGAGCTGCTGTTTTTGTGAAATATTACTATCCCTTTTAGACCATTTATTTAAAGGGATAGTAATACTTCGTTTTATCTTTATTTTATTTTGTAGGCATTAAAAAAACATGAAGAACAATATAAGTCTTATCTCTCAAACTTTTATGGTTTGAGAGATATTCACAAGCAAAGCCCCCCCCCCCTTTACCTAGTGTAAGCCTTCTCTTCTCAGATGTGGAATGCAGTCCATAGACCAGACAGATAACAGCAGGGGACACTCTTCTTCCTATGAGAACAATGAAAGCCCTGCCCCCTTGACATGTTTTTCAGGTTTTTCCCTTATCTTAATTGAAGATTGTCCCTCTCTGCAGTCTACCTGGGCACCTCCCTACTGATCTGGCTGAACAGTGTTACATCAGTAAAAGGGGTGGGAGGGGGATACTTTGTCATTGAATTACTCTTGAACTCCAGCTGACAGAATTGAAATAACACTCTCCAAAGTCCAAATACTATGATGATTAATTAGAGCTGCTCATATTATGAAACATTACTATCCCTTTAAAACAGTCTTTCATGGTTTTAACTAATGTAAAAAGGGACATTATCTCTTTGAAAACTTGATTATACAATATTCTTGCACTAATAATGACATTTTTAACACAAACTTTTTGCTTTTCCACATAGAGCCTCATAAGTAGCAAGTAACACTCAAGATAGACCGACTCTTTTATACAAATAAACATAGGATCAGGTGCTAAAAGCGGTCTCCTCCTTATTCCCTTGTGTGTACTCAGAACCTCACCTGTGATCAAGCCCTTTTATATGGAAATCACATTGACTGTGCCTTCCCTTTTTAATGGCGATTTTATTTTGATTTTATGAAGACCACATGACGTAACATTATGGAAGAGCTCTATGAATTTCTTCATATGACCTATGGAACAAGTCAAGACTACGAAAATAAAGAAATCAATTATCCTCCAGCGACAGTGAACATTCTTTACTTCCTCCTTTAGGGTATTAGTTTTTTTCTTAAGATGTAAAGCAACTCGGCAGAACAACATTTTGAGCTGCCTGTCTAATTGCTTTTCAGCATTTATTACTCATATACATATTATAGGTGTTGATACGTCATCCACCCAGTCCTGGAATCTTTGTTTGTTGTTGTGCTGCATCCCCTGGAACACTGAGCTTTTGTCTATTGACATTGAGATTTAGTATTGCCTATTGTCATTAAAATGCATGTTTGTCCTTATTATCCCAAAACTCTGGCCTCCTAACCATTTTGTTACACGTTATGGGTGTAGAGTGAGATTTAATCTCTCTCCAAATACTGTGTTTATTATTTGTTCCATATTTAAGAGATCGTTGATTCAGGCATTTAATTGTTGTCTTACGATCTTTATCCTTGATAATCCATCCCAACGAAGTGCTAAACTGGTGCGGACTGCCTGCCTGGCCTTTATTATACCTTCACACACTAACAATATGTGCATAGCTGCCAACAAAGAACAATACCTTTCTTTGTATTTTTAAAACTGCTTGTATTGTTGCATTTTGTCCTTGATTTATTTTAGAAAATGGTGACTAATTAAAATTTATTTTTTACTATACTCATAAATCTCTCATTACATTTTGTGTGTTTCACAATGAACCTTAACCCTTTGACTGCCAGAGAGGTGCGCAACGCATTGCTCTGCAATGCGTTGCACACCATTTTGGCTTTCAAAGGGTTAATAGAACCTGTTTCAATTTTAATCTTGTGGAGGCTGTTCTGTTCATCATAACTAGAACAATTCTGGGATAAATAATCATTCCCATTGATTTAAATGGGACTTTTAACCTTTTTTGTGCCAGGGGGTGTCTAATTCATTATTTTGCAACTCAATGGACTGCCCTGTGGCAATCAAAGGGTTATATGGACACTAAATCATGAAAATTAAATTGGTTTCCTTAATTTTAAATATGATGTATTTCCAACTAGCCTCTGTCAAATGTAATTATTTTACAATAGATCCCCAAAGTCTAAACCTAAACTTGAATTTTTAATGCATGTATAGACTGACCTAGATATATATATCCTCCTATATAATAATCCACCAGATGTATGATTGTCCGATGCAGTCATGCTCATAGAGACTGCCCGAATGCAGGCCAGACATGCGCAGTAGAGACTGCCCGAACACAGCGAACACAGACCAGAGATGCAGTCATGCGCAGTAGACACCGCAGGCCAGACATGTGCAGTAGAGACTGCCCGAACACAGCGAACACAGACCAGAGATGCAGTCATGCTCAGTAGACACTGCAGGCCAGACATGCGTGGTAGAGACTGCCCGAACACAGCGAATGCAGACCAGAGATGCAGTCATGCACAGTAGACACTGCAGGCCAGACATGCGCAGTAGAAACTGACCAAACGCAACAAACACAGGCCAGAGATGCAGTCATGCTCAGTAGACACTGCAGGCCAGACATGCACAGTAAAGACTGCCTAAACTCAGAGAACACAGGCCAGAGATGCAGTCATGCTCAGTAGACACTGCAGGCCAGACATGTGCAGTAGAGACTACCCAAACGCAGAGAACACAGGCCAGAGATGCAGTAATGCTCAGTAGACACTGCAGGCGAGACATGCACAGTAAAGACTGCCTAAACTTAGAGAACTCAGGCCAGAGATGCAGTCATGCTCAGTAGACACTGCAGGCCAGACATGTGCAGTAGAGACTACCCAAACGCAGAGAACACAGGCCAGAGATGCAGTAGACATAGCCGTTGGTACCTGCCGTCACACACTTTGGCCTGTGTGCATGGGTTTTTACACTAGTATGTATATATAATTGATTATGCAGAGATAACACTGTTAAAGGGATAGTAACAATTAATATATAGTAACATTTATATCATAACATTTATCCTCCTGAGTACAACATCGGTACTCCCACTGCTGAGGGGTGTTTGATTCAAAAGTTATAGCAGCTCAAACCTGATTTTTTTAGGTGCAGTATCTCAGTGGCCTGAAATGTTACTGTGTCCCTTTTGCTACATCATCCTATGGACAGTTCTGGTCGATTGACTATAACTTCCATAGGATGGTGTAGCAACAGCACCACTGTACAATTTCAGGTCATTGAGATACTGTACCAAGAAAATTCAAGTTTGAGCAGCTATAACCTTTGAATAAAACACCTCTCAGTGGTGGGAGTACCATTGTTGTACTCAGGAATATACATCTTATAATATAAATGCTAATAGATCCCTTTAATGTACTGAGATTAACACACAGTTTTCCTATTCAGAAAGGCTGTTACCTTATCTCAGTCCACTAAAAGACAATCACTCCTTAGATACCTTATAAATATTGCTATGGTAACGGGAGCCCTGATTTAAAAATAAAAAAGAAAAAGTAATGGGAGCAGGCTGGATTTACATCCCAGGTGCCCCTATTCAAGGCACTCTAGGTGCCTTTAAGCTCCACCCATGGTCACAACCTTTTTCCTAACAGCAGTCTCAATAGTCTTGTTTTACTCAGCAAGAAAATCCCTATGTTTTTTTTTAAATAAAATCTTTAATACCCATTTAAAAGAACACTAACGCCTCCTTAATATGGACAGAAAATCTTAAAGGGATAGTAATACTTGCAAATTCGTAGATTTTCCTAATTAAGTGACGGAAAATCAGGATTTTAATAAAGACACGAAAGCGAGTATTATGCAATAACTCCTTCTTTACTAACTCAGCAGCAAAGTTTGAATGCTTTGAAGAAAAAACAAAGTAAAGTGCTAGGTATCTAAGCCCCACCCTCTACACTTAACCCCTTCAGTGACAGAGGCTCGGGCCATTTTCTGAACCCTGCAGGCCAGACACTTTTTCAACATTTTTGCTATCCTTCCGTTTAGGCTTGATTTCCTCTGGGGATTTTTAGTTACATATGGAAAACTATATATTGTTTTTTTCAGAACGAATTGAGCTTTCTTGTGATACCTTACATGAAGAGAATTTTACATCGTGCAAAAAGCTATGATGTCATAATGACAAAAAAAAGTGAAAATTTACTCATTTTGCTAAAATCACATACTATGTATCAAAAATATTTACCTTGATTGAAAAAGTTTCAATTATTTGAAAAAGCCTCGAGTCCCCTGAGTAAAAAAATACCAAATTTGTATAGTTTTACCTACGTCCATGGCTAGCGTAGAGCCCTAATCACCAGCAGCGCAAAATGACATTTTCAACTTTATAAACTAATATGCGCATTCTAGGGTTTTTGTGGTAAAACTACCCTAAAACAGTGGAATAACTATATAAAACTATATATTTCGGAAAAGTAGACAACCTGCCGCATCTAATGAGGGGTAACTTGCCTTCTTACCCCAAGCCTGGTGTGCACAAATGCCTCCAGAAGATGGCGCTAATGAAAAAAAAGGCATTTTCTTACATTTCTGCCCCTTCAAATGTACTGAAATTTGTGAAAACCATGGCATTTCCAACTGTATTCATTAGCTAGTGCTCTTAGGAGAAAAATGACACCCCATTGGTATGAGTTTAACTACCTCAGGGGGCGTTAGAAGTGCAAAATGACACCTACTACAACCTCAAATTTTTCTAACATTTTCTCAAACATTACTTGTCAGTACACAAATGGTTATAACAACTACAGAAGTGAAGAAAGGGTACACAAACCATACCATTTTGAAAAGAAGACACCCTGCCGCATCTAATGATGGGTGACTTGCCTTGTTACCCCAAGCCTGGAGTGCACAAATGCCTCCAGAAGGTGGCACTAATGAAAAAAAAAGGCATTTTCTTACATTTCTGCCCCTTCAAATGTACTGAAATATGTGCAAACCATGGTATTTCCAACTGTATTCATTAGCTAGTGCTCTTAGGAGAAAAATGACACCCCATTGGTATGAGTTTAACTACCTCAGGGGGCGTTAGAAGTGCAAAATGACACCTACTACAACCTCAAATTTTTCTAACATTTTCTCAAACATTACTTGTCTGTACACAAATGGTTATAACAACTACAGAAGTGAAGAAAGGGTACACAAACCATACCATTTTGAAAAGAAGACACCCTGCCGCATCTAATGATGGGTGACTTGCCTTGTTACCCCAAGCCTGGAGTGCACAAATGCCTCCAGAAGGTGGCACTAATGAAAAAAAAGGCATTTTCTTACATTTCTGCCCCTTCAAATGTACTGAAATATGTGCAAACCATGGTATTTCCAACTGTATTCATTAGCTAGTGCTCTTAGGAGAAAAATGACACCCCATTGGTATGAGTTTAACTACCTCAGGGGGCGTTAGAAGTGCAAAATGACACCTACTACAACCTCAAATTTTTCTAACATTTTCTCAAACATTACTTGTCAGTACACAAATGGTTATAACAACTACAGAAGTGAAGAAAGGGTACACAAACCATACCATTTTGAAAAGAAGACACCCTGCCGCATCTAATGATGGGTGACTTGCCTTGTTACCCCAAGCCTGGAGTGCACAAATGCCTCCAGAAGGTGGCACTAATGAAAAAAAAGGCATTTTCTTACATTTCTGCCCCTTCAAATGTACTGAAATATGTGCAAACCATGGTATTTCCAACTGTATTCATTAGCTAGTGCTCTTAGGAGAAAAATGACACCCCATTGGTATGAGTTTAACTACCTCAGGGGGCGTTAGAAGTGCAAAATGACACCTACTACAACCTCAAATTTTTCTAACATTTTCTCAAACATTACTTGTCAGTACACAAATGGTTATAACAACTACAGAAGTGAAGAAAGGGTACACAAACCATACCATTTTGAAAAGAAGACACCCTGCCGCATCTAATGATGGGTGACTTGCCTTGTTACCCCAAGCCTGGAGTGCACAAATGCCTCCAGAAGGTGGCACTAATGAAAAAAAAAGGCATTTTCTTACATTTCTGCCCCTTCAAATGTACTGAAATATGTGCAAACCATGGTATTTCCAACTGTATTCATTAGCTAGTGCTCTTAGGAGAAAAATGACACCCCATTGGTATGAGTTTAACTACCTCAGGGGGCGTTAGAAGTGCAAAATGACACCTACTACAACCTCAAATTTTTCTAACATTTTCTCAAACATTACTTGTCTGTACACAAATGGTTATAACAACTACAGAAGTGAAGAAAGGGTACACAAACCATACCATTTTGAAAAGAAGACACCCTGCCGCATCTAATGATGGGTGACTTGCCTTGTTACCCCAAGCCTGGAGTGCACAAATGCCTCCAGAAGGTGGCACTAATGAAAAAAAAAGGCATTTTCTTACATTTCTGCCCCTTCAAATGTACTGAAATATGTGCAAACCATGGTATTTCCAACTGTATTCATTAGCTAGTGCTCTTAGGAGAAAAATGACACCCCATTGGTATGAGTTTAACTACCTCAGGGGGCGTTAGAAGTGCAAAATGACACCTACTACAACCTCAAATTTTTCTAACATTTTCTCAAACATTACTTGTCTGTACACAAATGGTTATAACAACTACAGAAGTGAAGAAAGGGTACACAAACCATACCATTTTGAAAAGAAGACACCCTGCCGCATCTAATGATGGGTGACTTGCCTTGTTACCCCAAGCCTGGAGTGCACAAATGCCTCCAGAAGGTGGCACTAATGAAAAAAAAAGGCATTTTCTTACATTTCTGCCCCTTCAAATGTACTGAAATATGTGCAAACCATGGTATTTCCAACTGTATTCATTAGCTAGTGCTCTTAGGAGAAAAATGACACCCCATTGGTATGAGTTTAACTACCTCAGGGGGCGTTAGAAGTGCAAAATGACACCTACTACAACCTCAAATTTTTCTAACATTTTCTCAAACATTACTTGTCTGTACCCAAATGGTTATAACAACTACAGAAGTGAAGAAAGGGTACACAAACCATACCATTTTGAAAAGAAGACACCCTGCCGCATCTATTGATGGGTGACTTGCTTTGTTACCCCAAGCCTGGAGAGCACAAATGCCTCCAGAAGGTGGCGCTAATGAAAAAAAAAGGCATTTTCTTACATTTCTGCCCCTTCAAATGTACTGAAATTTGTGCAAACCATGGCATTTCCAACTGTATTCATTAGCTAGTGCTCTTAGGAGAAAAATGACACCCCACTGGAATGAGTCGACCTACCTTAGGGGTGCCAGAAGCACATCACTACACCTACCTGTTTGCTTCTTCGAAAATGGCGGCTTGTACTAAAATGTCCATAACTGTTAGAGACATGAAGGAAAGGTATAAAAGGTATACCATTTTGGAAAGTAGACATTCTCCCGCATCAATTGAGGGGTCACTTGCC
The DNA here is from genome assembly GCA_037306005.1 of Rhinophrynus dorsalis. NCBI lineage: Eukaryota > Metazoa > Chordata > Amphibia > Anura > Rhinophrynidae > Rhinophrynus > Rhinophrynus dorsalis. The sequence goes on along the minus strand of CM074728.1, from coordinate 67,086,665 downwards.
TTTCTACCCCCTGGGCTGAAGTGCACAAATATTTCCAAAAGGTGGCGCTATGGGAATAAATACATGTTTTTTTACATTTCCACCACTTCAAAGATACTAAAATCTTTGAAAACCATAACATTTCCTGCTGTATTCAGTACCTGCTACCAACATGAGAAAAATGGTAGCCTATTTGTGTGGGTTAACATAGAATATGTGGGTGCTAGGAACACGTACGTAAACCTGACACTTTTGTTTTTGAAATTATCTGCTTGCACTAAAAAGGTTATAACCATAATAGATATGCAGAAAAGGTAGAGAAACAATGCCATTTTGGAAAGAAAACATCCTTCCGCATCTAATGAGGGGTCACGTGCCTTCTTACCCAAAGGCTGGTATGCACAAATGCTTCCAGGAGGTGGCGCTAGTGAAAAAAAAAGGCATTTTCTTACATTTCTGCCCCTTCAAATGTATGGAACTTTGTAAAAACCATGGAATTTTCAACTGCATTCATTAGCTAGTGCTCTTAGGAGTCAAACGACACCCCATTGATATGAGTTGACCTACCTTAGGGGGTGCTAGAAGTAGAAAACTACACCTACTACAACCTCTGATGTTTCTAACATTTTCTCAAATGTGACTTGCCTGTACAAAAATGGCTATAACACATTCAGAATTGAAGAAAAGGTAGATAAACCATACCATTTTGGAAAGAAAACAACCTGCCGCATCTAATGAGGGGTCACTTGCCTTCTTACCCCAATACTGGTGTGCATAAATGTTTCCAGAAGGAGGCGATATAGGAAAAAAATTGCATTTTTTTACATTTCTGCCCCTTCAAATGTATGGAGCGCTGTGAAAACCATGGAATTTTCAACTGCATTTGTTTGCTAGTGCTCTTAGGAGTCAAATGACACCCCATTGGTATGAGTTGAACTACCTTAGGGGGTGCTAGAAGTAGAAAACTACACCTACTACAACCTCTGATGTTTCTAACATTTTCTCAAACCTGACTTGCCTGTACGAAAATGACTATAACACCTTCAGAATTGAAGAAAAGGTAGATAAACCATACCATTTTGGAAAGAAGACAACCTGCCGCATCTAATGAGGGGTCACTTGCCTTTTTACCCCTAAGTTAGTTGGCACAACTATTTCCAGAATGTGGTGCTACAGGAAAAAATAAAATTTTGTTTTACACATCAGTCACTTCAAAGATACTAAAATGGTTCAATGGCGTGGGATTTCCTAGGAGGACTTCTTGCCAGCCTAAGAAAAATGGTACCCCACTGCTGTGGGTTGACATACCAATTTACGCTACAGGAGCGTAGCTACCAGTGAAACAGAAATGGTAAAGCAAACAGTGTATGCGTGATTTTATGGCTAACAGATGAAAGAAGCTAGGGCGTCAGCCGGTGTACGTGCGGACCTGTGACTACAAGTGTAACAAAGTATGTGGGAGGGTGAGGGATTAGGCAGTGTGTGTGGGTATGAGCAGAGGAGCAAGGATGGTGGGGCAGTGTTTGATAGTGTGTATGGGAGATCTGTGACTACCAGTGTTGATAAAAAGTCCTGTGTGTGCCACAGGAAGGGGGTCGGCATTGAACTCCCCTCCTAGTGGCACACACAGGGTTAATTTGTGTTTTTTTTTTTTTTTTTTTTTATTATATACCTCATTGAGGGGCATAAGGACCCCCTGATCCCTCCCCAATGAGGTCTTAGTAAAAAAAAATATATATATGTCCACAAACAGGGGACCCGGAGAGTGCCACAGGGGTCTCCAGCGCATTGCAAAGCAATGCATTGGATCCTTGTGGCACTCAGAGGGTTAATTTTTTTTTAATCATTACTTGGTAATCAGAGCTTGTTGGGGGGCCATCAGGACCAATCATGATGGCCCCCCAACAATCTCTGATAACGAAGTAATGAGAAATGCCCTGTGTGTGCGCCGCAGAAGGGGGGCTGCATTGGCCCCCCTTGAGGCACACACAGGGTTAATTTTTTTTCTTTACTTTTTTTATTATGGACCTCATTGGTGGGTATCAGGACCCCTTTGATTCCCCCCAATGAGGTCTTAAAAAAAAAAAAAAAAGGAATCAAAATAAATGTCCCTGTGAGTGCCAAAGGGCTCTCCAGCGCATTGCAAAGCAATGCATTGGACCCTTCTGGCACTCAGAGGGTTAATTTTTTTTTAATCATTACTTGGTAATCAGAGCTTGTTGGGGGGCCATCAGGACCAATCATGAAGGCCCCCCAACAATCTCTGATAACGAAGTAATGATAAATGCCCTGTGTGTGCGCCACAGAAGGTGGGCTGCATTGGCCCCCCTTGTGGCACACACAGGGTTAATTTTTTTTTCTTTACTTTTTTTTTTATTATGGACCTCATTGGTGGGTATCAGGACCCCTCTGATTCCCCCCAACGAGGTCTTAAAAAAAAAAAAAAAAAAGGAATCAAAATAAATGTCCCTGTGAGTGCCAAAGGGGTTTCCAGCGCATTGCAAAGCAATGCATTGGACCCTTCTGGCACTCAGAGGGTTAATTTTTTTTTTTATTATTACTTTGTAATCAGAGCTTGTTGGGGGGCCATCAGGACAAATCCTGATGGCCCCCCAACAATCTCTAGTAACAAAGTAATGATAGAAGCCCTGTGTGTGCCACAGGAGGGGGGGGTGCATTTGACCCCCCCCTGTGGCACACACAGGGTTAAAAAAATTTATTTATTTTTTTTTTAATAATAGACCTCATTGAGGGGCATCAGGATCCCCCCTGATCCCCCCAATGAGGTCTTTAAAAAAATAAAAAAAAAACCCCAAAGAAAAGACCCTGTGAGTGCTACAAGGGTCTCCAGCACATTGCAAAGCAATGTGCTGGGGACCACTGCGGCACTCACAGGGTTACTATTGGGTTTTTTTTTTTTATTATTTTTTTTTTTTAAGCTATTCAGACCTCGTGGGGGACATCAGGACCCCTCCTGGTGTCCCCTAAGTAATTGATCTCCCAGCCGATAGGCTGGGAGACCAATTTGGCGACTGCAGGAGAGCAGAAGCTCTCCTGCCTTTCACTCCTACCACCGGTAGGAGTGAATGGGACCGGGGAAACTTCCCCAACGTCATCAGTGACATGTCACTGATGACGTTGGGAGGCTTCCCCCGGTCCCGCCCACTCCTACCCGGAAGTTCGGGTAGGAGACAAGGAAGAGGAGAAGCTGCGCCTCAGCTGCGCTTCTCCTCTTCTTTTATTGATCTCCCAGCGCGATCGGCTGGGAGATCAATAACAGGGGGGACATGAGGAGTGATCCTCATGTCCCCCCACGATTGCCCACATTTTTTTTTTTAAAAATGCGGCCACTGCATGCCGGTTATACCGGCTCATGCAGTGACCGCATTTTAGTGGGTACATTGTACGAGCTTGGCACAGCGGGTACAGCTGTCCAAACTCGTACAATGTACCCACTTGGCACTCAAAGGGTTAAGTATCCAATCAGATGTCCCACAATAGTATAACAGTAAGAACAGGTAACAGTATTTTCTCTTTCTTTGGTGTAGGAATTAAACAGGAAAACAGCTTCAACTTGAGAAGATTCCGGAAATTGTATCTCGAAGAATCATGGTCTAGGAACTTCGTATGAGTAGGACAAGGACAAGGGAGGGTTAAAACTGGGAGGGATAATACTCGCCTCTGTGTCTTTATTAAAATCCTGATTTTCCGTCACTTAATTCGGAAAATCTACGAATTTTAAGACAATCCACGGAGGCTCTTATTATGCAAGTTTAAAGCTGTTGCATAATATTAGAAGATACATGTTCAATAGGTTTAAAATAAAAATCTTTAAAAGTGGATTCCCTGGACCAGTCTGCTGCTTTAAGGATATCCTGAAGACTACCTCTCAGTAAGTATCATTTGGAAGCCATAGCCCCACGAGAGGAATGTGCTCCAAACTGAGTAATATCAGTACCAGCGGATACCATGATCCAGCAAACCCACCTCGTAAGAGTAGCTGAGGAAACTGGTAAATAAGGTTTTACAAAGGAAATCAATAATTGTGCTTCATTAGATCTGAGATTAGAAGTAACAGTTTCATAAACTTTAAGACATGGTACAACACACAACTGGGGATTTTGTGGGAAACTGGGGTAAAAAATTTCCCTAGTAGAAGATTTGGTGCGTCTGGAAATCAGAAAGCATACCCCTTCAGGTTCGTAGAACCTGCTGGAAATATCCAAGGAGTGAACATCCGACACTCTACGAAATGATAGTAGACAAAGGAAGATAGTAAGTTTAGCAGACAGTTGTTTAAATAATTCTATATCAGGAGGCCAAGACTCTAACAATGAGAGAACCGAACTGACATCCCATAATTCGGAATATTTAGCCTTAGGAGGTCTAGATAACCTAATACCCTTCATTAATTTATGAACCATGGGGTGTTGACCTGAGGGGATACCGTCGATGTATATGTGAGATACTGAAATAGACGACCTATAACAATTAATGGCCCTGTAAGCTCGACCTTGTTGGAAACAAGTAGAAAGGAAATTCGGAATGGAATTCAAATGGAAAAAATGGGATCCAGATCCCGTTCCAGGCACCAACGTGACCAGATCTTCCAACATAAGGTATAACAGGCTCTGGTCCCTGGAGCCCAGGCTTCTGAAATGAGAGATCGAGCTGACTCCAAAAGTTCATTGATAATTTCTGCACTCCCGAAATTCGCCAGGCCAAAAGATGGAGCTGATTTTGACGTAGAAAGTTGTGAGGGTTTCCAACCAGATCCCGAAGCAGCATAGGAAATGGGGACAGATAACGTGGTATGTCAATGGACATCTCCAGAAGTAGAGGGAACCATGATTGTGTCGTCCAAAAAGGGGTGATCAGGCCTAAAGTGATTTGTTGTTTCCTGACCTGAAGAATTACCCTGGGTATCATGATGAAAGGGGGGAAGGTGTAGCCTCCTAGTGGAGGCCAAACTTGGAGAAAGGCATCCAGAGCTAGTGCTTCTGGGTCTGGTCTACAACTGAAGAAGTTGGGGACCTGGGCATTTAATCAGGATGCAAAAAGGTCTATGGTTATTGGTCCCCAAATTGAGTTAAAATGGGCGAATACAGTCTCGTGTAGCATCCAGTCGCTCGAATCTACAAGATGTCTCGAGTTCCAATCTGTTACCGTATTGGAAAGCCCTGGTAAGTATTCCGCTGTCACCGAAATATTCCTTTCTAGGCAAAAGTGCCAAAGTTCTTTCTCCAGAATAGCCAGGGTTTTGGATTTTGTGCCTCCTAAATGGTTTATGTATCTCACTGCTGATACAGTTTCCATCTTTTGGAGTATGCAGCAGTTTGACGTGTCTTTCGTAAAGCTCTTGATTGCGAAAGAGCCCGCTAAGAGTTCTAAACAATTGATATGCATACCCATTTCCCCGACGGACCATTTCCCTCCTGTGGTGAGATGACCACATCTCGCACCCCAGCCTAAATTGCTGGCATCTGATTCTATAACGATGTCTGGAGACATTCCAAATATAGCTCTCCCATTCCATGCCTCCATAGGATTTAGTCACCATAGTAGTTCCTCTCTCGCCTCTAGAGAAAGAGGGATAAGATCGGAATAACCAAAACCTTTGTGAAGATGGGATATCTTCAGTCTTTGAAGAGCTCGGTCATGAAGGGGGCTGGAAAGATCGCTTGGATTGAGGCAGATAGTAAGCCTACAATCCTCGCAATGACCCGTAATGAAATGACATCCTTTGTCAGAATGGATTTTATTTCTCTGCGAATATTTTTTCAAGTTTGGGAGAAGGAAGTAGAAGTGTGGATTCTAATGAATTTATCAAGAACCCCAGGAATTCAATGTTTTGGGTCAGAATTGTAATTGACTTTTTCCAATTTATGAGGAAACCGAGATCCGTCAGGGTTCGGATTATAAAACGAAGTTGGTTCACAAGAATTTGAGGGTCTTGGGACATGATCAGCATATAGTCTAAATAAATGATCATGCATATACCCCTGCTTCGCAGGTAAGAGACTATTGGCTTCATGATTTTTGTGAAGCACCAAGGGGCCGACGATAGGCCGAAGGGGAGGCAAGTGAATTGCCATAAGGTCTTTAGTAAGTTTTGAATTTAACGCCATCTCCTCTGGAGAGTCAGAGTGGATGGACACGTTATCTTCAACAAGGAACTGAGAAGGTATCTTATGTCCCTTTAAGGGTGTAGTAGGTGGTACCAACTTTTTGTAAGACATGTGTCAAAGATATATAATTATAACAAGTAGGATGAAAAATATTTAAGAATTAATTATAATAAAATTTTATAATATATATTGTACTAGATTGTCGCTGGAATTGAGCCCAGGACTGCTGTGTAAAGGGCCTGTGTCTTAACCACTATGCTATAGACACAGCTTATATGCATAATGATTTCTAAATAGAAAAGGCTCTGTTTTACAAATTTTTTACCACAGACTATAAAGTTAGCTAAGGGAACAGTAGGTGGCGTCCGACACTGATGCAGAAAACTGCAGAATGTGCTCTCCGTGGGAGAGAAGACCGCACATGCGCGGTAAAACCCGGAAGAGAGACGCAAAGTGTAACAGTAAGATGGCCACCGAGTCCAAGGAACAGAGAGGCGGCAGGAGGCAATGCAATGTCAGGGCACAATAGAACCCAACAACACACCAGAGTACAGGTTATAAAAGAAATGGAAAACGGAAGGCATTTACAGTGTGTAACTGGGAAACGTTCCACATGACACTCACTAAGATATATATATATAAGAATAACGTGTGGAACACAGTAAGGATAGAAAAAGGGAACATTTCGCAGGATAGGAGACAATATAAAATTATATGAGGCTTGAAAATATATGGAATAGATTAACATATAAGGAATAGCAAGATAAATCAAAGAAATAAAACAACTATTTGTTTGTATATTAAATGGTAATAAATATGAAAGTAATACACCATATGCATTTATATAACAAGTATTTTAACACTTATCATGGAGTACTTATCTGCTTGAGCAGCAAAGAAAGAGGAAATACTGTTACCTGTTCTTACTGTTATACTATTGTGGGACACCTGATTGGATACTTAAGTGTAGAGGGTGGGGCTTAGATACCTAGCACTTTACTTTGTTTTTTCTTCAAAGCATTCAAACTTTGCTGCTGAGTTAGTAAAGAAGGAGTTATTGCATAATAAGAGCCTCCGTGGATTGTTTTTAAATTACTAATCCCCATATTGTAGCTTTGTTCAAAAGAAACTTATGGTGTCATCTCTCAAACCCTTATGGTTTGAGAGATGATAGCGCTCAAAGTTCCCCCCTCCCTCCCCCTTCCCTGACTGAACGCTGACTGCAGGGATATCCGGTATTACTTGCATCAGGCGGCTCTGCAGCATTGCCGAGATTGCGTTTATAAAAAATAAATCTTTCACTTGCAAACCAAGCACACGTAGAAGACCGTTTCAGTGAAAGAATTCTTTTTTATAAATGCGATCTCGGCTCAGCTGCAGAGCCGCCTGATGCACATAAGACTTTCATACGACAGCTTCCCCTGCAGTCAGCATTCAGTAAGGGGAGGGAGGGTGGAACTTTGAACGCTATCATCTCTCAAACCATAAGGGTTTGAGAGATGACACTGGGGGCAATACATTTCTTTTTAACAAAGCTACAATATGAGGATTAGTAATTTGCAAGTATTACTATCCCTTTAACTTCAAATGTAGCTGTTGTATATTTGTTCAGTAGGTACCATCTTCAGTCATTCTGGATGACAATAGAGGCAGACATGACAGTTGCTAGCTGGACTAAAGGACTTAAAACTCTGTTCTCTGCACATAATTATTCTTAATAGACTCATGTATCCTGCCTGCTTCAGGCTGAAAAAACTGCAAGCAACTGTCATGTTTGCCTCCATGGGCATGTCATCCAGGACTGACTGAAGATGTTAGTTCCTGAACCAAAATACAATGGCAAAATATCATAGGGGCAGGACCAGATTTACATCCCAGGCTCCCCTAGGCAAGGCACACTAAGCACCATTAGCTCCACCCATGGTCATGCCCCCACTCCTCACATGACCACTCCCCCCTGTCACATACACTGTTTCCAGACACAGAAAAATATCCTTGGCCTATAACAATCAAGAACCAAAAAATCTTTAACCCCTTGATTGTTAGAGACATCTCCAACACATGGCTCTGCAATGCGTTGGAGATCTCTCTAGCATCCAAGGGCTTAAATAATAGCCTGCAAAAGGGTATAAAACTGGTACAGGGACATGAAATTGCTCTGGCCACACCCACCACATAGAATGTGGGTGTGGCCAGCACAACTGTGGTGCCCCTCAAAATTTGGAGCTCTAGGCAGTTGTTAGTCTACCTATTGGGAAATCCGGCCCTGCATAGGAGCCATTAGGATTTTCTGGTTTTAGGAAGTTAAATGAAGGTTATTGATAGGAGTTGCTAGTTCTCCTTTAAAGGGATAGTAATACTTAAATATTACTAATCCCCATATTGTAGCCATGTTAAAAAGAATTTAATTGTCCCCAGTGTCATCTCTCAAACCAGTCTTATTTTCATCGGGCAGCTCCACAGCAGAGCCGCGATCACTTTAGTAAAAAAGAATTGCAAGCACACATAGAAGACTGTTTCAGTGAAATAATGATTTTTTACTAATGAGATCTCGGCTCTGTTGCAGAGCCGCCTGATGCATGTAAGACCAGATATCCCTGCAGTCAGCTACAACGCTGACTTCAGGGAAGGGGGAGGGAGGGGGGAAATTTGTGGGCGATTATCTCTCAAACCATAAAGGTTTGAGAAATGACACTGGGGACATTTAACTTCTTTTTAACATGGCTACAATATGGGGGTTAGTAATATTTAAGTATTACTATCCCTTTAAATAACTACCCACAACCCTCTGACATGATAACAGAAGATGTAAGTTCCTGACTGCTGGTTGTGATCCTGCAAACATTACAGCGTTTGGTCTCCCCGTCATTCCATGGAACACGTCTAAGCTCAGGAACTCTAATTAATTCCGATGATGAGCTTTGCTACTAATCAGCACCACAGTTTGAGGACAATGACAGCCTCTCCACAAAGCAAGCGGGAGACATAACAAGCACAGATCCTCTTAATTAGATTTTAATTATTGCCAACTCTAAACCACTGCGTTCTGCCATCTGCATTGTGATAGGAATGGGGAAGGGTAGTTTATGTGTGTGTTTCTTTTGATTTAACATCCAGTGTAATAAACCTCTTTATCCCCTTTTCAGGGCTGTGATCATCCTAATGGAGGATGGCTGTGTTGATGGACATAGGACTGTAACGTGCATTTCAACACTCTGTGAGGTTGTTGTACTGAAACAAACCAACAATACTAAAAATTCTATTCTTCAGATTCCCATTGTTAACCCTTTGAGTGCCAGAGGGGTACGCAATGCATTGCAAAGCAGCAGTCAATGCTCCATATGCTGTATTTAACCCCTTTAAAGGGATAGTAATACTTCGTTTTATCTTTATTTTATTTTGTAGGCATTAAAAAAACATGAAGAATGATATAAGTCTTATCTCTCAAACCTTTATGGTTTAAGAGATATTCACAAGCAAAGTTTCCCCTCCCGCCCCTTTTTCCTAGTGTAAGCCATCTCTTCTCAGATGTGAATCTGGTTGTAAGACCAGACAGATAACAGAAGGGGACAATCTTCTTTGTATAAAAACAATGAAAGCCCCTCCCCCCTTGACAAGTTTTTCAGTTTTTTCCCTTATCTTAACTGAAGATTGTCCCTCTCTGCAGTCTACCTGGGCACCTCCCTTCTGATCTGGTTGAACAGGAGGGGGAAACTTTGCTTGTGAATATCTCTTAAACCATAAAGGTTTGAGAGATAAGACTTATATTGTTCTTCATGTTTTTTTAATGCCTACAAAATAAAATAAAGATAAAACGAAGTATTACTATCCCTTTAAGGACCTGTGACGTGCCAGGACCATTACCAGTTTTTATATCCTTAAGAACCGGTGATGGTCATGGCACGTCACATACTTTTTACTTGCAATACTCCTGCGGGAACGTTGCAAGTAAAAATGGGGTCTGAAATTGACCGCTCCAGGACCGGAGCGAGCGGCTCAGACCCCTGCTCGGCACCCCAGTACACACAACAGATCTCGTGTGCCAGCGTGTTGGCAGGGATCAAATTGGTCTTTAAGGGAAGGTAACTTCCCTGGACTGCTGGTCCTTAACCCCTTAAGGACCCATGACAGTCCTGGACCCTCATGGGTTGTTATACCCTTACGGACCCATGACGGTCCTGGACTGTCATGGGTTGTAATACCCTTAAGGACCTGAAGGTCCTGGACCGTCAAGGAATTCCAGTTCTGGCTGCACGCCGTTCGGAGAGTCTGGAATTGGATGTGACAAAAAAAAAAAAAATGGTCCGTGGTCCTTAAGTGACCACAACATGCGTGCGTGGCCAGTCCTTAAGGGGTTAAGGGGTTAATACTAGTGTATTTTTCTGCTGCAGTGATAGTGTTAAGTTGTATCACTGTCCAAGCTTTCACAGTCCAACAGAGAAGCAGGGATCTCATTGTCAGGGGTGAAGATAAAAAAAAATAATGAAAAATATAGAAGATTTAAATCTACAGATTATGAGCTTGAAGAATATGTACATTCAAAATAAATAGTTACCATCACTTTAACCTTTTCAGAAGGATAAGTAAAGAGTTAAGCCTTGATCAAATAGAATTCTATGGGGAGGACACATGAATCAAATGGCATACTGGCATACACAAGGCAGGGACCTATGTCTTGCATTAAGAGAGCAAAAATGAAGACCATGGGGGAGATTCACTAAGTGGTGATAAAGTGGAGAGGACTTCTCTAGTGATATCACTTCTCCAGTTCCTATGTTAGTCTATAGAGCCAATTCACTAAGATGAAGTTGAAGACATCTTAGTGCATAGGCTCCATAGACTAACATATTAGCTGGAGAAGTGATATCACTAGAGAATCATCTCCACTTTATCACCTCTTTATCACCACTTAGTGAATCTCCACGGTCCCCCAATGAGTTTGATGAACACTTGGGCAGCAGTGACAATGCCAAAGGGCAGGGCCTCCAACTGAAAGGGGTTTATTTGATCTGTCATATTCAAAGGCAGAACTAATACTGATACATCAGGTGGAAAAAAACAGGGGCTGACAACTTTAAGGCCTGATTAAATACTGAAATTAAAGAATATTTACTTTTAGCAGTATAATTCTATATAATAATTCGCTAAAACGTGTGTAATGACGCAGTCATGCGCAGTATAGACTGCTGCGCGTGCTGCAGTCATGCGAAGTAGAGACTGGCCGCGCCGTGGCTGATACAGAGCTGGATGCTTTGAAGGAGCATCCAGCTCTGTATCAGCCGCGGCATGGGCAGTCTCTACTGCATATGACTGCACCACGACCAGCTGGCAGTGGCACTGTGGCCCGTGTAACGGGCTTTTCAACTAGTTTGGTAATATTTTGTACTAGAGCTCTCAATCACTCTTTCTACCACTGCCCACACATAGCTATCCTCAATAATTTCCTCTAGTAAGGGTAGAGGGGTGCATTAACATATGTATCTTTTAAGTCTGTTTTTAGAATTCCCTCAAATGACTGGGTATATATCTTTTAAAAAATGATCCCTGCTGAAGATATTGCTTAGGAACTTTAGTTCTAAGTCTGACCTCTAGATCGGCTCTAGTTCGGGAACAAGGAAAATAACATGATACACTCCTCAACCTTTTGGATGTTCCATACCTCCTTCAGTTTATAGCTTTATAAATGTCCCACACTAAATCACTACCTCTCCCATAATGTACTCACCTGTACATGACATGTCTGGGTGTTCTATGATTGATCATCCATGCTACCATTTCCAGAATCTTCTTGGGTTCTTTTGAACTGATAATTTAGGCTGAAAGAACAAAATATAATTGGTTTATATACCATTCAGAGGCTTAATAATGGTTAGTTGCTAAGATTCCATTGCTCAGCATTGTTAGTAAACCACTACTTGTTAGTAGCAGTAGTTATTAGTTAGTAAACTAATACTTGTTCAAAATAAATACACTTCACAATGTACATTTATTTCTCAGTCCATACCCCTCTGGAACTCAAAGATTTAAAGTGTTGGATCTGTTTTAGAAATGCAGTTTAAATCATTGGAAACTTCCATTTGTCTACTATACTATATAGTTGGTTTGCTCCATAATTGATAAATACAGACCAACATCAAATATAATGGTAAATAATTGTATCACCCCTGAGGAAAATGGAATGTTAACCTCTTGAGTGCCAGGTGGGTGTCCATTGCATTGATTTCCAATATGCTGGGCCTAGCCTCCCGGAACTCAAAAGGGATATTGCTCAACAAGTAGGTGGAGGGTTTCTTACATGAATGTCCTATATAATAATTCGCTAGGATGTTTGTCAGAAGCCATCATGAGCAGTAGAAACTACCCGAACGCACAGAATGCTGGGAGCACAGAACGCGTGGAGGTGTAGGAATGCTGGGAGCACAGAATGTGTGGAGGTGTAGGAATGCTGGGAGCACAGAATGTGTGGAGGTGAAGGAATGCCGGGAGCACAGGATGCTGGGAGGTGTAGGAATGCTGGGAGTTCTGCGCTGGGAGCATTCTGTGCTTTGGGGCAGTCTCTACAGTGCATGACTGCGTCTGCGGCAGGACGCAGAGCAGCACCGGCCCCTTAACCCTTTGAGTGCCAGAGGGGTACGAAATGCATTGCAAAGCAATGCGTTGCGTACCCCTCTGGCACTCAAAGGGTTAACATCGCCCAGACCTTGGCCCCTGTACACTGGCTTTTACACTAGTATGTGATAAATTAGTGCCTGTATTCTTTTTCACACATGCACTGGCAACTTTATGCCTTACTCAGATAATAAAGGGTAGCAGATGGTCTGAATTTCAATGGGCTTCTGTGCGTATACTGCAGGAATCCTAGGACACTGGACCCTCTTCTCTTGCTCTCACATATAAATGAACTTGCTCGCGGATACTAATTGCAATATCATCACCAACTCGTCCCAAGGGATAATCCTTTAAACTGTGTGAAAGATTGCAAAGATAGCACTGGGCGTCATCCAGACAGCTGCACAAGAGATAAGAAGCTGGTACGCTATCTGCTGTCACATTCAGAAAGCAGGGAAAATGTAATACAAATGACATCTGCACAAAGGAGATAGAAGTTGAGTGATGACCAGATCTACATTTCAATGAACAACACTTGTGATAAACACACACAGTAGGTCTGCACTGGGTTCAGAGGCATTTTAATGCATTGTCATACCTGGATAAGGACCTCTAGTTTCAGGGGCCTCAACTTGTGTTTCTAAAGGTTCCTGATTTTCAAGAAGGAACAAATTCAATCCTATCATCAGAAAGAAGAGAGACTCTCCTGGGTACAAAGCATACCGATGTAGCTGCTTTTCCAACAAGCTTAAAACTCTGCCATGTTCTCTTCATTTGTCCTGCAGATCTCTTTGATCTGCAGAAATGGGCAATGTCAGCAATTCATTCAGAGGTTCTGGGAGATTTCTGTCCTCTCCATTGAAGCCCACTGGCAGAATTTTTTTTTTGCCTTCAATGGAGAGGATACTCATATTGTTTTTTCAATAAGGACAGAGCCAAAAGCTGGCATCACCCAGCCCTGCAAATTACCGAGGTCTGTAGGGAGAATGGAAAGAGAATGGCAGAGTTTTAAGCTATTCCCTGAACCTTTATTGCCCCTTCATGGGGCCTAAGGAAGGCAAAAACGGAACTAAAATAGATTCTTAATGTATTCTTATATTGGGAGGCCTTAATTCACACTTTTGCCAGGGGCCTCAAAGAACTCCCTCTCACTATAACCATCAAGAGGCTAAAACAACAAATACTGACCCCTTCTTGCCAAATTTCTCATGCTGAAAGAACCTAAGACCTCAGAAACATGTCAAACTGGCATATTTTTTGTCCTTGACATGAGAAGTAGCCAGAGTGTTTCTGGTGGGGTGGGAGAGGTCCCTGTTTTACTGGTTTCTGATCTTTGTAGTGGGAGATATATTTAAAGTAAGTGATCAAACCACTTTTACTATTGTTATATCTAATGGATGGTTATTAGCATCCCCATCTTTTCTTTGGTTTCTGCCTTTTCCAGGGCTCCCATTGACAGTGCAGAATTGTCTGTTAACCCTTTGAGTGACAGAAAGGTACCAAACACATTGCAACACAATGCATTGGATAACTTTCTGGCACTCAAAGGGTTAATGGTCTGAGATAAGATAACAGACCAATTGCAAGAGCAGTGGACACCAAGCACAATGAATTAACTACATCTTATCCTGAAAAACAAACAGAGCAAACAACATTTACTAATGCGATCTGAACAGGACAATTTACACATGTACTTAAAGGGATAGTAATACTTAAAATGTAAAAAAAAATATGTTGTAGGGTTTATCCCCCTGAGTAAAACAAGAGTACTCCCACCGCTGAAAGGTGTTTCATTCAAAAGTTATTAATTTTCAAAGTTTAATTTTTAGGTGCAATATCACAGTGGCCTGAAATTGTACAGTGGCGCTGTTGCTAACCATCTTATGGAGATTTATGGTCAACTGACCAGAGTTGTCCATAGGATGGTGTAGCAACAGCGCCACTGTACAATTTCAGGCCACTGTGATATTGCACCTAAAAAATTCAACTATGAAAATTAATAACTTTTGAATGAAACAGGTTTCAGCAGTGGGAGTACTCTTGTTTTACTCAGGGGCATAAACCCTACAACATATTTTTTTTTACATTTTAAGTATTACTATCCCTTTAAAAGCAAGTTTAGAATTATATTTTGGGGATGCAACATATGAATTATATTTAAAATATGAGCTGTAGGTATATGATATTTAAGGTTATATCAACCATTTAATTTCTTAGTATTCATGTTCCTTTAACATACAATTTTACTGCTTCACAAACAGATAAGCACTGTAACAGCTCTCCTTTTGAATTAGAAATCAGATATTACCTGAATTAACAATGTCTGATGCACCCTCACGTATTTGGGCATATTTGTCAGACAGATTAGGGGAAGAGATTGCAAAACATTCACTGGAAAAACATCAATAATGCACCCTGCTGCTTTCACTTGGGATCCCATGGGCAATAAGCACAACTCCCAGCTTGTCCATTTCTGCCTGGCAAGACGGCAGCAGCAACAGCAAATCACAGGCTCTCCGCTGAGCTCACAGTCACACAATGCTGAGTTAGGGGAGCAGCACGACTGTGGAGACTATCTTCTTTAACTCACTACAATATGAAGTTCTAATTGTGCCTCGCCTTCTTCTGTTTTAATCCTTTGAGTGCCAGAGAAGAATCCAACCCTCTGGCACTCAAAGGGTTTTAAAGGGAGACAAACACTTGGCTACTGTCCTATTATTAAATCCTGCTGATAAAGCCGGGATGCATTGTGAGCCCAGTCAGACCAACTGAGGGACAGAATGGGGTTTTCAAGAGAGTTTTCTAAACCCCTCCCCAAATGGCTGACAGGAGCCATTTTGGATACGTACAATATAACCCTGGGCTTCTTAACAAGTCAGCTCCCATATTTCACAGTTTTGAGGGCCAGCTCTTAAAAACACATTATTGAACTGGAACAAGTGCAGAGACATGAAACAAAACACATAGCTCGATTGGAAGATTTTAGTTATAAAGTGAGCCTATCCAAATTGGGTTTCTTTACATTAGAGAAGAGACATCTAGGGGAGTGATATGATTACAATTTCCAAATATAAACAAGGTCACTATAAAGAGCTCCCTTGTGAGCTCTGTACACAGAGACATCAGCAAAAAAAACAAAGGTTCAAAGATTAAGATTGTAGGAAATTCCCATTTTACTAAAACAAAGGTAGGGTTTTTTTTAAGCAAGAGCAGTAAGGGTGTGGCATTATTTGCTTCAGGAAGCTCTGATTGCAAACACTGTAGATGTTTTTCAGAACATATTGGATATCTTTCTAGCTCAGAACAACAGTGAGAATTATGATAGTTTAACTGTAGGTAGGATTATGATCTAGAAATATATATGATTGCCTTTTGGAGCCAGGAAGGATGTTTTCTTGTTTTTTTTATAAATACACTTGGGTTGAAATTGGAAACA
Organism: Rhinophrynus dorsalis; assembly: GCA_037306005.1. NCBI lineage: Eukaryota > Metazoa > Chordata > Amphibia > Anura > Rhinophrynidae > Rhinophrynus > Rhinophrynus dorsalis. Next base: position 67,070,513 of record CM074728.1, on the reverse strand, counting down.
GATTGAAGAGGGATTTTTTATTTGCTTTCCACTGCATCACTGAAGATGATATGGCAAGGAATAGACTTGATAGACATGTCTTTTTTGGCCTCATCAACTATGTCACTATGGGAGACGACTTAGCAAAACTAACATAAATATATTATAATGTAAAGCTCTTCGAACACTTGTAGTGCTATATAAACATATTCATTCATTCATAATTTTCATTCAAAGGGATAGTAATACTTCGTTTTATCTTTAGTTTATTTTGTAGGCATTAAAAAACATGAAGAACGATATAAGTCTTATCTCTCAAACCTTTATGGTTTGAGAAATATTCACAAGCAAAGTTTCCCCTCCCCGCCCCTTTTTCCTAGTGTAAGCCATCTCTTCTCAGATGTGGAATCCAGTCCATAGACCAGACAGATAACAGAAGGGGACAATCTTCATCCTATGAGAACAATGAAAGCACTGCCCCCCTTGACAGATTTTTCAGGTTTTTCCCCTTATCTTAATTGAAGATTGTCCCTCTCTGCAGTCTACCTTCTGATCTGGCTGAACAGTGTTACATTTGTAAAAGGGGCAGGAGGGGGATACTTTATCATTGAATTACTCTTGAACTACAACTCTGACAGAATTGAAATAACACTCTCCAAAGTTCAAATACTATGATGATTAATTAGAGCTGCTTTTATTATGAAACATTACTATCCCTTTAAGGGAGATCTGTCACTTAATTAACAATAACAGTGAACTATACTTTGAGGCTGCTGTATTAAGAACTAGTGGAAGTTTGGGACGAAATTAACCACAGGGGACAACAGAAAAAAATCCCCAAACCCCATCGATTTATATAGGGCTATTAACTCCTTGAATACTAGAGAGGTTTCCAATGCATTGCAAAGCAAGATATAGCTTCTCCCCAAGATATAGATGGTTTACTCTAGATTTACTAATCTTTTGCTTTCTGCATAAACCAAAAGAGTAAAGTATAAGTCAATATTAAATTAATTAAATATTAAAACACCATAATTTATGCTAATAATTGAAATGTATCTCAACAAGAAGCAGTATTATAACATGATTTCTCTGAAGTTGCAAGATGGATAGCAAAAAACACTGTTCTTACACACCGATAAAACGGTCACAATGGTATTTGGTACAAAGTACAAACCGCATAATACCCATCTATACATTGTAACAGAGTCTAATTGAAACTTGTCCCTGGTGGACTCCTACAAATATCTTGGTAAGTGGCTTGACCCCAATATAATTTTTGTTCTTCATATTGATAAATTAACATCCAAACTTTATCCCAAAATACGTGCTCTGTTCAGAAACAAATCCTATTTAAGTCCCCTGGTAAGAAAACATATTGTTCATCAGATGTTGCTGCCAGGTCTTCCTTCCCTCTAGATTTCTTCAGTTCACTCACTTCAGCTTCCAGATTTTATCCGTACCTTAAAACTCACAGGATTCTCCCTATGGTTAGTAAGTATTAACACTGATGTCAGTATAGTATACCGTACACTTTGAGGACAATCTGGACCCACTGGGGTATATTACATATGACATATATACCAATGCACAATAGTGCCAAACTTCCTTATGGAAAAAAAGTATTTTTATATACAGCAAATATATATATTAAACATTTGTAAAACTACACTTGTAAAAATATGTACATATAGCATAGTAACATAGAAATTTATGTTGAAAAAAGACTTGCGTCCATCTAGTTCAACCCCTTTCCTATTCCTGTTTACCATAGTTGATCCAAAAGAAGGCAAAAAAAACCCCTCAATACAGCAATTTCAAATTCTGCCTTGAATGGGGGAAAAAAATTCCTTCTTGATTCCAAATGGCAATCAGATTTCTCCTTGGATCAACAAGCACCAACTAAATATTAATCCCAATACTAGCGTACATAGCCCTCTATGTTCTGCTCTTTTAAATAAGTATCCAGGCCCTTTTTAAAGGTATCTAATGTATTCGATAGTGCCACCTCCACAGGCAGTGAATTCCATACCTTTATTGTCCTTACCGTAAAGAAACCCTTCCGCTGTTGTAGATGAAATCTCCTTTCCTCAAGTCTAAGCGGGTGGCCCCTTGTCCTTTGTACTGTTCTGTTAATGAACAGGTCTTTGGAGAGCCCTTTGTATGTGTCCTGAACATATTTATATAGTGTTATCATATCCCCTCTAAGATGCCTTTTCTATAGTGTGTACAATTTTAACTTTTCTAGCCTTTCTTCATAACTAAAACTTTCCATTCCCCTTACTAGTTCTGTAGGCCTCCTCTGTACTTTCTCTAGTTCCATAATGTCCTTTTTCAGAAAGGGAGCCCAGAATTGAACAGCATATTCTAGGTTGGGTCTTACCATGGACCTGTAAAGAGGCATAATAATTAGTGTTGAGCGAGCATGCTCGGCCGATGCTCGGATCGGCACGAGCATCGCTCTGCTCGGCACATGGCGGTACTCGTACGAGTACCGCATGTGCTCGCCCGCCATGTTCGTGTCTCCTCCCCGCACGTTTTGCGCCTGCTGCGCAGCCAATAAACGTGCAGGGAGGCTCTGACATCGGTGTAATGCCAGCAGCCATGTTGGCTGCTGGCATTACACTGATTGGCTGGCCAGAACCCGTGGTCAGGTGCTGTATAGCACCTGACCAGCGAGTTCGGCTCAGTCTGAGCCAGGGAGAGCTGAGGATAGGAAGGGAAAGGCAGTGTAGGGAGGAAAAAAACAAAAATTGTGAAAAAAAAAGAACCAAAAGTCCTTTTTAGGACTACTGTGTGTGGGGGCAGCAGGTTATTTGGTGTGGGGGGAAAAAAACAAAAAAAAAAAAAAAAAATATATATATTCTGTGTAGTGTGCAAAGTTGCAGATTAGAGCACATTCTGTTTAGTGTGCACAGTTGCAGATTAGAGCACATTCTGTTTAGTGTGCAAAGTTGCAGATTAGAGCACATTCTGTTTAGTGTGCAAAGTTGCAGATTAGAGCACATTCTGTTTAGTGTGCAAAGTTGCAGATTAGAGCACATTCTGTTAAGTCTTCAAACTAAAATATCAAAGTCACGTATTCCATTCAGTGTGCGTCGCCGCAGTTTAGCAGCACATTCTGAGTACTGTGCAGAGTTGCAGAATAGGAAGAAATACTGTTAAGTCTTCAAACTAAAATATCAAAGTCACATATTCCATTCAGTGTGCTTCGCCGCAGTTTAGCAGCACATTCTGTGTACTGTGCAGAGTTGCAGAATAGGAAGAAATACTGTTAAGTCTTCAAACTAAAATATCAAAGTCACATATTCCATTCAGTGTGCTTCGCCGCAGTGTAGCAGCACATTCTGTGTACTGTGCAGAGTTGCAGAATAGGAAGAAATACTGTTAAGTCTTCAAACTAAAATATCAAAGTCACATATTCCATTCAGTGTGCTTCGCCGCAGTGTAGCAGCACATTCTGTGTACTGTGCAGAGTTGCAGAATAGGAAGAAATACTGTTAAGTTTTTAAAACTAAAATTTAAAAGTCACATATTCCATTCAGTGTGCTTCGCCGCAGTGTAGCAGCACATTCTGAGTACTGTGCAGAGTTGCAGAATAGGAAGAAATACTGTTAAGTCTTCAAACTAAAATATCAAAGTCACATATTCCATTCAGTGTGCTTCGCCGCAGTTTAGCAGCACATTCTGTGTACTGTGCAGAGTTGCAGAATAGGAAGAAATACTGTTAAGTCTTCAAACTAAAATATCAAAGTCACATATTCCATTCAGTGTGCTTCGCCGCAGTGTAGCAGCACATTCTGTGTACTGTGCAGAGTTGCAGAATAGGAAGAAATACTGTTAAGTCTTCAAACTAAAATATCAAAGTCACATATTCCATTCAGTGTGCTTCGCCGCAGTGTAGCAGCACATTCTGTGTACTGTGCAGAGTTGCAGAATAGGAAGAAATACTGTTAAGTTTTTAAAACTAAAATTTAAAAGTCACATATTCCATTCAGTGTGCTTCGCCGCAGTGTAGCAGCACATTCTGTGTACTGTGCAGAGTTGCAGAATAGGAAGAAATACTGTTAAGTCTTCAAACTAAAATTTAAAAGTCACATATTCCATTCAGTGTGCTTCGCCGCAGTGTAGCAGCACATTCTGTGTACTGTGCACAGTTGCAGAATAGGAAGAAATACTGTTAAGTCTTCAAACTAAAATATCAAAGTCACATATTCCATTCAGTGTGCTTCGCCGCAGTTTAGCAGCACATTCTGTGTACTGTGCAGAGTTGCAGAATAGGAAGAAATACTGTTAAGTCTTCAAACTAAAATTTAAAAGTCACATATTCCATTCAGTGTGCTTCGCCGCAGTGTAGCAGCACATTCTGTGTACTGTGCACAGTTGCAGAATAGGAAGAAATACTGTTAAGTCTTCAAACTAAAATATCAAAGTCACATATTCCATTCAGTGTGCTTCGCCGCAGTTTAGCAGCACATTCTGTGTACTGTGCAGAGTTGCAGAATAGGAAGAAATACTGTTAAGTCTTCAAACTAAAATTTAAAAGTCACATATTCCATTCAGTGTGCTTCGCCGCAGTGTAGCAGCACATTCTGTGTACTGTGCACAGTTGCAGAATAGGAAGAAATACTGTTAAGTCTTCAAACTAAAATATCAAAGTCACATATTCCATTCAGTGTGTTTCAACGCCGTTTAACAGCCTATTCTGTGTACTCTGTACAGTTCCAGAATTATAAGAAATACTGTTAAGTTTTCAAACTCAAATATTAAAGTCACTTATTCCATTCAGTGTGTTTCAACGCCGTTTAACAGCCTATTCTGTGTACTCTGCAGAGTTGCAGAATAGTAAGAAATACTGTTAAGTTTTCAAACTCAAATATTAAAGTCACATATTCCATTCAGTGTGTTTCAACGCCGTTTAACAGCCTATTCTGTGTACTCTGCACAGTTGCAGAATAGGAAGAAATACTGTTAAGTTTTCAAACTCAAATATTAAAGTCACTTATTCCATTCAGTGTGTGTCACCGCAGTTTAGCAGCCTATTCTGTGTACTCTGCACAGTTGCAGAATAGGAAGAAATACTGTTAAGTTTTCAAACTCAAATATTAAAGTCACATATTCCATTCAGTGTCTTTCACCGCCGTTTAACAGCCTATTCTGTGTACTCTGTACAGTTCCAGAATTATAAGAAATACTGTTAAGTTTTCAAACTCAAATATTAAAGTCACATATTCCATTCAGTGTCTTTCACCGCCGTTTAACAGCCTATTCTGTGTACTCTGCAGAGTTGCAGAATAGTAAGAAATACTGTTAAGTTTTCAAACTCAAATATTAAAGTCACATATTCCATTCAGTGTGTTTCAACGCCGTTTAACAGCCTATTCTGTGTACTCTGCACAGTTGCAGAATAGGAAGAAATACTGTTAAGTTTTCAAACTCAAATATTAAAGTCACTTATTCCATTCAGTGTGTGTCACCGCAGTTTAGCAGCCTATTCTGTGTACTCTGCACAGTTGCAGAATAGGAAGAAATACTGTTAAGTTTTCAAACTCAAATATTAAAGTCACATATTCCATTCAGTGTCTTTCACCGCCGTTTAACAGCCTATTCTGTGTACTCTGTACAGTTCCAGAATTATAAGAAATACTGTTAAGTTTTCAAACTCAAATATTAAAGTCACATATTCCATTCAGTGTCTTTCACCGCCGTTTAACAGCCTATTCTGTGTACTCTGCAGAGTTGCAGAATAGTAAGAAATACTGTTAAGTTTTCAAACTCAAATATTAAAGTCACATATTCCATTCAGTGTGTTTCAACGCCGTTTAACAGCCTATTCTGTGTACTCTGCACAGTTGCAGAATAGGAAGAAATACTGTTAAGTTTTCAAACTCAAATATTAAAGTCACATATTCCATTCAGTGTGTGTCACCGCCGTTTAACAGCCTATTCTGTGTACTCTGCACAGTTGCAGAATAGGAAGAAATACTGTTAAGTTTTCAAACTCAAATATTAAAGTCACATATTCCATTCAGTGTCTTTCACCGCCGTTTAACAGCCTATTCTGTGTACTCTGTACAGTTCCAGAATTATAAGAAATACTGTTAAGTTTTCAAACTCAAATATTAAAGTCACATATTCCATTCAGTGTCTTTCACCGCCGTTTAACAGCCTATTCTGTGTACTCTGCAGAGTTGCAGAATAGTAAGAAATACTGTTAAGTTTTCAAACTCAAATATTAAAGTCACATATTCCATTCAGTGTGTTTCAACGCCGTTTAACAGCCTATTCTGTGTACTCTGCACAGTTGCAGAATAGGAAGAAATACTGTTAAGTTTTCAAACTCAAATATTAAAGTCACATATTCCATTCAGTGTCTTTCACCGCCGTTTAACAGCCTATTCTGTGTACTCTGTACAGTTCCAGAATTATAAGAAATACTGTTAAGTTTTCAAACTCAAATATTAAAGTCACATATTCCATTCAGTGTCTTTCACCGCCGTTTAACAGCCTATTCTGTGTACTCTGCAGAGTTGCAGAATAGTAAGAAATACTGTTAAGTTTTCAAACTCAAATATTAAAGTCACATATTCCATTCAGTGTGTTTCAACGCCGTTTAACAGCCTATTCTGTGTACTCTGCACAGTTGCAGAATAGGAAGAAATACTGTTAAGTTTTCAAACTCAAATATTAAAGTCACATATTCCATTCAGTGTCTTTCACCGCCGTTTAACAGCCTATTCTGTGTACTCTGCACAGTTGCAGAATAGGAAGAAATACTGTTAAGTTTTCAAACTCAAATATTAAAGTCACTTATTCCATTCAGTGTGTGTCACCGCAGTTTAGCAGCCTATTCTGTGTACTCTGCACAGTTGCAGAATAGGAAGAAATACTGTTAAGTTTTCAAACTCAAATATTAAAGTCACATATTCCATTCAGTGTGTTTCAACGTCGTTTAACAGCCTATTCTGTGTACTCTGCACAGTTGCAGAATAGGAAGAAATACTGTTAAGTTTTCAAACTCATATATATTAAAGTCATATATATCGTGTAAGATGAAGAAGGCGGGTAAAAAGGGACGGGGAAGTGGACGTGATCCTGAAAGTTCAGGGCGCGGGTCAGGACGCGGAGAAACTGTGCCTGGTGCCAGAGCACAAGAAAGAAAGACATCCACCATACCTAGCTTCATGTCTGATTTCACAGGGCGTCGCAGGACATCACTCTCGAGGTCCGACCAGTGCGAACAGGTGGTCGGTTGGATGACAGCTGATACTGCTTCCAGTCGGTTAAGCACCACCCTGTCTTCCACCAAGTCCACTCTCAGTAGCCAAGAGTCTGGTCAACATAATCCTCACTCTGATCATCCTTCCTCCCACCATACACGGTCTGGTCAAAGAAGTGATCCCACACTGGGATATAGTGATGAGCTCGTCTCATCACCAATCCTTCATTTGACCCTCTCTCCAAGCACGCTTGCAGAGGAACATGACATCTTGTGCCCTGATTCACAACCTCTAGAGGCTACCCAATCACAAGAAGATGACAGATGTGAACGGCATTTAAGGTCAAAGGAAGTAGTGGATGATGATGATGATGATGAGACACAGTTGCCATTAAATCAACCACTATTTCCGTCTCAAGACCTTGTTGAGGAGAATGTTATACAGTTGTCAATGACTGAGTATGTGGTGGGATCAAGACTTGAGGAGGATGATCAGAGTGAGGAAGTGGAGGAGGACTTGGTGGACGATGAGGTGACTGACCCCACCTGGGAAGGTGTAGAGCCGAGCGATGACAGCAGTCCTGAGGGTGAGCCATCTGCAGCACCGCAACAGGCTGGAAGAGGCAGTGGTGTGGCAACAGAAAGAAGGCGGACCGCACCAAACCGGCCCGCAAATGTTCCACGGAGCACCCCCTTGCGTAAATCTACCTTGCCAAAGGGTAGGTGTTCCGCGGTATGGCGTTTTTTTAAGGAAAGTGCGGACGACAAAAGAATTGTAGTTTGCAACCTGTGCCACACCAGAATGAGCCGAGGCATGAACACTAGAAACCTCACCACCACCAGCATGATCCGACACATGGCATCCAAGCACCGTAGTAAGTGGGAGGAACGCCTGGATCGCCCATCTGTGTCTGCAGGCCACACCACTGCCTCCTCTTCCCCTGTTTTCGGTGCCGGCCAATCGCCTGTCGAAGGCGCAGGCCCGCATACCTCCCGCCCTGCACCTGTAGCATCTGAAGCACCATCAGCGACCACATCCACTTCCCTGTCCCAGCACAGCGTCCAAATGTCGTTACCCCAGGCATTTGAGCGCAAGAGAAAGTACCCAGCCACCCACCCACAGGCCATAGCACTAACCTCACACCTTTCAAAATTACTGGCCATCGAAATGCTGCCATTTAGGCTTGTGGACACTGAGTCCTTCCGCAGCCTGATGGCAGCAGCTGTCCCTCGGTACGCGGTCCCCAGCCGCCACTACTTTTCCCGGTGTGCCATCCCCGCATTACACCACCATGTGTCCCGTAACATCACCCGTGCCCTGACCAACGCAGTTACTGGGAAGGTCCACTTAACGACTGACACATGGACAAGTGCTTGTGGCCAGGGACGCTACATTTCCCTGACGGCACACTGGGTGAATGTCGTGGAGGCTGGGAGCGACTCGGACCCTGGGATGGCACGGGTGCTACCCACGCCGAGGATTGCGGGCCCTACCTCCATCAGGGTTTCCACCAGCACCTATGTTATTGGCTCCTCCTCCTCCGTTTCCACCTCCGAATTCTCTACACGCACCGCCACTCCCCCATCAGCCAGTAGCTGGAAGCAGTGTAGCACTGCAGTGGGGAAGCGTCAACAGGCCGTGCTGAAGCTGATCTGCCTTGGGGACAAACAGCACACGGCCTCAGAGCTGTTGCAGGGGATTAGTCACCAGACCGAGCAGTGGCTCTCGCCACTCAACCTGCAACCAGGCATGGTTGTGTGTGATAATGGGCGTAACTTGGTGGCGGCTTTGGAGCTCGGCAAGCTCACACACGTACCATGCCTAGCGCATGTATTTAATTTAGTGGTGCAGCGATTTCTAAAAACCTACCCCAATGTGCATGATCTCTTGACCAAGGTGCGCCGCGTGTGTGCACATTTCCGTAAGTCATCTACAGCTTCGGCCGGCCTGTTGAAGCTGCAGCAGCGCTTACAATTGCCAGCTCACCGGCTGCTGTGTGACGTGAGCACGCGCTGGAACTCCACCTTCCACATGTTGGCCCGGCTTTGTGAGCAGCAGAGGGCAGTAGTGGAGTACCAGCTGTTACACGGTCGTCGCCTCTCCATTCAACTTCCTGTAATCAGAAGTGAGGAGTGGGAATGGATGTCAGACCTCTGCGAGGTTTTACGCAATTTTGAGGAATCGACACAGATGGTGAGCGGCGATAACGCTATTATCAGTGTAACCATCCCACTTCTGTGTCTACTGAAACGCTCGCTGCTCACAATTAAAACCGACGCTTTGCATGTGGAAGAGGTGGAAATGGGGGAGGAAGAGCTTACACAAGGTGATAGCCAGAGCACCCTCACTTCGTCTTCTCAGCGACAATTGGAGGAGGCGGAGGAGGAGGAGGAGGAGGAGGAGGAGGAGGAAGACACGGTTGCCTCCGCTACAGAGGGTAGCCATGGAACTTTAGTTCCATCTCTTCAGCGTGGGTGGGCAGAAGAGGAGGAAGAGGATGAGGATATTGAGAGTCAGCCTCCTGGTGAGGACAGCGAAATCTTGACTGTTGGTACTCTGGCACACATGGCTGACTTTATGTTAGGCTGCCTTTCCCGTGACCCACGCGTTGTACGCATTTTAGACAACACGGATTACTGGGTGTTCACCCTTCTGGACCCCCGCTACAAAGAGAATTTCTCATCTCTCATTCCTCCGGTGGAGAGGACAAGCAAAATGGTGCAATACCAGAAGGTTCTTGTTGAAAAATTGCTCCAAAATTTTCCATCTGACAACGCTGGCGGCAGAGTACGTGCTACCTTGGCCAACCGAGAAGGGGAGAAAAGGGGAGCACACAGCAGTTCCGACAAAGGCAGGGCAACACTCTCCAAGGCGTGGGACACCTTCATGACACCCCGCCAGCACCCTCACCCTGATGCGCAGCCTAGTGTCACAAGGAGGGAAAAGTTTTGGAAGATGGTGAAGGAGTACGTAGCAGACCGTGTCAGCGTCCTCAATGATCCCTCTGTGCCTTACAACTACTGGGTGTCCAAGCTGGACACGTGGTATGAACTGTCACTCTACGCCTTGGAGGTGCTGGCCTGCCCTGCCGCCAGCGTTCTGTCTGAGCGGGTATTTAGTGCTGCTGGTGGCATCATAACAGATAAGCGTATCCGCCTTTCCACCGACAATGCTGATAGGTTGACACTTATAAAAATGAACAAGGCCTGGATTTCCCCTGACTTCTCCACTCCACTGGAGGAAAGCCCCGGGGGAACATAAACTCACTTTATATATGTTATTTACAATGATGGGAATACTCTGTATTCCCATTCACCCCTTCCACCCAAAAAACGGGTATATGGTTGACTCTTAATCTTCTCATCCTCCTCCTCCTCTTCCATATGCCCTGTGCTATAATTTTTATATAGGGCCAGCTCACCAGCGGGCCCTGTGATATAATTTTTATATAGGGCCAGCTCACCAGCGGGCCCTGTTTGCCAATTTTTATATAGGTCAGCTCACCAGCGGGCCTTCTCATATAATGTTTTATAGCGTCAGCTCACTAGCGGGCCTTCGCATATAATGTTTAGGATGGTCAGCTCTGCAGCAGACCCTCACCCATAATGTTTTAGATGGTCAGCTCAGCGCACGTTTCCATCTTAATCATGGCCTCAGTTCTGAAAATCAAGGAAATTTTTGGGATAATTTGCCTCTGCGCACGTTTCCCTCTTAATCATGGCCTCACTTCAGAAAATCGATGAAATTTTTGGGAGAATTTGCAGATGATATACAAGTAAATATACAGCAAATACTGTTTGGTAACAATTTTTCGCCTAAAGTCGTTTTTATTTTCCTTTTTGTGTGTTTTACGGTCAGTCTGTAAAAATGGCGTACTACGGGCGAAAGATCGTTCCCAGCAGCGATGTTGGAGTCCAAGGTGCATCCAGACATCCTCCCTATGCTGTCCCTGAACCATTTCTGTAGTGTTTCCATCTTTTTCTGCCCTTTTCCTATGGACCAGGCACCCTCCCCTCATCAGAGCAGGGGGTGCCTGGTGTAATGCTCGAGTCCTCCCATTGACTTCAATGGGGCTCGGATGCTCGGCCGAGCACTCGAGCCTCAGGGGGTGCTCGGTCAGAGCACCCGAACATCCGAGCATTGGGGTGCTCGCTCATCACTAATAATAATATATTCCTCCATTGAGTCAATACCCCTTTTAATACATGCCAATATCTTATTGGCCTTTGCAGCTGGCACTGCATGCTACTGCTAAGTCTTTTGTCTACCATTACTCCCAAATCCTTTTCATTAGTAGATTTCCCCAGAGAAACATCATTTAAACTATATGTTGCATTTTTATTATTATACCCAAAATGCATAACTTTACACTTGTCTATATTGAATCTCATTTGCCATTTGCCAGCCCAGTTACTCAATTTGTCCAAATCCTCTTGTAATGAAGACACATCCAGTTCAGACTTTATTACCTTACTTAATTTTGTGTCATCGGGAAACATTGATACATGGCTCCCTATGCCCACTGGGAGGTCGTTAATAAAAAAATTAAAAAGAAGAGGACCCAGGACAGATCCCTGAGGTACTCCCCTTATCACATTTATCCAATTGGAGAACTTGCCATTTACTACCAATCTTTGCATTCTATCTTTCAGCCAATTTACAATCCACACACAAATATTTTCCCCTAAGCCTATTTCATTAAATTTGTACAGTAACCTCTTGTGTGGAACCGTATCAAATGCCTTGGCAAAGTCTAAATAGATCACATCAACCGCCTCGCCCACATCTATATTTTTAGTCACTTTTTCATAAAGTGCAATCAGCTTAGTTTGACAAGACCTGTCTTTCACAAAGCCATGCTGGCTGCTGCTAATGATATTCCTGTTCAAGCTGAATTCTTGAATATAGTCCCTTAGCAACCCTTCAAACAGCTTCCCTACCACAGATGTCAAGCTTACGGGTCTGTAATTTCCTGGATGTGATTTTGATCCCTTTTTAAATAAGGGCACCACATCTGCTTTACACCAATCTGTGGGCACCATACCTGAAATAAAAGAATCCCTGAAAATCAAAAATAACGGTCTGGCCAGGGCCTAGCTTAGCTCTTTAAGTACCCGTGGGTGTATACCATCCGACCCCGGGGCTTTGTCTACCTTAACACCATTCAATTGTTTTAACACTTTTTCTTGTGTTAGCCAATCCCATGCTTGCTGTGACTGTTCCGTAAAAGTAGTTTGCAGATTCTTGTCCATTGGGTCTTCCTTGGTAAAAACAGAAGAAAATAAATTATTTAAAATATCTGCTTTCTCTCTGTCCCCACTGACCTTCTCACCTGTTTCAGATAACAAGGTCCCAACATTATCAGACTTTAACTTTTTGCCATTAATTTATTTAAATATTTTTTTGGGGTTGCTCTTGTTCTCCTTAGCAATAATTTTTTAATTCTCCAGTCTAGCTAATTTAATTGCCTTTTTTACAGGTTTTGTTGGAATTTTGTATTCTGCAAATGCCTCTGCTGATCCCTCAGCTTTATAATGTTTAAATGCCGCTTTCTTGTTATTTATTTCATGAATTACTTTACTGGATAGCCACATTGGTTTTAATTTGCTTCTTTTGTATTTGTTTCCAACGGGGATAAATTTATATGTATATTTTTGCAATTTTGCATTCCACTTACCTTCTGTGTTTTTTCCTGAAAAAATTCTATCCCAGTCAACGAGACCAAGGGATGAATTAAACCTTCTAAAGTTGGCCTTTTTAAAATTCAGTGTTTTGGTGGAACCAATACCAAATTGCTTTTTTTAAATATTCTCAAACGATACCATGTTATGGTCATTATTCCCCAAGTGCTCCCTTACTTGGATGTTAGAGATAAGTTCTTCAATGTCCGTTATTACCAGATCCAGACACGCATTCCCTCTGGTTGAGGTCTGCACTAGTTGAGACAAAAAATTGTCATTCAACAAGTTCAGAAACTTACTGCTTTTAGCAGAATTAGTTGTTCCATTTTTCCAGTCTATTTCTGGATAATTAAAATCCCCCCATAATTATAGTTTTCCTATTTGAGAAGCCTTTTCTATTTGCATTAACAGCTATGATTCTTCAAGGTCACCAATGTTTGGTGGTTTATAACAAATACCCACTAATATTTCATGGGCAGTTTTACCCCTATTGACTATTTCAATCCACAGGGATTCCACATGTTCACTACGGTCATCACATATATCTTCCTGCAAATGAGGCAATAATGCTGGTTTGACATACAGACAGACCCCACCACCTCTTTTGTTTGACCTATCTTTTCTAAACAACATGTAGCCCTCCAAAGTGATTGACCAATCATGTGTGTCATCCCACCATGTTTCTGTTACGCCAATCAAGTCATAGTTTTCTATTTCAGCTACCAGCTCCAATTCCCCTATTTTACCACTTAAACTTCTGGCATTTGCAAGCATACAATTTGAGCCCCTGCTATGTTCTATTTGTGATTTAAATTTGATGTGATTTATAGGCTTCTCCCTATCATCTGTACTAACCCAGCCCCCAGATCCACCCACGTGGTTATTACTACATCGCCTTCCCTTTCTATACTATCTAGCCCAGTATTTATTGCCCCCCCCCCTTCCTAGTTTAAAATCTCCTCCAACTGTCTAGCCATCCCCTCCCCAAGCACCCTCTTGCATTCAGGTGCAATCCATCCCTACTATAGAGATTGTACCCCAAAGCAAAATCAGCCCAGTGCTCTAAAAACCCAAAGCCCTCCTTCTTACATCAAGACTTCAGACATGCATTGAATCTCCCGCTGTTTCTCTGGCGTAGCACATGGCACAGGTAGTATCTCTGAGAATACTACCTTGGAGGTCCAGTTCCTAATCCTACTCCCTAAATCCCTAAAATTACCTATAAAACAGTACAGATTAAAACTACTTAATATCCTATGCGTTACATAGCTATAGTTACTTCATCTGGGGTATAGACTGGACTGAAGAAATCTAGAGGGAAGAAAGATGAGGAGTGGGACAGAATGAGGAGATACCTGCACTGGAGGTTATCTGGTGGATATTTTCCATCTACGAGGCTGGTTTATGCCTCTGGGAAATGTGAGTAGAAACACAGCACAAGTATTTTTTTAACTGTGGTAGTTATCAAATTCAAGCAGTCTGCACTTAGATTGTGTGCGCCCTTTGTTTATGTTTTTGTTTTTACAGGTTGAATATAGTTCCAGTCATTGACTGTATACTAAATAGTGATGGAGTAAGAAAGTAAGAGAGGACTTAGCTGAAAAACAAGTGTAGTAATAGAATGGAAATGACTGATTTCACTGGCTATATGCAGTCACACACTAGTAATGACTGGGACATTTGGTAAGACAAGATCTGTTTCAATTGATTGAATACAAATATTGATCTGGGAAGGTCTTCCAGACATTAAGAGCTATGGGAAGAAAGCATGTGGAAATGTCCAAGCCATATGAGGGATTAGAGAGATGGGGCATTAATAAGTTGGGTTAATGAGGTGTCATTGGGGGAAAAAATATTAAAACTCATGCTTAAAGGACACTAATATTCTCCAAATATACACTCCCACTATTCTTTCTGGGCAGAAAATGCCAATGTCCAATATGAATCAATTCTGAATGGATTCATTCTCCAAAGATTATCTTTAAGAGGATGTAACATCTCCTAATAATAACCCCCATTTACTTTACTATGGCCAGAAAATCCCAATGGCCTGCATGAAATTCTCCTTACAGGTTTGTGCAAGAGATAACATTTTCAGTCACTGGATGTCTTGAGCATGGAGGCGGACATGACAGTTGTTGGCAGTTTTTTCAAACTGAAGTAGACAGAGTGCATTGAACCTACTTAACCTTTTAAAATTACCCAATTCACAAAGGGCTCAATGTGATAATTTTATCAGCACCAATAAAAGTTATGTCTTATTGGTCAGTAATGGCCATTAACTGTATGTACTGAACTGGTCTCTTTAGTGAGTAGGCTGAGATCACTTTACCCATGTAGGGCATTAATATAGTAATAATTGAACTCCCCATAGAGTCTCACTATTTTTCTTATTTTTGTATTAACCTTTTAAAGGACCAGAGGGGTGTGCATTGTGGTGCTTCACAATGAATTGTAACCCCCCTGGTCTTTAACCCCTTATCGCCCGAGGACATACATGTACGTCCCGAGCGGATATCCCAGGTGGACAGAGAACGTACATGTACGTCCCGGAAGTCATTTAATAAAATGAAGAAAAAAAGTTTGGCGGGCGTTAAGTGCCGGCCGCGTGCGCACTCGGCCGGTCACTAAGGGGTTAAAGGGTTAAGATTACCATATGAAGTTGACTGGATTTTGTGTCTTGTGTTTCTGTTAGCAACTGTCATGGCTGCCTCCATGGACATAACATTGAGGACTGATTAAAGATATATTTTTACACAAACACAGGAACAAAGGCAAAATTCATAAGGGCCATTAGGATTTTTTTGTACGGATATGTATTTATATATATATATATATATATATATGTGTGTGTGTGTAATATATATATATATTTTTATATATATATATATATATATATATATATATATATATATATATATATATGTATAAAAAATCTCAGACAGGCAGTACCCTCGGGTTAGGCTGGCCGCACACTCGGTCCACGGATGCACTTTGGATGCCCATGCTCTAGACAGAAGCAGAGCTGGATTAAGACTCCACAGGGTCCTAGACAGAGTACCAACTTACTCCTCCCCTAATTTGCTACACATGGTGTGGGAGAGGAAACAAACGCATTGTGTTGTGCACACACACTCACATAAAATGGCATACAGACTAGGTATAACAATTAAATGCATTGCTTTAACCCTTTAAGGACCCATGACGTGCCAGGACCATCATGAGTAAACTTGCGTTAAGGACCCATGACAGTCCTGCCACATCATGGAATTCAGGGGTCCCTGAATTCGTTTTGCTAAATAAAAAAAAAAAATTAAAAGAAAAAAAAAAAAGCTCAGTGGTCCTTAAAGGGGATCTCTCACCCCTAAAAAAGTTAGGCTTATTATATAGAGTATATATAGATAATGCTGAAAAAGTAATTGATTTAAAAAAAAAAAAAACGCTGTTTGGGTTAAAACGATAGCTTATTGAGTACCCTGCACCCTATTTCCGCATACACTCCCGTTGCCGCACATTGCCGCACTGCCCTTGCTCCCTTCCCACTACCCAGCCAGGCTTCTGTTTGCAAGCTGGAGTGATCGCATTGCAGAGATCAATATCTAGCCAATGAGATCACTCCAGCTTACAGACAGACAGCCTCTGTCATCGGAGGAGGCTGAGTAGTGGTAAGGGAGCAGGGGCAGTGCAGCAACAGACATGTATGCGGAAGTAGGGTGCAGGGCGCTCTATAAGCTATCGTTTTAAACCAAATAGCATTTTTTAAAATCAATAACGTTTTCAACATTATCTATATATACTCTACATAATAAGCTTAAGTTTTGTAGGGGGTGAGAGATCCCCTTTAACTGCTGGCCAATCAGTGTGCAGAGTGCAGCGAGGAACAAACCTCCAGGTTAAAGCCTTCTTCAAATAAATGCAGGACTAGGCCCAGATTAACATCTCAAGCTCTCCTAAGCACAGCACTATCTGGCGCCTATAGCCCTACCTTGCCCCCACCCATAACCACACCCTCTAATATTTAAAAAAATCCTCTTTTGGCACCAAACCCAATTTTAAATGTATTCTTTACTGTAATGGATAATTGTCTAGAAGTAGATGAAAATTCTATAGATAGGGATGAAATATACGTAGCTTGTTAAAACTTAACTTTTATTAGTTAATTTGAAACAACTTCTCTTATTTGTTCTCCTTGTTTGTGGTGTCAAAGGAGAATCTTATTAAAAGTGCTGCAACGACTGCAAGCCCACTGCAGTCATTGCATTTAAAACTCATTAGTTGAAAAGGGTTCTGATGTCACCAAAAATGCTTTTTTGTGCATAATTTTCTAAAGCTCGTTATAATAAGACAAAGTCTTGAATATATAATTAAGCGTATTATAAACCCAAAGAGAATGTTACTTTTTGTATACTTTGTTAAATCAATGCATGTAGACCACCCTTAGCTCCATGTGGGAACTAACATCAAGATATCCAAGTACAAGCTGGGTTGAGGTAACCAACTTGGTAACACAAATAGATCTTGAGTAAATATTTGATTCTTGTTTCAAGATCAAAAAGAGAAGGTACTTTTTCAGATGTAGTGAGAAAAGAAGAGCGAAGTGGTATAAAATGTAACTCCTAAATTTAACTGCCGCTATTGCCAGCTTCCTCAGGTGCTTCAGTGTTACCGCTCTTCTTTTCTCACTACATCTGAAAAAGTACCTGCTCCTTTTTGATCTCAGAAAAAGAGAATCAAATATTTATATAAACACTAATTGTCTCACTGAGTTGGTTCCCACAACACAACTTGTATTTGCATATCCTAAAGGTTAGTGCAACATGGAGCAAAGGATGGTGCACATGCATTGATTTAACAAAGTAGACTATATAGGGAAGTATGTGGACACCTGACCACCCCATCTATTATTAGTTTGTTGGACATCATACTCCAAAACTATGGGCATTAATATGGAGTCGCCCCTCCCCCCTTTGTGGCTATAACATCCTCCACTCTTCTGGGAAGGCTTTCCACAAGATTTTGGAGTGTGTATATAGGAATTTGTGCCCATTCAGCCAAAAAAAGAATTTTTGAAGTCAGACACTGACGTTGGACAGAGAGGCCTAGCTTGCAATTGGCATTCCAGTTCATCCCAAAGGTGTTCAGTGGGGCTAAGGTCAGGGCTTTGTGCAGGCCACTCAAGTTCCTACACACCAAAAACTCACCAAACCATGTCTTTATGAACCTTGGTTTGTGCACAGGGCATAGTCATGCTCGAACAGACACACTACTAAATCTTGTGGAAATCATTCTCAGAAGAATGGAGGATGTTATAGCCATATTAATGTCCATGGTTTAGAATGGGATATACAACAAACTCATATAGGTGTGATGGTCAGGTGTTCACATACATTTGGTCATTTAGTGTGCTCCTTTGATGCCACAAACAAGGAGAACAAATACCAAAGGTTACTTTTTCTAATGAACTAGTAGAAATTGTGTTTTAAAGGTCTTTGGGAAAGACTAGTCTGGTTTGAGACGTGATGTATGGGACAAGGTGGATCATTTTAATTAACACATTATGGGATTGTGAACTTGTGAGGCGGCATAACGGTAAGTTGGATGGGTGGGCTAGTTCGGGGGCTTGTGGGTGAGACAGGCCACTGTCAGGTGTCCCTAAAAATGTGACACCCTAGACAAGTGCCTAGTTTGGCTATTGGTAAATCTGTCCCTGTGCAGAACTCCAGAAAAGGCAGGACAAATAGCCCAGAGACACAATCACACACCTAGCAGCAGAACCATTATGCTTATAGGCTAACTCACAGAGATGGCAGCAGACCAGCAAATAGTAGTGGATGTAGAGGGCTCTGAGTCAAGGGCTGCATCATGGCTAGTGGATGGTCCACCCAACCCACAATGGTTTTAACTTGCTTTGCCATATTACGAAACGAAAAGAAAAAAGAAAATACATATGCCAGTCCAGCAACCAGAAGACCAAATGGTAACCCTTGGCCAGCCTGCCCCTCACCCACACACCTGGGTCCATGTCTCTGCAACATGGATCTTTGTAGCACCAGGACCCAGCAGCACAGAACTAGCCAGATTCTCAGAGTGGAGAGGCACCATCACAGTGCCTGTGGTCAGCAACATTAGACCACTGACATGGTCAGTGACTGGTGAGTGTCACTGTATTCAGGGCTGGATTTACATCTCAGGAGCCTGTTAGCACAGAAATCTGAAGCGCCCCCCCCCATTGGCCATCTCCACTGGACACCTCCACAATGCTCCAAATATCCACATTACCCCCCATATCCATATTGCCCTCACATTCCAACTTGCCCCCATCAGCTCCAACTTGCCCTCACATTACCCCCATCAGCTCCACATTGCCTCCATCAGCTCCAACTTGCCTCCATCAGCTCCAACTTGCCCTCACATTACCCCCATCAGCTCCAACTTGCACCCATCAGCTCCAACTTGCATGATCAGCTCCACACTGCCCCGTTTCCTACCTCCCTGGTGGTCCAGCGGCAGGAAAAGTCTGTGCCTGCTTCTGCACAGAACTGTAGCTCCCGTTGCTCCCGCACTGTCTTCTCTTTAGGAATGCAGAGCGCTGGGAGATGATGTCATCTCCCAGCGCTCTACATTACTAAAGAGCCACCGAGGGAACAACAGCAGGATCTCACCGGGCAGCAGGCAGGCAGTGGGTAGGGCGAATGAAATTATTAAAAAATTTAAATAAAAAAAATAATTGATTCCAATGACAGGCACCCCTCTGTGGGGTGCGCCTGTAGGCAGATGCCTACTCTGCCTAATTGTAAATCCGGCCCTGACTCTATTGCATTATCACCATTCAGAGCCTGTGAGAGGCACGGCCATGACTTACCAGCCACTGGGTGCCTGATATTGCCAAAGACCATAGGCAATTGCTTAGCTTTCCTGGTACTTAATATGACTCTAGATAAAAGCTTATAAAAGATCATGACAAACATAGACCCTTAGCAAAAATGTATCAGGGTGACTATGAGTCTTACAGTAAATGGAGACAATTCTGGGGCAAACTAACTGAACCCCAGGGGATGAATACATTTCTTTTTAATTTAAATGGGTCTTTTAGCCCCTTGAATGCTAGAGAAGTCTACAATGCATTGTGAAAATGTGTTGGAAACCTCTCAAACATTCAAGGGGTCAAAATACAACAGGAAAATCAAAGAATATTGCATATTAGAGCAGGAGAGGGAAATAGCACACTATGTACACACTGAACACATCCTTGTGACTGTTATAAACAGTTCATAGGTGAAGGTCATAGCAATTAAAAATGCCTCCGTAATCAACTGATTACAATTACACACTGTGCAGAAACAGGAAAATTAAAATAAGAGGTAATAAGGACAATTATTTATGTTAATTGTAATTAGACCATTGCCTAAACTAGATATCCATCTAATAGGTTGAAACAGAGTTGTTAAAGGGACAGTAATGTCCCATAAAAATATTTTTTTTGTTTTGTAGATTAAAGAAAAATAAATTATGTGCAGCAACGGTTTGAGAGATATTCGCCGCTAGAGTTCTCTCTCTCCTGATGTCAGCTGTAAAGCTGACAGCAGGAGATCCGTGTCGGCCAACACGAGGAGGCTCTTCAGCAGAGCCGCAATAGTGCAATTTAAAAAGAAATATTTCTTTGGAACGGTCTACAAAGTGTGCTTGCAAACCAAACACACTTTGTAGACTCTTCCAATGAAGTATTTATTTTAAAATCATGCTATTGCAGCTCTGCTGAAGAGCCGCCTGTCAGGGCTGGATTTACATCTCAGGAGCCTGTAGGCACAGAAATTTGAAGCGCCCCCCCCCTGTGGGCCACCTGCACTGGATACCTCCACAATGCTCCTAATCTCCACGTTGCCCCCCCATCATCTCCATATTGCCCTCACATTGCCCCCATCAGCTCCACATTGCCTTCACAATGCCCCCCATCAGCTCCACATTGCCCTCACAATGCCCGCCATCAGCTCCATATTGCCCTCACAATGCCACCCATCAGCTCCACACTGCCCTCACATTGCCCCCACCCCATCAGCTCCAACTTGCCCCCACCATCTCCACAATGCCCTCCATCAGCTCCAACTTGCCCCCCATCGGCTCCAACTTGCCCCCCATTGGCTCCAACTTGCCCCCCCATTAGCTCCACATTGCCCTCTATCAGCTCCAACTTGCCCCCCATTAGCTCCAAATTGCCCTCACATTGCCTCCCCCCGTTGTCCGTTTCCTACCTCCGTGGTAGGAGATCTGTATGTGCCAATTTTGGCACAGTCTTGCACCTGATGGAGCTCCCTCACGGTCTCCTATTCAGGAATGAAGAGCGCTGGGAGATGATGTCATCTCCCAGCGCTCTGCATTCCTAAAGAGGCGATGAGGGAGCTCCATCAGGTACAAGTCTGGGGGGCGGGCTAGTTTTTTTTTTTTTTTTTTTAAAGAATATTTAAAAAAAAAAAAAAATCCAAATGGCAGCCGCCCCTCGTTGGCGTGCGCCTGTAAGCAGGTGCCTACTTTGCCTAATGGCAAATCCGGCCCTGCCGCCTGCCAGTCCCCAGACCGGGAACTCCTGCTGTCAACTTACAGCTGACGTCAGGAGAAGGGAAGGGAGTGGGGAACTTTAGAACCAAATATCTCTCAAACTGTAAACATTTGAGAGATAGGATTTGCAGCACAGAATTTTTTTTTTAATTTACAAAATAAAAAACATTTTTATGGGACATTAGTGTCCCTTTAACCCTATGAATGCCAGAGGTATCACACATATTCAATTTTACCTTTATATCATGCACTCCAGCGTTTCCCAAATGAAACCTCATTCACTCACAGCTGCCAGATAACAGCTAAAACACACATTCTCTGTGTATACTGATCTGATAAAGGCCAGACACACAGCAGCCATGTTCACAGAAGTGGTCACAGACTTAATAATGAGATTTCTTTACATTGCAGGATATTCTTGTGTCCTATAAATGTATTCACATTACAGTGTTTGTGATCACTCCTGTGCCTGAGTTAGTTAGTTAGGATCAAAATGTATTGACCAATATAATATTACTCACAAGCAATATGTCAAACAGAGAATATTTGCAAGTGCGCTTAGGAAGTCGGTACTCCAGTCAGTTGTGGTGAAGATACTGTAATATATTCACGCCAATGTCTTTGTACTTGTCTCAGGCTATTAGTGGACAACTCAGCTGGAAGCGTCCTATCCTGCTCTAACCAAGATGGCTGCCTCCTCCTGGAATCCAAGATCTCACCTTTAGGTACTCTTATAAAGGTGTCAACTTGTAAGAGTACCTAAAGGTATTAAGAAAGTATAAATATACTAATACAGTTCCTGTACCACACCTTACAGGATACCAGCTCCCTAAGCGCACTTAAAAATATTTTCTGTTTGCCATTTTGTCTGTGAGTAATATTCTATTGGTCAATAGAATTTTTAGGCCAGTTAGCCTATGAATGCTTTTTAATTTTTTTCTCTCTTTTAGGGATCGTTGATGTCATAAATAGAGGATAAATAACTGTTTTGTATATATCGTGTTTGTCTTTAGCACATCAATTAGTGCCCTGTATATTTTGCTCTCTTTTCCACAACTTTTGTGCCATTTATTTTTAAATAGAGGAATGACAGTCAGTGGTTGCTGTTGGTCCAGAGGTACTTACAAAGGTGTTGTGTTCCCATTTCCAACAGAAGGTACCTGGGTATGGGAACAAGACTTCTCTACTGAGTATCATTACTCAAGACAATAACATTCCCAAGACTGTTCTCTCCATATGAGGAAGGAAAATTCTTCCTGGTTCATGGAATAGAGATGGAGAGATAGAGTTGTAGATGCTACAAAACATGAGTCAACTGTAAAATGTATTTAGGGGAAAAGTTCCCTAATATAAGGAGAAAAAGAGAGCAAGCATTAATTCCAGACTGCCCACAGAACAAACAGTACATAGTAGTGGTGAAATATGAGCAGCAGGGGGAGCACTTAGTAATAATCAAGTCAGGATAGAATAAGGAAACAGAGTGTAAGCCCCACTGTAACAAAATTGGACATACTGATTGAACCTTTGCCAGATCCAGGGGAAGGTGGTAAAATATTGAAGCAATTTCCAGTTCAGCCCCGAGCAGGTAAATAAAATCCTTTCTGACCTCCTGAGGCAAAGAATTCCACATCCTTACTGCCCTTTATGTAAAAAAAAGTCCTGCCTTTGTTTTAATTGAAATCATCCCCTTTTTGTGGTCTAATGGACAACCACTTGTTTACTACTCAACTCTTTGAGATTGTTTGGGCTTGATTCAAAATTGCCAAAACTTGACTTGTGGCTTATCGTTCGTTGCAGCTTTTTGTTCGCACAATGCTATGCCTTAAAATTACTGACGTTAGTTTGGTTTTACTACCGGAGGTTATAGAATCAAGTCCTTAGTGAGTTCTTTGTATAAACCCTGAATATTTATGTAAATAGTAATAATGTCTTCTTCTAATGTAAACAAAACCAATCTGGCTAGTTTTATAACTAAAATCTTCCGTGTACACGGGCCACAGTGCCAGGCAGCACCGGCCGAGGTGCAGTCATGCACAGTAGAGACTACCCGCTCCGCTGCTGATAACGGAGAGGGGTGCTCTGAATTCAGACCGTAGTCCGGAGCGCACTGCTCCGTTATCAGCCGTGGCACAGGCAGTCTGTACTGCGCATGACTGCAGCGTGCGCAGCCGTCTGTACTGAGCATGACAGCTTCTGACAAACATCCTAGCAAATTATTATATAGGATATCTCTGTACTTTTTCCAGTTCAATAATATTTTTTTTTTTAAGGGACCACCATCACCTAAAAACAACTTTGGTGATTTGTTTTAACCCTTTGAGTGCCAGAGAGGTATCCAATGCATTGGGGAATCCAACCTCTCTGGCACTCAGAGTTAAATATCTGTCAATATCACCTGTATGTTTTAACACCATTTTTTTTAGCTAGAAATATTTTAGTAGTTATTTACATTTGTAGATTATGCTAATTAAGGCAGGCCATGCAAGCACGTCCTTCTTAGCCTTATAGTACCTCCCTCGCTTACTGACATTTAACCTTTTCAATGCTAGGGAAGGTGGGCTATGCATTACTGAGCTATGTCAGTGAGTGTGGGGGTAATGTAGGGTTAAAACAGATAGAGTCTGCATGACATATCTTATCCTATATAATAATTCGCTAAGATCAGAGTCCTCTCTGTGCACCTTCGTGGGACCAAGGCAGTCCCAGAAAGGTGAGCAGAGAGGACTCTGGTCTGAATTTGGAGCGCCCAGCTCCGTATCAGCTGCGGCACGGGCAGTCTGTACTGCGCATGACTGCAGCGGTGGCACTGTGGCCCGTGTAAACTGACTTTTTAGCTAGTTTAGGATACTCTACAAATCCAACTAACTAAAAAATAGTTTTCAAATAACAGAAAAGGCTAATACAACAAAGCTGATTTTGCCATTTTTGTTTCAAAATTACCAGTTATTTTTTGGTGACAGTGTTCCTTTAAGATCTGGTTCCCGAAAAACACGTCCTACAGACTGACCTACTAAGCAGTAGGTATGTGCAACAAAGGGCTGGTTTTCAGCTTAGGTGCTCCTAGGCAATGATTTGACACCTCTGACTCCACCCATGACCACACCCCCACTCATGTGACATTCACTGTTGCTTGGTATACTAAGTATCCTTAACCCAAAACATTTAAAAGCAAAAGAAAACAACTTTATTTAGAGTTTTACAGTAAAGACATTATGAGTACATCATTATAGTATACAAGGCTTCACACTGCCATGTACATTAAAGAGATATTATTTTGTTTATTGAATCATCCAGGTACAGGTATTTCTGAAAGTGTCTTTGGAAGGTGATATTCTGTATATTCTGCTAAGGGGGCATAGGAAAAAATGATAGTGACCAAAGAACTGACAATGTGATCATCATGTAATTATTGTGTTCATATGGAACATTCTAAGGGGGAAAGCTCTACAAGAAGTATGAGCAGTATGATCTAATTTGTGTTACTGAAACCTGGTTAGATGATACACATGCCTGGGCAGTCAATCTAAAGGGCTATTCACTTTTTAGGAGGGATATGGATAATAAAAGGGGAGGGATGATATGTCTCAATGTAAAAATGCCCTAAAATGCCCTAAAACCTGGTATAAAGATATTAATGAAGGGTTCATTGAAAATACATACTGGGGGAATACATAATAAAAATATGTTAATGGGCATTTGCTATAAACCACCTAATATTGGGGAGGCTGATGTCCAACTGTTACTGCAAAAGGCTTCTCAATCATAATGGGAGATTTCAACTACTCCAAGATTGACTGGAGAAATGTGATTTCCAGCACAATAATGGAAATACTTTTTTAAGTATGATTAATGACAATTTCATGTCCCAACTCATAGAGGAGACAACTAGAAAAAAATCGCTTGCTGGACCTTGTGCTCTCAAACAATTCTGACATG
This sequence comes from Rhinophrynus dorsalis, assembly GCA_037306005.1. Lineage (NCBI taxonomy): Eukaryota > Metazoa > Chordata > Amphibia > Anura > Rhinophrynidae > Rhinophrynus > Rhinophrynus dorsalis. The sequence goes on along the minus strand of CM074728.1, from coordinate 67,045,144 downwards.
ATAAACAATATTCAGGGCAGGGAACATTTAGGCAGCAGTGACCACAATATAGTATTCTTTGACATTTGTTATGACAAACCCATTAACAAGGGTTTAACCAAAGATTCAACTTTTAAAAAGACTATTTTACAATGCTAAAAGCCATATTAAAGGACATTGAATGGAACAATCTTCAAAGATAAAAAAATGCACAAGAAAGATAGAATTTGTTTTAAATGCTTTTAGATAAATTTACATGTGAGTATATACCATTGGGGAATAAATACAAGAAGAACAAATTAAGACCAATATGGCTTGATAAAGAGGTTTGCAGGGAAATGAGAAATATAAATAAGTTAGAAGGATCTGATGCATCATTTACAAAACTACAAAGAATGTAATGAAATCTGCAAACAAGCAATTAGGCTAGCTAAATTTTAAAATAAGAAAAGGATTGTGAAAAAGAGCAAGAAAAACCCTAAACAATTCTACAAGTATATAAATAACAAAAAGTTTAAGGTTGCATATTTGTCCTCGTAAGACTGAGGAATTAAGTGATTAGTGTGGATAGGGTGATAGGTGACACCTTAAACACATTTTATTCTGCTGTATATATAAAGGAAGCAACAATGGCAGGCTTTGGACACACAGAGAGAATCTGAGAATTTACTCCATCATGTACATGGCTTACTGATGACAAAGTTCAAAATAGACTGGAAAAGGTTATGGTGAATGAAACACCTGGACCTGATGGCATACACTCAATGGCACATATAGATCTTAGTTCAGTAATAGCAAGACCTGTGCACTTAATATTTATTGGTTCACTTTCAGCAAGCAGTGCCCTGTGACCCGGAGGAAAGCTGATGCAGTACCATTATTCAGAAAAGGGGGAGAGATCTATACCTGCGAGCTTGACTTCTGTTGTAGGTAAGATATTAGAAGGGTTATCTGAATATATTTAGGACTATGTGATGGCCAGCAACATTATTAGTAGGAGCCAGCCTGGTTTTATGAAGAATAGATCATGTCAAACTAATTTACTTGCAATGTATGAAAGGGTAAGTAGTAATATGGACAAGGGGATTGTTACTGACGTAGTATACTTGGATTTTGCAATAGCCTTTGATACAGTGCCTCACAACAATTTACTGCATAAATTAAAAGGCATTGGTCTGGGGGTGATATCTGTAGGGCAATGGCTAAATGATAGATAGCAGAGAGTTGTTGTAAATAGAACCTTTTCAAGTTGGGCTAAAGTTGTAAGTGGGGTACCACAGGGTTCAGTTTTGGGCGTAACAGTTTTGAACTTGTTTATTAATAATCTAAAAGTGGATATTGAAAGCAATACCTCAATCTTTTCTGATGACTCTAAACAGCGTAAGGAAATACATACAGAGGTAAGGTTGTGCATTTGGGCTGTGGAAACAAACATGCTACATACATCCTAAATGGGAAACTACTTGGGAAATCCTCAGAGAAAGATTTAGGTGTACTGAGCGTAGACTTTACATCAATGTGTATTGTCACTTAGCTGCTGCAAGAGCAAATAGGGTACTATCCTATATAAAAGGGGGTATAGATTCATGACATGGAAATATAATTCTACCTCTATATAAATTATCGTTAAGGCCTCATCTAGAATTTGGAGTAAAGTTTTAGGAACCAGTTCTTAAAAAAAATTATCAAATGGGAAAAATTGGAGAGAGATAACAACAAAACTTATTAAAGGATTGAAGTATGTGAGTTAAAAAGAGAGACTAGCCAAACTGTGCTGATTTAAGGGGGATATGATTACCATTTTCAAATATTTTTTAGGTCAATACAATTAACTCTCTAAGGAATTATTTACTCAAAGAGCGAAACAAACAATAAGAAGTCATCAAAGACTAGATGAAAGGAGATTTCTACTAAAAAAAAGGCAAAACTTTTTATAGTAAGGGCTGTAAAGTTATGGAATTCTTTGCCTCGGGATGCTACACTTGCAGATACTGAAATTGCTTTCAAAAAGTAATGGCTTTATTTCTAGCTCAGAACAGTATTGAGAACTACAAATCACAATTCAGATATGATGTTGATCAAGGGAAACACCTGACCACTATTTGGAGTCAGGAAGGTATTTATTTTACCCCCTTGGGGCTTAATTGGAAATGGCTTAAATGTTTTTTGTTTTTTTTATTTGCCTTTCTCTGCATCAACAGGGGTGACATGGCATGGGCTGGACTTGATGGATTGATTGTCTTTTCTCAGCCTCAACAACTCTGTTACTTAGTGCTAGGGCTGGATAAAAGCAGGTATGTTTGTAATGAGAGAGGTTTTGTGAGAATGTAGAGCAAAGGGATATGAATGTATTAGTGATATTGCATCTAATTAGGGATGGCAAGGGGTGCATGGGAGCATAAGAGGATCAGAGACTATGTACAGTGCACATACATGGGCTTTATTTGTGAAACCAGTGATGGACCATTTTGCAGCAAACTACCTGTACCACAAGGGATGAAAGAAAATGTGCAGTCATTTCACTGGGGCCTTCAACAGTTTTAGTACTAGATAAGTCTCTATTATGAGGGAACAAAGCATCTCATGGCATTAGGAGTACCTTTGTTTTATTCAACAGATAAAGTACTACAATAATAAAGGTTTACTGCTCCTTCAGGCTCTTGGGTACCAGATGTACCTCTAGTGCATTAAAGAACAAATGTCACCAGGATCGTGCCCCATCAGCTGATCTGTTTCCTTGGAAGCAGACTTGGCAATTAAGTCAGGGCTGCATTGTGAGACCTGGTACACCAACAGGAGATCAGACCTATGAGAAGAGACTGAACTGAGAGTCTCCAAGTATAGTCTCTTGTTCTGCGCATCTCAGTCTCTATAGACCCCCTGTTTAGGACTTGAAAGCCATAGACAGAAGGTCTATGGAGAATGCACATGCAACCTGCAAAGTTTCTGGCTGAAAGCAAGACTTCTGGCTCATGGTCCAGCCAAGGGGATTAGTTTTCTGATCCCTGCATGGCTGATAGGAGCCATTATGTGATGCACAGTGCAACCCTTGTCTTTTTTTCTTTTACAAAAACTGATCCTATAGAATAGGGGAGCTGAAACCTGTCCTCAGGCTTTCTCTATAGTGCAGGTTTTCAGGATTGCCTCACATGACCACAGGTGACTCAACCAGTGGATCAATCATTTTGAAGGGTCTGTGTTAATGATCTTCATTTGTGTTTCATGGAGGAGATCCTGAAAACATGCACTGTTAAGGGAACATGGGGACAGGCTTTAGTGCCCCTGTTGTAGGAGGTCCCCTAGAATCAGGCTCAGTAAATTGGACTTGCCACCTAAGACAAGCTTAGCTTGTCTTACAAAGAGTTAAAATCTGCCTATGTTGTACTGGCCATAAATAATTTTTGAGAAATTAACCTTTATGTATTAGTGTCACAGTGAGGAACCTTATGCTAATTCCATGCACAATATGTTCCAGGCTAAATGTACTGTGTTATGCCTAGATTAAAGGGATAGTAATGTTTCACAAAAACAGTAGCAACAATTAATCTTCATAGTATTTGGACCATGGAGAGTCTTATTTCAATACTGTCAGAGATGTAGTTCAAGAGTAATTGAATGATAAAATATCCTCCTCCCGCCCCTTTTACTGATGTAATACTGCTCACCTCAGATGTGGAATCTGGTCTCTTGACTGGACAGCTCACAGCAAGGGACAATCTTCTTATTGTGAGCATAAGGAAAACTCTGCCCCCTTGATAGGTTTTTCCTTATGCTCACTGAAGATTGTCCCTCTCTGTGATCCATCCATGACAGTCTTGCTGCTCTGAGGTGAGCAGTATTACATCAGTAAAAGGGACGGGAGAGGGATACTTTATCATTCAATTACTCTTGAACTACAACTCTGACAGTATTGAAATAACACTCTCCATGACCCAAATACTTTGAAGATTAATTGGAGCGGCTTTATTGTGAAACATTACTATCCCTTTAAGTCCTAGCTCAGTATGTGATTATCTTGGACCAGCACAGAAATGAATTAGCATAACATGCCACATTGTGCCACCAACAAATAAAAGTTAATTTCTCAAAAATGCTTTATATAACAAACAAATGGTAAGTACAAAGTACTCTTTAAAATTGAGAAAATTTATGTTACAATGACATGTTCACTTTAAAGCTATTGTTTGTCCTGGACATAAAGATTGCAGTCCAACTAAGAAAAATGGATCAATTCCAGAGCAAACCAAGTAACACAGGGACCACATGAAAAAGTCCACAAATTCCTATTGCTTTAAAGGGATAGTAATACTTAAAATGTAAAAAAAAAGTGTTGTAGGGTTTATCCCCCTGAGTAAAACAAGAGTACTCCCACTGCTGAGAGGTGTTTTATTCAAAAGTTATTAATTTTCAAAGTTGAATGTTTTAGGTGCAATATCACAGTGGCCTGAAATTGTACAGTGGCGCTGTTGCTACACCATCCTATGGAGATTTATGGTCCCGGGACCAGAGCTGTCCATAGGATGGTGTAGCAACAGCGCCACTGTACAATTTCAGGCCACTGTGATACTGCACCTAAAAAAATCAACTTTGAAAATTAATAACTTTTGAATGAAACACCTCTCAGCAGTGGGAGTACATTTGTTTTACTCAGGGGGATAAACCCTACAACATATTTTTTTTACATTTTAAGTATTACTATCCTTTAAATGGGACTTTTAACCACTGGAACGCTAAAGAGGTATCCAATGCATTATGAAGCCCCATTAAAAGCCACATTTAAAGAAATGGGAATTTGTATTAGTTCCTTGTGGGGCATTTGGTTTGCACCAGAACTGTACCACTTTCTTAGTACAGCAGCTTCACTGTTGATCTAAAGTTACCGCATTGTTTGTAGCACATACTTTAATTTTTCAAACTATGAAAATGAATTAACTACCCACAAACTTCCTCAGAGGATCTTTGGATTCTTGGGGTTTTGGAATTAGAAAACAGAAGCAAAACAAGTTCAGTTCCATGTGAAAAAGAAAAACTAAAAAGGATTGACGCTTGAAGAAAATCAAAGCATTGGGAGGGGGAGTGCAGATGTGTCATTAATGAAAATGAAGACAGTGTTTGTTTAGTCATGGAAGCCAGTTAACAGTTTATTGCTTTTTGTTTCCCCTGCTGCTCGGCACATCGAAATTCCTGTAAAGCTGAAAGGACATCTGGAAGAATTCGGCCAATTAATGGAATTCATGCTGGAGCTACTCTGAAAGGCAGATTACATAAAATCAAACCTGCTGTACCGATGATGCGCCCTAATCACACATGTAACATTCATTAGATGTTGCTGCGGAAGAGACTAGATGCCTCTAATGAAAGTTCAGGGACAGAGCATCCAGCAGGTATGTGTTCAGATATATGTGATTAACTTGAATACCAACATAAACACTGCCAAATACTTATTACAAATATGTTTACTAGAAGAGATTTAACCCTCTGTAACATCTCCCACAGCCATCTCTCGTACAACCTGCAGCAGAGCTCAAATGTTATAAGGGGGCCCCATCACCTAAAAAATTTGATGATTTGAAAGAGCTTTCAAACACACCTATATGTTGCATTAGCCATTGACAGATTAGACATAGTAAAGATATAGTGCTACACGCCACTGCTAATTTCACCCACAACAGACAATGCACTTGTCAAATCAGTAGACTCCCCTCCAGCAGCAGGGTGAATCAACCACAAGAGTCCTCCAACACCAATGAGCAAGCTGAATCCAAAATACAGATCGGAGACACACCCGATTGGTAGGTATTATGCATGTGAGGAAAACAGCAATCAAATGAAAAACTTTTCCATTTATTTAATAATCTTAAAATGAACACATTTCAGACATGGGTGAAGCGGCAAACAGATACGTAAGGTTGGTTATTGAACCGTCTGACGCGTTTCGTGTGAAATGCGCCCGCTGTATCAATAATCATCAGTAACCACCCCGATCTGCATTTTGGATTCAGCTTGCTCATTGATAGATTAGACTAATTAAACTGACAGTAATGTTGAACTGTCTGACTGACAGAAAGGTATCTGATGCATTGCCCTGAAATGCGTTGGATACCTCTTTGGCTCTCAGAAGGTTAATAAGGAAACTATAATACAGGGGTTATCCTGAAGAGTAAAACATACCTACGTTCAGACATGCTTTATTTAAAAGTGATTGCAGTTAAAAAAAAAAAAATGTTTTTTGGTGCAGTACCTCAATGACCTGACATTTTATAGCGGTGCTGTTGGGACAGCAGTCTATGGACAACCAAGGCTTGATTACAATAAACCTATATATGTCGGGTCTTTAATAATACAGAGCACTGGGAGATGACATCATCTCCCCGCACTCTGCATTACTGAAGATTAGACCGCGAGGGAGCTCCAGCAGTTACAGGTCTATGCAGAAGGAGGAGGCACAGACCTTTCCTGCCGCTGGACCACCAGGGAAGAGGTAGAAAATGGATACGGGGTGGGGGGCAATGTGCAATATGGAGCTGATGGGGCAAGTTAGAACTGATGGGATCAATATGGAGCTGATGGGGGCAATTTGAGGGCAATATGGAGCTGATGGGGCAATGTGAAGATGGTGGGGGCAATATTGGGTTGATGGGGGGCAATGTGAGGGCAACATGCTATATGTAGATGATGGGCAATATGGAGCTGATGGGGGCAATGCAGAGATGATGGGGCAATATTGGGTTGATGGGGGCAATGCGAGGACAATAAGGTATATGGAGATGATGTGGGCAATGTGGAGATGATGGGGGAAATATGGAGATGATGTGGGGCAATGTGGAGATTAGGTGCATTGTGGAGGTGTCCAGTGGAGATGGCCAATGGGGGGGGCGCTTCACATTTCTGTGCCTACAGGCTCCTGAGATGTAAATCCGGACCTGTCTAACAGTGCGATATTGTTTTTAGTATTATACTGCAGTAACTGATCTCTCACCAGTAGGAGTGTCCTTGTTTTACCCTGCAATATATAGCTTCCCTATATCAAGTGTTACTTTACCTTTAAGGCACACCATGCATTTCCTCCTTTATCTTTACATTTCCTGACCCTTAACCTTTGCAGTGCTAGATGAAGTGGTCAATGCGTGGCTAAGCAGTGTCAGTGAATGAAGGAGGTAATGTAGGGCTAAGACAGGAAGTATCTTCATGGTATGATTTAAGTAACATAGTTTATATATCTAAAGAATTAAAAAAAGCAGTTAAAACATGCAACATATAAGTGATTTTGAAAGCTTTTCATAAACAAAGTTGGTTTTAGATGATAGAGTCCCTTAAAGACAAACTCAACAGGCTGAACAATTAAACAATGATAACAAATGTTAAAATGTTAGTAATGTCTAAAAAAACTTTTTTGCATTTAGAAGAGCTTAAAAAGCAGATCTACATGCAAAAAAACATATCTCTCAAACCGCTATGGTTTAAGAGATACGGGCATTTAAAGTTTGATTTCTCCTACTGACAGCTGTAAAGCTGTCAGCAGGAGATTCATGTCGCTTGAGAAGTGCCAAGATCTCCTTACTTACACGGAATCCCTTCATTGGAATGGTCTAAAACGTGTGCCTGAACACTAGGCACACGTTTTAGACCATTCCAATGAAGGGATCGAGATCCTGGCACTTCTCAAGCGCCTCAGTGTCGACCGACACGGATCTCCTGCTGACAGCTTTACAGCTGTCAGTAGGAGAAATCAAATTTTAAATGCCTGTATCTCTTAAACCATAGCGGTTTGAGAGATACGTTTTTTTGCATTTAGATCAGCTTTTTAAGCTCTTCTAAATGCAAAAAACTTTTTTTAGACATTACTAACACTTTAATAGCTGATGAGACTGAAAATAAAAATTTTAAAAAAATTACGCTTTTTCCTGGCTTCAAAATGGCAGATTCAAATTCCTAGGATTCCGCATTTTTTACCCGCTTTGAAATGAAGGTCATTATGCTGTCATACACAACTGCTTAAAGGGATAGTAGTGTTTAATTTTAACTTTGTTTAAAGGAGCAGTAAACTTTTTTTTATGCAAACACATATTTTATAGAGCATTTCCTGCTGAATAAAACAAGGTCACTCCCATCACTGTCAGATGTTTTATTCAAAATGTATAACAGTTCAAATAATCAGGAAGTGAATTTACTGTGTTTACTTCCTGATAGTTCTAACTGACAGGAAGTGACATGCAGTTTCTATCACATTCTATGGAGAACTGTATGTCTCTGACTTTTCTGACTTTCCTCTCCATTAGAATCTAACAGGAAATCTAATTAGAATTTGACCACTAGAGGGCACTGCTAATGTAAAAAAACATGGTTTTAAACTGTAATAACTCTGGAAATATAAATCTCTCGGCAGTGGGAGTACCCTTATTTTACTCAATAGGAAAATCCCTACAATATATATTTTTTCATAAAAAAAGTTTACTGCTTCTTTAATATTGTAGGTATTAAAAAAAGAATTAAACTGAAATAAGTCCGGTTTCTCAAACATTTATGGTTTGAGAGATATAACCGACTAAACTTCCCCCTTCCAGGCCGTTTCAAAGAAGTCAGCTCTCTAGCTGACAGCATCAGATTGCCATCATTTGACCGGACGGCGGCTCTTCAGCAGAGCCTAAATAGCGCACTCTAGAAATAAAAACTTCATTTGAATGGTCTACAAAGTGTGCTTGCAAACCAGGCACACTTTGTAGATTGTTCCAATTAAGTACTTATTTCTAGATCGTGCTATTTCAGCTCTGCTGAAGAGCCGCCGGCCTGTCCTGGGACCAGAATCTGCTGCTGTTAGCTAGAAGGCAGACTTCTCTGAACCAGCCTGGAGGGGCAAAGTTTAGTCGGTTATATCTCTCAAACCATAAAGGTTTGAGAGACCGGACTTATATCAATTTAATTCTTTTTTTAATACCTACAATATTAAACAACGTTAAAATTAAACATTACTATCCCTTTAATAATCATATTTTAATATGGCAGAAAGCATTGGATAAGTATTTAGATAACAATAAAGAGAATTATGATCGCATATGATCAAGTCAGTGCTCCCTCCCACATTTGCAATGTGCTGGAGACCTCTCTAGCATTCAAAGGGTTACAATCCCCATTTAAAATCAGTGGGAATTTTTAGTTCTCCCCTGTAGTGCAAATGATGGATTCCTCCACTATTCTTTTGAACATACAACCCTAAGAAACCTTTTTTGTTTTTCTCATTAAAGGGATAGTAAACTTTTATTTTGACTTTACATATCTGACATGTGCATACTATGTTAAGTCAAATTACCAATACTTTTTTTATCATCTTCACCTTTATATTTATATTTTTTATTTACATTTGTATATATCTCTGACAGTAAGCTCCCCGAATCTCTCTTTCCAGAGAGTTTTCTGGTCAGTCAACCAACAAAGCAGGACTGTGATAAACTGTAACACTATACCTGCAGCACTGAGTGCTCTGTATGCCAGGAGGGCAATGTGAGGTCCACCAGCTGCTGTCCGACTGAAACTGTCACTGCAATCACTGCAGTGATTGTCTGCCCGCTGTCAACCGCTGCTATATGCAATCTTTTCTTTTTTTTTTCTTTAAACAATTTATTGCTATACATTGTTTCACAGCCCTTGACAGAAAGCTCTCTGAAAAGAGATACAGAGAGCTCTTAGGGACATAAAAAGTACAGGCAATTGGACTTTATATATTATGCACTTGAAGAATATGTCAAATAAAAATCATGGGTTATTATCTGTTTAAGACATTCTAAAGAAAGTACAGACTGTTGGGATAAATGTTTTGAAGTCTAATTGAGTCTGTCAGCTTTAATAGAAGCCCTACAAAGCATACGATCAGAGCAGCTGTATGCAGATACGGGCCATGCAGCTGAACAAAAGCCGATACTCTGTACAGCCTGTCCCCAAACAAAGATCAAGATGAAATTATGTCATTCTGGTCAAACCCCCTACAGAGGGCTCCAATCCATTGCTTTGCAACACAGCATATAATGGCATAGGCACAGGGTGACTTTTGTGTTTGGCAGTAGACTGGTATGGTAGAGTCAAAGTGATAACTTTTTTTTGCGTAATTGAATTGAATAGTGCGCACGCTTTTAAGACCACTTAGGTTTCTTTGTCATGTATGACAAAGGTATGAAATATGTTGCACAACCCTCTGATCATTAAAAGGTTAAAATTACCAAGTGCCTTGAACAGAGATTGCTTCCAGTTGTTCTGCTAGCAACCGTCATGTCCAACTCCATACAACTGACATCCAGGGCTGGACTCAGAATTAAATAAAGGGGCTGAAGTCTAGTCCTATGTCCTCCATGAAACCTACTGGTCTCAAGCATCACAAAACATCAACCATTGCAATTACTCTCAGCAACATCTAGCCGCATGACACAATAAAATTGGTCTGATTACCCATGCTTCTTGTAACTCCTCACCAACGTAAAGGGATAATAATACTTAAAATGTAAAAAAAAATATGTTGTAGGGTTTATCCCCCGAGTAAAACAAGGGTACTAACCACTGCTGAAATGATATTTAAAAGTTATTACAGCTCAAAGTTGAATTATTTAGGTGCAATATCATAGTGGCCTGAAATTCTACAGTGGCGCTGTTGTTACACAGCGCCACTGGACAGCTCTGGTCCATTTAGGAATTATATTTTGTATGGCATTTCCTGCTGTTTACAACAAATGTATTATCACTGCAGAGAGATGCTTCATTCAGATGCTATTACAGATAAAACAAGTATTGGTTAGGTACAGAATTTCTATGGTATGACATTTTAGGTAGAGCTGTTGCTATGACAGACTGTTATAATGTCATCCCCAGAGGGAAATAGCAGCAGCACCACCAACCACGGATACACTGCAAAAGTTTGAGCTGTACTAACTTTTGCAGGAAGCATTTCCTATAAGTAGGAGTACCATTGTTTGACTCTTTTATAAAATCCCTAAAAAAAGAGACCATGTCCATACTAACCAATACAATGCGTTGCACACCCCACTGGCACTCAAAGGGTTAAACAGGCCGATGTATTTGGAAAAGCTGGAGCAAACCAACTATACCAACAAATACAATTCCCCCAAATTCCCATAGATTTAACCTCTTCATTGCTAAGGTATTTCTCCCCCCCGTGACATAATGCTGTCACTGCACCACTCTGTCAAGCTGTGGGTTAACAATCAAATGAGTATAATTTTTCTGTAACAAAAACTCACAGGCAGAGCCTTTTCTTTCAAAAATGACCATTGATGATGATAATTTTTTAATTGAAATTCCTATTGGAACTCCAAAGGCAACACAATATTTCTTAAACTCTCAAGAGTAAAATCCGTGAAAAGGGTAGACTTGCCAATTATCCATGTACAATACCCCAATCATGATCTGATGCAGGAGGACTGAGATATGGGCTCTAATACAGCCCACCCCCTCCTGCTCCTAACTATATAATTTAGATTCACTTATACCCAACATGTGGGTATTCATATCAGTGGTCACATGTTCACTGGTATGAATACCCACATGTTGGATATTATTGAAAAGGAGAGACTCTCCCTCTTCCAGTGATACCGGTTTTGTTTAGCAAGGACTGGAAAGCACCCCACTGCCTCCATATATTTCCTGGTGATCTAGTGGAAAGTATCTGCCCTGTGATGTCATTACACAACAGAATGGTGACATCACCAAGGTGCAAAGAGTCCTCCAACAGAGAACAAGATATTGGTATGAAGTACTCACCATCAGGTAAGTCCTACAGCTGTTTTCCTCAAGTTCTGCTCCCACCCTGAGGATGGCTGGGACACATTCTTTACTTTTAACCCCATGAATGCTACATATGTCTCCAATGCATTGGGGATTATTATTTGATCTGGTTTGCTTCAGACTTGCTATAGTTCTTCTTAGTGCATATGTTTCAATATGGACTCTACTTCCAGTCACAACAATGGAATCATCACACATGTTTCTAATGCATTGAGCTACTTTGTGATAACCCTATGAGTACCAGAGAGGTATCTATACATCTGCCTGGTGCTTAAAGGGTTTTAAATCCTGTAAAAAATTAAACTAGGGTATATTATCAAATATTCTTTACTACTTATGTATTTTAATCAATGGTGGCATTTTTATTTATTTTGCCGATCATACCTCTTCACTCAGAGATATATCAGCAAGGTTTTGTTCGGTCTAACAATGGAGGGATTAACACAGTAATTACTATCTAGTCTCTAACAATCAATATGGATGCCTCAATGGTTCTGGAAGTTCTGCTGCCAAGTCCCCAGCAGGAGGCGGCTTCTAGCAGAGCATTCGTTTTCCTGGGTGCATCCCCTGTAGCAGTGTGCACTTTGCACTTTGTGCTTTTCTGTACTTGATTGATACTTATTGTCCCCTTGTTGGTTTCTAATATATTCCAAACCCACAGCACTGAATAATGCAGACCATGACTCTTCCTTAATTGGAGGGGTCTACACCATGTCACAGTACCCTGCCATCTGCCTACTGGTCAATGCTGATCTACTGATTCACTGTGTCACTACTTTCTGACTGATTTGTTGGGATGCCCCCTAGGCACATATTAAATTGAGGTGTTGGGTTGCTGCCTTGCCTCATATTAGCAGTGGATATTGTCATGCCTTTTTGCTACATAATAGATAGAGGTGTTGGGAATCCTCCTTGATGTATATTAACGTGAATGTGAGAGTGTTCTGTTGCCACATATTATCTTGGGTGTGGGGATCCCTCATTGTTGCATATTAGCTTGCGTGTGGGAATACCTCCTTTCTATGTATCAGCTTGAATGGCAGGAAGTTCCCTTGTTACAGTAATGCTTAATATTGAAAAAAAAATAAATATAAATGACATGGTTAATCCTGCTGAGTAACATAAGATCATTCCCACTGCTGAGATATGTCTTATTCAAAAGCTACACTAACTCAAACTTGAGTTTTTGAGGCTTCAGTATTTCCATGGCATGACATTTTACAGTGGCGCTGTTGCTGCAGAAGACTTTGGAGGGTTATTGTCACCAACAAGACCCGCCCATAGACTGCTGTAACAACAGTACCACTTACACATTTCCAGCCATGGAAGTGCTGCAATGAAAAGATGCAAGATTGAGCTGCAATAACTTCTGAAAAGAACATTTCTTAACATTGGTAATGCCCATATTTTGCTGGGAGGTGCCTTGTTCCAAAGGTATTTTAGTCCAAACTCTATGTGATTATATATATATCTATATACATAAAGCGCTAGCCTGCAAAGCTCCCTGTGTGCGTACCGCACATGCGCAGTAGAGACTGCCACAACGATGCAGTCATGCGCAATAGAGACTGGCTGAACGCCCTGATCCAGAGCGGGGCGCGCCAAACGGCTCACCTCCTGTCTGTGCTCCAGGCTCTGGGGCAGCTGCCAAAGCCGCTGGGTGGCACTTTAGCCCATGTATACAGGCTTTCATACAGGCTTTCATACTAGTATATATATAAATAAGGTAGTTCAAAGTGGGATGGAGGGGATAAAAAACTACTTTAGCAGCCAAGAATACAGTTGGTGAAGGTGCTATTTGTTGCCCAGACAGTTATCCTATTCAGGTCTATAGGAGAGGTGAACCAGTGGCTACGGTTCTCTTTAGTGTGTGATAGTTATAGTTCCGTCACTTCTTGACAGTTTGAACTGTTATAACTTTTGAATAAAATATCTACCAGCAATGGGGATAGTTTAACTCATCAGGGAAAACCCTACAATATATGTTTCTTTTTCTTCAAATGGGGCTTTTAACCTCTTGAATTGTTGATGCGTATCCAATGCACTGCAAAGCAAACTGCCACATCATGCAATGTAACAACTGTGAGACTTGGAAATCTTGTTATTTAAGATACCAAAGTTTCCCTTGAAGCCACCATAGATGGCAAGTGTCAAGCTCCCAAATCAAAGTCTTGCTCCTAGGGGAATGGCAGCATGGCAAGCAATATCGGATGTGTAAAGACGAAGTATTCCCTGTAAGCAAGTGGCTGTTAATCAGTTTAAGGAACAGAGAGGCGTGCAACACCTACAATACTCTCCATTCCCTTCTGTTCTTCAGCCCTTTGAGTGCCAGAGTGGTGTGAAATGCATTGCATTGGTACTCAAAAGGGTTAATACAGATTGACTTAAGCAGTTAGAAGTCCTTAATACAGAAATTAGGTGTATGTGTCTATATATTTTTGCATTATCTCTGCAGTTTACAGTATTTAGTCATCTCTACAGAAATCTGTCTCTCAGTCATACGTTCCTCACAGCACATGAGTTTCAATAAACCTGAATGAACTGTAAGGGATACTAGTATTTATCACATTGTAATATGAACCCATTAGCAGTTGACTACAGATAGATAGATAGATAGATAGATAGATAGATAGATAGATAGTCCCTTATTAGATAGATAGATAGATAGATAGATAGATAGATAGATAGATAGTCCCTTATTAGATAGCTAGAGAGATAGATATAGATAGATAGATAGATAGATAGATAGATAGATAGATAGATAGATAGATAGATAGATAGATAGATAGATACATAGATAAATAGATAGATAGATAGATAGATAGATAGATAGATAGATAGATAGATAGATAGATAATGATTGATAGATAGTCCCTTATTAGATAGACAGATAGATAGATAGATAGATAGATAGATAGATAGATAGATAGTCCTTTATTAGATAGATTGATAGATAGATAGATAGATAGATAGATAGTCCCTTATTAGATAGATAGATAGACAGATAGATAGATAGTCCCTTATTAGATAGATAGATAGATAGATAGATAGATAGATAGATAGATAGTCCCTTATTAGATAGATAGATAGATAGATAGATAGATAGATAGATAGTCCCTTATTAGTTAGATAGATAGATAGATAGATAGATAGTCCCTTATTAGATAGATAGATAGATAGATAGATAGATAGATAAATAGATAGATAGAAGATAGATTACTGACTGCTGTTTAAAGGACACCTAACTAGGCAGGTCATTCTGTTAAACCAGTGATTCTAAGCTCAAGTCCTTAGGAGACAACAGAAAGTCAGGTTTTAACCTTTTGAGTGCCGGGAGGGTGCTCAATGTGTTACTTTGCACACCCCATCTGGCACTCAAAGGGTTAAATATATTCCTAACTAAAACCAGGCAGTGCAATAGACATAACATAGTGACTGATTGTCCTCCTGTGAATAAGCAGGGTGTACTGAACCTGTGACCTGTTGCTGTGTTCCAAGGACCATCGTTGCACATCACTGTGTTAATGATCACTGTGTAGTGTTTTGCAATTTTAATATGCAGGGCATGCCAGCAGGTCAGACTATATATCTTAATCACAGGTGGGCAATGAGGGATATCCTTAGAACGTGACCTGTTTGTGCACCCCCAAAGACTGGAGCTGAGAATCACTGGGGCTGATGCACTAAGTAAATGTAATGCAATTCTGGGGCAAACCAACTTAGGTGCTTAGTGAATTCATAAAAAATCCCACAAGTCCCATTTATTTAATTAGGGTTTTAACCCCTTGAATACAAAAGAGGTCTCCAATGCACTGCATGCAGCATTGGCGAGCTCTCTAGTATTTAAGAGATTAAAATCCCCTTCTAAATCAATTTGTCCCTCATGGCATAGTTCATTTGCTGCATAACTGTGTATAAGACACAAACTTCACTTGTATAGTCTGATCACTCTCCCATTCAGAGAGGAGGGATGTCTGTTTCCCCCCTCAAAAAATAATGTTTATTTGAGTTGTGTTGGGGCTGCACAGTATGGCTTCAGCCCCAGGCTATATGCGAAGTCTGCTCCCATAGGAGCAGACGTAATAAAACACATTAGTTGTCCTTTAATCAGAGGCTCATTCATTTTGATTCACTTCTGTTTGTTGCCACTGTAAATCCTCTAAAGCCAATTTTGGAGGACAAGACACCATCACCCTGTGGCTGTGAAAAAACACTTAGCTGCTGCAGATGACCAGGACTGTTCAGTATCAGAAGTCATTGTAGCTTGGCTCTCATTCTTCCTAATGAAATGCTGTCCCATAGTTATGAGTGAAACATATGTAATAGCCATCAAACATGCTCCACTGAATGAATGTCAGGTGTACATATCTGCAATTAGCTGTTGCATACTGGGTAAGTAATAGAAGTTACCTCTAATAACTACTCTTGGGGGTGAGACGCTGTCATGTGGTCTGAGCAGAATTAGCTAAAGATGAACAATTCTGGGGCAATCTAAATGTATGACAGAGGACAAATAAAAATCCCTATTTAGTAACATAGTAGTAACATAGTAAATTAGGTTGAAAAAAGACACAAGTCCATCAAGTTCAACCTTCACCTCATACCTCAGTAACTGAGAATTTTATGGCTTTCCTGCTACCAATTAAATTAGTCTTTATCAGATCTTCCTGATCAGCCTACTGATAAACAGTATAACTCTGTATGTTCCCTTTTGAAAGAAATGTATCTAATCTTCTCTTAAATGTATCCATTGTATCTGCCATAACTACCTCCCTGGGCAATGAATTCCACAATTTGACAGACCTTACCGTAAAAAAACCCTTCCTCTGCTGAAGTTTAAACCTCCTTTCCTCTAATCTCAAGGGGTGTCCCCTGGTCACCTGATCAGGCCTTGGAATAAATAGCTCACCGCAGAGATCCTATTTGCTTGAATTGAGCCTTTAACCCCTTGATTGCTAGAGGAGTCTTCCAAGCATTATGAAGCAATAAGTTAAAGCACCTCTTTAGCATTCAAAAGCCTCATTTAAGGGAGCATTATATCCCAAAATGGTAGCCATATAAAATATTGGCCAAGTGTCTCTGACTAAAACTATCATGCCCCGGTAGCACACTGGTTTATATATACCATTTAATTTAACCTATCTCTGGATTCCTGCTCTGAGCAGTGCACTGGTTCTATGGGACTCTGAGATGTCAGACACAGCTCCATAACACCGGGTGCCGATCACTGCTGGAAGTGGAGGCTGCGTCTCCCTACTGAATGTTTTAAACCACGGGATTGGCCAAGAGACCTGGTAAATAATAATCCCTAAACTTCTGGATTATGATCATTTTAGTCAGGTATAGAGCAATATTTACTTAGGATACACTTTGCGGGTGTATTATGCCTTAAAGGGATAGTAATGTTTCATAATAAAAGCAGCTCTAATTAATCATCATAGTATTTTGACTTTGGAGAGTGTTATTTCAATTCTGTCAGAGTTGTAGTTCAAGAGTAATTCAATGACAAAGTCTCCCCCTCCCGCCCCTTTTACTGATGTAACACTGCTCAGCCAGATCAGTAGGGAGCTGCCCAGGTAGATTGCAGAGAGGGACAATCTTCAGTTAAGATAAGGGAAAAACCTGAAAAACTTGTCAAGGGGGGAAGGGCTTTCATTGTTCTCATAGGAAGAAGAGTGTCCCCTTCTGTTATCTGTCTGGTCTATGGACTGCATTCCACATCTGAGAAGAGATGGCTTACACCAGGTAAAAGGGGCGGGAGGGGAAACTTTGCTTGTGAATATCTCTCAAACTATAAAGGTTTGAGAGATAAGACTTATATCGTTCTTCATGTTTTTTATAATGCCTACAAAATAAAATAAAGATAAAATGAAGTATTACTATCCCTTTAAAATAAATAGGAACTTTAATCAGTCCTTTAAGATGCAGTTAGTTTGTATCAGAATTGCAACTTTTTAGCTTTCCAAAAAAAAAAAAAAGAAAAAAAAAAGGCCTTTAGTGTGTGGATAAACGTTCTCCTTTAAACACATATAGAATTCATATTTTGATAGTACATGTTATAAGCAGAGCGCTATGTATCTGTGCATATGATTTTGAGCCTCTGGATGTTAGAAAGTCCTCCAAAAATTGTGAGGTAATGTGTGGAAAACACTAGCCCCCAAGGGGATGACAAGATTTCTGGGTGGATACATTATGGGACATTTTTATATCAAATATCAGACTTTTTTATTCTTAGAATAGTTATATGGTTATTCCAAGAGTTCTTATAGGGAAAGTAGTGTTTCACAAAAACAGCAGCTCCAATTAATCTTCATAGTATTTGGGTCATGGAGAGTGTTATTTCAGTACTGTCAGAGTTGTAGTTCAGGAGTAATTGAATGATAACGTTTCCCCCTCCCTCCCCTTTTACTGATGTAACACTGCTCAGCTCAGATGTGGAATCTGGTCTTGAGACCAGACAGCTCACAGCAAGGGACAATCTTCCTACTGTGAGCATAAGGAAACCCCTGCCCCCCTTGACAGGTTTTTCAGGTTTTTCTTTATGCTCACTGAAGATCGTCCCTCTCTGCGATTCATCCGGACAGTCTTGCTGCTCTGAGGTGAGCAGTGTTACATAAGTAAAAGGGCCAGGAGGGGGATACTTTATCATTCAATTACTCTTGAACTACACCTCTGACAGTACTGAAATAACACTCTCAGTGGCCCAAATACTATGAAGATTAATTGGAGCTCATTTTTATTGTGAAACAGTACTATCCCTTTAAAGGAGCAGTAAACTTTTTTTATGAAAAAATATATATTGTAGGGATTTTCCTATTGAGTAAAATAAGGGTACTCCCACTGCTGAGATATTTATATTTCCAGAGTTATTACAGTTTAAACCCATGGTTTTTTACTTTAGCAGTGCCTTCTAGTGGTCAAATTCTAATTAGATTTCCTGTTAGATGCTAATGGAGAGGAAAGTCAGAGACATGCAGTTCTCCATAGAATGTGATAGAAGCTGCCTGTCACTTCCTGTCAGTTAGAACTATCAGGAAGTAAACACAGTAAATTCACTTCCTGATTATTTAAACTGCTATAAATGTTTAATAAAACATCTGACAGTGATGGGAGTGACCTTGTTTTATTCAGCAGAAAATTCTCTGTAAAATATGTGTTTTCATAAAAAAAAGTTTACTGCTCCTTTAAATTAAGTTATTGTTTTAGCCTTAAACACTTCTGTTGGGAGGTTGTTCCCTTTATCTATCACCCTTTCAATACAGTATGTTTTCTTACATTGCCTCACATTTTTTCACCTTCCAAATTTAGTGACTGTTCTCTTCTCCTAGTATTTATTTTACACAGAAAAAGGTATCCCTCCAGAGCTTTATTAAATCCCTTAATACATTGAAGGTTTTAATAATATTAATCCTCTCCATTCTATCCTCCAAGCTATACATATTAAGTTCCTGCAGTCTAATATTATATATACATTTTATTAATTTTTAGTCCATGCAGAATTTTAGTACACCTTCTTTTTTGTCTCTACTTTATTAATGTTTTCCTGGAGATACATCCTCCAGAACCGTACACCGTACTCTAGGTGAAGCAAATTATTATCTGTAAAGTTAGCATTAGGATCTTCCTTTTCCTGCTGCTAATGTCTCTTCCTATCCAGCCTAATATCCTACTGGCTCTTCCCATGGGTTTTCTGCATTGCTTGAATACCGCTAACCCTTTCAGTGCCATAGGAACACAACACATTGCAAAGGATTAAATCATCAAATATAACTAATCCCAAGTCCCTTTCCTATGCTGTTGTCATCAGCACAGTACTATTAAATCTATATTCTGCCCTTGGGTTTTATGCCCTATACACATTAATTTCACATTTTGTGGCATTAAATGATAAATGCCATGAAACTTTTTTAAATCAGTCTTCATTATTTTGCCATTATACAAATCATTGGTAAGACCTCACCTTGAGTATGCAGTGCAATTTTGGACACCGCTTCTGAAAAAGGATATACTAGAATTAGAGAGGGTACAGTGAAGAGCAACAAAATTAATTAAGGGAATGGAGGACTTGACATATGAGGAACGACTAGACAAACTTGGTTTATTTACTCTAGAGAAAAGATGTCTAAGGGGAGACCTTATCACATTGTACAAATATATGAGAGGTCAATACAAGGATTTCTCTGGTGAGCTATTTTTTCCAAGGCCTGATCAGGTGACAAGGGGACACCCCCTTGAGATTAGAGGAAAGGAGGTTTAGACTTCAGCAGAGTAAGGGATTTTTTTACAGTAAGGTCTGTTAAATTGTGGAATTCATTGCCCAAGGAAGTGGTTATGGCAGATACAATGGATACATTTAAGAGAAGATTAGACACATTTCTTTCAAAAGGGAACATACAGAGTTATACTGTTTATCAGTAGTCAGATCAGGAAGGTCTGATAAAGACTTAATTGGTAGCAGGAAAGCTATAAAATTCTCAGCTACTGGGGTATGAGGAGAAGGTTGAACTTGATGGACTTGTGTCTTTATTCAAACTAATTTACTATGTACTTGTCCAGGAATGTCAGTCATTTGAGGTCTTAGTGTAATTTACAGAATAGCACACCTTACCTTGAAGCCCACCAATAATATATCCAAAGAAGTTATAGAACAGGACCCAACACTGATCCCTGAGGTATGCCACTAGTAACTCATACTCCTCTGAACATTTTATATTACACGACCTTCTGTCTTCAACCAATTCTTGATCCACCCAACTATCTCTGAATCCAGCCCTAAACCATGCAGCTAGGAGATTATATATTTATCTGGGACAGTGTTGAAAGCTTTACTAAAATCCAGAGAAGCTACATCTACTGACCCACCCTGGTATAGGATTTTGGTTGAGAAGGCTTAAAAATCTAAGATTTTTTTGAGAATGCCTTACTAAAGTAAATCCATGCTGATATTAATCTTGAAAACCTGAATATTTCAGAAAAAACAAACAAACAATTCTCTCTTCCAAAAGGGTTTCCATTAATTTTCCTATATGAAAGAAGATGCAATAAGGTGTTATAAAGAGGTGATAATGTTGAGATGACCTCTTCAATTCATATGTTATTCTATGGAACCAATTCACTAAGATTTCTCCAAATTTAGAGAACTTAGTAATTGGCACCATAGAATAACATAGGAATTGGAGAATGATATCACTGGAGAAGTCATCTCCATTTTATCACACCTTACTGCATCTCCCCTGTGATGTCAGACTCAAAGGACTGTCATTGCCAGAATCTTCCCTACTTCCCTTTTTGTAAAGTGGAACTACATTAGCACTCCTCCATTCAACTAACACCATTCCTGTCAACAATAACTAATTCAAAGTGGTCCATTCAGACAATGGAAAATGTGATGGCCTGTCTGAATGACTCCACTGACAATTGACAAGACTTGTTAAGCCTGAATCACATACACAATTTTGGAGATGCCAAAATCTCAATATTGAGGTGATCCAACCAATAGACTCTCACCACCAGTACAGATGAACCTCCACTTGTTTGACCCACTCTGCTCCCTATTCCTACATCTCTCATTTCCTCTCCCTTCCCACTTAGCGTAGCCAACTGTCAGCAGATTTACAGATGGTATACAAAACATTGCTAAAAATTGACATCTGTATAAAATAATTTGAGATATGAGTAGAAATACTTATTAACATCAATCTAAGACATGAATGTATGTTGTATTATTTACTGTTCTTATCATGTGTGTCACTATAAATTAGTAGAAAGAAATGCTATGAGTATTCTACACAAGTAATATTGTGGTACACGGGAATGTGTCAGTAAATAGCGTGGATGACATTTTTTTCAATTCTGCCTGTAAAATATTTTGAGGTGTTGGCAACCCTACTACCCCTTATCATTGTCTCTTCTGGTGAAGAGTTTCTGATGTGATCTCTCTCTTCAACCCATTATCTGCCAACCTTTATCCTCTATTATCACCCTAATCTGTTAAGCATCCTCTAAATGGTTTCCAGTTTTTGTTCCTTCAAACATACATTAGTTTAACACCCATCCCATGGAGGAGACACCATGCCTTATCATAAAAACAACATCCATACTGCAATCAAATGTTGTATAATGCATAAAACACAAAGTTAAGAGTGAGAGGTAAATCTCCACTTTGGCATGAAGTCCATCAAGTTCAAATCTTGCTGCATTTCCTTTCCAGAGTAAGGATATCAAAAACCCATTTGAAGCCATTTCATATTATGACCTGCATAAATTAAACAAAAAAATCCTTCCAGATTCAAAAAGGCAATCTGATTTCTTCACGAATTAACATTCCACCTGCATTAATATAGTAACGTAGTTGATGAGGCTGAAAAAGACATGCATCTATGAAGTCCAGCCTTTGCCCCATCTCCTTTGTTGAGCCAGAGAAAGCAAGAACATATTGAAGCTATTTTAATGATGCTTCAAGTGGGTAAACAAATTCTTGTCTGACTTCAAAAGGCAATCTGATATATAATTGAATCAGTATCCTACATGCCTGGAAACAAATTGTCAGAATTATTTATATTATTCAGAGATAAAAATGTATCCAGTACATTTTAAAGACTCTACAATATCTACCAACACTGTCCTACAACTCACAGAATTCCAAATTCTTACTACCCTTACTATAAAAGAGTCCCTGCATTTTTATGCCTTTCCACTAGTTTTATTAGATGTCCCCTAATATTTTATTTATCTCTTTAAGTATAGACTTCAGTGGAGATTTATTTTTATAAGCTTTGAATATTCTTTAAGAAGTAATCACTTCCCTATTTAGTAGTCTATTTTCTAATGTAAAGAACCCACATTTGGCAGCTTTTTATATACTACTAAAATCTTCTGACCCCTTTATTGGTTTTGTTGCCCTTTTTTAGTTCAGTAATGTCTCTCCTAAGAACTGGTGGCCACAACTGTATTTCATATGTTAAATAAAATATTACAGATGATTTATAAAAAGTGACAGAATTATATCCCCATCTTTTTGAAACCATCTGTGTTAACCCTTTGAGTGCCGGAGGGGTACGCAACGCATGGCAAAGCAATGGCACTCAAAGGGTTAATTCTCTAAATTGCTCTTAGTTGAAAAGTTATAAAATAACGTTTTGGAAGCTCTACAGTATCTGCTAGCACATCCTCCCTGTCCACATTCATACTGCCCCCCCCTCCCTTTTTTTTCCTTTCTTTCTGCAAAAGAGAGAGTTTGATAGACTAAGAAAAACTGAGACAATTGATTTTCCTCAAAAATTGCATCATAGGACACAAACAATATTCCCAAAATTCTCATTGATTTAATTGGGTGCATTTAACCCTATGAGTGCCAGAGTGGTACTCCAGGTACCACTCTGGCACTCTAAGGGTTAATTTTTTTGAGTATCAGAGCGGTATCCAATGCATTGCAGCACAATGCACTGGATGTCTCTCAGGACCCCAAAGGGTTAACCCCCTCGAATACTAGAGTGCTCATTGCAAATGCTTCAGATACCTGTCCAGCATTTATTGGGTAAAAAAAAACCAAACAAATAGTATAAACCAGTGGGTATTTTTTCAGAATAGTGCAGTTGGATTGTGCCCCAATTGTTCCAGTTCTTCATAGTAAATAAACCTCAGTAAGTTTCAGTAGTTGGACATTTTGCAGGTATGTACATCACTTATTATTTGTAAGATTCTACCCCAAGTTCTGGTGCACTGTGATTAAACAGCTGAGTGTCGGGGGGTGCATTTCTCACCTCTGTGACACAAAAAAAGATTAACCCTTTGAGTGCCAGAGGGGTACGCAACGCATTGCTTTTCAATGCGTTGCGTACCCCTCTGACACTCAAAGGGTTAAACTAATGTTTCTGATTTCTTCAAATAATCCTCAGGGTCATTAACAACGCATTGATTCTGTTTGAAAAATCTTAAAGTAACTCATGTCTACCTAAGTTCATTGACACGACTTCCAGGACTGACTGAAGTCGTCATGAACAAGAGTAGAATTCAGAGACCGCTAAGATTGTCTGGCCACGGTATGTTAACTCTTTGAGTGTCAGAAGGGTACTCCACGCTTTCCAAAGCAATGCGTTGCGTACCCCTCTGGCACTCAAAGGGTTAATGGGTTTTGGGGAAATTATTGAGAATGAAAATTAAAAGGATCCAGGAAAAGTAAGTGGGAAGTATGCACAATGGAAAAAGAAACAACGCTGGTGCAGACACATTGGACTCTTGGGCTCTGGAAACACCTACAATCACTGTATTTTTAAAAATCAGACTTAAGAGGGTTAATTAATATGGAGTAATGTCAAATAATACATAATTTAAAAAATAAATAGATATTAATACACACATCACCTGTCTATCCCCTCTTTATTGGCCTTATGCACTAACAAAAAGGGGGAGCAATTTTGAGGGGTACCCACTGCATCATAAGGAGCATATAGGAGTACTAAAAATCCCATTACTTTAAATGGGGCTTTTAACACCTTGAATGCCAAAAATTCTCCCCAGCACTTTGATTTGCAGTGCATTGCAGACATACTCAGCGTTAAAGGACTTAATGAACTGGATAAATATAGCATTCAAGGGGTTACAAGTCCCATTTAAAACTGATGGAAATGTTTTATGTGCCACCTATGATGCTGTTGGTTTGCCCCTGAATTGCAAATCTTTTGTATTGTGAATTTGTCCATATGGTGCTTGATTTCTCTATTATAGACCATAATAAGCAAATGAGGATTCTGCTCTGACACTCCCACCAGCTGTCCTCCAACTCCTGATTGGTAACTGTTGTTTTGCTTATAGGTGACTGAATGTCATTAATAGTGCCTTGGTATAAATGCTATGACCACTGCCATTAATGTAGCCCTCTTGCACCGTCTCTCTGCCATTTATTTACCGTCTGTACTACTGATATAATTTCAGTATACTGTAGATTGCAACACTGAAATAATATCTGCAAGGAGCACAATGCCTAGAGGATTTTTAATAAAGAGAACCAGGAAGTCTGGGGGGTCCTACAGGATCCCATGTGAAGAGACTGGACCTCCACAGTCCCTGCCCTTATCTTCTGTCCTGGATGTCCTGACTCCTTATGGATCTGCCTTACCTCCAAGTTCGGAGCTTGTAACAGGGACTACTGAACTGGAACAGCCACAGCAGGTGCCACTTATTGTGGAAGGTGCATCTCAAGTCATGTCTGACATCTCTCCCATCAAGGAGAACAGCACCAGGCTGGAGACCATGGAACACTGGAGACCACTGCCCCACAGTCCAATAAAACCAGTGGCTCAGGAGATCAAGAAGCCTTTCTTCAGGAGATTCCCTACTTCCCCAGCTTCTGCAGAGTCCTTCCCAGTTGCAGCATCATTTGCCTCGATGGAGAAGCTTCTCATTCACCACAACCCCTTCATGACCCCTGAAGCAAAGTTACACACAAATGTATGTTCCCGAGATACCATCAGATCCAATAAGCTGCCCTCCAAGAAAAATAAAGTCACTCGGAAACTGAACTTTTTAGATGAAGTCACCACTTCCCCAGTACTGGGGCTGAAGATTAAGGCTGAGGACCCCGACTGCAAAGCTCGGAGCCCTCTAGCCAAGCGCCCTCCCTTGGGGGAATTTATCTGCCAGCTGTGTAAGGAGCAATACCCGGACCCCTTTGCCTTAGCTCAACACAAGTGTTCCAGAATTGTCCGAGTTGAATACCGGTGCCCCGAGTGTGATAAAATATTCAGCTGCCCCGCAAACCTGGCTTCACATAGGAGGTGGCACAAACCCAGGGCACTGGGAAGTGATGGACAAGGAGGAAAGAAGATGCAGACCACCCTGGAAGGTAAAGAGAACAGCAGCAGCCGTATTTCGACTATGAGCCTATTAGATGTGCAGAGCTCCCGAGTTCAGCACCAGCATCCCATGGACAGCTCCCAGCTAACAGATCAGCACTTGCTCCCGGGGAACAGCTCCTGCTTGAGCAGAGCGGAGACAGAGACCCCGGTGTCTCAGTCTAATTCAGAGGACGGGGAGGAGGAGGCATATGACTGCCCATACTGCCACAAGAGGTTCCGCAGACACGCTTACCTACGCAAACACCTGCTCACACATCAGCCATACAGCACCCTAGAGAGGGGACCGCTCACCTTCCCCTGCACCCTGTGCGGAGTCCACTTCCCTTCCATGGACATCAGGGACAAGCACAGACTGTGGCACGCAGTGAGGGAAGAGCTTCTCATCCCACTGGAAGACGCCATGGTGGCCGAAGGAGGGCAACAGATCTTTCCCTGTGAACTCTGTCCCACTGCCTTCTTCAGCTCACCTGGACTCACGTTGCACATGAACAAATGTCACTCCTCTGACGGCAGGCAGGAGATCACACAGCAGATCCCACTCGGACCGGGGTGTTAAAGGTTAAGATGTGTACAAAAGCCATAGACACACGTGCCTGCGGTTTATTTAATAATATGACTGATATTAGCGTTTTACATATTTACATATTGGGTAAAGAAAATGGTTATTTCAGATGCATTCAGAGCCTCAGGGTCATAGGACCAAATAGAGTGGAGTAATTATGTGGCAACATGTGCACCATAGGACACCATTACTAACGGGGCTTTAAACACTATGGGGGTTATGCACCAAAGGGTGATAAAGAGGCGATAACTTCTCCAGGGATATCACTTCTCCAGTTCCCGTGTTACTCTATGGAGCTTATGCACTAATATTTCTCATACTCTGGAAAGCATAAGCTCTATAGAATAACATAGGGACTGGAGAAGCGATATCCCTGGAGAAGTTATCTCCGCGTTATCGCTTCATTATCGCGCTTTAGTGCATTGAGTGCCAGAGAAGTGTCTAACACATAGCGAAGTAATGCAGTGGACACCCCCTGACACTCAAAAGGAAGATCCATTGAGGACCAGAGGGGTGCCAAGCCATTGCACAGGCCTGTGATCCTTAAAGGGTCAACGGAACAATACCACATGGTGTTTACAAAGGGTTTAGATGTCATGTACTCCTGGCCAGCATGTATAACGATTCTTTATTGGTGCATGAGCTTTCATATTTGCTCTTCCTGTTGATATGAAGGTAACCTTAACCCTTTGTGTGCAAGAGGGGTAGGAAACCAATTAAAGGGTTAAGTGGGCATTTTGCCATATCTGATGATCAAGTCGATAGAAAAAGTGAATACAACCTAAAAGCATATCTCTGAGTCGAGATCAGAACCACCCCATTTTCTTTTCACAGAGACTCCTATCTGCTCTTTGCCAGTTTACAAGATGTACTGCAGCCACTGAACTTACTGAACTAACAACTGGAGGAAATCTGGGGCAGGCCAACTGGGGACAAATGAACATCCCCATTGATTTAACCCTTTGAGTGCCAGAGGGGTACGCAACGCATTGCTTAGCAATGCGTTGCGTACCCCTCTGGCACTCAAAGGGTTAATGGGGTATTTTAACCCCTCTAATGCTAGAGAAGTCTCTCTTTAGCATTCAATGAGTTAAAAGCTCAATTCATATCAATGAACACACTGATAATTATTATTTGTCCCCTGTAGTGCAGATGGCTTGCCTTATAATTATTCCAGCCTTACTGTGTTTCCTATCAGAAGCTGGCATAAGCACTCAGGGTAAAACAATCGCACATAATGACCTACACATCCATACGATTAATTCATTTACCAAATATATTAAAGCTTATGCTCCAAAGAAATAATTTTTTCAAGTCTTTCCCTAGGAGTACATGTTTAAAGAAGGATAATGACGTTTGATTTGACATTCTGCAAGTGCGTAATAGTTACATAGTAGGTAAGTAACTATAGTCCACCTTTGCCACTGTATAACCAAGGAAACGAGAATTATATGACTTCTCTGCTCCTCAATGGGCATTGCTCTGTTTACCAGAACCCCCTGAACTAGTATGTCAAATCAAATTGCCTGTACTTTATATCGTTTATTTATCTTACACTTTTATGTACCTCACAGTGAGCTTCCTGGATCTGCTTCCAGAGAGCTGGCCATCAGGCACTGTGAATGAAAGGACAGAGAAACAATGTAAAAATAGAGCAATTAAAAACACACTATGCTGTAGGGATAGTGGTACATTGTGTCAATGTCCTGCTTTGATGATTGACTGACCAGAAATGTATAATTGTGTGTGTATGTGTATATCTTTTTATCAAAAGAAATTGCCGAGCTTGATGAAGGCCCTCCAGGGGGCCGAAACGTTGACAAAATAAACTAGCACGTTTTCCACAAGACCTGTGTGCGCACTTATTCCATGGCTTGGTACCATTTCTTTTGATATATTGATTCATAGAAGTAGCACCCAGGCAGTAGTAACATTATTTATATTTGTCAAATAGGAGTGCCCATTCCTTCCTAAGATATATATATATATATATATATATATATATATATATATATATATATATATATATATATTTATGTACAAGTTAAAATAAGTTACCAGACCTTCTAAAAGATGTATGACTTTTTCAATGGAAAGAGAAAACTTTTCTTTTAAATACCAACCACTCAGTCCTAAGAGGCAACATGGCATTACAGAGTAACTATTTTTGTTAGACAAAGCAGACCCAGTGGCATTGTGTTATGTATGTGTCTCAAATCATTATGTACAGGACTAATCTCTGGCACTTCTCATTGTTCTTAGTTAAACACCAACAACCAGGATTATTGTTTACAGATATAAGCACATTTTACCAAAAAATATTCGTTCTTGCATACAAGGAAATAAACCAAAGGTCACATGTATTAACCCTTTCAATGCCAGAGGGCTAACCGACGCATTGCTTTGCAATGCGTCGGTTAGCCCTCTGGCACTCAAAGGGTTAAATGCATATAACATTCTTACTACATTATGTCTGCGCAAGTGTTTAAATGTTAGTTACATTAGCTCATTGGGAGTCATTGCTCAGCAGTGGGTTGTATATCCCATTAACACTCAAATGGTGGACATTGGTTTTCCCTCTTACTTGAGGAAAAGCAGTAACTCAGTACTGAAAGTTAAACCTTTCATACCAGAGGAATGTGCAATGCTTGCATTGCAGGACCCTCTGGTTCTTAAAGGGTTAAACGTGTAACCTGATTCCATCAGGGCTGCATGCACAGCAACATTGATTGCTCATCTTAGGGGACGACTGATGAAAATGTAATCAAAATCTTAAAAATGTAATCAAAAATTCTTTTTTAACCCCCATCAATGCTAGAGTTGTCTTCAATGAGTTAAAAAATGTAATCTTTCCACATTTAATAACTTAAAATCATTCCAAAAGAGAGAAAAAGGCATTGAACTAGAGCTTTACTGTACTGGAAGTCATAAGCAAGCCTTAAATTGGCTTCACATCATTTAAAATAGGAGGGATTAGTTTGTCTAAAAAGGATTAGTACACATTTTTTATATATGTATATATATCAGAAAGCATACTACAAACTTCATTGAAGTAGATCCCCCTGAAGCCTTTTAAATCCTCACTGTTCTTGGAATGACATATAATTTTGTTCTTTATGATGTTAAATGTTACATGCTCTTTTAAACAGTGTTAAGCACTTGTGCACAAAGTAAGGTGCATTAAATCCTGGTATTAATTGTACTTTGTGTGCCTACAAAAGCGCCATACCTTTTGTTGCATTTTAACTGCCTACCATTCTCAGAATTTGATTTCTTCTTTTTGTTAAATGTAAAATGTAGCAAATTAAGCAAAATTTCTTATTCACCGAGACTTTAAAGTATGACAGATTGAAAGTCATGACACTGTTTATGTACTTGTTAATCTAAATATACAAATAAATGTTACTTCATAAAATATTATAGAAATATATATGAAGCACTTGTTGTTTTTGAGACTTTAGAAACTTTAAAAAGACACATTCTCCTAAAAGTGTTGTAACTTGGACCTTTGAAATCCAGGTGTTTGTTGTATATGGTAATATTGTATTTAGAAAACTAGTTTTTGACTTACTTAGATTTATAGATTGTGCTATGTATCCCTACACTACCTTACTCACTAACACAGCTCAGCATTGCATTTCCTATCTTCCCTGGCACTGAAAGTGTTAAAGGGATAATAATGTTTCATAATAAAAGCAGCTCTAATTAATCATCATAGTATTTGGACCTTGGAGAATGTTATTTCAATTCTGTCAGAGTTGTAGTTCAAGAGTAATTCAAGGACAAAGTATCCCCTTCCCGCCCCTTTTACTGATTTAACACTGTTCAGCTAGATCAGAAGGGAGGTGCCCAGGTAGATTGCAGAGAGGGACAATCTTCAATTAAGGTAAGGGAAAAACCTGAAAAACGTGTCAAGGGGGGCAAGGCTTTCATTGTTCTCATAGGAAGAAGATTGTCCCCTTCCGTTATCTGTCTGGTCTATGGACTGCATTCCACATCTGGGTAGAGATCGCTTACACTAGGTAAAAGGGGCGGGAGGGGGAAACTTTGCTTGTGAATATCTCTCAAACCATAAAGGTTTGAGAGATAAGACTTATATCATTCTTCATGTTTTTTTTAATGCCTACAAAATAAAATAAAGATAAAACGAAGTATTACTATCCCTTTAAGTGTTATTGAGCTGGAGACTTAATGTAGGGCTAAGTCAGGAAGGGCCTACATGGTGTGCACATACTTTAAATCTAAATAACTCAAGAACTAGTTTTCTACCTAAAAAAAAGTCATTAAAACATAAAGTTGATTTTGAAAGCACCAACATTGTTTTTAGGGATATGATCCCTTTTTAGGGATACTTCTAGGTACTGGCTGAAGGTCTCAAGGCCTTGGTGTCAAATTTAAAGACCAATATAGACACTACATGGGGCATGTAATGGTGTAATAATCTGCTGATCTCCCTAATAGTAAAGGTGCAGCTGACCTGCATGGCACATTAATAATGCATTAGGTGAATCCAAGAACCATATGCACATAGAAAATGGACTGGTTTCTGGGCGCAACAACTTGCACCATATGGGGCTAATAAAATCCCTATTTATTTCAATAGGGCTTTAACCCTTTAGTGCCAGAGAGGTGTCTAATGCATTGTACCGCAATGCACTGGATACCTTACTGGCACTCAAAGGGTTAAACTCTTTGCATGTTAGTCAGATCTCTAAAGCATTGCTTTTCACTAGCATATAAGGGGAATGGTCCAACTGGGCAGACTGGTGACTCATAATGCAACAGATGGGCCCAGGAGCCTGGACTTTTGTGAACGCTAGAACTCTGGAGTATTTAGTCATTGGAGGACCCCAGTGCAAACGCTTTTTGGGCCTCATCACAAAAATATTTTCACAGAGGTATGACTAGAGACTCTTGGATCCTGGGTAGATGAAGCCCCCTTGGATGCCATCCTTGGTGCAAGTGCACCCCCTGTATGCCCCTACACTGGAACACCCTTCATTGAACTTATTAAAGGAGAAGTGACAACTTCTAATAATACCACTGGTTACCAGATTATGGCCAGAAAATCCTAATGACCCCTATGAATTTTGTCCTTGTCCCTGTAGTCAAGAGATAATATCACCAGTCTGTCCTGGATGTCATGACCATGGGAACAGACTGACACAGGCTGTCAAGATGGGTTAAGAGCAGGGCCAGATTTACATCTCAGGAGCCTGTAGGCACAGAAATCCGAGGCACCTACCCCATTTGCCATCTCCACTGGACACCTCCACAATGCTCCAAATCTCCACATTACCCCTCATATCCGTATAGCCCTCACATTGCCCCCCCATCAGCTCCATATTGCCATCAGCTCCAACTTATCCCCCATCAGCTCCATATTGCCATCAGCTCCAACTTATCCCCCATCAGCTCCATATTGCCCTCACATTGCCCCATCAGCTCCAACTTGCCCCCATAATCTCCAACTTGCTCCATCATCTACAACTTGCCCCCATCATCTCCACATTGCCCCATCAGCTCCAGCTTACCCTCACATTATCCCCATCATCTCCACATTGCCACTATATCAGCTCCAACTTGCCCTCACATTGCCATCAGCTCCACATTGCCCACATCATCTTCACATTGCCCCCACTTTGCCTCCCGCATACGTTTCCTACCTCCCTGGTGGTCCAGCGGCAGATGTCTGTGCCTCCTTCTGTAGCTGCGGTTGCTCCCACGCGGTCTCTTTAGGAACGTAGAGCTCTGGGAGAAGATGTAATCTCCCAGTGCTCTGCGTTAGAGCCGAAGAGGGAGCAACAGCAGCTACAGGTCTGTGCCTTCTGTCTGAGCCGAAGGAGGCACGGACCTTACCATGCGGTGGGCAGGTTGTTATTGTGCACAGCTCGCAGCGCTGTGAACAAAAATATATAATTTTTTTTTTATTTCAATGACAGGCGCCCCTCTGTGGGGTGCGCCTGTAGGCAGATGCCTACTCTGCCTTATGGCAAATCTGGCCCTGGTTAAGAGTAATATCTGCAGTGGGCAGAGATTCCTCTTTTGCTTAGTAATTACATCTAAAAGTCAAATTAAAAGTTGTGTACCTCATTCCAAAAAAGATGCAGGGTTGTATTCTCTAAAATCCTTATAATTTAATCAGAATATTTATGGAAAAAAAAAAGAAATCTGCTTCATAATTTTATTTATGTTGAGAGTTAAAAATAAAAATAGGCCCCTTACCTGATATCACGGTGCCCGTGATTGCTGCCTTTCTCTGTCAGTTACATGAAGGGGCTTTCCATTGGCTGCCTGCCTACAGCCGCCTTGTATTGCCTATTTAGACTGAGCCTGGCCACCCTTTGGTTGCCCTTTCGTGTTGTCTCTATGTCGCCTGCATCTGCATTGTGTTCCTGAGCTTCCTGGGCCGTGTTACCTTTTTTGCTCTCCTGTGATCGCCTGAGTTCTTGCCTGACAGCTTCCTCGGTTCCAGCTTCCGTTCCTGATCCGGTTGGGGTTGCTGTTCCTGCTGCTGCTCCTGCTGGCGTTCCTGATCCGGTTGCCTGCCATGGTGATTCAGTTCCTGTCCTGATCTGCTGTGTTCCTGCTCCTGGATTGCTTGCAGAGCGTCTCCCTCTCCTCCTGTCGCTGGGGTGACATTTTCACTCTCTTGTATGTTACTCCAGTACGCGGGTATTGGTTCGCTCCATCTACAACCGGCTGCTTGTTGCACCGGTAGAGGTCATGTTACTCCAGTACGTGGGTACTGGTTCACTCCACGTTAACCGGCTGCTTGCTCAGTCCTATCAGCACCGGTAGAGATTGTGTCACTCCAGTACGCTGGTACTAGTTCGCTCCACGTTAACCGGCTGCTTACTCAGTCCTATCAGCACCGGTAAAGATTGTGTCACTCCAGTACCCGGGTACTGGTTCGCTCCACGTTATCCGGCTGCTTGCTCAGTCCTAATCAGCACCAGTAGAGATTGTGTCACTCCAGTACGCGGGTACTGGTTCGCTCCACGTTAACCGGCTGCTTACTCAGACCTTAACAGCAGCGGTAGAGATTGTGTTACTCCAGTACGCGGATACTGGTTCGCTCTACGTTTACCAGCTGCTTGTTCAGTCCTAGACAGCACCGGTAGTGTTTGTGTCTCCCCAGTACGCGGGTACTGGTTTGCTCCATGTACGACCGGCTGCTGTTTGCACCGGTAGAGGTTATGTCACTCCAGTACGCGGGTACTGGTTCACTCCACATAAACCGGCTGCTTGTTCAATCCTAGACAGCACCGGTAGAGTTATTCTGTCACTGCAGTACGCGGGTACTGGTTCACTCCATATTGAACCAGCTGCTTGTTGTGCCAAGTTAGCACCGGTAGAGATCGTGTTCCTCCAGTACACGGGTACTGGTTCACTCCTAGTACACTGGCTGCTTATTGCACCGGCAGAGGTTGTCACTCCCGTACGTTGGTACCGGTTTGCTCCTTTGTTGCATTGGGAGCTTATTACAGCTTGACAGCCCAGCAGGCCTCTGTTGTCTATCATATGCGACTGGTTGTTACATCTTTGGCCAGTTACTGAGGTCAGCTTTGCCTATTTTCCAGTCTTACAGTCTAAGGCTGCCTTGCTCAGTATATTGGTAAGGCCGGTAGAACCTATCCTGTCCTGTGCTAACTAAGGTTGCCTTAACCGGTATTGGCAAGGCTGGTAGAGCCTCTATAATCGTTGTCCAGTGTTTAGGCTGCCTTGCCCGGTATATTGGCAGGGCCAGTAGAGCCTCACTATTCAGTGTACCAGTCTCAAGCCTGTCCTGCCCGGTATATTTGCAGGACCGGTAGAGCCTTTTCTCCTCGTGATACTAGCCTCCTAGGCTGCCTTGCCCGGTATATTGGTAAGGCCGGTAGAACCTATTCCATCCTGTACCAACCTAAGGTTGCCTTACCCGGTACTGGCAAGGCCGGTAGAGCCTGTCCTACATTCTGCTACCACTACGCTCTATTATTGTGTATTGTGTTTAAATGTCGAATGTGAATGCTACCCGCAAGGGTTCCCTTTAAACTTTTCAATAAAGTTGTGTTTTTATCTTAACTCTGTGTCTGAGAGTCATAACAAACCGTGACACCTGAGCTCGCTGTAGAACAATGCTCTTTACTTGATACTCCCATTACTTCCTAGGAAATAGAGGCGGTGTTTAAATCTTTGCATAATTCCAAATCCCCTGGCCCAGATGGTCTTTCTGTGGATTTCTACAAAATTCAGCAGGTGGACATTACTCTTACCTTGTCGTCTCTCTATAATACTATCTTTGACACTCATTCTATGCCCTCATTTTTTACCTTAGCCAGGATAATAGTGTTGCTTAACCCCTTAAGGACAGGGAAATCCGGCCGAAGACGCGACTCAACGACCACGGAGCAAAATTTTTTTTTTGCTCCGTTGCGTTCCGGACACCCCGAATGGCGTGCAGCCGCGGGGGGAGCCCGGAACTCGATGACGGTCATAGTACGTCATCGGTCGTTAAGTCAAATCGACCCTTGACGTACTATGACCGTCAAGGGTCGTTAAGGGGTTAAACCAGGGAATGGACTCTTATAGGCCAATTTCACTCTTATATACTGACTACAAAATTCTCGGTAAAATTATGGCCAATAGACTTAACCAGCTGCTACTTCAGAATATTGTTCCAGAGTAGACGGGCTTTATCCCAGACAGGTACTCTGTTACTAGTGTAAGAACGGCAAATGCAGCTCTCATTAAGTCTTCATATTTTCCTTGTAATACTAACTTGCTTATTAACTTAGATGCAAAGAAGGCTTTTGATAAAATACTTTAGCCTTACCTATTCCATGTCCTGGCAGCACAGGGATTCGGTCCGCAATTTAGAGCTCTTATTGAATAAATATATAGTAAACCCCAGGCCACTCTGTCTACTAATTCTATTAACTCCACTTTGTTTTCACTCCATAGAGGAACCAGACAAGGCTGCCCTCTTTCCCCACTTCTTTTTAACTTATTGCTAGATCTCCTCCTTTGCACTGTTTAGCGTTTGTCCACGTTCTGGGGCATCTCTGTTGGTGGTGTGGAAACTAAGCTAGCTGCATTTGCAGATGATATATTGTTGTTCATTCGTGACCCCCACTATGCTCTCCCATCTATTCTGCAAGTTTTCAAAGACTTTCAGAAAGTGGCAGGCTTTAAAATTAATTTCATGAAGTCTGCGGCGATGTGGCTCTCCTCGCATGATCCTTCCCCTGTTCCCTACAGTGGACGACGCATCATATTCATTTCTTAGATATTTATCTTCCTTGAGACATCTCCCTCCTTCACCGTGCCAATGCTGACCCTCTACTTGCCAAGCTAACTTCGGATTTTCAGTCCTGGAGGTTGTTGCTTTTGAACTTCATTGGTCATATTAAAGGGATAGTAATACTTCGTTTTAACTTTATTTTATTTTGTAGGCATTAAAAAAACATGAAGAATGATATAAGTCTTATCTTTCAAACCTTTATGGTTTAAGAGATATTCACAAGCAAAGTTTCCCCTCCTGCCCCTTTTACCTAGTGTAAGCCATCTCTTTTCAGATGTAGAATGCAGTCCATAGACCACACAATTAACATAAGGGGACAATCTTCTTTATATGAAAACAATGAAAGCCCTGCCACCCCTTGACAAGCTTTTCAGGTTTTTCCCTTATCTTAATTGAAGATTGTCCCTCTCTGCAATCTACCTGGGCACCTCCCTTCTGATCTGGCTGAGCAGTGTTACATCAGTAAAAGGGGCGGGAGGGGGATACTTTGTCATTGAATTACTCTTGAACTACAACTCTGACAGAATTGAAATAACACTTTCCAAAGTCCAAATACTATGATGATTAATTAGAGCTGCTTTTATTATGAAACATTACTATCCCTTTAACCTAATAAAATTGGTGGTCTTTCCATGTCTTTTGTATCTGCTTCATATGCTTCCATTGTATCTTTCATCCTCTGACATTCAACTTCTTAATTGTAGATTTCAGGGGTTTAACCCGGGGTGGGGGTGGGGGGTAGGCACCCACAGATGAGTTTAGCTAAATTATTCCAGCTTAAGCAACAGGGAGGGTTTAACTTCCCTCACTTGCGCTTTTACAATGTCTCCTGTCTACTCAGATTTGCCAAGGACTGGCTGGACGACACGTCAGTTTACACTGACTCTTACAGGGACCAGCAATTTTGTCCTTTACTTACCCTCCCTTATGTCTTGCATGCCTCCAAAGCTGTTCTCCCTCCCCTTTGCACTTTGAACCCATTGTTGATATCAACCGTGAAGGTGTGGCAATATATTAGATATTTACTTTTCAAATCCCGATCTGTTTCAGTATTTTTGCCCTTCACTTCTTTCCAAAGGGGCACACCTGATAGATGTTTTTTCTATTGGGCTTCTCGTGGTATTAGGTTTGTGGCCACCTACTTGATCCTTTGACAAGACAGGTTTTTCTATTTACAGGCTTACAAGCCAAATACGAGTTGCCAGTGGGTCATCTCTTTGCCTTTCTGCAGGCCAAGCATTATGTCCGAAAGTTTCTGCCCACTTTATCTACAAAACTTGACAATAATCTGCTTGACTGGCTGATCAAAAAAGCCTCCAGCGGTGTCTTTTAAAACCTCACGTATAGGAATCTTTTCTCTATGGCCCATGCAACTCAAACTCTGTTAGATTCTAGTGGCTGGTTGGTGAACCTGCCAGCATTGACGGTGGACGCGATTTAATCTAGCTTCCTACACCGACTGCGCTGTTCTCCGTTGGCATACTTTCCTGAACTATCATACAGATTATTGTATAGGACATATGCGACCCCCCCGATAGCCCACCGTATTGGTCTCATCTCTACTTCATTCTGCCCCAATTGTAAGGACCCCTGTGCAACATTGCTTGATATGTTGTATTTTGCCCACATCTGTACTCTTTCTGGACCAAGGCCCTTTCTTACATTATGACCAACATTGCGATCTCACTTGATCCTGCCTTCACGTTGTTTCTCCTAGGGATCTATGACTCTCCCTGCTATATGACAGCTTGCCAGATTATACTAGTTGACTTTGCTATCATGGTAGCGATGAAGTGCATCTTAGCACTCTGGCTGTCTCCAAATCCTCCTCTTCTACGACAGTGGACATTATTCCATTTCACAAGGTTTGGCTGTCTCTGACAAGGAGGTACTGGGTGGTGGGTTCATTGCTGTATGGGAACCCTTTATCCATACTTTACCCATTTCCCGACAGGCAGATTTCCGCCATTGCTTTAGGTATACTTCATGGATGGGGGAGAGGTTGCTATTGGATGCCCCGTTGGAGGCACTCTTGGATGCCAAGGAGGGGGTGCTACATCTAACTCTCTACACTTGCCTTCTATGGATGAGGGGGAGACCAGGGCCTGTCAGAGACATTGCAGTGACTGGAAGGAGATGGTTAATTTTTTTTAAGACAAATTCCCTGAAAGTCTGTTTTAAAATGTGTTTAAATGAGCTCATTCTTAAAACAAAGGGGCCTCTGGACTGACGCTCTGGCGTCACTGGCTGCGTCCCTCTGTGCCTGCGGCCTCCACGCGTATAGTTCCTTGTTACTAGCATCATTATCAGGCACTTGCCTGGACGCCTGTTATAGGCCCAGCCTGGGGGACCTAATTGGTCCCGCCTTCTTCTACTCCTTTATAAATCTCTCTGGGCCTGTGTATCATTACCCTTATGTTGTTGTTCAGTGTAGTTCTAGTCCCTGTTGTTCCTGTATTCTGTGTATGACCCGGCTTGTCTGACTATCCATTCTGGTGCTGACCTGTGGCTCTGTCTGACCATTCTACCTGTGCGCTCCTTTGGCTATAGATATCCAATCTGGTGCGGACCTGTGGC
Source organism: Rhinophrynus dorsalis (assembly GCA_037306005.1). NCBI lineage: Eukaryota > Metazoa > Chordata > Amphibia > Anura > Rhinophrynidae > Rhinophrynus > Rhinophrynus dorsalis. Next base: position 67,007,097 of record CM074728.1, on the reverse strand, counting down.
TCTGGCTAACTTCCCGCTCCGTGTATGACCCTGGCTTGTCTGACCATCCAACCTTGGTGCTGACCTTTGGCTCTGTCCAACTATCCTCCTAGTGTTGCCTCCTATTATTGGACATCCTATCTGGTGAAGACCTGTGGCTCTGGCTGACTATCCTCTCTGTGTATGACCATGGCTTGTCTGACTATCCAACCTGGTGCTGACCTAGGGCTGTGTTCAACTATCCTCCCAGTGTTACCTACTATTATTGGTCATCCTATCTGGTGCAGACTTGTGGCTCTGGCTGACTATCTGCTCTGTGGCTTGTCTGAGTATCCTAACTGGTGCTGACCGGTGGCTGTGTCTGTTCAGTCCGCTGTGCTGCCTGTTTTCCACAAACATCCATCCTGGTGGGAACCTGGGGCTCTGGCAGAGTCCAGCCTTACTGACTGTTGGCATGAGTCAGTGTCTCCTTTGTTGCGATTCCTTATTGGAGACGAGCTCTCCCTAACTGACTGCAGGCGTGAGTCAGTAGCCTCCCTTGTTGCTACCTATTGGGAGATCACAAATCTATTCTGTGTTCCACTCATTTCCATTGAGTCTACTAGTTGGCTCTGGCCTAGTCTCCAGATAGAGTATCTGGCCTTTTCCGTCACCCTCTACTTATTCTCGTTAATCTAGCTATTTGAATTAATACCTATTATTCTAATAAAGGTGATTTTGGCTATACCGTCTGACTCCTTGTCTTGCTTATGAACCGTAACAGTTGGGCTGTGTTTTTTATTTATAATAAACTTTCACCTTAAAAAGTAAGGATTTGTGACAGAAGAGCTCTTGGCTTCCTGATCTTCTTGGTCTAGGCTGTTCTATTCCTGGTAACTATATTTTTCCTTATTTTAATTCTGCAAAAATTCAGAATCAAATCTATATTTCCTCTAAATTTGAGGAAAAATAATTTTTCTTATAATTTGTCTTAATTGGACTGGAAACCCATTTTAGGATTAATTATAAAAAGCCATTTTGGCTGTAGTAATTCTGGAATTAAGCAGAAGTGATTAAGTAATTTGTAATATTTTGCAAGATAATTGTAAAATAGTTGATAGCAGTTAGATCTATATAGCTTTGTTTATATATTAGTTAATATATATTTTTATATTTCTAGAATAATCTATTGTGTTTCTGGAAAGGTTACTTTAGCTAATATTTGATCTGGGGAATTCTTTGGATTCGGTTATTAACCCTCCAACTGCTATTTGTCTATTTTGGTGTGTGTTTCTAGAGATTTTTCTATTGCATGTGCTTTTGGGCCTAACTTTTGTACAGTGGGAAGTTTATTTAAACTTTTCACTAGACAAAAGAGGCCACCATCTTGGGTGGGGCATCCACATACTATCTGTGTGTTAACCACTGAAGTGCTATAGGTGTTGCATAGGATTGCTAGTATCATGTTTATGGTATATGTTGCATGAAGTTTTGTTATACTTTCTAGTCATATATTATAGAGATTTAAATTCTGAGTATGTTCTTGGTATAATCTATCTTTGACTATAATAAATGCAATTTATATGTGTATTCAGAAGGTAGGCAATGTTGAAATCAGTAGATAATTAAATTATAGTTCTCTAAATCTGGGATTTTATTCCAGTTAGTTTTTCTAAATTTCGCTATTGCATATGGTACAAGGAGCTTGTCAAAGGACCTGGTTTACTATTAAAGCCTACTCACATGACAACATACCTTAAACCTCAATTAACATAGTTCTGGGCCAGAGTGATTCATGTATGCTGCTGCCAACTGTATTTTAATTAATTGTAAGAATCAATTATCCTTTTCTGTGCTGCTGAGTTCAATTACTGTTTAATACCTCTGAATATTCCTGGTTAATATGGTTAACCCTTTAATTGCTGGTAATAATAATTGTGATATTGGTTTGGGTTACTGGATATCTATTTCAGCTGGTGTTCACTCATTTATAACATTGTTTATTACACTATATATAGTATATTTTACTTAAAGGGATAGAAAAGTTCACAAAAAAGTGTTGGTGAAATGATACGTACAATTAAAAAATACATAATGACCTGATTCCTATCTCTCAAACCTTTATGCTTTGAGAGATATAGGAAAATAAAGCCCTTTGTTCACACCCCCTTCTCATGTGTCAGCTGTATAGCTGACGGCATGATATCCTGCTTCCAGGACCAGACAGCGGCTCTTCAGGAGCCTCTGTCATCTAGATATCTAACTATAAATACTTCATCAGTATGGTTTACAACGTGTGCCTGGTTTGCAAGCACACATTGTAGACCGTTCCGATGAAGTATTTATAGTAAGATATCTTGATGATAGCTCTCCTAAACAGCTGCGTCTGGTCGCCCGACCAGATTTTGCCTCTGACAGCTTTACAGCTTGTCAGGCAGAAAGAGGAGGGAAAGGAGAACTTTATTTTCTTATATCTCTCAAACCATAAAGGTTTGAGAGAAAGGAATCAGGTCATTATATATTTTATTAATCGCACCTATCATTTTGCCAACACGTTTTTATGGACTTTACTATCCCTTTAAGTAAATTATATATATGTTTGCACAAATATGTGTAATTGATTATTTTAATCAATTCTTTACTGTGAAGTAGTGTGTCAATACCTAGTATTGTGTAAAGTCCTCAAATTAATTATTATTTATTTACTAGTTGAAGAGCCCGTGTACACAGGCCACAGTGCCACCCAGCAATGGCCGTGGTGATGTCATGCACAGTAGAGACTGCCCACACCACGGCTGATATGGAGCGGGGAGCTACGAGTGCCCCGCTCCATATCAGCCGTGGCGCGGGCAGTCTGTATTGAGCATGACTGCAGCGCGCGCAGCTGTCTCTACTATGCATGACGGCTTCTGACAAACATCCTTAGCGAATTATTATATAGGATGTGAAGATATACAACCTAATTGGGTCTCCTGTTTAACCCTATCCTGGATATCTTCGACATAATTGGAGGCATTACTGAAATCTATACACAAATAATTTTATTGGCAGATATATTAAACAGTAACATATTTGTGCATAAACATGCCTCAATCAGGTTCTTCTGTGTCTGAGCCAATGGAACAGATCCCAGAAGAAGACATGAAATGGGCTTTAGAAGGCAGGCAATCCATTCTTGCCTAAAACTTAAAGTGATGTACAACAATGGAGTGATGATATAGAGTTATGGGTAGAATCCCAATTTGATCAAATTTGGCAACCCCAGAGCTTTTATTATAGAGCTTTAAATAAGTGTCTAGAACAAACCAATCCAAAGGAGAGGGATATACAAATTCTACTCCTTGTACCAGAACTATTACAAATCCTCGCACATCAGAGAAACAGACTAGATGATTGGCAAGAAGGTATAGAGCCAATAAAACCAGCACTGAAGGCTAAGACTGAAAAAATCTCTGAGTTAGAGAAAGAGGTGCGTGATTAACACAAACTGGTAAGAACACAGGATGAAAAAAATCAGATAAATGGACTAGAGAGCAGGTGTCAAGATAATCTGGAAAAGTTGTGGTCTACAAAAAAACAGCATTCTGTCCTCATTGTTGATCTGTTTAATTTAACATGTGAGAACCATAATTTGCAACTCCAATCGCATCTAGATAGGTGGGCTCATGACAATGCAAAACTGCAGGAGCAAGTGTTGGTGTACCAGTCCATTGATAGTGCCCCTAAAGGGGTTGTGTCAGTGGATCAGGGTATGTTTGATATATTGCCCGGGCAGATGCGGGAATTGTCAGAAAGAATGCAGGCCTTCACTGCCTCTCACACTGTCGATCCTCCTTCTGAGCAGGAACAGCGTATTAGTCCTGACAGTAAAGTACAGGCCCAACCAGCAATACCTAGCAGTCATCAGGATTACTCACCTGGGGAGGGGCTTTTGACCCTCAGGAGTCCCACTTCTTGCTGAGGTGTGATGGTGAGGGTAGCATCCCAGATCAATTCACCCACCATACACCTCAGAGCCTCTTAACAGGTCACAGATTAAACTCTAACAGGAAGCCAGTGCTCAAACCTAACAGGAGGACTATGCACACACTGAATAGGTTTGAACAAGAGGAAAAATCACCCCTAGTTGAAAAAACTAAAATAATAAGGTTTCTTAAAGATACTGTGCCAGTTTTTCAAAGGAAATCAGAACTGTCTGTTGTTAATTATTTAGAGTGTTATGTTGAAACAATCACATCTCTGGGCCTTCATTCTGACCGTAACAAAATGTATTATGTGCCTTGAGTTTTTGATATTTCAGAGGGCTTCTTTTTCAGATCATTGAGTGACATGGACATCACTACATGGGAAGAAACTGTTGAGGAAATAATCCTAGCCTTTGGACCCTATAAAACCCACCATGAGGCTAAATATGCTATCTATGCATTAAAATGTAGGTCAGACCAGGACCCCAGGCAATTCTTGTCAGAGCTAAAATGCAGATTTTCAGTCTTATGAGTTTAGGGAATTATTCTTTAATGCTCTGCCCCGGTATATGAAAACCAATCTAGCCAGGGATTATTCACCCATGTTATCACTAGATTAGCTACTTACTCAAGCTATTAAGCTGTATAATGTCCAGCAGAGTAGGAATACCCCAGCTAGGGACAAGAATCCCGCCCCCCAGTGTGTAGCGGAAACATTGGTTGAGGGAAGCTCGCCATCTGAATCTGGCAAGAGAACCTTTGCAGAAGTATTAAAATCTCCACAGGTTCATAACCAGTCACCAAGTAAGAAGGAGCCTGCCTCTGTTAGTTCCCAGGGGTTTAATGACTCAAATGGTAAGAAACCATTTTTCAAAAAGTCCCAGGGTTACAACAAAAAACAAAATAAATATGTTTCCCAAGAGGATTCAAAAGGGTAAAACCTCTAACAATGAGGGGTCCAAGTCCCAGCCAACTCAGCAACCCAATAAGTCTGATTCTTAGAACCAAGGTCAGAAGCAGTAAGTCTCAGGGTCCAGGTAAACAATCTGACAGGCATGATAGACAAAATGATGGCTAATGTGGCACAGCTAGGCCAAAACCCTAGTTCCAATACACAGGGATCTAACCCTTTTTTAGGGACAGCTCCTTGAGTGGCAGCTGCCACTCAGTAACAGAACACTAGGGTAATGGTGAGCAGGCCTTCGGGAAAAAGAACACCATTGCTTGGCCCTATGTAAGTCCTCCAAAAACTGATAATGTTTTAACCAACAGTAATGCTAACACCTTTCCTCTACAGGACGTAAATGTTTCGATTGACTTTAAACATTCTTCCTCGGCTCCCCCACAGCCAGGTACACATCAGTCCATCCCTGATGATGTCATTTCTTTTCCATGTATGTCTTCAGAACACGTTGAAGAAGGAGGAGGAGTGAAGGGGGATGCTGCAGCTGTACAACCTGACCAAGTGGTCAGCAAGTCTTCTCCTGCAAATACAGGAGTTAACCCTTGCAGGCAGTGGAGGGATTCTAAGATGATTTTACATCACAATTATTTATGTGAAATGCATGACTATGAAGGGAGATGGTTTATAGATGTCACACTGCAGGAGCTTGATGACCTCATTATTTCCAGCCTCCTGTTCACCGGGGCTCAAGCTACCATACTGTCTAGCTCCCATTATTATCAAATTATGGAGAGTGCTGCTGTAAAGCCAGTGTTGAAAGCATTTGATGGATCCCTAATAAGCATTGGAAGTAACCCCTTAAACTTATTGGGAACTACATGGTTAAAATTCAATATTACACATAAACTCATAGTAGTTGAAGTTCCCTATACCTGGTTAATTATATGTGCTGATCTGCTACGGCGATTAAGTCCTGTTATAGGCTTTGTGAATAATGTCATCTGGTTACAGGTTAAAATCCCAATTAGATATGAGACGGCATTACAACGCCCCCATAGAATGACCGTTTGGTAGAGGAAACTAGGGATGTGGTTGAAATTCATTTTGTTAATAGCCAGAACCCTAACCTCACTGTTTTACAGATGCCTAATACAAATGCTGAAAATATGGAAGTTGACCTCTCCATCATGGCGTTACCAGAACAGATTCAGAATGTGAAGCTAGAAGGCCATGTTTTAAACATCTCTCCTCATAGATCACCATCTGAGCCAACAGATTCAGAGAATCATTCTGACGTCCATTGGCAATACAGGTGGTGAGTTGTTTGTTTCCTTATAGGTTCGACTTGGGGAGGATCAAACAAGCTAAACTGAATCTGAAACTGGAACACAGTTGCATTAGTAATAGTCTACTGATGGAGGTAAGAGATCCAATGCATATTAAGTTTCTGACGCCACATGATAATTAGGTACATGACCTAGATGACGATACTACAAGTTATAATGTTGTTGCTACATGTCTGTTATCTTTATCGCTAGGTGATAGGTCTGTAAAACATGTTTTTCTTGTAGTGGAGGAACCCCAACACCAGATCTATATAGGCAACGATTTAATACGTTTTGCTGCCCAGATTGATCTAGTGAAAAAATAACCTGTGGACTAGGTTAGAAGGGAACCCCACTGGATTCCGGATTACTTAAAAGCCTTGAAGTCATGCCAACTATTGCCATATGCAGTGAAATTACAGGTAGCTAATAAGATCACTATACCTGGTGGGGCAAGTCAAATCCCCATATCCTTGCAGGTTCTTAGTGGTCAGAACCTGAAGAATCCTGATGCATTAATATGCCTCTCAAATAGGATTCAACAGTTAGAAGTTTCTGTTCATCATACCCCTATGGTGAGTATTCACAAAACACCATTCTGTGGTAAATAACATAACCCCACACAGTACTATACTATACATCTATACTAGGTTGGATTCAGAATACTATACATTTGGTTTTCAGAATCAAGTAATTCGCCTACTACCGGATAATTATCTGTCTGAAGACCAACCGGCTGAGCAGATGTTTTACTCCCTCCCAGAGGGATTGTTTTCCATTCAGTCTGTGTATCCATATAGCCCTGATGCAGGTACATGCAAGATTGAGGAATCCTCTCTGGTATTTGAACACCAGATGGAGGAACAGGAATCCAAAGAATATCAGGAGACTGTGGATAAGGTAAGAGTAAATGCCCATGATCTATCCACACAGCTTGAGGAAACCTATGAGTTACGTAGGCCTTAAGCATTTCCAGGGTTAAATGATCTAGCAGAGGAGCAAATCTCTCTAGCAGATGCGTGCTCTGATGACTCTGAATGCCAACAGCTAAGGGAAATCCTCATAGAATTCTAAGAACTGTTTGCCAAGGATTTAAATGATTGTGGTTTAACCAACATACATGTTGCCAGCATATAAACCGACCTGTATACTCCTGACAGTACCGTCTTCCACCTGCATCCTATGACTCATTGCCAGAAATCATAAGAAACCTCAAAGAGATCAACTGTGGTGAAGCTCAGGAACAAGCTGTGTCTGAGCTCAAGAGTAAGCTCACCCAGGCTCCTTGTCTGGCATATCCAGAAGGGGTAAACCATTTTACCTTGAGACGGGATTCACTAATCTTAGTCTCAGTGGAGTTTTATATCAAAAGCAAGATAACCTATATAAAGTTATTGCTTACACCAGTAAATCCCTGTTTTCTGTGGAAATAAAATTCAATGTCTGTGAGAAAGCTTTATTGGCTACTGTTTGGGCACTACAGAACTATTGTAGATTTATTCAGGGTGAGAAAATCATCATTGAAACCGCACATCAGCCTTTGCAGTATTTGCAAAGTGATAGAACAAAGGAAGGACACCTCTCCAATAGTAGGATCACCACTTGGACCTTATCCCTACAGGGATGGCCATTGGAGATCAGGTATAAGCGAAACAGGAAGAATCCTGTAACTCAAGGACTAGCCAAGCTCCATGATTGTTCAGCACCTCCTATGGAGACTGCTACCAGTGGAGATGATTACTTTGAGAAACAATTGCTTTCCCCCCATAAGGCATTTGACAAGATTTATTGTACAACCTTGTCAACTGCTTATACTGACAGTTGTTCATACCATGTCATGACTGGTACAGGAAGGAAACTGGTGGCATGTATAGCGATTACCTGGATAGGTGAGTGCCCTATTATATCCAAAGGGTATAGCTTAGGACTCTGTGCAGAACTCTGTGCAGTCTATAAGACAGTCCTATTAGCTACTGAATATAACATTAAGGAATTTGTCATTATAATGGATTCTAATTATGTTCGCCACAGCATTGTAGAATACCTCCCAGGTTGTAAAAGGAGCCATATGCTCCGATTCAATAATAAACCAGTGAAACGTGGTAAATCGTTTTTGCGAGGCTGAGAGTCTCGTGACATCAAATGGCCTTACCATCTATTGGAAAAAGACCAAGGGTCATTCCAAGGTCGTAGGCCCTGAAAAACAGGGAAATGATCTAGCAGATCAATTGGCTAAAGAAGATGCCCTTAAGGAAGAAGCCTTAGACATATCACATCTTTTGGGTCCTAGACAGGTAAATGCTGTTCCCAGGCAACAAGCCATAAAGAAGCAGACACCCCAGTAGTACAGTGGATTCAAGACTCACCTAGTAAGGACTTGATTACAAGTCAGAAGGGGGACCCTATCATAGGGTTATTCTATAAACACATAGAAGATCCCTTAAACCACCCAATCTATGAGGAGGATAGAGTGGGAAAGGATGACTTGAGGATCTTGATGAGATCCAAGGCCCAATTCCAAATTCAAGATGGTCTGTTAATCAGAACCTCTAAAAATGGAATACAACAATGGGTTGTACCAACTGCATTTAGAGATTTAATGCTCCAACATGCTCATGATGCACCTACTTCAGGCCATCGTGGAGACAAAATCATGAATGAGATTCTCCGTGATTATGCATATTGGCCTCATATGCCTAAAGATGTATAAACCTATTGTCAAGGTTGTTTGGTGTGTTCCCAACTCCAACCATCTGGCCCCACTCATCATGCACCACTACAGTAGAGGGGGGATGTCATTACCATTGTCAGATATTCAAATAGATTTTATAGGACCAGTAACCCGGACAGTAAGGAGGAACAAGTATATGCAAACTGTTACTTGTTTGTTCACCAAATGGGCTGAATGTTTACCCGTGAACAATAATACGGCAGAAACCGCTGCTGCATTGTTAATTAACCATGTGTTCTCCAGGTTTGGCCTACCCCAGCGTATTGAATCTGATAGAGGTAGCCGTTTTACCAGTGAAGTGATGAGCAAACTATGGAAACTATTGGGGGGTAAAACATAAATTACATATTGCTTACCGTCCTGTGTCAAGTGGTGGGGTGGAGCGATATAATCAATCCATTGTTAACATTCTCAAGAAGTTTGTTAAGGAATCAGGTAAGGATTAGAATCGTAAACTACCCCTAGTTCTCATGGCTATTCAGGCGACTCCTAGTGTAGCCAGGAAAATGTCACCTTTTGAATTAATGACCGGTAGAAAGATGGTTGCTATACTGTATGAAAATAAGAATCTAATTAATGCCTCCACGACACACCAATACATAGACCAGTTACGCAAGCATTTACAACATGCATTTGCACAGAAAAATCTGGAGATAGCATTTGTAAGTAGTAAGAATTACTATGAGGTAAATGATCATGTTTCTCTATACAATTTTACAAGAAACCAGGTGAGAAAGAAGAAATTCTTACCCTCATGGAGAGGGCCATATATCATCACTGATCAATTATCTCCAGTTGCTTACAAGTTTTCTACCCCTAATAATGGTGAGACTGTAGAAAGGTGGGTTCATATAAACCAATTGCGTGCTTGTCACCCTAAATCTCAGTTACAGATCATAGAGGGAGAAGCTGAAGAAGAACAAGGATCCTAATTCAAACATCGGAAGGATGAGTATTCTTGATTGTCCAAATGACATTGTCATGTTCAGTCCTATTGTCTTCTTTTGTTTCAGTGAAATGTCACTGTCTCTTTCATCTGTCTGTGTGGCATGTATGTTCCCCACTAACACTCTAACATATTTCGTCAACAAATGAATTGCTGCTCAATGATGCTCAAAAAAATTGTTATGCTAATTTTATTTTTCCTTTTGACAAGGTTTTGTTTGTAGCATACAGCTGAGGGTCCTTCCTCTATGAAAGCAGGAAGAGCAGAGACAGAGAGTTTTAGCTTATTATAGTTTAGCTTAAGGCTAGTGAGGGCCGCAAGCAGACTAGTACAAAAATAAATGAACAATAATCTTAACAGTACCAAAATAATAGGGATACTGGTTGAAACTGTATTGTAATGTATGTATACATGCAAAATTGTTTCAGTATAAGTTCACTTATGTGTCATTTCTTTTAGACCAAAGAGTTCTTAAAAGATTGAGGTCGGTTGACAGATGCCATTGCTATGGACGTCCAGACCAAGTCCTGATGTGGATCATCCTGCTTCTGTGACAGGAGTTCCAGGCAAAGCCAAGCGTGGTTCCAGTGCTTTCATCAAGAACCACTGGGCAAGAGATGCCGGAGTCCATCCTAACAGAGAAGAGTTTGTATCCCAGAGGAGTTTTGCCAACATGTTTTCATGGTGATCATCAAGAAGAAATTTTATATTTCTCCCACCACCAGTCTCTAGGACTGGGAGTCTGATATGATATGAGTGCCATTTTATCTCAAGCCAAAACTAAGGAGATCCTTGAGTAGGCCAAGCAATTATTCGTATTAGATATAACATCATTACCTATCAACCAATTTGGTATATTGGTTTCCTGTTTGGAGATATTGTTTCATGTATTGAAGAGGACACTAAGTACTTCACCTCTTGGAAACAAGTCTATGCCATTATCTAGTTGATGGACTGAAGCGTAACTGTGATAACTTCAGGGATGATCCCAGTCACGGGAAGAAGATGACAGATGGTCTTTTGCAGTTTTAGCATTAATATTTTAGAACTTTAATCAAGTTAGAAAAATTTATGCTAAAAAGGTGATTATGTCAGAGACATTGCCTTGACTGGAAGGAGATGGTTAATTTTTTTTTAAGACAAATTCTCTGAAAGTCTGTTTTAAAATGTGTTTAAATTAAATCATTATTAAAACAAAGAGGCCTCTTTACCTCAATGGGAGTGAAAATATTTGATTGAGTTTAATGGGAATATATGACTCTCTTGTAGACAACAGGTCTGGGAAAATGTACTCCCATATGGGAAAGCGTAGATAGTATGACATGTTTTTAGGACGTCTAATGACCTCTTAACCATATCATTGATGACACAAGACAGAACAAATTCCTGTCTATTGATAAAAAAAATAGTTATCAGGGAAAAGATTAAGATGGAAAGTGTGCCATCTTCAGGAGTCATTACTAGTTATTGTAATGCATGACCTCATTTGGAAATTAGGTAATAAGAGTGTCCAATCAGATAATACTGATGATGTCACTGTATAATGAGATAGCACGTTATCCAACCAGAGTAGGTTGGGCAGTGTTTTGTTTTTTGGGTTTTTTTTTTTAATAAGAAATTTTTACCTTAAAAAGGATGGTTTTGGGAGAGAAGGGCTCTTGGCTTCCTGATCTTCTTGGTCTAGGCTGTTCTATTTCTGCTGGCTACTAAAGAAATTCTAAGAAACTCACACTTATTGACTGGTAACTATATTTTTCCTTATTTTAATTCTGCAAAAATTCAGAATCAAATTTATATTTCCTCTGTATTTGAGGAAAAATAATTTTTTTAATTATACTGGCCGCCCATTTTAGGATTAATTATAAAAATACATTTTGGCTGTAGTAATTCTGGAATTAAGCAGAACTGATTAAGCAATTTGTAATATTTTGCCAGATAATTGTAAAATAGTTGACAGCAGTTAGATCTATATAGCTTTGTTTATATATTAGTTAATATAATGTTTTATATTTCTAGAATAATCAATGTGTTTCTGGAAAGGTTATTTTAGCTAATATTTGATCTAGAGAATTCTTTGATTTCGGTTATTAACCCTCCAACTGCTATTTGTCTATTTTGGTGTGTGTTTCTAGATATTTCTTCATTGCATGTGCTTTTGGGCCTAACTTTTGTACAGTGGGAAGTTTATTTAAACTTTTCACTAGACAAAAGAAGCCACCATCTTGGGTGGGGCATCCATATACTATCTGTGTGTTAACCACTGAAGTGCTATAGGTGTTACATAGGATTTCTAGTGTCATGTTTATGGTATATGTTGCATGAAGTTTTGTTATACTTTCTACATATAATATAGAAATTTAAAATCTGAGTATGTTCTTGGTATATTCTATCTTTGACTAAAATAAATGCAATTTATATGTGTATTCAGAAGGTAGGTAATGTTGAAATCAGTAGATAATTAAATTATAGTTACCAAAATTTGGGATTTTATTCCAGTTAGTTTTTCTAAAATTCACTATTGCGTATGGTGCAAGGAGATTGTCAGAGGACCTGGTTTACTATTAAAGCCTACTCACCTGACAACATACCTTAAACCTCAATTATCATCGCTTATACAGTTTCTGGGGCAGAGGGATTCATGTATGTAAGGATCAATTATCCTTTTCTGTGCTGCTGGGTTCAATTATTGTTATTTAATACCTCTGAATATGTCTATGTACGGTTACTACTTTAGTTGCTGGTAATAATAATTGTGATATTGGTTTGAGTTACTGGATATCTATTTCAGTTGGTGTTCACTCATTTATAGTATTGTTGATTACACTATATTTTATATATATATATATATATATATATATATATATATATATATATATATATATATATCTACCACAAACAACAAAAGGAAGCGCTACACCTTCTTTACCAAAATATTCTCTATTTTATTATAGTTTTTAAACCACTCTTCAAATATTATATATCCTCCACATACAATAATTACAGCGGAAGTGTAGTCCGCACACAATATTGGTGTTCCAATAACTTTTCAAGAGTTGGACAAGAGTTGGACAATAATATATATCTTTTTCCACAACAAGGAATTGTGTTTTTATATAGGTGATATTCAAGTTTTAGCCTAGTTGACATATAATAGGTTTAAGTTCCTTAGAAGGAGCATGGATGTTACTTTTGACATTTTATCTTTTTAACCACTTGTATGCATATTGTGTTTAAAGATATTTTAATTATTGTATGTGGAGGATATATAATATTTAAAGAGTGGTTTAAAAACTATAATAAAATAGAGAATATTTTGGTAAAGAAGGTGTAGCGCTTCCTTTTGTTGTTTGTGGTAGCTATCTATTGTTAATCCGGTGCACTAGGGGTTATTAGGATATAGCGATATACCTTGGTTTGCCTCAGTTTTTAGCTTTGTATGGTGGTTAACAGTGGGTGTTATATAAGGCGCCAACCCTTGTGTGGGTCCGATATTGGTGGAAATTTGGTATATATATATATATATATATATATTAGTATATTTCACTTAAATTATATGTATTTTTGCACAAACATGGGTAATTGATTATTTTAATCAATTATTTACGGTGAAGCAGCATGTCAATACCTAGTATTGTATAAAGTTATCAAATTAATTATTATTTATATGAAGATATACAACCTAACTGGGTCTCCTGTTTAACCCCATCTTGGATATCTTTGACAGGCCTAGGTGGTGGACCTAACTGAATCTACCTTTTTGTGGCCAGTGAGTGTGCTGGGGGGGACCCTGTTCCCCGCTGGGTCATGCACGTATTTGATATTGTTTGCTCTATGTTATGCTCTTTTGTACTGCACTCTGGACTGGATACCTCCACCCAGGCGGTGGTCTCTCTAGACACCTTGGTTGTTGCTCTGCAACTCACCTGTTTGCCACTGTTACATTGCATTTACCATTCTTAAGCCAACCTCAGGAATCTTTGGACTTTGTATCTGCACTGTGCGTGTCTGAAATTCTTTTCAAGATCTGATGGGTGTCTCTGCACTAGTCCTGGTACGCTGGTACTGTTGTATATTTTCAACATATTTTATTTGTGTTGTGTCCAATGTATTTCCTGGGCATTTCTTTATTTATTTTCAAAAACTTTTCAATAAAAACCATTAACAAAAAAAAAAAAAAGAATAGACCTATGTGTAATTGAAAGTGCAGCAATTTGGGGCGCGCACAGACACTCCCACAGACAAACACACACAAAGACACCTGCACAGATGGACACACCCATAGACACACACAGCTTCCCCATATACCCACACTTGTGCACTCGAACACCCATACACGAGACACACAAACACCCATGCACAATCACACACACGCCCACATACACTCACGCACGCGAGCACACATATACATGTGCTGCCTCCACAATAATTACGAGTATTAAACGTTTTTATGGAAAATATAGGGCTTTTCCTGCTGAGTATAATACAAGGGTATTCCCAATGTTGGAAAAATGTTTAATTCAAAAGTATTTTTCTTTTTTAAATTGCATTTTCTATTTTTGTCACCAGGTGGTGGTGTTCCAATCATTTACTGTGAAGAACCACAGTCAGTGACTCCAGAGCTTCCTTAGAGTGCACTATAAAGAGAAATGCTTTTGGCCAATAGTTGCCTCTGTTAATCAAAAATAATCAAGTCTGAGTTGTAACAATTTTTGAATGAAAACTATCCAGGCAATGGAAGGACCCTCATTTTACTTAGAAAGGAAAACCCCTATAGAATTTGTTTTTAAAGTTTACTACTCCTCTAAATTAGATCTGTTCCTCATAAGATAAAATTAGTTTGTTTTACAGAGGACTAACATACTGCCTGTATGTTGTACTAGGTAATTTTCTTTAAAATAAATAATTTATGAGAAATAAACCTTTATTTTTTTTTGGTGGTACTTTATTTCAGTTAGTTCTGTTCAAGCCCAAACATAATGTGCAATATATTATTACGTCAGTGTTTCTCAAACGTAGCCCCTGTGGACACAACAACAGGCCAGCTTTTCATGATATCCCTGCTTATTCATAAGTAAGTAATCAGTGGCTCTGTCATTGTGATACATTTAAGAGTGCTTAAAGGGATAAGTAATAATTCGTTTTAACTTTATTTTATTTTGTAGGCATTAAAAAAACATGAAGAATGAGATAAGTCTTATCTCTCAAACCTTTATGGTTTAAGAGATATTCACAAACAAAGAGTCCCCCTCCCGCCCCTTTTACTGATGTAACACTGCTCAGCCAGAGCAGAAGGGAGGTGCCCAGGTAGATTGCAGAGAGGGACAATCTTCAATTAAGATAAGGGAAAAACCTGAAAAGCTTGTCAAGGGGGGCAGGGCTTTCATTGTTCTCATAGGAAGAAGATTGTCCCCTGCTGTTATCTGTCTGGTCTATGGACTGCATTCCACATCTGAGAAGAGATGGCTTACACTAGGTAAAAGGGGGAAACTTTGCTTGTGAATATCTCATAAACCATAAAGGTTTGAGAGATAAGACTTATATCATTCTTCAAGTTTTTTTAATGCCTACACAATAAAATAAAGTTAAAACGAAGTATTACTATCCCTTTAATTAGGGATATCTTGAAAACCTAACCTGCTGGTGTGCACAGAGGACTGTAGCAGATATTCTCTGAATCAGTGTATTAGGCTCTGCCTGGATTCATTCATTCTCAGCAAGGTGTGACTTACGATTGACCTAGTACAGAAACAAATTAGCATAATATGCCATACTGTGCCAGTTAAAAATAAAGGCTAATTTCAATTAAATTGCTGGCAGAATATATAGGCAGTCTGAAATGACACTTTAACCCCTTATCGACAGGTGCCGTGTCAGGACCATCACCAGTGTCCTTGCCTAAAGGACAGATGACTGTCCTGGCATGTCACGTAGTTTGTGCTCACATCACTTCTGCAGGAGCACTGCCAGGGTCTGAAATGGACTGTTCCAAGAAAGGAGCAGTCACTATCAGACCCCCATTAGGTGCTCCGACACACGTGATCAGTCACGTGTGCCGTGCGCCTACTAACTTCAAAGCAGTCCTTAAAGGTAATCCATTCCCTGGACCGCTTGTCTTTAAGGGGTTAAAGGGGAAGTAACACCTCCTAATAATAACCAAAGCATTAACAAAAGGATTAAGATTACCATGCAAAGTGGGCGGGGTTTATGTCCTGTGTTCCTGCTAGCATGTCCGCCTCCATGCACATGACATCCATCCATGACGGACTGAAGAGATTACCTCTTGAAGAAACGCACAAGGGCACCAGTCATAGGGGACATTAGGATTTTCTAGCCATAACAAGGTAAATAGTTGGTTATTACTAGGAGGTACTATATGTTAACTACATCTCAATGGTGATAGGGTTAACTGACAAAGCACTGTGGGATAACAAAGCAAATAATGGAGTGACAATGATTTCACTATACACAAAGAAAGTGGTAAGAATAGTTTTATTGTATTATTAAATAGGATGTGGTCTTTTCTAGCCCTTTACAAGTGGGCAGTACAGGCGTGAAATGGCATAGCATGCTGAGATCTCCATGGCCGGGTTAGATACACATGCAGGTCATACAATTGCCCATGTGAGAGAATCCTTACAGCTTTTATATGGTAGTGCAGAAACAACAGTTATCTAGCTGTGTATCAAGGAGAGAAGCACATTAACAAACCATTATGTACTAGCCCAATCCATTCTTAAAGGGATAGTAATACTTAAAATGTAAAAAAAAATATGTTGTAGGGTTTATCCCCCTGAGTAAAACAAGAGTACTCCCACTGCTGAAAGGTGTTTCATTCAAAAGTTATTAATTTTCAAAGTTGAATTTTTTAGGTGCAATATCACAGTGGCCTGAAATTGTACAGTGGCGCTGTTGCTACACCACCCTATGGAGATTTATGGTCAACTGACCAGAGCTGTCCATAGGATCATGTAGCAACAGCGCCACTGTACATTTTCAGGCCACTGTGATATTGCACCTAAAAAATTCAACTTTGAAAATTAATAACTTTTGAATGAAACACCTTTCAGCAGTGGGAGTACTCTTGTTTTACTCAGGGGGATAAACCCTACAACATATTTTTTTTTACATTTTAAGTATTACTATCCCTTTAACCCTTTGAGTGCCACAGAGGTATCCGAGGCATTGCGTTGCAATGCCTCGGATACCTCTCCAGCACTCAAAGGATTAAACAGAAGCTTTTGCAATCAGAAATAAAGTGTAAGGCAGCAAGACTTGTAGAAAGAGTCTGTACAAATAATAGACAAGTGATTGAACCCAGCCACATTAGGGGAGCAGGTCTTTGGCCAACCACCTACTCCATAAAGGGGAGGGGAAGATTAAAAAAAAAAAAAAAAAAAAAAGTTCCCATTGACATAAAGGCGGATTTTAACCCCTTGAATACTAGAGAGCTCTCCAACGCACTGGGTGTTGACGGTAAAGAGACGCATTTAAATCAATGGGATTTTGGAGAATTTTCATTTTTTCCCCTATGGTGTAGTTGGTTCGCTCCAGAATTGCTCATCAATCAGTAAACAGGCAATTTTTTTTTTTTTTTTTTACATTCATGTCATTTGCGTTAAAAAAAATAAAATAAAAAAGTGATGTTAAAAATTACATAAAACTTGTATTATTACTAGCTTTGCAGGGAAATGGACTACTTATCTAGATTTATAGTAATGTTATTAACTGGTTTAGGAATATCGAGGCCCAGCTGGACTGCTTTTCTAAGCCTGCCCCAGTCATTACAGGATTTGTACTAAGTGGCCTGTAGGGGGCCCTTACGCATCCTGCAGTACAAGGTTATAAAAGACTTTAAAGTACATAAAAACTACCTTTATAATTAACACATCAACTAAAGTCCCTTTTTGTGTGTGACACGTGAACATAAATCTGGGGTTTTACACTAATATTCCATCTATTATCCCTTTGCGTGCCAGAGATGTATCCAATTCATTGCAACACAATGCTTTGGATGCGCACTCAAGGCGTTAAAGCGAAAGTAGTGTGTAATATGGCAAGGTGAATATAGCAGGACTTATCATGTTGAGTAAAACAAGGGTACTCCCACTACGGAGAGATGCATTATTCAAAAGATATTACAATTCAAAAATGCACTCTATGTGTTCAGTACATCCATGGTCTGAAAATTTTCAGTGCGCTGTTTCGGACAATAGCAATCATAGTCTACTGTAGCAACAGCACCACATTAAACTTCAGGCCATGGAGGTACTGCAAATCACACATACTGAAATATATATTTTCATCATATTAACTCTTTGAGTGCCAGAGGAGTAACTGATACTTACAAATGCATAGTTACGCAAGATTTATTGGAATCTTCAGCCACGTATATTTAGAGCCTCTCTGCCAGATTATCAATGAATTGCTGCATTTCAGTTTAGAACAGGGTTAGACACCCTTCGACTCCCCATTGATTGGGAACAACAACTTCTATCACCTCCAAACAGCCACTGTCTGGTTGGAGATGATGGAAATTGTGGTCCTCAACAGCTGGAGAGCCAAGGTTACCTACCCCTGGGCCACATTAATATGTACTAGGACCAAACTCTATACATATATGATGCTATTAAAGCTAAAGTTTTCGCACAGACAGACTACCTAAAGCCCTTTAGATGCTTCCAGTTGAAAATCCCCAATTTAAATATATGGACTTTGGGTCCTTATTCAGGAGGCTCAACTACACCACAGGGGACAAATGTAAATTCCCAGTGAGATTTTAAAGCCCTTGAATGCTAGACATGTCTCCAAAGCATTGCCCTGCAGTACATGGGACAACTTTCTAGAATTGAAAAGCTTAAAGTCCCCATTTACTAAATAGGTACTCGGGGACAGTCATTTGTTCCCTATGGGGAAGTTGGTTTGATCCAGAACTGCATTCATTTAGCTTCACAAAAAATGCCCTGTTTGTCTAAATTAAAAGAAACCTGTATGAACAAAAAACAGAATTTCAGTAATCGTAAAAAAAAAATAAAATAAATAAATTAAAAAAAAATAAAAATAAAAGAACAGTGTATGATAAAATATATTGCAGGATTTTTCTTGCCAAGTAAAACAAGAGTAGCCCCACTGCTGAGAGATGCATTGTTTTCCCAGTTTGCATTTTTGTTAACGGTGCAATCTAGTGGTCAAATTTCAATTATTCTGTTGCATTCCCTGCTAGAGGCGAGTCACTGACAATCTTTGTAGAATGAGATAGAAACTGCTCAGTTATGCTGTCAAGTTTGAGGATTCAGGAAGTAATCACACTGTCACTCACTTCCTATTTGAACTGTTATAACTTTTCAATAAAACAAATTTCAACTGTTGGAGGACCCTTATTTTACTTGCCAGAAAAAGCACTATAATATACCTTTCCAAACAGAAAATGTTCACTGCTCCTTTAACATGAAAACAAAGTGCACGGCCTATGATCTATACTTTATAAAACTTTATAATACTGCTTGCATATTATGATGTCTACTAAATCTGAAGCATAGCTTGTTGTTTATACAGCAACTATATTAATGCTTTTAAATCTCTAAAAGAACATGGAGACCAGTTACTTCACCAGCTGACTACTTAGTTAAGCCCCCAATCCCATCTCTTTGAACTTGCAAGTGGCTTTAGCCACAGAACCCATATCTATTCTTAGACCTGGCATAACAGGCAAAATATTAATGCAAACCTACTGGTTATAAGAATATTTAACTGTGAATGATCTGTGTGCTATCTTGTTTACATTATATATTTTACATTGAAAAGCTCTCTGCAAACAGTCCAGGGTAGAACATTGTCAAATACATAAGTGTAAAAGTATAGGTAATGATATGGAGGGAAAGAGAGAGAAAATATTATAGGAAATTTGACTTTACATATTATGCAAAATAAAGGGTTGATATTGCTTTTAATGGGAAGTGAAAATACTATAATATGCCCTATCCATTTAATTCAGTGAGGTTAGGAAATGTAATTCATAACAGAGAACAACAGCCCACTGAGTGACAGAGGGGTATGCAACGCATTGCTCTGGCACTCAAAAGGTTAAGCACAAACCAAAACAGGAGTCAGTATGGAACAATCCAACTGCACCACAGAGGACAGATAAAGAACAGTCCAGCTGATTTAAACTGGACCTTTAACATCTAGATTACTAGATATAAGGTCAAGCAAAAAAATAAAGTATTCAAAATAACTCGGTCTAACCCATTTAAATTCCATATATAACCCTTTGAGCGCCAGAGGTGTAACGGAACGCATTGCAGAGCACTGGCACTCAAAGGGTTAAAGGTATTGTAAACATTGAGATAGGCTGCACACATCTTAGTGAATTACATGTAAAACCTCTCTCTCTGCTACTGAACGGATACAGAACTATGCGATAGGGAGTTTACTATCGGGTTTTAACCAATGCATTGGATACCTCTATGGCACTCAATGGGTTAACAGAACTGCTTGGACAAGTAATCGTGAGCCTAATTCATGAAGCAGAAGGAATTCTGGATCAAAACAATTGTATCTAGTGAGAAATTCAATTTCCTGTTTTAATTGAATGCTAGATAGAACTTACAGTGCCCCGGAGACCTCTCAAGAATTCAAGGGGTTAAAAGCCCCAATGGGCATTTTGGGAATTTCCATGTGAGCCCTATTGTGTGGTTATTGTCCCACATAACTGAACCTGTTTTGCCTGATGAATCAGGCCCTATGTTACTATGATGTTAAGGGGACACTAATAGCTAAAAAGGAAATTAGGTTAAATAACTTTACGTATCACATACTTCCAGCTAGCATCTGCAAAATCTAGTTATTTCATGAAGATCCCTAAATTCTAATCTTGCATTTAGACTATCCTATACATACTCAATTCGGTTAATTGTTTGTGCACGGATAGTATTGAGATTAGTACCCACTGATGTTTTCAGGACCATTAACAGACAATAAAACACTCTCACTTCTGAGACCCCTATCAAAATATTTTAATGGGAGCCCTGGAAAAAGCATTGCACACCCCTGTGGTACTCAAAGTATAAGTCAGATAATGATTAGGTGTTAAAGCGAACTATCATCAAAATTAAATTTCCCCCAATATCCTTGTTAAAGGGATAGTAATGTTTCATAATAAAAGCAGTTCTAATTAATCATCATAGTATTTGGACCTTGGAGAGTGTTATTTCAATTCTGTCAGAGTTGTAGTTCAAGAGTAATTCAATGACAAAGTGTCCCCCTCCCACCCCTTTTACTGATGTAACACTGTTCAGCCAGAGCAGAAGGGAGGTGCCCAGGTAGACTGCAGAGAGGGACAATCTTCAATTAACCTAAGGGAAAAACCTGAAAAGCTTGTCAAGGGGGGCAGGGATTTCATTGTTCTCATAGGAAGAAGATTGTCCCCTTCTGTTATCTGTCTGGTCTATGGACTGGATTCCACATCTAAGAGATGGCTTACACTAGGTACACTAGGGGAAACTTTGCTTGTGAATATCTCTCAAACCATAAAGGTTTGAAAGATAAGACTTATATCGTTCTTCATGTTTTTTTAATGCCTACAAAATAAAATAAAGATAAAATGAAGTATTACTATCCCTTTAACATAGTGATACGCATGTACATACTTTTATTATGCTGACTAAGTCTGGCATTATTGAGAAAAACAACTCATTCAGCAGGCAGAGATCTTGCAAGAGACACTCTGCGATCCTGTGCAGTCAGTCTATTCTGGTACCTTAAGGTCCCAAGGAACGCCACTCACCAATCCTGGAGGTGAACGGGACATTAGCGCAGACTCACAACTGCCTTTTCTCCAGGATGTCTGTGCTGCTGCCCGCTGAAGCCTGCCGAACAAGTTGTTTTTCTCAATAATGCTGAACTTATTCAGCATAATAAAAGCAGGGCTCAAAATTTCCACTCACCACTAGCCAATGGCGAGTGAAAATTTAGCCCTGGCGAGTAGAAATTCAGCCCTGGTGGGTATGTTTTGGCTTACAGTGGAGTGAAACTTTTCAGGTCTGGCTAGTAGCAAAGGACTTCAAATTCTAAACCCTGATAAAAGTATGTATATTCGTATCGCTATGTTAATAAGGATTTGGGGGGCAATTTAATTTTGATGATCGTTTCGCTTTAACCCTTTGAGTACCAGAGGTGTATGCAATGCATTGCGCTGCAATGCTTTGTGTACCCCTCTGGCACTCAAAGAGTTCGTATTCCTTTAACTGTTGGCCATGTTACACATACGTCCTTAAGTATAAAGACAGAGAGGAGCAGTTCAGGTGCAAACTAACTGCATCTTCAGGGACAAATACCCCCTCATTAAAGGGATAGTAATACTTAAAATGTAAAAAAAAATATGTTGTAGGGTTTATCCCCCTGAGTAAAACAAGGGCACTCCCACTGCTGAGGTGTTTCATTCAAAAGTTATTAATTTTCAAATTTGAATTTTTTAGGTGCAATATCACAGTGGCCTGAAATTGTACAGTGGCGCTGTTGCTACACGATCCTATGGAAAGCTCTGGTCAGTTGACCATAAATCTCCATAGGATGGTGTAGCAACAGCGCCACTCTACAATTTCAGGCCACTGTGATACTGCACCTAAAAAATTCAAATTTGAAAATGAATAACTTTTGAATGAAACACCTTTCAGCAGTGGGAGTACTCTTGTTTTACTCAGGGGGATAAACCCTACAACATATTTTTTTTTACATTTTAAGTATTACTATCCCTTTAATCCAAATGAGGCTTGTGATTCCTTGAACGTTAGAAGTGTCTCAAACACAATGCTTCACAATACATTCACAATTTCTCTAGTACTCAAAAACTGAGAAGTCCCAATCTAAAACAGTGAGAATTTGTGGGAATTCTTATTTATCCCGTACAGTGCAATTGGTCTGCCCCAGAATTGACTTTACACATACGGCCCAGTGTTTATTGCCTATAGTTCTAATTCTGAACTCAGCCAGAGACCCACAGATAATGCACACATTGGCTTCAGAATCACAGGGGACCAGTAAAACTATAGAAATAGGAACTCTAAATAAGCAGATTTCAATACAAAATGCTTACATTTATTCTGTAGATGACATGTAGGAAAAACAATGTACTCGATATGTTTGCAGTCAGACAGAAGTGCAGTAACAGCAAAGCTTTCATACTATACCATTTCATACATAATAATGTAACATAATAATATTCATTAGAAACAATGCAGGGAATGAAGTTGGTACAAACATAAAAATGATTTTTAAGAACAATTCCTTGAGTCTGCATGTGAAATGCTATTAAGCAAATATACTCTTGGTCCTTGGGCATCTCTAGCAAAAGATAATTTGGGAATACCAAAAGGTTCTGCTAAAAAGTATTTATTTCTCAATACAAATGGACAGAGGCTCTATGAGTCCATAGCTATGAAGGGTCATTTTAGACAAGGTCACTGTAGGCCACTTTAAAGTGAAATTGTCTCTTTGTAAAAGTGCCCATTCATAGTATGACCTCGTTGGGAGACTCAATTCAATCTGGTCCTAATCAATGATATATCTGTGTGTACGGCTGAAACCAATGTCGTTAAAACAACTAAATCAGCATTTTTAGTTGGTTGCTCTGACTTGATCATCTGCCAATCAGATCGCTGTGTATGTTGACTGCTCAGACTGCTAGTAGTCTTCAACCAAAACTGCCCTACGAATGGGCACTTTAACAAATGGCTGATGTTGAAAAAGCATGCTGGTCAATATTGGTTAATTTGTAGAAACCCACCTATGTAAATATAGCTGAATAATTACAATTCTATTATTTTGAATATAGTGGCTATCACAAGATATAGGTGATTTTCAAAACCACTTGTTATAAAGTGAATGATCTTCCTTAATCATATAAAGTGGAACTAACATCTAATAATAACCCCCACTTATCTTACTATGGCCAGAAAATCCTAAGGACCCTTGGGAATTTCACCCATGCTCCTTGGCTCAAAAAAAAATATCTTCAGTTCATTATGGTTGTTAAGTCCATGGAAGTTGCTAGAGGACCTCAAATTCAGGTCACTGAGAAAGAAATCTTAGTTATTTAAGGTCCACAGCAGTGTGCAACACATTGCTTGGTAATGCACCATTTTCATCTCTGTTTTTTAATTGAACAGTAAACTTTTGTTAATGAAAACACATATTTTATAGAACATTACCTGCTGAATAAAACAAGGTTGCTCCCATCGCTGTCAGATGTTTTATTCAAAATTTATAACAGTTCAAATAACCAGGAAGTGAATTTACTGTGTTTACTTCCTGGAAGTTCTAACTGACAGGAAGTGACAAGCAGTTTCTATCACATTCTATAGAGAACTGTATGTCTCTGACTTTTCTGACTTTCCTCTCCATTAGAATCTAACAGGAAATCTAATTAGAATTTGACCACTAGAGGGCACTGCTAATGTAAAAAAACATGGGTTTAAACTGTAATAACTCTGTTAATATAAATCTCTCGGCACTGGGAGTACCCTTATTTTACTCAATAGGAAAATCCCTACAATATATATTTTTTAATAAAATTTTTTTTACTGCTCCTTTAAATGGTTGCGCATTCTCATGCACTCTGTTTTTGTTTGAAAAATCTTATAGTAAATCTACCTTGATGGACATGACTTTCAGGACCGATTGAAGCCATTATGAACAAAACATCAAGAGTAGAATTCAGAGACCACTAAGATTTTCTAGCCACAGTATGTTAACCCTTTGCGTGCCACAGGGGTACACACCCCTCTGGCACTCAAAGGGTTAAGGGTGAGGTTGTTATTATTAAGAGGCGATTGTTTTCAATTAACCCTTTGAGTGCCAGAGGCATATGCAACGCATTGCTTTGGAAAGCATTACACACTGCTATGGCACTCAAAGGGTAATGTATTCTATGGTTTTGCAGTGCTTTGTCTTCAAGGCATAGGACAATTTTGATTGCATATACAAGGCCATGTGTAACAAAACAGATTTGTGCATAATACGTTTAATCAAAGATGGCATATCAAATTAAAACAAAACCTGAAAAGATTCTTCCATAAAATGGAATAATCATCTATTACAAAGAAAACAGAAGACGACATAACCTTGCTAGTCCTGCAATATGTATTAACATACCCAGTGGAAAAATCCAACATTTCATACAAACTTTGCTGTAAAGAACTATTTTTCAAATTAAAATCAGGCTTGTGAACAGAATATATATTATATATAAAACAATAATACATGTATAAAAATAGTAAGTTGCTGTTTTGCATTTAATATTCATGTGGAATTATTTTAGGATTCATTGGACCAACAAAAAGGAAAAAAAAAAAAAAAAAAGAAAAGAAAAACAAAATAAAAAAACTACATAGATATAGTTGTGTAACATACTTATCAAAATAATATCAGGATCTAGCAAACAAAGTTAATCGATGGATAATTTTTGCGTTGGCCCAAAGAAAAGGCAAAGCCAACTGAAAGGAAGATAAAAATGAAGAAATAATACAATCATAAATAAATATTCACCTTGTTGGTTGCAAAGATGGAGTAGACATAAGAATTGAATATTAACATTACCATTACTGTAGCCAGGTTTGCGCAATTCAGAAACCCAGTAATAAATGCTAAAAGCTGCAAAGATATACATATGGCACCGTGCATTGTAAATAATTAAAAACCACATAATTATCAGGCTAAAATATTAAATAAAGTCTAAAAGTCCAGTGTTATTCACTCAAATAAAATGTGTATTAAGAATAAAAAAAAAAAAAAAAAAAAAAGCAGAGGGAGTGTATTCTTGCCAAACGGCGGCTGGGTGAGTTGAAGTGCCTGAATGTGTGTGCATATGGCACTGCCAGTAATTAACCCTTTAAGAACCTGGATCGGTATGCAACACATTTTGCACTGTGCACCCCACTGGCCCTTAAAGTGTTGATAAATCTCAGCTGGACAACCCATGGAGAAGGAGAGAAGAATCAGGTTTTGTTGGCAGAACCAGAAGAACGGCGCAGCTTCATAGACATGCGACTTTTGCTGGTCCGTGGTGACAAAGGAGAGGCCAATTGTGAGCTATCCCCCTGAGCGAGTAAATTCTCATCCTCTTTTGTTGGGCAAGAACCTGGATATGAGAGAGATGAAGAACACTACATTAGGAAAATGCACTATAGTCTTTCTTACATTTCAAGTGATGGCGAAAACTCATAAATAAATGACACAGATGTTTTAAGATTGGCGAGATTATTTAGCATTATGAACATGGGGAAGTTATTAATATTTTACAAGAAGGAACATGTTTCACATTAAATAATAAAAAGTATATTTATATGTTAAAGCAAGGTCCCTGAAAAAATAATGGTTTTCTCCTTTCTATTTAGCAACATTAAAAATGTACAGGTCCCCTTATAAGCTTCTCCTCCCCAAAACCAGTGCTGTGAGCTCCAAAGAGACAGCCAGTTAATCCATATTTGCTGCCATGATGTTGAACCTTCTGTGGAGCCAATCGCTATGAGGCTGCCACTGGCATCTTCAGCTCTTGCAGTGAGTGGGACAAAAAGCTTGGCTATAAGTTCATAATGCTGCTAGGTACACAGGTGGAAGTAGACCAGTTTAACTAGTAAAATAATGAGCTTTAACGTATTATTTATTTTTCTTTTTTTATGTTAGTTGACAATGATAAATAAATACATTTAAAAGGGACAGGGTCTACTACAGGGAAAAATAAATCTTAATAAACGCAGCACTGCGGATTTTATCATCAAGACTCCTAGGTGGCCCCGAAAACCCTTACTGACTTTTAATATTCAATATGTTCACCATTTTCTAAAGGTCTTGTCCTAGGAGTCCCTGTCCCTTTAAACACAACATGCTTTATTCAAACACAAAAGAACACTACATTCACATTTCCTGCTGAGATTGACACACAT
This sequence comes from Rhinophrynus dorsalis, assembly GCA_037306005.1. Lineage (NCBI taxonomy): Eukaryota > Metazoa > Chordata > Amphibia > Anura > Rhinophrynidae > Rhinophrynus > Rhinophrynus dorsalis. The sequence continues at coordinate 66,980,331 of CM074728.1, read as the reverse complement.
GACTATACAGAATTGTGTACTATGCATGCATGGCGCTTGACAGTTGACTCCACCTCTACAGATTCACAAAGGGAGAGGGGAAAACTGCCAACCTTCAACCATTGCAATCATAAGTAGAAATTCCTATACCGTACCTGCATTATGTATCAACATTCTCATTCATAAAAAGCAAGCTAAGGGAACTAAACATGAAAGTGTAAACAAAACAAGTTAAAACTCAAAAGTTAATTCTTTTTTTTTTTAGTTAATCATAGCTACATTCTCCTCTCAGAGTAGCAGCATTATAGAAGTACAACCGTAATTGTACATGTCCAACAAAAGCATCTTGCCCTCCACCTGCAAAAGGTGACTTTTCCAGTGGCAGCCTCATTCCTATCAATTGTGCAAGTGAGTGGGCAAGTACAGCAACCAATATGAACCATCTGCTACTTTTGGGCATTTGAAAAGAGAAGCCCAGAGGAAGACTTGTACGCACAGGACTCCGTTTATAAAGCTGCTACTTTAAAGGGATAGTAATACTTAAAATGTAAAAAAAAATATGTTGTAGGGTTTATCCCCCTGGGTAAAACAAGAATACTCCGACTGCTGAAAGGTGTTTCATTCAAAAGTTATTAATTTTCAAAGTTGAATTTTTTAGGTGCAATATCACAGTGGCCTGAAATTGTACAGTGGCGCTGTTGCTACACCATCCTATGGAGATTTATGGTCCCAGGACCAGAGCTGTTCGTAGGATCATGTAGCAACAGCGCTACTGTACAATTTCAGGCCACTGTGATATTGCACCTAAAAAATTCAACTTTGAATATTAATAACTTTAGAATGAAACACCTTTCAGCAGTGGGAGTACTCTTGTTTTACCCAGGGGGATAAACCCTACAACATATTTTTTTTTTACATTTTAAGTATTACTATCCCTTTAAAGCTAGGCCTATTTGAACACTGAGCACTTGATCCTCAGTGCTCAGTTATGCCAGTACCTGGAGCTATACTGTGTGTTCTGGTTCTGACCCTTGGCTTGCTTCCTGACAGCGCATCCTCCCTGCCTACCCTGACCTAAAGGGAAACAATACCAACAGGAATAAATGGTTCTTGGCATGTTTAACCCTTTGGATGTTAGAAGTCCCCGCCAAAGAAGACATCTCTAGTGTTCAAAGGGTTAATAGAAAGGACCTTCCTAGATAAGATTGCACATTATCATTATATCATATACAGGGTTGGATTTACATCTCAGGAGCCTGTAGGCACAGAAATTTGAAGCCCCCCCCCCCCCCCCCCCCCGTGGGCCATCTGCACTGGATACCTCCACAATGCTCCTAATCTCCACGTTGCCCCCCATCAGCTCCACATTGCCCTCACATTGCCTCCCATCAGCTCCACATTGCCCCCCACCCCATCAGCTCCAGCTTGCCCCCACCATCTCCATATTGCCCTCCATCAGCTCCAACTTGCCCCCCATTAGCTCCACATTGCCCCTGCCACCTCCATGTGAGCGAGTGCCGCCGGCGCAGCCAGCAAGGTGGCTAGTTTTTTTTTTTTTTTTTTTTAAAGAGTATTAAAAAAAAAAAATTCAAATGGAAGGCGCCCCTCTGTGGAGTGCGCCTGTAGGCAGGTGCCTACTTTGCCTAATGGCAAATCCGGCCCTGATCATATATATATGCTTGCATTGCACTCCCACTTGCCTGTACTGTACTGTGCTCTCCATTTTAATTTGTGTTTAGTTTAAGTTTACTGTCTTTAGTGAGGGACTGAAAATCTATTGAATGAGATTACATAAGACTACAGTATGGGGGACACCTGCATGGGGAACTTCCTGTTAAATAAAAGGAACTGTAACCAGTTAGACTGACTTTAAATATTTTGCAGGTACATATGGTAATATACACTAAACTTGCCTATACTTTTCATTATTATTTGTTCATCTCATTTTTTCACATTTGTATGTTTGGCAGTAGCTACCTGGTTTTGTTTGCAGAGAGCTTTCTGACAGGGAACATAAAACAAAGTCTAGTGAAAGTGAAGCAGAGTAGCAAGAGATGTTTTCCCAATCCTGCCTACTCCTAGCCGGGTTCTTTGGATAGAATGGAAGCAGGGGAGCACTCTTGCTTCCCTGTGTAGCCTCTAAATAGATCTCTCAGCCAAATCAGCTGGGAGGTAAGTAGCTAGAGGACATAAGGAGGGGTCCCATTTGATACCTTTCTGGCACTCAATGGACAAAGCCATGCCACACACCTGCTAGTAAGTGTGAGGGAAAAAAATCTACTGTGAATTTTCTCATTAAAAAACATACTGCTTTGTTAGCGATCATCCCTCTTCCCTCCCCCTTTAGTTTATACCATGTGAATAAAGTTCCCCTGACTTCACCTTAGTCAATAGCAGTGTGCTGTAAGCTTAAAGGGATAGTAATACGTCGTTTTATCTTTATTTTATTTTGTAGGCATTAAAAAAACATGAAGAATGATATAAGTCTTATCTCTCAAACCTTTATGGTTTGAGAGATATTCACAAGCAAAGTTTCCCCCTCCTGCCCCTTTTTCCTAGTGTAAGCCATCTCTTCTCAGATGTGAATCTGGTTGTAAGACCAGACAGATAACAGCAGGGGACAATCTTCTTCCTATGAAAACAATGAAAGCCCTTCCCCCCTTGACAAGTTTTTCAGCTTTTTCCCTTATCTTAATTGAAGATGGTCCCTCTCTGCAGTCTACCTGGGCACCTCCCTTCTGATCTGGCTGAACGGGGGGGGGGGGGGAATACTTTGCTTGTGAATATCTCTTACACCATAAAGGTTTGAGAGATAAGACTTATATCGTTCTTCATGTTTTTTTAATGCCTACAAAATAAAACAAAGATAAAACGAAGTATTACTATCCCTTTAATGCTGTGGGTCAACAAGCTTGTATATACCAATACTGTGATATGTCATATTACAAGTCTACACATCTTGCACAGTTAGCCAAGCCCCAGTAACATGCAGTGAATACAATTCTAGGATCAGTGAAGAGAACATTATGCTGCAGACGTGCATTGTACACTACACATGCAATGATTTAATGTGTATATTTGGGAAGCTAAAGATGAGGAGTACCGGGGCAAACCAATAGAGGACAAAAGAATGACCGAATTGATTTAAACGAGAGTTGCAACCTGATGACAACAGAAAACCCCCATTGAGGGAAAAAAAAAAAAAAAAATTAGCATTGTATGAAATGGACATTACAAACCCATAAATGCGAACGAGCTGGAGACCTCTCTTGCATTCATGGAGTTAAAAGACCCATTTAAATCAGTGGAAATTTGGTGAAATTTAGTTTGACACCTATGGTGTGATTGGTTTGCTCCAGAACTGCTCATTTGTAGCTGTCTCAATAAGAACATTAGAACCATAGAAAGAAAGAACAGAGATCAGTTAGCAAGTTATTGTCACTGGAAAGAAAGACAAAGAAATCAAGAGAGCAATAGGTCTTACCTTTCATTAACAGAACAGATTTAATTATCTAAAGAGGAGAGACAATAAGAGAAAACAAGAAAAATACAAATCAAATTACGAAGAGGAATCAAGAAGTTTAGCTGAAGGTGAATGGACAAAGTGAGTTAAAATCAGGAAATACACACACATTTTAAAGCAGCAGTAAACTTTTTCAATGAAATAAATATATGATATAAGGCTTTTTCAGCTAAGTGAAACAAAGGTCTTCCCGTGGTTGGGAGATTTTTCATTCAGAGATCATATGTAAGCTTGGATTTCATTGCAGATGATGGGGGAGATGCACTAAGGCGTGATAAAGGCTGATAAAGTGAAAAGGACTTCTCTAGTGATATCTCTTCTCCCAAGTCCTATGTTATTCTATGGAGCCAACTCTCTAAGATCATACCTCCCAACATTTCAAATGGCCAAAGAGGGACACTTCTGATTTAGGTGGTATTTCTGGGGGCGTGGCATTTCCAAGATTTTTTAGGTTACTTCTTGACCTATCCGCACCTCTTTGTGCAACTGATTAATGATTTAGAACAAGACCAAAGTATTTTTATTACACACATTAATTTATAAACACATATATTGAGGATTAACAACACATTTATGCGAGTTTTATTGCTGTGGAGCAATGTGATACACACCACTCATTCTGATGTCCTAAAAAGAGGGACAAAAGGGTAGAAAAGACGGACAGAGGGATTTGGGTCTCAAAGAGGGACACTTGGGAGGTATGTAATATTTCTCCAACTTTGGGGATCTTAGAGAATAGGCGCTATAGAATAACATAGGAACTGGAGACGTGATATCATTGCAGCAGTCATCTCCGCTTTATCATCATACCTGGGAACTTTTGAAACAGGGCTACCCGGAGGGTAACCCTGTCAGTGCCAACCTGGGAGGAAAATGATGCGATTCACGTCATAAAAGGGGCGGGGCTTAGTCGCAGAGGGGGGGCGGGATAAAAACAAAAAAACCTGCAAAATGTATCTAAGAGGGCGGGGAGTGGGAGGAACCAGGCGGGACAGAGCACAAGTGGGCAGAGTTTCTATTTAAACTCTGCCCACCCGTTGATCCACACATTGCCCCGGAGACCCGGTAATTCAGTCTGAAATCCGGAGTCTCAGGGGCAAAACTGGAGAGTTCCCAGGTATGTTTATCATGCCTTAGTGCAAAACCCCCATAAGTGTTAGAGCACTAGTTGTATCTCACAGATTCCTACTGAAATCTATGGGGAAAAGTGCATTGAACCCATGATAAAGCTATATCAGACAATGCAATTCATCAACAGTCAACTGGTGACCAAAAGGTTTTTTTTTTTAATATATTGCACTGTGCGGAAGCGCTTGAGGCACAGACTATGCCTCTCCATGGTAAGAAATAAGAACAGTACCACCATAACTGAAATTGCATTTTAATTTTAAAAAAGTGTGTTCTGTGATAACTTTTGGATGAAAAGTCTCCTAGCAGCAGACACGTACTTGTTTCACTCAGCAGGAACATACAATACACATTTTTTCATTAAAAAGTTTACAGCCCCTTTAAATATCCATAACAGAGACACACAGTGCAACACAAAAAAGATAATAGCACTTTTAATTAAAAAAAGTCATATCAACATATCCATAATAGGTTTCTCATTTCAAACGTAAGCTGGGGTCATCACAGTTAGAGTCAGTTCTGTGTTGTCTTAGTTTCGTAGCACAGAAATAAATTACTGTAATTTCAAGTCTACAATCACTTACTCTGTGCCATCAATTCTCCAGTTCAATGCTGTAGCACATTTGTACCAATCTTAGAAATGAAAGCCATGGGATTTCTTTTAACACGATAATGATAGCCATTATTGATTGCTAATAACCATTAATGAGCAATAATTGCTATGGAAGCTACAAATATACTTATAAATCTTCCTCTGTGTCACAAATGTCAAGTAAAATGACCATCACAATTGATCTTTAGAGTGTTGTTCATAAAATTCAGGAGAAATTGGCTATAAGTGAAATTTGCCCAGACTAACTGGATTTTAAATTTAAAGGGAAACAATACCAACAGGAATAAGTGGTTCTTGGCATGTTTAACCCTTTGGATGTTAGACGTCCTCTACAGAGAAGACATCTCTAGTACCCAAAGGGTTAATAGAAAGGACTTTCCTAGTTAATATTGCACATGCTCATTATATCATATCATATATATATGTTTGCATTGCACTCCCAGTTGCCTGTACTTTACTGTGCACTCCATTTTAATTTGTGTTTAGTTTAAGTTTACTGTCTTTAGTGAGGGTCTGAAAACCTATTTAATGAGATTATATAAGACTACAGTATGGGGGACATCTGCATAGGGAACTTCCTGTTAAACAAATAAAAGGAACAGTAACAGGTTAGTCTGACTTTACATATTTTGCAGGTACATAGGGTAATGTACACTAGATTTGCCTATACTTTATATTATTAGCTCTTCATCTTATTTTTTTTACATTTGTATGTTTGGCAGTAGCTACCTGGTTTTGTTTGCGGAGAGCTTTCTGACAGGGAACATAAAACAAAGTCTAGTGATACAATGTAGAAAAGACACAATATAAAACACAGAGCATTCAATGCTGCAGGAATAGTGTAACACTATCACACAGGGGTGTCCACAGAAATTTTTTTGGGTGGTGGTGGGGGGTGTAAAGCTATAATATGACCCCCAGACCAGCCCATCCAGACCCTTTGTTTATGTGGAGGGGGTAATTGTAGGGGGGGGGGCAAGTACCCTTCTTGCCCCCTCTCCGGATGCCCATTGCATCACATCCTGTTTTGATGGTCTATCAACCAGAAACTCCCTGGAAACAGAGATCCCAGGGCTCTGGGACAAACAAGGTGAAGAAAAAAAATGGACAAAAAAATAAATAATAATAAATGAATTAATAAGCATGGGCAATCATGTACTTGCAGAATATCTAAAGTAAGAAAAAAAGGGTTTTACTATTCCTTTAAAAGACACTTAGGTTTGTACAGTTCCTGTTTAATGTGGACCTGTCACTCTAAAGTTTGGTTAAGTTTACAGAGAATTAAAAACTGTGTACATCTTGCACTAGCAATTTTTTTAATGTAAATTGTTTTTGAGAAATTATTTTATTTCTGGTGGCAAACAGTGCCACTTCAAGTGAAATTGCTTCTGTTCCAGGCTAATTTTATCACATATTCTGCTATGAATTGATCTAGGCAGCACCCATCCATGGATAATTTCTAATAGTACAGAGAGTGATAAGTTTGTACTCAAACAGAGCTAATTAGCATATTGTGCCAGTAACTAGCATATTGTGTCACACTGTCACTTTGAAAAGCTTAATTTCTTGAAAAAGTTATTTTACGTAAAAATAGCTAGTACAACATAAATACAAGAATATCTTTATCTATAAAACAACCTAAACTTGCCTTAGGATGAAAGAACTACTTTAAGCTTCTTAAATCCTTAGTTGTGCCCCAAAAGCTATTGGAATCGAGTTCCCATAGCTCCAAACTCCCCAGATGTGCCTTGGTTTGCTTGCAGACCTCAGTGATCTGCAAGGATGGAAGAAGCTAAATTATCATTTGGGTCTTATTGGAGATTGCTCTCCTTGCTATCGAAGCCTTGTGACTGAGTGTGCTGCGGTTTTCTCTGTAAATTAACAAAACTTATGGAAACAGGTCCAATTCAAGAAAGGGGTTGTGCTGTACACAGCATCCAAATTAATATGCCACTGATGTCCTTTTATCCATACTGTTTGTAGTCAAAATGAAAGAATACCGTAACTGAATTTTGCTTCACTGCCAGATGACATTCGCATGATGCAAAGATTCAAATGGAATCCCAAAACTCAGTTAATTTCAATGTATCATTTCCAGCTCTGCAACAGCATATCTCAGTGACTCTCACTGTGTTCTAAAGAACAGATTTAAGAAATAGCAAAGGAGGGGGGGGGGGCAGGCAACGAGGTCAATGTTCTATGGAAAAGTGGAACAATTTTGAGGAAAAAAATTGCCCTAATTCCCATTGGCATTTTGAAGTAATGAGTAAGGAACCTCTCTAGCCATTAACCCTTTGAGTGCCAGAAGGGTATGGAATGCCTTGCAGAGCAATCCCTATTTAAATCTATTGGACGTGTATGAACTGTCATTTGTTCCATATATACAAAGGAACCTTGAGGTCCACAGACCCTGGAGTATACAGTGGTACTGGGGGTATGCAAATGACACCAAACGTGATGATTTGGGCAGTGGTTAATGCACATGGGCGAGACTGGATGGAGAGGACATGCCCCAAAAAAGGGCATAATGCTGCTGGTAGTGGGTGGAATGGGCAGGGCTACCAGGGAACTCACTAACCTAGACAATAACTTCCTGTCCCAGAGACCTGGCAATTAACTCAGGAAACCTTAAAGGGACAGTAATGTTTCATAATAAAAGCAGCTCTAACTAATCTTCATAGTATTTGGGCCACAGAGAGTGTTATTTCAGTACTGTCAGAATTATAGTTCAAGGCAGTATTGAAATAACAATCTCTATGGCTCGAATACTATGAAGATTAATTGGAGCTGCTATTTTTGTGCAACAATACGATCCCTTTAACCTCCATGGCAGATGCATTGGATTCCTCTCTGCTACGCAAGGGGGTCATATGTACCTTGCTTGAATGTAAGATATACTGCATGTGATGTCATCAGACTGGAAGTTATTCACATTTGAATGTCTCACTTCCTGGTAAAGAGGAATCACTGTACAACTCAGGAAGTGAGGAGAGCAAAGGAAAATGGCTGCCCCAGCCTGGTGAGAACAGCACAAGCAATATAATATTTCACTTTCTATCAATTACATACATATGTGTGACTGTTACACCATGCTTTGTTATATAATAGTACGTTTTATATTAGCAATAGCAAAGCTGACCTACTGAAAAGAACTAGAGTAATTCTGGACTAAACCAACTGTAGCACAGGGGACAAAACAAACATCTCAATGATTTCAATGGAATTTTATTCCACTGAATGCTAATGAGGTCTCCAACACACTGGAAACCTAACCATTTAAATTAAATTAATTATTCCGTCCCTATTATTTTTGTTGGTTTGCCCCAGAATTGCTCCTCATTTGTTTAGTGCCCGAGTCCATATATATATATATAAATAAAATATAGCTCCCTCATTCCCCAAATTCCCATTGATTTTAATGAGGCTTTATGAAGCAGTGCATTGAAGGGGTTAAAAGTCCCATTTAAATCAATGGGAACTTTGACTTGTCTCTTAGAGTGCATGCGGTTTACCCCAGAATTGCTCCATTTCTCTTAGTACATCAGCCTCAGTGTTATTTATCCCACAATAACATTCTGGGACAGTTATAACTGAAAATTAAATGGATAGTAATAATTAAAATGTAAAAAAATGTATATTGCAGGGTTTAACCTCCTGAGTAAAACAAGGGCAGTCCCACTGCTGAGAGATGCTTTATTCAAAAGTAATTGCAGCTCAAACTTTAATTATTTTAGGTGTAATATTCTCAATGGCCTGAAATGTACAGTGGCGCTGTTGCTACACTATCCTATGGAAGTCTATGGTCAACCGATCATAGCTGTCCATAGGATAGTGTAGAAACAGCATCAGTGTACAATTTCAGGCCATTGAGATATAGAGCCTAAAAAAATTCAAGCCTGAACCGCATTAACGTTTGAATAAAATACTTCTCAGCAGTGGATGCATCCTTACTTTACTCAGAAGGGTATACCCTGCAATATATATATATATATATTTTTAAAGCTTAAGTGTTACTATCCCTTTAACAACCAGAGGTGTGCTTAGCAATGCTTTGTACAACCTCTGGTCCTTAAAGGGCTAGGTGAGCTAGGTTGCTTTATAATAATTCTAATTTTTATAAAACCGCTATCATAATGACAACAGAAAAGTGAACATGATTATCATAATGCAATATATCCTAGCAGTGATAACAGTAATATATTGCAGAGGACTTGCTGTAATAAAAGTTTTTTCTTCTGCACATATCTGGAATTGCATATTGATGGATGGTGGCATGTTTTTCAAGACAATTAGGTCTCTTCTTCAGGTACAATAATTCTTATGCCTGAAGAAGAATTCTGTTAAAAGGTCGCATGTGAAAGAGCGTGCGACCACATAACACCTTAATTATGTCGCCAGGATTAAAATGGCGACATGAGAATCTCACTCTGCATGACAGAGCAATATTCTCAGGGCACCTACTGAAAAGGGAGCATCCCGGTCTTGCTGGCCGGCTCCATCTCCCCTGTTCTAGTTATAAAGAAAAAAAACAAAAAAAAAACAAAACAGTTTAGGATTAGAGTTTAAGGGTTTATCATGTCGCCAGGATTAAAATGGCGACATGAGAATCTCACTCTGCATGACAGAGCAATATTCTCAGGGCACCTACTGAAAAGGGAGCATCCCGGTCTTGCTGGCCGGCTCCATCTCCCCTGTTCTAGTTATAAAGAAAAAAAACAAAAAAAAACAAAACAGTTTAGGATTAGAGTTTAAGGCAGGTCCTTTGAGGAGGAGACGCCCTTCTTCCATTCTAGGTTTACCCCAACCCCTTATTTGAATGTATAGAAAAGTAGCAGAAAGAAACAAGAGGGAGAGGAAAGAAGGAAACATCCCGAATAAAGTCCCCAAGAGGACCCCTCTGCCAGGAGACTTAAACCACTTTTTTCTTCTCCAGGTGGGAGTCCTATGTTTCACATTAGGCTTCAGATACAGGTTGAGACCCTTGTTGACATCATCCTGAATATAGGCCAGAATGGTAGGAAGATTGAAAGATTGTAGGATATGGGAAGAATGTGGGAACATGTCTCTATTGGTACATCAATGTTAAAACAGAGACCAGATCTTATGATAGGCCTTGGATGAAACAGGCTTCTTAGCCTGAACGACAGTGGAAATGACAGTGTTGGAGAAACCTTTTTTTTATTAAGACGTTCGCCTCAAGAGTCATGCCATCAAAGCCAGCCTTTCCACCTGATAACAAAGTGGACCTTGAGACAAGAGATCCAACCTCAGAGGAAGGCAAAATGGTTCTGTGATTGACAGATTGAGCAGATCTGTGAACCAAGAGTGATGGGGCCAAAAGAGGGCGATCAGAATGACTTGAGCACTCTCCATCTCATTCCTCATCCTCATTACACTGGGAATCTGGGGAAATGGTGGAAACGCATAGATGGAAGTTCCATGGAACGGACAACACATCCATTGCAAATGCTAGAGGGTTCAGCATTCCTGAGCTGGATCAGGCACCAGTACCTGTTTTTCCAACAGGAAGGATACCAAGTCTATAAACAGACGAGCCTGAACAGACTGTACTTTTAACAAAAAGCAACTGTGAAGGGATTTGAGATCTATGTGGTAACCTTATGAAATAACCCTCAAAACCCAATGGTCTATCACAGAAGACTCCGATGCATCTTGAAAAAGACATAGTTAGCCCCCTACGGGTGAAGCTGTACTAGGACTCCGTGAGTCAGACAGAGGAGTCCTAGTCAGCTTTGGTTTTTTTGCAGACTTCTTGTTTGACCAAGCATGTCTTGGCTTTGGGGTGGGGCGGGCCTGAAAGGCCTGATAGGTATGAGCCCTAGATTGCCCAAACTGGAGGGAGTAATAAAAACCATACATCTTCTTAAGGAAAAAAACACGCTTAGGTGCAATCTGAGGCTAGAATGTGCTTTTGCCTCCAGTAGTGTCAGTAATGACATTACACCCAGGTCAGGTCCAAAAAGTGGTTGACCCACAAAAGTGAGAGACACCAAGGACTTTTTGTAAGACTGGCCTGCAGACCAAATCTTGAGCCACAAATTGCGATGCAAGGCTACTGACAGAGCTGAGGCCTTTCCAGAAAGTCTAGCTTCATCGAAGGCCACCTCAGTGAGCTATGGATTGGCTTGCATAACTAGCAGGTCCTATTATAAACATCCCCTTCTAATAGCATCTGTTCACCCTAATCAGCCAAGGCTCTAGTGACCCAAGCTGTACCAAAAATGGGTCAAAAGGTGTTCCCACTGGCTGCAAAATTTGCCTTTAAGGAGGAATATAAAAGTGTTTAACAGCCTTATCCTTAAGAGTCACTGCATCTGCCAAAGGCAGAGCAGTGTTTTAGCACGGAGAGATCAATGGCAGGTGGGGTAGTCCAGTGGGACATGCCTCAGCTGAGAAAAGAAAAAGGTTGGAAATTTGTTCATTAAGGAAGAGTCGCTTATCAGGTATCTTCCATGATAACCTAGTCTAAAGAATGATGGGAAGGAAAATGGGCGATTCCCTTCTGTGCCGTTGGAAGATGTTTGGTGAAGACGACCCTGCATCAGAAGGCTCAGAGACCTACAAATTCTCTAAAAACGGCAAAGGCATCCTCAAAGAATCCATGTCCTCCCCATCACTGTCAACCTCCTCTGCAAAGGAATCTCCAACCAAAATTGTCCCCCAAAAAACAGGGTCAACATGTGTGACAGGAGCTCAGGGTGCCAAGAATGGAGAAACCCTTCAATAGCTGAAGAGATAGAAGCAGTAGATTTTTTTTCTTAGTTTCAACACAAACTGGCTCTTGCTCTGCAGTGTAGGACCTCGGGAGATTAGAAGGCCATGTTGCAAGAGAGACATAAGGTATCTGAATACTCCTGTGGAAGCCCAGTTTGGCCTGAGGAATGGTGAGCTAAACGGGTTAATGGGAGCCCAATATCCATAGACTTGGATTTCCACATGTGTCTCTTGGGATCAGAGATGTTCAGAGAAAAACCTTCAAAAGTAGGACAAGTACAAGAGGTAGAGAGTCCAGCCTCTGCATAGCCTATGCAATGGGAGTAGTAAGATAGCTGCCAAAGCATCACTCTGTCCTATGCAGAAAAAGCTTGGGGGGAAAAAAGGGATTCACTATAGAGTAGTTTTCCATTGCGTAAGCCAAGCAATTTGTGGTTCTCTGGCCATTTTAAAATGGCAGAATTAAGTGGTCTGAACACTGACCACAATCAAACCAAGAGATTGAGTTGGTCTAGCGATTAATTTTGAGCCCACTCTGACCCTTGTAGATGAAACATGTGCAGAGATATGTTCCTGTAAAAATTTGCCCCACGCTTCTATGGAACAAAGAAGGGCGCCAAGTGAGCACCCCTCCAAGAGGCAGCGTTCTAAAAACGTAAAAATGAAATAACATAAATAAAGCTAATACATACATTTATCTATACATCTATAGAAAGTTTAAAGAAAATACCAACAGAACAAGGATATCTGTTACAAAGTAAAGAGAAAGTACATAGACAGAGGTTTAATTACAATGCAGTACAGAAAGGGTTAATAAATCCATACTAGTTAGGCAGCCACCTTTGGAAGCATAGTATGCATGAGAAAAGAGAAGGACTGAGTGAGAGATAGGCAAGAACATCACTTTTCAGTGGGTACCAACTGAAAACAGGGACATAATAGTAAGAACGAAAGCACTCAAAGGGTTAACTTACCATTCTTCTGTCTTCAGACTACCATTAAATACAGAACCTTAGAGAAGTTCAGTAATGAGGCACAGATATGAATTTGACTTCTATAGGTCCAGAAATACAATTGTGAACTGGGCAATCCAACTCCAAGGAAGCCAATTAATGGGAGTCAGCCTACGGGGGGGGATTATACAGCACACACTATAGTCCACTGCACAAAAGATGAATATATCCATATATACAAAACTTGAAAAATGTTTATTAAGTCATAATAAAAAACAGAACAGTACTTATCATTTCCGTAGACTCATACAATCAGAATGCCTCAGATGACCGGAGCTATGGTAACATCGTGATTAAGCGGTGATTACGCAAAACGCGTTGTTGTTACCATACCTCCGGTCATCTTAGGCATTGTGATTGTATGAATGCCTCCGTTTTATGTATACGGGTATATTCAGTGTTGATGGAGTGGACTATAGTGTGTGTGTCTTTATCCAGACCGGGGAAGGTCTGTTATTCAACGAGCACAAGCTGTATAATGTCTGTTCATTTCTGTTTGCAACAAGTACTAGGATAAGGATCCGGACACTTAGGAGCCACACAAATCATTGTTTCTTGTTATTATGTATGGGGATTATACAACCCCATATCTAAGTAAAAAACAAAAAACAAAACAAAAAAAAATAATAATAAAAATCTCTAAACAGTGAACAGTGCCAGCTTGCCCTTTTGCGGAGGATGACACTTGCAACTGGCAGGTGGGGGGGTAAAGCTGGAAGTCTCTGTCTTAATGGGCCTGCAATTTTTTGATGTGCCCTGCCCTCTGGAGGAGGGAATCTCCATGGTTCTCCTGTGTTCCACACTAGACATAACAGAAACTAACATTTTGGTATGAATTTTGTAATCATAGGGCAAATAATTCTACAAAAGATGTAATTAACAAAACTAAAAAATAAATAAATTCAAAGTATGCTTATTTAGCACCTTGGATGCTAGCAACATCTCTAGAATCTCAGGCGCTATAGAAGCATCAGTTTGATAATAATACATGCTCGAATGCAACAAAATGTGTTCACTGGCTATGGTTATCTTCATTAACAACAAAAAACCCGAAACCCATAATTTTTTATCTTTGGTAACTGCTATCCATCTTGGGTTGGATAATCATTTTTTTTTTAGCTCTCATGTAGGCAGTGGGCAATGCAAAATGCTCAGCATTGGTCAAATCTGACCCACTGGCAATGTCCGATCATCCAAGTCTTTGATAAATGAAAGATAGTGAAAAAAAATCAGGATTGTCGGAGTGAATGCAAAATGAAATTTTAATTGCAATGCACTGATTTTCAACATTCATGCTGAAAATAGGACATGTGATAAGACAAGTTTATAAAGATTAAGACACAATGAGAAAGGACAGAAACAAAGGAGGAGAGTCCATCATAAAGCTCCTTAAACACAGCATTGCTAGTCCCTCTGAAATCCTGTCCATTGAGTCACCAATTGTTTTACAGAGAAGACTTACGTGAATTCAGCTGAAGAGGTTGATGAGGGGCTGGGCAGAAGACTTGTGCAGCATAGTCCTCAAAGGTAGTTGGCTCCAAATGCTGCTGAATGATTGAATCCAAGTATCGCATCCTCTCCTCAAAGCTTATTTTAATGATGAGTTCAGGAAAATATTTGGAGATATAATTAAAGACATTAGAATTTGTAACCCACAACCCACCCTCAAATATAGAATGTGTGAGCAATTTGTGGCTCTGAGGTTGTTGCTGGACTAAAATTCCCATAATTCTGAGACCACAACTGACAATTTTCCATACATGTCAAAGAAAAAGTATCACTGAGGTCAATGCATTGTTTTATCCATACGTGTATATGTATGTGTGTGTATATATGTATGTGTGTCCATGCGTTTGTGTGTGTATTTATATCCTTTGTAATTTTCATGATAGGACACTGAAATGTGCAAGAACCTCTTCCTTCCAAGTGCTTCTGGGAAGTATGGCTTTATATACTGAGATCACATATTTTCAGTTCATCAGCCCTTTGAAGGTCAGAGGGGTATGTGACATATTGCAAGTAATGCACAACCCACCACCTTGGTATTCAAGAGTTAAAAATCAATAAAATGTTTAGACACCTGAAATCAGTTTTTACAAATAACTCTCTAATGAGACACACTAAACTGAATAAGTCAAATTTATTCTTTTAGTGCAAGGTACCCCAATAAGCAATATGGAGCATCGAGGGCACACCTATAACTTCCTAGAGGTCATTAGTCATCAGTCTGGGAATCCAGATGTCATATTACCATGATTTAATACATTTATACCCTTTTCTACTTTAATCCAAGTGCTGACTTCATTTACACCTGTACTCCCAGGCAGAGTATACTTGTATAGCATCCATATGGGACGCATATTTTATGTTGAAGTCAATAGTGACAAAGACCACAGGTGAAAACTATCTGTCAAACCTGAAAACACTGCTCCATATCATGATCGTGATGCACCATATGGTTTTCCACTATACATAATTTTGTGATAGTTGCATATTTCTCATTTTTACATTGATACACATAGAATAGGAAAAGCTACTTTAACATATATTTTTGGGCTTATGCATTTAAATTTTTTTTTTTTTTTTTTTTTTAAAGAAATGCTGGCTAGGAGTTCATAATATTTTAAAGGGATTGGGCTCTATTCATATTTAGGCAATAACATCCCATTAAAGCAGAACTATCAAGGAGATATAAGTGCCCCTCTATTAATAGTTAGTAGAGCGGTAATAATTTAGATATGGTTATAATGTTTATTAAGTTCCAGCATTATATGGAAACATAAGATCTTATGAGACTCACCTCAAGATGACCGTGTTTAAGAGGGATCTGTGCACCTGTGAGGTCCGTCCCTGCTTGTACCGTACGGTACACTGCAACTCACCTTTGGCAAATAACCTATGAGTAAGGAGGTAGGGATGGACAACGCAGGAGCACAGATCCCTCTTCGGAAAGATGTCTGCATTGTTGTCTTGAGGTGAGTCTCATATGAACTTCTGTTTCCACATAATGCCGGCACTTAATAAACATTATAACACTATTTAAATGATTACCACTATACTAACTATTGATAGAAAGGGACTTAGTCCTCCATGATTGTTCCCCTTAACATTAAAAGAGAACACCTCCTAACAATAAAGCCCTACTTACCTTTCACTAGTTATAACATATCCTTATGAATTTTGCCATTGTCCTTTTGTTCAACAGATAACATCATCAATCAGTTCTGAATGTCATGTCCACGGAGGCGGACATTACAGTTTTTTTTTTTCCTGAAAAAGGAAGAGTGCATGAACCTCTTATCCTTTTAAGGACGTAAGTGATGCAACTCATCACTAAGCAATGCATTGCATGTCCCTCTGGTCCTCAACCTTTTGCAAAGCAATGCACTGGATACCCCTCTGGCATTCTAAGGGGTAAATATTACCATATTCTTTGAGAAGAGTTTGAGGTCCTACAGTCCTGGCATCAGCTGTTATGTCCACTTCCATGAGCATGACCATACTTTGGAACTTATTCTTCTTGAGCCCTGAGTGGGCTTATGTGGTGCGATTGGGGGATATAAATGACAAGAAATGTGTTACAAAGGGGTGTGGCCTAATTAGACTTTGCATCATAAAGTGGGCGGGAAGTGGGCAGAAAAGGGTGAGAATGAAGAGATGTGGGTGGGAAGAACACGGTAGGAAGGAGAAGTGGGAAGAGTTTCATAAAAACCCACCAGCACCAGAGAATCAGCCTCTGCCCCAGAGACAGGTTAATTAACTCTATAAACAAGAGTCTCCGGGTCAGATCTGAAGAGTTCCCAAGAATGAACATGACATATAGTACTGAATGAAAGTGTAATCTGTTCAACAAGTGCAAAAGGCATTGGGATCCATTAGGATTTTGTGCTTTGTAAGGTAACAGAGTGATATTATTGGGAGGTGCAAGTTCTTTAACATTACTTGGCAAGTTTTCACAGAAAACAACTGTGTCACCCTGAGCAGTTATCTGATGCCTTGGTCAAGCACAACCGCACTGCCTTATACACAATAAATATATATATATACACAACACAATACAGACAGACATGTACAGAAAAAGACAGCTTGGTATAATTCTGTGATTTGACAAAAGCTTTTTAGTACGTAATATTGTGAATGCAAGAGCCACAGGCAGCTACATACAATTATCAGTAGAAATAAGTAGCCTTGCTGTCTGTGTTTCTGCAGGTTTCTGATCTGAAAAATCTTTTAACTATCCTCCCACAACTTTCTAAGTGTTCCCATAGGAGAGGAGTTGTCATTCTGCAAAGCCTTATGCAATGCTTTAACTGATTCACCTCCAAGCAACCAATTTGCTTAGTATAGTTAGGGGTTCATACTGTACATAATTGAAAACTGTTGTTTTAGGGCCACTTGAAAAAACAAAAAAGATTAAATTCTGTGGATGAGCCATATATAATGGGGGGAAATGCCACTGATTTAAACAGGGCTCTAAACCTCTTGCAAGTTTCCAACAGTTTGCATCACAATAGAAAGCTTCACACATAGGCCTGTAGTGAAAATGGTGATTTTATATTGACATAATTGTGAAATAACTGGCAGTGTTTCAGTCTTATGTTCTGATCAAGGGCTAAATGAAGGAGGAAGCAATGGCATTTTTTTCACTGCAGATCTGAGAGTGATTTTCTGTACCCAGGTGTTGGCTACAATATACGGATACAATCTTTTTGGCTGTTTATATAATGTATCTTAGAACAAATGCTGCCCAATTTTGTAGCCCCATCTAACTGCATCTTCTTGCGAGGACTGAGAAGCAATGCATTGTGCAACCCTCTGGCACTCAAAGGATTAAACACCAAAACCTAAAAATGATTTGGAGTTCTACATATTTAAATATCAAATACATCACACTAGCCTGTGTAAAATGTCTCTGTTTTCTGAGGCCTGAAATGTAGGCTTACATGTGGTCTATGAGAACTCCCATGACAATACAAATCTTGATAGGGTGTTTAAGATGTTATTCTCTGCATTGTCTTTAAATGGACTGAGATACTGTACCTTTTTTTTTTTTTTTTTTTAACAGACGAGTGGATGCTAATCTCAATACAATAACACTGCACAAACAATAAATCAAAATGTGTCTACACATGCAATAAAATTAATGTTTAGGATTGCATTTTAGGGATCTAACATAAAATACCCACATTTTTACAGAGGTTAGCTGGAAGTACTTGATCTTTAAAATTATATAATCCAATTTCATTTTTAGGTATTGGTGTCAGTGGTCACAGTAATTGCCAGACTGAGGCAGGTGCTCAAATGATAATGGACACATTTAATTCACTGATCTCTGTGAGACCCTGGAATTGGTTGTTGCAGTAGTTCATCTGAAGGATTGCTTTGCGGCCCCATACAAAATGATAGTTGCGGAGGAAGACATAATCTATGTCCACTTAAACTGGAAGTTACACCTTTTGACAATATAAATTTATTTGAAAGAATTTTAAAAATCACCTATACATTAGACATTTTTTAATCCTTTTTTTTTTTTTTTTTTTTTTCAGCTTTAAATTATTTTATACTCAAGTTAGACAAGCAGTGGCTGGCACAGCTGTGCGCCAAATACCAACAGTATGCAGTACATCAAATGCACATTAACTATTGTTAAAACAGGAATATAACTAGGAGTCACAATTTTTCACTCACATTAGAACAAAGCCACCTGACTCACTTCACAGTGTACGTTTCCCAGATGAGAAAGACGGTCATCGAACACCAACGTGTCGCGCACAAAACAAAGCCCTTTCTCAAGAAACTGCCACTCCACTGTTAGGCGATAGTCAAACGGGTTTATTTCAATGAAAGCAAAAACTTGTGACTCCTAGATCTATTCTTAATTCATTTTAGCAACAGATAATGGGCATTTCATGCACAGTTTATAATGTTAGTGTTGTATCTGAACAGCCTGGAGATACCATAGTCTTATCGCCCTTGAAAAAACAAAGACTATTTTGAGCTCAATAAGACTGTCGGAAGAAATATAAAAATTATTTTATATGTATACTTATGTGTCTCATTAATTCTTGTTTGCTGTGATGGTTTGAGCCAAGGAATTTGTTTAGAAGAGAAATCTCTCTTAAATATGTATTATGTTTATACAAAAAAAAAAATAAAACAAATTTTTCATAGGTGCAGTCTCCCTGACTTGATACATTGTTTTAGTCTATTCTCCACTTATTTCCGCTCTCTTTTATATAGATATTGGTCCTTATCACTGCTTCAGTTAAGGACAGTATTTATAAAGGAGGGGTGTCTGTGCTGGTTCCATTTTTCCATATGTTCTTCTCAACAACAAATAGGTGGTCAGACCTTTGTGAGGACCACAGCTGCAGGATACACAACCTGAAATTGCCTTATGTTTGGATACAGACAAAACAATAACTAATAATCAATGAGATAAGAAAATGTAATAATATAAATACTTGGGAGATTAGCTATTAAGCGATTCCACACACACCAACTAACCTACTGACAGTGGTCTCTCTTGTTTTTGTTTGTCTGCTGCTCTGTTGCCTAGTAATTGCACACTAACTACTCTGCTTTATTACATTACTGAGTCCAGTACAGCCTCACTGCACTCAGGCAGCCCTGCAGATTGCCAACCAGTACACAGATGCCAGGTCCATTGGTTGGCTCTATACATAGCTCCAGCTCTGCAGGTCATCCCCTAGTCTTTCCAGTCAGCTGTGGCAACACACATACCATGGTTAAAAAAATTACTAATTTTAAAGGAGCACTTTCTTATATATAAATATCATATCTTTGTATGTACATGGAAGGACAACATGTGTATTACAAAATGATTTTTGTCACTGAAGCCAAAGAGCTTTATGACAATGACACTGAATGTCAGCATCCACATAGGTAGAGGGAAGAAGAACTAGATTTTATGACGGGGCAGTGCTTTGTAAAAGCAAAAGTCACTACTGATTGTATAGCAGGCATTAATCTCTTGATTGGAGGTGTGTGCTCGTGTCTAGGTAGACAAGGAAGGGGCTGAAGGAAGAGCCTTTCTCAGCTGCCGATTTCTTTGCCGTTAATAGAAAACCTCAGATTCACAGCAGTCTCCTTTGCACATGAAATACTGTTCTTTGTGTATTACCAAAACTAATTTTCTATTTGGCTGAAAAGGGAAAAAACAGACTTCTTTCTTCTGTCTCCTGTGGAGCTTTTCATTATGTCTAGTTCGTTCAACTTCCAAGCTATTCCTTCGAGGGGGGAAAAAAATGAAGACATAAAAAAAAAAAATGAAGAGGCACGAGGAACAAAAATGAGCTTGTTAGCACATTATAAGTGATGTATCTAGGTGGGCCTTAGAAAACCCCACTGGTGTGTTAACTTATCACTCTAGGCATGCTGGCAATGAGGCGCTTCCAATTGATCACTCTCTTTCACACTAAAAGGCAACGCAAAGCTGCAACACCGCCAGTCCGCGCAAGCACAAACACTTAGCAAAGCAGCTTTTTCTGCTGTGTGCTCAGAATTTGGCATCCCTTACATTGTATCTAATCAAATATAAAATAAGCATGTACTCAAGTTATTCATATTGAACTTTGAGTATTTACAAGTGTTTTTGTGAAGATAAGGTCTAATTTTAAGGTTTTAACCCCCCCACACGCCCCCCCAAAAAAGAGAGAGAGAAATATATTGCATGTTAATATTTAACTATGACTGCCATTTGGAGTCAGGAAGGAATTTTTTTACCCACCTGGGGCTAAATTGGAAATTTGCCTTCCTCTGGATCAACAGGGGTGTTTTGGCATGAGCTGGACTTGATGGACACATGTCTTTTTTCAGCCCCGTCAACCTACGTTACTATGTAATATAAATATACAGTAGAATATATAAGGGTTTGTGGCTGTATGCCTAAAGTAAGAGGAACAAACCAACTGCATCATAGGGACAAAGGAACATTTTCATTAACTTACAGTAAATGGGACTTATAAAGAGTATTAATGTTTTCTAATGTGGAGTTAAACAAGGGTACTCCCACTGCTGGGTGCTTTTTCGCTTAAATGTGATTACAGCCAGCAGGTCTTCAAAAATGGCATTTTTTTTCACAATGCATTTTATGTGAGGTTTGTTTTATAGACTACGGCTCTCCATAGTCAGTGACAGGAATAGCACCACCCGGTGATCACAAAAGAGAAATGTAGTTTAAATGTACAAAAATAAAAAACATTTTAAATCAATATATATAAAGGTCTAGCGCTCAGACTATTGTTAACGTATCACATGCACAAATGCAGATCACAACCAGGGCACATAAATACCATATGCTAATTTTAATATGGATAAAGGAACCCAATACAATAGTGAATACATTTATAAAAATGTATTGATGAGTACCTGGGTGTACAAACCCGATTTCCACAATCAGAATGGGTATTGAATCACATGCCCAATATGTAATAAATATTAAAATGCCAAAAATCAGCACAAATGTGAATTGGCCTGGGGTTGTGCCGCCTCACATCAACACCATGTGGAGACCACTAGCGGCTGGTTAACCCCTCAGCTGAGCTGGCAGTAGCCTGTATCCTACAGATTGCAGCTAGAAACAGCCGCAAATGAGCATGATTAACTAGCACTTAAAACAACCCAACAGAAAGGAACACACACCGCCCTTAATCAGAAATTTTCCCACTTAATGTCAATATTCATATGCTGGCAACATGACCATAAATTGTGTCTTAATGCTATAATCATGTATGGGGTGTGATGTGGGCTTTTAAACGGATGGAACCCCTATCACCTTCGACAGCACTACAGGTCTGTGTCCACAGGAGACTCAAGCTGGGTGTTTTACACCATCTTTCAAATGCTATTTCGTTAAGATCCAGCAGCTCATAATCAGGAAGAGAGTGGGGTGTTCTGTCAGTGTTCACAGCTCACTCCCAAGTGTATGCAAGTATAGGAGCCCAGCCTCGGATCCCTTCTTATTATTGAAAACCATCTATGGTCGTCAATAGTGAGAATATGAACTGAATGATCTAAAAGTGAAATCTACCTAAAAGTCACAGAGTTTACAAGGATAGGGACATGCACCACTGTATGCCACAGACTGCTTTTGCATACAATCTGCATTGCTCATAAAAAGTATAAAAATAGAAAAAATGTATACATACATATAAAAATAATAGTTATTGTCTTACACAGTGAAACAAAGTTTTTCTCTGTCGTCCAATACAGGTTACTGGTAACTTTGGGTAGGCGATCCACCCTTTAATTGTAGGCAGGAACAATTCTATAATTGTATGCAGGGGGTGGAGCCTACCTTCCCTCCTTGGATGCAGCTAGCCAACCAGCTCCAGAAAGATTTGAGACACTAACTATTGACTAGATAGTAGAAGGGAAAGAAAACTCCTGTGAGCATGACCCCGAAGGACCCCCACAGGAGAGCCAAGCATGGTCCCTTGACAGGGTGGGAGACCAGTAACCTGTATGGACTAAGAGAAAAGGATTTAACAGGTAAGACTAAAATCCTCTTTTGTCTGGTGTGTAATACAGGTTACTGGTAATTTGGGATGTCCAACCATTGAGTTTTCCAGAGGCGGGAAGTAAGGCAAGGACCAGGCGCAAGGCCCCCAAAGTCACCAGAGCAGATATGAACCATCAGATCACACAATGAAGTGTCAATGGACACTGAACAGGGGTAACAACACCCCAACTGTTACACAGCGTGCTGAACTAGAGCCAACAGGGCTCAAAAGTGAAGGAAGCATAAAGAACCAAAGAAGATCCTAGACAGGCAAGACTGCCTCCAGGATTTTCCTCCCAAAGCTGGCATCAGCCAATGCAGGCACATCAACACGGTAGTGCTTCGAAAAGGTGTGCACAGACAACCAAGTGGCAGCCTTGCACAATTGATCAGCATAGGCCTGATTCTAGTAAGCCCAAGAAGCCCCAGTAGATCTTGTAGAATGAGCCGTGACCCGAAAGGAGGCAGGCTTCTTCCCTAGCTCGTAAGCCTTACGAATGGTGGACTTGATCCAGGACGCATTAGTCACTTTGGAAGCAGGTCTTCCTGCCCTGGGACCCTCAGGAATGACGAACAGCTTGTCAGAATGCCTGATAGGCTCAGTGCGATGCACATAAAACTTGAGACAACGCACCACACCTAACAAGTGGAGATACCTCTCCTTGTCAGAGGTGGGGTCAGGGAACAAAGAAGGCACCACAATCTCCTGATTGATGTGGAACTCCAAAACCACCTTCGGGAAAAACTCCTGAGAAGTTCTAAGCACTGCCTTGTCCTTGTGAAACACCAAATATGGTGGTTTACAGGACAGAGCATGTAATTCCGCAACACAGCGAACAGACAAGATCGCCAGGAGGAAAGCCATTTTCCATGTCAGCAGGTGTAGAGGAATCAGAGACAGAGAAGAGAATTAGAAAATAAAGGTGGCAGGGAATAAAAGTAAATAGGACAGGAGAATTTAGTGAGACGAGAGCAGAGACAGGTCGGAATGGGAGGACGTGCAGATTAGGAGCGAGGCAGGAGAGGAAAGGGATAATGAGAAGTGAGGGGAATTGGAGACAGAATGCGAGAAACCAGACAGGGTGACATAGGATGGAGAAACAAGGACGATGGAGGAGGGAGGATAAAAAAATAAAAAGTGATTGAGGTCAGTAAAGGGGTGGGAGTACAGCAAAAAAGTTACTAAGAAAAGAAGGAGCAGCAACACAGGACAGTTTTCTACTGCCAAGCCCAATTTCCCCCGTGCAATTAGGGAATCATTCAATCTCAGTAGTTCACAAATGCGTTACGTACCCCTCTGGCACTCAAGGGGTTAACCCGTTGAAAGCCAGAGAGGTCTGGCACTCAGATGGCTAACCCTTTGAGTGTCAGAGTGGTATATAATGCATTGCAGTGCAATCCACTGGATACCTTTCTGGCATGCAAAGGGTTAAATTGAGCTTTTAACTCTCAGAGTACAAGAGAGGTATCAGATGCATTATATTCACTCTTGAATGCGAAGCAATGTCTTGGTCTGGAAAAAAAAGTGGGCTATATTAATCAAGCCAAAGAAGTGCAAGTAAACCAAAGGCACCATAGTGGGGGAATGCAAATTAAATGAGGTCTGCAAAAGCACTGCTGTTCAACGGGACAGTGATCTCTCTTGCATTCAAGGGTTTAAAGGGACAGTAATACTTAAATATTACTAATCCCCACATTGTAGGCACGTTAAAAAGAATTTATTTGTCCCCAGTGTCATCTCTCAAACCATAACCGCCTGCAAAGTTCCCCCCTCCCTCCCCCTTCCCTGAAGTCAGTGTTGTAGCTGACTGCAGGGATATCCAGTCTTACGTGCATCAGGCGGCTCTGCAGCAGAGCCGAGATAGCGTTAGTAAAAAAACATTATATCACTGAAACGGTCTTCTACGTGTGATTGCAAACCAAGCACACGTAAGAGACCGTTTCAGTGAAAGAATTCTTTTTTATTAACACGATCTCCACTCTGCTGCAGAGCCGCCTGACTGTCGTACGACAGGCTTCCCCTGCAGTCAGTACAACGCTGACTTCAGGGAAAGGGGAAGGGAGGGGGAACTTTGCGGACAGTTATGGTTTGAGAGATGACACTGGGGACAATTAAATTCTTTTTAACATGGCTATAATATGGGGATTAGTAATATTTAAGTATTACTATCCCTTTAAATCCTTATTTAAATCAATGAGAATTTGGGGATATCTAGACTGTAAGCTCTCACGAGAAGGGCCCTCTGATCCGTCTGTTCTCCACATTTGATTGTACTATTTAATATCTCTGTATGTCTATTCCCTATTGTACAGCGCTGCGGAATTAGTTGGCACTATATAAATAAATAATAATAAATATGGCTTTTCTTTTTCAATATTGTGCAACTGGTTTGCTCCAGCTCGTCATAGTAGAACAGCCTTGGGGAGCTTTTCAAATCTGCAAAACGCACCTCTGAGACACAACTCATAAATCTGTCTTGTTATATACACACACATTAGTTTTAACATAATAAGTGGGGGTGCACACACACCAGATAAGCATGCTTTAACTTGTCTGTGTGACTGTCTGGTGATTAGTGGACTCCTGGTATGCCTCTCGCTAATTCCCACAGGCTACCAGATGACTCAAAATCCACAACAGGTGCCGATGGCTTCACAAGCAGAGGCTGCATTAAGACATCTGCCACGACACAGACAGACATGATTAAAAGGTGCTAAATTAATGTATTTTGGAAAAAAAAGGCTGCAATAATAAACCAATAACCCATTCAATCTGAAGCTTCTCTTTTGAGACAAAGGTCAAATAAAATCCAAAGAGTTCAAAAGAAAACTGCTATCAGCAAACATCTTAATTGAATTCCTGTCTTGGAACAATTCTCAATTTTTACCGATTATTTTTTCCTCAACTGAATTTTTCATCTTCTTTAATACAACAGTTCTGGCAATTACAGGAAAATTATATATTCGTAGATGGTGCGGATAATAAAATACACCGGTGGGAACATTACGTTACTGGATTTTAGTTACATTTTTAGAACAACAGAAAATTATTTTTCTTAAATGTGAAATAAAACTGCTTTCATACATTCTGGTGCAGTTGGCCATTGCCGCCATGGGGGGGGGATAGATGACTTTTGTATCTTAACCCTTTCAGTTCCAGAGGCGTACGGAACGCGTTCTGTACCCCTCTGGCACAGAAAGAGTTAACCCTTTGAACACCAGAGAGATGTCCAATGTATTGCTTTTGCAAACAGACTCTTCTCTGGCATGCAGTGGGTTAATGCTTATGTCCCCTTGTAAACAGTGTTCCCAGCAGCACACTATGGAACATACGTGCAAAGTCAAATGGCACATTTTTGGAGCAAACCAACTGCACCAAAAAAGGATCGATAAAAATTCAGTGTAATTGTTCAGCTGATCCTTATTCTCTAAGGTCCACATACACAAAAAAATGGAGAGATTCTGGGGCAAACCATGGTGCAATAGGAGACCAAGAAAAATTTTAATTGGTTCAAATGCGTAATTTACCCTTTGCAGAGTAATGCCTTGCGTACCTCTCTGGCGCACTAAGGGTTAAAAGACCTGCTTAAAATCAGTGCAAGAGTGTGTGTCTCCCGAACTGCTTAAGCATATATTCATAGAACATTCATCTTCAGAACACTGAAACATTAACTCTTTCAACCCTTCGAGTGCCAGAGGGGGTATGCAATGCATTGCTTAGCAATGCGTTGTGTAACCAACTGGCATTCAAAGGGTTAAAGACCAAAAGAAGTGTGCAATGCATGGCAATTTTTTTACCCTTAAAGGCATAGTAATACTTAATTTTATCTTTATTTTATATTGTAGCCATTAAAAAATATTAAGAACGATATAAGTCTTATCTCTCAAACCTTTATGGTTTGAGAGATATTCGCATATAAAGGTTCCCCCTCACTGATGTCAAATTTCTAGCTGACAGATTTGTAATCCGGTCGACAGACTGGCTGGCGGCTCTTCAGCAGAGCCGAGATCACGATCATTAAAAATAATTTCTTCATTGGAATTGTCTACAAAGTGTGCTTGCAAACCAGGCACACTTTGTAGACAGTTCCAATGAAGTAGTTCGTTTTAATGATCGTGATCTCGGCTCTGCTGAAGAGCCGCCAGCTGATCTGTGGAGCGGATTCCAAGTCTGTCAGCTAAATGGCAGACTTGACTGAAACAGCCAGTGAGGGGGCAAACTTTACTTGTGAATATCTCTCAAACCACAAAGCTTTGAGAGATAAGACTTATATCATTCTTAATATTTTTTTAATGGCTACGATATGAAATAAACCTAAAATTAAGTATTATTAACCCTTTAAAGGGTTAAAAAAATTCAGAAAGTGGTCAAAACAAAAGTGATCCATATAAAATGGAGCAGACCAGCAATCATTACCAAAACAATCTATTTCCAAGTAGCACTTATATTAATACATAATTAAACTCCCCCCGAGCAGGGCAGGCACACAGACAAGTTCAGCTGCCTATTAGTTAGTGCTTATCTGCATCTATGCATACGGGGAATCAAGTTAAGGTTCAATTTGATCCTGTAATTATAATGAACGCACAAAAAAGTTTGATTGTATTACTTTAAGTGAGCTGTGACAAATGACAGTCAGATATTGTGTCAGACACTGTCTATATCTTTCTGATAAGCAGCATATTAGTTTAAACTAATGCACAATGTGCCCTTGGGGGTCAGCTGGACCAGGCTCTGGAACCTGACTCGGCAATCTACCCATTTATCTAGACTTAAATACAATATATATATACCACACTAAGAGGTTCAAATGGCCTTCACTGAATTATCTTCTACAATTAGGTAGAAGGATTTCTGTGGGCAACTTGTTTCTGTGAATGTGAGCACATGCGTTGATAAATAAAGGACAGCCAGTCATGGTAGCACAGAGCGTCTGTACTTCCTTGAACAGAAGCCATTTCTAAAATGAGCCGATGAAATGGAAATTCAAGATGGCATATGTAGAAAAAGGCAAGAGACAGAGAAAAGTCCAAGGGCACAAAACAAGAGAAAATTCACAGAAATTCAAGTGCACTACATGTGTGAAAAAAATCTCCTTAGATGTAAATGAAGCTTCTAATCCCCAAGAAAGCAAAGAGGTCTCAGTCACATTCAAAGCAGTGTGTTGGATACCTCTCTATCATTCAACAGATTTAAAGTTTTGGGATTTGAGGTTGATGTAACTAGCATTGTATGTTTATGTGGTTCGGAAAATACATAAACCCATCAAGTTCTACTTTGCCTATCACCCTTGTTTTTGTTAATCTAGATGAAGGGGAAAAAAATGACGCAATTGCCAATAATGTCCAAAGTGAAAAAATAATCTTTTCTTATTCCACAAGGCATTCACACATCTCCCTGGAACAACATCCTATCTGCACTGAAAATGACTGCCATAAGCAGTGTATGATTCTAATCTGAAAAGGGATTCAATAATCTTTTTGTATCTACAGATCTACCAAGGTAAGGAATTCCATATCCATACTACCCACAGTATAAAAAAAACCATGCATTTGCTTAAGTTGAAAGAACTTTTCTGATAGTCTTAACCCTTTGAGGGCCAGAAGGGTATCAAACACATTGGGGGAGCTGCGATGTGATAAAGCAGAGATGACTTCTCCAATTATATCACTATAATTCCTGAGTTATTCTATTGAGACAATTCACTAAGATATCTTCAACACTGGAGAACTTAGTGCATAGGCATATCACTGGAGAAGATATCTCCACTTTATCACCTCTTTATCAAACCTTAGTGCATAACCTCCATTGTGTCAGAATGTGTTGGATACCTCTCTGGAGTTTACTATTGGAATGGCGTTTTCTAAATGGCTAATGTCAAAAGGGCAAACAGAGTCAAAAGGGCGACATCAAAATATAGTCCACATCAAAAAGGAGACTTCAAAATGTTCCCGTTTAGAGAGTCGCTCTGGCTGTGCAGTATTCAGGCACATTCCATAATATACAAATCCTCAGCAGCTACTTGGTACCAGCCTACTATAATTTTATCCAGGTGGAAAGAGTACGGAATGAAGTATCTGATAAACAATCAAGGACCAGAACTTCAGCCAAAAGTCTCCAGAGTTCTCATGCAAGCTGGTCAATCCTTAACCCACACTGGGCAGGTTTTGACTTGCTACACATCAGGGTCCTCTGATAAACTTTAACCACCCATGGAGCAGCAGGACCTGAGACAGCCACTTTCACATAACAGATTGTTAGAGCTATCAATCCACTGACAATGCCAATTGCCACCTGTGAACCAAATGGCAGAACTTTTCTACCCACGCCCTACTACATATTTAGGCTTTGATGCCAGACGTTTCCAGCACATAGCACATAACAACCACCTATGTCATACAATCATACTCAGATATATATTTAAGATAAAGTTTTACAATAAATTCAGTATTAGGTCTTTTATGACCATTAACCCATTGAGTATCGCAGGTTTAGCAAACAATTCCTATACTGAAACTGGGTTAAACTACAGTAAAGTTGCCTTTGCATTGATGCAGGAATTATTCAATCTGCTCACCAATCAGACACACATGGTGAGGGAGAGGTGTCTTAGTCCCTACAATAATTCCAGCCAAGTGTGAAGGTCCTGGCCATTTTGAAACCCACCACTGCGATGGACACCCCAAGAGTCAGCTGGAGCAGAGCTACCAGGAGGGGGGAAACAGCAGCCACAACCAGTTTGCAATTTCTCTTAGTGATCGTCAGCTTTTACTTTATTTTTTTATTTTTTTTTTTTGTGTGTTTTTTTTTTTTACTTTTTTTTTTCCTTTGGTGTCTGTGCCATTCTTCCACAGATTGGCACGCAAAGGGCTAAAATGTCCCAAGCCCAAGCCAAAAGCTCTACTGCCCATCAGAAGATGTGGATTACAAGCAGGTGGCATTTTTATCCTGTCCTTTTGGGGAGGGCGACACGAGCAAAACTGTTAAGTCCCCCTTTTGACAAGGGTGACATTGTGATGTCGCCATTTCAATAGGATACCCCTCTATGGCACACTAAGGGTTAAAGGATGCACCTTGTGGGTTTTTTTTTTTTTTTTGTTCACCTCATTGAGTAAAGAGCTCTCCAGAGAGAGTGTTGCATTGGCCTTGAGTATATACTTAAATAGTAATCACAGCCCCCTTTAGACACCTTGCTCTACTTTAAACCAACCCATTTTGGCTAGTCTCTTACAACTCCCTTATCAGTTTAGTTGCACGTGCCTGTATTTTTTCCAGTTCAAAAATACATTTTTTTAAGAACAGGTGCCTAAAAGTGTATTCCATGTGCTAGGTGAGGCTTACCACTGAGAATTATATAGAGGATGAATTATAACCCTGTCCTGTGCATCCATACAAGATAGTACCCTGCTGGCTCTTGCAGCAGCCAAGGGACATTTGCTTACTGTTTAGTGTACTGTCTAATAGTACTCCCAAAAACTTCTCTAACAAGTATTCACCAGGTAGTTTCCAATTTAGTGAATGTGTGTCCAGGGCCGGATTTACATCTCAGGAGCCTGCAGGCACAGAAATCTGAAGCGCCCCCCCCCATTGGCCATCTCCACTGGACACCTCCACAATGCTCCTAATCTCCACATTGCCCCCATCATCTCCATGTTGCCCTCACATTGCCTACCCCCCCCCCTTTGTCCGTTTCCTACCTCCCTGGCAGGAGATCTGTCGTCTGTGCCTCCTTTGGCACAGTCCTGTATGAGCTGGAGCTCCTGCGTGGTCTCCTATTCAGGAATGCAGAGCGCTGGGAGATGATGTCATCTCCCAGCGCTCTGCATTCCTAAAGAGCTGTCGAGGGAGCTTGGCATTTACAGGACTGTGCCAAAGGAGGCACAGACCTGTCCTGCCAGGGAGGTAGGAAACAGACAAAGGGAGGGCGACATGGAGTGGGCGCAGGCGCAGCCAGCAAGGTGGCTAGTTTTTTTTGTTTCTTTTTTAAAAAAAGAATAAAAAAAAGAAAAAAGAATCCCAATGGCAGGCGCCCCTCGGTGGCATGCGCCTGTAGGCAGGTGCCTACTTTGCCTTATGGCAAATCCGGCCCTGTGTGTGTCATGCTTGATTCTGACACTGAAAAATGCATAACTTTACACTGATTTATGCTAAACCTTATCTGCCACTTGCCCACCCATTCACTCAGTTTAGTGAAATCTTTCTGCAGGGGAACAACATCCGGCTCTGTAAGCATTTCTTTACACAGTTTAGTGGCAACAGCAAACTTTCATATGCTATTTTCAATGCAAACTTCAAGATCATTAATACATCCAAAAGAATTGGACCAGAACCCAACCCTGAAGAATTCCACTTACAACTTTATACAAACTTAAAAAGATCCGTTTAAAACAACTATCCTGCATTCCATTATTTAACCAGTTTTCAATCCAGGCATAATGTCTCCTAATCCAACCCCTTTCAATGTATGCAGTAATCACTAATGAGGCACTGTATCATTGTCTTTAGACCGTTTTTTCCATGTTTGTCATGAAGTGGTGGATTCCAGGTTCTAACCTGCAGATGGTGAGGAGACAAAAAAGGGTCCATATTAATCAAGCTACAGAGGGGCATGCTGGAGCACACCAACTGCTCCGTAAGGTTGAAATGAAAAATATGCAAATTTCCTTAGTTTAAATTTAGCTTTTAACCTCTTGATAGAGACCTTTCTAGCATTAAAGAGGTTAAATCCCCATTTAATCTCTCAACATGTTTTATTTCCCCCCTTTGGTGCAGTCTGTTTGCTCCAGAATTGCACCAGCTTTACAAATAAGGCCCAAGATTCCTTCTGTTCCCTAAACCCTTTTTTTCCAGGATCTGTCAAGCTGTTCACAGAAATTTGCAACAGCACAATGCGGCTATTGTGAACATTGTCGGTCATCTCTTCCCACTGAGAGGAAGCTCCTGCTGCCCCTGATTGGTGTCTACAAGAACAAAGACACAGATTTAGGCTTTCATCAACCTAACCAAGCCAAGCGCTGCTATCAGGCTGTAACATATGCCAACACGGATGGCTGGCCTCTTGGGTTTATGAGAGAGAATCAGCAGTTTTAAAACACTAAATGAGCATGATTTTGTGATAGGAATGGCAATGCTGAAATGGCATCAAAACCCCTAGAAGAGAAATACCCAACTCTCTTGTTGTCAGATCTAATGTAAAGCTTTACATGGAGAGGACAAGGAAAATGTCAAGTTTTAATTGTTCATCTGGCACTTTAATCCTCAATAATTAGAGCAACATGGAGATCTTCTAATAACAAACCCCAACTTACCTTAATCTAGGAAAGAAAATCCTAATAAATCACTAGTGAGTCATTTTGCATGAACTGGTTACTCAAAACTAATATTTAATTAGTACTGAATATCACACCTCCAATGAGTCAAACATAATTCTATTTGCAGGACTCCAGGAACTTAAAAGCCCCCCACTGTTATAAAGCTCTCAATAGGTGGAGTTTGGGCTCATGGATTCCTGACACCAAGAAACATGTCTGCCTTTTTGGAGATGATATCTAGCAGTAATAAAAGACTAATTCTGGATAACTAACCCATGCAAAATCCATATTAACTTGGAGTTTATTATCAGGATGTAAAACAGTTTGTTAAGCCTTTAAGGGCCATAGGACGGATACTATAGTTAGGCACATATATAACACATTATTTTCAGATGGACAAAACTTCACATGTTAACAGTTCTGCCTTGAACTTTTCAGTGAAAATCAACAATGCTTTCATTATGGCCACCCAAAATGCTAGGGGCAGGGGCAAGGGAAAGGAGTAGGAGAAGTGCATGGAGGTAATGGTAGTAGTAGTTAAGCTGAACTACAAAAACTGACGACGGATAGGGTTGTTGCAGCTTGTGCAAAAAATTATGATCCACTTCCTCCTGAGAAAGTGTATCATCAAAATTTATTGAACAAGCTGCAACAACCCTATCTGTCGTCAGTTTTTGTATGTTGAAAGCTTTATACTGCTGTTTTTGGTGGTGGAACTTTTCATGTCACCTTTACAAACATTCACCTCAGGAGGCTGTTTGTAAAAATGACATGAAAGGTTCCACTACCGAAAACAGTGGGATAAAGCCTTCAACAAACAAAAAATATAAGAGAAGTTGCACAGAAGTGCTACTGCCATAGCACAGGGGGATTTAGCAGTGAAACAAACTTCTGCAGCAGACAGCGAGTAACATCTTGTGGCCAATAATAGATAAATCCTCCTAAGATGTCAAAAAACCTAAAAATAAATAATGAGAGGAAGTGGATAATGCTGTGGCTGCTGATCTAATTATTGATGATGCTGTTGCTTTACTGTCTTCTTCATCGGATACAGATGAAGTAGTGAGAGCAGTAATATGGACAAAACTTAGTTTAAAGCGGATCACCCCAAATAAAGCCCCCCCAATAATTATTCATTAAGCAATAAGCTTAGAAATTGTAGTATTATCCAGGATAAGTACAGCATTATTAAGAAATCCTACTTGAACTGACACCGACAGGCAGGCTTCATGCTTTAGAGGCATCGGTGCTCCTGCACCGTCAGTCCCTTCCTGTTACCTTAAGGTACAATGAAAAGCTTCCTAGAGGAGACCAGAATGGATAGAGCATATGAGCAGATGTCTCTAAAGCAAGATGTTTTCATTGATGCCTGCCTGTTCGTCTCGATCAAGTAGGATTTCTTAATAATGCTGGACCTATGCTGGATAATACCACTATTTCTAAGCTTATCGCTATATGAATAATTATTGGGGGTGGGACTTTATTTGGGTTGATCGTTTTGCTTTAAAGGAAACATGTTAACCTTCCACCACTGAAAATGTGCAATATGCCCATTTAGGAACTCTTTGAGAGACCAACTGCTAAGTCTCAATATGGGCAAGAAAACATACCTAACAATACTTCACCACCATTTTGGGAAATATCAAAGCTTCCAGGTCCACTCCCAACTTTTTTTTTTTTTTTTACTATTGTTGAATAAACAGCAACAGAGTTCGTCAACATCAACCATAGCAAGGAGTGCTGCTTCTGCTATTCAAAGTACAGCACCACTGACACCTACTGCTAGTACATTTGCAGCATCTACCCCCTATAGTAGAAGTCCCACGGAATCCCCTCAGTCTATTAAATCTACAATATGGTGATACTGTGTGAGCAAGGGTAAAGCAGGATCACATCTAGCCACATTGTCATTGAGATCTCACCCGAAGCACAACCATAGATCTGATTTGGCTCTATATTCCTAAAACACTCATCTCCTGAAAGCCAAAACAGTTTTAAAACAAAACATTGACTAGATATAATTTTATTTTGCCTTTGAGGCTGGTGGGAGGTATGACTTCTCCATATCAACAAACTGATGTTCAGCTGTACCTCACATTTTTCCCGCAAGGAAACGGAAAACTATTTCTCAAAGTGAATGGCCAGTTACTACAAACTTCCTGTTTCAAAGATGTCCAAATGAACACAGGAAGCTCTAGCCATAGCACAAGAGCAGCTGTCAAAATGATCCACCTAGGGCAGAATATGCAATCTCCTATAGTGCCACTTTTTTTTAACCCTATAAGGATCAGAGGGGTGCACAACATATTGCTTCCCCTCTGGTTATTTAAGGGTTAAAAGGTACCTCAGCTCTGGGTAAGACCAGAGTTAAAGCAACGAGCCAGCCATCTGCTCTTGGTTTTCATTTATTTACCAGTTTGCTGTTCATTACTATTATCACCATCATCATATTGCCCTCCAATCCTTTACTAATATAGTGACAGGAAAAGCAATACTTTTATTATGATGAAAAAGTCCATGTTGTTAAAGAAAATAAACTTCTTCTGTAGGCATCTATGGCACAGAACTTACAAGAGAAGCTCTGTGCGCCTTCAGCAACTTCCGTTACCTCAAGGTAACCAACGACCGTCACTACCAATCCGGGCTGTGCACGGGACACACAGAGCAGACTCAGAGGTCCCTTACCTCTAACATGTCTGCTCTATTCTCCACTGGATGCCTACAGAAGAAGCTGCTTAAATTAACTTTTTCAACATAATAACAGTATGGCTTTACCTTTTGGCTACATTAGTAAAGGATTGGGGGCACAATATTATGGAGGTGATAGTTCACCTTTAAATCCCTGAACTTTAGACAGGTCACCAAAGCCCTAACAAACTAATGCGCCGAGTCCTCTTTAGCAGCCAACAGGTTAACACTTTAACTGCCAGAGGGGTACGCAACACAATGCTTTGCACTCAAAGGCTTTTTTTTTGGTATGTTAGAGGAAAAATGTCACTTGATTTAAGAAAAAATGTGTTGAATACCCACTTAAAGGGATAACACACTGAAAGCCAGAGAGGTCTCCAATGCAATGAAAATCATGAGACTTATAGAGTACAAATGATACCTTTATTGGCTAATTAAGTGGCTCTAGGATGTAAGCTTTCAAGACAGCATAGATCTCTAGAGGCCACTGAATTAGCCAATAAAGATATCATTTTTACTCTATTATTCTCTTGCTTTTTCTATGGCTGACACAGTACCGTTATTTACACATACTGGAAATCATGTCATTCTGCTTTAAAGGGGAACTATCACCTCTATTAAAGTTCTGGGGAAGGGGAGAGAAGATGACTGGCAAACAGTCTTGAACTGCAGTCATCAGCTTTTTTTTAAAAGGTAAAATCTCGGGTTATACTGCATTAAATAATTAAAAAGGATTAAACTCAAATGCAACATTAAGATGAGGAGAACTTTAATAAAACTGATAGTTCCCCTTTAATTAAACAAAACCAAAATCAGAGTCACTACACCCCCCCCCTCCAATAATAAGGCTCATTAACTCAGAATGCTCAAGGTGTGAGCAGAACAGTGGACTGCTGGCAATCAAATGGTCACCCCCCCCCATCCTTACAACATTATTATATGCATGTATGATAGTGGAGAGCAGGGATGTTGAGATTTTCATTAATAAACCAATCACTCTCCAATATCAACTGCTGTTTCTGGTGTAGCTAAAATGTTTACAAACTGGTCACTTTGAACAGAGGGCAATCTTCAGTAACAGCCCTGAAGCAGTGCCCCTCTCTCTCATGTCTTTGTGTATAGATTTGATTCATTCAATGGACAATAGGACAATTCTGTAAACACTAAGGGACTGTGGATAAAATGGACCAACAGTGAATTTTGCATTCTATGTAATTTGTGTTGTGGCAAATTATGTTTTTGAACTGCATATTTTCAGGTCCAAATTTTAAGAGCTCCCTAGAAAAGTACAATTTCTCTCAACATTCATCTAAAAAGAAAGAATGAACTGTTTAAGTACCACAGTTCTGGTCATCATAATGTTCATGGGTCACTACTGTCTTTTGGCAAATGGATCGGAGTTTAAAATTGGAACCAGACACAGTAACAGATTTCAAATCTGCAGTCAGTTAATAGGGTCTTGGTCACGAAAGGTTTAAAATGCAACAAAGGAGACCAGTCGTTGCTGAACTAAGAGAGGCTTTTAAAGAAATCATTGCACTGAAAAAAAATAAAATAACCCTTCTATCAACAGGTAAGTAACACATTACTGGCTGACACTGAAGCATCTCCAACGAGTTTAGAAAGAAGCAATTGTTCCCGAGATCGCTGCCTGTTGTAGCCCCTCATTCTAATTGCAGAAGGCAGCTGTTAAAAGTGGGCGCCCGAAAACAAAATGTAGCAGAATAGAGATTTGGGGAAAAAAAAGCTGGCATTCTCGCTATATGAGAAGGACAAGCAAAGGGAGGGTGTGAGACCTCAGAGCCAAAGCCACGGGCAGTGATAGAGATAGATTGCTGTAATTCTGCCTGATTGATCCATGATGAAACTCTCAATCGATAAACGGCCTATTTCGCTCAGTAGCACAAATACACATTTGTTTAAAACTCAGCACCTCTAGAACCAAGGCCTTCAAGGGGGCTGGCAACATTTTCTCAACACTGGCTAGTTGAATACCTGCTTATATAAAAGAAAATGCTCAAACAATTATAAGGTATTGAAAGGACTGATGAAGGCTGGCACAATGTGAGGAGGACCCCTCCTAGCACTACTGTCATTTTTAACCCTTTAGAGTGCAAGAGAAGCAGAATATGATGTCAGATATGAACCATTCGGCCCATCTAGTCTGCCTATTTTACCTTCTGTATAAACCTCAAACCTTATTTGGTCCTTGGTCTAGTCTTATGTTCAGGGCAGCCTTATAATATATTCCCATGCATGCTTAACCCTTAGTGTGCAAGAGAGGTGTCCCATATATTGCTCTTCAATGTGCTGGATAGCCCACATTGCTTTGGTTTAAATTCCCTCACTGTCTTAACCTTTACCGCTTCTGCTGTTAAGCTATTCCACAAATCAATGTGTTACATACCCATGTGGCACTCAAAGGGCTAAATAAAGAATGGCTACCATAAATATAGACACTTTTTTAAAATCACTTGTTATTATAAATTATTATTTCCACTTAAATTCCTTGAATGCTACAGAGGTCTCCATCATTGCATGGCAATAAGGAGACCTCTCTAGCATACAAGGCGTTAAAGAGGAACTTTCATTACATTAATATTGAGCCCCAAATCATAATTACAATAGTGATATACATAGACATACTTGTATTTTCAAGTATAAGTGCGGCATTAGTGACAACAGAACCTTTTAGGCAGACAGGCAGCAGGGAACAGCGCAGACATTTTGCAGGGATGGCATCCTCCGTCCTCTTCAACTCCACGACTGGTGAGTTGAACGCCTGGTTACCTTAAGGTTCCGGAAGAGACTAACAGCGCAGACGCAGATAGCTCCTACTGAAAGATCCCTGTGGTGCCCGTCTGCCTAAAAAGGTCTATTTCTCACTAATGCAGCAATTATACTTGAAAATACAAGTATGTCCATGTATATCGCTACTGTAATTATGATTTGGGACTCAATATTAATGTGATGAAAGTTCCGCTTTAACATGTATGTGTGAACTCTCCAAATTAGTATATAAACTGGTAAAGAAACCAACATTAACCCCTTAGTGACTGGACACGCCGGCACTTAACAACAGGGTTTTTTTTTTTTTTTCGGCATTCTGCCGAATTTTCCTGGACTGTCACTAAGTGACAGTTTCTCCGGGATGTACATGTACGTCCATTGTCGGCATGGGGTTAAAAACAGGAGTGTGTGTCTGCTGCAGGGAGAGATGGATTGTGCTGGTCTCACACATAACTAAGAATATGGGAATGGCAAGCACCCTCAAAGAGTGGAGTTCTGGGTATTTGCCTACTCTGTCTAATGTGAATTCCAGCCCAAATTGTAGTAAATAATACAAGAAGGATACAAGTTTTGGTACAAGGGGATAAGAGATTTGAGAGCTCTGCTGGCATTGATGGCTGTGGCACGGACCAAGCCTGGCAGGATTTTTCCATTCACGATCGCACCATCGAAGAGGGGTCCAAAAAATGGGATCTGTGGAGTAGAAAAATACTATTTTTAGATACCCTCCATTTCTAATATGATAGTGACATAAAATATTAGGAGTAGTCACTTCTTGAACATCTGGCTGTTGGGTACTAACAACTTGCTGTTGGCTGGTTGGCGATGATGGATATCATAATCTCAACAGCTAGAGAGCTAAAGAAGGACTAACCCTGTAATATGCTTGAGCATCTTTCAAATGTAAGATGATCATTATCCTTCATCTGTGACATTATGTGGATGCAAATGTTATACTACAAGGTGAGTTTCAACTGGAACAATCAGAGTGGGTAAGTCAGTATGGCTAGATGGAATGCACATTGTATGAGGGACTAATGTCCCTTTTTACTTTGTATACATATGTAAGTGCATAATATGAAAAGCCAAGTTGCCTATATTTTTTTTATTACACTTTTATGTCTGTCACAGGGAGCTCACTGAATTTGTTACCAGAGAGGTTTTTGTAAGGAAACGTGAAAGCAGGCACAGTCCTATACTGCTGGACTATTCCCACAGCAGAGTGCTCTATATGTTGTAGTGGAGACAGACTTCTCTGGTGCAGATAGTGTAGTATTATATCACTATCCCTCGCTTCACAGTCCTTGAAAGAAGGCACTTGGAAACAGAAAGTCAGTGACCTCACTGTCAGGGGTTAACCATTTGAGTGCCAGAGGGGTACACAACACATTGCTTGCAATGAATTCTGTACACCTCTGGCACTCAAAGGGTTAAACGTATTAAAAATATAGTCAGCCTCTATACTTCATTTTTGCCTATCACATTAAGGGAACTTAGAGGTGAGTGCAGCTTCCTTAATTCAACTGTCTAACCACTGTTAATAGTAGCTGCATTTGTCACAAAGAAAGCAGGGAATTAACTGTACAACAGTTCTTTAAGCCTGTGGGAAATATTGAACTGAATATTAAAAGGAAAACTGTTGCAATTCAATGACTTACAAGATCTGGGTCATCATGAATTTATAGTGCAAAAAATATGGAATGCAAGTTAATTTAGGACAGGTTAAAGGGATAGTAATGTTTCACAATAAAAACAGCTTCCATTAATCCTCATAGTATTTGGGCCATAGGGAGTGTTATTTCAATACTATACATACTAATATAATTAAATGATAAAGTATCCCCCACCCACCCCTTTTACGGATATAATACTGCTCACCTAAGAGAAGCAAGACTGTCCCTCTCTTCGATCCATCCAGACAGTCTTCAGTGAGCATAAGGGAAAAACCTAGAAAACCTGTCAAGGGGGCAGGGTTTTCCTTATGCTCACAGTAAGAAGACTGTCCCTTCCTGTGGCCTGTCCTGTCAACAGACCGGATTCCATATCTGAAGGGATGCGGCTTACACTAGGTAAAATGGACTGGAGGGGGATACTTTATCATTCAATTACTCTTGAACTACAACTCTGACAGTACTGAACTAACACTCTCCATGTCCCAAATACTATGAAGATTAACTGGAACTGCTTTTTTTGTAAAACACTACTATGCCTTTAAGCAATGTAACAAACCAAGGTTTAGCAACCTTATTCAGCTTTCAAACATTCACTTGATACTGTCTGGAACAGGAAAATGACTAACACAGCAATGAAATAGGTAAGAAATGCCAAAGCAAAACAACTGCACCATATGGTACAAATGAAAATGTCCATTCACTTTAACTGGGTACTTAATCCCATGGATGTCAGAGGTCTCCAACACACAATGAAGCAATACATTGAAGACTTTCATTCAAGGGTTTAAAATCCCCATTTAAGTCAATGGTAATTTTGATTAAGTTTATTTTCTATTGTGTAGTAAGTTTGCTCCAGAATGACTACTCGTTTTGCTTTCTGCATCAGTCTTAAATTTGGTCTTCAAACCTTTGAATGCAAAAGGGGTACTCTGGCACTCAAGGGGTTAATGGTATCAGACAATACTCTGTACTTCAATTTGTCTTACTTCTGGCTTCTTCATTATCTGAATGCTGAACATGTGATTCTTCATGGGGTAAATCACAAGCAGGACATCCCCAAATTCAGTGGGAATAATGCCACGGCGGTATTCTCGACTGTGCTCTGACCACACAATATGTACCTCATCGTTTCCAAGATGGCGGAGCTTCAGAGGAAAAAATATTGAAAGAGACTCCGTTAAAATAGGGAAAGATTTAAAGGGATAGTAATACTTAAAATGTAACAAAAAATATGTTGTAGGGTTTATCCCCCTGAGTAAAACAAGAGTACTCCCACTGCTGAAAGGTGTTTCATTCAAAAGTTATTAATTTTCAAAGTTGAATTTTTTAGGTGCAATATCACAGTGGCCTGAAATTGTACAGTGGCGCTGTTGCTACACCATCCTATGGAGATTTATGGTCCCGGGACCAGAGCTGTCCATAGGATCGTGTAGCAACAGCGCCACTGTACAATTTCAGGCCACTGTGATATTGCACCTAAAAAAAATTCAACCTTGAAAATTAATAACTTTGAATGAAACACCTTTCAGCAGTGGGAGTGCTCTTGTTTTACTCAGGGGGATAAACCCTACAACATATTTTTTTTTACATTTTAAGTATTACTATCCCTTTAACAGCAACATCAAAAGGCGGTATAACATTTCAAAGTTTCAGCTGCCAAGATCTATGTTCGTATTCTGG
Source organism: Rhinophrynus dorsalis (assembly GCA_037306005.1). Taxonomy (NCBI): domain Eukaryota; kingdom Metazoa; phylum Chordata; class Amphibia; order Anura; family Rhinophrynidae; genus Rhinophrynus; species Rhinophrynus dorsalis. The sequence goes on along the minus strand of CM074728.1, from coordinate 66,939,674 downwards.
CTTGCACTGCAGCCTTTACCTTGATCGAGGCTCTAATGCAAGAAGATGGGGGAGATTCACTAAGCGGTGCTAAAGAGGTGATAAAGTGGAGATGACTTGTCGGGTTTATCACTTCTCCAATTCCTATGTTATTCTATAGAGGTAATACACTAAAATTTCTACAAACTCTAAGTGCATAAGCTCTAAAGAACTGGAGAACTGATATCACTGGAGAAGTTATCACCACTTAGTGAATATCCCCCACACAATCATTACGGCACAGCATTTATCAGCTATTATACTGTGCCAAGCTGACTGAGCAATGGGATAGGCATGCTAATTTAACAGTTTTCTGCACATTCATAAAGCTGACTAACAAGTCGCTTGAGATGGAGTCTGCAATTGCATCCAGTTACTGCAACCATCAATTCAAATGACAGGGAGAGGGGGAAAGAAAGAGCAAGACTGAGTTTGTCTTCTACAACCCCCCTTTACCCTCATCTCTCGTGCGCTATACCAGGAGTAGCAAACACCAGTTCTCATGAAATACCAACAGTGAATGTTTTTAGGATATACCTGTTTGAGTACAATTAAAGTAGTAGGAACAATTCCTGAGGACCAGGGTTGGCTGCAACTGCTGTATACCTTCACCTGTCATAATTCCTTTGTCTCCTCCCCATCGGTTCCCTTTCCCCCTACATTTCTCTAACCAAGCAATCCAAGTGGCCTCCAAACAGAATGGATACGCTTCAGACTTAAAGGGATAGTAATACTTTGTTTTAACTTTATTTTATTTTGTAGGCATTAAAAAAACATGAAGAATGATATAAGTCTTATCTCTCAAACCTTTATGGTTTAAGACATTCACAAACAAAGTTTCCCCTCCCACCCCTTTTACCTAGTGTAAACAATCTCTTCTCAGATGTGGAATCCAGTCCATAGACCAGACAGATAACAGAAGGGGACAAGCTTCTTCCTATGAGAACAATGAAAGCCCTGCCCCCCATGACAAGCTTTTCAGTTTTTTCCCTTATGTTAATTGAAGATTGTCCCTCTCTGCAGTCTACCTGGGCACCTCCCTTCTGCTCTGGCTGAACAGCGTTACATCAGTAAAAGGGGCGGGAGGGGGATACTTTGTCATTGAATTACTCTTGAACTACAACTCTGACAGAATTGAAATAACACTCTCCAAAGTCCAAATACTATGATGATTAATTAGAACTGCTTTTATTATGAAATATTACTATCCCTTTAAGCTGATGAATGGGGGAGTGCTTATTTATGTCCTTCATTCATCAGCATTTGAAAGGTAATTGCAGCAGTTCAAGTTGCTGCACCAAAGCCGATGTGATTCTTTCACGTCCACAAAAGTATGGCTTATTATATAAGATTATAAAGGGACTTTAGCAAACAACCAAAGCCACCATGCTGGAAAAATCACTAGCATTCAAGTGGTTAACCTGTTGAGTTCTGGAGCAGTAGCCAATATATTCCAAAGGAATGCGCTGGATACCTGTTTGGCACTCAAAGGGTTAGGAGACATTTATTTCCCTTTAAATGCTGCTCCAGGGATCTTAACTTCCTCATGCCTTGCTGTACAGCATCATATTCTCATTTAGAACCCTGTGTAATATATCTTGTCAGACCTGGTACTAACTGAGCAGAAGACAAATGGGAACTAAATTGAACCTGGAGGCTGGATTAAATGTACTTTTGATCCAATAAGATTCTAATCTCTGAGGAGAACTCTGAATACTTGTAAACTTTATGACGGACGGCTCCCTAGACACCTTCACAAGTCGAAATGGATAGTGGGTAAATAGTACAAGATGTGGAAAAGAGGTCCATACTGTATAATACAAGATTGAAGGATGTTCACTGTATAAGTAGAATGGAACAATTCATTTTTCAAGACAACGTCATCCAATTAATTCTATGTGTGGACTGGATTTGTTTAGATTAACATGTCGGCTGCCTGCCCCTTAAAAATCATGAAATATAATAAGACAAACTGAAGTAATCTGAGGACAAACCAACAGCATCATATGGAGCAAATAAAAATTTCCATTGATGTAACTGGGCTTTAAAACCTTTGAGTGCCGCAATGCGCTGGCTACCTCTGGCACTCAAAGGGTTAAAAAGAATAGTATCACTTAAAGTGTAATATATATATATTGCAGGGTTTATCCTGCTGAGTAAAAGATAAGCACTCCCAACTCTCAAAGATGTTTATTTATTTATTTTTTTGTGCAGTACATCGATGGCCTGGAATTTTACAGTGGCGCTGTTGCTGCAGTATCCTATGGGGGATTACTGTAAACTGTCCATAGACTGATATAGCAACAGCTCCACCATTTCATGCCATGGAATTTCTGCAACCAAAAAATACAAGTTTGAGCTGAAATAACTTTTGAGAAGAAAAAGTCTCAGCAGTGGGAATACCCTTATTTTACTCCGCTGGATAAAGCCTTCAGTATATGTTTATTCCATATTATACAATACTATGTATTTAACCCATAGAATGCTAGAAATGGGGTAAAATGAAATACTTCACAATGTGTTTTGAAACCTTTCTAGCATCTGAGGGGGTTGAAAACCCAAATTACATCAATAGGGATTTTGGTATTTACATAAAAATCACAAAAAGTATTTTCTGAAATTTAGCACTAATCATCTATACATTTAGATAAATCGATTACCAAAGAATACAATAAAAAAGGACTGTTTTGACAATCTAGGAAAGATGGCTTTTTGTGACAGTCAATGTGCAAAATGCCAAAGACTATACAGAATGAAACGGTCTCCAAAAAGAATTCTTAGTGCTTTTTCAATAATTCCATAACATTTTTGAAGCATGCTCTTAATGTAGGATTTAAGATGAAGTAAATATTCATGGTGATATACACTACAGTGTAAAGACCTAATAATTATTTGTCTATTCTTTCTAGCATACCAACACAAACTCGTACTTTTGTTCCATTTTATATTATATATACATATATTTATATATGTGTAGTAGAGTGGAGATTGTAGCCGTATTAGTCCAGTGATGCAGAAAGCTTGTCAATCCAAAATTCTGTTAGTCCAATAAAAAAGGTATTACAAGATACTTATTTTGTTTGTTATTTTACATCTATATATATATATATATATATATATATATATATATATATATATATATATATATATATATATATATATGTGTGTGTGTGTGTATATATGTATGTACAGGGCTCAAAATTTCCACTAGCCACTAGCCACTAGCGAGTGAAAATTTAGCCCTGGCGAGTAGAAATTCAGCCCTGGTGGGTATGTTATGGCTTGCAGTGGCGAGTAACTTTTCAGGTCTGGCTAGTAGCAAAGGATTTCAAATTATAAGCCCTGTATATGTGTGTGTATATATATATATATATATATATATATATATATATATATATATATATATATATATATATATATATATACACACACACACACACACACACATATATATATATAAGAATTCACAAAGTCTGCAGAATAAACCAGCACATTCTTCCACCTTTAAAGGGATAGTAATGTATGCCAATAAATGCAGCTCTGATTAATAATCATACAATATGGTTCACGTATAGCTGTATATCAATCGTGTTCGACTTGTAGTTCAAAAGCAATTCAATTTTAAAGTATCGCCCTCCCGTTCCTTTTACCTCTTGTATGCACCTCCCTGCAGATGTGCAATCCGGTCTCTTGACAGTACAGCTCACAGCGAGGGACAATCTTCTCGCTGTGAGCATACTGAAAACTCTGCCCCCTTGACGAAAGAAGAAAGGATTTGCTTCATGCTCACTGAAGACTCTGCCTTGCTGCATGCGGTCCTGACCGGCTTGGGGAGCAAATTACTTAAGTGAAAGGGGCAGAAGGGGAATCCTTTAAAACTGAATTACTTTTGAACTACAAGTCAGAATTAACTGATATACAGTGCTACATAAACCATGACATATGAGCATTAATTGTAGCTACATTTATTGGCATCCATTACTATCTCTTTAAGAAGACCTGTGAGTGCATTTCTTCTTTTGGATTTTGCTTATATAGGTGTGTATTGTGTTTTATAAAATGTGCAATGTAACAGCACTCACTGGACTTCTTTATATGGTGAATATATATCAATATTTACTTTAGGAGATCGACAACCTTTACCAAGATCACCACAAAGCGACATTAAATTAATACATTTTAAACTTTAATCACCCAATAAAAAAAAAAAAAAAAAGTAAACGAGTGATGTTCAACAGCATTTACACATGTTCCTTAAATAATTGGATATATAAACATCCTCTACCTGGAGGTTCAGGGAAGAAGACCGGGTCAGCAGACAAGGTCAGTGATAAGCAGAATAGGATTTATAGCATAACTAAGAGGTATTATATGAAAAATATTATCAAGTGTAGAACACAAGGCAAAACAAAGAAAATGGGTGTAAATGTATAGCTTTGTGATGGATCATTTTTTCTTCCTTTAATGATGATGAAAACGAGTTGTTGTTCTTCGGTTTGAATGAGAAAAGGATCCATAACAAGCAGAAACTGCCTGGGGCAGGGCCAGCGCCCAATACTCCATTCCTGTAATTTAATTAGGCATTAAACTCCATGCTGAGGTCAAGCAGCTTCCACTTCCTGAATCTCCAGCTCTCCAGCCTGTGCTCATTAATGTTTCCACTGGCTACATTAACACCTCTGATGGTGCATATATGAAGGATCCAGGGGACACCTTAATCTCTCAGAGTGAGCACCCTTAACAAGGACATGAGATCAGGGGCCTCAGTTTGTCAGTGCTAATGTGGAATTATGCTCATCAGAAACAAATACTTATGTGTGCAGATTTGTTAAGATTTTCTGCTTATTATCACAAATGATTTATCACACTGTGAACAATTTTTTTGATGGATCAGTCATTTATCTGCTATTACTGTAAGAAAGTAGACCATAAAAAGGTGAATTTACCCATTGGCTGCTACAGACCTCTCCAATGTCTTGTTCTGCAATGCATGGAGAGGTGTCTAGCAACCGATGGGTTAATGAAAAGGTGGGGCAAAAAATAGGAGCAATGGATGAAGTCAGAATTTAGAGAGTCACACTGTTACCAGTATAGACCTCTCTATAGCATTAAGTGCTCCTTAAAGGGATAGTAAAAACACAAACAAACAGACAGGGCGCCAGATGGCGTAATATCGTAATAACAATAACAGGATGAATTCTAAATTGCACTCACATTTACTGATGATAGATGTCAGCATGGGGATGATTCTTACTCCTGTCTCCGATCAGGGTCTTTGGCTCTAGTCCAGACTTGTATAGAAATCTCTGTCTGAAGGCAGTATTATAAAGAAATATCCATCCTCTGTTAAAGGGATAGTAATACTTAAAATGTAAAAAAAAATATATATGTTGTAGGGTTTATCCCCCTGAGTAAAACAAGAGTACCCCCACTGCTGAAAGGTGTTTTATTCAAAAGTTATTAATTTTTCAAAGTTGGATTTTTTAGGTGCAATATCACAGTGGCCTGAAATTATACAGTGGCACTGTTGCTACACCATCCTATGGAGATGTATGGTCCTGGGACCAGAGCTGTCCATAGGATCATGTAGCAACAGCGCCACGTACAATTTCAGGCCACTGTTATATTGCACCTAAAAAATTCAACTTTGAAAAATTAATAACTTTTGAATAAAACACCTTTCAGCAGTGGGGGTACTCTTGTTTTACTCAGGGGGATAAACCCTACAACATATGTTTTTTACATTTTAAGTATTACTATCCCTTTAATCCATTTAGTGACCAGTAGTGTAGTGTAAATAATAGTGTATACACAAGTATCTTTTACAACAATACATTTGATACATTTTTGAAATTCACAGCCTGTAGAATCGTATATAGATATATGTTTTAAATCATTCTTATACTACGGGTCATAAATGGAGTAACAGAGGATGGATATTTCCAGAAGAGGAGAAGCCTGAAGGAGATTGTCTAATTTTTAAAGTTCATTTGCCAATTCTTGTATAAGCAAGCTGTTGGCCTTTTCTTTTGTGAGTATCCACCTGGAGGTGACATGGTGGTGGTCAGAATGCCAAGTTGAATTACGCTAGGGGCGCCCCCCTGTTTGTGTTCCCTTTTGTTTCTACAGTATTTAAAGGGATAGTAATATTTGAAGTAAACTTGAGGTCTGAGTCTTCTTTATAAGTTTTTAAACACATCCTATATAATAATTCGTGAGGATGTTTGTCACGATGCAGTCATGCTCAGTAGAGACTGCCTGCGTTCGGATGGTCTCTACAGCGCATGATTGCATCGTGTGAGTGAGGCAACACAAGACTGCATCGCATGGAGCAGTGAGGTAGCTGCCTCTTAACCCTTTGAGTGCAAGAGAGGTACGCAACGCATTGCAAAGCAATACGTTGTGAACCCCTCTCACACTCAAAGGGTTAACATTAACCGGACCTTGGCCCGTGTACACGGGCTTTTACACTAGTAGAGCTACATTTCATCACTTACCTGACTGTAGATCAAGCGCAATTCAATTGGAAAGGATCCCACTGCCGCCCCTTCTTGCCTCCTCCCATTAGATATGGATTCTGGTCTGGGGACCCCCCTTGATGAAGGAGGGCAGGATTTTCCTTTTGCTTACTGAAGATTGACCCTTGTTGCGCTCCATTCGGACCAGACTGAGCCAGAGTGACACAGAGGAAAGGGGCAGGAGGAGGATCCTTTCTGATTGAATAGCTCTTCAACTACAAACATGTAAGTGGTGAAATGTAGAAATGTGTGTTTAAAAACATATAAAGAAGACGGACCTCAAGTTTAATTCAAGTATTACTATCCCTTCAATGCGTTTAACAGCAGTTGGGTATATCTATTTATCATATTTATATGCACAGTATCTGCTATTGCCTGTATTTCTCTTTACACCATTTAGGCCTGTATTTATTCTTCACCCCACTCAATAACCAGCTTTCTGTAGCAAAGAGATTAGTTATAAAAGGAGGACCCACCCATGACCCTAAATGGTCATGAAAACCTTATTAAGACAGTAAAACCCCACCTTTTAGTTGTAGAATACAGAAGGGTTTAAAGGGGAAAAAACAATTGGCTAGTTGGGATGATGGGAGTTGTAGTTCCCAACAGTTGGAAGGGTTAAAGACTGATAACCCCACAGTTACATTATACAGCTACTGCAAAAGGCACATCACAAGACAATATACTTATATCGATTTAGTAAGCATCTTTACTTCTCACCTTCTTTGTCAAGCAGTCATCAGAGTCCGAAAGCATCCGTGTGGAGACATGGAACATGACCTCCACTATGGAGGTAGCAAAGTAAGGGGTACTAAACCCAGTGCTCTTGTTTCTCTGAAGTCCTCCCAGGAAGCCACAGTGATTGGCCAAATTTACCTGCACAAAGTAGAAATGTCACTTCAGGTTACAGACTTCAGCTATGTTGGCAGAAACATCTCTTGTCTTAGTTCAGCACCTTTGAGCTCCTGATGGGTGGGAAATGTATTTCTGGAAAAATAGCTGGCTCATCCCTCTGGCACTCAATGAGTTAAAAGGAAAATATATCCCACAGGCTTAGTTGTATTAAATAATTGAATAAACCCATTACCATAATGAGCATGTTATTATAATGACCCCCATATACAGAAAATAATTATAAAATATATTTTTTTAAATATCTACCTATATCTATTTTATTGTTCATAATAAATCCTATATAATAATTCGCTAAGTTGTGTGTAACGCCCGACATGCGCAGTAGACACTGCTGCGCGTGCGGCAGTCATGTGCAGTACAGACTGCCCGCGCCGCGGCTGATACAGAGCTGGGCGCTCCGAAGGAGCGTCCAGCTCTGTATCAGCAGTGGCGCGGGCAGTCTCTACTGCCCCGCCGCGACCGGCTGTCAGAGGCACTGTGGCCCGTGTAACGGGCTGTTCAACTAGTATATTATAAAAGTCCTTACTGGATGGAAATGTCAACTCTGCAATAAAATTTTGTTATTTCTAAGTCCTGTGAGTGCTTGCCATTCAATTATATGTGTAATTTCTTGCATTACAACCGGGCAGGCTTGAATTGATGATGATGATGATGATGTGAGTGCTGACCTTCTGTCTCTATATTATATTTATACTAGTTGAAGAGACAGTTAGACAGGCCACCGTGCCACTGCCAGCCGGTTGCGGGGCAGTCATGCGCAGTAGAGACTGCCCACACGAGGCTGATACAGTGCCAGGTGGTCGCGGTGCAGTCATGTGCAGTAGAGACTGCCCACGCGCGGATGATACAGAGCTGGACGCTCTGAAGTCTCTACTGCGCATGACTACGTCTTTACACACGTTTTAGCTAATTATTATATAGGATATATAAAAATTAGATATCTATCTACATATCTATAGCTATCTCTCCACAGATAGCTATATAAACAGATAGATAACTGCATAAATAAACACATAAATATATGTAAGCCATTTCCCCATGGTGTAAAAGAGCAAAACAATGCTAAACACACTGTTTGGTGAGTCGACATTTAAAATGTATTACATAGCATACTCATACACTGTACACGAGTTACCTCTGTGAAAAATGCATTGTGTATCCCTCTGACACTCAAAGTGTTAACAAGCATTTGTAAAAATAAATAAAGCAAAATAAATGTATATGAAAAAAAAAAAAAATAGAAAAAAAATTGTGAAGAATCTGAGAGTTTGCATTGTTTATACCTCCCATCCCAGACCAGCCACAAAGTCTTCATAGTCCTGACTGCCACCAGTGTTAGAAAGGATGGAGTGCTTGTCCTCCTGACCGTCTGCAACGTAGAACACTGCAATTTTGTGTGTTTCGCGGCTGTAAGAGAATACATTGCCTAGTTTTAGACCAGTGGGGGTAACTTATGGCTCATCTGATGTTGACTGACAACTTCCATTATCCAATGCTGGATATTAGAGTGGTCGCTATTGCTTTGCAAATGCTTTGGAGACCTATCTGGCATCTATCAGAGGACAATGAGAGTTGTAGTCTAAAACCACTGCAAAGCTATAGGTTATGGTATCCAATCATCACAGAACACTGGACAGCTGTGTGTGAGACTGTTTCTGAATGGACCGGCACTGCTCATATTGGCTACTGAGGAACCACCAAGGCCCCTGAAGAGTGTAAGGGGTCCCACAGAATAAATCAGTGAGGCTCACAAAGACGCACTGGGTGTTTTCACTCCGCTGAGTCCCGCCCCTGTGGGTTTCCTTGATTCCTGTCCAGTCAGGCCAACATACTGCACAGACCATGTGTCAAGCTACAACGTCAACACACCCATATTGGTCTTCAGAAGCGACATCATTTAGAAATTTTGTTTTGACATCGATCCAGCCTCTACTTCAGAAACTGATACAACATTGTGAAGTAGCCGACTATCAGGTACCTAGGATATCGCAATTTTAGGGGGCTGTGACCCCAATGTGCTTTACCCCACAACAGGCAAAATGTGACTGAGCAATTGTTATCTACTTTTAACGTCTTTTTCATTTAATAAATACTACATATAGATTTGCATCCCTTCTTGTCCACGCTCTATTTCTTTGCTAGCAGAGCTATACGATACCCACATTTGTTTTAAATCCATCAAGGTGAAAAAAAAAAATTCATGAAGGACACTATGTAATATATTAAAACTAGTGTAAAAGCCCGTTTACACAGGCCAAGGTCCGGGTAATGTTAACCCTTTGAGTGCCAGAGTGGTACGCAACGCATTGCTTTGCAATGCGCTGCGTACCCCTCTGGCACGCAAAGGGTTAAGCGGGCCGCTACCTCACTGCTCCACGTGATGCAGTCTTGCGCAGTAGAGACTGCCCGAACGCACGCGGTCTCTACTGCGCATGGCGACTTCTGACAAACATCCTAGTGAATTATTATATAACACAATGTCCTGACTGGATCATTGAAACTTAGGACCTTATGCAAAAAACACAAGATCAGCAACTGTGGAACATACCAACTGTGCACATAGCTTTAAACAGGATTCTTAACCCCATGATTGCTAGTGGTCTCTAATGCTTTCCTTCACAATGCATTGGAGAGTTCTAGCATTCAAAGCATTAAAAGTCCCACTTAAAAGCAGAATGAAACTTAACACATAAAAACAATAACATTGTAGGTTTTATCCTTATAAGTAAAACAAGGACACTCCCACTGCTGAGATGTTTTATTCAAAAGTTACTGCACCTCAAACTTGTATTTTTTTAGGTGCAGTATCTCAATGACCTGACATTTTACAGTGGCGCTGTTACTACACCATCCTATGGACAACTCTGGTCAGTTGACCATAAACATCTATAGGAAGGCATAGCAAAAGCACAACTGTAAAATTTCCAGCCATTGAGATACTGCACCTAAAAAATTCATGTGCAAGGATATTTGAACAAAACACCTCTCAGAAGTGGGAGTTCCCTTGTTTTCCTCAGGAGGACAAAGTGCAACTAGGAACAAACCTGATATAGAATTCAGAAGGCTCTATAGAAATAGTATCCTACCCAGAATGCAGTCTCTTTTAAGCTCATTTGCACCTTAAATAGAGAGGAGAGATCTTAAAACACATTATACTGATCCTAAAGAAGTTGCAGTCCAGCCATGAAGTGCCAGGCAGTTCCTCTCCGAACAAGAGAAACTGCCAATACCAGATGTACGTTTCGGCCTTGTTGGGCCTCATCAGGCAGATTCATTCCTAGATGAGCATCTGTTTCCCGTACTTTTGCTTATGCAAATTATACTTCGGGTTGGTCACCCTAAGGGTAACAGAGGAATCGAGAAGTGGACCCCTTGCTCACAGTGCCTAAAGAGCTCAACTACACCTCACTGATGAAGTCCAGCAGGGATGGAATGTGTGTGGGGTTGGCTGCTTCTCTTGTTCAGAGAGGAATTACCTGGCACTTCATGGCTGGACTACGATTCTGGCAGGATCAGTATGATGTGCTTTAGGATATTTCCTCTGTTTGTAAGGCACTGCTGAGCTGAAAGAGACTGCACTCTGGGTAGGATACCATTCCTATACAGCCTGCTCATTCATAGCAGGTTTGTTCCTAGTTGAGCATCTCTTACTAGCACTTATGCATATCCCTTTAAAGGGATAGTAATACTTCACTTTATATTTATTTTATAGGCATTAAAAAAACATGAAGAACGATATAAGTCTTATCTCTCAAACCTTTATGGTTTAAGAGATATTCACAAGCAAAGTTTCCCCTCCCGCCCCTTTTACCTAGTGTAAGCCATCTCTTCTCAGATGTGGAATGCAGTCCATAGACTGGACAGATAACAGAAGGGGACAATCTTCATCCTATGAGAACAATGAAATCCCTGCCCCCCTTGACAAGTTTTTCAGGTTTTTCCCTTACCTTAACTGAAGATTGTCCCTCTCTGCAGTCTACCTGGGCACCTCCCTTCTGCTATGGCTGAACAGTGTTACATCAGTCAAAGGGGCAGGAGGGGGATACTTTGTCATTGAATTACTCTTGAGCTACAACTCTGACAGTATTGAAATAACACTCTCCAAAGTCCAAATACTATGATGATTAATTAGAGCTGCTTTTATTATGAAACATTACTATCCCTTTAAGTCAAATCTAATATGGGAAATTTGTAGTCCCCTCCTGCCATGGTACAACTGGTTTTCTCCAGAAGTGCTTGTGTATTTGCTTTCTGCATAATAACCATATGGCCTTATCCAGGAAGCTACGTTGTTGCAATTTTGGAACAAACCAACACAGAAGAGAAATAAATATGTTGCATATACTTAAAACGAGGTTCTTAATCCCTTGAATGCTAATGAAGGATCCAAGTCATTGTGAAGCAACGCACTGGACACCTCTCTATCATTCAAGTGTTTAAAACTGGATTTTGGGAACTTTTATTTGTCTCCTATGGTGCAGTTGGTTTGCTCCAGAAATGCACATCTTTAGATTTCTGAATAAGGCACACAGTAACATAATTTTAAGTTAACATATTTTGCAGGGCTTTTCCTGCAGAATAAAACATGGGTACTCCCACTGCTGGGGGATTAATATTTACAAGGTTATTACAGTTTAGACTGTTAGGTTTCAATTCATTATTCTGTTGCAATCTGTGGGAGAGATGAATTTCTGACAAACGGTTCTCCATAGAGTGTGATAAAAACTGCTCAGCCATTTCCTGTCAGTTTGAACGTCAGGAAATAATAATGCCGTAATTCACTTTCAAACAATTTGAACTGTTAAAAAAGCTTTAATGCTCCTTGAAGGCTACATGCATTATGTAACAAAGGCCACAATATCCCCACTTACAATACACAAAATGTGCACCTGCTGGTTTAAAACTCAATAAAATCCGTCATTTACTCTGTAAATTATTTTTAAACGAATTGAAAGTGTTTGTGCTAAACTGAAGAGAAACGGTCGATGTAAACGATTCAATAGATTTGCAGTAGTTCTTGATTTCTCACACCTGTACCTGATGGCTGCCTGTCCTGTGTTTTGCATGGCAAATGATGGCAGTCAAAAAATAACTGAGCAATGAGGGCCTACCTTAACCTTTGTGTGCCATTTTGTTCTCCTGGTGCTGCAGCTTCCCTTCAGTGGCTGTACTACAGGTCCTGCTGAGGCCACTGGAAGTCAGAGTGAGTGACTGTGTGCGTGTGTGTGTGTGTGTCAGCCATATTTCTTTCTGGTTTTGTGTGTGTGTTTGGTGCTGCATGAGAGGGGCATTTGTGTGTGTCTGCGGTGTAGGAGCAAGTGGCAGCCATTTTATTTTTCTCAGTTGGATAGTGGTGGGCAGTGGGAAGTGTATTCATACCTGGGAACTTTAACTTGTGGAGTCCCTCATGTGGTGCTGATGTGGAAAGAGCCATGGGGCAATTTGGGTTAAAAGTGGACAGGGCTTAATCACGAGTAGGGGCGGGGCTTAACATAAATGTGAAAAAGTGTTCGTAATAGGCTGGGGAAGGAGGAGAAGTGGGAGAGAAATACAAGTTTACAGTATGAGGGGTTTGAACACACTCCCTGAGGGGTACAACTTGATACACAACCCTGTGGCAGTGAGTGGGTTAAGTGTGTACCTGATGGCTGCCTGTCCTGTGTCTTGCATGGCAAATGATTACAGTCAAGAAAAAAATCAGTAATGAGGACCTACCTTAACCCTTTGAGTGCCATTTTGTTCCCCTGGTGCTGCAGCCTCCCTTCAGTGGCTGTACTACAGGTCCTGCTGAGGCTAGTGGGAGTCAGAGTGAGTGACTGGTGTGTGTGTGTGTGTGTGTGTGTCAGCCATATTTCTTTCTGTTTTTTTTTTTTTTTTTTTTTTTTTGTGTGTGTGTTTGGTGCTGTGTGTGTATGTGTGGTGCTTTGTGTGCTTATTTGGTGGTGTGTGTGTTTGGTGCTGTGTGAGTGGGGAATGTATGTGCGTGTGTGTCTGTGGTGTAGGAGATAGTGGCAGCCATTTTTTTTTCCTCAGTTGGATAGTGGGGGGTAGGCTGGATAGTCCTGTGAAAATCATGCCCCCATTGAATAACCCAGTGGGAGCAGTAACTCCTCCCTACTGCCACCCCTGGGTGTGTGTGTCTCCTGAGGAGACATAAATTATGTAATGAGGCTCTTTTATATATATAGATAGAATGGAATAAAGCTGATCTCACCATTGCCTGGAGTCCAAGTTCTTTAGTTCCCGCAGCAACTTCTCATTTTTCTTGAGAAGGTGAAAGTTTCTCCTGTAAATCAGTGGAGAGAGCGTTAAGTCGGATTATGTTGTTATCACCAGTCTCCTATGCTGGGTGTTATATTAACCCTTTGAGTGCCAGAGAGGTACGCTACGCATTGCACTGCAATGTGTTGTGTACTCCTCTGGCACTCAAGGGCTTAAGGACCTGAGGGGTGTGCAACAGTCCTTATACCCTCATCAGCTGTCTGACAATACCGTTCATTTGAACTATACTCCCTCTTAACCATTTGAGTGCTAGAGGAATATTCAATGCACTGCTCTGCAAAGTGATGCACATCTTTCTAGCACTCAAAGAGTTAAATCCAGAAATCTTTTAAGGTTCCATATCCCTGTAAGACTGAAGGTCTTCTATCTCCTATTAGAGCGTCTCTGCATTTTCTTTGAATATAAATGTATAAAGCATCATTATACCTTTTTCTACTTTATAACTCGATAATAAGGAAATGCAACCAAGAAACAAGTGGTTCCATTTATATACACACACACACACACACACACACACACACACACACACACACACACACACACACACACACATATTTTTATATATATATTTAGGACTGCATCTGCACTTTCCTGTATACCACAATCTCTGTTTAAGTATGCCTCCAGGCCACACCTCCTAATAACAAACAATATGCTTCAATTGATCCAACTCGTAAAGAATACTGGTATTTTGCAAGCACTGTAAATGGAAGCAATTAACAGTACATTTAACAGATAACGTGCAAATAAAAACAGTAAATAATAACTACTGTCTAAAGGACACATAGCAAGACCTTTTGACAAACAAATTAAGAGACACTTTTTCTTAGGTTATCAGTCCCCTTCAAAATGGTATGACTGTGATGTGCCATAGCTTCCATTGACTTGTATTTACAACCATAAACCATGAACAGTGTAGGAATTATATCCCTTTCTGTGCATAGTCCCTCCATTTTAGAGACCAAAAGAGGACATATAATCTTAAACAAAGTTGTCATATTTAATACTCTGTTGCAAATCCTTTGCATCTGATGGCCTGAAGTCTGTGACCCATAGACATGTGCCAGGCCTGTGCTGCAGCCATCTTCAGTCCCAATTTGTTTCTAGTTATTTTCCCTTCATTCTTGTCTTCAGCTAGTTAAAGCGGAACTTTCAGCTTCATTATATTTCCCCCCAATGCATTAGTAATATAACAACAGGCAAAGGAATAGTTGTATTATGCTGAATAAATTCACATTATTGAAGTAATCCACTTTCTTCGGCAGGCATCCAGGGCACAGAGCTTACAATAGAAGCACCTGTGCAGGCAGCAACTTCTGTTACCTTAAGGTAACCAACGAACGTCACCACCAATCCGGGCAGTGCACGGGACACACAGAGCAGACTCAGAGGCAGCTTTCCTCTAAGATGTCTGCGCTGTTGTCTGCTGGATGCCTGCTGAAGAAGGTGGATTACTTCAATAACGTGGATTTATTCAGCATAATACAACTATTGCTATATTACAAATGTATTGGAGGCAAAATTATGAAGCTGAAAGATACGCTTTAACTGCAGGGTCAGATTAATTCAGGTGTTTGACTTAGCTAGTCAAGAACATGCCACTTTTTGATCCTGGAAAACTCAATATTTGCTTTAGCAGTATTTTTGGGGTCATTATTCTGCTGCAATGAGACATAAATTGCAATGAGTTTTGAGGCACTTGGTTGGATCTGAGGAGATGTTTGTGTACACTCCAGGATCCAATCTGCTACTGTCATTAGAAGTCACAATTTAAACCAAGTGAGCCAGTTCCAGTGTCAGCTGTATAAGCCCAAGCCATAAATCTAACCCACCATGTTTCACAGATGAGGTGGTATGCTTTGGATCATGTGCAGTTCCTTTCTTTCTCCACATTTTCCTCTTTGTCACTCTGGTACAGGTTAACCATTCTATCCTTTTTCCATAAGTCTTTGTTTCAGAACTCTACAGGTTTGTTTTTATATGTAGCATTAAGCAAACCATAACCTCGCCTTTCAGTTCTTCAGGGTTTTCAGTAGTTTAGATTTTGTGATAAACATTCTGTGGTTATGCTGGTGCAATCTCTTCTTTAGGAACTCTTTGGCACTTCCATGCCTACACCTTGGATAGTGTTTTTGATCACATGGGCAGTCGATAAGATGTTTTCCCTCACAACTCCAAGCATTCTTTGGTCATCCACTACAGGTATCTTCAGTGGCCTACCAAGCCGTTTGCTACTGCTAAGCTCACCTGTGGATTCTTGCTTCTTAACGTAACACACAGTTGATTTTAACACACATACTATTTTAGCGCTGTCTCAAATTAATATATTCAAATTTTTCAGGTTCATGAAGGCCTGCTTTACTGGCATTGACACTCCTTTGCTCCTCATGTTGAGAGACAACAGCAACAGACTTCATAGGCAAATGCCATACCTAGGAACTGTTTGTTTGCTCTCTTGCACATGAACTAATGATGCAACGACACACACATGGCCAAGAAACAGCTGAGATGCCAATTATGCAATTACTTCTGGTCAACTAAAATGGAGGGACTATTTGTATTTCCTGTATGGTTCATTGTTTATGGATATAAATAATCCTTAAATTAAAGCCGACAGTCTGCACTTTATCCTTAGTTATTGTTTCATATCAAATCCAATTTTATGGAGTACAGTGCCAACATAACTAAACTTGCCTCACTGTCCAAATACTTATGGACTGCACAGTATAACAATCTCTGGTTAAGTCATGCTAAAATAACAGCACCTTTAATAGTCTAAACTGGGAGAAATCATTTCGATGTGCAAGGGTTAAAAGCATAAAAAGTGTAGCCTTCTGTTTGTTTTGCCTGTATACAAGTTGGGTTAATTGGGGTACTTATCACACATTTCTCATCTCACAAGTAAAGGGACATAGCTCCTGTCCAGAAACACTTGCTTATGAGCTCTGCCACTGACCAGGCAGGGATAAATGAATGAAAGTCGACAGCTCTTCCAAGAACCTACTAACAAACAGCACACTCAGTTTCAAGTTCTGCCAAGGCAAAACATTTTTTGTTAAAGCCAAGTTATGGACTCACTAAAACCAACAAAAGCTGGCAAAAATAGGTTTAAGGTTTGGCAGACATTAAATCCAAGTACCCATGATGCTTTGTCGAGGACATCATACCTGACATGTCAATGACATTAACAGCATGAAAAAATGAGATGGTTTTGCAAAGAATAGGCATGGGAATGATGGTGGAATGTAGAGTATATGTTTGCAAAACCTTAACGAAGTAAACTTTTTTATGAAAACCCATGTTACAAAGTTTTTACTGCTGAGGAAACAAGGTCACTCAAACTGCTCTGTTGTTCTGTCAAAAGGTATAACAGTTCAAATAGTCAGGAAGTGAATTACAGCGAGTTTACTTCCTGAAAGTTCTGACCGCATTCTATGGAAAGCGGTTTGTCATTAACTTTCCTATCAAATAGAATTTAACAGAATAAAGAATTAGAATTTGACCACTATTGGGTAATGTTAATGAAAATTAAAAAAGAAACAAAAACAAACATATAAAAAAAAACAAACAAAAAAACACATTGGGTTTAAACTATATTAACTCTGGAAATATGTACCTCTCAGTAGTAGGAGAATCGTTATTGTGCTCAACAGGAAATGCCTTACCCTATATATTTTTTAAAAAACAAAAGTTTACGACTCCTTTAAAATCGTTTTTGTTCCTTTCAGTGAGAACCTTAAAATTGGCTTGGACAAACATTTTTGTCTTTTCATTTCCACTGTTTTAATCACATTTACCAACTTTATAAGTCTGCATTGTTTGATTGTTATAACTACTATTCCAAGATGAAATTTATTTGCTTGTGATCAATTAAGTGCTTGATCGATCAAAACAAAAAGAGCCCTTTAACTTTTATAATTTGACCTCCTTTTACACTTTAACCCCTTAACGACATGTGCCGTACTATGACCGTCACGGTCCTTGAAATACTCAAGGACCGACGACGGCCATAGTACGTCACTTACTTTTTACTTACAGCGCTCTACCGGGAGTGCTGTAAGTAAAAATAGGGCCTGAAATTGACCGCTCCAAGATCGGAGCGATCTCTATCAGGCCCCATAGTCAAGTGCCGATACACGCAACAGGTCACGTGTACCGGCGCGTCCACGTGGTTCAATGCGGTCCTTATGGGACGGAAAAGTCCCAGAACCGCCAGTCGTTAAGGGGTTAAAGCGAAACTATCACCCCAAATAAAGCCCCCCCATTAATTAAAGATAAGCTTAGAAACAGTACTATTATCCAGCATAAGTACAGCGATATTAAGAAATCCTACTTCTTCTGAGACTGACGGGCAGGCTTCTTGATTTAGAGGCATCTGAGCACCTGTGCCGTCAGTCCCTTCCTGTTACCTTAATGTGCAATGCAGCGCCTCCTAGAGGAGACCAGGAAGGACAGTGCAGGTGTGCAGATGTCTCTTAGCCAAGATACCTGTGCTGATGCCTTCCGGTCAGTCTCAGAATAAGTACGATTTCTTAATAACGCTGTATTTATGCTGAATAATAGTACTATTTCTAAACTTACTGGTATATGACTATTATGGGGTGGCATTATTTGGGGCGATAGTTCCGCTTTAAAATTGTAGCAAAGCTGATTAAATGTAAAGTACAACGATCAACAGAGATCTGTTATAACACAACAAATCATACAACCGATATAAATAAAAAACAAACCTTTTTTTCAAGTTCTTAGATCAAATATTATGTGTGATTTATGATACGGTATCTATCCATAAGCATTAACACTGAGTGCCAAAGGGATATGCAACGCACTGCAAAGCAATGCACTGCACAAACCCTGGCACTCAAATGGTTAACCATCTGACTGTCTGAGCTCTGTAGTGTACCTTCACAAACACCGTACACTTTCAATGGAACGTACAGTACATTGTATAAAAGTTCACCTGTCACCTCAAGATACGTTTAGTTAAAGGGATAGTAATACTTCATTTTAACTTTATTTTATTTTGTAGGCATTAAAAAAACATGAAGAATGATATGTCTTATCTCTGAAACCTTTATGGTTTAAGAGATATTCACAAACAAAGTATCCCCCCCCTGTTCAACCAGATCAGGGGGAGGTGCCCAGGTAGACTGCAGAGAGGGACAATCTTCAATTAAGATAAAGGAAAAAGCTGAAAAACGTGTCAAGGGGGGAAGGGCTTTCATTGTTTTCATACAAAGAAAATTGTCCCCTTCTGTTATCTGTACTGTCATACAACCAGACTCACATCTGAGAAGAGATGGCTTACACTAGGTAAAAGGGGCGGGGAGGGGAACTTTGCTTGTGAATATCTCATAAACCATAAAGGTTTGAGAGATAAGACTTATATCATTCTTCATGTTTTTTTAATGCCTACAAAATAAAATAAAGTTAAAATGAAGTATTACTATCCCTTTAAAGGGGAACTAACACCTTGTAGTAACAACCTCCTCCCACTTACATTACTATGGCAGCAAACTCCAAATGGCCCCTCTGAGTTTCTCTCTCTCTCTCTGATTCAAGATATAACACCTTCCCTCAGTCCTTAATGTCATATTCATGAAGGTGGATATGATAGCTGCTAGTAGGGTCACAGGACACAAACTCTACCCTCTACACATGGTATTCTTGACCTTTAAGAACCAGACAGATATACAATTCATCGATTCATACTGTATTGCACACTCCTCTGGTCCTTAAGGGTGAAACAGGGTCATGCATTGTGCCTGCTTCAGTTTGAAAAAGGTGATGGCAACTGCAGTATCTGCCTTAATGGACGTAACATCTAGGACGGTGAAGATGTCATCTCTTAAACAAAGGCACAAGGGGAAAAGTATAGGAGCCATTAAGATTTTCTGTCTATAGTAACATACCTGGGAACTTCTTCTCTTTGAAAACCCAGAGAGAGCTCATGCGCTGCTGGGATAGGGGATGGTAATGATGCTATTTGCGTCATAAAAGGGGTGGGGTGAACAGGGTGTAAAGGAGGAGAAGTGGGAGTGAACTCGGTGTGAGGAAACTCGGTGGGAAGTGGGAGGGACAGGGTGAGAAGGAGAAGTGGTTGCGAAGTGGGAGTAACAGTGAGGGGATGGGGAAAAGTGGGCGAGAAGCGAGAGGAACAGGGAGGGAAGGAGAAGAAACTTACCATTGCCCTGAGAATCGTCCCTTATCCCCAAAGACCCAGAAATTCAGTCTGAAAACTGGAGTCTCTGTGGCAGACCAGGAGAGTTCACAGGTATGCACAGTAAGGTAAGGGTTATTAGGAGGTGTTACTTCCCCTTTCATTGTAAGGAAAAAATGCTGTTGTACTAGAAGTTGTTTTGGGGAAATTATTATTTGATGGCGAGACAGATGACACTTTATGCCAATTAGCTTCTGTGCTACAAATGAATCTTTACGCCACACACTGTGCTATGAACAAATCTAGGCAGAACCCACACACTGGTTTAGTCTCTCATAGCACAGTGGGTGGTAAGCCTGGCCTCTAACAGAACCAATTAGCACACACAGCAGGGAAACACCATAAAGTTCACAAAAACAAATTATTTTACATGAAAATGGCTAATACAACATATGTATATTTTTTATTTTCTGTAACACAAACTAAACTTGTTCAGGTTGAAAGATCCACTTAAGGACAGTATGTTCAAAAGAATTTTGCGGGAGTTCTGCAGCAAACCAATTACATTACAGGGGAGAACTAAAAACGCCAAAAATTCCCATTGATTCTCAATGCATTGGAAACCCCTCTAGCATTCAAAGGGAATTTTAGTTCTCCCCTACAGGTCAAATGGTTTGCCCCAAACACCTCCATTTCTGGCCCTAAGTATGAGCTGCTTCAGAGTCAGCTCTGTGCATGCCCATGAATTCTGAGCTTTTCAGTGTGTAAGGTTCTGTGCATGTGCTGACCACTAACGTTAAACCATAAAGGGATAGTATGTTTCACAAAAAAGCAACTCCAATTAATCTCCAAAGTATATGGGCCATGGAGAGTGTTATTTCAGTACTGTCCAATTTGTAGTTCAAGAGTAATTGAATGATACAGCATCCCCCTCCCTCCCCTTTTACCTAGTGTAAGTCACCTCCCCTCAGATGTGGAATCTGGTCCTGGGACCAGACAGCTCACAGCAAGGGACAATCTTCTTACTGTGATCATAAGGAAAACCCTGCCCCTCTTTACAGGTTTTTCCCTTATGCTCACTGAAGATTGTCCCTCTCTGCGATCAATCCAGACAGTCTTACTGCTCTAAGCTGAGCAGTGTTACGTCAGTAAAAGGGACGGGAAGGGGATACTTTATCATTCAATTACTCTTGAACTACAACTCTGACATTATTGAAATAACATTCTCCATGGCCCAAATACTAAGATTATTTGGAGCTGCTTTTATTGTGAAACATTACTATCCCTTTAATGGCTCTGAAAGAAGGGCATTTTGTTACTTACGCTTTAAGCAAAAGTAAATAGTACCCCAAAAGATCAATTTGGATTTAATCCATGTAGTAGATTTTGCAGTACTGTAGGTCTGATGAAATAAACTGTGATGGCATTCAAGTTAACATGGATAAGTAAAACATTTTCAAGTCCCTCAGACTGAAAAAAAAAACTCAATTTATCGGATTTGTGGAGACTGTAGATGCAGCTTTGAATCCAAAATTTCAGCTAAAATTGTTATTCTGCTCAAACAGCATGAATATTTGAAAATACCCACTTAACACAGAAATGCTGTCCAAACCTCATCTGTGACAGGGCAGCCTTTAGAAAGGAATAACTAAAGAACTCTGAGGTTATGTTAATTAATACATTCTGAGACACACACTTCCTCCAGTAGAGGGTGCTATCTTAATAGTAGGGGTGGCATTTTTTAATTGCTTGTGAAAAGCATATTAACTATATTTTTACATACACTGCACCAAACAACTGTATACACATGACAAAGAGGGTGATCCTCTCTCAACAAGGTGTGCATTGTGTAGACACTGCCTACACTAAATGGGATAACTCCACTTACTATTAAGTTTGTGATTGTTCACCCATTTCGTTGCTTGTAGTACTGTATTTGCCCAATTACAACCAAAGCTTTTTGCCCAGGCAATTTAGCAAGAAAACACAACAACCTTGCCTAATGTTCAAGGTCGCTTTTCAATTGGGCTGTCCCTTGGATCCATAGATTATCCAATCCAGCAGGAAAGTCCTGTAGATATAACCCTCTACCTTACATCCATGAGGCAGCCTTGTAAAAGGTGTCTGGTGGGTGGAATATTTAAAGGGATAGTAATGTTTCACAAAAACAGCAGCTCCAATTAATCTTCATAGTATTTGAGTCAGAACTGTAGTTCAAGAGTAATTGAATAATAAAGTATCCCCCTCCCGCCCCTTTTACCTAGTCTAAGCCCCCACTCATCAGAAGTGGAATCCAGTCTATAGACCAGACAGCTCACATCAAGGGTCAAAATTCTTACTGTGAGAACAATGAAAACCCTGCCCCCCTTGACAGGATTTTCAGCTTTTTCCCTTATCTTAATTGAAGATTGTTCCGCTCTGTGATCTACCTGGACACACCCTGTTGCTCTGAGGTGAGCAGTGTTATATCAATAAAAGGGGGGTGGGAGGGTGATTCTTTATCATTCAATTACTCCTGAACTACAACTCTGACAGCCCAAATACTATGATGATTAATTAGAGCTGCTTTTATTATGAAACATTATTATCCCTTTAAATTTGCAGTCCACTTCCTTCCTTACATCTTGATGGCCTTTCAGGTCTTGCCAGGACTTGTCTTTCAATGCGCAGGCCCCAGTTTTGCACCTATGCACTGAAACACAGGTCCTGTGGTAGGACCTGAAAGGCCACAGAGATGTAAGGAAAGAATAACCTGTGTGGCCAGTTTAAACATGCCGCCCGCTGATGGGAGTTCTAGTCCCCAAAAGTTGGATTTACAAAGTCTATCAATGTAGTATGGATGTAGTACTGTAGTTCAGATACAACATTTTATTTTAAGGGCAGCCCTGAAGCACTTTGTATTTTGCATTTGTACGCTACACATAAAAAGGATTATATAATGGGCCGTATGCAGAAAACAAGATAGGAGAAATTCAAGAGCAAACTAACTGTGCCGTAGAGGACAAGTGAAAATTCACCTTGATTTAAACAAGCCTTTTAAAGGGATAGTAATACTTTGTTTAATCTTTATTTTATTTTGTAGGCATTAAAAAAACATGAAGAACAATATAAGTCTTATCTCTCAAACCTTTATGGTTTGAGAGATATTCACAAGCAAAGTTTTCCTTCCCTGACCAAAACAGTCAAGTCTGCCATTTAGTTGTCAGATTTGGAATCCGGTCGGCAGATCAACCGCTGGCTCTTCAGCAGAGCGGAGATCGCAAGATATAAAAATAACTATTTAATTGGAAGGGTCTAAAAAGTGTGCGTGCAAACCAGGCACACTTTGTAGACTATTCAAATGAAGTAGTTCTTCTTATATCTCGCAATCTTGGCTCTGCTGTAGAGCCACGGCTCCGAGGACCGGATTCCAAATCTGATAGCTAGATGGCAGACTTGACCATTCTGGTCACTGAATGGAAACCTGGCTTGTGAATATCTCTCAAACCATAAAGGTTTGAGAGATAAGACTTATATTGTTCTTCATGCTTTTTTAATGCCTACAAAATAAAATAAAAATAAAACAAAGTATTACTATCCCTTTAAGGAAGAACTACACCCCAAAAATAAGTAGCTCTTAATATGCTTAATACATTGACTTGCCAAAACAGATGTCTTTCATACAGTAGTCAGGTTTTTCTAAATATTTATCAAATCTAATCTATTTATCTATTGTTTTTTGTATTATATATGCAGATTCCTGTATATAGTGATTTGCGTTTAAACCATTTTAGTGCCAGAGAGGTATCCAACGTATTCCGCTGAAATGCGTTGCATACCTGACACTCAAAAGGTTAAGTCTGCCTCTAGCCACATAATAGGCTTCACCAGATCTGAATGATTCTTATAGGTCACTAGTCTTTATCTGATTGTAATTAGGGTTGCCACCTTTTCTTAAGAAAAATACCGGCCATGGCATTCCCTCCATAGACAACATTGAAAGGAAGCCAATCTTTTACCGGCCTGTCGGTAAAACACCGGCTGGGTGGCAACCCTAATTGTAATCTGAAATCGTAAATTCCAACAGAGATCAAATGCTAACAAACACAGCTATCAGAGACAACTGAAGAAAGCATACATAGGGAGGTTCTTCTGCTAGAAAATGTAGACCCACTTATAACTGGTGCATAACCCAGTTAAACCTTTGAGTGCCAGAGGGGCACGCAATGCATTATGTACCCCTATGGCACTCAAAGAGTTAACCCAAGTGAATACCAGACAGGAGCTGGATTCAAATGCAGGTGCTAATTTGATCTCTGCTTTTATCTCCAGGTATCCCCACAGACTTCAATAGGAACATTTTTGATAAAAGGGGAGGTAACATTTATCTCCTGCATTTGAATCCAGCCCCAGGTCTCCAACACATTTCCTAATCAAGGGGTTAAGGGCCCCATTTAAAGTGGAACTACTACCCTGCCTAAACTTGCCCTTAAGAGAATTATCCATCTGGCGACTAGCTGATCAACAGTGCTAGTCGCCAGAATTATTACCTCCTTTTAGAGAATTCCTACTGCTCCTGGGACTGACAGCCAGGAAACAGTACAGACATCTTTGCATAGTGACGTCTGCGCGCCTGCGCCGTCAGTCCCAGTCTGCTCTAGGAGTCGTTGTTAAGATCCGCACGGTTCCGGAAGGGACTGACAGCGCAGGAGTCACTATACAAAGATGTCTGCGCTGTCAGTCCCAGTCTGCTCTAGGAGTCGTTGTTAAGATCCGCACGGTTCCGGAAGGGACTGACAGCGCAGGAGTCACTATACAAAGATGTCTGCGCTGTCAGTCCCAGTCTGCTCTAGGAGTCGTTGTTAAGATCCGCACGGTTCCGGAAGGGACTGACAGCGCAGGAGTCACTATACAAAGATGTCTGCGCTGTCAGTCCCAGTCTGCTCTAGGAGTCGTTGTTAAGATCCGCACGGTTCCGGAAGGGACTGACAGCGCAGGAGTCACTATACAAAGATGTCTGCGCTGTCAGTCCCAGTCTGCTCTAGGAGGCATTGTTAAGATCCGCACGGTTCCGGAAGGGACTGACAGCGCAGGAGTCACTATACAAAGATGTCTGCGCTGTCAGTCCCAGTCTGCTCTAGGAGTCGTTGTTAAGATCCGCACGGTTCCGGAAGGGACTGACAGCGCAGGAGTCACTATACAAAGATGTCTGCGCCGTCAGTCCCAGTCTGCTCTAGGAGTCGTTGTTAAGATCCGCACGGTTCCGGAAGGGACTGACAGCGCAGGAGTCACTATACAAAGATGTCTGCGCCGTCAGTCCCAGTCTGCTCTAGGAGGCGTTGTTAAGAGCCGCACGGTTCCGGAAGGGACTGACAGCGCTGGAATCACTATGCAAAGATGTCTGCGCTGTCAGTCCCAGTCTGCTCTAGGAGGCATTGTTAAGAGCCGCACGGTTCCGGAAGGGACTGACAGCGCTGGAATCACTATGCAAAGATGTCTGCGCCGTCAGTCCCAGTCTGCTCTAGGAGGCGTTGTTAAGAGCCGCACGGTTCCGGAAGGGACTGACAGCGCTGGAATCACTATGCAAAGATGTCTGCGCTGTCAGTCCCAGTCTGCTCTAGGAGGCATTGTTAAGAGCCGCACGGTTCCGGAAGGGACTGACAGCGCTGGAATCACTATGCAAAGATGTCTGCGCTGTCAGTCCCAGTCTGCTCTAGGAGGCATTGTTAAGAGCCGCACGGTTCCGGAAGGGACTGACAGCGCTGGAATCACTATGCAAAGATGTCTGCGCTGTCAGTCCCAGTCTGCTCTAGGAGGCGTTGCTAGAAGCCACACGGCACTGGAAGGGACTGACAGTGCAGGTGCGCAGACGTCACTATGCAAAGATGTCTGTGCTGTTCCCTGGCTGTTAGCCCCAGGAGCAGTAGAATTCTCTAAAATGAGATAATAATTCTGGTGACTAGCACTATCGAGCAGCTAGTTGCCAGATGGGTAGTGATTTAGGGGCAAATTTAAGCAGGGTGGTAGTTCTGCTTTAAATCAGTAATGATTTTGGAAATTTTTATTTTATCCCTTTTGATGCAGTTAATATCTTTCAGAATTGCTCATTTCTTTCTTTCTGCACGTGGCCCTTTATCACGTCAACTAATATTTTATTCTTTAGGGCGTCTGGAATACCATGAGCGCCCACTGGTATTCCGAGACTGGAGGGCCTGATTCAACACTGTCCCAAAGGATTATTCGGGGGATACTGAATTAGGTTCACAACAAAAAGCAAGGTCTTTGCAGAGAAGTCATTATTTCTCATAAGCACCAAAATTAGATTGGAAGCTTTTGCCTACAGGGCAACAACTTGTGTCCAAAATAATTCATAGACACAGCTGAATACAATAAATATTCACATATCAGGCAGGACATAAAGTCTACTAAGAACATGTAACTATTGTGCATGCCTGTTGCTGCTGATATAAAGGATAACCAAGATGAATACAATTAACCTTTTAAGGACACCAGAGGACCAGCGACCATTTTATTTGCTGAGCAGGCACATGTGCCGGCTCACGAAGGGAAAGGGTGAAACTGACTGCTCTGGTTTTGGAGCCTCTTGGCATGATCACAGTGCACGTTCAGGCACACTGTGATCACTTAACTCACGATGTGCCACGACAATCACTAGTCCTTAAAGGACCGAAAATTGCGACGGTCCTGGCACATCCCCGGTCCTCTATGCTACTTCCAGGGGTGGCAGCTAGACGCTGATGTAAGTGGGGGGGACACTTTGAAAGCGAATATCTCTCAAACCATAATTTCTTTTTTTTAAGGGCTACAAGATGCAGAGTTGTAACATTTAATATTACTATTCCTTTAACCCTTTGAGTGCCAGAGGGCTATGCAACGCATTGCTTTGCAATGTGTTGCATACCCCTCTGGCACTCCAAGGGTTAAAGACACCCTTAAAGGAACACAAAGGAACAAAGGCTGCCAACTCCTGCGCTAAGAAAAATTTGGAGCAATTCTGGAGCAAACCAACTGCATTATAGAGGGACAATTAAACATTTCCCAAATTCCTCACAGCTTTAAACAGAGCTTTTTAACTCTCTCAATGCTAGGGAGATCTCCAATGCATTGGTTGGGGAACTCTCTATCAGTCACTGTGTCAAAGGGATAGTAATGTATATAATAAAGTTGCGCTCAGAGTCTTCTACATTGGTTTTATAACATGTAGCGCTAAGTTTAATAACTTACTGTTCTGTGGTTCAAAAGATATTGAAGCTTAAATGATCCACTCCCGCTCCTTCTGGCCGTGTCACGATGCCTGTGAGTGTGATTCAGATGGAGAGTGGCGAGGGACAATCTTCAGTATGCAAAATGAAAATCCTGCCCTTCTTCATCAAAGGGACAGGATTTTCCTTAGCCTTACTGACTGAAGACTGACCCTCTCTGCATCGTCTGGTCCCATGACCGGATTCCAGATTCAGTGGGAGGCGGCCAGAAGGGGTGGGAGGGGATCATTTAAACTTCAATATCTTTTGAACTAGAGAACAGTAAGTTATTAAACTGAACGCTGCAGGTTATAAAACCAATATAGAAAACTCGGAGCTCAACTTTATTATAGACATTACTATGCCTTTAAAGCTATAATTGAAATTGCTCAATGAGGGAATGTTTATTTGTCCCCTAAGCTTCAGTTGATTTACTCCAGAATTGCTCAGGAATAGCATGCTTAACACTTACGGGAGGGATTAAATATTTTCCAGTTAAAAGCCGTGATATGTTTGTGCACATGAATATAGAAAGCATCTTTAAGGATCTGCTTTACCTCTTCTCCCAGGAATTCATGCCAAGGATGCTAAGCAATAGGCGAGAATAGTAAAAGGCGGACTCGGGTTTTTGGTTGAGTGGCTGCTCTTGAGGCATTGCTCTCATGTGAAGGTTACTGCAATGTTTTTCCACAAATTCCTTCTCTTCTGTGCTTTGTTTAAGAATGGCATTGCTAACCTCATTCTCTAGTTTCTCTGAGAAGCAAGCAGGTGGTGGAGAGGGTACATTGAGAGGGACCCCCGTTCTTTGAAGGCACTCAGGACCTGTGGCTCCCAGATACTGTAAAAGGCAATCGAGAGCATCTTCCTCATCTGATAGACTGTCCCATAGGGGCAGAGATTCCCTGCCACGCCTTCTTGAATGAAGGGAAGAAACATCTTCAGATTCCCTTTGGGTAGGTGACGGTTCTTCCTCTTGACTGACAGAAGGAGGGAAGGCAGGGAGTAGGGAAGACCACTGTGAAGTTTGTCCACAAAATGGGAGTGCAGGTCCATACAGAATAGAGGAATCCCAACTGTACTTGCCAGAAAGGTCCCGCATAATTATGCGAACAGTTGAGCTAGCAGAAGAAAGGTCCTCTCCAGGAGGTAGCTTCTCCTCTGCTTGAATCTGTAGGCAGGACACCAGTGTGGTGCTGTTGAGGGCAAAGAATTGCAGATTTGGGCTATGGAAAAGCTGAGGTGAAAGGTCCGAGCTTTCATTGTATGGGTTGTCATGGTTCTCGCAGATCTGGCTTGTCAACATGGCAGGGTCTCCACTCATTGGATAGTGACCCAGGTGGTTCACCAGATGTGTGATAACCGTTCGCGCTGCTACTGGAATCAAACCTTGCTGCTTGGGGATTTTCACTGAAAAGTGAAGACACAAGTATAAGATTATGTTGACAATGAAAAATAAATGCCACCTTTTAGAATTCAGGTAAAAATTATTTGTACTTAGAGACATATGCAATGGTTTCCAAAGAAAACGTAATGTAATTTAAAGTAGACCTGTCACCTTGACACAGGTTAGCATATTTAAAATATTAATTAAAAACTGCATCATGTTAGCCAAAATACCAGCAAATGTACTTACTTGGTACCATATGCTAATGTATACTGATTGTGGTACCCGTGACATACAGGTCTTGCTACTTATCCTAGGGCAGGCTATGCATACACAGGCGACTTCAGCATCCTGTGTACTTAACGGGGGTTGGGGGTGAGAGTTCGATGTTGATATCAGCAGTACTTGCTTGGCTGTCAGATACATAGGTATGGAGGTTGCTGAAAGCATTACTAAATTCAGTGTAGCCTATGAGACCCCCATGTAGATCTCCTATGCTGCAACTTCCTTGAATTCAGAGCCTAACAAAGACAAGTTGTAGCATTCATGTGAGGATGCGGTTGCCCATGGTAGCAGGCTGAACAGGGTATAATGTTATGTTCTGCATTGGTAACATTGCACAAAATTATCTCTGCATGATGTCATTTGAATGTATCCTTGTATGAACTATTTTTATTAATTTGCAGGGATCTTAACAAAACATAGCAAAACTTAAAATATATTAATTTTTTTCCACTAATAAAGTGATAATGCATCATATAATATGGAAAATGTACATTTAAGCTTATATTTTATGGGCTACAGGACTTCCATAGCCTGCCATTTTAGGTTAGCACTGTTATTTCAGCCTACGCAAGATAAAAGCCATCCATAGAGCGAAAAAAGCAACAGCACCACCATATGGCAAACCATGGTAGTAGTGCATCCAAAACAGTTTAGCCTGTGGTAAATACTGAGTGAATCATCATTCAGCAGTGAGGGAAGCTTTTGTTTTACTACACGAGATAAGTCCTACTACAAAATATAAAATTTCTATATTTTGCAATATTTTTGACTTGCCCACATATGCAGACATGAGTCTTTGCTTTAGAAATCCTAAACCTCAACTCCTCCCACTGCTAAGGGAGGAGTTTGGGGTCTTGGAGTCCTACGCAGGGCCAGATTTATATCCCAGGCAACCCTACTCAAGGCACTCAAGGAGCCAGTAGCTCGACTCATGGCCATGCCCGCAGTCCCATATACTATTTCTTTGGCCTGGTAAAAGAAAGGACAAAAAAGATTTTAACTCCTTGGTTGCTAGAGAGCTCTCCAAAGCATTGGCGCATCCAATGGTTAAGCGGTATAAAACTAGTGCAAGGACATTGACATTGATCTGGACACACCCACAACTCAGAATGTGAGTGTGATCTGCACAGCTCAGGCACCGCCCCTCAAAATCTGGAGTTCTAGGCAGTTGCCTACTTTGTCTATTGGGAAATCCAGTCTTAGTCCTAGAAAAAGAACAAAATCTGCCAGTGAGGACATGACGTCTAATTAATATCAATTTTTGAGAACCAATGAAAGAAGAATTGATTTATTGTGGCTATTAGGATTTTCTGCCCAGATTAGGATAAATGGCACTTTATTATTAGGAAGCGTTAGGGGTTCCTTTAAGAGCTATATATTCCTACAGGTATAGTCCCCCTTTAAGATCCTCTATTAAGACACTTTACATTATCAAATCTGCTCAATAGATTTCAAAACAGAAAATGCCAGCTTTGCTTCTAAGGCATCTGATCTGACTTTGGGTTTAACTGTAGGTCAACAGGGAAAGACAAATTTGAGAATCTTCTTGAAATTAAAGGGAAAATATCAAAGTCATCCTTCCAGCTAATGTACAACCCGTCTGGCAGCCAACAATTAAACAACGCTTGCATTTGATATGACTCCTCAATTCATCCTTATTTTGGAACGGAGGCCTCAGGCACTGGTGATATTAGAAAAGCTTCTGACATTTGAGTGCAATTACTTTCCCTCTTGTTTAATTAAAGCTGGGTACGCTAGACATTTATGCAAACAAATGAAAATCACATTTAGCAAATGTAAAATATACATCAGAAAAGCCATTGCAAGGTCAACTGTAGCCTCCTGTAGAGTTGGAATATGTTCCTAAATTTGGAATGTTAGATATACCAGGGTTCCATGTAATTGCCTCGATCATAAGGCCCAGTTCACAACAGCGACTTCGTTTCAGCATTTCTTTTGCAACAAGTTGCACAGAATACATAGCTCTGTTTTGTGCTCTATGAAAGACTGTTGCAAGCTATTGCAATACAAGGTTTCTATTGAAAATTGATGTAGCTGTGTCAACCATATGAATTACCCCACAGCGATATATATTCTACATAATCTGTTGCAACAATGCTGCTGGTGTGAATGGAGCCTTACAAGCAAGATTATAACAGGAAACTGATGGGGAGATTCACTAAGCGGTGATAAAGAGATGATCAAGTGGAGATGACTTCTCCAGTTTACCACTTCTCCAGTTCCTATGTTATTATATGGCGCCTATGCACTAAAATTTCTTCAGCTTTGGAGATCTTAGTGTATAGGCTCCATAGAATAACCTAGAAATTGGAGAAGTGATAAACTGGAGAAGTCATCTCCACTTTATCACCGCTTAGTGCATCTCCCACCTGGTATATTTAACTTTTCCAACTAGGCCTTAGCTAAAAAACATTTCAAAACAATCAAACAGCAGAGATAATTTACCGCAGTGGTTAGCAAACGTTCTGATATGAAATTAGTGTAACCCTTTTGAATGCACACACCACACTCAAACACACCACACTCAAACACACCACACTCTCTATCAATTTGCATTTCATTTAATTTCTAATACAGAAACCGATTCCTTATTATATATATATACACACACACACACACACAAACATGGGCGTGTGTGTATTATCCTATTTAATAATTCGCTAAAATGTGTGTAACGCCACAGTCATGCGCAGTAGAGACTGCACGAGCCGAGGCTGATACAGAGCTGTATCAGCCGTGGTACGGGCAGTCTCTACTGCTCATGACTGCCCCGCGACAGGCTGTCAGTGGCACTGTGGCCCGTGTAACGGGCTCTTCAACTAGTGTGTGTATATATATATATATATATATATATATATATATATATATATATATATATATAGAAGTTGTGGTTTGGGAAAGCACTCACTCTACAAAAGTACTATGCCCAGGTGCACGATCCCTAAAGAAGTGTATGCATTAATAAAAGAATTGGGGCAGCACCCGTGGGACTTTTAAATTATTTATTAATAGTGGATGAAGAGGTAACAAACTAGGTCAACGTTTCGGTCCTTAGTGGACCTTTATCAAGACCAAGACCTTGATAAAGGTCCACTAAGGACCGAAACGTTGACCTAGTTTGTTACCTCTTCATCCACTATTAATAAATAATTTAAAAGTCCCACGGGTGCTGCCCCAATTCTTTTATTAATGTATATATATATATATATATATATATTTATTTATTTTATTTTTTTTTCACACACCACACAGAGCTGCTCAAAAAAACATTAACACATTAAGAACCAAAAAGGCTTGCAATGCTTTACACACCCCTTTGCGCCTTAAAGGGTTAAAATATTAGGCTGCATGTAGAAAGCAACAATAATAATTGTGGAGCAAAAGCAACTACAGCACAGGAGAAAAATTAAAATTGCTCAAATTCCCACTGATATAAATGGCCATAACCCATTTAATCCTAGCAAGGTCTAATGATATGGAGACCTATCTATCATTCGAGAGGTTAAAAGCCCCACTTCCATCAGATGGAATTTTAATTTGTAAACACAGGTAGGAGCATTTTAATACACTTGCGTACCCAGAATTCACCTAGGGTCTCCTGTTTCTGGGGGCCTCGCCTTGGGTTCCCAACAATTTCCACTTTTTACATTACAGAAAAGAACTAGTTTAATCCTGTAGCCAGATAATCATGAAGGGGAGAGGCTGTTTTGAGTCACAACATGTAGAAGTGGCTGCTTTTCTTACAAATAGGATGGAAAGAATAAGAAAGTTCAGTTTTTACAGAGGAAGAAGAAGGAAAGGGACCTCTGTTAGAAAAATAAAATGGCAAGACATGGGAAACATGCATGTTTACAGAGGAAGAAGTTCTACTTCAACTAAGGTTAAAACAGATAAATCAATGGGACCAGATGGGATACATCCAAAGTTATTAAAATAACTTAAGTGTGTTCTGGCAAAACCTTTAACAAAATTATTCAATCAGTCACTAACGACAGGAATAGATCCAGAAGATTGGAAGTTAGCAAATGTAGTAACTCTTCACAAAAAAGGTAGCAGGGAAGAGTCTGGTAACTATAGACCAGTAAGTCTTACATCAGTAGTGGGACAATTAATGGAGACTATGTTAAAGGAAATAATTGTTGAATATCTGACTTTAAATGGCTTGCAAGATACCAAACAGCATGAGTTTACAGCAGGGAGATCTTGTCAAACTAACCTCATATATTTTTTTGACTGGGTAACTAAAATAATAGACCAAGGGGGAGCAGTAGATATAGCTTATCTACATTTCAGTAAAGCATCTGACACTGTCCCTCATAGAAGACTCAAAAATAAACTGCAGTGTTTAGGTCTGGATGTAAAAATAGTTAAACGGATAAGGCAATGGCTGAGTGACAGGAGACAGAGGGTGGTAGTCAATGGAGAATATTCGGACGAAAGGAGTGTTACTAGTGGAGTATCTCAGGGATCTGTACTGGGACCCATTCTTTTTAATATTTTTATTAGTGATATTGCAAAAGGTCTTCAAGGTAAGGTATGCCTTTTGCAGATGATACCAAGATCTGCAATAGGGTAGACATTCCAGGGGGAATAAGCCAAATGACAAATGATTTAGGTAAATTAGAAGAATGGTCAAGAGTGTGGCAGATGCAGTTTAACATTGATAAATGTAAAATATTGCACTTGGGACATAAAAATCCAAAGGAAAAATATACTATTAAGGGTACTGTACTGTCAGAGACAAAAGAGGAAAGGGATTTGGGAGTAATTATCTCAAATGACTTAAAGGGATAGTAATACTTCATTTTAACTTTATTTTATTTTGTAGGCATTAAAAAAACATGAAGAATGATATAAGTCTTATCTCTGAAACCTTTATGGTTTAAGAGATATTCACAAACAAAGTATCCCCCCCCCTGTTCAACCAGATCAGAAGGGAGATGCCCAGGTAGACTGCAGAGAGGGACAATCTTCAATTAAGATAATAGAAAAAGCTGAAAAACTTGTCAAGGGGGGAAGGGCTTTCATTGTTTTCATACAAAGAAAATTGTCCCCTTCTGTTATCTGTACTGTCATACAACCAGACTCACATCTGAGAAGAGATGGCTTACACTAGGTAAAAGGGGCGGGGAGGGGAACTTTGCTTGTGAATATCTCATAAACCATAAAGGTTTGAGAGATAAGACTTATATCATTCTTCATGTTTTTTTAATGCCTACAAAATAAAATAAAGTTAAAACGAAGTATTACTATCCCTTTAAAGGTAGGCAGGCAATGTAATAAAGCAGTGGGGAATGCAAGCAGGGTACTGGGTTGTATAGCTAGGGGCATTAGTAGCAGAAAAAGGGAAGTGGTCATACCACTCTACAGATCTCTGGTTAGACCTCACCTAGAGTATTGTGTACAGTACTGAAACCCCATCTCCAGAAGAATATAGATACTCTAGAGAGAATTCAGAGAAGGGCTACTAAAATGGTGACTGGTTTACAGGAAAAGAAATATCAGGATAGAGTAAAGGTGTGACGGAATGGTTGTCACCCAGAGAATGAAATGTGTCTGTTTTCAGTGATTGCCATTGTCCACTGAAAACAGACACATTTCATTCTCTGGGTGACAACCATTCCGTCACAAAAGGATTTGAACATGTATAGCTTGGAGGAGAGAAGAGAGAGAGGGGATATGATAGAAACATTCAAATACATGAAGAGATTCAACAACGTGCAGGAAGGAAGTACAGTTCAAAGGAGTAAAAATGTTAGGACAAGAGGTCATATTTTAAAAATAGAGGGACACAGGTTTAGATGTAATGTAAGAAAGTTTTACTTCACTGAGAGGGTAGTAGATAAGTGGAATAGCCTACCAGCAGAAGTGGTAGAAGTTAATACAGTGACAGAATGTAAGCATGCATGGGATAGGCATAAGGCTGTCCTTAACTTAAGAAAAGACCAAGGACCAAAAAAGGTTTGAGGTTTTTACTGTAGGAAAATGGGCAGACTAGATGGGCCGAAATGGTTCTTATCTGCCGTCAAATTCTATGTTTCTAACAAAATCTTAAGAGGTTCCTAAATATTAATTTATATTAGGAGGCCTCCATTCTCTGTTCTGCCAGGGGATTCAGAGGTTCTTAACCTTTTGAATGTCATAGGGGTACGCAATTCATTACACAGCCGACTTGTGGATCTTCAGCTGTTGGTGACTACAGTTCTAATCATCCCAACAAGCCAACTAATGATTACATACACAGAACAGAGTAGACATCATGGGGGTAAGGCCTTCTGTTCTGCAGATGTGGTGATAGAAGACTTAGAAGTAATGGAGGCTCGATCCCCTTTAACCCCTTAAGGACCAAGAATGTACATGTACGTCATGGGGAGAACGTGCCTAAAGGACCCACGATGTACACGCATGTTATGGAATTCAGGGTTCCACACATGGCTGTACGCCGTTCGGTGACCTCTGGTTCTGGTAAGCCAAAAAAAAAAAAAATGCTCCATGGTCCTTATGTGCCGGCCACGTGCCCAGTCCTTAAGGGGTTAAATAAAATGTAATCATTAACAGGAGTGTCAGAATGCTAAATGTGTCCCATAGACAACAGACTAACACAAAAATGTGTATTGACAGAGGCACCCCCACCCCCAGGTACAGGAGATGCCACCTCAGAGATATCTTTGATGATGCGGCCTTTTACAACCGCTGTTCATTTAATAGAGGTCCATTCAGAGCAGGCTATTCAGTTTTAAACAAACACCCATGCATTGTGCTGCAAACTCGGTAATTATAGATTATTATAGCCCACAGAGAAGCCGCGTAACCAAAGAATAGCTGATGTCTTTACCGCTGGAAAAGAAAACACATGAAACTAATTGTTATCCCAAATGTTAGCCTCTTGTGACAGCAAAAGGTGAAGATGCAATTATAGGACAATAGATCTGGCTTGGCTGCACATAGGAGTACATTGCACTTAAAGGATAATTATCACAGAATAAAAAGGAAACATTTCCCCATCTGTCATAATTATGACCCCTCCTGCCCAAAGGGAACGGGAATTTTTCACTCAAATGAATAACACTTCAATTCACTTTTCAGGTATTTCAGTCAGTGTTGTATTTAGGCTTTCTGCTGCTCTAGGCCCCACAAAGGATTGTACCCAATCATACACACTTTGCCACACCCCCCACTTTATCCAGGTCATTTGACAAGTCACACTCCATTCCTTAAAGTGGATTGTAGTTTTGCCTACTGTATAACTTCATTCAAAACTGCCTGTGTGTCATGTTAGCCAAAAGACCAGCACATCTACAGTTAAAGGGACAGTAAAGAAAAAAATATGTTGTAGAGTTTATCCCCCTGAGTAAAAGAAGGGTACTCCCACTGCCGAAGGGTGCGTTATTCAAAAATTATTACAATTCAAACATCACTTTTTAGGAGCAATGTTGCTACACTATTCAATAGAGATTTAGAGCTGTCCATAGGATGGTGTAGCAACAGCACCACTGTTCAGTTTCAGGCCACGATATTGCACCTAAAAAATTCATGTTTGGGCTGTAATAAATTTTGAATAAAACAACTTTGAGCGGTGGCTTTACTCAGGGGGATTAACACTACTATATATATATATATATATATATATATATATATATATATATAAATAACGTACCCCACTGGCACTCAAAGGGTTAAAGTGACTGTTAATCAGTCTTAACATTTCATAGACTAACTCCAAGAATGGTAAGAAAGTGGTGCAATTCTGGAGCAAACTAACTGCACCATAGGGGACATATATATGTTCTCATTGCTAAACAGGTCTCTAACGCATGGCTAAGAAACGCCTTGGAGATCTCTCTAGCACTCAGTGTTTGAAACTCCTCACCACTGGGAAGTTGGGGGGGATTTTTACTTAATCCGTATAATGAACTTGGTTTGAACCAAAATGACACCACTTCTTAGTACATCGGCCCTAGAGTGTGTAATGGTTAAAAGTGTAAGTAGATTTTTTTCAGGATCTTTCCCTTTTATGCAATGGTATAGAAAGAGTCAATAGGACAGATATACTGACTTGCCTTTATCGGCCAATGGATTCTAGGGCACATGAAACACACAATAAAGGACAAATTAAATATTCCAAAAAATCAGCAGTGTTTTAATTTTTTTTTAATCCCTTGAATTCTAGTGGTAACCCATGCATTGTTTTACAATACATTGGATACCTCTACCATTCAAAGAGTTACAAGTTTCATTTAATTAAATGGGAAGCTTTATTTGCCCCCTGTTATGCAGCTGGTTTGCCCCATAATTGTTCCATTATGCTTTTCTATACAAGGCCTACAATTTTTATATATACCAAAACTGCACATTCGAATGCAGCCCCCTTGTGGACATAAAAAATACTTAAAAAAAAAAAAAACAAAACTTACAAGACTTTTTTAATTCTCATTTGTCACCACAAATAGTTATTTTTCCGCCTGAGCAAAAAGAAAATTAACGTGTTCTAGGATTGTATTTAGAAAGGATGTAGTGACATCAACACAATTCATTGACAGCACTATATAATGTGAAGGGCAACGTGTTTTTGTAACGGGTACACCTATCACCAGACAGAGCATTGGACAGAAAGGAATATCATCTAGAGAACCAATCGGGGGAAAGAACAGCCCCCCCCACCCCCCAAAAGAGAATTAACTGTAGATTTGCATTCTTGCAGTTCAGTCATGTGGGGCGGTGCTTCAGTTTCCATAGCCTGCTAGTGAAGGGCTTTCAAATTTGACACTGAACGGGATGTAAACATTAAATATGAAAAATGTACAAATTGCATGTTTTATCCTGCAGAGTAAAATATGGGTACTCCCACTGCTGAGAGGTGTTTTATGCAAATGTTACTGCAGATCGAACTTGCATTTTTGAGTGCAGTACCTCCATGGCCTGAAATTTACACCGGCACTGTTGCTACTGCATCTTATGGAGGCTTTTGGTAAAAGGACCAAAGTTATCCATAGACTGTAATTGCAACAGTGCCATCATACAATTTCAGGCAATGGAAATACTACACCCCAAAAATATAAGTTTGTGCTGCAGTAACTTGTGAATAAAACAGCATTGCGGGTAACCATGTAAACATTGCAACATATATTCCTTTTAATGCAAGAGAGGGATCCAACGCATTGCAAAGCAATGTGTTGGATACCTCTCTGGCACTCAAATGGATATACACATACCTGGGAACTCTATGGCTCTGCCCCAGAGAATCCGTATTTTGCACTGAATTACCAAGTCTCCGGAGACCAAGGCCAATTCTCAGGTGGTGATGAGTTTCTTATGAACCTCTGCCCACTTCTCCTACTTCCCACCCTGTTCCTTCCATTTCCCGCCCACTTCTTCACTCTTCCCCCTTATTCCTCCCACATCCCACACATTTTGACACATTCTGTTAAGCTCCGCCCCACCTGTGATTAAGCCCCTTCCCTTTGTGATGCGGGATGCATCATTTATATCCCCCAGAGGCACCACATGAGGGTTCACTTTTAAACGGACTTGTTTTAAATATCGTGCAGCTGCACACTGCATTAAACATGTCTCAGGGATTAAAAGGACGACATTAGAATCTCACCCTGCACATAAGTGCGAGATTCTCATGTCACCTCCTAAAAAGGTGCATTACATGCATAACTTGGAGAGAAGGCTGAATGAAGGGGGTTGAGCCACTGATCATTATTTTTCCAGGAGTGCTAAAGTTGTACCTTGTGATTCACTGGGGGCATATCCAATAAGAGGTCTAATTGTACAGCTTTACAGTAGTCCAGTGACTTTTTTGGGAGCTGACATCATGACCCTTTATTACAAGGGACTTGTGGGCGACTCATGGACCGATTTGATTCCCTGGTACATATTTTCATTTTTTGTGTGTGGCATTCAAAGGGTTAAGCTACACATCGAACAAAGGCATAAAAATCCGAGATATGTTTGTCGATATGTAGCTTAAACCTTTGAATGCCACACGAAAAAATGAAATTATGTACTAGGAAATCAAAGGCAGTCCATGAGCCATCTAAACAGATCTTCAAGGCCTGGACTACTGTAAAGCTGCACAATTAGACCTCTTATTGGCCAGAGAGATCGCTCCAGCTTACAGGCAGAAAGCCTCCGTCATTGGAGGAGGCTGGATAGAGAGAGGGGAGCAGAGGCAGAGTGACAGACTGCAATACAGCGCTGTACCCACAGACTGTCCGCAAGTAAGGGCTCAGGGCAGTATTTAATGGATTAAATTCAGCTAAATAGTGAAATTTTTAAAAAAATGAAAACCTTACCCCAGCTAATCGCTATATACACGAGCTATGTAGCCCAACATGTGTGGGGGTGATAGATCCCCTTTAACAGAAATGAAAGTATCTAACACTTTATACCCATGGAAAAAGAAAACCTATACGGATAATAACCCGCTTACAAATGACTTGCATCTAGGGATTTTGTGCTACATTTAGAGATAGTAAAAATCCAGGAAATTAATCCACAGAATAAACAAAGCTAAAGCCTGTGGATGAACGCAGACCAATAGGGAGGATTCAATTTATTTGCGGCTCCAAGGAATGAAATGATTTGTGTACGACTACCCACTGGGAAA
Organism: Rhinophrynus dorsalis; assembly: GCA_037306005.1. Taxonomy (NCBI): domain Eukaryota; kingdom Metazoa; phylum Chordata; class Amphibia; order Anura; family Rhinophrynidae; genus Rhinophrynus; species Rhinophrynus dorsalis. The sequence goes on along the minus strand of CM074728.1, from coordinate 66,900,235 downwards.
CCTTCAGCTGGTGAAACAATTGCTAATAGAATTGCTACCTTTGCCATTAGAGATCCTGGCATGAAGCACTTCTCTATTTTGTGGTGTGAAAAAAACGAGATTAATGATATAAAAGTTTATTTTTGCTACCCAATATTTTTGCTGGACTTATTAACAGAGAAAAAATGACCACTCAATGCAAGATGTCAAATGGATCAAAGTAACAATATGTTCTCTTGATTCATCTTCATATCAATAGTGTTATAGTTCACATAGGTCTGTATTCAGGAAGATAAAGGTGAGCAATTCTGGAGCAAACCAAGTGTGCCATAAGGTTGAAATGAAAGCCTGTTAAAGGCATAGTAATACTTCGTTTTATCTTTATTTTATTTTGTAGGCATTTAAAAAACATGAAGAACGATATAAGTCTTATCTCTCAAACCTTTATGGTTTAAGAGATATTCACAAGCAAAGTTTCCCCCTCTCGTCCCTTTTACCTAGTGTAAGCCATCTCTTCTCAGATGTGAATCTGGTTGTAAGACCAGACAGATAACAGAAGGGGACAATCTTCTTTGTATGAAAACAATGAAAGCCCTGCTCCCGTTGACAAGCTTTTCAGGTTTTTCCCTTATCTTAATTGAAGATTGTCCCTCTCTGCAGTCTACCTGGGCACCTCCCTTCTGATCTGGCTGAACGGGGGGGGGGGATACTTTGCTTGTGAATATCTCTTAAACCATAAAGGTTTGAGAGATAAGACTTATATCGTTCTTCATGTTTTTTTAATGCCTACAAAATAAAATAAAGATAAAACGAAGTATTACTATCCCTTTAATTGGCAGAATAACGTTGGTTACTTGGAAGAGCTTTCAAAATTACTCATTTGTTGTATTAGCAACTTTTATTTTAAAAATAAATAAAAAAAAATTATTTGTAGATTTAATTTTGTTACCCTTATAAATTATGCTAATTAAAGCCTGCCATGCAGGCACTGTTTTGCCCTGCAATGTCCCAGCCACTCATTTTTGTCCTTTCAAAATAAAAAAAAAAAAAAAATTGCTCATACAACATCCCCCTCCCCTTTGGTTTGTTTCAGAAACTGCAACTCTTCAGTAGACAGATGCAACCGATTGTTTCAATGACACTAATATATAATATGTTTGTATGCATGTATATCTATCTATCTACACATATACACACACTCTCTCTCTTGGTCTATCTGTCTGTCTGTTAACGGGGAACTTTCACCCCAAGCAAGTTAATCTGCTTGGATGCCTACTGTAGCAATTATATGGGTTTTTGAAAAAAAATGGTCTATTTCTAAGTTGTTGTAGAAATAGCCTTTCCAAACTTTATCTTTTGAAGATGTGCTCGGCACAGAGCTGTGCGGCATGCACACACATCTCTGCAAGGCCGTTTCCCATCCTGACGTCAACTCCACCCACCACCACCACCTACTGACCTTCAGTGTGGCTCAGGACACCACTACTGCAGTAGGTTCCTGTGTGTTGCAACACATTCACCTCGCTGGCAAATGTAGGATTAAGAAAAGCCTGCATTTGCCAGCGAGGTGAAAAGTATTGCAAAGCATGTTAACCTACCCCAGTAGCTGCTTCTGGAGCCACACTGGAAGTCAAGAAGGTGGTGCTAGGGTGAGATAGGAGAGTGGTAGGCGGAGCAGACGTCAGGATGAGGACGCCTTGCAAAGCTCTGCTGCATTCCACGTGGAAAAAGCCATTTCTACAACAATGTAGAAAAAAAAATGTTTTTCAACAGCATAGAAAATTTTAAAAAATACAAAAAGCCATATAATCTCTACAATAGGCATCCAATAAGATTAACTTGCTTGGGGGTGAAAAATCCCCTTTAAAGGAAAAGCAGTGCACTCAGTGTGGTTTTATTGGACATTTTATCCCTTGTTTGACCTTTTAGCAAATATAGACACCCTACCTACCTGCATGGGGGCCAAAACTGCAGCACCATTTTATGCATATATTATATATAAATCTATATCTTGCTCAAGGCATACCAAACACAGAGATTGGGATTTTCAAGCCCCTACAATATAGGTATTAGCAGGGACACTTACAGAGGCTGGTGATATAAGCCTAACATAGCAATATAACTGCACCAGATTGATTATATAAAAATTCCCCAGATCTGTATAGATCACTCCTAGAAGAACATAGAGCATTGTGAAGCAATGTTCTGCACTCCTCTCTGTGGACCTCAAGGGGTCAAGAATGGGGCTTTTAACCACCTGAAGCTTGGATACATTTACTGAGGCTAAAACTGGCAGGGGACATGCCCAGTGGATCTCCTCAAATGACCTACTTCAGTGTTTTATTATCAAAGCACGCCTAACACAGTCTGGGATCTTTGGGGCACACCTAACATTTGATGTCATTTGAACGGTACAAATAAACATCTAATTTTCTTTTTAGGCCTCAAAATCAGAACACACAAGTATAGCGTTCATAAAAATTTCCATAATTATATGTCTGAAACTAAAAATGTACATTTTTGTCAAAGTCGTTATTGACCAGAAGGGGCACCCTATGAGAATGTAAGTGGCACACATCAAAGCGCCACACACCCTGGGTCCTGGTTGAGGACCACTGATCTATTTGAATATTTACCTTGCTACATTAAACCTTTGAGTGCCAGAGGGGTACACAACACACTGCAAAGCAATGCTTTGCCTACCCCACTGGCACTCAAAGGGTTAAATTATTTAATAAAGTTCAGGAGGGATTCATTTTTCACAATAATAAGGAATACTAGAACACAAAAGCATGCTCTAAAACTGCAAGGTGGAAAAATAAAAGGAAATGTAAAGAAAAAAACTACTTTTACAGAAAGGGTTGCAAATACACACAGCAGTCGCCCGGCAGAAGTGGCTGAGCCAAGAACAGTACCGTAAAATCTTGCATATAATATGCACAATTTTGCCCCTCTTCACCTTTCCTATTGAGTAAATGAGGGTATTCCTGCTGAGGAGAGACGCATATTTCCAGACCTGATAAGGGTTAAGGGGATAGTAATACTTAGTTTTATATTTATTTTATTTTGTAGGCATTAAAAAACATGAAGAACAATATAAGTCTTATCTCTCAAACCTTTATGGTTTAAGAGATATTCACAAGCAAAGTTTCTCCCTCCCGCCCCTTTTTCCTAGTGTAAGCCATCTCTTCTCAGATGTGAATCTGGTTGTAAGACCAGACAGATAACAGCAGGGGACATTCTTCTTCCTATGAAATCCCTGCCCCCCTTGACAAGTTTTTCAGCTTTTTCCCTTATCTTAATTGAAGATTGTCCCTCTCTGCAGTCTACCTGGGCACCTCCCTTCTGATCTGGTTGAACAGGGGGGGATACTTTGCTTGTGAATATCTCTTAAACCATAAAGGTTTGAGAGATAAGACTTATATCGTTCTTCATGTTTTTTTAATGCCTACAAAATAAAATAAAGATAAAATGAAGTATTACTATCCCTCTAAAGTCCAGCACTGGATAGTACTCACACTTCAGACAGAATAGAGAGATCCCCTGCTAGGTAATAAAGTAAGCAAAAAGTGACTGATTAGCTTGTTTAACCCTTTGAGTGCCAGAGGGGGACAAGCACATTGCAAAGCAATGTATCCTCCTCGCTACAGTTCTCCACAGAATGGGAAAGTAAGAGCTGCACCCATCTGGGACGGCTTGAAGAACAGTAACTTCTGAAAGCAGCATTTTCCAGCGATGAAAGTGCCCTATACTGCAGTTTTTATAAATTAAAACGTTACCGATCCTTTAGTTGTTTCCCATATTAAACAATTTGTATCTGTTCTGACATGACAAAGTGCAAAACCAACAAATATTTCTATGTTTTGTTAATGGCCTTATCTAGTACTGCAGAGAGATTCATTTAAATCAAAACAAAATCAAAAGTGATCATTAACAGCCTCATAGCAATGCATTGGAGGGAATGTTCCATACGCACCCTCTGTAACAGGCTGAAGTTTGGTAGAACGCTCCGAGTCTGGGGAATGCAGTGGCTCCGGCTCTTTCAGACATTCCAGTTGCAGAAAGGGATCATAGTCCTCAGATGCCAGATCTGAGAGGCTCATGGGAAAGTACCTGGGGTTGCTGAAATGCTGGGATCCATAGACACAGTCATGTAGAACCTGCAGTTAGGAATGCACAAAATCATCAAAGTATCTTCACTCCAAAGGCTTGTGGGAACAAAAATGCATCTGTATTTATGCACATGGTTTATCTTTGAGCTAATAAAAATGCACCATATTAGGTAATTAAGTAATTTACTTCCACATTGTTCTGCAGAGTAGGACCTACAATAAATAGATAATTATAATGCTTCAGAACACACTGGTCTAACATGAAAGATCACACAGTTTATCAGTAATGGAGGTCTGTAACATACACAGTACTGTAATTCTTTATTGTCTGGCTCTTCCCAGCAATCTAACCATCTGTTTATCTCAGTGAAGATTCCTTTGGGGACAGAAATCAACCTCACTGATTGGTCCATTACTCCACATTTTATTTTCATCAGAATTGAACTACTCACTTCCGAATGATACCATTAACACACATTTATAAGAAATCTAAAACCTCCAAATAACAACCCCCCACCCAATTTGCTTCAATATGTCCAGACAATCTTAAAGGCCTCTATTTTTTCCTTGCTTTTTGGTTGAAGAGATAACATCTTCAGTGAGTTCCAGGTGTCATGTCCATGGAGGAGAACATGAATCTTGAAGGCGGGTCTCCTGGACCATAACCCTATGAGTACCAGAAGGGTACACAACATATTGTTGTGTGTTGCGTACCCCTCTGGCACTCAAAGGGTTAAAATCTGTTCACTGGAACGTCTATTTATTTTCCCCGACTGAAGTAGGCTGTGTGCATGAATATGCACAATCCGATATAATAATTCGCTAAAGTTTGTCAGAAGCCATCAGGTGCAGTAGACACGGCTGCGTGCGGTGCAGTCATGTGCAGTAGAGACTGCCCGAGCCGCGGCTGATACGGACTGGGGCATGTATCAGCCGCGGTGCGGGCAGTCTCTATTGCGCATGACTGCACTGCGACTGGCCAGCACTGTGGCCCGTGTAACGTGCTCTTCAACTAGTATGTCAATAATGCAGCAGGGTTTGGGGTACAGGAGTCCTGACAGTAAGAGCTCTGTCTATCTCCATGTACATAACATCTAGGCGTGACTGAAGGGGTTTTCCCTTGAAACAAGAGAAGGGCGATATTTTAGGATTTTTCTCATCATAATAAGGTAAGGGAGTAAGGGTTGTTATTATTGTGAGGTTCCCATTAGCCTGTGCGCTACAGACCTACACTTCCTTTGTGTAAGACTATGACCTGTTCAGAGAGGAAGGTGGTGATATCAGCACTCCCTTTAAGGGTGACAACCATTACATTAGAAAATCAAGAGTCCTTTGGAACAAAGGGAAGTTGTAAATATATGGCTGCTATTGTTTGCACTATGTTTTTTTTTAAATATAAGACCACTTTTCTTGGTAATAAACCCTTACGTACTGTACTCTGGCAGACAATCCTAATGGTTTCCTACATTATCAAAAAAACATCCAAAGAAAGATAACAGCACTATACACATTTACTTCTAGGAAGCTGTAAGAGGTGTGCATGGAGTGTGGAATGGGGGCATGTATGTATGCTCTGTAGGTACTGCACGCACTGTACTGTATTATCTGTACTGTATGTATGCGCTGTAGGTACTGCACGCACTGTACTGTATGTATCTGTACTGTATGTGTGCTCTGTAGGTACTGCACGCACTGTACTGTATGTATCTGTACTGTATGTATGCTCTGTAGGTACTGCACGCACTGTACTGTATGTATCTGTACTGTATGTGTGCTCTGTAGGTACTGCACGCACTGTACTGTATGTATCTGTACTGTATGTGTGCTCTGTAGGTACTGCACGCACTGTACTGTATGTATCTGTACTGTATGTGTGCTCTGTAGGTACTGCACGCACTGTACTGTATGTATCTGTACTGTATGTGTGCTCTGCAGGTACTGCACGCACTGTACTGTATGTATCTGTACTGTATGTGTGCTCTGTAGGTACTGCACGCACTGTACTGTATGTATCTGTACTGTATGTATGCACTGTAGGTACTGCACTCACTGTACTGTATATAAACTCTCTTTTTCCTGCCTACCTTGTATGCGCAGTTTAGCACTGAGTTTTCTCTCCCCTGGTTTTCCATGCCAGCATGGTGCAGTGGTTTCAGTAATACTGGGAGGGGTAGTGCCATCATCCAGTCCAGGAGGGAGAGAAGCAATGACACCACGAGCTGGGAGGGAGAAGCATACACAACCAAGTGAGATTCAGTTCCAGTACATACAGTATGCAGTATAGCATTCAAGAGGTTAAAAGCCCTTAAAAATGGGGATTTGGGTAAGTTTTATTTCTCCTCTTTGTCACAGTTGGTTTGGCCCAGAATTTCTCTACTTAAGCTTCCTGAATATGGCCTACTATTGGGTATATTGACATTAAGGTAATACGTGCTTTATGCACAAAGTATAATGGACAAATAAACTATATACATTCATTTAAATGGGGCTTTTAACCCTGGAAATGCTAGAGAGGCCTTTCAGGGGGTTAAACACTATATTTACATAACAAAGAACAACAGAAATTAGAATTTCTTCCTTCTGGTGAAGCCGGTTAAACACAGAACTACTTCACTTCACTTTGAACATAAGTGTCCAAAAAAAGCAACGTTTAACTTCTCTGGATCCTATATTACTACCCAAAACAGGTTACCGAAACCAGGCATCCTCGCACCTTTACTTCATACTCACCCGCTTATCTTGTTCATAAGAAGAGGTCTCAGCACTTGGCAACAGAAACGTCACGGTCGCTAGAAGGATCTGACAATGAAAATAAATAAAATTAAAAAAAATATATTATTCATGTTAATCAATGTTTTCATATATCTAGTAATCTGAAATAAACAACCCTCCCAAATAAAAAGCTGTACTCCTTTATGAACTAATCCTGTATGTAACTCGCTGATCACTGTTGGCAGATGTCCTCTAAGACAGGGTTAATCTGTGGCCATCCAGTTCTTGGGGACTACAACTTTGATCAACCCATACTATTCAGTAAAGACGTTCCTCTGACAGGGAAGATGATCCTATGGACTCCATTGGTTGCTTGTTGAGTCTGTTCATTCAACTTAATTTCACTGAAAGCGCAATATGTGGGTGCTTTGTCATGATTAGCAAATAAAGACACAGAATAAATCACTATATTTTCTCAGAGTACTCCTCTGGCACTGAAAGGGTTAAGTTTTTCTATATTTTGGATAGATTACATTACTAAACATGATGACTGAGTAGGGATATTATTAGGGAAATCCCCCCCCCCAAAAAAAAAAAGAAATACAAGAAATTGGGCATTAGGCCTTGTTCACACAGGTGATAGAACTGCTGCAAGCACTTGTGACAATTCTACTGCATGTGTATCTACTCTCTGTCTACCCAAAGTCATGTGTTCCACCACCAGCTGGCATACAGGGGAGGTGTGCCTGATGGCCAGCATACGAGCACCACAAGGGTCAGTCATAACGTGGAGGATGTGAGGAGGATTACAATGACCAAACACTACTAGTCTGAAATGTCTACTGGCAGCCACATAGGCCACTGTACAAACCTTGCTCAGTGCAAGTTTACGGTGTCCCTGAAAGAATCAAGTAAAGTTGCTCCATGTTGGACTTTGTGCAGTCACACAAACCAGTAGTCACCCATGTGAAAGGCACCATAGTCCAGTATGCTACCTTTCACCATTGGCAACAGACGCAATGAGGCATCACTTGTGTTGATGTTACCTGTGTGAAAGGGTCTTAAAGGGATAGTAATGTTTCACAAAAACAGCAGCTCCATCATAGTATTTCGACCTTGGAGAGTGTTATTTCAATACTGTCAGAGTTGTAGTTCAAGAGTAATTGAATGCTAAAGTATCCCCCTATCACCCCTTTTACCTAGTGTAAGCCACCTCCCCTCAGGTGTGGAATCTGGACCTGGGACCAGACAGCTCACAGCAAGGGACAATCTTCTTACTGTGAGCATAAGGAAAACACTGCCCCCTATTGACAGATTTTTCAGGTTTTTCCTTATGCTCACTGAAGATTGCCCCTCTCTGTGATCCATCCGGACAGTCTTGCTGCTCTGAGGTGAGCAGTGTTACATCAGTAAAGGGGCAGGAGGTGGATATTTTATCATTCAATGACTCTTTAACTAGAACTCTGACAGTATTGAAATAAAATTCTCCATGGCCCAAATACTATGAAGATTAATTGCTGCTTTTATTGTGAATCATTACTATCCCTTTAATATGCAGATGTGCAACACTGGAGTAAAACAAAAAGCAAACAAAACTAGGGGGAAATTAAAAAAATATATATATCCATCGATTTAAACAAGAATTTTAACCCCCTGAATGATAGATAGATACTCTGGAGACCACTCTAGCGTTCAAGGAGTTAAAAGCCCCATTTAAAGCGCTGGGTATTTTGGTCATTTAAATTTAACCCCTATGGAGCATTTTTTTTTTTTTTTTTTTTTTTTACATTTTTCTTTCTTACCTCTATGATTTTAAGTGGATAGTCTGAGTGGTAAATCTGTAGTTGCTGAACATAGTTCACCAGCACATTGAGTACACTGCAAGCTATGTGGGCCACCAATTTATTGGGAAACTGAAAGAAAGAACAAGGTCCTCATTATACCCAGTGGCAATCAGCAGAACACTGGTGAGCAATCTGTGGACCTCCAGCTTTTGCTTGACTGCAACTCCCATCACCCTGAACCAGATAATGGCCAGCTGATGATGGGAGTTGTAGCTGGATGGCTACATGTTATTCACCCCTGTAGTAGAAGATCATGAATTATCACACGTAACTGATGTGTTCGACCAACAACAATTTTAGAGAAATGCATTGAGACTGATATACGAAGACGAAATGGAATAATTTTTGGGGAACCATCTGCACCTTAAGGGGTAAATGCTAATTCCCTAAATACCCACTGAACTGAATGGGGCTTTCAACTCGCTGATTGCTACAGAGATCACCAACACATTGCTTTATATTGGAGACCTATCAAGCCTACAAGGGTTTAAAAGCCTCATTAATATAAATGGAAATTTTATTTGCCCCATGGTACAGTTGGTTTGCCCCCAGAATTACTCCAATTCTTCCTGGTACACCAGTGTGTGTGTGTAGTATGCATAAACAAGAGAGGAGCAATTCTGGAACAATCTAATTTAATCATAGGGGCAAATGAATGGATTGGATATAAATTTCAGAATTTGTAGTGGTTCGTCATGGTGTAGATCCTTTGCCCCAAAATTGCTCCTCTGTTTCTTCATACATATGACCCTAAGATTTAGAAGACATTTTTTTCCTTACTTTTAAAGAGACACAGATGACATTTAGTGCTTCTTTGATCTGTGGGTGATGTGTTTGATTGACCAGCTCCTCACACATCCAGATTCCTAAGCTGCACAATGCTACACACCTGCAAAATACAAATCCATTAAGAAAACCCTTCCTCTGCTGAAGTTTAAACCTCCTTTCTTCTAATCTCAAGGGGTGTCCCCTGGTCACCTGATCAGGCCTTGGAATAAATAGCTCACCGCAGAGATCCTTGTATTGACCTCTCATATACTTGTACAATGTAATAAGGTCTCCTCTTAGTCGTCTTTTCTCTAGAGTAAATAAACCAAGTTTGTCTAGTCGTTCCTCATATGTCAAGTCCTCCATTCCCTTAATTAATTTTGTTGCTCTCTGCTGTACCCTCTCTAATTCTAATATATCCTTTTTCAGAACTGGTGCCCAAAATTGCACTGCATACTCAAGGTGAGGTCTTACCAATGATTTGTATAATGGCAAAATAACGTTATCCACTCTTGCTTCGATACCTCTTTTTATGCAAGACAGGATTTGGTTTGCCTTTGCTACTGCTGTTTGACACTGGTCACTTTTTCCAAGTCTGTAGTTGACAAGGATACCCAGGTCTTTTTCTAGCAATGAGTCACCTAAAATTATTCCATTAAGTTTATAAGTAGCCTTGGGATTGTTTCCTCCCAAATGCATGACTTTACACTTCCCCACATTAAACTTCATATTCCACATGTTTGTCCAATCTGACATTGTATGTAAGTGCCTCTGTAGAGAGAAAATATCCTGTTCTGAATTAATGTCTTTGCATAATTTAGTATCATCTGCAAATATTGATATTTTGCTTTCTATATCTATTTCCAGGTCATTTATAAACATGTTAAAAAGCAGCGGACCCAATACTGAACCCTGAGGTACTCCACTCTCCACTTTAACTGTACTGGAGAATTTTCCATTTACAACCACACACTGTTCCCTATCCTTCAGCCAGTTTTGTATCCAATTGCAAAGGTTATCTCCTAGCCCCAATTTCCTTATTTTATATCCCAGCCTTCTGTGTGGCACTGTATCAAAAGAGAGAGATGTTTGATGTTTGAACGTGTGTGAGAGAGATGTTTGATGTGTATACGTGTGTGAGACAGCTGGTGTGTGTGAGAAAGAGATGTTTGATGTGTGTACGTGTGTGAGAGAGAGATGTTTAATGTGTGTACGTGTGTGAGAGAGAGATGTTTAATGTGTGTTCGTGAGTGTGAGAGATATATATGTTTGGTGTGTGTGAGTGAGAAATGTTTGGTGTGTGTGAGTGAGAAATGTTTGGTGTGTGTGAGTGAGAAATGTTTGGTGTGTGAGTGAGAAATGTTTGGTGTGTGAGTGAGAAATGTTTGATGTGTGTGAGTGAGAAATGTTTGATGTGTGTGAGTGAGAAATGTTTGGTGTGTGTGAGTGAGAAATGTTTGGTGTGTGTGAGTGAGAAATGTTTGGTGTGTGTGTTTTACCTTTGCAGATATACTGGGTTATTACTAAACAATGCATTTGGCACAGATACTGGAGCTACTGATGGATTGTGCAGTACCAAGATGGGTGGAGTTGAAAGACAAACAAATTGGCAACTATTCAATGCATAATCTGTTTTGGCAGAGCACGGTGAAACAGCCAGAGGCAGTAAAAATCAGTAAAAGAAAGGTCACCTTAAACATTTAGGGGAAAACTAAAGGACGTTGTGGCTTATAATTCTACCGATGTCTGTTGGAGCCGATTTGGGACAATAGACATTAAAATATGTAGTCAATCTGGTGCTGGGGAAGAATGAGAAAACGTGAAAAAGAAAATTCCAAGGGAAATCTTCCAATATCTTACTGGATGGGTCGTGTATACACTCAACATCACCCCTCAAGCTAGCAGATGATTGGAATGCTGGGGGTGGGGGTGATGCTACGTATGTCAGTGCCCCTCCCAGACAGATGCTGATTGGCTGGGAGGGGAGGTTACTGCAGGGGAGTTTCTGTGCCCTTCATAATCCCACAATGCCAGCCAATGGCTGTGTGAGAATTCACATGAACTGGGATGGCCATATAAAAGCTGTCCTGAGCGGGATTGAGGATATTTTGTTTTACTTTGTAGGTGACTGTAGGTTGTTTTTTTTTTAATTTTTTGACACAACATGCAGGAGGCCCAGGGAGTACAGGTCACCACTGGACCTTTGACATTTTGGCAACGAAAATCTTCACAAAAATTCTGAGTAACCGAATGGGAGGAGGGGAAGAGGAGGTAAAAAAAAAAAAATGCTACCTAATCATTCGGACAAAACAACTTTTTTTGTTGTGCATAAGTACAGAGTCCAAATATCTCAAGGAAATACTAAATTCCCACTTATGAAGATCTTGCAAGAGTAATTATTTTGATACACCTGTGAGATGCAGTATTTGATAGGAATGTGTTGTGCTCACATCACATGTGAGAGATGTAGTGCTCAATACAAGAGGAATGTGTACGGTTTGAAGTGCATTTTTGTAATGGTATATGATTTGCATGTGGGAGATGTCTGTTGTGTGGTCTTTGAGTGTGAAATGACTGTGGGAGATGTATGAAAGTGATATATGCACAGGGTGCGTGACAACCACGTGCACACAAATGATTTTTCATTACAAACACGCACTGTAACCTGCCACAATATCCTACACTTCAAAGTGGGCAGTTCTGACATTGTCATAAGCAAGATGAGACACACTATTAGATAGGTGAATTTATTACAGTTTGCAATAACAGGCACTGCAAAAACATCTCTTATTTTGGCTTACCTTGCTGGCCCAGAGGGCTCTTCTCTGGCAGAACTTAACACTGTTTTGATAGTGAGCTCCTGTATAAAGAAATACATGAAAATACATGTACAATGGCATTAAATACACAGAGGTTAATGGGGAGATATCAAGAACATGTACTGGTAGCCCAAGCAACAAAAATATCTGTACAAACTCCAGTGTACTAGGATGAACTGGCTGACAGTTTAATTTCAAGAGGTGGATATTACCGTATTACATGGAAGAGGAAGGGGCAGAACATTTAATCAAAGGGATATTCAGTGTTAACCTAAATATTGTTCCAATATACTTTTGGATATTAAAAGTTAACCTTATGAGTGCCAGTGGGGTACGCAACGCATTGCATACCCCTCTGGAACTCAAAGGGTTAAGGCAAGTGTCTCTTTTCAAAAAATAATACATGTAATTCAGACAGACTCTGGGCCACATGAGATAGGAAAAGTGGAGCAATTTCTAGTGCAAACCAACTGCAGCATAAGGGGACAAATACAAATTCCATCAACTCCCTTCAGTTTATTTATTTATCTTTTTTTTTTTTAATGCTTTATTTTACAAAACTGAAAGCTTGTACAGAATCAAAAGTAGATAAAGGGGTGGAAAAAAAAAATCAAAGTTTAGCAAACATGCGATGAAAGCCCCAGTAACCATATATGGCTCTTAGTATTAATGTATAACCCTTTGAGTCAGTGGAGATGCATAGATTTTGAAAAGTAAGGAAATCCAGAAATAATTAAAGAGAAGAGAAGATAAAGTTATAATTAAAGAGAAAGGAGTGGACAAATCTGGCATAGAGATACCCAGAAGAAGGAAAAGAAGTGAAAAAATAGTAAAGAAAGGAAGGGGAAGGGAACAGGTACCTCACATGGAGACATGACACATAAATCCAAGTCTCCTATGGCTGGAAAAGAAGCCATCAATATGTATCGGGATCTCTCCGTACTCTCAGATGTGAGCCAGAGCATAGTGGCATGGTCCCTAAACATCGAGACCCATTCGGTATAAGTGAGAGGGTCAACAGATTTCCAGTGTACTGGAATCAATGCCTTTGCCAGGCCTACCATAGCTAGTAAAAGTTGGCGGGGTCCAAAGGCCATAGGGGGCAAGTTACTATAAAAAAGAATTTGGCAAGGGTCTCTAGACAGTTTGACCTGTAAACTCTGAACAATGCAATCCAAGCATTTCGTCCAGTAATTTTTCAAGAGAGGGCAAGTCCACCAGAGATGGAGCGGTGAGCCAACCCCCTCATGACATCTCCAGCATCTGTCACTAACCAAGGGGAACATAGCATGCAGCCTCACTGGACAGTAGTGCCATCTGCTGAGGAACTTAAAATGGGATTCTAAAAGATGAGTGGAAATAGAACAAGATTTAGCGGTGCACCAGATACTCTGCCAATCGGCATCCGAGAGTGTATTCCCTATCTCCGATTCCCACGTATTTACGTATAGCAGTTTCGGAGATGGGGTGGAATCGGAAAGAATATCATACAAAGTGCTAAGAAACACACCTTTGGAAGTAGGACTGAGAAGAAACTATTCTAATTTCGTTGGTGGACGGGACCAACCTCTTAACAGCCGGAGAGTCTAAGAAATGCCTGATCCGAAAAAACTTGCACATCTCGCCAGAGGAGAGATCATAACGGGTCTGTCAAGAGTCAAACGATGCAGTCTTCCCCCATCTACAAGATCCCTAATCCTAATGGTTTTACTGTTAGTCCATTGAGGGAAGTCGATCGCCGGAAGAGTGCAAGTAGTGGCACGATGTTAAAATACAGGGGAGGCGTGGGAGGGGAGAGAGAGAGAGGAGAGAGGTGATGACTGGTATAGGGACCATACATCCAGAAAAGCATCCAAGACAGGATGGGCAAGAGCCCAAAGGGATCTAGACTGTAATGGAAGCAGTATTTCAAAAAACATATCCTGTGATGGTATGAGCGATTGCTCTATAGAAACCCATAATTTAGAAGATCTATTATGCTGCCAATCTAAAACCGACGAGAGCAAGACAGAGTGATATTATCTTCTAAAATTGGGGATGCCCAGACCACCCTGCTGTCTGCTTCATACGGATAAGCAGCGACTGAACCTAGGCAACCGAGACTTCCATATGAACCGGGAGACGTGTGTGCAGAGCTGGTTATAAAAAGTCAAAGGGATTTGTAGGGGGAGAGTTTGAAATAGATACAGCACTCTGGGAAGAACATTCATCTTGACAGAGTTGATACGTCCCAGCCAAGAAATATAATGGGGGGACTAAGCAACCAGATCATGTTTAATCCACTGCAGTAGCAGAGGGTAGTTCAAATCATAGAAGGAGCGATCCAGACCCCTAAGTATCTCATGACTTTTGCTGCCCATTTAATGGGTTAGGCCGACAGAAAATCAGTTTTCATTGACGATTACAGGCACAATGGGAGAGCTTCAGATTTTGATAAGTTGATTTTAAAGTCCGAAAAAGCGGCGAAAGATTGGATCTCGTCCATCACAGCCGACATTGAACGAAGAGGATCCAACAGGGTGAACAGGACATCATCCGCGAAAATAGCTTATGTTCGTGCCCTCTCAGCGTAATTCCTGAGATGTCCATTCTAGATCGAATATGTTGGGCTAAAGGCTCCATGACCAAAATAAATAGCAGAGGTGAAAGGGTGCAGCCCTTACGGGTACCATTGGTGATTAGTCAGAGAGGCAGCCAATAATCTTGATTTTCTCTGTAGGGTTAGAATACATAGCCCGTATCATAGAGATAATGCCTGGCCAAATTCAAAAGCTTGTAGAGTGGGAAAAAAGGAAGTGCCAACTCACCCTGCCGAAAGCCTTCTCCACATCCATGGAAAGAAAGATGGAGGGAAGGCAGTGAGATGTAACATGAAGTAACAAATTCCGAAGCTTACAGATGTTTTCCTGTGTCTCCCGATGGGGCACAAAACCAGCCTGTTCCAGATGGACCAGGGATGGGAGGATCGGCTTTATCTGCTCAGCAAGAATTTTAGCAAAAAGCTTGAAATCCAAATTAAGAAGAGAAATAGGACGAGATGGACAAAAGTGGGAATAGAAAGAAGAAAGGAGAGAAGATAAGAACATGCACACAGTTTGGCAAAGGCAGGACCACAGAGCAGTCTGCAATCCAAACAGCGGAGCCATACTAAAATTAGCAAACAACCTCAGGAGGAGGGTTATTCGATACAGAACAGAGTGGCAATGGGAGCCTGAAGGCAGCCTCCATTGCAAAAGTGCACACGGGGGGAATCATATAGATGGGGTCTATCTAGTTACCCCAGGGATCCTTGCGATAGACCTGGGAGGGGGGGGAAGGGAATAGGGAAGGAAGGTGGGAGAGATATGGACAGGGAGGAAGAGGGTAAGGATAGTAGCCTAATGAAGTGGTGATATGGGCAGTGATAGTGCCTTCCAGCTCAAAGGGCGGTGCAGCACAGTTAATGGGATGATAAGCAGCAAGGTGTCTTATAAAATCAAAAATGGGATCGGAGCAGGCAGTCCATTCCCAGGGAGGGAGCCCTTCAGAAAAATGCACACAGCCAAAAAACACAGTGTGGCAGGGAGGGCACACCAACCGAGAAGAAAGAGAGATCTAAGCTGGATTCCATGGTGCAACAATAAGACTCCCAACAAACCGACTAGTATTACTACTAGGTCATTGGACGAAGCAAGGCAAAAAATCACCAAAGATCAGGCAAGAGGGTGCCCCCCCGAGCAGGAACAGCACCCCTGTCCGAGCCCCCACACACCACCCGAGCAACAATCCAATGCCCGCAATGAGAGCAAAATACCCATCCCCAGCTGCCTTCAGAACTCCCCACATATACAGAAATAATCAGGCCAGTTCATGTTTTCACCACACAGAAGGTGCAAATGAACTGACAGCATGGCCGCAGATTACAGGTAAGATCAGAATACACAAATTTCGATAACTAAACAGGTCTGCAGGGGCAGACCCATATAAATTAGTAAGGACCAATAAATTAATTAAAGGACAATTGAAAAACAAATTAATAAGAAAAATAACAAAAACAACATAGAGCAGGAACATTTAATAATGTGCAAGCTATTCATCCCAAGTAGGTGAAAGTCAAGTAACCAAATAAGTACTTAAGGCTTCAGGAGGAGGCAGAGGAGCGGACAATACTGCAGTGCCAGGAGGCAGCGAAATACCGGGCTAGGCCCAACAGAGGGGTATACCCAATAAGTGTGGAACAGTAGGCTATGAAAAACATTAAAAAAGTCAAACAGTACAGAAGTCCCACATGGAGACCTCGAGGTCTAAAGTTCACGGTTGACACCAACAATGGGCACCGATTGTGCCAAGAAGGAGATGAGACTCAGTGCTAGTCCGATGTTCAACTGAGGCCCGCACTGGAAGGAGATATGGAGTTCCTGCTGGGAGCAGGGAAGACATTCTTACATTTCTTGGAGGCTTTAGACCAACTACTAGGGCCTGCTGAAGGATCAGCTCTTTTGCAGCTTTCATCCATGCGAGATAAGGCTTGGGCGGCAGTATCTGGTAATGGAACCTTGAGGGCCGTGAGAAAAGCTCTGAAATCCCCCTTGTAACAGAGAATGAGCCACGCCGTCTCTGGAAACCTGCAACATCAGCGGATAGCCCCAGCGGTATTTCAGGTGGTGTTTTGGCGAAACAAATCAGTAAGCGGCTTAAGATCCCATCGCCATTGGATAGTTAGGGGTGACAAATCGTTAAATAGGAGGACAGACGCTCCTTCGAAGTCCACACCTGGTAAGTTCCGGGCTGCTTGGAAGCTAGCATCTTTGTCAATATACCAGAGGAATTTTACCACAATATCCCTAGGATTCTCCAGATCAGCTGGTCGGGCACTCAAGGCTCTGTGAGCTCTATCCAAAGGGAAGATAGTAGAATCATCTTTCTGCAGGAGAAAACTAAACATGCGTTGGAGTTATTTCTGTATCTCTGACTGAGCAACTGATTCCTGGATCCCCCGAAAGCGCAGGTTACTCCTGCGCTGACTATTATCCAGGTCATCCAGCTTAAGGATCAGGTCTACGTTCTGATGGTGTAGATATTTCACATCCGAAGAAATCCCTTCAGTCACCTTAGTTTGAGCAGCCGTAGCAGTTTCCAACTGATCCACTCGGGTATCTAGTTGTGCGATATCTCGTTTGACTTCCACAAGCTCTTCCTTCAAGAAGGATTTGAGATCCCACAGGAGGGCTTTAAGATCTCTCGTAGTGGTCGGTCTGTCTGGTTCTGAGGAGTCCAACCAATGACCCTCGGGAAGGCTAGAATCCGAGGCGGGAGAAGGATGAGACGGAGAACTCCCCGACACATCCTTCATCAGCGCCATCTTGGATTTGGCACCGGCTGAGTTGAGGCCCGGTTTTGACGAGAAATAATGGGGCAAAGCCAAAGATTTTTTCGAAGATCTTCCTTTAACCATGTCGGCTTAGATGATAGGAACAGGATACGGCATGGTAGGTGGGAAAAAAGGTCATATAATCGGACATAAAACAGCATTTGAGTCGTCAGGGAACGGAGCTCACCACTCAAGCGACCATCCCGCTCAACAGTCAAGCCACGCCCCTTAATTGAGACTTTTAACCAACTGAATTGCATTCAGCTGGCTGAAAGCAACATTTATAGAGGAACCAGGAGTCACAGAAAAGTACCCCCTCCAGTTAATTTTTACTGCAGGAAAATGCATATAAATCCTTTGATAACTCTTATTGAAGGGATAGTAATACTTAAAATGTAAAGAAAAAGAAAAAGGAAAAAAAAAAAAAAAAAGTTGTAGGGTTTATCCCCTGAGTAAAACAAGAGTACTCCCACTGCTGAAAGGTGTTTTATTCAAAAGTTATTACAGCTCAAACCAGATTTTTTTTTAGGTGAAGTATCACAATGGCCAGAAATTGTACAGTGGCACTGTTGCTACACCATCCTACGGAGAGTTACGGTCAACTGACCAGAGCTGTCTATAGGATGGCGTAGGAACAGTGCCACTGTACAATTTCACACCACTGAGATACTGCACATATACAAAAAAAAAATCAGGTTTGAGCTGTAATAACTTTTGAATAGAACACCGTTCAGCAGTGAGAACACCCTTGTTTTACTCAGGGGGATAACCCCCAACATATATAATTTTGTTACATTTTAAGTATTACTATCCCTTTAAGTCTGGCATTATTTCGAAAACTAAGTTATTCAGAGACTCACTGCCAGGCATCTTGCTGAAGAGACATCTGCGCACTTGAGCTATCCGTCCCTGTCTGTACTTTAAGGTACAAAGCAACTCCCCCTAACCAGTCATTGAGGTGACAGGGACAGACAAGCAGGCACACACATGCCTCTTCAGCAAAAACTCTGTGCTATCATCTGTGGCGAGTCTCCAAATAACTTAGCTTTTTAAATAATGCCAGACCTAACAAGGATTGTCAAAAGATTTATATGCATTTGGATATAATAAAAATTAATTGGGGGGACACTTTTGTATGACTGATATATCCCCTTTAAATCACATGGAGAAAAAAACTCCACTGACTTAAACAGGGTCTTTAGCACCACGAATACTAGAATGGGTGTTCAATGAGGTAGTGTGTCGGAACCATTCTAGCAATCAATGGTTTACAGTGATAGTAACGTCACCAGATAAAGTAATATTTGATTGTTCATTATAATTTTATATAACGCACGGTAACATTTTTCATGGCCTTATCATTTTAGTCTCCTTGTAATCTGAGTTTAAAGTTTCTCCACTCAATCCCCTTTTTACTATGTCAGTCATGGTTCCCTGAGATCTGAAAGCCGGTCAGGACGGATCACAACGAGGGACACTATTGTGTTAGCAAAAGGAAAACCCTTCTCCTCTTCTTAAAGGGGGGGGGGGGTTAGGGTTTTCCTTATACAGACACACACAATATTGTCCTCTTGGCGGTCAAGCGACCAGCTTTCAAATCTGAGGCAACTATGAGTGACGTAGTAGAAAGGGGCAGGAGGGGGAAACTTTCAATTCAAATTACAAAAAGACTGCAATGACAAGGACATAGAAAAAAGTACGGTGAATTATATAAAATTATAATTAAAAACAAATCGAAATACTAATTTATCTGGTGACCTTAAATGGGACTCTTAAAGGGATAGCAATGAATGGGTATATTGTGATGTTTTAAGTCCTGCTCTATGTTGCAGTTGGTGAACCCAAAAATTGATCCGTTTTACTTATGTGCATATGGCCCTGTCTGTTATGTTATGTTATGACAGAATACACTATAAGTAGTGCCTAATGTGGACTTGTAGAAGTTATGGTATGGACATTTAAGGGTACTGGTACTTGGCAACAAAGACGTTTCCTGAACCTATATTACCGTTTTCTAAGTGAGAGGTGGCTAAATCAGACACTGATGTATTTATGCTCTCTAACCACCAATTACATGTTTCAATCAAGATTTTTGTCATATTAAGCAGAATGGCAAATTATCAGCACAGTCTTTGAAGCTTCTGTTTTTACCTTGACATCTGTAAACTGTGACATTACAATGTCAGAACTGCTGGGGTGCAGAGCTGGGAGTTCCTGGTAGAGGTTGGGGAAACAGACCAGAGATCCCAGAAGGACTTGAGCTTCCACTCGCGGTGCCTGCATTCATAAGGACGAAAATGTTTAACTATAAGGAAGGAAGCATTGGACATAATAATCGCCAAGTTTCCCAGATCAATATCTTTCTAGAGAACAATTTTTTTTTTTTTAATTTCTTTTATTCCATTATACGTATACACGATAGATCTTTCTCTTTTGATACATGTTGTGACTAATATGATCTGTTCCTACTTGGGGCATGCTCATACCACTTTGATAAAACATAACTTTCTCATCACTTTGATTACACCGAGATAGATACTTAGAAGAGAGCTGTTGCTGGTTAACTCATTCACCTTGGGGACTACATGTGTGATACAATGTATTGCTGATCTCTATAGACAGAAGAAGTCAGAGATGATCAACTAGGCTCATGAACTTGCAACGTACATCTGGGGTTAGCAGTTTTCCTTGTTCAGAGAAGAATTGTCTGGCATTTTGTGGCTGGAATGTCAGTTTGGCAGGACCTGTATTGATATGCTTCAGAATATTCCTTCTCTGTGTACGGCATTTATGAGCTAAAAGAGATTGCACCCTGAGTATGAGGACACAGTCCCAGTGAGTCTTTGCATACCCTTACAAGCTCACTAGCCTAGCTGAGCATCTCTGACTTCTTCTATTTCTATGCAAATTGCTCTTAGGGTTAGTCACCCTAAGGGTAATGGGGGAATCCAGAAGTGGACCCCTTGCTCACACGTGCCTAGAGGGATCAGCTGCACCTCACCAACAAGGCTGAAACATACGTCCGGGGTTAGCGGTTTCCCTTGTTCAGAGAAGAATTGTCAGGCATTTCGCGGCTGGACTGTGATTGTGGCAGGGCCTGTATGATATGCTTCAGAATATTTCTTCTCTGTGTACGGCATTTGTGAGCTAAAACATTGCACCCTGGGCACGAGGACACAGTCCCAGTGAGCTTTTGCATACCTCTGCAAGCTCATGAGCCTAGTTGAGCATCTCTGACTTCTTCTATCTATTGCTGATCTCTATACTATGTTTGTGGACATTTCCAACCAGATTCTTTTAATAATACTTTAAGTATACTTGAATTAATAAGGAGATAATTCTTTTATTTTCTAATCTTATTAGAATAAAGGTTAACCCTATGAGTGCCAAAAGGGTATGCATACCCCTCTGGCACTCAAAGGGTTACATCTTAGATCCAGTTGTCAAGTGAAATATTCAACTTACTGAACTGGTCTCTCTTAGGTGTAATTAAGTTTATAGTACAACTATTCGGAGCGGTATGATCATTTGACTTAAATATTACTATCCCTTTAAGATGTAAAAAAAATATATGTTGTAGGGTTTATTGCCCAGAGTAAAACAAGGGTACTCCCACTGCTGAGATATATTTTATTAAAAAATTATAACAGCTCAAACTTGAATTTTTTAGGTGCAGTATCACAGTGGCCTGAAAATTTACAGTGGTGCTGTTGCTACACCATCCTATGGAGATTTATAGTATACAGACCAGAGCAATCCATAGGATGGTGTAGCAATAGCGCCACTGCGAATTTTCAGGCCACAGTGATATTGCACCTAAAAATTTCAAGTTTGAGCTGGTATAATTTTTTAATAAAATATCTCTCAGCAGTGGGAGTATCCTTGTTTTGCTCAGGGGGATAAACCCTACAAGACATATTTTTTTACATTTTACGTATTACTATCCCTTTAAGCCCTATCCTATGGGATACTCCTATTACCCTTCGTTTGTGCCCTTTAAAGAAGTAACACCTCCTAATAATGACCCTCACTTACCTTACTGTGGCCAGAATATTCTAATGCCCCTTATGAATTTACCGTTGTGACTTAGTTTAAGAGAGAACATATTCAATCAGTCCCGGATGTCAGGTCCATGAAGGAAGACATGACAGTTTCTGGCAGATTTTACAAACAGAAGCAGACAGAGTGCATGAACTTACTTTGCTTTTTAACCCTTTGAGTGCCAGAGGGATACGCAATACATTGCTTTGCAAATTGTTGCGTACCCCCCTGGAACTCAAAAGATGAAGTACTAGAAAAATATGAAATGCATTTCAAAGCAATGTAGTGCACACCACTCTAGTTCGTAAAGGGTTAAGATTACTATGTGCAGTGGGCGGTGTTTGCTTCCTGTGGTCCTGCAAGCAACTGTCATGTCTGCACCATTGACGTGACATCAGGACAGACTGAAGTGGTTATTTCATGAAGAAAGGCATAACAACAAAATTCATAGGGGAAATTTGGATTTTACAGCAATAGTTAAATAAGTAGGGAGTTATTATTAGGTGGCATTACTTCTCCTTTAAATCTTGGCATGTTGGGGGTCTCCAGTGATCTCCTGCTGATTTATAGACTAGTGCAACTGGGTGTTCAACATCATCACTTTAGTTACCAGAGTTGTGCTTGTTAATAATGGACTGCATTATTGCAACACAAAGCTAACTGCAGATTAAGAAGCATACCGTTATAACAGTCGCATGGTTCTACATTTCCAAAGTGATCTTACGTTAAGTGATGAAGAGGCAGCTACTCTCCCAGCAGCTACAATGAAATCCATAATCAGGAGGGTGGCCCCAGGAAGACCCAATGAAAAGAACTGGGGTGAGCAGTGCTTGATTATGGTGTTCACAATATCCTGCAAGTATAAATATAGATAACATATTACACCCAACATCACTTCCTAGTAGTACCCATCTACATCAGTATAAGGTTAAACTGCCTGATTATCAGAGGGGAGGAACAATGCATTGAGCTGCATGCCCCTACAGTCTTCATTGGGTAAATTCAGCACTGCTAAAATAATATGCTGTTCCTCTTCCAATCATGCTGCACTAATACAGCCTCTCCATGGTAATTCCAGTCTATTCTTCTTTCATGCCATTAATCCAGGGGTAGGCAGTTATTTTGGTCCTAGGGCCACATCTCCGTACAAAATGTTGTTGAATTGCCCTGTGCGTGTATTATATATAATGTACATATGCACAATTCCCGATAAATACCCCTGATCCATTAGAAACCCCTCTTCCTAACAGAGTCGAGTGTGAAAGTGACAGAGGGATAGGTCTGGCTGGTTCTTGGTCTTCTGATTATCGGCTGTACTACTACACAATAATGTATCAATCCTGGCTTTCTCTGCAGGGTTAGAATAATACATCTGTAACAAATTTGTATTTTGTGAGAAATGCATCACTCTCTCTTTGCTGGAAAAGCCAGAAATGCTATTTGCTCTGCATAGCGGCACTGCAGTATTTGTGAAAGTAGCAAGAGCAAAGGGATAGAACAAATCTGCCCCAAGGGCCGTATCGAGCCCATATTTACCTTATTTCAAATGTCTCTAGCATTCGAAGGGTTAAAAAAAACTGTTCAAGTGAATGGGAATTTTTATTTCTTCCCTATGGTGCAGTTTGTTTACTCCAGAATAACCTGTTTCCTTTTAACACCTTAAGGACCCATGACCTTACAGGGCCATAAAGCCAGGTTCCTGCACTTAAGGACCAATGAAGGTCCTGTCACATCATGGAATTCTGGGATGGCAGCGCATCTGTATGCCACTCTGCTATCCCAGAATTCAATGAGAAAAAGAAAAAAAAAAAAAAAAAAAAAAAGGGTCCATGGTCCTTAATGGCTGTCCCCACAACAGATCAGGTGGTCTTTAAGGGGTTAAAAATATGGGCCTATATTCCCTATTTAAATCAACAGGAATTTGAGGAGTGTTTATTTGTCCCCTGTACCAGTTGAGCCGATTACAAAGGCAATGTATACTGTACTGTTCCTTTGTCACTGTTCTCTGCCTCGCTCTTCCTCTCTGTCACTGTTCTCTGCCTCTCCCTCTTCCTAGCTATGATGGTGAGTAAGAGAGAAGCGTAGAAGACCGCTAAAGTAAAGATAAATGACGAAGGATGGAGGCAATTTTATTCATTAGCGGTACTGGGGGCAGGATTAGGTGTAGGTCACTTGATGACCTATTACCACCCCTTAGTATAAATAAATAAATAAATGATTTAGAGCAAGACCAAAGCATAATATTTACACAGGCTAACTAAAAAAAAAAATACTGAAGTTTAACCCATTCAGTACCAGAGAAGTATCCAACGCATTCTCACTGGTGCTGAATGGGTTAAACAAACATTCATGCGAGTCTTATTGTCCCGAACTGCACCACTTTCCCTTAGTACATCAGCCTCACTGAACATTATCAGACCTCCTGCTGTTGTACATAAAGAAGCAGTAAATGGACCACTAGAGGGCACTGGTAATGTAAAAAAACAAACAAACAAAAAACCCCCCACAGGTTAAAACTGTAATATGCATCTCTCTGTAGTGGCAGTACCTTTATTTTATGCAACCAGAAACACCCTACATTATATATATTTTTTCATAAAAACATTTACTGCTCCTTTAAATGACTTGTTCCCTAACAGCTGAAGATCTGACAATTGTCAACCCCAGACACATAACATTACTGCCTAATGCTGTAGATGAAGCATAACAAGAGGTCACAACCAATATCAGGAGGGGCAAGGCAGTGGTAACATGTAGGTCTCTATGCACAAACCATTCTCACTTTAACCCCTTGAATGATGCACAATGCCATGGAAAACCTCTAATATTCCAGGGGATAAAAAAGTAATTTTAATCAACCAGGATTTTAATTTGACCATTATAGTGAAGTTAGTTTGCCCCAGAATTGCTTAAGGCCCATAGTCTAATACAGGGGCAGTGAAATGTGTGCTCTCCACCTGTTGGGGGCTAGAATTCACATCATCCCCAACCAGTCCATTATGATGATGGGAGTTGTAATCCTCAACAGCTGGAGGTCTAACGACTGATAACACATTAAGGGAATGTAAAATAAATACATGAGAACAGAAGAGATGTAGGTTCCAAAAACCTAATGCATTAATAGAGCACAGCGCAGCCCGGTTTCGTGAGAAAAATTAGCAACATTTCACACCCAAAACAGGACTAGGGATTTGACCCCTCTATTAGGCACAAGACTCAAACAATAGCAATCAATACCCCTTGTATGAGAGTAAAACGAAGCCTATACAGCAGCTCACGGATCAAGCAGGCCTTTAGGATAGGCAGTCCAAACTGGTCACATCTGCCATCAATTTCCATGTTACACCTTGTGCAGAGGATTTAAAATGTATTTAGTGCTGCTCCTCAGATGAAATACAACAGTACCTGATCAGTGTGAAGTAGACCACAGTGCATAATGTTATAGAAGTGCGTTAGGAAGTCTCGGTTTGGTGACACATCCTGCCTTCTCTTCATTATCTTGCAGATTAGCTTGTAAGCATGTAGTTTGCCCTGCTTGTATTTATCTGGCAGCATAGTTGCCTGAAAAAAATAAATAAATAAAAAAAATCACATTCATCATATTTCTACAAAAGAAGCTGCATTTTTTTAGCGGCCACCAGGTGGTGCTGTTACAATCACTTGACCATTTGAGTGCCAGAGAGGTATGCAACGCATTGCTTTGCAATGTGTTGCGTACCCCTCTGGCACTCAAAGGGTTAATACACAGAGAGGAAATCTGTACTCAAGCTCTTAAAACAAAAATTGCCTTTTGCACTCCAGATCTCACTGTTGCTAACAGTTTCGTTTAAGAAAAATAATAAGAGCAAACGGTGTCATTGCTCAAGTTCTCCTATTTATTGTCTTTACTAAACAAGACCCATTCACGTTTGCGTTTAGATCTCGCCATACAGATGTAGTTCAACAATGTAAGATTTCTACTGACAATAAAAGTAGTTGGAATGCTGTCCATCTATATAATGGATTGGCAGCTCCGAATAGTCTTGGATAATTCCTAATTTGTCTGCAAATAAATTGTTACAATAGATAGTGTGTGTGTGAGGTACGAAGATGCTGGATCATTTCTGGAGCAAACCAACTGTGCCAAAGGGGATAGCTAAAATTTCCAATTCATTTTAATGTTGTTTTTTTACAATCCCTAACGATACAGAGGTCTCCAACATATTTCTTCACAATGTGCTGGAGACAGATATCATTCAAGGGGTTAAAAGCACCAATTCAACCAGACATCCCCTATGGAGCAATTAATTTGCCTCAGAAATGCTCCAGTTTCTCAGAAAATCAGCTTCACTGTGCATCGTTCTCTGAACATACCTTAAAGAGCCAGGGAGTGAGTATTCTCAGTGGCGGAATAAGAACAGGAGGTGGAGGTGATGTCTGATTATCCAGAGATATTCCCAAATTATCTCGAATCTAGGCAATGCATTAAAAACAAACAAGTTAAATAAACAGCTAGCAGAAGACAATCCGTTTAGCATCAGTTCTATTCTTCATAGTGCTCTTTAACACAAGTGATAGAAATGTAGCAGCCCCCCTGCAACATCTCTTTTACCTGTAATCTGGACTCTCCTTTTCCCATGTTCTATCACCAATCCTGTCTTAGTGGGGTGTGGTGGCTGATGGTTGGTTCATATGACCGTATCTGAATATTATTGGCTGATGTCCACATGGCCAGCCATTTACTGGAGGTTGAGAAGTCCATCACAACTTCCAATGTAGTTTACGTGAAAGGTCCCCATAGGCTGCCATGTAGATAAGCTCATTGCCCTGCAAAGTTACTACATTCCTGTATAAAGGTAGTAAAGTTGTTCCTTGCCAGATTTGAGGTGTATGGAAGGCAATAACTGCCTGTTTGAAAGGAACCATATCCCAGCCGTTTATCTTGCAGCATGAGCAACATAACCAATACACTATCGCAGGGTTAAATTTCCCATTTGAAAGGGTTAAATTTCACATTTGTAATAATTAAGGTGGACCTGCAACCTTAAGACAAGTTCAGTTTGTTTGAGGGATATATAAAATCTTCCTATATCTTGTACTAGACACTTTTCTGTAAAATAAAGACTTTTTAGAAATGAACCTTTGTGTTTTTGGTTGTATAGTGTGGCCTATTATGCTATTTAAAGAGATAGCAATGTTTATTACAGCAGACTCTATTCTGCAATATTGTTTTTTTTATAAGAAAATGCACCATTCTAACTGCTCATAATGGTGTAGTCTTCATTTTATTTTAATTAAAAGTGTCCCCTTGCCAACCCTTTTCCATACATAACATAGTTGATGAGGCTGAAAAAAAGACGTGCCCATCAAGTCCAGCCCAAGCCAAAAATACCCCTGATCCAGAGGAAGGAAAAAAAAAAAAACAACAACAACCCTGAAGCCATTTCTAATTTAGCCCCAAGTGGGTAAAAAATATTCCTTCCTGACTCCAAATGGCATTCAGATATTTCCCTGGAGCAACAACCAATCTGCACTGAAGCCATCTGTCATAGTTTTCAATAATGTTCTGTACTAGATAGTCTTCCATCGCTTTTTTGAAAGCAAACTTCAGCATCTCACCTCTACAAATCAAAAATACAGGGCCCGAGAAGAAAGGAGAGGTGCTGAAGTCACCAAGTTCCTTAAGAACAGGTAGATTGTCTGAACCCTTGATCTGTTCTTGAGGAACTTAGTGACATCAGCACCTCTCCTCTTCAAATCAAAAATACAGAAAGAAGTATGACCCTTCTCAGGCCCTGTATTTCTGATCTGGAGAGGAGAGGAGAGGTGCCAAAATCACTAAGTTCCTCAAGAAAAGGTAGAGGGTTCAGACAATCTACATGGCAAGAACTTGGTTTTAAACCTTTATTTTGCATTGGCCAGGGTGCCTCTTAGGGAAACCTTGACCTTGCAGCTCTTGACTAGATTTACATTTGACATATCTGTGGTAAAGTATTGATACTTTTAAAGACATTACCCTTTCAGCACACAAAATACCTTGGCCAGATTCTGCCAGAGTTCACACAAGTAATCAAAAACTTGAGCATGAATCTCAGGGTTGGTGATATTATTAACATCTCCCAGGATTCCAAGCATTCTCCTCCACATGACTGTAGAAACGTCTGCGTGCCAGCCTGTAAGTGTCCCTCCTGCCATGACGCTGCAGCTTTCCAATGGGAAGTCGCATGGCTCTAAAGTTAGATAAAATTGATAAATTTTTGGACTTCAACAACTGGGTCAAATTACTCAAAATTTCAAAGAGATCATTTGACTAGAATGAATCAGACGTCTAAAATTACACAATATATGCCCAGTTGGCTAGAACATCTGAGAGGAAAACAAAATGATCCACCCTGAATGCACTGGTAATAACAACTGGTTAATCTTCAAAATTATAAGTATTTTATCATCAGCGACAGAAATCATTAAACAATAAAATCGCAATAATTTAATTGGAAAATCCTTAGCATAACAACAACAACAACTGAACCCCTTGGATGCTAGAAATATCTCCAATGCCTTCCATCAAACTGGGCTGGAGATCTGCCTTCCTTCACACTGAGTTGGCAATCTCTCCAGCAGCCAAGGGGTTAACCATTTAGCTGCTAAGCATGTTTAACCCCTTAACAACCAACGCGCACGACGTGCGGTTGGCACTTGGTGGCCACGGGGCTTTTTTTTTTTAAAATTATTATTACTTCCGGTTCAGGGCTTCCGGAGCGGTGTGCAGCCGCGACAGGAGCCCTGAACTCCATTATGTGCCAGGACCGTCACTGATCCTTAAGTGCCAGAGCAGCGTGATGGTCCAGGTACGTCATCGGACACGAAGGGGTTAAGCAATTTTGTTGCTGTTCACAATCAAACGATTGTCATTTTTTGTAACTAATTTACACGTGCAATATTTAATTTTTTTTAACTGACATTTCAATAAGTTGGTACTCCATAGAAAATAAACCCTCCACTCCTGATTACGTCTTTTACTTTCACGCAACACATGAGAATTTTTGGTCATAAGACTCACCCTTTACAATTATTTAGAACAGATGCAGGGCGCTGTAAAGAATCAGCTCCATTAGAGGGCACCCCCTGCCCCCAAATACTTCCTGGTGGCCAAATGGAAGTCTCTTCCCCCAATGACATCATCACACATGAAAATGGTCATGTCAATAGGGTGACCAGAATCTTCCAACAGAGGACTACATATTAATATTAAAGGAGCAGTAAACTTTTTTTATGCCAACACATTTTATAGAGCTTTTCCTGCTGAATGAAACAAGGTCACTCACACCGCTGTCAGATGTTTTATTCAAAATGTATATCAGTTCAAATAATCAGGAAGTGAATTTACTGTGTTTACTTCCTGATAGTTCTAACTGACAGGAAGTGACAGGCAGTTTCTATCACACTCTATGGAGAACTGTATGTCACTGACTTTCTTCTCCATTAGAATCTAACAGAAAAACGAATTAGAATTTGACCACTAGAGGACACTGCTAATGTAAAAAAAACATGGGTTTAAACTATAACAACTCTGGAAATATAAATCTCTCGGTAATGGGAGTACCCTTATTTTACTCAATAGGAAATTCCCTACAATATATCTTTTTCATGAAAAAAGTTTACTGCTCCTTTGAGGACTCACCCCCAGCTAAGCCCAACAACTGTTTCATTGTTCAAATTCTTCTTCCCTCCCTGAAGACATCCTTACCAGTTTTAGGGGGTATACTGAGAACATCTATCTAGATGACCTTAACAGCGAGGTGGTTAAAGACCTATGGTTAACTGATAATGAGACAATATAAGAAATCTCTGAGTCCAGCATTGAATGTAGGTCATAGCAGCGAAAGAAAAAAAAAAAAAAAAAAAGACCTGTAAACCATCTTACATAATAATAATGTGCTGTAGATGATGATCAATTTACCTATATCATCTGGGGTTTGTAAGACTGAATGTTGAAGCTTTTCATGCAGCTCTCCCTGATCAGTACTTAAAGCTGCAGGAGAAGGCGTCTGAGAGCGTGATCCATGAGCAGACAGAGCAGGAGAAACGCTTTCAGAGCCTGATGAGGTGCATAAAAGACAGAGATCATCACTTTAGTAATGGCAAGTACATGTAACCCATACAGATAGACATCTAGGCAAAGTACTTACCTAGTGACAATAACTATGGATTCATACACGGAGATAAAATGCTATGAGCCAGTGAACAAAGAAAAAAGAGGAGCAATTCTATTAAAACCAACTGCACCATAGGGGACAACTAAAAAGTACACTTCATTTAATTGGGGCTTTTAACCACCTGAAAACTAGCACTGCGTTGAGTACGCCTGTTGCACTCAAAGGGTTAAATCAACGGTCTATTTTTTTATCCTCCGTGGTGCAGTTGGCTTACTCCAGAAATGCCCCTCTTTGTGCATATGGCTATAATTGCCAATCAGCACTCATTAAAAGAACAATCATACCTCCTAATAATAACTCCTTTCCCCACCCCATCAGCTCTTTATAACTATGGCCAGAAAACCTATGAATTTTGCCCTTGTGCACTGCTTCAATAGATAAACTCTTCAAGCTGCCCTGGATGGCACTTCCATGGAGGTGGACGTTGTAACGGAAGGTGGAAGGCACCACGTCGCCCTCAGCCGTCGTTCCCGTGTCTCTCCAGCTTGATTCCTACCAGTCGATCAATATCTGGCTCGATCGAACATCCGCGGTGTCGCAAACTCAGTGTTCAAGTCGAAAGAAAGTGGTAGCGGGGTCGTCTTGATGTCGGAGTCAGAAGAAATCCAGGCGAGCAGGAAAAGAGTCGAAGGGACTCATAGCCAGAGTCGGGTCGCAAACTGGTACCACAGGCCGTAGAGAGTGAGGCCTGTACTCCCGGTCGAAGGATAGCTGGGAAAGTGTAGAAGGTCGAAGACGGAGCCCACGTCGCCGCCTGACAGCATACGAAGTTGCTTCGCAGGTAGATGGCAGCAGGCGGTCAACGATTCAGGATACTTGGCGCAGATAGGCATCAGAGGGGATACTTTAGACCATAAGCAATACAAGACTCCAGGACTCCTTGTTCACTCAGACTAACTCACTTTATTAACCAAAACACCACATATTTATACAGTTGACCTTCATTGCCATTACATGGGCAGACAGGATACAATAGGTGAATCACAGAAATAATACAATCAAAAACATAGAAGACAAAGAACCAACAGCAAATGGTCCAAGCAAATAAATAACCCAGATATGATTGCATTATTCAGACAAAAGTTTGAACAAATCCAGAGAATGGACACAAAGAACTGAGGGGCATCAATTCACATTCAAGGGACAATGGCCAGGGGTTGAAGCACATACTTGACTAGTTTGAAAATTTGACTTCAACCCTGGCCAATCAAGTCGTACAGTGAGTCTGCTGGTCGACCAATCCCCGAGCCACCTACTTTTCTCCATGTTAGGTCTATGGAAGACCTTTAAACCTCCTGCTCAGGGATTCGACCAATCTGATGTCGACTCACCGCCCTCGCTCCTCGTGTTCGACTCTGTGTCGACTATTTGAACACAGAGCCAGGAACATAGTCGGAGAATATGTAAAACCCTCAAACTCAACAATACCCTTAAACACAGAGGTTACTTCTAACAAAGGGCAGTTCTGTGCAATGAGTTCTGTTCGCCCCAATGGCCTGTTCACATAAGGGCTCAACACAGTCTTTTAATCCAGTCGTAGGGCTTGCAAGGTCGTACGACTGGCCCCAAAGGAGTGTCCAAAAAGGGCAAAATGTCCACAGTCTCTTGTGCTCTTTGTTGAACAGTCACAAGCCCAGATAAGGGGCTCCAGTAACAAAGTAGGATCCGTTACAGACATGATTCTTGCTGGCAGGATTACTGGACCTCAGTCTTTGCCCACTGCACATGGTGTCTTCTAATCCTCTGCTGCTAACATGGCCTGCTTCCATTCAAGAAAACCCCAGCAAAAAAACTCAAATCTCCAGTGGGGTCCAGCAGTCCTGCTAGTAACCATTATGTCCACCTCCGTGAACTTGGCATTCAAGACTGATCTCTCTATAACCAAGGAACAAAGGCAAAATTCATCGTGGCCATTAGGATTTTCTATCCACAGTAAGGTAAGTGGAGGGTTATTATAATGAGATGCTAATTTAATAAATGAGCTGTTGGAGTCACAAATTCCTATGGCCCTTATATATAAAAGCAATTTGGAGCAATTCTGGGACACACCAACGCATCACAAGGGAGAAATGGACATTGCCAGAATTCCCAGTGATCTAAATATGGCTTTTAACTCCTTGAATTCTAGAGGTCTTAAATGAATTGCTGAGAAATGTGTTGGAGTCCTCTCTAGCATGCAAGGGGTTACAATCTCCATTTAGATTAATGGGATTTTTTTTTGTCCCCTGTGGTGCAGATGGTTTAACCCAGAATTTCTCCAATTTGCTTTTATACACGAGGTCCGATGCATATGACAAATAGCTTAAAGGGATAGTAATACTTCGTTTTAGCTTTATTTTATTTTGTAGGCATTAAAAAAACAAGAAGAATGATATAAGTCTTATCTCTCAAACCTTTATGGTTTAAGAGATATTCACAAACAAAGTATCCCTTCCCTGTTCAACCAGATCAGAAGGGAGGTGCCCAGGTAGATTGCAGAGAGGGACAATCTTCAATTAAGATAAGGGAAAAAGCTGAAAAACTTGTCAAGGGGGGGGGAAGGGCTTTCATTGTTTTAATACAACGAAGACTGTCCCCTTCTGTTATCTGCCTGGTCATACAACCAGATTCACATCTGAGAAGAGATAGCTTACACTAGGTAAAAGGGGCGGGGAGGGGAAACTTTGCTTGTGAATATCTCATAAACCATAAAAGTTTGAGAGATAAGACTTATATCATTCTTCATGTTTTTTTAATGCCTACAAAATAAAATAAAGTTAAAACGAAGTATTACTATCCCTTTAAGTCACCATACAGGTTACAATATAATGTAAAACATACATTATGCCTGGATACCTGTAATAGCCAGTGCTTCGGTACACAGTCCCTGCTGGTTTAGGCTGCTTGTTTCAGAGTCGATGTGTAGGGTTGTCAGACTTACAACTTCTGGTTCATCTGTACTAAGCTGTACAGATACAGTTTCTGCATCCAGACAGATGGGGACTGTGGAATCTCCTCCAAATGGAAAACCTGCTGGAGGTCAAACTGTGTTAATATCCAATACAGGAAAAGTATTCATAACACTGGCAGACAACTCCACACGCAGTTACCAGAATAAAGTGGGGTGAGAAAGTAAAATATACAGTTTTTTGGAATGTGGAAAAAATGAACCCAATACAACTATTAAATGTCTATTGAACTACACTAAGATTAAGCTGCAGCAAAGGGGGTTAAGTTATTTATTACTAGTATAATAACTATGAGATTAAAATGTGAAACAGATTCAAATTGCCTGATCTTCAGTAAAACCTCATAGAAAATGAAATCGCTTGGAATCAGATTAAACTGTTTTGAAAGGCAATTATCAGAATTTATTAAGTATATTCCTTTGGAAGCAGAGGTTGTAAAAGGTCTGGGGCTGCGCTATGCATTTCCCCCTACTGATATTTTGGGGAATATGTCAGGAAACAGAACCCCTCAGTTGGCACATAACCTAGAAGTATGTGGCTCTCAGTACGACAGTATAGCTATCAATTCTACAGTATATCACTTGACGTTTACAGATCTATGTTAACCAAAAGGTGGATGACCTGCAGGTCTCCAGCTGTTTTTTGTTTTACCGCACTCACATTCCTCCCCTGGAGAAGATGATGAGAGTGGTACAAAGACCAGTGTGCAGGTTGCTCAATCCTGATAAAGGATATTGGTGGCTAGGTGCAGTGAATCGTTTTCAGTCATCACTGATCAGGTGACTCTAATGGAGCACGCAACGTAATAACTCACTAGTAAAATATACTTACCTTCAAATTTCCGGCCATCATACTGAAAGGCATTAAATGAATCAGAATGGCTGTCTGAGCTGAGAAGGTCACTGCTGGCAGCACTTGCTGGAGATGTCCACTCTGAAGGAACCCCAGGGTCATCTGCTGGCCGCATCTGGCTATGCTTGTTAAGTATATCAGGCAAATCTTTGGGAACCTCTAGACTACCAGGACTGCTACCTCTGCGGGTTAAAGTCTGGAAATTAAGAATATATGGGTTAAGATAATCTTTTCAGAAGATTTGCATACAATTTTAGAAATCTGCTTTGCATCAAACCTTACAAATTCAGCTCAATCACAGATATGCATTGGTGAGACAATTCACCTCTAATGAACTATCAACCCACAACAGGTCCCACACACAGTCAAATACACTGAAGAGGTCTCTGGATCCAGCCAGAGTAATTTGGTCATATATAAAGAAGGAAAAAACCCAGGTGGAAAATAATACTTTCCTTGGTTAAGAAGGACTTTAATACATATGCCACAAATAAAAATTTTCTTTTAGTTGTGCATAGACTTGTAATTCATATTGCAGCAGAAGACAGGAAACACAGCACTGTCTAGTAAAGCAGGACTACAATTTGCAGAATACAAAACTCCACCACTGACACTGCGGGTGTGATCAGTGAATAAGCAGGAACTCATTATGTGAATTTTACTTATAAGCCATTGAGTGCACATACTTGCATTTGGGGGGGGGGGGGGCGCAGTACCTCCCTAGCTTGAAATTTAAAGGGATAGTAATGTTTCACAATGAAAGCAGCTCCAATTAATCTTCATTGTATTTGGGCCATGGAGAGTGTTATTTCAATAGTATCAGAGTTGTAGTTCAAGTGTAATTGAATGATAAAATTTTCTCCTCCTGCCCCTTTTATCTAGTGTAAGCCTCCTCCTCTCAGATGTGGAATCTGGTCCACAGACCAGACAGCTCACAGCAAGGGACAGTCTTACTGTGAACATAAGGAAACCCCTGCCCCCACCCAACAGGTTTTTCAGGGTTTCCCTTACGCTAATTGAAGATTGTCCCTCTCTGCGAGCCATCTGGAAACCACCTTTCTGTTCTGAGGTGAGCAGTGTTACATCAATAAAAGGGGCGGGAGGGGGATACTTTATCATTCAATTACTCTTGAACTACAGCTCTGACATTATGGAAATAATACTCTCCATGGCCCAAATACTATGAAGATTAATTGGAGCTGCTTTTAATTTGAAACATTACTATGCCTTTAAGGGTGGTGCAGTTGCTACCTCTCCAGTCATCAACCACCATAGGAGGATGTACCATCAGCACCACTAAGCCATAAAGATACTGCACCCACAAAATTCAAGTTTTAGCTGCAAAAACTTTTGACTGAGAACTCTCTCACCACAAGAGCACCCTTGTTTTACTCAGCAAGATGAACCCTGCAGTATATATGTTTTTTCAATATTAATCATTACAATCAAGCACCATCACTCTTAGTCAACCTTTTCTCTCCCTTCTCAGTGGTAGGCAACATTTTGCACTCCAGCTGTTGAGGACTACATCTCCCAACAGCTGGAGTCTCAAAGGTTGTCTACTTGTATCATAACTATTTGGATACAAACACAATTCTCACCATAGTTGTGCCAGATCGAAGTCTTTCAGCGATAAACTCATCCATCAGATCAGGGATGTTTGCACTAGAGTTGATTTCAGTGTTTATGTCATCTAGCTGGGGACCCAAGTCTTCTTTGTTGGCTAAAAATAAATTAAAAACAATATCATATAGAATCTGTGTTTTAAGTGACACTGTGGGGAAGCAAACATAAGCAGGGAACCAAAGGGGCTAAAGTGGGAAGATAGAGTTGATAAAATGAGGCAGCATGCAGTTAAGAGGGAACATCCCCATTACTGTAGCTGATAATTTTGGGGATTAGCAAGTGCTTTAACTATTCATATTGTTTAAATAAAAAGCAGGAGTTAGTCAAATTTAGATATAATTTTAGAAGCAGGGACATTCCTTGGGGAGGCACTGGGGAGAAAGAGGGGAGTAGGACGCATATGATCTGGGGTGCAAATTGACTATTTCCTAGGTTGCAGATGTGCAGTCTCCCCCATTCCCAGGTTAAAGTTCTCATTGGCCGTCAAGAACGTCAGCAGTTTCGCCTCTACATCTGACTAACCTTAATTCTGTATGACACCCCCAAGTATAACAGATAAAGGCTTGCACGATTTATTGCTTTCGTTTTAGGAGTTGAAAATAAGTAAGAAGGCATCTGCAGAATTGATTTTTTCTAAATCCAGAGACGCTATCATAATAGAGTAGCAAAGGCAATATGCACAATAAAACAGAGAGGAGCAATTCATCAGCAAACAAACTGGACTAGAGACGACATATCCACGCTGGTTTAAGATTTATTTTTATATATATACATATATAATTTTTATTGATTGTAGCAGATTGCACAAAGGGACAGTGCACTGAATCTAAAACATTTACGATACAGTTCATAGCATTACATTGACTGGGATTGTGGCATCTTGATATAGTATGGTATTATGTTATATCCATATAATATAGGGAAAGCTTAGAGTCTTAGGGCCTTATGTTCACAAACAAAATCTGAGGAATTCCGCAACACCCCAACTGCACTATACTGAAGAAACGTTTTCCTTGATTTAAATGGGGATTTTAACCCCTTGAATGCAAGAGTGGTCTCCAAAGTATTGCTCTGCAATGCACTGAAGACAGTTTTAGCATACAAAGGGTTAAAATCCCCATTTAAAACAAATGGGGATTTTCAGAATTTGTATTTGTCACAGAATTCCTCCACTACTCTCTTGAACATATGACCCTTAGTGTCAATGCAATGCATTGGCAACTTCTCTAGGATTTAAGGGATTAATAGCCCCTTTTAAATCAATTATATATTTGTCCGTCCCCCCCATAACGTGCAGCGTGCGGGTGCCAGAGTAGCTTTAATTTTTTTCCTTTTTACATACAGCCACAAATATGTAGAACAAAATTAAAAAGGAGGGATACATAACTGTAATTTGAGGAGTAGACACTGACAATAAGGATTACGATCCGTTGGGGCTTACAAATAAAGGTAACAGAATCTCAATGAGATACATGCAACTGGTAAAGCTGACAGTGTCTGATTCAGTTGCTAAAGAAAGAAGGGAGGTTCAGGTCCCAAAGGGGAGAGATGCTCTGGACAGCTAAACCCCTGGCCTATATCGGCACTCCTCCAAAACCTAGATGAAGAGCTCCCAAGTAGGGCCTACTCTACAAAAATTCTCACCAAATATTGGATTATCAAGGAAGAGAGACACATAAATTACCATATGTGATTTAAACAAAAATTCTTTATTCATCCATTAAAACAAAGAATTGTAAAAAAGTGACATATAGGGAAAAGTAAGGAAGACCTTACCAGTTTCTGGGCATTTGGCTCACTGAACCATGTGTGTTGTGCCACTGTTTGTTTTAATGGATCGATAAAGGATTTATGTTCTAATTGGACATGGTGGTGGATGTGCTCCTTCTTTCTTGGTATAGAACAGAGGTTCTCAACCCATGCCCTCAGTGGCTACTTACAGGCCAGGATTTGAGAATTTCCTTTTAAGAGCACAGGTGAGTTAATCAATATGACTGAGCCTCTGATCAACACACTTGTGTTCTAGCAGGGAAATTCCTAAGTCCTGGCCTGTTAGTGACCACAGAGGGCACGGGTTGAGAACCTCTTGTACAGAAGTCTTCATTCAATTGCTAGCTTTTCTAGAACCTGCTCAAGGATGTCATAACCAATCATCACTACAAGATAAACTTGTTCCACACTATTAGGGAAACTCCATAAGCCAGCGGTGAGCCACAGGTGGTACTTAAGAGGTTTCTCCTGTGTCACTAGTCTGTTCTCCGGTACCGTGGGAAAATGAAATAATTTGCCTCTATCCCAGCATATACCATATTTTCACCCCCAAAAAGCACATACCCTGCAGGGAATAAGTACGTGGGAGTACACTTTTTTACATAGCAGGAAAAACCCTGCAATATGGGTTTATCATCATAAAGGTACTAGTAGGACTTCTAGACACATAATAATAGAATCATTTTAGTGATTGTCCTGTCTGTGAAATACAGAGAGCGGGGGAATTTTACTCAAAGGAGCACTAACATGCAAGAACAAACTGTAGATTATATACATTATAATACCTGGTATTTCACTCAATGAGCTGTAAAAAAAAAAATATATATATATATATATATATCTGTTTTTAACCCCTTAACGACTGGCTGATCGGCACGGTCAGTTAAGGACCACAGAGCTTTTTTTTTTTTTTGTTCTTCCGGTCCCGGACTCCCCAAATGGCGTGCAGCCACGGGGGGAGCCCGGAATTACATGACGGTCATAGTATGTCATGGGTCGTTCAGTCAGATTTAACCATGACGTACTATGACCGTCAAAGGTCGTTAAGGCCTAAAATCCAGTCTTGCATATGCTCTGATGGAGCAGATGTTTTTGTGTTGAAAAGCAAGTTTAGGATCGTATTTTAGGAATGTAACATGAATAATTTTTATGCACGCTAGCCAAAAGTATGTAACATTTAAAGTTATGTCAACTCATTTTATTTTTTGGTGTTCCTTTAATATATATGAAGGGAAAAAGAGCTGAAAGATATATATTCACTTTTTGAATACATAACGAAGACCAAGTTTGCTGTTTACCAGGGGGAGGAAACAACCACTTACTGCAAACAAGGTGGCTAACATTGAATATTGACTTTACATTGGTTGCGCCCTAGACTAATAATGCTGGTGAATTCAAAGC
This sequence comes from Rhinophrynus dorsalis, assembly GCA_037306005.1. Taxonomy (NCBI): domain Eukaryota; kingdom Metazoa; phylum Chordata; class Amphibia; order Anura; family Rhinophrynidae; genus Rhinophrynus; species Rhinophrynus dorsalis. The sequence goes on along the minus strand of CM074728.1, from coordinate 66,861,818 downwards.
TCACAACTGGGAACCATATTAGCCTTGTATAAGGACTGCTAGAATTGCATGATTACAGGTCTAAATCATCAGAGGGAGGTGTAATAAAGAGGAGCATCAATTTCCAGTGTGGTACATTCTCCAATTCCAATATTATTCTACTAGTGTAAAAGCCCGTGTACACGAGCCAAGGTCCGGGTAATGTTAACCCTTTGATTGTCAGAGGGGTATGCAACACATTGCTTTGCAATGCATTGCGTACCCCTCTGGCACTCAAAGGGTTAAGCAGCCACTACTTTACTGCTCCACGTGATGCAGTCTTGCATCGCCTCACTCACGTGATGCAATCATGCGCAGTAGAGAGACTGCCTGTATGCTGTCAGTCTCTACTGCGCATGACTGCTTCTGACAAACATCCTAGCGAATTATTTTATAGGATGGAGTCTACACACCAAGATCTCTCCAGCATGAGAAAGCTTAGTGTGCCATCGAAGGAATTAGATATTCTCACCATCTCACCTCTTTATCATCATATCTTAGAGCATCTCCCCCTGGTGTTCTTAGCATATCTACCAACAGTAGGACACAATAACTGATCAGTCACAGTGATAAGTGTATAGAAACATAGAATTTGACGGGAGATAAGAACCATTCAGTCCATCTAGTCTGACCATTTTCCTACTGTAAAAACCACAAACCTTATTTGGTCCTTGGTCTTTTCTTATGTTAAAGATAAAGACAGCCTTATGCCCACCCTATGCATGTTTAAATTCTGTCACTGTCTCAATTTCTAGCACTTCTGCTGGTATAAAAAAGAAAAATCACTACCAGTCATTACATGTTCAAAAAGGAATGTCATAATAAGGCTGAAAACTATGGGTTCCTCTCTTTATTTGCTTCCCTACATATTGTTGTATAATACAGCACTGAAAACAGCATAGCTTGCAACGCACAGCTTCCTGAAGAACAAAACAGCAACAGAGCCACTTGAAGGTTAAGAAAAACCCTCACAAAAAAAAATTTAAGTTTGTATTGTAAAAACGTTTGAATGATGCAACTCCCAGGGGTGGGAGACCCTTGTTTTACCTTGGAGGAATGGTCCTACAATCATATATACAAACCCCTCACCACAAATTAAATGTTACTGCCCCTTTAATTAAAACAACTGATCTTATGGCACACACACCAGTATTCAAGGAGGCAAATCCTAAATTCCTACCCTGTTATTTCTCTCTCAGGATATAGCTATCACTGTCTTAAAGGAACACTAACACCTCCTAATAAGAATAATCACAACTTGAGCACCAAGTCTCAATGCTGCGTTGTTCTCCAAAATTAGTACCGTTTATCGGGGCTGATAGGATTCTTTTATCAGAAGAGAGAGTGAGAGAAGTCCTAAGGGGAGATACACTAAGAGATGATAAAGTGTAGATGACTTCTCCAGTTCCTATGTTATTCTACAGAGCCTTTGCACCAAGATCAAAGTTGAAGAAATCTTAGTGAATAGGCTCCATAGAATAACATAGGATTTGGAGAAGTGATAAACTGAAGGGGTCATCTCCACTTTATCACCTCTTTATCAACACTTAGCGAGTCTACCACCTTGAGTCAGGTAACAAAGCATCACGTCTGCCTCAATAGAGAGGATATCAATCAACACAGCATTCACTGTACTGTCTATGCTGATGTTCTGCCCAGTTTAATGGGATAGTAACCCCCCCCCCCCGAACAACGTGATGCCAAAAGAGAGCAATAGTGCAAACATACTGAACTCCCTTATTCCCATCTCTCAAACCTTTATGGTTTGAGAGATGTAAGGCAAGACAGACCTCCGCTCCCTCCCCCTTCTGCCTGACGAGCTGTAAAGCTGTCAGAGGCAGAATCCGGATGGCGGTTCTGCAGGAGCGCTGTCATCTAGATATCTCCGTATAATTACTTCATTGGAATGGTCTACAACATGTGCTTGCAAGCCAGGCACACGTTTTAGCCCATACCGATGAAGTAATAATACGGAGGTATCTAGATGACAGCGCTCCTGCAGAGCCGCCGTCTGGTGCTGGAAGCAGGATCTCATGACGTCTGCTATACAGCGGACGTATGAGAAGGGGGGGAGCAGAGGTCTTTCTTGCCTTACATCTCTCAAACCATAAATGTTTGAGAGATGGGAATAAGGGAGTTCAGTATGTTTGCACAATTGCTCTCTTTTAGCATCACGTTGTTCCGGGGGGGGGGGTTACTATCCCTTTAAGATAAGTGGGGGGTTGATTATGAGGAGGTATCCATGTTCCTTAAACCCTTGTGTACCAGAGGGGTGCACAACGCATTGCAAAGCGCTCAAAGGGTTAAAGGGAAGACGGGATTAGTTACTTATATAAATATTTATTTTAGTATATGCCGTTCATGGAGTTTCTTAAGCTGCATGTATGAAGAGACTTTCAAAAAAGGAAAATGCTATTTTCTCAGGAAAGCAGCTTGGATTCCAGAGAAGACCTCCTAGTCCGAATTAAATTTCATCATCAGCTAGCTAACGATCCCCAGATACCAGCATTTCAAATGAGATGGAAAACGGTGACACCAAAACACACACAGAAAGCAAACATTAATAAACACAGAACGTTAAAAACAAGATGACACTTCCAAAAGGTCTTAAGTTAATAAAAAAAAGTGGAATGACTCTGGAACAAATCATTATTACCATATGGGAGGAATAAAAACAAAATCCTCTTTATATAAATGGTGTTTTAAACACATTGAATGCTAGAGGTCTCCAGAGCATTGATTTGCATTCAGGGAATTAAAAAATGTCATTCAAATTAGTTGGAGTTTTGGGAATTGTTATTTCTCCCTATGGCAGATTTGGTTTATCCCACAATTATTCACATTTTTTAAATATAAAAACAACAGATCTGCTAAAACACTGATAAGCCGATTCTTCAAACATTTTCAACTATAAAAAAGTGAGATTGTGATGCTGTGAATTCTGAGATGGAAAAATCCAAGGAGATTAAAACATTTACTTTTGGCTAGGATCTCTACCAGTCCAGCACACATCTATCACCAGAGCATTTGTTCTAAATGGCTGGTCGTGCAGCTGCCTACTGATTAAAATGGGGCTTTTAACCCTTTGAATGATAAAGGGGTCCCCAATGTATTACTTGCTTAAAATAGGCCTGCAGGGCAAAAATAAGCTTCCCACTGGAAAGAATGATAAAGACTGACCACTAAAAATCTGGTGTTTCACAACACAAAGCATTGTACCTTTGTTTAGTTTTAGCAAGAGTAAAATGTGACAACCCTGCTTTTGGCTCCAACATTTTTGGAGTATGTCATATACATCTATGTGCACCCCTCCAACAACCAACAGTTCCTAGCTGTGTCCTACAAGAATTCTAGTTCTGTCTTCATACTTTTTTTTTTTAAATATACTCATTCTTTCCTATGTTTGATACAAAGCAATTTAAGCAGTTGTTCAAAACTAAAAAGTAACACCTCCTAATAATGACCCCTGCTTACCTAACTAAGGCCATACAATCTTAATGGCCCTTATGAATGTTGCCCATGTTCAAGAGAGAACATTCTTTATTCAGTTCTGGATGTCATGTCTATGGATGCAGACATGACCATGTCTGAGAAATCTCAAGGCAAGAATATCAGGGTGACATAGTCCAGGGCTTCCCACTATATGGTTTACTGCTCAGGGTGACATAGTCCAGGGCTTCCCACTATATGGTTTACTGCTTATTTAAGGTCCACCCTTTGAGTGCCACAGCGGTACACAACACATTGCTCTACGTGCTCTGACATTCCAAGGGTTAAAGTGATAGTAATGTTTCACAACAGCAGCAGCTCCAATTAATCTTAATAGTATTTGGGTCATGGAGAGTGTTATTTCAATAGTATCAGAGTTGTAGTTCAAGAGTAATTGAATGATAAAGTATCCCCCTATCACCCCTTTTACCTAGTGTAAGCCTCCTCCTCTCAGATGTGGAATTTGGTCACTTGACCAGACAGTTTGCAGCAAGTGACAATCTTCATACTGTGAGCATAAGGAAAAACCTGCCCCATGACAGGATTTTCCTTATGCTCACTGAAGATTGTCCCTTTCTGCGATCCATCTGGACAGTCTTGCTGCTCTGAGGTGAGCAGTGTTACATCAGTAAAAGATGCGGGAGGAGGATACTTTATCATTCAGTTACTCTTGAACTACAACTCTGACAGTATTGAAATAATACTCTCCATGGCCCAAATGCTATGAAGATTAATTGGAGCTGCTTTTATTGTGAAACATTAGTTAACCCTGAAATCTTTAAAGGGATAGTAATGTCAAACGTTCCCAGGTATGGACATGACAGCAGATGCCAGTTTTTTTTTCCTTCAGACTGAAGCAGGTACAACGCATGAGCATACAAAACCCTTTTTAGGATCAGAGGGTTCAGATTAACACGTGGATTGTGCACAGTTTGTGTAAGGTGTTCTGCAAACAAACTGACAGGTCTGTTTTCATGGACATGACATCCAAGATTGACAAAGCCACAAGGGCAAAATGTGTCTTCAGGATTTTTGTTTTTTGAAAGGTTACGTTGGGGAATTGTTATTATCTGGAGGCGTTACTTCTCCTTTAAGTGGCAGGTAATAGGTTGCAATGTATTGGTAAGTGTCATATAATGGAAAATGGTATGGTGCAGTTGGTTTGCTCCAGAATGCCTTCAGTTCTTCTTACTAAATTGGTGTTGAATGGGGGAATGTGTTTGTTATGGTTTGATATAGGTAAATGATGACACAGATAAACAACCAAGAAAGCCTGAGCTACCTACACGGTGAGACAAGGGGTTATACAATGCATTGTGATAAAAGGGAGAGGACTTCTCCAGTGAGATAAACTCTTCAGTTCCTACATTATTCTATGGACCCTATGCACTAAGATCTCTGACAACTTGAGACATTTTCGCACATAAGCTCCATGGGAGCACCCAAAAGGTATGTTCTGTGTCACACTGTGGGTGGGGCTTAATCAGGTGGGCATGAATTGCTGAATGGAGGAGTTTACCGTGAACTGGAAAATGGGTGCGGTTATAGCCAAATTCCACACCTTGGAGAATCGGCCTCTGTCCCCGCAGACCTGCTAATTCTATCTGGAAACTGGAGTTTCTGGGTCAGATCTGGAGAATTCCCAAGTATGACAACACAGAAATTGGAGAATCTCTTTCACTGGAGAAGTTGTCCCCTCTTTATCACCCCTTACTGCATTTCTCTTAAAGAGGTAAATCACACATATGTACTAGTCATCCTGCAATATGGAGTCTTCCACTATGTGTGTCATGAACAGGAATGTAGTGCTCCTTTTATCCCCTACTACTCAATATTAGACAATGGAAAACCAATGTAAGCAAGAGTCTAAGGGCCTTATTCACAGTTGGCACAAACAGTCTGAATCATTGGGAAGAAGCCACAAATGCCCAAACTTTCTTGGCTTTAAATAGAGCTTTTAACCCTCTGAATGCTAGAGGCTCCTCCACTGGATTCCTTCTTTTGTGGATAAAGCCATAATGGCCTTCTGTACAAAGCAAGCAGGAGAAATATTGCAGCAAACCATCAGCACCATATGGGACAAAGGAACAATTCACATTGGTCAAAATGGGACTTTTAAGCACTTGAATGCTTGAGATGTCACCAAGCATTGCTTTGCAATGTGTTGGTGACCTCTCTCTAGCATTCAAGGGGTTAAAATCTACATTTAAATCTATGTTTTTTTTATCGTATCATACGGAGCAGTTGGTTCGATCCAGAATTGCTCCGGTCTGATTCGATACATAAGGCCCAAAATATGTAAAACGCGTTGAGTGTTCTTGGCCCTGATTGTTTTGGTGACTGTGCAATACTTCTCTCATTATCCTTATCCTTCGGTGTAGGGGTAAAGATATTATGGTCAGCTCTGTTCTAGGTTTATTATAATGGCTTTCCTTTTAATAAATGTATTTAATTCTTTCACGTATTTGTAAGCAGGCAGTGCCGTGTCTATGGCCCATCTGAACATCAATATGGTTAAATATTTAGGGATTTTGCAGAAAGTAAAACATAAGCAATTTTGGAGTGCTGGACCATAGGGAACAAGAAAACATTCACATAGTTTTTTAATGGGATTGTTAACCTCAAAGGCTGAAAAGGTCTCCAATGTACTGTTTTGAGATACATTGTTAGTCTCTCTGGTGTTCAAGTGGTTAACAATTCCACCGAAAACTACGTGAATTTTTATCTTTCGCCTATGTGCAGTTTACACTTACCTTATTATGGCTACAAAATTCGAATGGCCCCATAAACATTTAGTCCTTGCTCTCTGGTTCAAGAGTTAACATCTTCATCCAGTCCTGGATCATGTGTAGATGGAGGCGGACATGACACTTGCTGGCAGTTTGCTTTTTAAACTGAAGCAGGCAGTGTGCAGAAGCTGCATCATATTACCATGTGCAGAGAGCAGAGTTAGAGATTGAGGTGAAAACAGTCATGTCCTCCCCCACTGACAGGACATCTAGTACTGATTAAAGATGGTATCTCTTGAGCAAAACCTAGCATAAAATGCATAGGCGCCATTTGGTTATTCTGGCCAAAGTAAGGTAAGTAGCGGTTATTAAAGGGATATTAATACTTAAAATGTAAAAAAAAAAAAACATGTTGTAGGGTTTATCCCCCTGAGTAAAAAAAAAAAAAAAAAGAGTATTCCCACTGCTGAAAGGTGTTTCATTCAAAAGTTATTAATTTTCAAAGTTTAATTTTTAGGTACAATATCACAGTGGCCTGAAATTGTAGAGTGGCGCTGTTGCTACACGATCCTATGGACAGCTCTGGTCCCGGGGCCATAAATCTCCATAGGATGGTGTAGCAACAGCGCCACTGTACAATTTCAGGCCACTGTGATATTGCACCTACAAAATCCAACTTTGAAAATTAATAACTTTTGAATGAAACACCTTTCAGCAGTGGGAGTACTCTTGTTTTACTCAGGGGGATAAACCCTACAACATATATTTTTTTACATTTTAAGTATTACTATCCCTTTAATAGGAAGTATTAGTTGTCCTTTAATGTGCTGCCTCTTGCTCTACATTTATTGGAAATGTTTACTTGCATAAATTATTTCCTTAAATAAACAATGTTTAAAAAAACAAAAACAAAAAAGTTTAGTTATAAAACTGGTGGTTTGAAAACAGATATGTGCAAGACACAATGACGGATTGCTCTCTGGCCAATGAAGCAACGTGACATAGTAGCCAAGAGATTACGGAAATCACCTCACAGGGAGGGGTATTAGTATAGAAAGCAGAGCTGATGAAAAGGTAAGGGGGAGAACATTTTGAGAGAGGATTTATCAGCCACAGGGAAGCCACATGCAAAGATCCCAGAGAGGGTGTCAACGAGGCACAGGTGAGGGATAAGCAGCAAGTCATCCCAAAAAAAGCTCCTGATTGCTGGCAGCTGGGTATTTTTTCATCAGCAAAACAAAGCCAAACGGGTGTTGCGTCTCTGGGTACGTTCTGGAAACACTTCCCAGACCGGAGCATCTCACCTGCTGCCTTCCTTCCAAAATAGCCCATAACATGACCGTACAGATCTCTCAGTGGAGCCTCAGGTGCCATCTTTTGGTGCTTCTGTAGGGACACGCTGGCCTTGGGTTTTGAGAGAGCATGGACAACAGTTTTATACACGCCACCCAATGATGCATGAGAGGGGGCTCTCTCCTGACTGCTAGACCTCTGCCTTGTTCGGGCACATTCTTTATGCAGTTGTGAGGGAGGATAAGATACATCATGGTGCTCACTGCATGGCTGGCTAACTCCTGATGCTACCCTAATTGCCCCAAGGGCTGCATATGCAGTGGATTTTCCCGGCTCCACCACAATCGATGAGTTAGAGCTCAAACCACTTAATTTGCGTAGCCTTGCCCTCCAAGGAGCATCTTTGTTTTCCATAGAGTTGTAGAACAGTACAGCTTCAGTGGCTGGGCGGAAAGTCACCTGCACACTGCTACGTTTTCGACGCATAGCTTTGGCCTTGTGTGTTACGGACTCACACAGGTTCTTTATGTTGGCCCCATGTTCACTGCCTGCAGAATGGTGAGACTGGGGGGATGGCCAGTCAGGAACTTCCTCTTCCTCAGCAGCTTGCTGCCTGCAGAGGCCTCTCTTTTGGCTCCCTTGGTCAGTGGTCCCTCTGTCATTCCCCCTTCCCTCCCCATCAACCTGTATTCGCACATGCAAGTCTCGGGATCTGCCTGTCATCCTGATCCCTCCAGCTCTCTGAGCAATGCGACCCTCTCCCCCTAAACTGCTATCATTCTGGTCTGAGAAGACAATTGCATTATGAATCACATATGGAATTACTGAATGACCTTCGCCTCTATTAACTAGCTGTACCTGGTCAGAATGTTCAGTGTTGTGATCCAGTGTGCAAGTACCTATCCTGCTTTTCTCTGCCCCTTCCCCTTGCATTTCCTGCTCCCTTAGGTAAGCTCTTAAACGCGGCAATAGGTCTCCTCCCTCTAACTCCTCATCCCAACCCTGTTCCAGTGCTGCATCTGTCAGTCCAGCTGAGCCAGCCAACTGGCAGAGATGATCATAAATGCTGCCATCGACCTGCGTTAGGGATACTTCCTGACTCTGTGTGTTAGCAGAGGGGGGGTCCGAAGTCTGAAGGGTTGGATGATCTGTAACAGGCACTGCACCTTTGGTTCGCTCAGCCGAAAAGGGGCCCAGGATGTCAGAGGTGCTGCTGCTGCGAGGTAGAGTTGATGCTTCCTCATTTGCTGCTCCAAAGGTCTCCGTGGGGGTCTCCTCACTCTGAGAGTAGTGCCTTACCCGTGGAGCGCGTGCATGCACAGGGGCGTCATCCATATCTGTTAGGCAGAAAAGGAAACAGAAGTGAATATAGGTACCGTTAATATATACACAAGAGGCCGAAAAGAGGAGCAATTCTGGGAGAAACCAACTGCAGCACAAGGGGGTTGGGGGCTTAAAATGCCCACAGTTTTAAAAGGAGACTATACTCCCCTTGGACACTACCCAACACATCTTGTGTTTCACTGTAGCCCTCTCTAGAACTGGGCTTAAAAGCACAATTTAACCTTTTAATGACCAGGGAGGTGTGCAACACTTGCTCTTGATTTTTCTTTTTTTATTTGCCCCATATAGTGTAGTAGTTTGCTCAAGAATTGCTCCCTTCTATATTCCTTAACCCTCTGTGTGCCAGAGGGGTGCACAAACGCATTGCTTTGCAATCCATTGCATTCCTTTCTGGCATACAAATGCTTAATAGAGCAGTAAACTTTTTTTTTTTACTGAAACCACACATGTTCTAGGGCTTTCCCTGCTAAGAAAAACAAGGATACTCCAACAGCTGGGAGATATTTTTTTTTTATTATTCATATGTTACTACATCTCAGACATTTTTTTCCAGAAACAATGCCCGCTGGGGTGCAAAAGGCAAATTTATATTTTTATAGTAAACTCTATGGGAAAGCTTGAATCATGGACTATGGCTCTGCACAGTAAGAGACAGTAAGAGACAGTAAGAGCACCACCTGGTGCCCACAGTAGAAAATTGCAGTTTAATAATAAAACAGTTTAAAGTAGAACTATCCCTCCAAATAAAATGCCTGCCAAATAATTACTGAAATAGCGCTAAGCATATTAATGATAGTATAAGAATAAGTCCGGCGTTATTGAGACATCCCACTTGATCCGAGATGAACAGGCAGGCATCAGTGAAGATATCTTGCCTTAGAGACATCTGTACTCCTGCGCTGTCCTTTCCGGTCTCCTCTATGATTGGTGAGGGGGAGTTTCATTGTACCTTAAGGTACAGGAAGGGACTGATGGCGTAGGCTCACAGATTCCTCTACAGCAAGAATCCTGCCTGTCAGTCTCAGATCAAGTAGAATTTCTTAACCCCTTAACGACCGGCCGATCAGCGCGTCACAGTCACTTAAGGACCACGGAGCATTTTTTTTCTTTTGCTGTTTCCGGTTACGGACTCCCCGAACGGCGTGCAGCCGCGGGGGGGAGGCCGGAATTCCATGACGGTCATAGTACGTCATGGGTCGTTAACTCAGATCTACCCATGATGTACTATGACCGTCAAGGGTCGTTAAGGGGTTAATAACGCTGGACTTAATCTGTATAATACTATTATTAATATGCTTATTTATTTGGAGGTATAATTCCGCTTTAAGCTATAACGTTAGGAATTAAAAATATCCGAACAGTAAGAGTACCATTATTTTATTTTGCATGAAAGCGATAACAAATATTTTTTTCATAAATATGTTTGACTTTCCTTTAACCCCTTAAGGTCCGACGATCCCGCGGTGTCTGGTCCTTTAAGGACCAGATAGACTAGTTCGACGTGCCGTCCCATGTGACTGATCACGGTGGGCGGCACATCGAAAGGAGGACTGAAAGAGATCGCTCCGGTCTTGGAGTGATCAACTTCAGTCCACGGTATTACTCACCGCGCTCCTGCAGGAGCTCGGTGAGTAAAAGTATGTGACGTACCAGGACCATCACTGGTCCTTAAGTGCCGGATCAGCGCGATGGTCCGGGTACGTCACAGGATGCAAAGGGGTTAATACGGTCCATTGGGCACAAAAGCCAAATAGCACAATCATTAAAATACTAATATTTTGGCTATCAAACTGTGCAGCTGTGTAGAAAGAAGCCCATGCTCATTATTTAGGAAATGTATAGTGGTCACGTGACATTAAAAGACCGGAAAAATACTCCGCTGATATGCCCATACTGCATGGCATTTTATATAGAGGGAAATACCAATTCGCTTTGTTGGAAGGCAGCTACAAACTTCTTAAAGGAGAACTAACCTCTCCTAATAATATGCTCTAGACTTACCAGGAAATCCAAATGGCACCTATGAATTTTGCTCAAGAAAGAACATCTTCGGTCAGTTTTGGATGTAATGGCAGCTGCTGGCAGATTTTTGTTTTTTTCTTTCAAACTGAACAAGGCAAAGTGCAAAGCGTTGGACACCACTCTGGCACTCCATGGGTTAAGGGACAGAGTGGTGTGCAACAAATTGCAGATCAAAGAGTTGCACACCATTCTGGTCCTTAAAGGAGCAGTAAGCTTTTGTCATGGGAAAAAAAATGCATATAATATTTTTCCTGTTGTGTAAAATAAGGGTGCCCCCACTGTTGAGAGATGCATTTTTCCAGAGTTAATTTCAGTATAAATACGGAGTCACTTCCTGTCAGAACTTTCAAGAAGTAAAAGCACAGTCAATGCACTTCCTGATTATCTGAAGTATATAATAATAATATTATATTATATTATTAATAAATAAATTAAAAAGTTTCCTGCTCCTTTAAAGGCTAACATTAACAGGCACAGTGAGCAGAGATAGGGGTGGTGGTCCTGTGGTTCTGCTAGCAAATGTCATGTCCGTTTCCATTAACGGAAAACAGCCAGGACTGGTTGAAGATGTCATCTCCTGAGCCATGGAGCAAATTAAAAAAATCCTGGGTGTTTTCAAGATTTCATGGCAATAGTAAAGTGTGTGTATGCGTGTGCATGTGTGTGAGTTCTCTTTTGAGTGCCAGAGGGGTGTGCAATGTGTTCTGTACCAATCTATAACTCAAAGGGTTAAATAAGGTATGTGCCCAGTCTTCTTTTTACACAGGAAAGCTATATGGCATAGGTAAAACATAGTTCGCTTGTTATATAAGACTTCTTCGTACTGTAATGGTTAAAACAAGGACAGTAAGGGGTCTTATAGTTAGTATACAAAACTGTCAACATGCATTGGAGGATGGAGGTAGAAAGTAAATTACAAGGCAACGTAACTCCATTATTGCTGCAAAAAGGAGACCGTGATATAGCATCATAGTCATCTGAAAAGAGAGTGGATGTCTTCCAGTTCATAAAGCACATGCACCAATAACAGTATGATCTCTAAGGCAAACACTTGTAGTTGCATATGGAAAAAAGTACGCTTTCTTCTTTAAAAGGAGAAAACGTCTTAAAGGGTTAGTAATATCTAACATTAACTAACCCTAATATTGAAGGTATTAAAAAGATGATGTTAATGTGCCAAGTCGTATCTCTCAAACCTTTACGGTTTGAGAGATATAAGCTCTGAAAGTTCCTCCTGCTGACGAGCTGTAAAGCTGTCAACAGTGGATCTGTGTCGGTCGGCTTGGTGGCTCTTCAGCAGAGCTGAATGAGCGCTATCGAAAAACAGATACTTCACTGGAATGGTCTTCAAATTGTGCTTGGTTAGCAAAAACACTCTGCAGACCGTTCTATTGAAGTATTTGTTCTTCGATAGCGCTCATTAAGCTCTGCTGAAGAGTCGCCATCTGGTGTGGGACCGGGATATCCTGACATCAGCTACATGCTGACGTCTGGAAAAGGGGAGGGAGGGGGAGAGTTTCAGCGCTTATATCTCTCAAACCGTAAAGGTTTGAGAGATACGACTTGGCACATTAATATTATCTTTTTAATACCTTCAATATTAGGGTTAGTAAATGTTAGACATTACTAACCCTTAAATAACCCCCTACTTACCTTACTATGGTAAGAAAATCCTAATGGTCCATAGTAATTTTACCCTTGTGCCTTTATTCAATTATGACAGATGGCTACAAAGTAGATAGGTTGTTGGCCCAGGGAACTGACTGACATTTTTAGTCAGGAATGAATTTCTTTACCCACTTGGGGCTTAAGCCTTCGAGTCCAGAGAGGTATCCAACACATTGAAATAAACATATTATACATAATAGACAATTTTAACTCAACATTTTCATTTTTGCCAAAGTCTTCACAGATAAAATGGGGTACCATAAGTGGATGTCCATGGCACTCCAAAGTGCCACATCATCCTGATTGAGAAACACTGATCTAGATCTTCTGGATGAACTTCCACTACGTTCACATAACATTTTAAAAAGCATAGCTTAACATGTTTCCTATGTTGCTACAGCAGCGGGAAGAGTCTTTGCTCTCAATTTCTCTTGATCTGTTGATGTCAGCTGCTCAAATCCCACCCAGCCATCTTGACTCATACTCTTCCTTCAAATTTCTATCGTAAGGGTAGAAGGAAGGTTTAAAGGGACAGGAATACTTAAAATGTAAAAAAAATATATATTGTAGGGTTTATTCCCCTTAGTAAAACAAGGGTACACCCACTGCTGAGAAATATTTTATTTAAAAATTATAACAGCTCAAACTTGAATTTTTTAGGTGCAATAGCACAGTGGCCTGAAGATTTACAGTAGCGCTGTTGCTACACCATCCTATGGAGATTTATGGTCTACGGACCAGAGCAGTCCATAGGATGGTGTAGCAACAGCGCCACTGCAAGTTTTCAGACCACTGTGATATTGCACCTAAAAAATTAAAGTTTGAGCTATTATAATTTTTTTTATCAAATATCTCTCAGCAGTGGGAGTACCATTGTTTTATTCAGGGGGATAAACCCTACAACATATATTTTTTTACATCTTAAGTATTACTATCCTTTTAAAATGAAAGAGAAAAAAGGCAAAACGTAAAGTAAACTAACTGAATCTGGAGGACCCAAAGGTTTTCAGAAAATGGTAAATATCAAAAACTGTATTTTCTAACTTTGCGAGGCCACTTAACAAGTATAAGGGATAAGCTCTCCAATGCTGTATTTATAAAGAAAAGTCTTTTTTTTTTTTCCTTTCTTGGAAGTGCTGCTTTTTTTTTTTTTTTTTTTTTAAACATTTACCTAGCCATTGTTAAAAACGATTAAATAAAGAACTAAGATAAATTGATGAGATCACAGCATGTACCCTTGTGACACGTTCCATCAAAGATATTTTTATCTTGTTGAGCATAATGTGTAGCTGTAAAAGCCCATGTACACGGGCCAAGGTCTGGGTGATGTTAACCCTTTGAGTGCCAGAGGGGTACGCAACGCATTGCAAAGCAAAGGGTTAAGAGGCCGGTCCTGCTCTGCGTACTGCTGCCGCCTCAATGGTGACGTACGCAATGCAGTCATGCTCTGTAGAGACTGCCCGTATGCACCCACATCACAGAACTCCCAGCATTCTGTGTGTTCAGGCACTCTCTACTGCTCATAACTGCATCGGACAAACATTTTAGCATTTTATTAAATAGGAGGCTTTGAGTTTACTTTTTTTGCTTCAGTTGCTTATTTTGCAGTTGGATTACCTCTTTTGGTGTGGATTTAATTTTAACTAGTTTTAATAAAAGACGTAAGTAAGCTCATATGCTACATTATCCTAGTTTTTCTTTCATTTCAATGGGCCTTGTATACAAAAGCAAAATGAAGCAATTCTGCCAGCATAGAACATAAATAAAACACGATTACTCAGTTACTTAATGGCACTGAGTTGTAACCTACCGAATACTTTACACCATATCTTTTTTACATTGTGGCACTACACAGTAACACAGTTGATGAGGCTGAAAAACAAGCCATGCGTCCATCAAGTTCAGCCCATGCCAAATCACCTCTGTTGAACAAGACAAAGGCAAAACAACTCGATTGAAGCCATTTCCAATTAAACCCTAAGTGAGTAAAAAACATTCCTTCCCCATTCTAAATGGCAGTTGGACATTTCCCTGGATCAACATCCCATCTGCTTTGAAGCCAGCCATCATAATTCTCAATATTGTTTTGAGCTAGAAAGGTATCAGTTACCTTTGTGAAGGTGGTTACAGTATTTGCAACCACAGCATCCTGAGGCAATTTGACTTTACATACAATGAAAAAATCACAAATAATCATTTCAGCTGTTCAAACAGGAGGCGGACAATGCAAGACCCTCCAGCTGTTCTGGACTACAGCTGAGGATGACGGAAATTGTAGCCCTTAACAGGCGGAGGGTCTCAGGTTGCCCACAAATGTAGTAGACCAAAAAAAAAAAGTTAGTGTTAATGTTTAATCCACAAATAAAGCAAAAAGCAATCCACACGGACATGTTAGTGCCCAGTAGCAAGATAAATAGTGCATAAAGCTTAGAACTTACACCAGGTATTCTCAAACTTTTTGCCATATAAACAAACTGTCCGACTAAAGAGCTTAAAGATCAACCCTACATGAAGCAAATATACAAAATAATGCACTGATAATGGTTTGCACCATGTTGTTTAGAGATCTACTGTGTTTTCTGCAGCTTACATCTGTAATATGCCAGTGCATTGATCTTTCTAGCATTCATTGGTTAAAAAGTAATGTTCCACTTGGCAAGGAAAAGTGGTTCTTTCTCGTAATTTAAATAAAGAAAATGAAAAAAAAAAAAAAAAAAAAAAAAAAAAAAAAAAATCAGAAAAAGAAAGCGGGAGAAAGAGTTAGAGAAAGCTAAAAGAGAAAACAAGAGATAGAGAAAGAGAGAGAGAGAGAGAGCGCAAGAAAGAAAAAATTCCCACACCGTAATTTTAACCCCTTAACGACCATCCGTGCAGCTGGCAGTTAAGGACCATAAAGTTTTTTTTTGTTTTTTTTTGCTCCAATAGATTAAATGGTCCCTGAACGACATGCAGCTGCGCTGGGACCGCTGAATCCATGACATACAGAACCGCCATGGGTCCTTAACCCTTTCTGGCACTGAAAGGGTTAAGGTGTTAAAGGCAATCTAAATTCTTACCCCCTTAAGCAGCAGAGTTCCTTAAATCGAGGGGGAAACACAAACACATACACTTTCATATGGATTTTGGCTTCAGGACTAACTTTGCATTAAATTGTATATGAACAAGTTTGAGAATCCCTGGGTTTGAGTAGTTAAGATACTGGGGGCCTTATTCATCAACCCAAAGAAGTGCATTCCTGTACAAAACCAACTACACCATCAAATGGAAATTTCACAAATTACCCATTGAATGCTAGGGAGGACTCGACTGCATTGCTTCACAACGTAATGGAGATCTCCCTACCATTTAAGAGGTTAAAATTCCCCGTTTCAATCAGTGGTATTTTTGTTCCAACCCTATGATGCAGTTGGTTTTCTCCAGAACTGCATCTTTTTAGCTTGATGAATAAATAACAAAGGCCTGAAAATAAATTAGACATCAAGAGCAATAAAATAATAACGCGAGTCAATGTCCGAAATCAGCTG
Source organism: Rhinophrynus dorsalis (assembly GCA_037306005.1). Classification (NCBI taxonomy): domain Eukaryota; kingdom Metazoa; phylum Chordata; class Amphibia; order Anura; family Rhinophrynidae; genus Rhinophrynus; species Rhinophrynus dorsalis. The sequence continues at coordinate 66,845,731 of CM074728.1, read as the reverse complement.
TCAAATAAAACAAACAAGCATCCCCATAGTAACACGTTCTCTGGTTAGAAGGGCTGCAGACAGTGGGGTGGGGGTGCAGAGAGAGATGCCACTACCTGACAGCTCATCGGAAAGCAGAGTGAGAACAATATCAGGCAGAAGGGGTTTGGAAGGATGAATCAGGACAGGTGCACTTTTAGCGCTGCGGATAGAGGCGGATGGCAGGGCACTGTCCCCAATGGATCGACTCCTCATGGCTTCAAAAAGAAAAGACACAGAAAGAGAGAGAAAGAGAGACAGCAGGAGAAATTGGGGAGAAAAGGGAACCGGAGAGGAAACAGAAGTGACCAATGAGAGTGCTGAAATACCACAACAAGCAGGAAAAAAAGTGGACAGAAAATCTGCAAGAAGAAAAGAAGAAACGTAGCCATATGCGCAAAAAAAGAGGAGTGGTTCTGGGTAGGACCAGATTTGTATCTCGGGCAACAAGAAGTCGTTACCCCATCCATAGCCAGATGCCAACTCCTCCCCCTGCCCTTCTACTATTTTTTTTGTGAAAGTATTTTATCAGGAAGAATACAAATACATTGAGATTATCTCTTGTTTTCAAGTATGTCCTGGACTAATTTTATTTACCTCAGAGGGGTGAAAGGCCGAGCTCGCCTTGCCGGGGCTAGAACCTACAACCTTACAGCTTGAACAGATTCTACAGCTGGTGCCTTAACCAACTGAGCCATCTCGCCAGTTTTCACTTCTTATCCTATATAATAATTCGCTAAAATGTGTGTAATGCAGCAACATGCTCAGCAGACACTGCTGCAGTCATGCGCAGTAGAGACTGCCCGCGCCGCGGCTGATATAGAGCTGGATGCTCCAAAGGAGCGTCCAGCTCTGTATCAGCTGTGGCGCGGGCAGTCTCTACTGTGCGTGACTGCCCAGCAACCGGGTGGCAGTGGCACTGTGGCCCATGTTACGGGCTGTTCAACTAGTTTATTATATGGGGATGGGCCCTCATGCAATGTTTTGGAGACCTGTGTAGTGTTGGATAGAGTTAAATAATTTACCATATTGTGTACTCTGCCGTGGCGGCAAGCTTAGCATACTGTGCCATATTAGGACTAAAACCTTAGCTTTAATACAGTGATTATATGAAAAGGCAATATGAAGTAAATATGGATGTGTCCCAATACCTTAAGTTTTTAGTTCTTTTAATCAAAACTGGATGAATGCACTCCTGCTATTGAAGTGTATTTTTCTTGGGGTGTACATAACAAAACCGGCACAGATTGGCCAGAAAAGGGTAGGCAGGCTGACAATCAGATTATGAACCAGGAACAGTTTCTATTGCAGGAGACATTAGGATTTTAGGTTTGCTCTGGCCACACCCACAACATGCATGTGACCAGCAGTGATGGAGCACATCTCAAAACTTGGTTCTATAGGCATTCACCTACTCTGCCTAATGGGAAGCCTGGTCCTGATTCTGGTGCAAAGCAACTGTATAATAGGGGACAAATAATTCCTCAAGTCTCCATTGATTTTAATCAGGCTTTTAACCACTCTAGCATCCAATGAGTTTAAAAGCCCCATCTGACTCAATGGCACATTTTGGGACTATTTTTGTCGTCCCCTATGATGCAGCTGGTTTGCTCCAGAATTACTCCTCTCTTTTTTGTGCTTAAGGCCCTTTATGAGGCGGTGTGCATTACAGTAGAGGCACAGAGATGGTGAGGTGGCAAAGGAAAGCACAGATCAAGATTGAGTAGAAAGGGCACAGCAACAACAGACACGAAGAGAGAAAACATATCACAAACTATGAAAACACAATCAACCCTTTGACTGCCGGAATGGTGTGCCAAGCCTTGCAGGGCAATGGGCTGCACACCTCTCCATCACGCAAAGAGTTAGAATAGCAGAAGTGGTGTCAGAAGCTGCGTATTGGCTGCTTAATATTGTAGTCCCCTGAACACAAGATTCACGTGAGCAGCAAGTCTGAAGGGAGAAGGCAACACTCACGTCAAGTAAGTACTACTTCTCTGTGGCTTAAACAAGTAACCATATGGAGGTGTTCATTTGGAACTTGTAAAATAAATGTATTTTTCCTGACCCATTAATTTATTTTTCCAAAAAATCATGGTTTCCCCATCACCAGTTCTATCAAGAACGTCTTACACCTGCTTGTATGCCAGGTTTGTTTGTTTGTTCCTTAACACTTTGAGCGTCAAAGGGGTAGGCAATGACATTCAAAGGATTAATTACACATACATTCAAAACTATATGGTGACAATAACATTACTCCTTTAAGGAGTATGAATGTGCAATACAAAGAGACCTAAATGGTGTTGAATGTTTATACTCTAAAGCTATTTGGTTAGCCAATAACGTTATCACGGGTACTGCTGTATCCATGGCTAACACAGTACCACCATTTACCAATATTCCGGTTTGCTCTCCAAAGAGCACATTGAGGCTGGTGTACATAGATAACAAGTCATTCTGAGACGAACCAACTGCACCATAGGTGACAAATACAACTTTTCACTTATTTTAACCCTGTTAAAGCGAACTATCACCCTATATTAAGCCTCCCCAGTAATTAGGCATATGGCAATTAGGTTCTTAACAGCACTATTATCAGGCATAAGTATCAAGTTCTGAAGTAATCCTCCTTTTTCTGAGACTGACGGCCAGGTTTCTTTAGAGCCGTCTTCAAGACGTCAGTCCCTTCGGTACCATAAGGTACCATTCAATGCCTCCTAGAGGAGACTGGGATGGACAGAGCAGGAGTGCAGATGTCTCTAAGCCAAGATGTCTGTGTGCAAGCCTGGCTGCGGGTCTCAGAAGGAGGAAGATTACTTCAGAACTTGGTACTTGTGCCTGATAATAGCATTGTTAAGAACCTAATCACGATATGCCTAATTATTGGGGGTGGGGTGGGGGGAAGAGAGACAATATAGGGTGATAGTTCCGATTTGAAGTGGAACTTTCACCTTAATTCAAGTTTGCATTAGTGAAAACTGCATTAAAGGGATAGTAAAGTCCCCAAAAAAGTATCTTCTAAATGGTAGCTGCAATAAAAAACACTTAAAGAGCTTAATTATTTTTCTCAAGCAGTTATGGTTTGAGAGATGTAAGAAAATAAAGTCCTCCGTTCCCTCCCCTTTCTGCCTGACGAGCTGTAAAGCTGTCAGAGGCAGAATCCGGTCACCCAACTTTAGGTGGCTCTTCAGGAGCCCTGTTATCGGGATATCTAACTATAATTATTTCATCGGTATGGTCTACCTGCCTGGCTTGCAAGCACACGTTGTAGACCATTCCAATGAAGTAATTATACTTAGATGTCTTGATGACAGTGCTCCTGAAGAGCTGCCTTCTGGTCCCGGAAGCAGGATCTCATGACGTCCGCTGTACAGCGGGCGCATGAGAAGGGGGAGGGAGCGGAGGTCTTTATTTTCTTACATCTCTCAAACCATAACAGTTTGAGAGAAAGGAATAAGCTCATTAAATGTTTTTTTTAGTGCAGCTACCATTTAGAAGATACTTTGTTTGGGACATTATAATCCCTTTAAAAACTGCCTATATGTCATGTTATCCAAAAGGCCTGTAAACCTACAGTTCAGAAAATATTCACACTTCTTTCACATGCTATGTATGCTAATTGTGACACTGTGCTGCACCAATGGCATATTTATATGCTAATTAAGCTAATCAATGAAGTTTCATATGCTAAGTAAGCCCTTCCCGTTATGTGCCACATGGTAATGAAGGTTTAAACGACATTTCGTATGCTAATGAAGCTTTGTGCAGTACCAGGAAGGGTTTACTTTCACTTTGCCCAGAAATAAAAGTGAGATTATCTTCTAAACTGTACATCTGCTGGACTTTTGGTTAACATGACACATAGGCAGTTTTTAATGCAGTTTTCAACTATGCAAACTTGAATTAAGGTGAAAGTTCCAATGTAACTCAAAGAGTTAGCAGGGGATTTTACTAATTGAATGTTGGAGAAATCTCCATAACATTGGGAGTGACCTCTTAAATCAATGGGGATTCATGAAATTCTCATAGCTTTCTATAGTTTGCTCCAGGATGACAGTAGTTCTTCTAAATAAATCAGCATTGTTACTTTTCTACTCAGAATATAATAAGAATTAATCTCCAAAGTCTGGATTAGACTTTTCGAGAACACTCTATACATAGGATATCAACATGTGACCATATGGCCAAAAGAAAAACCTACCAATACCCATGGATAAATATGCATCATGATCATGAAAGTAAGTTCCAAACCATTCACATACCAATTGTTTTCTGGCGGACAATGCTCCTGGCTTTCTCTGTACCAGGGGACCCAGTGGTAGTGGCACTGCGCTGGCGCATTGGAGCTTGCCCAGGTTGTTCTCTGCTCCAGCCTCGGGAAAAGGATTTGTCCACAGATACTTTCTGGAAATCGTGGCCACATCCTGTAGGCAGAATAAGACCACGGAGAAGTCAATAACAACTTTTACATCACTATCACATTACATTAGGTTTGGTTTTACAGAACAATTAAAGGAGCAGTAAATTTTTTTATGAAAAAATACACATCGTAGGGATTTTCCTATTGAGTAAAATAAGGGTACTCCCACTGCCAAGAGATTTATATTTCCAGAGTTATTACAGTTTAAACCCATGTTTTTTTACATTAGCAGTGCCCTCTAGTGGTCAAATTCTAATTAGATTTCCTGTTAGATTCTAATGGAGAGGAAAGTCAGAAAAGTCAGAGACATACAGTTCTCCATAGAATGTGATAGAAACTGCTGTCACTTCCTGTCAGTTAGAACTATCAGGAAGTAAACACAGTAAATTCACTTCCTGATTATTTGAACTGTTATAAATTTTGAATAAAACATCTGACAGCGATGGGAGTGACCTTGTTTTATTCAACAGGAAATGCTCTGTAAAATATGTGTTTTCATAAAAAAGTTTACTGCTCCTTTAAATCAACACCCTTCGCTCAGGGTTGAATTAACATCTTCATCACTCCTAGGCCAAGGCACCAAAGGCATGCTTAGCCCCACTTATGGTCACATACATACTCCTCACATGACTCCACCACTTGCTGTATCTTCTGTTGCCCAGTCCAGAAAAAGCTCAATACCGCTTTGCGTCTAGAGAGGTTTCTAATGTACACCTCTCTAGCATCCAAATGGTTAACACCTGTCAAAGTCTGGCCATCTAGGAGGTTGCCTAATCTGCCTAAAGGAAAATCTGACCTTGCCTTCAGGGTCTCCAACATGCTATATAAGCACTGAAGGCCCAAGCCAAAGCAGAGGTCACAGGCTGTATAAGCTATGAAGTACATAAATATAGCTGCCAAATAATTCAGATGGAAAATATGCTGCAAGACAGTATAAAGGATAAAATATATTTGTAAGTTTGACCTTTGCCCTTGTGCTTCTTCTGTTTCTGCTCGCTCAGCTTGTCCAATGGCAGCTCATTCAAGTCAAGATGGTAGACATTCTTGGCCAGCACTTTGGTCAGCGTTTCCATGGTGTGAGCCCATTCTGTGGCCTGCTCCTCCCAGTAGGTCAGTGAGGACATTACTGCCAGCAGGTAATCCCACAAATCCCTAGAAACGCTAACATGCAGGCTTGACTTGATCCATGCCACAATCAGAGTCTGAAAGGTGAGAAAGTGTGTGTTATAAACTTAGTATATGTATAGCATCCAATAGGTACAGGAAAGCTACATGACAAAGGTAACAATGAAGACGAAACAGTACAATACCTAATGTGCAGAAAAACACAGACCAATAACGGCAAACACTTGGGCAATAATAAAATGTCAAAGGAGCAGTAAACTAAAGAAAAAATACATGTTACAGGGTGTTGTGTGCTCAAGTAAAACAAAAGGTATTCCCCACTGCAGGGAAATGTTTCTTATACCTTTGCCCACCTCCCCATTAACCCTTTACAGAGCAGAGAGATGGTTCCTAACCCTTAGAGCACCAGAGAGGTGTCCAACGCATTTCTCAAAAGCAGGAAGATAGGCACAGGTGGGCCAATCACAATGACTGATCCACTGATAACACACATATCACTAGCAGGGAGATAGGTACAGGTGGGCCAATCACAGTGACTGATCCACTGATAACACACCTATCACTAGCAGGGAGATCAGATGACCTGCACTTTTGGGGTGTCCTGAGGTCTAACATAGTAACATAGTAGATAAGGCTGAAAAAAGACATGCATCCATCAATTCCAGCCAATGCCAAAAACACCCCTGTGGATCCAGAGGAAGGCAAAAAAAAAAATCCCTCTGGAGCAATTTCCAATCTAGTCCCAAGTGTGTGTTTACTCCAATTGGTTGTCACATAGTTCCCCGGATCAATATCCTATTTGCTTTGAAGCCATCTGTCATAACTGTCAATATTGTTCTGTGCTAGATCGGCATCCATTGCTTTTTTGAATGCAGTTGCATTATCTACAAGCACAACATCCCGAGGCAAAAGAATTCCATAGCCTTACCGCCCTTACTGTAAAGAATCCCTGTCTTTGTTTTAGTCAAAAGTGCCTTTCCTCAAGTCTTAATGGATGACCTCTTGTTCTTAGCTCAGCTCTTTGCATAAATAATTCATTGGATAGTTCCTTGTATTGACCTTGAATGTATTTGTAAATGGTAATCATATCACCCCTTAGACGTCTCTTTCTAATGTAAACAAACCCAGTTTGGCTAGCCTCTCTTTCTAACTCAGATCCTCCAATCCCTTTATCAGTTTTGTTGCACATCTCTGCACTTTTTCCAGTAATGCCTTTTTTTAGAACAGGCGCCCAAAATTGTACTCCATATTCTATATGAGGCCTAACCAAGGATTTATACAGAGGTAGGATAATATCAGCATCCCTTGCTTCTACACCTCTTTTTATGCAGGCTAGTACCCTATTTGCTCTTGCAGCAGCCGAGTGACTGTGCACACTGCCGTGAAGTCTATAGTCTATCAGTACTCCTAAATCTTTCTCTAATGAGGATTTCCCAAGTTGTTTCCCATTTAGTGTATATGCAGCAAGTTTGTTTCTACAACCCAAATGCATAACCTTTTTCTACATTAAATGACATTTGCCACTTTTCTGCCCATTCACTCAGGTCTAATACTGAGAAACACTGTCAGAGGTTATGCAGATATAATTAACTCAGTTCTAGATTTTTTTTCTATACAGGCAGGTGTGTGGCATGACTCTGCATGTTTTTGAGCATTCTCCACCATCCCTCTGTGTCTGACTTTCGAGCCTAATACAGAGGGTTCATTGGGGATTGATCTCACAGCCCAGTAAGACTGAACAGGGAGACTACACATTTTCTGTTAATTCTCTCCTCATGGGAACAGAGAGGAAGCACTACAGACCACTGTACTGCTCTCCCATTGGTCCACCGCTACTCCTGCAGCACCAGCTTAAATCGGCAGGTCTTCTCCAGTGAATCAGATCTGCCGATGGAGTACTGTCCGTAAGTGTTGCCCTTTAAATCCATTTTTTTTTCTATTCCAGTGATTCTCAGCTCCAGTCCTCGGGAATCCCAACAGTTCAGGCTTTCGAGATATCCCTAATTAAGTACATGAAGCTCAATCACAGGGACTAAGCCACTGGTTACTCACCTTTAATGAAGCAGGGATATCTTGAAAGGCTGACCTGTTAGTATGACCTGGGAAGTAATTCTGAGAAACACTGCTCTATTACATATCAGTGGGCTGCAGTATATATTTGCACTTTATAAAGATTATTAACCCTTTAAGGACCAGAGGGATGTGTTAAGAATTCATATGAGCCATTTGTGGAGAACCTTCTGGGATACTACTGAAAACTCTTGAGTGCCACTACACCCTTGGATGCTAGAGATTTTGCCCATGTCTTGCCTCTCAATGTGTTAGCAGACCACTCTGGCATCCAGGGGTTCAAGCCTTTGAGTGGCAGAGGGGTACCCAATGCATTGCAACACAAAGCGCTGGGTACCTCTCTGGCAAAGGGTTAAAAAATTGCATCAGTCAGTTCCATGTTATCCAGGACTTGACAACTTGCCTGGAACAGGGGTCCCGCCAGCCGTCCAGCCAGGATCTGATTCTTCCTGCCTTGATATTGGACTAGAACTTGTGGGGAGATCTTCAGCACAGATTCTGTGACCCTCAGCATGACCAGCAGAAGCTGCATCCTGTGCCCAACACAAGGTTGTCATGAGATATAGGAAGACATGCTAAACATAATGGATGTACTGGGCATGTTGATACAATCAATGTTTTCTGGGGATATCCACTCATAGAAAAGCATAAGGATTCACAATACACTCCAGCTTAACAGAATACATAACAGAATCTACTAATTTATTTTATCCAAACAAAGCAATATCACTTACAAATGCACAACTGCCTTGTTACACCCCTTTTTGTCACATTGAAACTGTAGTAGTCAACTATCTCTCTTAGTTCTCCATCAACCGTTTGAATGCCAGAGGGGTATGCAATGCATTGCGTTGCATACCCAACTGGCACTCAAAGGGTTAATCATTACCCCCCCCCCCAAAAAAAAAAAAAAAAAGAAAAAGAAAAAGAAATACACCTTTCTATGACCAGAACACACAAATGGCCCTTATGACTTTTGTCCTTGGGCATGTTCTAGAGATACAGTTAGGGAAAAAATTATTTGATCCCCTGCTGATTTTGTATGTTTGCCCAGTGACAAAGAAATGATCAGTCTATAATTTTAATGGTAGGTTTTTTTGAACAGTGAGAGACAGGAGAACAACCAAAAAAATCCTGAAATACACATTTTAAAAAAGTTATAAATTGATTTGCATTTTACTGAGTGAAATAAGTATTTGACCCCTTTGCAAAACATGACTTAGTACTTGGTGTCAAAACCCTTGTTGGCAATCACAGAGGACAGATGTGTCTTGTAGTTGGCCACCAGGTTTGCACACATCTCAGGAGGGATTCTGTCCCACTCTTCTTTGCAGATCCTCTCAAAGTCATTAAGGTTTTGAGGCTGATGTTTGGCAACCCAAACCTTCAGCTCCCCCCACAGATTTTCTGTGGGATTAAGGTCTGGAGACTGGCTAGGCCACTCCAGAACCTTAATGTGCTTCTTCTTGAGCCACTCCTTTGTTGCCTTGGCCGAGTGTTTTGGGTCATTGTTTTGCTGTAATACCCATCCACGACCCATTTTCAATGCCCTGGCTGAGGAAAGGAGGTTCTCACCCAAGACTTGACGGTACATGGCCCCATCCATCGTCCCTTTGATGCGGTGAAGTTGTCCTGTCCCCTTAGCAGAAAACACCCCCAAAGCATAATATTTCCACCTCCATGTTTGACGGTGGAGATGGTGTTCTTGGGGTCATAGGCAGCATTCCTCCTCCTCCAAACATGCTGAGTTGAGTTGAGGCCAAAGAGCTCGATTTTGGTCTCATCTGACCACAACACTTTCACCCAGTTCTCCTCTGAATCATTCAGATCTTCTTTGGCAAACTTCAGACGGGCCTGTACATGTGCTTTCTTGAGCAGGGGGACCTTGTGGGCGCTGCAGGATTTCAGTCCATCACGGCGTAATGTGTTACCAATTGTTTTCTTGGTGATTATGGTCCCAGCTGCCTTGAGATCATTGACAAGATCCTCCCGTGTAGTTCTGGGCTGATACCTCACCGTTCCCATGATCACTGAAACTCCACGAGGTGAGATCTTACATGGAGCCCCAGACCGAGGGAGATTGTTAGTTATTTTGTGTTTCTTCCATCTGCAAATAATCTCACTAACTGTTGTCACCTTCTCACCAAGCTGCTTGGCGATGTTCTTGTAGCCCATTCCAGCCTTGTCTACAATCTTGTCCCTGAAATCCTTGGACAGCTCTTTGGTCTTGGCCATGGTGGAGAGTTTGGAACCGGATTGATAGATTGCTTCTGCCGATAGGTGTCTTTTATACAGGTAACAAGCTGAGATTAGAAGCAGTCCCTTTAAGAGAGTGATCCTAATCTTAGCTTGTTACCTGTATAAAAGACATCTGGGAGCCACAAATCTTACTGATTGATAGGGGGTCAAATACTTTCACTCAGTAAAATGCAAATCAATTTATAACTTTTTTGAAATGCATTTTTCAGGATTTTTTTTGTTATTCTGTCTCTCACTGTTCAAATAAACCTACCATTAAAATTATAGACTGATCATTTCTTTGTCAGTGGGCAAACGTACAAAATCAGCAGGGGATCAAATAAGAGGATTTTAGTCTTACCTGTTAAATCCTTTTCTCTTAGTCCATACAGGTTACTGGTAACTTTGGGTAACCGATCCACCCCTTTATTTGTAGGCAGGAACAATTCTAGAATTGTATGCAGGGGGTGGAGCCTACCTTCCCTCCTTGGCTGCAGCTAGCCAACCAGCTCCAGAAAGATTTGAGACACTAACTATTAACTAGATAGTAGAAGGGAAAGAAGACTCCTGTGAGCACGAACCCGAAGGTCTCCCACTGAATGCCACAGGAGAGCCAAACAGTGGTCCCTTGACAGGATGGGAGACCAGTAACCTGTATGGACTAAGAGAAAAGGATTTAACAGGTAAGACTAAAATCCTCTTTTCTCTGGTGTGTAATACAGGTTACTGGTCACTTTGGGATGTCCAACCATTGAGTTTCCCAGAGGCATGAAGGCAAGGACCAGGCGCAAGGCCCCCAAAGTCACCAGAGCAGATACGAACCATCAGATCAGATGTTTCTCTGCGCCCTGAGGCATATGAGAAGGAAAGAAGCGAAAGGGAGGAAGTGAGACGAAAGGGATCCTGTACCCTTCCGTCACCACCTGTAAAACCCATGGGCCCGCAACTGAATCCTCCCAAATGCTGTGATAGTGATGCAGATGACCACCAACAGCAGAGATAAAGCTTGGCAAATTTCTTTGAGAGAGATGTTTTTCTGTCCAGAGACTTCCACTCTTCAGACACAAGGCGGTCAAGAGTGGGGTTAGGTGGAAAGCAAGTAAGGGGCTTTCACTGTCGTCCAATACAGGTCACTGGTACCATGGGATGTGTAGTCCCCTTTAATAGGCAGGAACAATTATGCAAATAATTTGCAAGGGGCGGAGCCTCCCCTCTTACTTAAGCCACCTTCTGGCCAGAGCCACCCATATTGATTTGTTCCTGGTGTGCTTGCACACCAGGCAGAGAACAGCTATGCTTCTTAGAGTTTTATTATTTTTTATTCAAATATGGAATACCACCATTAGGAGGGTGACCATGGCTGTGAATTGCCCTCTTCAAAGTGGCTGGTGCAGCTTCCAGGAATTTCTGTGGACCTATACCTGAAGAGGGGACAGCTTGTGTTAAGCAGCTCCCCTGTTGGGGAAATTACCTCTGGTTCTTTCCCTCCCTATCATGGTCACCTGAAGACAGAAGTCTGCGAGAAAGGTGAGTCACCCATTGAGTGCTGAAGGTCCACTTGTCCCCACAGTGTCCCTTTGATGGGCTTGTATTTGGGAGTTTTAATACACTCCAGCACTCATAGGGTGTTTTTATTGCATTATCACTATTTATGCAATTTCTGTGTTATTCTCTGAGTTTTGGAGCATTGGGTATTCATTTATTTATGTTTCTCATGTATTTCATGCTTGTTTGGGCACTTTTTAATGTTTTACTAAACTTATTAAAAATGGTGTTCCGCGCCTTTAAGCGCGGCTTTTTCCCGCTCAGCAGCAGAGCTCCTTTACTCTCTATGGGAATTCACAGTTTGGGACATATCTCTGAAACCGCTTGTCACAGCAACTTCAGAGTAGGCTCATTTTAATGCTAGGCTCCTGCTCTATCATCCGGTTGGTGTTTTATTACTGTAGGGGGCTCAGGGGGGCTTCGGGCACTGTTTGGGGTACTTGCATAGGGAAAACTACATTTCCCATGAGCGCTTAGTTCGCGCTTGTTTCTGATTGGCTGTCATGACGGCCGCCATTTTGTGGTACTTTTCCAAGGCGAGTACACTACGCAGGGACCGAGCCTTCTCTCTCCTCACCAGATTAACCCTTCGCTGGCCAGATAAGTCCGTTTTTAGACCTTTTCTGGGGTGAAACTTTAATCTTTAACACTTTTCTGGGTGATAGTGTTTTTTGTGGGGTATATTGACGCTGTGAGCATGTCTACTTCACTGGAGCTAGGGGCTAGACCCAAGACTAAGGAGGCTGGGGGGTCTTCTACCCCCATGGCGTTTTGCTCCTCTTGCCACATTGGGCTGGATTGCGATAATGTGGGGGATCTATGCCCTAATTGTACTGATAAAGATAGCAACCCTGGGCTTCCCAGCCACGCTATTGAGCCATCTTGGGTGAGGGAGTTTAAAGCTGCCACTAGGGATCTCAGATCCACGCTTCAACTCTTTCCCTCTCAGGTACAGGGGGCTCTCCAGGTCTGGCAGACCCCCTCTACTATCAGGACCTCCCTGCCTAAGCCACAGGGAGCTCCTGATATCACTGATTCTTCTGAAGAAGAACTTTTACAGGATTCTGATACTGAGGAACGTACTGTTATTGAATCTAACAGGTCCATTGGGGACCCCTATGAGTGTGACCCTGAAGTTTCGGCTGAGGGTCTGATCAGAGCGGTTCTGAATACGCTCAACCTTCCTCTGACTCAGGAATCCACTTATGATCCTACTGATGTTTTTCAGAAAAAGCCATCTAAACCTGTTGTTTGTTTTCCAACTAACCCTACTCTTGCCCGTCTGGTTTCTGAGGCATGGAAGTATCCTGATAGATCTTCCTCTGTCTCCAAAAAGTTTGCCAAACTTTACCCTTTTCCCGAAGCGGAGCTGGCAAAATGGGTTCATCCTCCCAAGGTGGATGCTCCTGTGTCTAGACTATCCAAATCTACTGCTTTGGCTGTCTCAGATGCCTCTGCCTTGCAGGACTGGACGGATAAGAAATTAGAGCTCTCTCTTGAATCTATTTTTGCCTCTATTGGCACTGCCATGCGCCCCACCTTTGCTGTGGCATGGGTTAATAGGGCTATTGCAGCCTGGACTGAACGACTGACTGAAGCGGTTCGCCAGGATGCGCCTGTATCTGAACAGTTGCAGCTTCTTGCTAATATCACTGAAGCTCAGAACTATGTTGCTGATGCTGCTTTTGATGCTGTGCGCATGATGGCGAGGGCCTCCACTTCTTCTGTGGTGGCTAGACGCGCTCTTTGGCTGAAAATTTGGTCTGCTGATACAGCCTCTAAGAAAGCCTTGCTTTCCTTGCCCTTTCAGGGGAATTTGCTCTTTGGCTCTGAGCTCAAAGAAATGATCAGTGAGGCTACTGGCGGTAAAAGTACTCTTCTACCCTCAGTCTTTAAGAAAAAGTTTCCAGCCAAACGCAATCGGTCCTTTCGTTCCTTTCAGACTGAGACACGCTCCTCGGCCCAAACGGGTCCTCCCACTACGCGCTCCTCCTCCAAGCCCAAACAGTCCTGGAGGCCCAAAGTTGCCTCCAAGGCCAAGACCTCCAAGACTGCTTCGGCATGACTCGCCGAACCCGGGTCCGCATCCGGCTGTAGGCAGTCGTCTCCGCATCTTTCGCCGGACTTGGGAGGAGTCAGTGGCGGACCCATGGGTTCTTCAGGTGGTGTCAGAGGGATACAGGATCCCTTTCTCTTCCCTTCCTCCTTTTCGGTTCCATTTTACTCGTCCTTCTCAGGAACCCTCAAAAAGGCGTCTGTTCGACGACGCTATTCAGGATCTCTTGGACAAAGAGGTCCTGGAGGCGGTTCCGCAGGGGGACACAGGTTCAGGATTTTATTCCAACCTGTTTGTGGTAGCCAAAAAGGACGGAGGAACCCGTCCCATCTTGGATCTCAAAGATCTCAATGCCTATGTGGTGACTTCCCACTTCCGCCAGGAGTCCCTGCGCTCTGTGATTGCAGCAATGTCTCCAGGGGAGTTTCTTGCCTCCCTGGACCTTCAGGATGCTTATCTTCACATCCCTATTCATCCAGAGAGCAGGAAGTATCTCAGGATTGCCTGCCACAGGGGACACTTTCAATTTACAGCGCTCCCCTTTGGACTGACTACAGCTCCTCAAGTCTTCCAGCGGGTGCTGGGCTCCTTGATAGCGGTGCTCCATCAGGATGGGATCAGAGTGACACCCTACATGGACGATCTCCTACTGAAGGCCTCCTCAGCGGAGCTTCTCCACCAGCAGTTGCAGAGGTGCATGCACACCCTGAACCGTCACGGATGGATCCTGAATCTGGACAAGTCGGACTTGATTCCTTCTCAGAGGCTTCTGTTCCTGGGTCTCCTGTTCGACACTCGCCAATGCATGGTGTTTCTTCCAGAGGACGTGGCTCACCAGATAGCCGTCAGAGTGGCTGGGATTCTGGACATGGACGAAATTCCAGTTCCGAAGTTGTCGTCCTTAGTGGGGAAGTTCATTTCCACGATCGAAGCAGTACCATTTGCCATGGCCCACTCCAGGGATCTTCAGAGATTTGTGATCCAGATGTGCAGGAATCATCCAGATCATCAACATCTGTCTGTTTCTCTTCCTCCTCATGTCGAGTCGAGTCTGCACTGGTGGTTAGATCTCTCTCATCTCTTGAAAGGGAAATCCTTTCTAGTTCCTCATTGGACCACAGTCACAACGGATGCCAGCCTTCGGGGCTGGGGTGCAGTCTGGGGTCGCTTCAGTGCTCAGGGGAAATGGGGTCTGGAGGAATCCATGCTCTCCATCAATGTTCTGGAACTTCGAGCTGTCCGGCTGGCCCTGAGGCACTGGGAGTCTCAATTGACCGGTCTTCCAGTCAGAGTAGAGTCCGACAACGCCACGGCGGTGGCTTACATCAACAGACAAGGCGGCACAAGAAGCGGTTCCGCCTGGTGGGAAGTCAAGGATATTTTGTCTTGGGCAGAAGATCACGTGCCTGTCATCTCTGCAGTTCACATTCCAGGCGTGGACAACGTCATGGCAGACTTCCTCAGTCGTCACACCGTCGACAGCGGAGAATGGGCTCTTCACCCAGAGGTGTTTCACATGCTCACTCAACGGTGGGGGATGCCAGTGGTGGATCTGATGGCTACCAGACACAACAGGAAGGTTCCGGTGTTTTGCTCCCGTCTGAGGGACTCCCTTGCTCTAGCGGTGGATGCCTTGTCGATCCCTTGGGACTTCTCCCTGGCTTACATCTTCCCCCCTCTTCCTCTATTGATCAGAGTTATTCAGAAGTTGAAGAGAGAACGTTGTCCTGTCATCCTGATTGCTCCGAACTGGCCTCGCCAGTCCTGGTTTCCGGAATTGATGGCCATGTCAGTGAAGGATCCAATCCCACTTCCAGCCCGTCCGGACCTGCTTCTTCAGGGGTATCTGTGGAAAGAGGATGTTCACTCTCTCCGTTTGATGGCATGGCGGTTGAATCCTCGATTCTAGCTCAGAAAGGCTTTTCTCCTTCTGTGGTGTCGACGATGCTCAGTGCTCGTAAGCCTGTGTCTTCCAAGATCTATCATCGCATTTGGTCAACTTTCGTGACATGGTGCTCTGTCAAGCAGTTGTCTCTTGACTTCCATCTTCCCACTGTCCTGGCCTTCTTGCAGGATGGTGTGGACAAGGGGCTCAGTCTGAGTTCCCTCAAAGTTCAGACCTCTGCCTTGTCTGTGTTTTTCCAGGAACGGATTGCCATCCTTCCTGATGTGAAAGTCTTCTTCCAAGGTGTGACTCATGTTCGACCTGCCTTCAAGAGTCCTGCTCCCCAGTGGGATCTCAATTTGGTGCTGGGTGTTCTTCAGCGACCACCGTTTGAATCCTTGGCTTCCATTCCATTACGTCTTGTGACTTGGAAGATGGCCTTCCTTTTGGCTATTGTGTCAGTACGCCGGGTGGCAGAGTTACAGGCATTGTCTTGTAAACCTCCTTACCTGGTGTTCCACAAGGATAAGGCTGTGCTTCGCACTACCAAGGAATTCTTACCCAAGGTTGTGTCTGAGTTTCACATCAATCAGGAGATTGTGGTTCCCTCTTTCTGCCCTAATCCTTCATCTGACAAGGAAAGAGATCTCCATTTGTTGGATGTGGTGCGTTGCCTCAAGTTTTATGTTCACCGCACCGAATCTATCAGGAAGTCTGACGCTCTATTCGTCATTCCTGAGGGGCCTAGGGCAGGAAGACCGGCTTCCAAAGTTACCATTGCCTCTTGGATTAAGGCTACCATCCGTGAAGCCTATAAGTTGAGGAATAAGCATGTTCCCTTCAGGGTGACTGCCCATTCCACCAGATCTATTGGGGCCTCCTGGGCCTACAAGAATCAAGCTTCTGCTGATCAACTGTGCAGAGCGGCCACTTGGTCCTCTGTGCACACTTTTTCTAAGCACTACCGAGTTGATGTACTGGCATCGGCTGATGCCAGCTTTGGAAGGAAGGTCCTGGAGGCAGTCTTGCCTGTGTAGGTCTTCCGCTCTGTGATCCTTAGTGCTTCCTTACTGTTGAGCCCGGTTGGCTCGTGTTCCGTGTGCTGTGTTAAGTTCAGGGATTATTCCCTTGGTTGGTGTCCGTTGACACTTACAGTTTGGGCTATGTTATCAACTGGTTAACAGTTCTAGTGACTTGGGCCTTGCGCCTGGTCCTTGCCTTACTTCCCGCCTCTGGATCAGCTCAATGTTTGTACATCCCATGGTACCAGTGACCTGTATTGGACGACAGTGAAAATAGGATTTTAGTCTTACCTGTTAAATCCTTTTCACTTAGTCCATACAGGTCACTGGTCTCCCACCCTGTCAAGGGACCAGTCTTGGCTCTCCTGTGGCATTCAGTGGGAGACCGTTCGGGCATGCTCACAGGAGTCTTTCTTTTTGCTTACCTGGGGTCAGTTTAGGGTCTCAAATCAATATGGGTGGCTCTGGCCAGAAGGTGGCTTAAGTAAGAGGGGAGGCTCCGCCCCTTGCAAATTATTTGCATAATTGTTCCTGCCTATTAAAGGGGACTACACATCCCATGGTACCAGTGACCTGTATGGACTAAGTGAAAAGGATTTAACAGGTAAGACTAAAATCCTATTTTTTAGGCTCCTGAAATACATCAGAAGGGTCAGAAGGGAATGTTTAGAGTATTTAAAACAGCCCTGATCAGGCCCTCAGCCGAGGGCTCAGGATCAGCCTCAAAAGGATCCCCAAAAAACTGAGAGGAGCCCACCGCAGAACACTCCTCAATATACGAATCCACCAGCAGTTCCTTCTCAGAGAAATCTGACACATCAGGTACACCCTGAGGTTTTGGCAGGGAAGACCCCCTGTAACTAGGATGAAAGAGTTGCAATGTGGACCTAAGGTTGGATATCTACAACCAAGAAGGGAAGGTAGGCTCCACCCCCTGCATACAATTCTAGAATTGTTCCTGCCTACAATTAATTAAATCAGTACTGGATGTCATGTCCATGAAGGTAGATGACAGTTTCTGGCATTTTTTTCAATCTGTAGGAGGCAAAAAGCATAAGCCTACATGACCCTTTAACTCTTATAATGCCAGTGCGGTACACAACACATCGCAAAGCAATGCATTGTCAGCCTCTCTCGGAATTCAAAAGGTTAGGTTCCAGAAGGGTTAAGATTACCATGTGCATATTCATGGACATAACATCTTCAACCAGTACTGGGTATCATCTCTTAAAGGGATAGTAATACTTAAAATGTAAAAAAAAAAAAAAAAAAAATATGTTGTAGGGTTTATCCCCCCCGAGAGTAAAACAAGGGCACTCCCACTGCTGAGAGGTTTTTTATTTAAAAGTAATTGCAGCTTATACTTGGATTTTTTTAGGTGCAGTATCAGTGGCCTGAAATTGTACAGTGTGGCTGTTACACCAGCATATGGACAGCTCTGGTCAACTGACCATAAATCACCATAGGATGGTGTAGCAACAGCGCCATTGTAAAATATCAGGCCACTGTGATACTGCATCTAAAAATCCAAGTTTAAGCTGCAATAACTTTTGAATAAAAACACCTCTCATCGATGGGATAAACCCTACAATATATTTTTTTTTAATATTTTAAGTATTACTATCTCTTTAAGCTAAGAGGCAAGAGAAAATGCATAGGAGACATTAGGATTTTCTGTCCGTAGTAAGTGTGGGGTTATTATAATAAGAGGTGATAGGTCTTATTTAAAGGGACACAATCGCCTAAAAACAACTTTGGCAATTCTGAAAGAGCATTCAAAACCACCTACGTGTCATATTAGCCATTTCTTAGTTTTCAAACTATATTTTAGATATTTAGATTTATAGATTATGCTAATTAGAGAATGTCCTGCAGACACTTCCTGTCTTAGCTCTACATTACGCCCACTCACAGGACACTGAACTACATACCCTATATTATAATTTGCTAAGGATGTTTGTCAGAAGCAGTCATGCACAGTAGAGACAGCTGCGCGCACTACAATCATGCACAGTACTGACTGCCCGCGCAGTGGCTGAAACGGAGCGGTGCACTCTGAATTCAGACTGTAGTGCTCTCTGCACACCTTCCTAGGACCACTTGGTCCCAGGAATGTGTGCAGAAAGGACTACGGTCTGAATTCGGAGCGCCCCGCTCCGTATCAGCCATGGCGCGGGCAGTCAGTACTGCGCATAATTGCAGAGCCTCCAGTGTTGGCCTGTGTACACGGGCTTTAAAACTAGTAAGAAAATAATTACCGAATGTCTCTAGAATGTTGATATACTCTCTCTGCTTATGATCACACAAAAGACTGAGGGACAATGCACAACAAATGACCGGAACATTGTAGTAGATTGAGAACGATCAAAAAAGTTAAATGAAGAAGCTCAATATCAATGAGATAAGCTAAATATGTGTGTGTGAAGAAGAGATTACCAGGTCTTCTTATCCATACAGACTTGTACAACCATGTAACGATAAATGTTCAGGACCCTCTTGCACATATCCGTATGTTCATTCAACATCATTTTATTCTCGTTCGCTGGTTCAAGCAAAATTATATTTGCAGCATTGACAATAAAGACCTGTTGTGAATAAACATGAGTTGTGAGATAACAAGTGTACTGCAAATTCAGTTCTTGTCACTAACAATACAACAGTAGCACGGTCAAGTAGGTGGTCATGACCCTTACCTGGTACACAGCCTGAGCCCCTGCTCGCACTCTTCTGTCAAGTAGTTCAGCTTCTGACTGCTTATTACTGTCATCTTTATGATTTTTAGGCCAGCTGGGACTTTGAAGATGTCCAGATATAGCTGAATTGTTTTCCTGTGAAAAAAGGAGAGGGATGATTATGGATTTCCAAGTAGTAAGCACAATAAAATATGACAGTAGTGGAGAATCCTGATGTAGGTATTTTACACAAAGAAACTATCATTTCCAAGATAACTTGAGTGAGAGAGAGAGAAGGGGGGGGAGAAAGAGGAGGGGAGAGAAAGGGGGGGGGGAGAGGAAAAAAGGGGAAGAGGAAGAGCTAGAGAGAGAGAGATGGAGGAAGGGACAGAGAGAGGAACAGGAAGAGAGAGGGAGGGGGGAGAGAGAGAGGAACAGGAAGTGATGGGGAAGAGAGAGGGAAACAGGAAGAGAGAATGGAACAGGAAGAGAGAGGGGGAACAGGAAGAGAGAGGGGGGAGAGGAAGCGAGAGGGGGGAGAGGAAGCGAGAGGGGGGAGAGGAAGCGAGAGGGGGGAGAGGAAGCAAGAGGAACAGGAAGAGAACGAAAGAGAGGAATGATGAAACAAAGGTCAGTCCAGTGTTGACAGACTGTACAGCATTATATATTTCAGTTGCAGAACTCAGTGATGTTTCAGGAGACATCCTGAAAAAAAATGGTTATTAAAAAAAAAAACACAAAAGTTAAAATATTTTGCAGAGTATGAAAACATGTTTTGAAAACAAAAGAGACAATAATTGTAAAATAGTTGTTTGGTCTAATTCATATGGAGCATCACAAGAATGCCACTGAATATTATCCTATCACACAGGCGACATCAAACCAGAAATGGTGCATTATTGATGTCTATGCAGAAAGGTGCGGTGCTACTGGGCTGTGGTTCCTTTCACTCTGGCAGCTAACACCTGGAATGAATGCACCAAAGTCCAGCAAGTTGCAACTTTTCTACGTTTAAGCAGGAATGCAGTAAAGTTGTTGCAGCAAGACAAGTCTGCATAGCAGCCTAAAGGGCTGCAAGAAGATCATCCATAAGAGCTACTTTGGAGATTGTATACTCATCTGAAGCTCCAATTAATAGCCGACCCATGGGGAAGTCTACATATAATTTGGCTGATTCTTGTTAGCTGGCCATCAGCCATGCCCCACAGAAACAGGATCACCAGGCAAAGCAGGAGAAGGCAAGTTCACAGTAAGGACAGAAATGTAGCAAGAGGCTTTAGATTTTGTCTGTGCTTGTGAAAGAACCACAAGAGTCACCCATACAAAAACAGTTATTTCTATTCAGTGAAAGCTATTGCACCAATAAAGTTGCTTCAAAAGTCACTCATGTGAACTGGGTCCTTAGCCCCTGTGAAGTCTTCTCTTACCTCCTCTCGCTCCTTCCCTTTTTCACAGGACACAAGGGACTCTTCCAGGCTCTCCACACATATTTCAGCATCAACAAGGGCTGTATCTTCTGGTTCTTGCATGAATAGCGGCTTCTCTTTTTGTTTAATCCACTGTTCGTACACCTTTAAAACCTTGCGTGTGGCAGCTGCCTCACAGACCGGCAAGAGGAAAGCCTGTCAAAATTATACACACACACAAAATAAAGATTTAAAAATTCTGATCTGAAATCAGCAATATCAAGTACATCACTCTTTCCTGGTAAAGGAAAAAAAAAACTTATATTTGTGCCTTCACAAAACCAAAACAAACAAATTACATAAATAGTTTACTTTCTTAGACCCTAGGCCAGGGGAAGTTAAACTCTGGGCCCTCAGATGTTGTGGCCTACCACACAAGTCATCTGGAAATTATAGTCTCCAATAGTTACAGCTCCAAAGATTCACTCCCTAAAACATGCCATGGGACACAGCTACTATATTTCCACAGGGCAGGCATGCTTTGCTGCAACTTCCCAAGACTATTGTCTGCTGCTGAAAACCTTTAGATGGTCAGGGATGATGGAAATTGTAAGGAACAACTGGTGGGCCTCAGCCTTATAGTCTCCTGGGGAACGTACGGATTACGGAGGGTTCCTAAAATGTTTATATTGACTGGGAGAAAACTGCTGTATTAAATAAACCCAGAAGCCTAAAACTGTAACTGGGTTATATCATATTATTTTTATAATTTAATGCAGTATAGCCGGAGATTTTACCTTTTAAAAATAAGCCGGTGACATGAGTTCAGGGCAGGCTGTGGTACAGCTCCACACCGCAGCCTGTGAATCTTCACCTCTTCCTCTCCCCAGTATTGCCTCGTTCCCCTCCCCAGTACTGCCTCGTTCCCACCTCCTCCAATGACGATGGATTCCTCCATGTGAGCTGGAGTTCTCTCTTGCCAATCAGAGCGCTCCAGCTCACATGGAGGAAGCCTCCGTCAGAGTAGGAGGCGAGAACGAGGCACTACTAGGGAGAAGATGCAAAAATTGACAGTTAGGGTACAGAGCTGTAATGAAGCCTGTCCTTAACCAACGTCACTGTTTTATTTTTAAAAGGTAACATTTAGGGCTTTACTTCATTACAACAACAAAAAAAACGGATTAAAGATTAACCGAGATAGCACTTTAAGAAAATAACTATTTTAACAGAGGTGAGAGTTCTCCATTAAAGATCATATGTTTCCAGCTAAAGTCTGTATAAATAAAATTAATTTATGTTGTATCCGTAAACTCTAATGCTAAGCTTCCATTTTTATTAAATCTGTATACTGTCCTACATAGAATACATCAGGTTACATTTGTTTGTGCAGTTTGTAATGAGAGAACAGCTAAGGCAACAAATTTACTGTGATTCACATTCAACGCTCTTGTATTCAGAAAGGCAATTATATTATTGGTCCACTTACTGATGATACTGCATCATCAGTTCTGAGACAACCTATCAAGAAAGCTATGGCAATGAGAGTCATGGAAAAGTAGGAATGGCTGCTCCCGCAGAACAGATGCAAATCTACTTTTTATGATAAATGCAAATAACCACAGATTGTCTTTAGGTGTTTGTGTTGGTTTAAAATTACCTTTTCACCTAAAGAATACTTTGTGATTTTCAAAGAGCATTCAAAATCACCTATATGTTGTATTGTCATTTGTTTTAATCTGAAAACTAGTTTTTGAGATGTTTATATTTATAGATTGTGCTAATTAAGCTTTGTTATGCATGTACCACTAGTTGTAGCTCTACATGACCTCCTCCACTCACAGACACTACTAATCAATGTACTCCCCACCAATCCTAGCACAGAAAGATTTAAAGGGATAGTAATGTTTCATAATAAAAGCAACTCTAATTAATCATCATAGTATTTGGACTTTGGAGAGTGTTATTTCAATTCTGTCAGAGTTGTAGTTCAAGAGTAATTCAATGACAAAGTCTCCCCCTCCCGCCCCTTTTACTGATGTAACACTGTTCAGCCAGATCAGAAGGGAGGTACCCAGGTAGACTGCAGAGAGGGGCAATCTTCAATTAAGATAAGGGAAAAAGCTGAAAAGCTTGTCAAGGGGGGCAGGGCTTTCATTGTTCTCATAGGAAGAAGATTGTCCCCTTCTGTTATCTGTCTGGCCTATGGACTGCATTCCACATCTGAGAAGAGATGGCTTACACTAGGTAAAAGGGGCGGGAGGGGAAACTTTGCTTGTGAATATCTCTCAAACCATAAAGGTTTGAGAGATAAGACTTATATCATTCTTCATGTTTTTTTAATGCCTACAAAATAAAATAAAGTTAAAATGAAGTATTACTATCCCTTTAAGTCTCAGTGAATGGGGGAGGAAATGCACGGCTAAGACAGGAAGAGGGAGATTTATAAAAACAATCTTAAAGGGGACCTATCACCCCTATACAAGTGTGTGTTAAATGTTAGGTTATATAGCAACTAGGTGGATTTCTTTATTATTTATTTATTTAGCCCTATTTGGCCGAAAATTAATGTTTAAAGAGTGCACTTCCAGACAGACTGCTGTTACCTGCTTTGTAACCGCAGTCGTCACTCTGCCTCTGCTCCCCTCCCTCTATCCAGCCTCCTCCAATGACGTAGGATTTCTGTCTGTAAGCTGGAGTGATCTCATTGGCAGTGATCGATATCTAGCCAATGAGATCGCTCCAGCTTACAGACAGAAGAGGCTTCACAGACGGAGGGTAGCAGAGGAAGAGTGACACACTGCGGTTACAGAGCAGGTAACCGCAGTCTGTCCATATGTGCACTCTTTAAACATTTTCAGACAAATAGGGTTAAAAAAACAAAACGAATAAAGAAATCCACAAATACAAAGCATTTAACCCTTTGAGTGGCAGAGGGGTACGCAACGTATTGCTTTGCAATGCGTTGTGTACCACTCTGGCACTCAAAGGGTTAACCCACACTTGTATAGGGGTGATAGATCCCCTTTAAGAATTGTCTGTCAGTCAGGGCAATAACGGCGATGGCGATAACGGCAGTTCTTATTTATAAATGAGTAAGCGTACCGTTACAAATATGGCTTTAGCAATCCGATGTTAAAGGGATAGTAAAGGGATAGTAGGCATTAAAAAAACATGAAGAATGATATAAGTCTTATCTCTCAAACCTTTATGGTTTAAGAGATATTCACAAGCAAAGTTTCCCCTCCCGTCCCTTTTACCTAGTGTAAGCCATCTCTTCTCAGATGTGGAATGCAGTCCATAGACTGGACAGATAACAGAAGGGGACAATCTTCTTCCTATGAGAACAATGAAAGCCCTGCCCACCTTGACAAGTTTTTCAGGTTTTTCCCTTATCTTAATTGAAGATTGTCCCTCTCTGCAGTCTACCTGGGCACCTCCCTTCTGCTATGGCTGAACAGTGTTACATCAGTAAAAGGGGCGGGAGGGGGATACTTTGTCATTGAATTACTCCTGAACTACAACTCTGACAGAATTGAAATAACACTCTCCAAAGTCCAAATACTATGATGATTAATTAGAGCTGCTTTTATTATGAAACATTACTATCCCTTTAAAGGGTTAGTAATACTTGCAAATTACTAATCCCCATATTGTAGCTTTGTTAAAAAGAAAGGTATTGCCCCCAGTGTCATCACTCAAACCCTTATGGTTTGATAGATGATAGCGCTTAAAGTTCCCACCTCCCTCTCCCTTCCCTGACTGAACGCTGACTGCAGGGATATCCGGTATTATGTGCATCAGGCGGCTCTGCAGCATTGCCAAGATCGCGTTTATAAAAAAGAAATCTTTCACTAAAACGGTCTTCTACGTGTACTTGCAAACCAAGCACACGTAGAAGACCGTTTCAGTGAAAGAATTATTTTTTATACACGCGATCTCTGCTCAGCTGCAGAGCCGCCTGATGCAAGTAATACCGGATATCCCTGCAGTCAATGTTCAGTCAGGGAAAAGGGAGGGAAGGGGGAACTTTGAGCGCTATCATCTCTCAAACCATAAGGGTTTGAGAGATAACACTGGGGGCAATAAGTTTCTTTTTAACAAAGCTACAATAAGGGGCTTAGTAATTTGCAAGTATTACTATCCCTTTAATGCCTGGAACGGTTAGAAAACCTTATACATGTCCTTAACATTCTGGCGAAAAGTATGTAGCTAAACTGTCACTATTAGTGACATTTCTTTAAAAATTTGCTGCACAACAAATCTTCCCAGCTTTATCGTTACTTTTACAGAAACACAACTAAGCGGCGTTAAGGTGTCCCAAACTAAAACCCAGCACCATACATTTTCTATTGATCTCACCTGTCTGAAGATCTCAATGAGAAAATTAACATTGCTGCGCTTGCTGGAAAAGAACCTGCGGATGATCTCGTAATCTGTGACATGTTCCTCAGCAATACTACACAGGCTGGACACGCTGGGCTCGCGCTCTGTCAGGGTGCTGGTGTTGGAGTGGGACTGCTCTGGTTCTGCTGTCCTCTCCGTACTCTCGCTACGGCTTTCCTCCTGGGCAGCCAGATTGGCAGCAGCTCTCTAGTAAGCAGGAATAGGGTGTGTGTGTGTGGGGGGGGGTTAGAAGACAACAAAGCAGAGCAAGTGAATTATTGGTTTGTTGTGGACAATGGGAGCTGTAGTTCACAACAGCTGTATGTCCAACAATTGAGCATCCTACATAATAATTCGTTAAAACGTGTGTAACGACAAAGTCACGCGCAGTAAAGACTGCTTGTGCCATGGCTGATACAGAGAGCGTCCAGCTCTGTATCAGACACGGTACGGGCAGTCTCTACTGCGCATGACTGCCCCACGACCGGCTGGCAGTGGCACTGTGGGTACACTTCTCGCACTCAAAGGGTTGAACCATTAAAGTCTTGCTTATAAACAGTGAAACAATGCAATTCTGAGGTAAACCAACTTCACCATGGAGGCATATACCAATTCCGATCGATATGAATAGAACTTTTAAACTCTTAAATGCTAGAGAGGTCCCCAGAGCTGAAATAATGACAATCATTAGATGCAGCAAAATATTGCTACCAGAAGATTTTTTTTTTTTTTTAAATGTAACCCTTTGTGTGCCAGAGGGGTGCCCAATGAATTGCTTTGCAATTCATTGGGCACCCCTCTGGCACTCAAAGGGTTAAAGGAATGAGGGCAATAAAGGGGCAAAGCTATTTACATCTTCAAGACAATAGACATGTCATTGTTGTCACAGTGCAAAGAGCATTCGGGGAGCTCAGATGTGATGACAATTAACATGTAGTACCTGTATATTCTTTGGCACATTTTCTCCTTCGGTCCCAGGAATGTGAGTCCCCATTTGTGGCTTGGGTTCAAGCCAGAAGGACACCAGCCATCGGATGACGATCACCCGAGCATTAAGGAATGGCTCTTTGGTGCAATACTGAGCCTCGTTGCTCTCTGCATCTCTCCGCATCAGCACATAGTGGGGTTTTGGTCTCATCTGTGGTATCTCTGAAATGCAGTGTCAAATAGCCATGAGAGTTTAGAAAGACAATGCCGAGTAGAAAACACAGAAAACTCTATGGTGCTTACAGACAGTTGCTGAACTAGGTCTATAGGCAGACAAGGGAAAGCATTCCCCAAATCTCCATAAGTTAAATGGGGATTTTAACGCCTTGAACATTATGTTTTCAATTCACTGCTTTTGCAATGCTTTAATGACTGGCCTCTATAACATTCAAGGAGTTAAAAAAATCAATGAATATTTTCATTTGTCCCCTGCAGTGCACTTGGTTTAATTTGAAATTGCTTTTCTTTAGCATCCTAAATAAAGGTCCTGTACATATTTAAATGTAAACTATCATCAGGATAGCACCCTCTTGGCAGATCTGTTCCCCTGGGAGAACATATCTGCCAATGAAACTGAATCTGAACAGTGAACCTTGGCAGACCAATGAGGGAGAAGAATGAAAAGAGACCCTGCCATACACCCCTGTTGGTCCATCACAGTCTGAAGTTCAGTTTCCTGTACTGCATGATGCAGTCCCCATAGATAGTCTGCTTTGTACCTCAAAGCCTGACTCAGTGGGATTATGGGAACTGTGCACACAACCACAGAGAACCACAGACCTCCAGGTTGCATCCCAGATGAGGTCAGTTTTCTGATCCCCCACAAACAGCTTGTAGCGGTTTTGGTGCTGCGCAGTGCAGAACCTGTACTATTACCAAGTCTGATCCCATTGCAAAGCCAAGTGCACTCAAAGAATTAAATGTATCTATTTAAAGGGTTAAACATGCATCCCTAACCCCTCAGACGGACTCCCAAGAAGGATCACTTGTATACGTCTGGATGTTTGACTCTGAAAGCGTATAAACCATGGCATAACCTTCCCACAGTGACATAGAGTCCATAATACTAGCTCAGCATTTTACAGATATGATTTACAACTATGCACTCACCAAGCACAGGGTGGTATAAGCTGCTTTCTCTACTCATGGCAGGGAAGATATAAGGCATGTAATATTTCTTAAAGTTTGAAAACAAGAAGGCAAAGCCACATTCCTCTTTGTCTTTGTTACGCCATTCCAAACTCCGGACCTGAGAAAATAAAAGAATTCTATTTTAGTAAAATCAGCATTGAAATGCATTATATATTTTTTTATTTTTCACTTGCATTTTCCAACTACTTTTGGTACCATAGATGTCCCCATTCCGTACCCTCTTCCAGCATTTAAAATACCCTTTCGGAGCCTTCATCTTAAAAAGCTCCGCAACTTCCATAGGAGATGACTTATTTGGTTAATGCACCAGCTGTAGAATCTGTTCAAAGCTCAAGGTCACAGGTTCTAGTCCTGTCAAACTGAACTCAGCCTTTCACTCTTCTGAGACAGAGATACGAGTACCCAAGACACACTTAAAGGGATAGTAATGTTTCATAATAAAAAGCAGCTCTAATTAATCATTATAGTATTTGGACTTTGGAGAGTGTTATTTCAATTCTGTCAGAGATGTAGTTCAAGAGTAATTCAATGACAAAGTATCCCCCTCCCGCCCCTTTTACTGATGTAACACTGTTCAGCCACAGCAGAAGGGAGGTGCCCAGGTAGACTGCAGAGAGGGACAATCTTCAGTTAAGATAAGGGAAAAACTTGTCAAGGGGGGCAGGGCTTTCATTGTTCTCATAGGAAGAAGACTGTCACCTGCTGCTATCTGTCTGGTCTATGGACTGGATTCCACATCTGAGAAGAGATGGCTTACACTAGGTAAAAGGGGCGGGAGGGGAAACTTTGCTTGTGAATATCTCTCAAACCATAAAGATTTGAGATATAAGTCTTGTATCGTTCTTCATGTTTTTTTAATGCCTATACAATAAAATAAAGATAAAACGAATGATTACTATCCCTTTAAAAACAAAAGAGAAAAAAAAAAACTTCAACCATCACTATGTCAAGCATCCAAAAAGTAATGCCACCATGATCAAGTCAGCTCTCCTACACAACTTTTAACTCATCATGAAACAGTCCATATAAACTATGTTTCTATAGTGTGAGACACTATATCCATGTGACTTTTAAAAAAGGAGTGCAAATAGTTAATACTTCATGGATTCAATCAAGTCTTCCAACTAGTAATTTAAATCATGATTTACAAATCCCCATCAGAATTATAGCACTTTACCCATTGTCTGAATACACTTAAAAAAAAAAAAAAAATTTATATATATATATATATATATATATATATATATATATATATATATATATATATATATATATATATATATATATAGTGCACATCCCAGAATGCATTGGAAGGGGAAAAAAAAAGTGCTGTGGTCTTCTAGGGCCGCCCACCCCCAGACTGTGTGGTTGTTAAGGATCAGAGGTGTAGGCAAAGCATTGCTTTTAAAGGAGCAGTAAACTTTTTTTTATGAAAACACGTATTTTATAGAGCATTTCCTGCTGAATAAAACAAGGTCACTCCCATCGCTGTCAGATGTTTTATTCAAAATGTATAGCAGTTTAAATAATCAGGAAGTGAATTTTCTGTGTTTACTTCCGGATAGTTGTAACTGACAGGAAGTGACAGGCAGTTTCTATCACATTCTGTGGAGAACTGTATGTCTCTGACTTTTCTGACTTTCCTCTCCATTAGAATCTAACAGGAAATCTAATTAGAATTTGACCACTAGAGGGCACTGCTAATGTAAAAAAAACATGGGTTTAAACTGTAATAACTCTGAAAATATAAATCGCTCAGCAGTGGGAGTACCCTTATTTTACTCAATAGGAAAATCCCTACAATATATATTTTTTCATAAAAAAAGTTTACTGCTCCTTTAAATGTGTTGACACCCATTTGTTTGTTAAAGAGTTAAGCCAACATTGTTTTCTTGGTACATTTTCCAAACTTTTGCACTTCAACTAGTATTGTTTGCATTTGTTTTTGTAACAAACACAGGCATACAGACTAGATGTGTATAACCAATAAGTGCAAAGTGATTAGTAAAACAGGAGCCAAAACAGAAAGAGGGATTTTTGGGTTCTTACCAATAAATCCTTTACTCTTAGTGAAACACTGAAACCATGGGATGAAGTATCTTCTGGCCAGAAGTGCAGGGAACTTTCCTAAAAAAGGTTCTCTGGAGGTGGATACTCCCTCCCTACTCCACTTCGTCCCCACCAAAAATTTTCAGTTTTAATTAACAGAAAAGGCTGAAAACTGGAACAAGGCGGGAAAGGGGGTCACCTGAACCAGAGAACCCAAAGGAACCCCTACCTGAAGCACAAACAACTCGGTTATTCTACAGGAGAGAAGTCATGTGTTCCACATGGACAAAGAGAAAAGGATTGATCAGTATGAACACAAAAAAACCATTGATCTTTCAGCCAATATGTTACATAGAAACCATGAGGATATACCAAAACCATTCAACAAGATTCCAGGAAGAGAGAGAGGAAAACCCTCAAAACACAAAGGAGTTCTAAGAGAGACAAAGTAGAACAAATATGAACCTCAGGTGTCAACGGACACCGACACATCAAATGAAGTCACAAGAAACAAACAGGTTACTGGAAGTAAAGACAAGTAGGAAGCCTACACAAGCACAAAGGCCTGTAGGGCTGCCCATGAAAAAAATGTCTTCACCCAAAGCCAGAACATTGACACAACAAAGTTTAACAAATGTATGAAGGGACTACCACATCACAGCCTTACACCACTACTCCACAGATGACTGGCTCTTGTAGGCCCAGGAAGCATCCATCGTTGTGGTGGAATGACCTGTGACAGTAAAGGGCACACTTTTTTTGCTAAGGATGTAGGCCTGTAGAATGGTCACCTTAATCCGGGAAGCCACCGCTACCTCAGACATAGTTGGCCTACACTAGGGACATCAGGAATTAAAAAAAAAAAAAGGTCTGATTTTATGAAAGACACTGTGCGATGAATGTAGTACTTCAAGCACCAAAGTATGTAGCTCCTGCTCTCATCTGTTTGTCTGATTCCATCGAAGAGAACAAAGAACATTCAATTGTTAATGTAAAGCTCAGAAACAACCTTAGGGCGAAACCCTACAGGAGTATGCAAAACCAACCTATCAGTATGAAAAGTCAGAGGCGGGATTTACAGCCTGTAATTCTGCCACTCGCCAAACAGACACAATCACCAGCAGATGCCTCTAGTCTGGTTGCTGGCAGAGATTTGTGAACCCTCTCTTGTTGCTCCAACCCTCACCTTACTCAGTCTGCAAAGTTTTAAACAGCAGTGCTCATTGTACAGCTTAGACAGGTAAAGTGGAATTATACCTAAGAATTATTTTCTTAATTTACCAGAAGGATTTAACTAGGTAGATGTCCTTCATTATCATGGAGTGACTATGGAATAATGACACTGACAAGTACAGATACAGTAAAATCAATATCAATTTATTAAAATAAGATAAAAAAACAAATACAGAAAGTACTTCCCCAACCCTCACAGGACCAGGTGTGGAGACAGCACACGATCCACTGATGGAACAGGAACTGATCCCAATCTGTCTACGGAATGGGAAGGTAGCAAGTATAGCAGTAGATGCTAGTGCAGGTAAAGCGGAATCGCCCAAACAAAAATGAGAAATGCTCCCCTAGAACGATAGGGTACACCAAGGTAATAGACTCGGATACCCCAGAACACTAGGGTAGCTACGGGCAATGGTGACTCAAATCCCTAGTATGCTAGGGTGCACCTAAAGACACTAACCGTTGGTATCAAGCAGTATAGGATAGCCAGACACAAAGTCCGGCATAGCGGGAGGATACTGAGCACAGCTTGTACCAGACAGATCAGCTAGGGCACAGTCTAGCGTAGAAGCGGAATCAGTCAAGCCAAGGGTCGGAAAAGTATCAGATAGCCAGCCGGAGCAGGAGTCAGCCAAGCCAAGGTCAGTACCGTATCGGATAGTCAGCCAGAGCCAGGGTCAGCACAGAGCGGGTAGTCAGACAGAGCCAAGGGTCAGACCAGAGCGGAAAAAACCAAGTCAGGGATCAAACATAGCCGGAGTCAAACGTAGCCAGAGGTCATACAAGGATCTGAGCATAGGAAGTAATCACAAGAGTTAGCGCACCGGTACACCACGAAAGGGAAAAGGAGTACTGGCAGAATGAGGCCTATAAGGCCTAGCAAGTAGGTGGAGACCAACTCTGGCAATTACCACAGGCCTATAAGAATAGCGAACGCGCGTAAGCACAACACTCAGGAAGTGATAGTACAATGACGCCTGAAACCGCAAACAGCGATCCCGGAGGGCAATCACGGTCCCTGTGATATTCATACAGCAGTCAGATATCTATATTTATACATTATGTGCATAGTATTTGCAGAATCAAAATGACACTGTTAAGTTATAGACCACGGAAAAGTCCAAAAGTAAATGCATGTAAATAGGACATAGTAACAATTGATGAGGCTCAAAAAAAGGCAAGCTCCCATCAAGTCCAGCCCATGCCTAAAACACTCCTGTTGATTCAGAGGAACGCAAAAAATAAAATAAAATACAAAATTAAAGGCATTTCCAGTGAAGCCCTAAGTGGGTAAAAATGTTCCGTCCTGACTCCAAATGACAGTCAGATATTTCCCCGGATCAACAACCTATCTGCATTGAAGGCAACTGTCATAATTCTCACTATTGTTCTGTGCTAGATAGGAATCCATTGCTTTTTTTTAAAGCAGTTACAGTATCTGCTGTGTGAATGATAGCTAGGTTAGTATTTCATATTTCAACATATTTAGAGACAACTTTTCCAAGGGTATAGGTCCCTTTTAAAAGAACAGAAACCATCATTTTGACCTTACATATTCTGCAAGTTCATCATATGTAAAGCCAAACTGCCTCTATTTTTCCCCCCCATATTCACCTATTTTCCCATCTTCACTATTTTATTTATTTATTTATTTTACGTCCCTGACAGCGGGCGATCTGACATTTTTTCCAGAAAGCATTCTGTTTGGGGCTGTGATCTTGGACAGAGTCTAACAATGTAAGATACAATGTAAAAGTGAAACAATATGGAAAAGCCACCTTTACAATATACAGATCAATCTGTACTGCAGGACAACTTGCAACACTGTGTAACTATCCCTACTGCCACTGTCACAGATAGAAAGCTCCCTGGATTCGGGGATTCAGCAAAGATGGAAAAAAATAATTAAATATACAGACAAAGTGACTTTAAATATCATGCTCTTGCAGAATATATAAAATCAAAATAAAAAGTTATCCCTTCCTTTAACTATGTGGCCTACTGTGGATGACTGGAGTTGTAATTGAACACCAGCAGCTGGCGTGCTGTAGTTTACCCACCCTTGACTACGTTAGGCCTGCAGTAGTTTGTTTGCAGATCTTCAGCATGCATCATTCATACACATTCAACAGGGCTTAAAATTGGAAGTCCTTTGCTACTAGCCAGACCTGAAAAGTTACTCCCCACTGCAAGCCAAAACATACCAACCAGGGCTGAATTTCTACTCACCAGGGCTAAATTTTCACTCGCCAACGGCTAGTTGCGAGTGGAAATTTTGAGCCCTGCATTCAATATTAATGAAAGAAGGTTTCAAACATATTTGTGAATAACTAATTTTCAGTGCCTATGGTGCAAAAAAATTTACCTGTATTACCATGTACTTCAATAAGGCTTCCAGGAAGTAGCTAGTATGATCTTCATGTGCTTTGTCCCCAGACTGTGGTGGTACAAGTGGTGTAATCTCCTCTATTGTAACTTGATCTGAAAATGCAAAAAATATAAACGCAGTTGAGACCTCCCTGTCATTCAATGAATGGGAATTGTAATTTGTTATCTATGGTGCACTTGGTTTGCCTCAGAATTACTCCAAATTTGTCTTTAAACATATGGCCCTAGGATCCCAAAAATATTCAGCTCCACCTAAACTTAGAATTTGGGCAAATATACTATACAAACTGTATATTAAACAGCTACATTAGGGGACAAACAACACTTTATGCACTAAAAGGGTTTTCCAATTAGTGTATAAAAATGTTGCCTCTTCTCTAATGAAGCTACTGGTGAAATGATTTTTTCAATAAGGATTTGGGAGTAGACAATAGACTCGATAGTGTGTGGTGTCACTCAGCTGCTGCACAAGCCAGTATGGTACCATCACATGCAAAATTGGTGAAGGGGGGGGGGGTTAGAGAGATGGAAGAGAAAAATACATCAAAATACACCTCCATAAATACTCATCTATAAAACCTCATCTAGAAATACACAGCATAGTTTTGGGCCCAGATCTTAAAAAGACATTGCTAAACTAGAAAAAGTAGTGCAACAAAACAGATACAGGAAATACAAGATTTTAGTTATAGAAACTAGCCAAACTGGATTTGATTACATTACAGCAGAGGTGTCTGCTGGGGGATATTATTACTATATACAAATATATTTATATATTTAAGGTCAATACAAAACTTGTTTAGGATCTCTTTACTCAAACATATGAACAAAAACAAAGGGTAATCTCTTAAAGTGGAGTTATCTATTTTGAAAAAAACTTTAGATGTCCAGCTTAGTTGAAAAAAAAAAAAAAAAATATATAAATCAATATTCTGATTTTTAATTAATGGGCAAAATACTTTTTAAAGGGATAGGTCTACTTTAAAGGGGAACTCTCACCTCCTTTAACCCTTTGAGTGCCAGAGGTGTACCCTTTTGGCACTTAAAGGGTTAAAGTCATCCTTATTTGAATGTGGCCTGCAAAAAAAAAAAACAAAAAAACGAAAAAAAAACCCACACGTATTGAACATTTAACTCCTCTGACGGTGGAATCCATCATGTGACCTGTCGCAATCTCTTGCCAATAAGAGTGCGCCAGGTCACATGCAGGATTCCACCATCAGAGGAGTAGGCAGGAACGGGGAACAACTGGGGATTGGAAAAGGCGAAGTTTGACAGGCTGCATTACAGAGCTGCACTACAACCTACCCTGAAGTGATGTCAGAAAGGACCATTATAAAGGCTATTTCAACCATAAAAAGAGCAATTGGAAAAAAAAAAAAAAAGAGGATTTTAGTCTTACCCGTTAAATCCTTTTCTCTTAGTCCATACAGGTTACTGGTAACTCTGGGAGGCGATCCGCCCCTTAGTAGGAAGGAACAATTCTCAAAGTGTATGCAGGGGGTCGAGCCTCCCTTCCCTATTTGGCTGCAGCTAGCCAATCAGCTCCAGAAAGATTTGAGACACTAACTATGACTAGATAGTAGAAGGGAAGAAGAATCCTGTGAGCATGAACCCGAAGGACCCCCACGGTCTGCCACAGGACAGCCAAGCATGGTCTCTTGACAGGGTGGGAGACCAGTAACCTGTACGGACTAAGAGAAAAGGATTTAACAGGTAAGACGAAAATCCTATTTTCTCTGTCGTCCAATACAGGTTACTGGTAACTCTGGGATGTCCAACCATTAAGTTTCCCAGAGGTGAGAAGAAGGCAATGACTAGGCGCAAGGCCGCCAAAGTCACCAGAACATATATGGACCATCAGATCAGAGATAGCCCAACAAAACAAATGAAGTGTCAACTGACACTGAATAGGGATAACAACACCTCAGAAACGTTACACAGCACACTGAAATACAGCCAACAGGGCTCAAAAGTGAAGGAACCAAAGAATCGAAGAAGATCCTAGACAGCAATACTGCCTCCAGGATCTTCCAGCCAATGCCAGCACATCAACACGGTAGTGCTTTGAAAAGGTGTGTACAGACGACCAAGTGACAGCCTTGCACAACTGATCAGCGGAGGCCTGATTCTTGAAAGGCCAAGAAGCCCCAATAGATCTAGTAGAATGAGTCATGACCCGAAAGGGAACAGGCTTTTTCTGTAGCTCGTAAGCCTTATGAATAGTGGACTTGATCCAAGATGCAATAGTCACTTTGGATACAGGTCTCCCTGCCCTGGGGCCCTCAGGAATGACGAACAGCGCGTCAGACTGTCGAATGGACTCAGTGCGATGTACATAAAACTTGAGACAACGGACCACATCTAATAAGTGGAGATCCCTCTCTTTGTCAGAGGTAGGGTCAGGGCAGAAAGAAGGCACCATAATCTCCTGATTAATGTGGAACTCAGAAACCACCTTCGGGAGAAATTCCTGCAAAGTGAGAAGCACCACCTTGTCTTTGTGAAACAACAAAAAGGGTGGTCTACAAGACAAAGCATGTAACTCCGCAACATGGCAAACAGACACGATCGCCAGGAAAAAGGCCATTTTCCACGGCAGCAAGCGTAGAGGAATAGTAGCCAAGGACTCAAAGGGAGGGCGCTGAAGGATGCCCAAAACCAAGTTAAGATCACACTGAGGAGTGGGAGTCTTGAAAACCAGATGAGTATGAGCAACGCCCTGGAAGAAAACCTTGACATCAGGAAGAATAGCAATGCGCCTCTGAAAGAAAACAGAGAGAGCAGAAGTCTGAACCTTAAAGGAACTCAAACTGAGGCGCTTATCCACACCATCCTGCAAGAAAGCCAGGACCGTAGGCAGATCAAAATCCTGAGAAAGGTCCCTATCAGCAAACCAAGAGAGAAAGGTCGACCAGACACGATGGTAGGCCTTAGAAGAAACAGGTTTGCGGGCACTAAACATAGTAGCAACCACACCAGAAGAAAAACCTCTCTTCAGTATTGAGGATTCAATTTCCAAGCCGTCAAAGCTAGCCGATGAACACATCCTCCTTTCACAGGTAACCCTATAGAAGAAGATCTGCCAATGACAGATCCAGAAGCTCCAGAAAACAAGCCTGTCGAGGCCAGTACGGAGCAATCAGAATGACTGGACAGTGCTCCAGAATCAATTTCCGTAACACCCTGTCCAACATGGGGAGGGGAGTAAAGATGTGAGCCAGAGGAAATAACCATGGAACCGACATGGCATCCACCGCTAGAGCTAGAGGATCCCTCCAGCGAAAGCAGAACATCGGAAACTTCTGGTTGTGTCTTGTCTTGTCTCCATCAGGTCGATGCAAGGAAGACCCCACTTCTGAACAATGAGGGTGTACATCTCTGGGTGCAGTTCCCACTCTCCACTATCCACCGTGTGTCAGCTGAGAAAGTCTGAAATGACATTGTCTATGCCAGGAATGTGCACTGCGGATATGGCATGAACATGTTCTCCTGTCCAGGACAAAATAGCCTTGATCTCTAACCAAGTGGCATGACTTCTTGTTCTTCCCTGCTTGTTGATGTAAGCCACGGCTGTGGCGTTGTCAGACTGGACCCGGACTGGGCATTCTTCCAGCTGGGGTGTCCAATGACGAAGGGCATGAAAGATCACCCAAAGCTCCAACACGTTGATGGGATGGAGAGATTCCTCCGAAGACCACTGACCCTGAGCACTCAGGCGACCCAGGACCGCTCCCCAGTCAGAGAGGCTGGCATCCGTCGTCACAGTGGTCCAGAAGGATACCAGGAAGGACTTGCCCTTCAGCAGGTCGGACAGGTCAAGCCACCACGACAAACATAGTTACACATGAAGAGGGAGGGATACTGACATCTTCAGAAGGTCCTGCTGACCCCTGCACACTTGGATCATAAACCTCTGGAGTTCCCTGGTGTGAGCCATGGCAAAAGGGACCGCTTCTAGGGTGGAGATTAATATCCCCACTAGAGAGGACAGCTTCTTGGCTGCAACTGGAGGGTGAGCCAGAACAAACATAAACCCTGTGGGCGATCTGTTGAGCCACCTCGTCCGTGAGAAACACCATGCTCTGCTGAGTGTCGAAGAGAAGGCCCAGGAAGATCAGACTTTGGGATGGGACAAGATCTGACTTGTCCATGTTGATGATCCACCCGTGATGGGTGAGAGCATGAATGCAGTCCTGAACCTGCTGATGAAGTTCCGCAGAAGGGGCTTTCAGAAGCAGGTCGCCCATGTATGGAGTAACTCTGATGCTGTCCCGGTGGAGGACGGACACTAAAGTACCCAGGACACGGCTGAAGACTTGAATAGCTGTAGTCAGACCAAAGGGATGGGCTGAAAACTGAACGTGCCAAAAAATGGACTTGACCTCAAGTTTCTTGTCAGTCCAGTTTTTCAGAGCAGTGGACTTGGATAGCCTGGAGACAGAAGCATCCACCTTGGGGGGATGAACACACTAAGCAAGCGCCACCTCAGAGAAGGGGTAAAGCTCGGAAAACTTCTTGGAAACAGAAGGTTTCCTGTCCGGAGACTTCCACTCATCAGACACTAGATGGTCAAGAGTGGGGTTAGGTGGAAAACAACTATGGAGCCTTTCAGGCTCCTGAAATACATCAGAGGGATCTCAAGAAACCTCCTGAACTACGTGAAAGTTTAGGGTAGTTAAGACGGCTCTGATCAAGCCCTCAGCTGAGAGAGCAGGATCAGCCTCAAAAGAGTCCCAAAAAAACTTAGAGGCGCCCACAGCAGAACATTCCTAAACATCGGAATCTACAAACAGTTCCTCCTCAGAGGAATCTGATACGTCAGGTACTCCCTGCGGTTTCGGCAGGGAAGATCTGACGGAAGAAGGGGTCTGCCAGAAGTGGAATACCCCTGTAACTGGGATGGAAAGAGTTGCAAAGAAGACCGGAGGTCTCTAGTAGCAGCCTTGAACTCTTGCACCCAAACTGGCTCTAATGCATGGCTGGAGGTCCATGGGAGAGACTCAGGGACATCAGAACATGCTGGGCATAAATGACCTGAGAATTCTCTAGGAAACCCTGAATGACACGAGTAACAATGCGCAATAGGGGACACAGAGACCCCAGCGTCCTTAGTTTTAGGCCTGGCCCCAAGCTCTAACAGATTAGACATTCTCACAGTGTCAAAAAACATTTAAAGTATAAGGAATCACCCAAATACAGTGTGTAAGATTAAAATTTCACCTCAAAAATCACTAAAATACACTTATCTGGCAGGCGAAGGGTTAATCTGCAGAGGAGAGAAGGAGAGTCCAAGCCCTGCGTAGGACAATTGTTCAGAAAAAGGCACAAAATGTCTGCCGCAGAGGGAGCCAAACAGAATTGAGCGAGCGAAGAAAGCGCTCATGGGAAATGTAGTTTTCCCAAAAAAAAGTACCCCAACAGTGCCCGAAGCCCCCTGAGCCCCCCAACACACATTAATCAGATGACAGAGCAAGGGTAGACAATTAAAACGAGCCATCTCTGAAGACGCTACATTGAGCGGTTGCAGAGATATGTCCCAAACTGTATAGTCCCATAGAAGTGAATGGAGCAATGGCGTCTATGCACTAAAAGCACAAACACAAATTTTGCAAAGTTGAAACTGTGAAATAAAATTACATGAAACATCACTAGAACATGTTAGCAAACCCAAAAAACACTGAAACCAGTAAAGTGCCACTAACCCCCCAAAAGATGCAAAACAAGCAGCTAAAGGGTTAAGTTACCACAGAAACTTGCTCCATCACACCCAACAGACATACAGATAAACCCAATGAGTGCTGGAGTGTGCAATACGAACTCCAGGAATACACCCCTGTGCAGAGGGGCACTGTGGGACATGTGGACCCGCAGCACACAAAGGGTTGCTCACCTTTCCTGCAGATCTTCTGTCTTCAGATTACCATGTATTAAGAAGAAGCCTCAGTGGGCAACTCCCGAGGAAAGAACTTGAACCCAAGATTCCCCCCCCAGGGTTTAAAGTCCACAAAAAGCACCTGGATACTGAGCTAGCCACATCTAAGGGCATTGTCAGTTATGGTAATCCGCCTAATGGCGGTATTCCATATCTAACAGAAAAATAAAAAAATAGTTAAAACAGCAAAACTGTTCTCTTGCCTGTGTCTTCACCAAGGAACAAATCTTACTGGAGCTGATTGGCTAGCTGCAGCAAAGAAGGGAAGGTAGGCTCCACCCCCTGCATTCACTTCTAGAATTGTTCCTGCCTACTTAAAGGGGCAAATCGCCTACCCAAAGTTACCAGTAACCTGTATTGGACGACAGAGAAAATAGGATTTTAGTCTTACCTGTTAAATCCTTTTCACTTAGTCCATACAGGTCACTGGTACTCTGGGAGGCGTAAGTCCCCTTTAATAGGCAGAAACAATTATGCAAATAATTTGCAGGGGGCGGAGCCTCCCCTCTTACTTAAGCCACCTTCTGGCCAGAGCCACTCATATTGATTTGAGACCCTAAGAACTGACCGCAGGTAAGCAAAAAGAAAGACTCCTGTGAGCATGCCCAACAGTCTCCCACTGAATGCCACAGGAGAGCCAAGTCTGGCCCCTTGACAGGGTGGGAGACCAGTGACCTGTATGGACTAAGTGAAAAGGATTTAACAGGTAAGACTAAAATCCTATTTTCACTGTCGTCCAATACAGGTCACTGGTACTCTGGGATGTACAAACATTGAGCTGACCCAGAGGCGGGAAGAAAGGCAAGGACCAGGCGCAAGGCCCAAGTCACTAGAACTGCTATGAACCAGTTAATAACATAGCCCAAACTGTAAGTGTCAACGGACACCCATCAAGGGAAAACAATCCCTGAACAAACACAGCACACTGAACAAGAGCCAACAGGGCTCAACAGTAAGGAAGCACTAAGGATCAAAGAGCGGAAGGCCTAGACAGGCAAAGCTGCCTCCAGGACCTTCCTCCCAAAACTGGCATCAGCCGAAGCCAGTACATCAACTCGATAGTGCCTAGAAAACGTGTGCACAGAGGACCAAGTGGCCGCTCTGCACAGCTGATCAGCAGACGCCTGATTCTTGTAGGCCCAGGAGGCCCCAATAGATCTGGTGGAATGGGCAGTCACCCGGAAGGGAACGTGCTTATTCCGAATCTTATAGGCTTCACGAACGGTAGCCTTAATCCAAGAGGCGATAGTAACCTTGGAAGCCGGTCTCCCTGCCCTAGGCCCCTCAGGAATGACGAATAGAGTGTCAGACTTCCTGATAGACTCGGTGCGATGAACTTAAAACTTGAGGCAACACACCACATCCAACAAATGGAGATCTCGTTCCTTGTCAGATGAAGGATTAGGGCAGAAAGAGGGAACCACAATCTCTTGATTGATGTGAAATTCGGACACAACCTTGGGTAAGAATTCCTTGGAAGTGCGAAGCACAGCCTTATCCTTGTGGAACACCAGGTAAGGAGGTTTACAAGACAGAGCTTGTAACTCTGCTACCCGGCGAACGGAAACAATAGCCAAGAGAAAGGCCATTTTCCAAGTCAAAAGACGTAAAGGAATAGAAGCCAAGGATTCAAACGGGGGTCGCTGGAGAACTCCCAGCACCAAATTGAGGTCCCACTGGGGAGTAGGACTCTTGAAGGCAGGTCGAACATGAGTCACACCTTGGAAGAAAACTTTGACATCAGGAAGGATAGCAATCCTTTCCTGGAAAAACACAGACAAGGCAGAAGTCTGAACCTTGAGGGAACTCAGACTGAGCCCCTTATCAACGCCGTCCTGCAAGAAGGCCAGGACAGTGGGAAGATGAAAATCAAGGGATAACTTCTTATCACTGCACCAAGCAACAAAGGTTGACCATATGCGATGATAGATCTTGGAGGACACAGGCTTACGAGCACTGAGCATAGTCGACACCACAGAAGGAGAAAATCCTTTCTTTGCTAGAATCGAGGATTCAACCGCCAAGCCATCAAACGGAATGTGTGAACGTCCTCCTTCCACAGATAACCCTGAAGAAGAAGATCCGGACGGGCAGGAAGTGGGATCGGATCCGCCACTGACATGGCCATCAACTCCGGATACCAGGACTGGCGAGGCCAGTTTGGAGCGATCAGGATGACAGGACAACGCTCCTGCTTGAACTTCTGGATAACTCTGATCAATAGAGGAAGAGGAGGGAAGATGTAAGCCAGGGGAAATTCCCAAGGGATCGACAAGGCATCCACTGCTAGAGCAAGGGAGTCCCTCCACCGGGAGCAAAACACCGGAACCTTCCTGTTGTGTCTGGTAGCCATCAGGTCCACCACAGGCATCCCCCACCTCCGGGTGAGCAACTGAAACACCTCTGGATGAAGAGCCCATTCTCCGCTGTCGACGGTGTGACGACTGAGGAAGTCCGCCATGACGTTGTCTACGCCTGGGATGTGAACTGCAGAAATGACAGGCACGTGATCTTCTGCCCAGGACAAAATATCCTTGACCTCCCACCAGGCGGAACTGCTTCTTGTGCCGCCTTGCCTGTTGATGTAAGCCACTGCCGTGGCGTTGTCGGACTCCACTCTGATCGGACGACCGGTCAGTTGAGACTCCCAGTGCCTCAGGGCAAGCCGGACAGCTCGAAGTTCCAGAACATTGATGGAGAGAAGGGATTCCTCCAGACCCCATTTCCCCTGAGCACTGAAGCGACCCCAGACTGCACCCCAGCCCCGAATGCTGGCATCCGTTGTGACTGTGGACCAACGAGGAACTAGAAAGGATCTCCCTTTCAGGAGATGAGGGAGATCCAACCACCAGTGCAGACTCGACTCGACATGAGGAGGTAGAGACATAGACAGATGTTGATAATCTGGATGATGCCTGCACGTCTGGATCACAAATCTCTGAAGTTCCCTGGAGTGGGCCATAGCAAATGGCACTGCTTCGATCGTGGAAATGAACTTCCCCACTAAGGACGACAACTTCGGAACCGGAATTTCGTCCCTGTCCAGAATCCCAGCCACTCTGATGGCTATCTGGTGAGCCACATCCTCTGGAAGAAACACCATGCATTGGCGAGTGTCGAACAGGAGACCCAGGAACAGAAGCCTCTGAGATGGAATCAAGTCTGACTTGTCCAGATTCAGGATCCAGCCATGACGGTTCAGGGTGTGCATGCACATCTGTAATCGCTGAAGGAGAAGCTCCGCTGAGGAGGCCTTCAGTAGGAGATCGTCCATGTAGGGGGTCACTCTGATCCCATCCTGATGAAGCACCGCTATGAAGGAGCCTAACACCCTCTGGAAGACCTGAGGGGCTGAAGTCAGCCCAAAGGGGAGCGCTGTAAACTGAAAGTGTCCCCTGTGGCAGGCAATCCTGAGATACTGCCTGCTCTCTGGATGAATGGGGATGTGAAGATACGCATCCTGAAGGTCCAGGGAGGCAAGAAATTCCCCCGGAGACATAGCTGCAATCACAGATCGCAGGGATTCCTGGCGGAAGTGGGAAGTCACCACATAAGCATTGAGATCTTTGAGATCCAAAATGGGACGGGCCCCTCCGTCCTTTTTGGCCACCACAAACAGGTTGGAATAAAATCCTGAACCTGTGTCCTCCTGAGGAACCACCTCCAGGACCTCTTTGTCCAAGAGATCCTGAATAGCGTCGTCGAACAGACGTCTCTTTACAGGTTCCTGAGAAGGACGAGTAAAATGGAACCGAAAAGGAGGAAGGGAGGAGAAAGGGATCCGGTATCCCTCTGACACCACCTGGAGAACCCACGGGTCCGCCACTGACTCCTCCCAAATCCGGCGAAAGATGTGGAGACGTCCACCTACAGCCGGATGCGGACCCGGGTTCGGCGAGTCATGCCGAAGCAGTCTTGGAGGACTTGGCCTTGGGGGCAACTTTGGGCCTCCAGGACTGTTTGGGCTTGGAGGAGGAGCGCGCAGCGGGAGGACCCGACGGGGTCGAGGAGCGTGTCTCAGTCTGAAAGGAACGAAAGGACCGGTTGCGTTTGGCTGGAAACTTTTTCTTAAAGACTGAGGGTAGAAGAGTACTTTTACCACCAGTAGCCTCACTGATCATTTCTTTGAGTTCAGAACCAAATAGCAAGTTCCCCTGAAAGGGCAAGGAAAGCAAAGCTTTCTTGGAGGCTGTATCAGCAGACCAAATTTTCAGCCAAAGGGCGCGTCTAGCCACCACTGAAGAAGTGGAGGCCCGCGCTATCATGCGCACAGCATCAAA
The DNA here is from genome assembly GCA_037306005.1 of Rhinophrynus dorsalis. NCBI lineage: Eukaryota > Metazoa > Chordata > Amphibia > Anura > Rhinophrynidae > Rhinophrynus > Rhinophrynus dorsalis. The sequence goes on along the minus strand of CM074728.1, from coordinate 66,802,867 downwards.
GGCAGCGTCAGCAATATAATTCTGAGCTTCAGTAATGTTAGCAAGAAGCTGCAACTGTTCAGAAACTGGAGCATCCTGGCGAACTGCTTCAGTCAGTCGCTCAGTCCAGGCCGCTATAGCCCTGTTTACCCAAGCCACTGCAAAGGTTGGACGCATGGCAGTGCCGATAGAGGCAAAAATGGACTTAAGAGAAAGTTCCAATTTCTTATCCGTCCAATCATGCAGGGCAGAGGCATCAGAGACAGCCAAAGCGGTAGACTTGGATAGCCTGGAAACAGGGGCATCCACCTTTGGAGGATGTACCCATTTCGCCAGCTCAGTCTCAGGAAAGGGGTACAGTTTAGCAAACTTTTTGGAAACAGAGGAAGACCTATCAGGATTCTTCCACGCCTCAGAGACTAGACGGGCAAGAGTAGGATTAGTTGGAAAACAGACAACAGGCTTAGATGGCTTTTTCTGAAAAACATCAGAAGGATCATAAGTGGATTCTTGAGTCAGAGGAAGACTGAGCGTATTCAAAACCGCTCTGATCAGACCCTCAGCCGAAACTTCAGGGTCACATTCATAGGGGTCCCCAATGGACCTGTTAGATTCAATAACAGTACGTTCCTCAGCATCAGAATCCTGCAAGAGTTCTTCCTCAGAAGAATCAGTGACATCAGGAGCCCCCTGTGGCTTAGGCAGGGAGGTCTTGATGGTAGAGGGGGTCTGCCAGACCTGGAGAGCCCCCTGTACCTGAGAGGGAAAGAGTTGAAGGGTGGATCTGAGATCCCTAGTGGCAGCTTTAAACTCCTTCACCCAAGATGGCTCAATAGCATAGCTGGGAAGCCCAGGGTTGCTATCCTGACTAGTACAATTAGGGCATAGATCCCCCACATTATCGCTAGACAGCCCAATGTGGCAAGAGGAGCAAAACGCCATGGGGGTAGCAGACCCCCCATCCTCTTTAGACTTGGGTCTAGCCCCTAGCTCCAGCGAAGAAGACATGCTCACAGCGTCAATATACCCCACTAATAACTCTATCACCCAGAAAAGGTGTAAAGGATTAAAGTTTCACCCCAGAAATGTCTAAAAGTGGACTTATCTGGCCAGCGAAGGGTTAATCAGTTGAGGAGAGAGAAGGCTCGGTCCCTGCGTAGTGTACTCGCATAGGAAAAGTGCAACAAAATGGCAGCCGTCATGACAGCCAATCAGAAACGAGCGCGAACCAAGCGCTCATGGGAAATGTAGTTTTCCCCATACAAGTACCCCAAACAGTGCCCGAAGCCCCCCTGAACCCCCCACATTAATAAAACACCATCCGGATGATAGAGCAGGAGCCTAGCATTAAAATGAGCCCTCTCTGAAGTTGCTGTGACAAGCGGTTCCAGAGATATGTCCCACACTGTGATTTCCCATAGAGAGTAAAGGAGCCATGCGTCTGAGCGGGAAACGCCGCGCTTAAAGGCGCAGAACACAATTTTTAATAAAGTTTAAGAAAACTTTCAAAAGTGCCCAAACAAGCATAAAACACATAAGAAACATAAGTAAACAAATATACTAAGCTCCAAAACCCAGAGAATACCACAGAAATTGCATAAAACTAAAATAATGCAATAAAAACACCCTATGAGTGCTGGAGTGAATTGAAAACTCCCAAATACAAGCCCATCAAAGGGACACTGTGGGGACAAGTGGACCTTCAGCACTCAAAGGATGACTCACCTTTCCTGCAGGACTTCTGTCTTCAGGTGACCATGATAAGGGAGGAATAACCCAGAGGCAATTCCTCAGCAGGGGAGCTGCTCCACACAAGCTGTCCCCTCATCAGGGTTTAAGGTCCACAGAAAATCCCTGGAAGCTGCACCAGCCACTTTAAAGAGGGCAATTCACAGCCATGGTCACCCTCCTAATGGTGGTATTCCATATTTGAATAAAAATAATAAAACTCTAAGAAGCATAGATGTTCTCTGCCTGGTGTGCAAGCACACCAGGAACAAATCAATATGAGTGGCTCTGGCCAGAAGGTGGCTTAAGTAAGAGGGGAGGCTCCGCCCCCTGCAAATTATTTGCATAATTGTTCCTGCCTATTAAAGGGGACTTACGCCTCCCAGAGTACCAGTGACCTGTATTGGACGACAGTGAAATAGTTATAGTTATGTATGTGAAAAAATATCCACAGTTCAAATTTTCTGCAGGTTTTTTCAGAATATTCTCAGATAGACAGATTTATAAACTTGACTTTAAAGGGATAGTAATGGATTATTTTTACTAAATTTAATATTGTAGATATTTAAAAAATAAATCAAATGACACCAATCCAATCTCTCAAACTTGCAAACTAGGCACACTTTTGTAGACCGTTCCAATTAAGTATTTCTTTTTAGACTGTGCTATTTCGACTTTGCTGAAGAGCCACCGGCCGGTCCTGGGACCAGGATCTGCTTCTGTCAGCTAAAGGCTGATGTCTATGAAAGGGGTGGGAGGGGGTAACTTTAGAACCTTACATCTCTCAAACTACACAAGTTTGAGAGTTCGGACCTGCATCCATGGGCGGATTGTCCTATCGGGGGATCGGGCATCCCCCGGTGGGCCGCTATATCGGCTTACTTTTAAGTCGCGAGACACTTTGTCTTGAGTGCAGACTCTCTCTCTCCCCCTCCGGTGCGCACTGAAGGAATTGCAAATAAATTACAAGTGCTGTACAGCGCTGGCCATCTCTCTCCCCCTCCGCTTCACTTTGTCTTGAGTGCAGAATGAAAGGAAGTTAGTGGAGAAGAGAGATGGCCAGCGCTATACAGCACTTGTAATTTATTTGCAATTCCTTCAGTGAGCACCGGAGGGGGAGAGAGAGAGATTCTGCACTAAAGACAAAGTGGATCGGAGGGGGAGAGAAACGGGCAGCGTTAGTTGTCTTGCAATTCTTTCAGTGCGCACCGGAGGGGCGGGGGGGGGGGGGGAGCCCGGGCTGGTATTCCCCTACAATCCGCCCCTGCCTGCATCAATTGATTTATTTTTTTAATATCTACAATATTAAATGTAGTAAAAATAATCCATTACTATCCCCTGAACCAGAACTATCACAATATACAAAGTCCCCCCCACCAATAATTAGGCATATGGCGATTAGGTTCTTAACAGTGCTATTATCAGGCACAAGTACCAAGTTCTGAAGTAATCCTTCTTCTGAGACCGGTGGCCAGGCTTGCGTGCAGACATCTTGGCTTAGAGACGTTTGCACCCCTGCGCTGTTCATCCCGGTCTCCTCTAGGAGGCATTGCATGGTACCTTAAGGTACCAGAAGGGACTGACGGCGCAGGTGCGCAGATGGCTCTGAAGCAAGAAGCCTGGCCATCAGTCTCAGGAAAAGATTACTTAAGATTGTGGTACCTGCTCCCGATAATAGCACTGTTAAGAAACTAATCCCCATATGCTTAATTATTGGGGGGGGGGGGGGCACTTTAAATAGGGTGAATTCTGCTTTTTCTTCTTTATAAATATAACCTGTCGTTGTGAATTTATAGCGACAATTCTTAACTTCTTAAGGACGAGAGGGGTGGACAACACATTGCATTGCCCATGCCTGTGGTCTTCAAACAGGTTAAACATAAACTAAGAAAGCTTTTTCTTTTTTTTATAAATCTTCCCCAATTTTACTTACTTAGGGCATAAATCATAAGGAATTATTTTATTTTATTTATTTTTTTTACTTTCCACTGGATCAACTTAGGAACTATGGAAAATGTTGAATTTTTACTATGTTACAACAGGAAAACACACCATTCTTGATTTATGCATGTCTGATATATGAAATTAAAACCCCCTCCCCCACAATCAATAGGTCAATGTCTTACTTTCCTGGAGATTCAGAGGAAGGTTAATTAGATTGTCCAGAGTGTATATCCCGTGGTCAGATGGTGGCGCAGGGAATCCAGGAATGAGACAAGCAAAGATACAGAGCTGCTCCCAACTGCAGTTGTTCTGAAGTGCTTGAAGCCACAGGAGGAACAAGCGCAGCCCTTCAAGGCGGATCTGTAGGAATAACATAATTATCAGATGGCTGGAACTAAAATGTCAAGCGAGTTGCTTCGCAGCCATTACCCAGCAGGCATACCTAATTGTACAAGTATTTACATTTAATAAGCTGCATGCTGAATTGCTGTGAACATGGAGAACTACTGTAAATCCCTGCAGAGATCTGTCAACTGTTATCCCATCACCCACTAATATTAATTAATATTAATCTGCTGGCCTATGTTTCTCACTATTCAGAAATCTCAAAACTTCTTAGACATGGCATCTTTAAAACTTTAAAAAGGCATTTTAAAAACCTGTGTTCTGTATTCAGCCCCTACAGCTTCTGTTGAGAAGCAGCTCAATGTATCAAAATCCCTTTCAGTAAAGTATTTCAATATGGGGTTATGTAATAAGAGTGCGTATCAAATAAAACAGTATAATTAATTTAAAATGACAACATTCATACAAGTACAAATGATTTACCCCAAATCGTTTCAATTATATTCCTGCAAACAATACTGTAACGAGACTAAGACCGTTACTGTGGACACTTTCTGGCCTAAAAGACTGAATTTTCACAGTACACCACCTGGCCACCTTACACCATGGACATATCACCCAGCACCATTTTAAAAGGTAGGTGGTGCACATGACAGTCTACTGTTAAAGCAATACACTGTGAGTGACAGGTAGCCAGTTTTCTCATTGGTCGCCACTTGTCAAACAATGCCAATGCAGAGCATGACATTGCTTTGAAAGGTAGGGAGCTCTGTGATTGGTCGCCACCCGTCCCCATCTTGTCGCTCTGGTACCCATTGGCCAGATAGCCAGTGTGACAAGTCTGAATTAGTCTGGGATCAAAGAGTAAATACAATACAGCCGGGCCCAGATTGGTTGCCGTTGTTACTTGTTGCTCTGATTCACATTGGTTGTAGATCAGAGCAGCAAGATTAAATTATGTACTTTTTGTTCTTTTGTTTGGTACAGTATAAAAATGTCCCCATGCCCCCCAAAAAGGGAATTAGCTTTGGAATCAACTCTGTGTTGTGTGGTTTACTACAGAATGGATTAAAGGGCACCCTTTGACCCCCATTCCATGGAAACCTTGTTCCAGCAAGACCGGCATGGCTACACCCTCTGTAGCCGATTCTAGGAGAGGGAAACCCGGAACGATGGCTAAGGATAACCCCATTGTCCATAGCTTCTGTTACAAGTACTATTTTTTTTCTTTTTTGCAATGTCATACATTGCACACCCCTCTGGTCTATAAGAGGTTAAATGGGGCTCTTAACCCCTTAAGTGCTAGAGGTCTCCGACATATTTCAAAGTAATGAATTGGAGACCTTAGCATTTAAGGGGTTAAAATGTACAGTTGTTTTGCTCTAGGATTGCTAGCCTTTAGCTTACAAAATATACCCCTTAACCCTTTGCGTGCCAGAAAGGCTACCTCTCTGGCACTCAAAGAGTTAATCAATCTTCCTATCAAGGGCCATAAGTGCCCATACTTCATATCAGCTGAGCACTAACTTTAGGGCAGAAAGTGTGGGAACCAAATAATAACCAATGAATCCTGTATAGATGTATTGCATTATCAAATGTACAAAACTGTTCCCTTAACCCTCTGAGTGCTAGAGGGGAATCCAATGCATTGGTTTTGCAATAAGTTGGATACCTCTGTGACACTTCAAATATTAAAAGTATAAGGCCTCTTTACAGTACTTCTTTAGATTTTATTCCACCTCTAGTTGTCACGAGTTATATGAACCACTTTTTTAATGTTAAAGGAGCAGTTAACTTCTTTATATAAAAAAAAATATTTATATATATATATATATATATATATATATATATATATATATATATATATATATATATATATATAATGTTATAGCATCTTCCTACGGAGTACAACAAGGTCATCACAACTGCTAGGAGATTTTTCAGTTACACCTTGTAACAGTTCACTTATTTTTAATCAACAGTGTCAACTAGTGTCCAAATAGCAAATGTATTATAATGACCTCTGTGGAAGAGCTTGAGTCACTGACTAATGCTGCCCACAGTAAGTTACAGGGAAAGCATCATTTTTGACCAGCATAGAGAATTGCACTTTACCCCTTAACGATGGCGGTCCTGGGGAGTGGTCTCCCCTTAAGGAATGCTTTGATCTCATTCAGCGAACCGGCACACGTGACTCATCACGTGCGCTGGCTTGCCAAACGAGAGTCTGATACGGACTTCTCCGGACTTGGAGCAGTCAGATTAAGACTCAGGTAGTGCTCACAGAGCTGTAAGCTAAATACCCATGACATGCCAAGATAGTTATCAGTCCTTAAGTCAAATTCATCGATGACGGCCCTAGCACTTCATCTGTCAGTAAGGGGGTTAACGTTAGGAAAAAAAAAAGTCTGATATTAAATTTGAATAAACATATCTCCGTATATACTCATTGACTTTACCAATAACTAGCACTATGCCTGTAGCTTCACTTTACTATGAATAAAACTGATTAAAACTTTTTTATTGCTTTTGTACTATTGCTACAAAAAATATATATATATACATATTTCTGAATAGCCGACATGCTATAAAATTACCATTCTTACCAATAAACCAATTAAAGCAACCCTCACACATATGGTTTTATGATCATGGGGCCCACAGTTGAAAAAACTTGGAATCCCCTAGTGTAATTGGTTTACGCCAGAATAACTCCAGTTATAAATATGGCTACTGTTGCTTTAAAGGGATAGTAATACTTCGTTTTATCTTTATTTTATTTTGTAGGCATTAAAAAACATGAAGAACGATATAAGTCTTATCTCTCAAACCTTTATGGTTTAAGAGATATTTACAAGCAAAGTTTCCCTTCCCGCCCCTTTTACCTAGTGTAAGCCATCTCTTCTCAGATGTGAATCTGGTTGTAAGACCAGACAGATAACAGTAGGGGACAATCTTCTTTATATGAAAACAATGAAAGCCCTTCCCCCCCTTGACAAGTTTTTCAGCTTTTTCCCTTATCTTAATTGAAGATTGTCCCTCTCTGCAGTCTACCTGGGCACCTCCCTTCTGATCTGGCTGAACAGGAGGGGAAACTTTGCTTGTGAATATCTCTTAAACCATAAAGGTTTGAGAGATAAGACTTATATCGTTCTTCATGTTTTTTTTAATGCCTACAAAATAAAATAAAGCTAAAACGAAGTATTACTATCCCTTTAATACACACCAACGTAAATGTACATTTTTTTCTATGCTTCATTCACTTGGGAGGAGGTAGGGAATAAAGGAATTACAAAATAAATGATTGTATGAATTCATAAATGCAGATGAATCATAGTAATAATTTAACAAAATAACTGATCACCTAAATATAAAGTGCAAATTAATGAAGACTTGTTTTTACCTTTAAGGAGTTCCCAGTGTGAAGCAGCTTTTTCAGGATCAGGCCTAAAGACAAAAATAAATACTATAACAGCAGAAATCTACTGTCTAACTCTAGGGAGGGCAGGATTTGCATCTTATGCTCTCCCCTAGATAAGGCAGCATTGGAACCCTTAGCCCCGATCACAGTAAACAAGCTAAACTCAAGCAACAAATCAATCAATACAGAAAAGTATGCAAACTGCCATAATACATCCTTTAACCCTTTTGGTATCAAAGAGGTATTAAACACATTGCAATGTGTTGGATATATCTCTGGCGCCCAATTGGTTTAGGAACAAAGGTGTGTGCAACTCATTGCCCTCTCCTGTTTTGTTTTGTGCATAAGAATACTAACATCCAGGAATAAAACTGGGCTATGGTTTTAACCCTACGAGTTACAGGGGGATATGCAACACATTGCAAAGCAATGCCTCGCTTACACCCCAGGCACTCAAAGGGTTAACCACCAGGTACAGTATTTCTACGTATCATTTTAAAAAAATCTGTATTTTTATGTTGCCGCTCTAAACCTTCCATTTTTAATGCACGTGTAGACATCTTCTGTCAATTTTGATTGTGCTATTTGTAATGATAGAAAAGTGGCAAGCCAGTTAGCTTACTGAGCTCAGTGTCAACCTCTCATGTATTCATGTTATATTATGTCAGGCCATTTACAGACAATATGGATCCCTAACAAAGGCAAGAATGGCTGCTTATAAAACAAATTTATATATGATAGCATGGAGTACTCTTTATAAACACGAGATTATTTTTTGTGTGTGTTTGTAGTCCTTTAACTTTTCCAGTTCTAAATCTTGACATTAAATGTCCTATTGAATTAAAGGGGACCAGTACCCTATAAATAAGTCTCTCTTAATTTAATAGGACTTGATTAGAAATGAGTTATTCATACAGCAGTCAGTTATATCTATTTACCTTTTTATAAATTTGAATGCTGCTGTAGTCTATGACTGAACAGAAACATATTGCCACATTTGCTCAAAAATTAGATAAGATTTTTCAGGCATTTTAAACTGGGGGGGGGGGGGGAACTCATCTTATATCCGAAGTCCCCTTTTAATTGAGCTGCCCATTAGTGCTGTAGACAATCCGGTCAAGCAGCCGACATGACTGAATTTGCAGTCCACTCCATTGCTTACTTCTCCAGGTCCTTTCTTGTCTGGTCACTCAATGCACACACACTCACACCCAGTTGTACCATGAGAGTCTGTGCAAAGAATGACAGTGTAAGGAAGGACCTGGAGAAGTAAACAATGGCATGGGCAGCAAATTCAAACATGCTGCCTGCCGTACAGATGTTTTCAACAAGTTAAAAGCCCCACTTAAATCAGTGGGAATTTCTGTCTCCTATGATGCAGTTGGTTTGCCCCAGAATTGGGAGAATTGTGTCTTTACACATTAGGCCCACAAAGTATAGGAACATCTGCAGAAAGTAAAGTGGGGCAAATTCTGGAGCAAGCCAACACCAGTACAGATTCCCTTTGATCTATAAGGGGCTTTTAAACCCTTGTGTTCTAGAGAACAATGGTGTAACTAATCACTGGAGGGCCCTGGTGCGAATGTGTTTTTTTGATAAAGTAACCTTTATGGTTTTGGTGGCACTTTATTCTAATTTCCTGCAAAGTATGTTAATTAGTTATGTTCAAGACCAACTCTCTTACACTGTGCCTGAGAGAGAGAGTGTGCGTGTGTGTTCTCCCTACATTCATAGCCGTGTGTACTAAAATTAGCATAAAGTGCCACACTGAGTAACTAACAAATAAACTATTTATATTACAAACAAATGACTGCCTGCCACAACATATAATTCTCTTAAATAAATCTAAGAGTAATAGGCCCTATTTAAATCAAAGGGAATTTTAAATTGTCCACTTTGGTTTGTCTTAGAATTTCTCCCATTTTATTTTGTGCATATGGTCCGTTATCTTTTGATAGAAGTATCTGGATATATGTGCACATAGAAAATAAATATATTCATGTGTCCATGTCCCAGATTTGTTGTTAAGATAACATCTTATGTAATGCTGAACCACAATTTGATTAGTTTCTGCCACAGTTGAAGAAATACAGTGGCCATTAAGGTAACAGAGCTGACGCCCAGCAGTCTAGGGCAGTTATGTAACCTATAAATCAAACTGTGCTTGTGTGTAGTACAGACTATCTAATCTGAAAAGGAACTGTATTAGTTTTTGTTTGCATTCTCAATCCAACCACATGAAATTACATTAAATAGTCCTTAACCCTTTGAGTGCCAGAAGGATAGGCAACACATTGAAAATCAATGCATTGCATAACTCTATGAATGCCAAAGAGGCAAAAGGGAATTATTCATTAAGATATAGGGAGGCAACCTTTGGCTCTCCAACTATTGAGCAACTACAACTCCCATCATCCCCAACCAGCCGTTGGATGACAGATGCTATAAAGCCACTGGCCAGTTGGGGGTGATGGGAGTTGTAGTCTCTAGCAGCTGGTGAGCTAAATGTTGCCTACCGATAGGTTAAGAATAGGCAAAATTTTATTTAACAGAATGACTTGACTAGGTAGATGAACTGGAACGTCACACAGCAGTTAATTATAAGGATGGATATATATATATTATAATAATAATAATAATTTGCTAAGGATGTTTGTCAGAAGCCATCATGTGCAGTAGAGATGGCTGCGCGTGCTGCAGTTATGTCCAGTAGAGACTGCCCTTGCTGCGGCTGATAACAAAGCAGGGAGCTCCAAATTCAGACCGGAGTCCTCCCTGCGCACCTTCCTGGGAGCAGTTGGTCCCAGGAAGGTGCGAAAAGGACTACGCTCCCCGCTCCGGTATCAGCCACGACTCATTCGGGCAGTCTCTACTGCGCATGACTGCAGCGCGGCCAGTGATAAGATAGGATCCGGCCACCAGCCGAGGTTGCTGGGTGGCACTGTGGCCCGTGTACATGGGCTTTTCAACTAGGAGAGAGAAAGAGAGCGAGACAAAGAGCGAGAGAGAGAGAGACTTTCTAGGAGCACTCACGCTTCCTTGGATTAGTGCCGGGTGCTAGAGATCATGCCAATAGTATGCAAAACTTTTCCAATCAGAAAAAAGTAGTCACAGGACTTCTTAGCACGTGTAAAAAGAGGTAAAGTTTAATCAATGGATCAACGTTTCGGTTAATGCTGTAACTTTCATCAAGATGCATCTTGATGAAGGTTACAGCGTTAACTGAAATGTCAATCCATTGATTAAACTTTACCTATTCTTTGCACGTACTAAGAAGTCCTGTGAGTGCTTTTTTCTGATTGGAAAAGTTTTATATTATATATATATATATATATATATATATATATATATATATATATATATATATATATATAAATATAGAGAGAGAGAGAGAGAGAGAGAGAGAGAGAGAGAGAGAGAGAGAGAGAGAGAGAGAGAGAGAGAGAGAGAGAGAGAGAGAGAGAGAGAGAGAGAGAGAGGCAGACACTGGAAACGGCACATACAATGCAAAATATTATATAAACACACACGCACACACACATGCACGCACGCGCGCTGTATGAAGATCTCCTACCTAAGTGGGTCAGTGAGGCGGATCACTTAGAGCAGGGCTGTCCAAGTTCAATCCTCAAGGGCCACCAACAGGCCAAGATGTAAGGATTTCCCTGATTAATCACAGGTGAGTCAGTCACAATGAATGATCCACTGATTAACTCACCTGTGCTTAATAGGGGAAATCCTTACATCCTGGCCTGTTGGTGGCACTAGAGGACTGAACGTGGACAGCCCTGCCTTAGATGCTCTGCAGCAATTCTGGGACAAAACAAGTAAAGCACATGGGGTACATATAAGTTTCCATTGAATTGAAAGGGGTTTTTAATCCCTTTAACGCTAGATGTCTATAACATATTGTTCTGCAATGTGCTGGTGACCTCTTTAGTACCCAAAAGATTAAAAGAACCATTAAAATCAATGAGAATTGAGGAGTTTGTCATGGAATTGCTCCAATTATCCTTCGTGCATCAGTCAATGTGTTAAACTAAGCAAAAGTCAGTTACTCAGATGTTAAAGTCCCCTTTAACCTGTTGAGTGCCAGAGGGGTATGCAATGCATTACAAAGCAATGTGTTACGTACCTCACTGGCAGTCAACAGGTTAACCCTTTGAGTGGCAGAGAGGAGGTATCCAATGCACTGGATTCCTACCTGGAACTAAAAGGGTTAATGACCGATCTGACATCTAATGTACATGTCACTAACTTAACAGGAATGAAAAATATCACATGTTGGAGGTCTCGGTCAGACACTATCACATCTCCTGTATAGGTCCTTGGCATCCTCCATTTTATCTAGGTGGTTTTATAATCCTCCAGGCAATGTCTTAATGCCAGGAGTGTAGAGAATGAACCCACCAGTGTATCAGTATTTAAATATTTATTTACCCATCTTTCAGCAACAGAGAGGAATTGAACCTAGAACCTTGTGGTTCATAGTCTGCTACCCTGTCCGCTCATCCACAGGGAACCTATGTATCTCTACCTGTCCATTAGATACCTGCAGTGTTTTAACAATAGCAAACTTGGCTACACCCTAATCTATAAATACCTTTCCTCTTCCTTACTTCATTGATGCATCAGCTTTTGTGGCCTGACCACAGAGTTCTTACCAGCCCTTGCCTGTGTCTATGCTTCTTGATCTCTCTTCCCTTGTACAGCCCTCTTCTGCTGGATTTCCAGCTTGTGTTATTGATTATTCCACAGTCCTTGCTTTGTTACTTGTCCTGCCTTGTTACCCTGCCTAGTATTTGTCTCCTATGGTGCATTTTAGTTTACCCAACATTCTTTCACTGGTGCATTGTACATAATGTACCAGTGCAAGAATGCTGGGTGAACCAACTGCACCACATGAGACAAATACAATGATCTCAAATTCCCTTTGAACGCTGAAGAGGTCTACAATGCATTGTGAAGAAATGCACTGGAGACTACTCGAATATATGGGGTTACAAGCTCAATTTTTATTTTTCCCTTGTGGTGCTGATGGTTTGCTCTTGTTCTTCTTCTTTCTGAATTGGGCCCAAAGTCTTGTTTTGTCTTAACTTTAATTGCCATGTCATGTCAGTATTTCTTTGTATACTTGCTTGTACCTTATTCTCTGTCCTTGCCTAGTATTTTGTTCCTAATTGTTAGCCATTGCTTTGAATCCCCAGATCTGTACTACTTGTCCAGTTCTTGATTTGCAGTCACCATCCTTATATTACTCCTTATTGGTCTGTACACAGTGGCTCAGTGGTTAGCACTGTTGCCTTGCAGCGCTGGGGTCCTGGGTTCAAATCCCACCAAGGACAACATCTGCAATGAGTTTGTATGTTCTCACTGTGTTTGCGTGGGTTTCCTCCGGGTACTCCGGTTTCCTCCCACACTCCAAAAACATACTGATAGGTGAATTTAGATTGTGAGCCCCAATGGGGACAGGAACCAATATGAGTGTAAAGCGCTGCGGAATCTGTGTGCGCTATATGAATAAAGGATTATTATTATTATTACAATCCTTAGCCTGCCCACACTCTGCCACTCCGGACCTTCACTCTGCATCGTTAAAAGGAACAGTAATGGCTCATATTACACAAAACTCAGAACTTGGAGCAGGTGTAATAGTTGTGCTCTGATATGTACATTTGCCGCCTATCTTTCTAGTTACCGTGTAATATAATGCTAAAGACGATCCCTCCTGCCTCTTTCCCTGACGTCATGGTTTTTGTCCCAGATCCGACAGCGGATCACAATGAGGGACAGTCTTCATGTAGTATTTGGAAAACCTGCCCTTTGTCAAGAAGGCGATATTTCATCCACAAAGTAGAACAGAAAAACAAATAGGTTAACAACTGCAATCAAAACAAAAATTGCGTATTTGTTTGAAATATTGTCATCCAATTACTAGACATACTTACTGATGCTGTGATATTGCCATCGTTGATGGATCCTCTCAGGAAGAAGTTGTAGAATTTTCTAAGAGGAAAGAAACAACTCATGAGGATATTACAAAGAATAATGTGAAAAAATAAAAATCCATGTCAAATTCTAAATGGCAACTTTTAGGTTTGGTATTTGTAAGCATCTAATGTTATCTGTGACAAAGCCATAGCGAAAATAATTGTGACCTTATATTTTACTTCTTATGTGGAGTCCATGGAAGGATGCAAGGCATCATGCCCACAGAAAACTAATTTGGGTAGGGATGCCCTGCCATTCTTAGCGGCTCTGTTCTATGGTCCATTACCTTCCTGACTTTGCTAAACGGAAACTGACGGCAACAGGATTGGTGGAGAGGTATAGGCACATGGTAGTGGGAGGAGTTTCATCTAGAGTGCCCTGTCTCCTATAGGGAAGCTCCCATACCCCATGGTCCCTTCATCCCTCAATGGACTAAGAGGAAAGGATTAATTGTTAAGTACAAAAATCCCCTTTTCGCATCAAGTACTTGTCTGCCCGCCATTTCAACTCAAGACCCTGTCAGCCACTTTTTAAAAAGATTAAACAGAAAATATAACGCATTAAGGATCAGGAAGCTGAAGTGAAGCAATTTACAAGCAAACCAACAGCTTTTAACCCCCTTGGATTCTAGAGAGGGTTCCAACATACTAAAAAGCAATGCATTGGTGACCTCTCTGGTATTCATGAGGTTAAAAGCTCCACTGAAATCATTGAGAATTGTTGTCATTTATCGCTTATAATAAAGTTGGTTTGTGCCAAATTTTTTTTTCCTCTTTAGTTTTCTCAATACAACCCAACACGCCTTCACTGCAGGCACCGCCGGCTCCAGATACAATCTCTTATCACCCTGACTCACATCAAAGAGTTACATTTCAAGCCTGGTCTATACAACCACCTAACTTGTTTCCTTTTTAACAACTGCTTGCTTGACTTCCTGTAGTCAGAATTATGCCCTAAACATAGTACCGAGACAGCATTAACAAAGTAAATAATAAACCATTTAATTATTTGTGGGAGAGATAAACATTAAAAAAATAACTAATAATTTCAAGGAAAAAATAAATCTGTTACAAATCCTACACTCAGATCCTTAAAACAATATGTCAAGTCTATGAGGCTTTCATAAAATGTGCTATTGATTGTTGTTTTATTGGTGTACTAGTTTTAAAGCCCGTGTACATTGGCCAACAAAGGCGGCGCTGCAGTCAGGCGCAGTACTGACTGCCCGAATGCACCGCGGCTGATACAGAGCGGGGCACACCTCTGGTGCGCAGAGAGGACTCTGGTATGAATTCGGAGGGCCCCGCTCCATATCAGCAGCGGCAAGTCCAGGCAGTCAGTACTGTGCATGACGGCTTCTGACAAACATACTTAGCAAATTATTACATAGGATTATTTTTGAAATAACCTTAAAGTACAAACAAAGAAACGCAGCAAAATAATATCCTTAACCCCTTAATGACCGGCCGATCGGCGCCGCGCGGTCAGTTAAGGACCACGGAGCATTTTTTTTTCTGATTCCTGTTCCGGGCTCCCCGAACGGCGTGCAGCCGCGGGGGGAGCCCGGAATTCCATGACGGTCATAGTACGTCATGGGTCGTTAACTCAGATCGATCCATGACGTACTATGACCGTCAAGGGTCGTTATGGGGTTAACAACAAAAAGTTGTCATATTTCAGTCCTTAACCCTTTGAATGCTAGAAGGGTATACAATGCATTGCAAAGTAATGGGTAGGAGAACCCACTGGCTCTCAAAAGGTTAACCCTTTGCATGTCAAAGATGTACCCAAAGCATTGGATACATCACTGACACACACAAGGTTAAAGCAGAATTATCACTTTGTAAAAATAATAAAAAAATTATAATTATAAATGTGTTTTTGAAAGAACTTTCAAAATAACATTTTTGTTAGCTTTTTTTTATTTCAAACAATAGTTTGAGATATTTATCTTTGTCACTGTAAGCAAATCAAATTGTAGAGGTCAAAAGGAAGTGACAATTGGTAATGTAGAACAGTGTGAGTGGTTAGAATCTGGCAATCATACCTGGTAGATGTGCACTAACAGACAAATACATAAAGAAAAATATCTTATTAACTATTGTTTTAAATGAACATATTTAGCAAACAGAATTGCTTTTGAATGTTTTTCCCAAATCACCTTTGTTGTAAAGTGACAGTTCCACTTTAACTATTAAAGGGATAGTAATACTTAAGTATTACTAATCCGTATATTAAAGTTCTTTTAAAAATAAATGTATTGCCCCCAGTGTAGTCTTTCAAACCTTTATGGTTTGAGAGATAATCACTCCTAAAGTTGACCTCCCCCTTCCCCGTAGTCAGCATTCTAGCTGACTGCAGGGAAGCAAGTTGTACGACTTTCAGGCGGCTTTCCAGCACAGCCGCGATCGCGTTAATAAAAAAGAAAACTTTCAATGAAATGGCCTTCTACGTGTGCTTGGTTTGCAAGCACATGTGGAAGACCGTTTTAGTGAAAGATATATATATATATATTTTTTTTTAATTAACGCGATTGTGGCTCTGCTGCAGAGCCGCCTGATGATCTATGACCCGATTTCCCTTCAGTCACCTACAACGCTGACTTCGGGGGAGGTAGAGGGAAACTTTAGGAGTGATTATCTCTCAAACCATAAAGGTTTGAGAGAGGACACTGGGGGCAATACATTTATTTTTAAAAGGACTTTACTATAGGGATTAACCCTTTAACAGCAATCTATGGCTGGCCATGTTGCTTCCAATCCTCCCTTCCAGAAACTTCATTTAATTATGCAGCTTTATCTACCAGGGCAAAACAACACACTGATGAGATTAGATTCCCCAACTACTAAACTAAAAATCTCTAAAACAATCACATATTGAAAAACAAAAAGCACAAAGTTTAATCAGTTTAAGTAGATTAATTTAATGTATGCATAAAACTAAAAGCTCATAAGAATAAATTAAATTATTAAAAACTTGTACAACTTAATAAACTGGAGGTAAAAAACCTTTGGCTCTCCAGCTGCAGGCTGTTTCGGAAAGCTGGGAATTAAGGTCTCCAGCAAATGGAGAACCAAAGTTTGCCAACCACTGATCTATAAGTATATGTTATCATAGTAATAGGAAACGTACCTCAAAAATAAACAGAATGGCATCTAATTCCTCCCTTTGAGATTTGTGACCTAGATAAAGAATACAATGAATTGATATGACTTACATACTCCTGCAGAAGCATAAAACTATTCCAAAATAAATAAATACCACATTAAAAGGTACTTTTAAAGGTCATATTACACATTTTTACTACAAAAATGCCAGCATGCCGTCAAGAGACCACTCTATTGGTTCTTATTTAGGCATGCAGTGTGATTGAGTTCTAACAGCAGTAGTGAGAAAGATCTAAGTGGAGAGGGTAGAAGATGTGAATGGCGTGGAAAGTAGGAAAGAAGCATGAACATACTGCAGCTTACTCATCAACCTACAGAGCTGCAGTTC
The DNA here is from genome assembly GCA_037306005.1 of Rhinophrynus dorsalis. NCBI lineage: Eukaryota > Metazoa > Chordata > Amphibia > Anura > Rhinophrynidae > Rhinophrynus > Rhinophrynus dorsalis. Next base: position 66,785,964 of record CM074728.1, on the reverse strand, counting down.
TGGAGCAAACCAACTGCACTGAAATGAATATACTTAAAATACCACATTTAAATCAGTGGGAATTTGAACTCCTTGAATCACAGAGAGGTGTCCAAATTCACTGCAAAGCAATGCATTGGAGACCTCTACAAATCAAGGGGTTAAAGGGATAGTAATGTTTCATAATAAAAGCAGCTCTAATTAATCATCAATTCTGTCAGAGTTGCAGTTCAAGGGTAATTCAATGACAAAGTATCTCCCTCCCTCCCCTTTTACTGATGTAACACTGTTCAGCCAGTGCAGAAGGGAGGTGCCCAGGTAGACTGCAGAGAGGGACAATCTTCAATTGAGATAAGGGAAAAACCTGAAAAACGTGTCAAGGGGGGCAGGGCTTTCATTGTTCTCATAGGAAGAAGATTGTTCCCTTCTGTTATCTGTCTGGTCTATGGACTGGATTCCACATCTGAGAAGAGATGGCTTACACTAGGTAAAAGGGGCGGGAGGGGAAACTTTGCTTGTGAATATCTCTCAAATCATAAAGGTTTAAGAGATAAGACTTATATCGTACTTCATGTTTTTTTAATGCCTACAAAATAAAATAAAGATAAAACTAAGTATTCCTATACCTTTAAAACACACATTGGAATAATTAGGAATCATCTCCACTCACACCCCAACCCCATGGTGCAGTTCATCTGTTCCAGAATTGCACCAGTTTAGCTTGACAAAAAAAGCCCCACTCAGACAGCAGGGCTGAAATGCAATGAAGAGCTTACACATGGTGTTCCATGGATGGTGAGAAGACTTTTTAAGTGCTTCAATTAAGCCAATGTATTAGGTGCTGTTTTGAAGTAAACCTACTGGATATTTATATATTTCTTTTGAACATAAGCACTCACAGGACTTCACAGAAGAATTTGAAACAGAAATTTTCTTTATTAGATAAAGAAAAAAAGAATATTTTGCTAGCGCTCAAATTTGTAAGTAGGATTTCCAAAAAGATAAATATAATGCTGCTGTCTTGTGTGGGTTCCACAGTCCACCACCCACGTCACTCTATAGAGAGAAATGTAGAAAAAAGGGAAAAAGAACAGCGCAGAAATATTCTCTAAGTGTAGTATATAAATATTGTTAATAATCTCCCAATAATACCAAGAAGAACCCCTTTGTGGTTCTACTCACATTTAATAGAGGCTTCTCCTGCCTCTCAGTATTTAAGCTTCTTCTAGGTACAATACCCACTTCTGTAGAATCTTCACTCTTTTTTTAAATATATTTGTTGTTCCAATAGTGTCTGTCCACAACCGCATATGATAAATGCAGACATACACTACCACAAATAGTGTTAGGAACTTTTTAATCATACAGGGGTGTCAAAAAAATAAGTCAAGTGGGATTATTGACCTTAACACCTTATTTAGGCGCATAGGGTCCTAGAAAATATTTTATTGGGGACAGTACTTTTAAAAATTATACTGTTAGCAATACCAACACTATATGGCAATAAGACCATCCACTAAAAGATATATAAAAAATATCTGTACTGAACACCAAAATACATTTAAATGAATACAGTGGATATATAAAAAAGAAAGAAATGTTTATAAAAAACCTGATAATCCTGTATTAGTAGCTCAATGCGTTTCGTGACCAAGTAATTTAGTGTCACTTCCTATTGGAACAACAAATATGTTTTAAAAAAGAGTGAAGATTCTACAGAAGTGGGTATTGTACCTAGAAGAAGCTTAAATACTGAGAGGCAGGAGAAGCCTCTATTAAATGTGAGTAGAACCACAAAGGGGTTCTTCTTGGTATTATTGGGAGATTATTAACAATATTTATATACTACACTTAGAGAATATTTCTGCGCTGTTCTTTTTCCCTTTTTTCTTTATTAGATAGACATTTCAGCTGTACCATGTCAGGATCCTGAGGAAGGCTGACATGGTAGAGCCAAAACATTGATCTAATAAAGAAAACAAAATGAAGTCCTACACACACACACACACACACACACACACACACACACACACACACGCACACGCACACGCGCACACACGCACACGCACACACACGCACACGCACACACACGCACACGCACACACGCACACACGCACACACGCACACACGCACACACGCACACACGCACACACACACACGTATTGCTTCACTAGCAATTATTGCGTACAATCAATAAAAATAAATAAAAAACAGCTGGTTTAGCCCAAAATTATTCCAGTGGGGAGATTCACTAAGCAGTGATAAAGTGGAGATGACTTCTCCAGTGATATCACTTCTCCAATTTCTGTGTTGTTCTATGGAGCCTATGCACTAAGAGTTCTTCAGCTTTGGAGATCTTAGTGAATAGGCTCCACAGAATAACAGAGGAACTGGAGAAGTGATATCACTGGAGAAGTCATCTACACCTTTCACCACTTAGTGAATCTCTCCCAGTTCTGCTTAGTACATCAGCCTTGCTGTTGCCTCAATTCAACTGCAGTTGATAACTTCATCACTGGCTTTATCCACAAATGTCCTCACTGACTTTATCAGGAATCTCCGAGATAAAAAAAGTGGTAACACATCACACACATCACATGAAATGCAATCTAGTTTGATAGGAAGCCAAGAGAGAGAGAGAGATCTGAGGAGAACACACACAAGCTCTGTATTGGGAAAGATTCCAGTGTCAGAGTGTAGGATTGGCAGTGGGGAAGAACTGGAAACAAGGGTTAAAAGGCCCATTAAATAAATATATAAATCGGTGCAATGACTGGCACTTTACAGACACTTTTAAAAAATGTTTTACTAAATATAAAACGGTCTGCATTTCTGCCTTCATCAAAACCATTGGGATTAATACTTAGTTAGTGCTTGTTGATCCAAGGAAAAATCTGATTGGCATTTGGAACCATGAAGGACTTTTTTACCCACCATTCAAAGCACAATTTGAAACTGCTGTAATGAGGGTTTTTTTGCCTTCTTTTGGCTCATCGACGGTAAACAGGAATAGGAAAAGGGTTGAATATGTAACTATGCAACTAAACATCTGAAAATCCACACTTATGTTTAAAAAGCAAAACAAAAAGGAATGCAAACTCACAGAAGACAGAGTCTCCGCTCCCAAAGACACTAGTAAGGATATCACACATAACAAGACATTTAACAGACATGTAATTAAAATCTATATTAACCACAAGCAACAACAAAAATAATATGTAAAACAGTCTGTATAGAAAACCATCACCTGAACAGGCAAAGAGATACATGCACCATAGGGTGACCACATTTCCGTTCTGCCATTCCGGGACGTGTGGTCACCCTAGTCCTACGGCTGAGGCTCCCGCCGGCACTGACCATCTTTCTGAGGCTGACACACAGTAAAAGTCCCCACTGGGAACTCTTACTCTGTGCCAGCCTCAGAAAGATGGTCAGCGCCGGCAGGAGCCTCAGCCACGGGTCTCACTTGCAGCTCCAGCATACCTGCTCCATCTCAGCTGTCTTGCACACACCAGTCCAGCCAGCCAATGAGGACCATATAGCAAATACATATAGCGAATACAGGCTCAGCCAGCCAATGAGGACCATATAGCAAATACATTTCATTGGCTGGCTGGACTGGTGTGTGTTGCTCCATTCCAGGACTCTTTGTTGTCCCAGTGGGGGGTGACCCAGGACGCGGGACACAGACCCCCAATAAGGGACAGTCCCGGGCATTCCGGGACGTGTGGTCATCCTAACGCATCATGCTCCAAAGGATTAAACCAGTTCAATTAAGCATAGCAAATCCTAAAAGCCTTTGTAAACAGGAGATACTGTATGCTAATATAAACAAGTTAGGAATAAGCAGCAACTAAATAGATCACAAAACATGCCAACAAAAAGATTGCGATATGTCTAAGAGCTTACTTCTTTGTAGTTCAAATGTTATGTAGCACTGAGGATCCACCACCAGCCCCTTCTCCACACGTCACTCTGAATCTGCAGTCTGGTGAGGACAGATGCAGCGAGGGACAACCTTGAGTAGGCAAAGTGAAATCCTGCCCTCCTTCATCAAGGGGAGTAGGATTTCCCTTATACTTACTAAAGTTTGTCCCTCGCTGCAGCTGTAGAATCGCACGACCTGATCTCAGATTCTACAGGAAGCGGCCAGAAAGGGGAGGTGGATCTTTAGTGCTTCATAACTTTTGAACTACAAAGAAGTACGTGCTTAAACATAGCGCAGTATATTCCTTTTAATATACAGAAGACTCTGACAACTAATTTTAAATAGACAATACTATCACTTTAAGTCCTCTTGGCATTATGTTGTTAAGACACATGATACGAGACACTCTTTGTAACAGTTTTCTCTAACTGTCAAAACCATGTGGAGCTACCAGTTCCTGATCAACGATCACCTACTTAAGACCTGTACGTTGAGGTTTCCTTTTTTTCTTCAATGTAATTCTACTGGTTGGGTTATTTCTGTTTTAGCTGGTAACTTAGGATCAATGGAACATTTAAATTAGTGACCAATGTGGATTCATCTTTTCTCTAATAATGTTTCAAAAACAGTAGCAAAATCAATACCTTGTCTGCCAGCTGTGTCTGTTCATTCTACGAAGTCTAAGGAGATTAATAAAATATTTGTAAAGAATGTCCTATCATTAAGTCACATACTTGCCTTCTGAAAGTTCTACATCAGAAGCCTGTTTATGTATGTATTATTATCTACATATATATATTTGAGAGTCCAAGTTTAAAGGGACTTACTGGTGAAGACAGATCAGGTGGAAAATTATAGCAAATGACAAGATTAAGATCGACGGGATGTACAAAGTACTTATGCAAAACATGTAAATATATCATAGGTGGAACATCCTTTAATTTCCCCACAGTGGCAAGACAATTAGAATTACAGCAAATGTTTCATGTCTGAGCCAATTTGTGGTATATTGTATTGTATGTATTTGTAAATTAAATGTATGGGGGAAAACCGAAAGAATTTACAAAAACAATGAATCATACTGGACTGCAATTAAATCTGCACTGATCTCAAGTTATCTGGTAAAACAAAAATCACCCAACCAGTACCGTTACATTAATAAAAAATAAAAAAATTGAAACCTCCACCTACAAGCCTTAAGTACATGATCATTGATCAGGAGACAATAGCTCCACATGTTGGTGATGGGAAGAAAACGGTTACAAAGAGTGACTTGTTGGATCATACATCTTGACAACATAAATCAAAGGTCTTAATGAGAGAGCCAATTGTAATTGTTTTTTTTTTTTTTTTACAGTTATAAGGCTATATTCCATTATCGATATGTTTAGTCACTAATATTTCTCTATTTTTTTTCATTGACATGAGTTGTGTTGCAACATGTTCCTAATTTGTTTTTATTAGCACACAATTTCTCCTCTATACACAGGCTTTTAGTATTTGGCATGCTCCCTTGAATTGATTGACTCCTTTGGAGCATGATGCATATATCTGTTTGTCTGTTCAGGTCATGAATTTCTTTACACTGTTTCTTCCATATTATTTTGTTAAGGTTTGTTGTTGATATGCCTTCTACTTACACATTTGTTACACATAACGTTGGGTGTGATATCACTTACGGTGTCTTTGGGTGCTGAGAATCTGTGTTCGTCGAGTTTCTTTTTGTTTTGTTTTTTAGATATGGGTATATAAGGCTGGGCTTTCAGATTTTCCGGTTTGTCTTGATCAATGCTTACAGTGGATATAAAAAGTCTACACACCCCTGTTAAAATGCCAGGTCCTTGTGATGTTAAAGAATGAGACAAAGATAAATCATGTCAGAACTTTTCCCATCTTTAATGTGACCTATAAAGTGAATAATTCAATTGAAAAGCAAACTGAAATAGTTGAGGGAAAAAAAAAAAAAAAACTCACAATAACCTGGTTGCATAGGTGTGCACACCCTTAAACTAATACTTTGTTGAAGCACCTTTTGATTTTATTACAGCAATCAGTCTTTTTGGGTAGGAGTTTATTAGCACGGCACATCTTGACGTGGCAATATTTGCCCGCTCTTCTTTGTAAAATTGCTCCAGATCGGTCAGATTGCAAGGACATCTCCTGTGCACAGCCCTCTTCAGATCACCCCACAGATGTTCAATTGGATTCAGGTCTGGGCTCTGGCTTGGCCATTCCAAAACGTTAAATCTTCTTCTGGTGAAGCCATGCTTTTGTGGATTTGGATGTGTGCTTTGGGTCGTTGTCATGCTGAAAGATGAACTTCCTCTTCAACTTCAGATTTCTAATGGATGCCTGAAGGTTTTGTGCCAAAATTGCCTGGTATTTGGAACTGTTCATAATTCCCTCCACCCTGACTAAGGCACCAGTTCTAGCTGAGGAAAAACAGCCCCAAAGCATGATGCTGCCACCACCATGCTTCACTGTGGGTATGGTGTTCTTTGGGTGACGTGCAGTGTTGTTTTTGCGCCAAACATACCTTTTGGAATTATGGCCAAAAAGTTCAACCTTGGTTTCATCAGACCATAACACATTTTCCCACGTGCTTTTGGGGGACTTGATGTTTGTTACTGCAAAACTTCAACCGTGCTTGGATGTTTTTCTTTGTAAGAAAAGGCTTCCGTCTTGCCACCCTACCCCATAGTGCATTCAGATGAAGAATACGGAAGATTGTTGTCACATGTAGCACACAGCCAGTACTTGCCAGAAATTCCTGCAGTTCCTTTAATGTTGCAGTAGGCCTCTTGGAAGCCTCCCTGACCAGTTTTATTCTCGTCTTCTCATCAATTTTGGAGGGATGTCCAGTTCTTGGTAATGTGTCTGTTGTGCCATATTTTCTTCACTTGATGATGACTGTCTTCACTGTGTTCCATGGTATATCTAATGCTTTGGAAATTCTTTTGTACCCTTCTCCTGACTGATATCTTTCAACAATGAGATCCCTCTGATGCTTTGGAGGCTCTCTGTGGACCATGGCTTTTGCTCTGAGATGCAACTAAGCAAATGTCAGGAAAATCCTACTAGGACGGCTGAACTTTATTTATGATTAATCGGAGTCACTTTAAATGATGGCAGGTGTGTAATGACTTCCATTTAACATGAGATTGAATGTGATTGGTTAATTCTGAACACAGCCACATCCCCAGTTATAAGAGGGTGTGCACACCTATGCAACCAGGTTATTGTGATTTTTTTTACTTTTCCCCCTCAACTATTTCAGTTTGTTTTGCAAATTGAATTGTTCACATTATAGGTCACATTAAAGGTGGAAAAAGTTCTGACATGATTTACCTTTGTCTCATTCTTTAATATCACAAGAACCTGCCATTTTAACAGGGGTGTGTAGACTTATATATATATATATACACAATTTATTAAAGCTTTTAAAGTGGAGGTCATGGATTTCCACTCACGTCTACATCCCCTGCATCAGAGAATGACAGGGTTAGTGGCGTTAGAGCAAGGGAAGAGTGCAGACAGAGGTAGAGAGGGGAAGGGTTAAATAGGTGAAGAGTGCTAGCCATAGAAAACGCAGGATACTAGTGGAGTAAAAATTACACCATTATTGGCTGAGTGGCTCTAGGATGCAAGCTGTCAAGAGAACTAGGTCTCATCTTCACTTGTCTTTGGGAAGAGTGAAAGGGTTAGTAATGTATTTTTTTAAATAAAATGTAATATTGTAGATATTGCAAAAAATAAACTAACTGATCCAAGTCCCGTCTCTCAAACCTTTAGACTTTGAGAGATATACAATGGTAAAGTTCACCCCTCCTTCCCCTTTCATAGATGTCAGCTGTAAGCGGACACAATGAGATCCTGGTCCCGGGACCGGGCGACAGCTCTTGAGCAGAGAGACGAAATACCATTATCTAAAAATATATACTTTGGAATGGTCTACAAAGTGTCCTTGCAGACTAGGCACACTTGGTAGACCATTCCAGTTAAGTATTTCTTTTTAAATAGAGGTATTTTGGCTCTGCTGAAGAGCCACCATTGAGTTACACGACTGGAATCTCCTTCTGTCAGCTTTACAGTTAGTTTATTTTTGTGATATCTACAATATTACATGTTATTGAAACCAGACATTACTATCCCTTGAAGAGAGATAGAAAAAGGTAAGGGATGGAGGGAGAGGAGAGAGAGAGGCAGAAGGAGAGAGGAGGAGAGAGAGGGAAAGAGAGAGACAGTAAGAGGATTAATAGTCTTGGAGATAAAAGACACAGTCTTACCTTTTTGTTTTAAAGAGGTTTCAATTATGACAAAGTTTTCAAAAAAGACGTAATATATGTGGGAGTAGTTCTGTTCAAAAAACTGTTTGAGGTCAATGGATTCTGCATTTTCTGCAAGACACAAAAAGCACCTATTAGAGTAGTTATTCTTAAACAGGTCAGGACACCCTTTACGGTCAACCTTTGGTCAAGAGTGTCTGAAGGATTTACTAAATTGATGTGTAAGGATGAAAATTAAAAAAAAAAAATTTTTTTGGAAAAATACATATGCAATTATTATGTCAAAAGAGACAAGACATACTAAAAATGGACACCACTTTCACACTTAGGTAACAGGTCATATAAAATATATGATGAGAAAATAAATACAGCATTATTAAAAAAGGAAACATTGTGAACTTGACATTCATTGTAAGGAGCACATTTTAGAGAATCCAGTTTGAACATAAATGATAAAAAAACAAAGCGGGACTGTGCGATAGAGGGTTCTAACCAATCACATTCCTTACACAGAGTCTGGTTCCTTTTCATAGGTAGAGCAAGTAAATTCAATGACCACAATTCAAACAAACACCAATCTTGCTCTCACCATTAAGAGAGCTAAAACTTCTTTTTTTATTCAAAAATGTTTCACACACATATTAAATAATATCATTCCTTCTTACAATAAATATTATATTCTTAAGCTAAACAATATCACACAACTTACTTATAATTACCTAATTACTCATAATTATTCTTATTTAGCTATAGAATACAAACTTCCATTCTAAATCACTAAATCTTTCATCCCTTGCAACATTCATACCTTGATGTATATTACTTGTAAATGGCTCTGCTTATCTAACTTGGTTGTAGACCTTGGTGACTAGAATGATACTTCCCATGGAGCTTGAGAATAATATATTGGAGGGAAAACTTTAACCCACAATGACCAAATCTTCTCATACTTCTGCAAATCCTGGGGTAAAGTAGATAGACCTCTTTCCATAACACATTGATAGGAAATCTGATTTATTATTTTTTGCCATGAAGGAATTACAGCTTTTCTCCAGTGTCTAGCTAAAACTATCTTTACCACAGTAAAAATATTAGCAAGTAAAGCCCAATGTGCTTTCTTGCCTAATGGTAAATCCAGCAAAAACAAAAATGCCTGTGGAGTAAGAACTATTTGATAACCAAAAATAGACATAAGACCCTCTATTCCCCTCTTTATATCAGACAAACCCACACATTCCCACCATATATTGTACATAGTTCCGACTGCTCCTTCACATCTCCAACACTTATCTGATATTGATTTATTAAAATTTATTCAGGCGAGCCGGGACCATATACCATCGGAGAGATATCTTAATATGTAATTCCTGCAAGGCTACTGAATGTACTGTCTTCCCTATAAAATTAAAAGACCATTCCCAATCTTCTTTAAAGATAACTTTACCTGGCTGTCTATGCCAATTCAAAACAACAAGTGGAAGAGTAACTTTCCGATTTCTATCCAAAAGAGCCATAGTTCTTGATATCAACCTAGAACGAACCTCTTTGCCTATAAAGTTATCCAATTCTGAACACTGTCCTAGGGGTTAGCCTGTATAAATTTAGCTATTCTTATGTATGTATACCACTATTGATCCTTTAGATGAAATGTATCCTGTATTTCCTGAAATATCAGAATTTTATTCAACTCTACTAGTTCAGAGAACCTTGTCACCCCACTAGCTATCCATTCTCTTAGTTTAATGTCAGGAAGATATATCTCCAAAGGTCGAATTGGAGTCAGCGATGTAACAAGGCTCCCCGACCCAAATACTGCACGAAATGTACCTAAACTTTTGAATACATCTCCAATCACTTGAGATTCTATCTTTATTTGTGTGATTTCTTTTTGTTTAGTCCAATATAATATAAAAGGGTTCGTGTTAATAAGTGCTGCTTCTAAAGTTAACCATCTGGGAGGATCTCCTTTCCTCACTTCCCATGCTAATGCAGGTGTAAACATCATAACCTGATGTAATTTACATATATCTGGAAATCCTAGTCCCAAATGAGTTCTACTTCTTGACATAATGTCCCTAGCTATTCTTGACTTTTTACGCTGCCAAACATATGTGTGAAAAATCTTTGTAATCTCAGTTAATATCTTTTTTGGGACTTAAACTGGAATTGACCTAAACAGATATAAAACCTTAGGAATGAGATATGCGTTAACTACATTAATCCAACCTACCCACGATGTCTCCATCCTTCTCCATTTTTCTATTTGTGCCTTCAAATCCAAAATGAATTCTCAATAATTCAAGGAGACAATTGTTTCCAGACAGAAGGTCAACTTTATGCCAAGTTAACCAATACCACTATTTACCCAATTAAAATGATATAAAGTTCTTAAAGTATCCAGTTGGTCCCTAGGTATATATGTTTCTAAGACTTGAGTTTTAGTTATGTTTAACTTATAATATGAATACAAACTAAGTTCATCAATAATAGAAATAGCTGCTGGTATAGATTCTAAGGGGGACGTTAAGATTAATAAAATATCGTCAGCATATAATGCCAATTTATGTTCCTGAGTTTTAACATTAACTCCTACCACCTCTTTATATCTCCTAAGTAATACAGCTAAAGGTTCCACTGAAAGAGTATACAACAAAGGTGCTAGTGGACAACCCTTTCGGGTGCCATTTCTGACCTCAAAATACAGAGTATTCAATGTCAGTCCTATTTCATTAGTTTGAGGGGAGGAATACAGAGCCATAGTACATTTCTTGACAAAACCTTTTAATCCAAAGTAATCAAGTGTCTCAAACATATATCTCCAACTTACTCGATCAAAGGCCTTTTCAGCATCCAAGGCCATACAGATCGATGGAATAGCTTTTCTTCTAATCTCAGAGAATAAGTTGCTCACCCTTCGAGTATTATCCTCTGCAGTCCTTCCATGAATGAAGCCAGTTTGGTCCGGATGTACTTTATCTGCCATAACTAACTTTAATCTTTCTGCCCATATCTTTGAATAGACTTTCACATCTGTATTAATCATAGAAATTGGCCTATAGTTTGTTATATAACTTGGATCTTTTCCTAGTTTCGTTATTGGGCATATTGATGCTTTAAGCATTTCTGTTAGAAAAACTTTTCTCCAATTTGATTATATAATCGCACCAAAATTGGGGAAATAATTGTCTCCAATACTTGATAGAACATAGCAGTATACCCATCCGGGCCTGGTGACTTCCCGGATTTCAAAGATCTTATTGTATTTTTAACTTCCAGTAATGTAAAAGGACCATTCAAGGAAATCAGTTTATCCTCTGAGATTTTGGGTAATCCCAGTTTGGAGAGATATCCCCTTGTCTGAGCAGTTGATTTGTTTACACCCCCAATATTATATAAAGAGCTGTAATAATTATTAAAGGCATAACTTATCTGATCCTGAGTTAACAAATTTTATTATTTATAATAATTTTAGATATCCTTTTACTCTCTGTCCTAAATTTAAGCTTTTGTGTTAACTGTTTATTAATTGTGTTGTTACTATTATACCACTTTTGTTTATATATGGTCATGATCCTAGCCAGTTTCTCATTTATTTTTAATTTCTCCCTGTATTAAATGTATTTCCTGAGCTGTACTTATAGATGGATTATGTTTATTTAATCTACTCTTTTGTGCTAAAGCTATATACAAATGCTATATACAAATCTTCCAATGACTTTCCTTTGTGTTTCTTTAGATAAATATGCTTACCTATCAAATATGTCCTAATTGCACATTTCATAGAGCACCACAATATCTGGTCCGTAACTGAACTATCATAATTTATTTCAAGAAAATTTTTCACTTCTCTCTGCAGTTCTAAACTTAATTTCTCCGTTTTTAAAGCGGAACTTTCAGATAATAGCAAGTTGCCACGCATTCATTAAATGCATGGCGACTAGCTTGAAAATATATGTCTTACCATAAAAAATACGTGTGTCTAAAAGAATCAGTCCCATTTCAGTACTGACAGGTAGGTTAGTGCGGTCTGTGAGCCTGCGCCATCAGTCCCTTCCTGTGACCATATGGTGCAAAGCAGTCTACTCAATGGAGACCGGGACTGACGGCGCAGGCGCACAGACAAGATGACTGCCCTCTAGCCTGGGTTCTGATCTCCAAACGGGACAGATTCCTTTAGACACATCTATTTTTTCATGGTAAGACATCTATTTTCAAGCTAGTCGCCATGTGTTTAATGAATGCATGGCGACTTGCTATTATCTGAAAGTTCCACTTTAAATTACAGGCAGTCTCTACTGTGCATGACTACCCCACGACCGGCTGGCAACGTTGGCCCGTGTACACAGGCTCTTCAACTAGTAATATAATATGTGGGGCCTGTGCATCCTCATTTACACACTGTTGCATGTAATTCTGGGAATGCAGTACAAATGCTGTAAACTAGAGATTCCTTGCTTTGGGGGTGTTTCTTAACCCCTTGAGTGCCAGAGAGGTAGCCAAAGAGATATCTCTCTGGCCCTCAGTACTGGTACGCTACAATGTATGAATCACTTACTAGGAGCTTGCATTATCAAACAGGAGTCAAATGGTCTTTCAAAGCCGTTTACACTACATAGGAAAATGTACCTATTACAAACTGTAGGGTTTAGGTGCCTAATAAATACGGTTTAAAAATTTTGGCTTGGAAAAACATATTTAACCCCTTAAGGGCCCGTGACGGTCCGGGCACGTCATGGGTTGGCGAGCCATAAGGACCCATGACGTGCCAGCAACGTCATGGATTTCAGGGCTTGCCGCGCATTTGCACGCCATTTGGGAAGCCTTAAACCAAATGCACAAATAACAAAATATTATCCATGGTCCTTAATCCCTTAAGGTCAACGTGCCAAAGGACCTGTGCTGTACATGTATGTCATGGTCTTAAGGGCTCCCCGCAAGGCTGCACGCCATGCAGTGAGCCCTGAACTGGATAAAAAAAAAAAATAAAAGCTTTGTGGTCCTTAAGTGCCAGCCGCGTGCGTGCATGCCAGTCCTTAAGGGGTTAAGTGCTGGCTGCTTGCTTGCATGGCCAGTCCTTAAGTGGTTAAGGGCCAGAGAGGAGTACAACGCATTACAAAGCAATGTGTTGCACACGAATCTGGTCCTTAAGGGAATAAAAGTGTATGACACCTGTTCATGTTCAGGTGATACTATTCCTTTAACCCCTTAAGGACTAGCTGTGAGGCCGCACTTGAGGACCATGGGGCATTTATTTTTAAACACAGAGGTCCCAAACGCCATGCAGATGCCCAGGGTCCCCTGAATTCCATGACGTATATATACACGTCATGGGTCATTCACGCACATTTTCCCCCATGAAGTATATGCACTTCCTTGGTCCTTAAGGGGTTAAGATTGCCAGGCTATCTCCCAGCTGCTCTGCAATCTCACTTGATGGCCCCCTTTTCCCTCTTTCTAAAACACAGGCACAGAAATAGACCTGGCATGAGCCAACTATCCAGAGGAGGGGGCGCCGAGATCTAACAAATCAACACGAAGAATAAACAATCCCTGCTGCCTGTAGAAAAGAGAAGGTCAAGCCTTCCCTGCTACTAAAATAATTCAAATTCTTTGGCACAAGCAACCATCCACAGAAGCTTTCTTCCATACAGGTCAGGGACTGTATTCATAACAAGCTGTGTCAATTATAAACATGACCCTAAAACAGTTAAAACTGCAGTTTCCTAATAGAATGTAAACAACTCAAAATGGGATTCATTTAAGAGATTAAAGTAGTACAAACACGTCCGAATGCTAAGTCCTCCCCAAAAACTTACCATTCTATGGCCAGAAAATCATAATGGTTCCTATGAATTTTGCCCTTGGGTCTTTATCCAATAGAACAAACCAATTCTGGAGTTTTTTTTATACTGAATCAGGCACAGTGTATCAGCCTACCTAACGCTTTAACCCCTTAGCGTCCGGTGATGTACCTGGACCGTCACGCTGGTCTGGCACTTAAGGACCTGTGACGGTCCTGGTACTTCATGTACTATTACTCACCGCACTCGAGTAATACCGGGGACTGGATTTGATCGCTCCAAGACCGGAGCGATCTCTTTCAGTCCCTCATTTCGTCACGTGGTGCGGCACACCGAAATTCTCTATTGGGTCCTTAAAGGACCACACACCCCGCAACCGCTGGTCGTTAAAGGGTTAATCCTCTGAGTGCCAGAAAGGTAGCCAATGCATTGAGAAATATCTAATGAATTACGATACAGGCACTCGAAGGGTTAAACCCCTTGCGTGCCCGCGGTGTGTTCAATGCATTGCAACAACACACTGACACGCAAAGGGTTAAAGCCGAGAAAAGTGCTGCACGTCAGTCTGGTCAAGCAGGCGTAGCCAATAGTAAGTTGACCGGACCTTCCCTTTAACTGGGACACATAGGAAATAGGCTTATTTCAGGACTGCACTGAAATCAAGGCAGCCCTACAGCATGCATTTTTCATACATGTTTTAGGTTAAAGGTGAGGTCTGATCACCCTAAACAGGGCATGTTCTTGAGATATTTCTGCTTGAACACGGGTGATTTAATCAGTGGCTCTGTCCCTTTAATGAATCCATCAGCACTGATTCAGGGTTATCCTAAAAACATGCACTGTTGGTCCCTCTTGAGAACCAGGGTTGGCTGCCCTGCAGTGAGCAGAGTTTGAGGTCCTGTGGTCCGGCTGGCAACTGTCATCATGTCAGTCTCCATGGACATGACATCTAGCACTGATTTAAGTTCTCATGAACAAAGGTGCAAGGTCAAGATTCAAAAAGGGCCATTGGGATTTTGCCCATTGTGTATCATCCAATTTAATTTTTTGTGTTAGTGTTCCTTTAAAAGCCCCTCGAGTGACAGAGCTGTGTGCAACGCTTTGCACATGCCTCTGGCACACAAAGGGTTAAAGCAATGTGGATTTGCAGGATTTTCATTCTCATCCCTGCGGTGCAGAATTGCTGGTCTTTAGTTTGCTGAATAAGGCGCTACGTGCTTTTGGCGGAGAACATATTATACACATGGAGGTGGCCTGCTCTGATATTGTCTTCTTTTTACCTACAGCCTGTTCAGAAGTACAAGTCAGTCCATCTACAAGGCTTCATTCAATTCTCTTTGAGAAACAGCCACTTGCCTTTATGCACAAAAGTAGAGATGCACCGATACCAATTTTTTAAGACCGAGTACCGATACTTTTTTCAAGTACTTATCAATACCAATTACAGATACTTTTTTTGCGGTCATTTGCAAGTTTTCCAAGTACCTAAAGCATATATGCTTTAGGTATTTGGAAAACTGCCAAATGACCGCAAAAAAAAAAAAGTATCGGTAATTGGTATCGGTGAGTACTTGAAATATTATTATTATTATTATTATTATTATACGAGTACTCGCGCAAATGCCGGTATTGGCACCGATACCAGTATCGGTGCAACCCTACACAAAAGGGCAGAGAAGCAATTTGTGGCAAATCAATTGCACCATACCCCCATGGATTTAAATGGGGAGATGTCACCAAGAAATTGCTTCACAATTCGATTGGGATTTCTCTAGCAACCTGGTGGAAAATAATCCCATCCTATATAATCATTCGCTAGAAAGTTTGTGTCGACGCAGTCATGCTCAGTAGAGACTGCTGCGCGTGCTGCAGTCATGTGCAGTAGACACTGCCCGTGACTAGGCTGATACAGAGCAAGGCGCTCTGAAGGACCATCCAGCTCTGTATCAGCCGTGACGCGGGTGGTCTCTAATGAGCATGACTGCACCACGACCGACTGGCAGTGGCACTGTGGTCCGTGTAATGGGCTCTTCAACTAAATTTAAAATAAATGGGAATTTTTATATGTACCTCCCAATGGTGCAGATCATTGGTTTTCAACCTGCATCCTTAGGGCCTATTACCACCCCAGAATTTGAAGACTTCTCTGCTGGAGCACAGGTGAGTTAATCAGATACTAAGATCACCTCTGTTCAAGCAGAGAAATGCTCAAATCCTGGACTGTTCGTTGGCCCTAAGGGTACGAGCTGGGGACTGCAGGTCTAGATCAGTGATTCCCAGCTCTAGTCTTCAGGGCACATCAATAGGTCCAGTTTTTGGATATCCCTGATTAGGCACAGAATGGGCAATCACAGTAACTGAGCAACCGATTACACACCTGTCATTGACAGGGAGATAAGTACAGCTAAAGCAATCACCGTGACTGATCCACTGATTTACACACCTGTCACTAGCAGGGAGATCAGAACAGGTGGGGCAATCACAGTGACTGAGCCAATTACACACCTGTCACAAGCAGGGGCATAGGTACAGGTGGGGCAATCACAGTGACTGAGCCAATTACACACCTGTCACTAGCAGGGAGATATGCACAGATGGGCCAATGAAAGTGACTGATCCACCGATTACACACCTGTCTCTAGCAGGGAGATGGGTACAGGTGGGGCAATCACAGTGACTGATCCACTGACTACACACCTGTCAAGCAGGGAGATAGGTACAGGTGGGCCAGTCGCAGTGAATGAGCCTCCAATTACATACCTGTCTCAACTAGGGACATAGGTACATGCTCTACACGTTCGGGCAATCACAGTGACTGATCTACTGATTACACATCTGTCACTAGCAGGGAGATAAGTACACAGGTAGGGCAATCACAGTGACTGATCCATTGATTTACACACACCTGTCACTAGCAGGGAGATATGATCAACTGCAAAGTGTGAATATGTCCTAATTTATACATCTGCTGGAATTTTGGTCAACGTGACAAAGGTAGATTTGAATGAAGTTTTACAATATGTAAGGAAATTTTAAGGTGATAAGTTCATTTTAAATATAGCACAGCTTTCTAGAGATGGGGAACCTGAGATTCCCCACCTCCGACACTGTGAAGAGCTTTCCCTTCAAACCAGTGAAAGTAAAACCTCTGTAACTTACTAGCATCTCATTGGATGGTGCACATCTTCTAGTCCACTTCGAATGTGTTGCATTCAAATCAATTTAACATTTCTTAAAATCTGCAAACTGCCACTCAGTAGTAGAGGGGTAAGTGACATCATGGGGGGGGGGGGGCAGAACATTGAGTGCTTTGCAATCTCCACCTCCTAAGTCCTCCCAGTCCCTTTAATGCCCCCGCTAAAGGATGCAGTAGCAGCCATACCAAAGCATCCAAAAGCCTGCTGTTTAAAGGACACACAATACACATGCTTTAATTTGATGTACTACTTAGAGAGAATGTCAAAAAGAATGTAAATGTCCCTTTAAATAGTTTTCAGACATGCAATTCAAGGTGGCATTAACAAGTTCTTTAATTGTTTTCTCTTAGTGATTAACTCACAAGTAAAATGTATTTCCTTTCCTCCTCCTAAGGTGGATGTTATCAAGCGACAGGTCCTGCACGCTTAGACAAGTAATTGCATGCAAGCATGTCTATGAACAGAAACAAGAGGAATGCAATATTAAAGGAGCAGTACCTTCTAGGACAAAACTGAGATAAATACTGTTGTATGTTATGGAAAGAAACGTTAGATCTGTTTTTGTCCTTGCTTCTTCTTCACCTAAGATAATTATTAATGACTTTTTACAAAGCTTCTTCTGTTGCTATGGTTGCAGTGAGAACCCTTGCTCTCAATTTCTCCACCTATGGTGAAGTCAGCTGTTCTAATTCTATATTAGTCCTCTGGACTCCTTCAAATTTTCTTCAGAGGCCTTTCCTTTGTTCATCAATGCTATGCTTAACCCTTTAAATCCCAGAGGGTTAGACAATGCATTACAAACCATCTAGTCTTTAAAGGGATAATGGAAGAATAAAGGGACAGTGGAAAGAGGAGACTGGCTTAATTTAGAAACTTAGGAACTGTATTTATTTTAAAAAGAGCAGTCATTTTTTTTTATGACAAACATATTGTATGACTTTTCCTGGAGTGTAAAGCAAGGGTTCTCACAATGGTGGGAGGTCCACCTTTACAGGGTTATTACAGTTTAAAATAATTTTACATCAACATTTCCCTCTACTGATCAGATTTCAATTATTCTGTTGTATTTTATGGGAGAGGAGAGTCACTGACAAACAGTTATCCATAGAATATGATGTCACCATTCCTGACAGTTTGAACTTTCAGGAAGTAATGACACTGTCACTCTCCTCCTGGCAGTTTGAACTATTATAAATGTTAATCCTTTGAGTGCCAAAGAGGTATCCAACACATTGCTTTGCAATGCACTGGATACCTCTCTGGCACTCAAAGGGTTAAATAAAAGAACTGCCAGCAATTACTTGGAAATAAATTTCCTAAAATAAATAGGTTTACATTAAGAAAGAAAGAAAAATAAAATGACAGGGATAATTTCCACAACACTGTATTTATTAAAGGGATAGTAATACTTCGTTTTATCTTTATTTTATTTTGTTGGCATTAAAAAAAACATGAAGAAAGATATAAGTCTTATCTCTCAAACCTTTATGGTTTAAGAGATATTCACAAGCAAAGTTTCCCCCTCCTGTTCAACCAGATCAGAAGGGAGGTGCCCAGGTAGATTGCAGAGAGGGACAATCTTCAATTAAGATAAGGGAAAAAGCTGAAAAACTTGTCAAGGGGGGTAGGGCCTTCATTGTTTTCATACAAAGAAGATTGTCCCCTGCTGTTATCTGTCTGGTCTTACAACCAGATTCACATCTGAGAAGAGATGGCTTACACTAGGAAAAAGGAGCGGGAGGGGGAAACTTTGCTTGTGAATATCTCATAAACCATAAAGGTTTGAGAGATAAGACTTATATCGTTCTTCATGTTTTTTTAATGCCTACAAAATAAAATAAAGATGAAACAAAGTATTACTATCCCTTTAAGAACACCTCTTCCATCTAAGAGGCACATGTTAGAAAGCACCTTTTAACCCCTTAAGAAACAGCGGCCCCAGGGTCTGTGGCCCTTCAAGGACCAGATAGGAAAGTCTGACGTGCTGTCCCACGTGACTGATCACGTGTGCCAGCACGCCGAACGGGGGACTGAAAGAGATCCCCCCGGTCTTGGAGCGATCAATTTCAGTCCCTGCTATTACTCACAGCGTTCCTGCAGGAGCGAGGTGAGTAAAAGTGACGTAACGTGCCAGGACAATCACTGCTCCTTAAGTGCCGGACAGCTGTGATGGTCCTGGCACATCACTGGACGCAAAGGGGTTAAAGGGGAACTACCACCTCTATAAAAGTTTGCCTCTATGTAATCTCCCTATAGCATTAATAAGTAATATGTTTGTGTTTTTGTTTTTTTTTATGCAGCCTATGGCAAAATTTACAGTTTTAAAAATGAGGCGGTTACATCACTTCAGGAGAGGCTGAGGGTCAACTCTGTCCCGCAGCCTGTCAATCTTCGTCTGTTCCCTTCCTCAGTGGAACCGTGTTCCAACCTCCAGTGATGACGGAGGCTTCCTCTGTGTGAGCTGGAGTGGTCTCACTGGCAAGAGAGCTCCAGTTCACATGGAGAAATTCTCCATCACTGCTGGAGGTTGGAACGAAGCACTACTTGGGGAGGGAAACAGACGAAAATTGACAGGATATGGGACAGAGTTCATCCGCAGCCTGTCCTGAAGTAACGTAACCATCTCATTTAAAAAAAACCCAAACAAAAACCAAACCAAAAAAAAAAAAAAAACAGTAAATTCTGCCATAGCCTGCTTTAAAAAAAACAGATAACATGTTAACGGTACAGGTAGATTGCATGGAGGCAAATTTTTATAGAGGTGATAGTTCCCTTTTAAGTCTGTGATAATTGTTATTTGTCCTTCTTTGTTCATTTGTTTGCCCCAGTATTACACAACATTACTTTTATACACAAGGCCTAATGCCCTCTCTAAGGCAGGCATGTTAAAAAATAATATAAATGAGGATCACATACTAAACAATTTCCTAAAGAGGACCACAACAACGGCTGCCAATGTTTGCACTATTAATTTGTTGGCGAGGTCTATATAGAGAGAAATGAAATGTAAATAAATAGTTTGTTGTTCCGTTGTGCCTGTTCAGATATTGATCCCGGTGTCTACCTTACCTCTAGAACATGGCTCTCAGCTGCTGGAGAGTACAACTTCCATCATCCTCACCAGATGACAGCTGGAGAGCCAATGGTTGTTTACCCCTGTTCTACAAGGCGACAGCAAACTGAGTTGATCTAAAACATTGGACCAGCAATACTTAAAATGAGAAGTTCTGTTGGAGATCGGAGTTTATTAGCTGGGGGCTGAATGTTTCACATGCCTTCTCCAAGGCCTCATTCACAGCGGCTACTGAATCACAACAATTTAACACACCGGGGGGGGGAGCATAAAACTGGTGTCCCTGATGTATAGGACATTTCACACTGCATAATGCATCTTGCTGAACTGTTTGCTCTGACAGTGCCATATCGCAAATACAAGACATCTGTAGATAATGATACAGGGTCTTCATAACATAGGGTACCAGGACAGACTAAAAGAACTTAAAAAGGGATATTTAAAAGTAACTACTTCATTGGAAAGGTCTACAAAGTGTGCTTGCAAACCAGGCACACTTTGTAGACCTTTCCAATGAAGTAATTCTTTTTAAATTTCGCTATTTAGGCTCTGCTGAAGAGCCGCCGGCTGGTCCCAGGACTGGCATCTCCTGCTGTCAGCAGAGAGTGGACATCAGGCGTGGGGGGGGGGGGGGGGGACTTTAGATGCGAATATTTCTCAAACCATAAAGGTTTGAGATAGGACTGCAACAACTAATCGATAAAAATCGATAATGAGAATCGTTGCCAACGTTTCTCAATATCGATTTGTTGTGCAGCGATTAGTTGTGCCGCCCAACAGCCCCACAGCCGCCGGATACAGCTGTCTTCTTACTTCCCACATTGATGACATCCGGGGCGCAACCACGCCAAACGCGGAGACGCCGCGTGAAGCGTGCAGGTAATTTCTTCCTCTGTTCTGAGGCCAGTTTAAAACTGGCGCCCAGACTGAGGAAGAAAAACCCTGCACTCTCAACGCGGCGTCTTCGCGTTAGGAGTGGTTGCGCCCCGGATGTCATCAATGCGGAAAAGTATGAAAAAGAGGTATGGGGGAGAGAGAGAGAGGCACTAGGGGGAGAGAAAGAGAGAAGTACATGAGGGAGAAAGAGGCACAAGGGGGAGAGAAAGAGAGAAGTACATGGGGGTGAAAGAGGCACAAGGGGGAGAGAGAGAGAGAAGTACATGGGGGTGAAAGAGGCACAAGGGGGAGAGAGAGAGAAGTACATGGGGGGAGAGAAGTACAGGGGGGAGAGAAGTACATGGGGGGGAGAAGTACAAGGGGGGAGAGAGAAGTACAAGGGGGGAGAGAGAGAGAAGTACAAGGGGGAGAGAGAGAGAGAGAGAAGTACAAGGGGGGAGAGAGAGAAGTACAAGGGGGGAGAAATAGAGGCACAAGGGGGGAGAGAGAAGTACAAGGGGGGAGAAATAGAGGTGCAAGGGGGAGAAAGAGGTGCATAGACCCCATAGTAAAATAATAACAATGACACATGTTAATGTGTAAAGTTTTTTATTCTGCTGTTTGTTTTTAACACTGTTTGTTCATTAAATCAGTTTAAATAATGAAAAATTAGCATATTGTTTTTTTTATCCGATTAATCGAAAAAATAAATCGGCCAACTAATCGATTATCAAAATAATCGTTAGTTGCAGCCCTAGTCTGAGAGATAGTTCTTTCTTCATATACTTTATTTTTTATTTTTTATTTTTTTTTAACATCTACAATATTTAACCAACTTAAATTTCGGCATTACTAACCATTTAAAGGGATAGTAATGGTTAATTTTAAGTTGATTTAATATTATAGACATTAAAAAAGGTTAACATCTATGTAAGTTTTATCTCTCAAATCTTTATGGTTTGAGAGATGTAACTTGCTAAAGTTTCCTTTTCCTGGCTGTTTCACTCATCTGCCATCTAGCTGACAGCTGCAGATTCCAGTCATTTGACCAGACAGAGCCTCTTGAGCAGAGCTGAAATCACGCTATTTAGAAATAAACACTTCATTGGAACGGTCTACAAAGTGTGCTTGCAAACCAAGCACACTTTGTAGACTATTACAAATTAAGTATTTGTCTTTAGATATTATTATATCGGCGCTGCTAAAGAGCCGCATCTGGTCAAGTGACCAGAATCCGCTTCTGACAACTTTACAGCTCATCAAGCAGAAAGGGGAGGGACCAAATAACTTTATTTTCCTTTATCTCTCAAACCATAATGGTTTGGGAGATACAATTAAAAGAGAGTACTTGCACTTATTTGTAACTACCATATAGTTAATACTTTTTTTCTGACATTACTATCCCTTTAATATGTACAGCTTGGAAGAAAGGGAAAGAGAGTGGTGGAAAATGTAAATGTTATGCATGTATGTAAGTACTACTTTGCAGAAAGAGGAACAGACTCATGAAATAGCTTCCCAGCAGAGGTGGTTAGGACAAACTGTTAGAGATTTAAAAAAGCCTGGGACAGAAATGTCTATTCTGAGAAGTTTGTAAGACAATCCCCATTGTGAACAGAACCTTCAAAGCTATCAAATGGTCCCAAGATACTGAAAAGCTTACGTGCTGTGGGACCACAGCCCTTCCTTATGTGTGTGTGATCTAGGAATAAATAAATAAATACTCTTTGCTCTAGTTTTTCCCTGTATGCTGTATTCATACTAGGCATTTTGAACATGTCTATGGTACTTGCCTCCATTGTGTCACTAAGGAGGTTATTCCATTGTCAGCTATAAATATTTACTGCTGTTTATTGCAAAGTAAGGATGTAACAGATCATGGCAACACACGTTAGCTACACATATTCCTTTGTGTGCTAATTACTGAGAACTGGGATCATAGCCAATCTAGAAGCCAAGAATATACACAGCACTTACAATAAGTAGGAAAAAGTGAAAAATAACTGTACAACCTATTACTATGATTTTTATTGTGCTTTTCAAATTGGATTTGATTTTCTAATGCAATATCCAATATGTTTCAACTCATGAAAAGGATACTAACACTAATATGTAAAAATATATATTGTAGGGGTTATAAAACATGGGTACTCCCACTGCTGAGAGATATTTTATTCAAAAGTTATTGCAGCTCAAACTAATTTTTTAGGCGCAATATCTCAATGGCCTGAAATTTTACAGTGGTACTGTTGCTACACCATCCTATGGGCGCTCTGGTCAATTGACCATAAACCTCAATAGCATGATGTAGCAATAGCACCACTGTAAAAATTCAGGCCATTGAGATACTGAACCTTGGGTCCTAACGCACAAACAAAAGGAGAACAATTGTGGGACAAACCAAATGCACCATAGGGGACAAATACAAATTCCACAAATCACCACTAATTTCAATGGGGCTTTTGACTTTTTTGTCACAAAGTAACGGAAACATCAATAGCATTTGGGGACTTAAAATACCCAATTAAATCAATATAGCAATGGAAATTTTCATTTCCTCTAGGGTTGCGCCGATACCAGCATTTGCCAGCACTGATACCCTGTGTCAGGGTCAGTGCTGCAGTGAGGGAGCCCAGGGAGCTGCTCACAATGCTCCCCGGTTGCCTCTCTCCCTCCTGTAGCGTCGGAGCGTTGCCGCGGGTTACCATGGCAATGCTCCAATGCTGACTTCTGCCGGGGCTCGTGAGAGAACAGCGAGCACCCGGCAGAGGAAGGTAAGGGAGGCAAGATGGGACATTGAGTGGGTGGTGAAAGAGGCAGAGAGGGGGGCCAAGAGGGAGAAAGAGGCAAAAGGGACTAAGAAAAAGAAAAAAAAAGGCAAAAGGTGGAAAGATCAGGAGACAAAAGGAGGGGGAACAAGAAGAGGCAAAAAGGAGATCAGGAGAGAGCGAGAGAGGCAAAAGAGTGGGATCAAGAGTCAAGGAGGGGGACAAAGGGGGATCAAAAGGGAGAGAAAAAGCCAAGGCAAAAGGAGGGAGCTCAAGAGGGGGAGAATGAAGTAAAAGGTGGGAATCAAGAGGGGGATAAAGAGGCAAAAGGGGACAGTCAAGAAGTGTGGTGTGTGTGTGTGTGTGTGTATATATATATATTTCAAGTACTCGCCAATACTTTTTTTGCGGTCATTTTCCAGTTTTCCAAGTACCTAAAGAATATATATAACAGGCAAATGACCTCAAAAAAAAAGTATCGGTAATTGGTATCGGTGAGCACTTGAAAAAAGTATCGGTACTTGGTCTTAAAAAAAGTGGTATCGGTGCATCTCTAATTTCCTCCTATGGTAGAATAGTTGATTTGATTCCGAATGGCATCTCTTAGCTTGATAAATATGACTCAAAGTAACAACAGTCTTATAGAACAGCAATGGGCAACACGAAGCCTTCTAACTATAACTCCCATCATTTGGTGCAGTCTGACAGCAGCTGGACAGCCTCTTGATATTTATTTTATTATACATAATCTCAAGAGAGAGGGAGAGAAACAGAATATCAAATATACTTTTGAAATCGTCAATGCCATCTCCAACAGAGATTGTTAGAAAAGTTTGAAAATACAAAATTATGGTATGCAAATAAAATTCATCCAGCTAGACAATTTTGAAGGAAAATAACCACCAAAAAGGGACAAATTCCAATTCCCCTTATTCTTTAAATTGGGCTAGAGAAGTCACCAATGCATTTAAGACCTCTTGTAATTATGGAATTAAATGCCCCATTTAACCCCTTGAGGACCAGAGAGGTATGCAAGGGGTTAACACGAAGCACATTTAAAATGTTCTCCTATGGTGCAGTTGGTTTACTCTAGAAATTACAAAAAACAAGAGAGAAAATAAAGAACTACCTATTAGTTCTTATAGTGTTAAAGGGATAGTAATGTTTCATAATAAAAGCAGCTCTAATTAATCATCATAGTATTTGGACTTTGGAGAGTGTTATTTTAATTCTGTCAGAGTTGTAGTTCCAGAGTAATTCAATGACAAAGTGTCCCCCTCCCGCCCCTTTTACTAATGTAACACTGCTCAGCCAGATCAGAAGGGAGGTGCCCAGGTAGACTGCAGAGAGGGACAATCTTCAATTAAGGTAAGGGAAAAACCTAAAAAGCTTGTCAAGTGGGGCAGGGCTTTCATTGTTCTCATAGGAAGAAGATTGTCCCCTTCTGTTATCTGTTTGGTCTATGGGCTGCATTCCACATCTGAAAAGAGATGGCTTACACTAGGTAAAAAGGGTGGGAGGGGATACTTTGCTTGTGAATATCTCTTAAACCATAAAGGTTTGAGAGATAAGACTTATATCGTTCTTCATGGTTTTTTAACGCCTACAAAATAAAATAAAGATAAAACGAAGCATTACTGTCCCATTAATAGGTAGTTCTTTATTTTCTCTTTTGGTTTTTGTATGTTTATTTTACTACCCAGCACATTACCAGGTCACTATAGTGCCACCTCATATACTCCCTCATAGGTTAGTGCATCACACAATCATATTCTAGTACTATAGAAATTACACAACTTTTTCTTTCTGCATAGGGGCTAATTCACAATAGAAAATGCATAGCAATTCTGTGGCAAAACCAACTGCACCATAGAGGAAAATCCCCAAAATTCTTGAAATTTCTTTTGACTAAAATGGGGATTTTCCACCCTTTCAAATACAGTTTCAGTTTGCCCTCTACAAGTTAAGGAGTTATAAAAACACTTAAAAACCAATAGAAAATGTAATTTCCCAGCTAGGATACAGTTTGGTTTGCTCCAGAATTGACCCTCTTTATCTTGATAAATACTGCCCAAAGCATTAATATTCTTGTAGAAAGAGAACAATGCAATAGCCAATGCATTTCAAATCATTAATGACCTCTGAAACAAGGAGTGTCATCGTTTCAGATATTTTGTTTTGTTTTACTTCTCCATGTTATATAAATAAAGTTAGCAAATACAAACAATAATGTGCAAATCAAAGTATCAACATTCCTGAGGGGAGAGAGGGCTGAGGATTGCCTATTTTTTCCTTTCCCAAACCTAACACAGACATGGAGAGTGGAGAAATGTATTGGTTACCACTCTAGGATTAAAAGGGTTAAGAGCCTGAATGTAATCAAAAGGCTTAAACTGGCATGGAAAAAGCCCAAGGGTCTCATATTCGGAATAAAAGTGGAGGGATTCTGGGGTAAATCTGCTGAAACATGGGGGTTGGGTATGTCGTTGGTCATTAAGGGGTTAAGTGAAGTTTTGAACTGACACTTAGAAGTCATTACATTTTTGTCACTATGGCACTTTTTTATCTATCACTGTGATCAGCAAATGTTTTCACATCCGTGACTTAGGTCTCTAGTTTACACTGGTGAATTTGTTGCAAGGTACTGCAGTAGTACAAGATCGTCACTTAAAATAATTTTAGCTGAAAAACTCCCCCCATGTGAATTATCTCATTTGACCAGACAGAGGCTCTACAGCAGAGCTGAAATCACGCTATTTAGAAATAAATACTTCATTGGAACAGTCTACAAAGTGTGCTTGCAAACCAGGCACACTTTGTAGACCACTGTAAATGAAGTATTTGTCTTTAGATATTGTTATATCGGCGCTGCTTAAGAGCCGCATCTGGTCGCGCAACCAGTATCTGCTTCTGACAGCTTTACAGCTCGTCAAGCAAAAAGGGGAGGGACCAGAGAACTTTATTTCCCTGTATCTCTCAAATCATAATGGTTTGAGAGATACAAATAAGTGCAACTACTCTCTGTTAACTGTATCTACCATATAGTTAATACTTTTTTTCTGACATTACTATCCCTTTAAAGCAGACGTGTCAAACGTGCTATATGCAGGCTGAAATTGTGTTGCTTATGGGAAGGAAATGGGAGGTCCTACACAAAGAGAAATGTTTTAACCCTTCGAGTGCCAGAGGGGTACAAAACAAAGAAAGTGCCCTTCAGCCCAGCATCAAGGGGCTAGAAGCCTCAGATCAGTGGAGTTTTTTTTTTCTTTGTTCCCGATTATACTGTGTGCCCCAGAATCGCTCCTGTATTATTACAAAATAGGATATTAATTAATTTGGCATGATCTACACCACTGGTCTAACATGGCTATCCCAAACACACACACACCACAACACAATGTTAAGGCCCTACTACTTGTAGGGAAATGCCGAGTATGTGGCCATCAGCTGTTTTCAATTTTGACAAGCCTGCCTTAACCAAACAGATTCACCTAACACAGTATGAGATGCTGTACTTTCCTGTCCTATGTTACCCAGGCGATCCCAGTGGGGGGGGGCATTTATGTCAGACAACATACATGATTCACCGGAAGTTATGAAGAACATCATAACATCCAAGTCATCCATGTGGATGATCTGTATGGAACCCCCACAGGCCACCATGCAAATCGTCCCTGTGTTTGGCACTAAATACAACAAAGTTGCTACAATCTGCTTCGTGCACATGTGAAGAATATACCGCAACAGCTTACATTTCGCTCTACATATACTACATCGAGTGGACAATAACATGCTGATGTCACTTGTGTGAACACAGCCTTAGCCACTGCATTTAAAAATAGAATTGTATTTAATATTTATTTAGTACAACAGTTCTAATTTAATTTAAACTCACAACTGATAAACTCTAAAACATGACAAATGATCTGTGAGCAAATAAGATCACAGATGCTGATCACCCCCTGTTAGTCACATTATCTCAGTCATGACACATATTGCACTCAACACTTCTTATGTACTTGCATAAGCAAACAGGGGTTAGACGTCATGCTCAGCCACCTACATATCAACAGGAAAACTAGATCACATTTTAGGGGCTTTTGCACCTATGGTTTTAAACAAATGCTGGCAAAAAATACATAGTACTCAAACTGGTATGGACCCTATTTAGGTACCACCAGGCCTTATGTTTATCGTCAAAGTGGTGTAATTCTGGAGTACACCAACTGCACCATATGGTAACCATAAACATTTCCATAGTTCCCATGATATAAATATACATGTCTTTAAGCCCTTGAATGCTAACAATGTCTCCAACACATAAATGGGGGGGTTAAAAATACCATTAAGATTCATGGGAAATGTATTTGCCCCCTATATGGCTCAGCCGGTTTGCCCCAGAATTGCTGCAGGGAGCTTATACAATGTTGCAGATTCATTGCAGCACTGATTGAGCTGTATGCTGTAGAGGTAGGTCTTTTCTACATTGTTTCACTGTCCTTTTATACTTTATTACACTATCTGCTTTCACAGTCCCACATGGAAAGCTCTTTTGAAACAAAAATTTAGAGAGTAACCTGTCAGGGACAGTAAAAGGATGACATTTTCTTACCGATATTTCATTTTCTTCTGTGCATCTCCACTGCACTGATCAAGAATGAGCTTTATCTTCTCCCTCTAGCTGGTAGGACCAATTATTTTTGTATTTAAGGCTGGCCCCACCCCTTCCACCTCAGTTATCCTGTTTAGCTGAGTTGTATGTATTAGAGACAAAGAAGAAAGTTAAGGGTGGGTGTGCAGTGGAGATACACAGAAGAAAAGGAAATAATTGGTAAGAAAATTTCATCCTTTCTTCTGTGTACTCCACTGCACTGATCAACAATGGGATCTCACAAAGCCTCTTGTTGGGAGGGTAGATCTCACGGTTTAACTTATACAAAATGATCTGAATACATAAAGGATAGTTCCTACCAAGATTCATGAAGGAATTACTGCTTGGCGTACTTGTCTTCCAAACTTGGCATCTGCTGATGAGTCTACATCAAGTTTGTAATGTTTTATAAATGTAAACATGGATGTCCAATTGCAGCTTTGCAGATCTCTGCTGGAGATGCACTTGCCCTAAGTGCCCATGATGTAGATATTGCTCTAGTGGAATGGGCCTTAAGTTTAAGAGGAGGAACTAATTTTGCCTCTTTATATGCAGCCGTAATACACAGTTTGATCCTTCTAGCTATAGATGGTCTAGAGGCTCCTGAAACCTTTAATCTTTCATTGAAAGTGAATGAATAGGGAGTCAGATGCTATAAATTCCTTTGTTCTCTCTAGGCAAGTAGAAATGCATCCAAGTCTAGAGAGTGTAACCTTAGTTCCTTATGACCATACCTGGGAACTTTTGAAACAGGGCTACCCGGAGGGTAACTCTGTCAGTGCCGACCTGGGAGGAAAATGATGTGATTCGCGTCATAAAAGGGGTGGGGCTTAGTTGCGGAGGGGGGGGGCGGGACAAAAAAAAAACCCTGCAAAATGTATCTAAGAGGGCGGGGAGTGGGAGGAACCAGGCGGGACGGAGCACAGGTGGGCAGAGTTTCTGAAATCCGGAGTCTCCGGGGCAAAACCAGAGAGTTCCCGGGTATGCTTATGACCTGAAGGGTTGTGACAAAAAGAATGCAAGTTAATTTTCTGGTTTAAATGAAACTCTGCCACTACCTTGCCTCTGAAGGAAGGTTACATCTTTAGAACTACTTTATCCTGATGGATAGTTAAGTATGGGGCTTGGCAGGATAATGCCTGTAGTTTATTTACCATTTTAACAGAGGTGATTGCTGTAAGGAAAACAGTTTTCCAGGTTAAATGATGGATGGAAATCTGATCTAAAGGTTCAAATAACTGGGAATCTACTAGCTGATTTAGGACGGTATTCAAATCCATGATGGCACTGTTTCTCCGATTCTAGGACGGGCCTTTTCAACCGCCCTAATGAATCTTTTCACCAGATCTTTTTCTGCCCAATGTTTTGTGAATACTGCAGATAAGGCCGAAATTTGAACCTTTAGTGATGCTGGACTTAGTCCCATGTCAAATCTGTTCTGAAGAAATTCTAGATCTGTAGAAGCCGAAACTTGTTGTTTAGCTACCTTCTTCCTTATACACCAGCATCTAAAGGTCTTCCATATTCTGTTATATTTTATTTGTTGAAGATTTTCTGCCAGATATAATGGTGTTAGCCACTCTATCTGAGCAGCCCCTGAATTTTAGATGTTCCCGCTCAACCTCCATGCTGTCAAGTGGAAAAAATCCAGTTTCTGATGTAGTAATGTCCCTTGTTTCAGCAGATCCTTCCTTTGTGGTAGTGGCCAAGGTTTCTGAACTGATAATTTTACCATCTTTGGGTACCAGGTTCTCTATGGCCAGTTGGGTGCAAATCAGTATAACTTCTGCCCTGTCCATCCTTATCTTCCTGAGAACTTCTCTGATTAAGGGGATAGGTGGAAAGACATAAGCTAGATAGAATGTGCAGGACTGTTTCAGGGCATCTTGCTCTACTGCTTGTTTGCTGTTCCATCTGGAGAAAAACTGACAGCATTTTGAGTTTTGAGGGGATGCCATCAGATCTATTTCAGAAGTTCCCCATCTCTTGATGATCTGATCGGACATGCACTAGCTTTCCTCTTAGTAGACTCTGGAAGTGTAGTAGAGTGTATTTACTGCTCTTACCTCTAGGATATTGATATGCAGCCTTCTTTCTGTTACTGACCAATTTCCCTGTATCATCTTTGTTTTCCACATGCCTCCCCATCCTGATACACTTGCATCCGTGTTTATTATTTCCCATTGAAGGTCTCTTAATGGGGTTCCCTTCATTAAGTTTGCTTTCTTTGTCCACCATATTAATTTTCTTCTTACTTCTGGTGGCAGATTGATTGTCTGTCTGGGATCCTGATGGTTCTGATGTCTGAAGAAGCGTATATGTATATTCCTGGAGTGGAAACGTGACCATGGAACTATCTGAATGGCAAATGTCATTAGACCCAAACATTCCATGACTTCCTGTATTGTTTGTATTTCCTTCTTTCTGAATTTTATTAACCTTCTGGTAATTTCCTGAATTCTTTCTTCTGCTAGTGTCACCATAGCATCTTTTGTGTTCAGTCTTAATCCTAGAAAGGTTAAATACTGCTTTGGAGAGAGCTGGCTTTTCTCTGAATTTACTATCCATCCCAGGATTGTTAAATGTTGAACTGGCCTTTGAGAAAGGATTCTGGCTGTGTCTTCTGTCTCTGAAACTAATAACAGATCGTCCAGGTATGGAATTATTAGAATGCCTTCCTCCCTTAGCTGTTCTAACACTGCTGCCAGAATTTTGTAAATATTCTTGACGCAGTGGATAGTCCAAATGGAAGACAATTGAACTAGAGGTGAGATTTCTCCAGGGCAAACCTTAGATATTTTCGGTCTTCCATCCTCACTAGTATATAGTAGTACGCATCCTGAAGCTCCACCTTTGTCAGAAAGTTGCTGGGACATATCGATTTGACTAGTGAATTTATTGATTCCATTTTGAAGTGTATTTGTTTCATGTAAGAGCTGAGCCATTTTAGGTTTACTATTATCCTGTAAGACCCCAAAGTCTTTGGGATTGCAAACAATATCGAGTATACCCTAGAACAATTCTGTCCCTGAGGGACTGGTTCCACCACTCTTTTCTGGATGAGCTTCTGGACTTCTAGTTTGAAGAGTCCTGCTTTTTGATTGTTCTTCGGTAGGGAATATCTTCTGAATATTTGTTTCAATTGGGGGATTTTGAATTCCAGCGGGTATACTGCAGACCCATTTGTCTACTGTTTTCCACTGAACTCTGAGATTCTGTAGGCAACCCCCAACCTGCTCTGGAGACAGGATCCGCTGATTTTCAGAAATCTGTTTTGAACTGGGCCTTTTTAGGGAATTCCTTCCTAAATGACCCTCTGAAACTCTGGCTGGCCTGTGGTCTTCTATTATCATTCTGTTTTCCCTGATATTTTCCTAGACTCCGAAAGGAATAATTCCTTGACTGCAAGCAGTAGACCTGACTGGGGAAGATCTTGCTCTTCTTCCTTGTGGCAAAAAGGCACTGCGTTCTCCTGAAAGCTTCTTAATATCTTCTAGGTGGTCTCCGAACAACATTTCTCCCTGAAGGGTAGGGAAATCAATTTATTTTTTGATGGTATATCAGCACCCCATGCTTTTAGCCAGAGCACCCTTCTAGATGATATTGAAAGTGCTGAGGCCTTTGCTGCAAATCTGACAGAGTCTAAAGATGTATCACGAAGAAAGCTATTAGCCTCTTTTATGATGGCTACTTCTCTTAGTAATTTCTACCTGGATACAGAAGAATCAATCTTCTCTTCCAGGGAATTAAGCCAAATTCTCATTGTTCTGGAAACTGAGGCCAGATCTTGGCTACTTTAATATTACTACCTATCAGAGAAAATTTCTTATTTAATACTGACTCCATCCTTTTCTCCATGGGATCTTTAAATGTTGATCCATCCTCTAGTGGTATTGTGGTGTGTCTGGCTAGATAGGAAACTGCTGCATCCACCCTGGGTGGGGTTATCCAAGAATTAACATCACTTTCTTCAAATGGGTACATTTTAGAAAATCTTTTGGTTACCAATGATTTTTCTGTCTGTTTTCTTCCATTCTTCCTGTGTTATATTTGCTATGGAATGATAGACTGGAAAGGAGGAAGCAGTCTTCTGGTTCCCTAGAAATGCTGTGTCCATAATATTTAACTCCTTTTGTTCTTCTGTCAGGCCTAAGGATTTTCTGATATATCTAACAAAACTCTCTATTTTTTCTAAACTAAAAGATCCTGTGCCTTCCACAATTTCACACTCTTCCTCTTCTGAGGAGTACTCTGATGGTTCTTGACTGACTACCTCAACCATCTGTGAAATTTTTGATGCACCTTCTTCTGGGTCCTCATTCCTGGGCCTTTTCTTGGGGGTTAGCAGCCTCTTGCATTGCTGAAAAGGTTTATTTCATAGATGCTTGCAACCAAGATAGGAATCCTTGAAACTGGTTGGGCAATTCCTGTCCTGCTGCTTTCTTAAAACATTCCAAGCATAGCTTGGAACCCTCTATTACTGAAGCCTTTTTGTCACAACTTATACAGGTCTTGAGTTTTGCCTTAGACTCGGTATTGGAGCCATCTTTAGTGACCCCAGGCTCAGTTTTCTCTTTAGATGAACTCTCTTTGGCTGTAGATGACATGCTGGCTATACTAGAGCAATTTACAAACTTAAAACCTAACTTTTATTTAGTATGCATAAAATTATAACATCTCCTACCTTGTGTCCGCTTGCCCTCCTTTTATTCCATTTGCGTTTCACTAGTGGAACGCACACTCTTTGGCGCCTCGTTCTCCGTGAAGGGATAAAGCATTGGGAGGTAGATGCACTTCCCTTTCCATGCTGTCTGGCCCGACGTCTCTGCAGTGATGTGGCCTCTTCCTGTGACGTCATCAGCAGGCACCCACAGTCTTCCGGCATTGTGTGGAGGTATGGCTGACACTGGAACTAGTTGCCAGGTACATTGCCCAAACAGAGAACTTCTGGGAAGGTTAGAGCGGAGGGATGCTCTTTCTTCACACCTCCTATCTGCAGATTC
Source organism: Rhinophrynus dorsalis (assembly GCA_037306005.1). Classification (NCBI taxonomy): domain Eukaryota; kingdom Metazoa; phylum Chordata; class Amphibia; order Anura; family Rhinophrynidae; genus Rhinophrynus; species Rhinophrynus dorsalis. The sequence continues at coordinate 66,752,402 of CM074728.1, read as the reverse complement.
TTGCGAGGAAGGGGTGCTCAATGTATTTGTACCGGACTGCTGCCCGATTTCTTTGGAGCTATACAGAGGCTACTAGCCTCATGTCCTCCAGCTGGTAGGACTGAAATAACTGAGGTGGAAGGGGTGGAGCCAGCCTTAAATACAAAAATAATGGGTCCTACCAGCTGGAGGGAGGAGATAAAGCCCATTGTTGGTCAGTGCAGTGGAGTACACAGGAGAAATGTATACAAAAATGCAGGTGAAGATGGAAAAAAAAAATCTTTATAAAAAAAAGCACTGGCAATTTCATTTTACATATTATGTACTTGCAGGATATGTAAAGTAAAAAATACATTGTCCCTTTAAAATCCTCCCAAGAGAAACTTGTAGGATGTTATTTGTTGTTAACTATAAATAAATAGGTGTATTTGTACATCTGAACGGAGTGAAGATACCTGTATCAAAAGTTAACCCCTTTCTGATGAGGGCTTTTTCACACTAGAAGATGTGCAGTTTTGGCCTTTTGTATGCCTTTGTTCAACCACATTTTTCCTCAAAATTCATTTCGTTCATCCACACAAATTATATACCTTTTTTTTTTTTTTAGCACACGTAGGACTTTCTTTTGCTGCCACATCTTTATTTATAACCCACCACTGCATTTGAACATTATATAAGAAGTGGGGTTGGGGTCTTTTTTTTTAAGGTTCTTCTGTGATATTTTGTGTTCGATTGGCTCATTTTAATAGTGACTGGATAAAAAGGTATGAACAGTTGTTCACACCTTGCATATTTCCTTTTCACTGGTCCTTAAAGGGATAGTAATGTTTCATAATAATAGCAGCTCCAATTAATCTTTATGGTATTTGGGCTGTGGAGAGTGTTATTTCAGTTCTGTCAGAGTTGTAGTTCAAGAGTAATTGAATGATAAATTATCCCCCTCATGTCCCTTTTACTGATGTCACACTGCTCACCTCAGAACAGCTGGGAGGTGCCCAGGTAGATTGCAGAGAGGGACAATCTTCAATTAAGATAAGGGAAAAAGCTGAAAAACCTGTCAAGGGGGCCAGGGTTTTCATTCTTCTCACAGTAAGAAGATTGTCATTTGTATGTTATCTGTCTGGTCTTACAACCAGATTCCACATCTGAGGTGAGCAGTGTTACACTATGTATAAGGAGAGGGAGGGGGATACTTTATCATTCAATTACTCTTGAACTACAACTCTGACAGTACTGAAATAACACTCTCTATGGCTCAAATACTATGAAGATTAATTGGAGCTGCTGTTTTTGTGAAACATTACTATCCCTTTAAGGGAAAAAACACTGTGATGGTCCTAGCATGTCACTGGTCATTCAGGGGTTAAATAAAGCCACTACACTGGTTTACACCAATCTTGTAGTACTGAGCCTGTGAAGAGAGCCTTTAAAGCAGAACTATCATGATAATAACATTGCCCCCCAATACATTAGTAACATAACGATATGCAAAGCCATACTGTCATTAACCTGAATAAGTCCGCCTTATTGCAGAAAACCAACTTCTGTGGCAGGAACCAGCGGACAACAGCGCAGACATCTTAGAGAAAAGGTACCACTGAGTCTTCGCTGTCTGTCCTGTTCACAGCCCGGATTGGTAGCGATGTTCGTTGGTTAACTTACAGTAACTAAGTTGGTGACAGTGCAGGTGCACAGAGCTTCTCTTGTAAGCTCTGTGCATTGGATGCCCACCGAAGAAGTTAGTTTTCTAAAATAATGTGTACTTATTCAGGTTAATGACAGTATGGCTTTCCATATCGTTATGTTACTAATGTACTGGCAGGCTATGTTATTATCATATTAGTTCCGCTTTAAAGATTAAAAAGAGCAGTCTTGCTCACACCTCACTAATGGCGCGATGGAAAAAATGTTCTCATCTGATAAAGGCATTTTTGTGCATGTTCTAATCCAGGAAGCTGAATACAAAATGCTTCTTGAATTGTGCATAAAAAATTCCTTTTTAGGACAAAACTACACAGACGTATAAATTAATTCGCAATGCCACTTCCTGCATTAGGCGCATTTGCTATTCAACTCACGCAGATTAGTTAATCCTGGCCACGCCCACAAAAATAAATATGCGCAGCGGTTCACTAATCTAATTCAACAAAATCATGTGTAAACCTATTCCCTAGTGGTTTTCACACAGGAAATAGAGATTGTGCATGTTTCTTGCATCTCACCATAAGTTCCCAAAGAACTCTTACATTTATGCCTTCGGGCCCAGTTTCTTTGTTAACCTTAAAGGGATAGTAATACTTTGTTTTAACTTTATTTTATTTTGTAGGCATTAAAAAAACATGAAGAATGATATAAGTCTTATCTCTCAAACCTTTATGGTTTATGAGATATTCACAAGCAAAGTTCCCCTCCCCGCCCCTTTTACCTAGTGTAAGCCATCTCTTCTCAGATGTGAGTCTGGTTGTTTGACAGTACAGATAACAGAAGGGGACAATTTTCTTTGTATGAAAACAATGAAAGCCCTTCCCCCCTTGACAAGTTTTTCAGCTTTTTCCATTATCTTAATTGAAGATTGTCCCTCTCTGCAGTCTACCTGGGCATCTCCCTTCTGATCTGGTTGAAGAGGGGGGGGATACTTTGTTTGTGAATATCTCTTAAACCATAAAGGTTTCAGAGATAAGACTTATATCATTCTTCATGTTTTTTTAATGCCTACAAAATAAAATAAAGTTAAAATGAAGTATTACTATCCCTTTAATTTTGTCTATTCTTTCCTTGATCTCTTCTAGTGTTGACCCTATAGCTGACAATGTATCGTTGTAATTATTTGTTGAGGTTCTTCAACCATTTCTTGTTCCCTAGTATACACCACTGAAAGAATTTGTTCACACCATAAGCCTTTTCCTTATCCTCCCTAATCAACTTGCCCATATCATTTTTAAAAGATCCAATGCACTCAAGTTTTTTTGCCATTTATGTATTTGAAAACATTTTTTGGATTAGTGTCTCTCTTCCTTGCAATTCTTGTTTCTTTTCTATTTTTGCAAGCCTATTTGCCTCTTTGCAATCTTTGTTGTACTCCTTGTATTTCAGGAAATATTTATCGGTTCTTTCAGACTAAAACAGTTTAAATGCCTTTTTAACTTATTTCCTTCTTTACATATGCATTTAACCACGTTGGTTGTGATCTACTTCCTTTACTTGTGTTTCTTAAGGGTATATATGGTTAAATATATTTCTGCAATCTAAATTTAAATTCTAGCCATTTGTCTTCTGGATTTTTCCTTTTAACAAGTCATCCCAGACTATGAGTTGCACTGAAGCTGTTAACATTTTGAAGTTAGAATTTTTAAAATTAAGAACTTTGGTTGTACCAATACATTTTAGCTTTCTCAATCTCATCTCACATGAAACTATGTTGTGATCACCGTTTCCTGAATCTTCATCTACTTTAATACTGGACACATTTATGTCATTTGTTATAACTAGGTCCAAAACATTGACAAGACACTTCCACCATATCTCATGTCTCCAGTTTATAACTGAATGGTTAATATACCTATAATTATAATATTTTCAAGATATGCAGCTTTATTTATTTGAAGCAATAGCTGGGGCTCAACATTCTCATCAACATTAGATGGTTTGTATCATACAAACACCTTTACACCTCAGTTAACTTCAATTTCTAAGTATAAGGACTCCCCATTATCTCCCGTTTCCTCAGAAGTATCTCCTCTCCCAAAAAGTTGGACATGAATATTCTGGTATTTGGTGCTAACTTTTTATTGGACTATCTGATATACATTTGAAGACAAGCTTCTGACAGATCAACTCTCTTCCTCAGGTCAACCAATACTAAATCACAGTATGTGCATTGTAATATTTGCAGCTGGTCAAGTGGTGCAAGATTTATTTCCCTCTAGAACTGGTTTCAAATATAGGAACATACCTCCCCCTGACCCACTTTGTTAATCATGCTCCTCCTAACCTGAGAATAACAATAAGTATTTACAGCCCAGTCATGTGCATCATCCCACCATGTTTCAGTTTTACCAATTATGTCTAAACTAGTAGAAGAGCCTGTGTTCACGGGCCACAGTGGCGGGCAGTCATGGTGCAGTCATGTGCAGTAGAGACTGCCTGCATCGCGGCTGATACAAAGCTGGACGCTCTGCCGGTCTCACTTCGGAGCGCCCAGCTCTGTATCAGCCTCATCACGGGCAGTCTCTACTGAGCATGACTGCAGCACGAGCAGCAGTCTCTACTGTGCATGACTGTGTCATTACTAACTTTGCAGAGATTATATAGGTTGATAATTGACTGCCAGTAGTTGTAGCTCACCTATTTTGCCTACCATACTTCTTACAATCGCCAAATATATTTATGTAAAATATTTTAGAACATTTGTACAAAGGAGAAAAAAAAAAAAATACAGTAGTCCATTAGTTCATACCCCCAGACAACAAATAGGCATCGATAGACCTGAATGGCTCATAAGGGTTACTAGTCTTTATTAGATTGTAAAACATTTACTGTCCTACAAGAAAGAACAAATCAACCAAAATCATGTTTGAATATAAGGGCTTGTTGAAGGACATCTTCCTTGGTAAGCCATTCCGTTAAACAACTCAAGAGCTACTTATTACCAGGGTATATGTCTGTCCTTTTCTTTTTGCTTACTTGAGCACCTGCATTTGGTAAACAGATTATCTGCTTCCTCCTGATCAAACTCACCAGCAATCTGTGAATGTTTCACAACAGTTTCTCTAATCTAAACTTTATGGGCAAGACCCAAATAATCTATTGTTTACATTTATGTAGTAAGAAAAGGAATGTAGAGTCGTATTCAGAAGCTAAAGCAGTCTAGACGGAATAAGTTGGCTCTATATAAATAAAGAATAAGAATGATAATATGCATTGTATGCTGATCAAGCTGTCTGTGCCAACTCCTAGCCAATGTTTCTGCATCCCCTCTGGGATCAAGTAATATGGCTGATGGGTGTGTCATGTCAGACAAACATGATTTGCCGATGCCCACATGGGCCTCTATTAACCACTTAGTGACTAGGGCTTTTTTAATTTATTTATATACCAGGTTACACCAGATGCAAGATCAATTTTGCCTTAGTATGCCTTTTTGTTCAACCATATTTTCCCTCTAATTCAATTACTCTACCCACATACATTTTAAAGGGATAGCAATGCTTAAAATGTTAAAAAATAAATAAATAAAAATAATAATAATAATAAATATGTTGTAGGTTTTATACTTCTGAGTAAACCACAGGTACTCCCACTGCTGAATTGTATTTTAATCAACAGTCATTACAGCTAAAACATTCATTTTAAGTGAAGTATCACAGTGGCCTGAAGTTGTACAGTGGTGCTATTGCTACGTCACCCTATTGAGATTTATGATCAACTGACCAGAGCCGTCCACAGGGTGGCGTAGCAAGAGCCACTGTACAATTTCAGGCCACTCCGATACTGCACCTAAGAAATTCAAGTCTGAGCTGTAATAACTATTGAATAAAACACCTTTCAGCAGTGGGAGTACTCTTGTTTTACTCAGGGGGATAAACCCTATAAGCATTTTTTTTTTTTACAGACTCTGCGTTGTGAATACAAGTGCATCACATTGAATCACAGTAATAAAATTTATTTTAATGTTTGTTTAAACGACAGTATATGTGTTTATAAATTAGTCTGTATAAATAAAATACTTTGGGCTTGCTGTAAATTATTTATTCATTTACTCAATGAGGAGTCAAAGTATCATGCATTTTTTCTTTTAATTTCTCCCACCCCAATCCTGCTCCCAGCACCTCAAAAGTACCTCATTTTTGACCACTTGAGGCACTGGAAGCTCTGCTGTCTGCTTTTCTCTTCTTTACAATCAAAGTGAGGAAGAGAGAGGCAGAGAACACTGACATAGGCAGTGTATATTTACATTGCCTTTGTCATGTGGCACCACCAGCACATATAATCACTGTAGCAGCGTTCACATGTTCCAGAGTCACCAGGGAAAGGCTGGAACTGACTGCTCCGGTCTTGGATCAGTCAGTTACAGCTTTCCTGGAATTATCACAGCATGCCATGAGGAGCTGCAATCATTTTACCCAAGATATGCCAAGTCTGTCACCCGTCCTTAAAGGACAGAATTGAAATGTCACTCATCATTAACCTTTTGAGTGCCAGAGGGCTACACAACACATCAAAGGGTTAAGGAATTAATGTGTTTGTTGAAGGGAGAACCGCATTTACATAATTGCTGGTGAAAGATCTGTATGACCGCCTCTTCGGCCATCACGCAGACCAGCTCTGCTGAATTTTCAGTGCATTCTGATGGGAAAGCAGTATGCTGCTGCTGTGTCAGTGCGCTCACATGCCAGGCAATAGTCGATGATGTGAACAATCCCATAGCCTGCAAGTCGATCTATTTTTTTATTTATTTAGTTAAGCTTAGCGCAGCGTTACAAACTCTAAGCTAATGTTGCCCATGTGAACCTAGCCATAGAACAGCAACTATGGAACACACAAACTGCATAACAGGGGACAACTAAATAATTCCCCAAACTCCCACTGACATTAAAGAGGGATTTAACCCCTTAGTGACCAGGGCCGGCACTTAACGCCCACCGAACTCCCCCCCCCCATTACTTACGACTTCCTGGACGTACATGAACGTCCTCTGTCTCTAAGTGACAGTTTCTGCGGGACGTACGTGTATGTCCATTGATGGGAAGGGGTTAAACCCTTTAAAGTTGTAAAGAGGCCTCCAATGTATTGTTTTGCCGTGCCTTGGAGCCCTTCCTAGCATTTATGGGGTTAAAAGCCCAACCCTTCGAGTTCCAAAGAGGCATTGCAATGCAATGTGTTGGATACCTCTCTGGCATTCAAATGGTTATTTCAATGACCGTTTTTACTTCTCCCCAATGGCGAAGGTGGTTTGCTCTAAACGTGCTCAATTTAAACTCCCCGAATACAGCTCATAGAACAGGAGTAGTCAACTGGTGGACGCCCAGTTGTAGAAGACTACGATTCCCATCATCCCCAATAGCTGGAGGCTTGTCAATGGAGTATGCTTGCCCATAGAGATTTGTTTAGAAGACTAAATGAGAAGTTTAGTAAACAAAACCAAATCACGAACAGATCAGTAAAACACACATCTGACTACAATCAGACAGTTATGGTAAAGAAAACAAGACTAATTATTCCCTTGAGGAACAGAGAGGTGAACACACCCCCTCCAGTCCTCAAAGGGTTAAGTGGCATCTGAATGTAAACAGGATTTTTTTTTAAAAAAAATGTCATTTTGTTCTACAAACACAAAAAGAAAAAAAATAAATAAATAATCTGGCTCCAGTTTTAAAAAAAAGTAACTAAATCAGGTTTCTTTAGCAGCTCTTCATGCTGAACAGCAGAGATGAATTCCCTTATTCACAAAAATGTGACTAAGAGCATGGGCAATGTGTGTGAATACAAAAAGGGAAGCAACTACAATATACTGAATACACACACATTCAATGGCAGGGATGTAAATTCCCACTCACCTGTGAAGAGTGAAAAAATAGCGCAGACAACTAGTCAGCAGAAATATAAAGAAGTTAAAGGAATAGCCAACACCTAAACATGACCGGGAGTTCTACACACTTAACCCCTTAAGGACCAGTGGTCCCGGGGTGTCTGGTCCTTTAAGGACCAGATAGGCGAGTTCAACGTGCCGTCCCACGTGACTGATAACGTGGGGCGGCACGTCGAACGAAGGACTGAGAGAGATCGCTCCGGTCTTAGAGCGATCAATTTCAGTCCCCGTTATTACTCACTGTGCTCCTGCAGGAGCGCGGTGAGTAAAAGTATGTGACGTACCAGGACCGTCACTGGTCCTTAAGTGCCGGACCAGCGTGATGGTCCTTGTACGTCACAGGACACGAAGGGGATAAATATATTGTACACTATGCTCGCTCCTGTAAAAATTCTCTATTTGCTTTCCAAGACCTAAAGCTCTAGTCTTATGTATGCTCTGCAGAGCTCCCAAGCCTACCTTGGGCTTCCAATTACCATTTTGAAAAGGTGTCTAAGAAGTGAGTTTTCTGCATTGTGTTGAAATGGACCAAGATGAGGCAACAACCTTTCTGAATAGAATAGTAGGTGCTAATTATTATGATATTTATATGGAACAACTTATTCTGCAGCGCTAATCTCAATACATTAACAGTGTTACCTCTGCACAACCTATTAGAACTTTCATGCATACTAAAGTACCCCCAAAATAATTTTTCACATAACATTAAGCATCAGTACTTGTATTATCCTTAGAACGTCCAGCATCATTTAGAAATCCAAATTCTTCTGAGACTCACCGCAGACAACAGTGCAGACATCTTGCCAAAGAGACATCTGTGCACCTGCAATCAGTCCCTTTTTCCTCTATGATTGGTGAGGTGGAGTTGCATTGTAACTTAAAAGGGTAGTAATAGTTGCTTTTAACAACATTTAATATTGTACATGCTTAAAAAAAATTGAATTGATGTAAGTCCGGTCTCTCAAACATGTATAGCTTGAGAGCTATACGCTAATAAAGTTCCCCCCTCCTGCCCCTTTCACAAACGTTTGTGCTCTAGCTGACAGCATGAGATTCTGGTCATTTGATTGGCTGGCAGCTCTTCAGCAGAGCCAAAATAGCGCCATCTAGAAAAAAAAAAAAAATACTTCATTGTAACAGTCTACAAAGTGTGATTGGTTTGCAGGGAGGGGGAAACTCATGCTGTCGGCTAGAGCGCTGACATCTGTGAAAGGGGAGCGAGGGGGGAACTTTATAAGCGTATACAGGGGTGTGGAAATTTATATTAAAAAAAAAAAAAAAAAAATACTTTTCCAAGGGACTAAAACAGGAGCACAATCTACTTGTCCTTCATGACAATCTACTTGTCCTGATACATAAAATAATTATTTTAGTACAGCCACCAATATATGTGTACCCAGTTATATCTTTTTAACCTTTTGAATGAACTCAAAGGATTCATTTATAGGGTGATGCCTAACAACTTATTGTCAGCTGTACACATACAGACTTTATATGGTTGGGGAGTTTCTTCTTGGGTGGATAGAATAAGCTTTAATTTGGTACTATATGTAAATATATAAAGTTCTATCAAGCTAGAGCAGATTACTAAGTATAGAGATACATTTTTATACTAATGTCTCCCTTCTATGTGGAGTGGGGAACCAAAGCTTAGCACATATGAAGTGACACCAAATAACCTAAACAATTCCAAAAGCCAAAAACATATTACTATAGTATAGCTTATTGTAAGTGAATATTACCGAATTACTGAATGCATGATTGTATAGTCTAGCTAGTGGATTCTAACTTATAAAGTGCCTTGATTATCACATACAATGGCATTTTATTATCAACATTCAGTTTAGCTAACTTAACTACTTCACACAGACCTGCAAAAACATGTGCCTGTCTCTCTCTCATATATATATATATATATATATATATATATATATATATATATATATATATATATATATATATATATATATATATAAATAATCAGGGAATGATCTGACAACCATGACTGATTCAGACCGGAGTACAGCAGCTTTCGACATACAATTACTTTTTGGACGAATAAGCTATAAAGCAATTCAAATGGAAAATCCCAAAATTGCTCTCAAGCCTATTAAGTAATATCTCTAATTTCCCATGTATAACCCCTTTGGTTTTATGGCTATTTCCAAAACATTTAGAGAATAAAAGGGAGCTATAGCACAACTTCAATAAGGACATAATTATTGCAAGATATGAGGATAAGACAATTACCATACAACCCTGTCCTGAAAACTCCACTACTCCCCCCACTTACGGGAGATGACACACGAGCACTTCAGGGATGCCAAGATTGGGGAATGTGTTTCGGGCTGTGTCGCATCAGGATGATGCCAGCACAAGAAGTGGCACTGTTCAATACTATAACAATAGTGGGTACCTAAAGTAAGAAGCGGTGATGTGGGACAAATTGCACTCTGAATAACCCCACTGCAGACACTCCCCCTCTGTATAATAGTCACAGTTCTCTGTTAAATGGGCGCATTTTAAAGGGATAGTAATGTTTCATAATAAAAGCAGCTCTAATTAATCATCATAGTATTTGGACTTTGGAGAGTGTTATTTCAATTCTGTCAGAGTTGCAGTTTAAGAGTAATTCAATGACAAAGTATCCCCCTCCCGCCCCTTTTACCTAGTGTAACACTGCTCAGCCAGATCAGAAGGGAGGTGCCCAGGTAGATTGCAGAGAGGGACAATCTTCAATTAAGATAAGGGAAAAACCTGAAAAGCTTGTCAAGGGGGGCAGGGCTTTCATTGTTTTCATAGGAAGAAGACTGTCCCCTTCTGTTATCTGTCTGGTCTATGGACTGCATTCCACATCTGAGAAGAGATGACTTACACTAGGTAAAAGGGGAGGGAGAGGGAAACTTTGCTTGTGAATATCTCTTAAACCATAAAGGTTTGAGAGATAAGACTTATATCGTTCTTCATGTTTTTTTAATGCCTACAAATTAAAATAAAGTTAAAAAGAAGTATAACTATCCCTTTAAATATCGTGCGGCTGCACGCCGCATTAAACATGTCGCACTGCATATAAGTGTCAGATTCTCATGTCGCCTCATTTATGGTACATACCTGATTATACTTGTACTGGACATCTTTCCCTGTCATTACTATAGACCCTGCATCTAGTAAATCAGATGTTCCTTTCCAATAAGACAAGTAGAAACATGGGTACCGAAGCGCACAGAAGAGAGTATGCACACCCGGGACAGACAGTCAGGTCTCTGTGCACGGTTATTGCCTAAATCTCTTCCATGCCTTCACCTGATCAGCATAAGCCCAAACCGTGCATGCCTGAGAGGAGATAAGAGGCCCAAGCCAGCACCGGATTCCCTGGGCCGCCACAGTGACCCTGATCCACAAAATGTAAAGCTTGCTCTCCAGTGAACTAGCCCAGCAGACCTGTCGACTGTGTTGACTGTGCCCAGGGGGAGGCATTGATCCACCAGGCTGGAGAGACAGAGAGCGCTGCGGTACTTTTTTATGCAGAGTTATGGGTTATGCTGAGCGCTGCTCCACCCCTCCCTGTCATTCTGGGGTGAGAGATCCCAGAGCAGCGCTCAGCATAACCCATAACTCAGCATAAAAAAGTACTGCGGGCTCTCTGGCTCTTGCACACACCGCTCAGAGATCCAGCATAACTCGCCATAAAAAAAGTACTGCACCACTCAGAAAGCCGCTACGAGCACACCAAAGAGAGCCACTAAAAGTTACCACACCAAAGAGATCCGCTACAAGTAAAATTAAGTATGCGCCATTTATATGGGTAACATCCTCAGCCCAGGTTACTCTACTGAAAGGGGGAGAAGGACGTAGGGGTTTTGCCGCACACTGAGACACAATGACAGTAGTACTACTCACGTCTACGAAGCAGCACCATGGTCATAACCCCCATCCCCCTTGCATGCATGGATGGATGGATGCAGAATCAGGCGCTACCGCGCTGAGTTCCATTTCAGACAGAGAGAAAATAATGTACCTTTCGGAAGACTAGTTCAGGACGCGACAGTAGGCTGGAACACAGCTTGCTGGTTGTTCTAGTGGTGCATCGGGTGCTACAATGCTGATCAGACACACACTCAGGCTCACAGCTTCATGCTCACACAGCCAAAGGTGGAGTACGTACGAACACTGCCTGCATGCATGTATTCCTGCATCAGGGTATGTTAACTGACAGGGGAGCGGTTGGTCCTGCTCTGCTTGCCTGAAGCAGGGCTAAATGTGAGAAAAATGTACCTGCCCGGCGCCTGGAACTACATGTCCCAGGCGTAGGGAGATATAAATTCCACAACCCTGATATATTTCTCAAACTATACATGTTTGAGAGACCGGACTTACATCAATTAATATATATATTTAATATCTACAATATTAAACATTGCTAAAAGCAACCATTACTATCCCTTTAAAGGTACAGGAAGGGACGGACAGAGCAGGCGCATAGATTCCTCTATGTCAAGATGTCTGCTGGTCAGTCTCCGAATAAGTTGGATTTCTAAATAATGCCGGACTTACTATGGATAATACAAGTATTGATATGCTTAATGCTATGTTAAAAATGATTGGGAGGGCACTTTAAGATGCACGAAAGCTGCGCTTTAACCCCTTCGCGACAATGGACGTACATGTACGTCCTCTGTGGCTGTCACTTAGTGACAGAGGACGTACATGTACGTCCCGGAAATCCGGATCCCCACGCGGCTGCACGCCGTTCGGGGACTCCGGATTCTTTTGCAAAAATAAAAAAAAATGTTAGACGGGAGTTAAGTGACGGCCGCGTCTGCATGCGGCCGTCACTAAGGTGTTAAGCAAAACGCGACTATACAGACTAGTCCAAACATGCATTAAAATGCATGGTTTAGGAAAAGATTTTAGGCATTGAACATAAAATAAATAAAGTTTTACAGAAGCTCTCTGGACATAGATTAATTATATAACCCAATTTCATTTTTAGATGTTTGCATAGATTCCATTGAAATAAAGTGTAAACACTGACTTGTGCTAGGAAGTGCGGTGACATGCACAACCTGCACAGATACCAAAGGTATCCTCAGACCTCCTGGTATTTACTATAATTCGTCTGAATTCCATTGCAGTTATTATCATAGAGTTTATCTAAAAAAATGTCTTAGATATACCCAGCGATATACTTCTCAAAGTTACAGATTAGACACCAAGCATTTGGGTTGGCACATTCCCACTGATCTCCAGCTCTGCAGCACACAGTAGCCTCAGATTAATAGATCTCATTTAGAAAAGAAAATGGAGTCATTCTCGGGCAAATCAATGGTGCAAACATTATTTTTTTTACAGATGTTGGCATTAAGAATAAGGTAATACGATGCAGTTCATACCAATTTAAGCTTTTGTCTTGATACATAAGCACTACTTTACTTTATCACAATAAACAACAGTCTCACCTTTAAAGTGTTAGTAATCTCCAAAATACAGTTTTTTGCATTTAGAAGAGCTTAAAAAGCTGAGCTAAATGCAAAAAAACGTATTTCTCTCAAACTGCTATGGTTTAAGAGATACAGGCATTTAAAGTTAGCCGTTTCCTACCGACAGCTGTAAAGCTGTCAGCAGGAGATTAGTGTCGGTCGACATGGAGGGACTTGAGAAGTGCCGAGATCTGGTTACTTACAAGGAATCCCTTCATTGGAATGGTCTAAAACAGCTAACTTTAAACGCCTGTATCTCTTAAACCATAGCGGTTTGAGAGATACGTTTTTTTGCATTTAGCTCAGTTTTTTACGCTCTTCTAAATGCAAAAAAAACTTTTTTTGGGACATTAGTAACACTTTAACATGAATTATCCAACAATGGGCTTCAACGAAGAGCAAAGGGATAGCCCAGAACTGCTGATGTCACCCTCCCCTGCAGATCACAGAGATCTACTGGAAGTTCTGACTCATTATCACAGAAGTTAAGATTGTGTGGGTCTGTATAAGGAAAACCCTGCCTCCCATGAAAGGGATTACGGTTTTCCTTATGCTGACACAATATTGTCCCTCGTCGCAATCTGTCCAGCCCAGATATCAGATCTGAGGGAACGCTACATGACACAGTGGAAAGGGGTGTGAGGGGGTAATGTTTTTAACTGGATATGCAAGACAAATATATTTTTAAAATAATTTACCTGCTTAATAAGCATTATAAGAAATGAATGACAATACTATCCCTTTAACCCTTTGAGTGACAGAGGGGTACACAATGCATTGCAATCAAAAGGTTAAGGCCTGCATCTAGGTCACACCTCCTTACAACAAACAATGAACTTCAACAGGACATAAATAGATCATAAAAGGCACCCATACACAGTGTGATTTCATCATACAATTCTGTCCTATCTGGTCAAAATAGACCAGACTGGCCTGATAGCTGGTTGGTCTGGCCAGCTTAAAAATGTTGATTGCTTAGAGATCAGATTGCGTAGTGTATGTCCTCAGCAGTCCAAGCCATTGCAATGTTGCATGGGTTTGAGAACCACAGTCTGATCGCTCAGAGATCAGATTGTTGGTCAGCTCCAAGAAAACACAAAATTAAGAATAATAATAATATTTATAATAATAATAATATCCATTGATTTATATGTGGCTTTTAACCCCTTGAATTCTAAAGCGGCCCCCCATCATACTGTTTTGCAATGCTTTGGAGATCTCTAACATTTGAGGAGTTATCATTCCTATTTAAATCAATGGGAATTTGTTATGTTTTTACTGCTCCAGAATTGCTCCTCTTTTCTTTTGTGCCTAAAGATACAGAGTTTTAAGCCAAGATAAATTGATTGCCATAGGTTTCAAGGAACAAGCCTAACATTTAAATCAGATATTTCATGCTTACACAAGTTATTCCCAGTTAATTAATAGTATCTTGTTAATAATGGAAATAGTGTAATAAAGTTTCTTAACCCCTTAAGGACTGGCGGTCATGGGACATTTCCGTCCCATAATGACCGCATAGGCGCACTTGGACGCGCCGGTACACGTGACCTGTCACGTGTATCGGCGCGTCATTAAGGGGCCTGATAGAGATCGCTCCGATCTTGGAGCGGTCAATTTCAGGCCCTATTTTTACTTACAGCGCTCCCGGTAGAGCGATGTAAGTAAAAAGTACGTGACGTACCATGACCGTCATCGGTCCTTGAGTATTTCAAGGACCGTGACGGTCCTGGTACGTCAAGGGTCCTTAAGGGGTTAAGTGATGACATGAGTTGGAATCATAACATCGTATGAAACTTACATCAGTCTGTACCTGTCTCATCAGTGATAGTTTATTTGCCAAAAGGGGAGATGCATGGTACCGTAAGGTACAGGCAGAGATGGGCAGAGCAAGCGCACATCATTCTTCAACAAGATGTCTGCGCTGTCCCACTGATGTAAGTTTCATACAGTGTTATGATTCCAACGCATGCTGGCACTTCAGAAACATTATTAGGCTATTTCCATTATTAACAAGCTAATAATTAACTGGGCATAACTTATGTAAACATGAAAGTTCCACTTTAAAATGCTTTACCAAAACCCTTAACTTGCAGAAACAGAACAATTATAGGGAACAAGTGCACCATGTGCGACATTAAAGCATTCCTGCTCTCAAACAAGGGGCAATTAAGTTGCCTCATCATTTCTCCAATTTTGGATTGCAATAGATTACCCTTTGTGAAAAGAGGGAAGGGGAACATTTGGCTCTCCAGCTGCTGGACTACAACAGCTGCCAGCAGAAGATGCCAAGAGAAATAGGCTGTCCAATCAGGACTGCCTCAACTTGTTTTCCGATGATCAAAATTCTTTACCTTCCCAAACTGTTTACACTATACATTCTGCTACTCTAAAAGAACATAAATAAATAACAAAAACAATAAAAGCAGTCTTCTATTCCATCAAAACAAAAGAAATCAAAGTGTTGTATGCAACAAAGCTGCTGGTATTATTGACCCCTTGAGTGTCAGAGGGGTACAGAATGCACTGCAAAGCTACTGATATTATTAGCCCTTTGAGTGGCAGAGGGGTACAGAATGCATTGCTAAGCAATGTGTTGCGTACCCATCTGGCACTCAAAGGGGTAATTTATATAAAATGTGTAGCACTTTGCATTCTATTACAGTGCAACCAGGAAAGCAATCCTGCAGAAACACACCACAAGAGAATTAAGATTCCCCAAATCATTGTGAATTTAAATTGGGATCCAATCCTTTTTATTACTAGAGAAGTTGCTATATCTATCATTCGAAGGGTTAAAAACCCCATTTAAGTCAATACAGACTTTTTGGGTTTTTCCCCATAATGCAATTGATGTGCTCCAGAACAGCTTTTCTTTAGTTTTTTTATTACAGCTCCAAATCACAAACCAAAGTACTTTTAACTATTCTCATGAACAATTTTTCAATTCATAGTCATATAAAATCCTTGTTTTTTATGGATGCCTCCTATTTCTTCTGCATAATTTCCACAGGTATGTGTCACCCCACTTTTCCTGATTATGTTGATTCTCAACTACACCGTCAGACCTTCTTTCTAGGCCTTAGTCCTACAGGGTTCACATACCCTCCTACCCACTTTCAACTGCCCTGTATGGCAAAGTATTATCATCCTACCAAGGGTACATTTGCCATTATAGTTTACACTGATTAAGATAATAATTTCTATTTAAAGCAGAACATTTATGGGCATTCCATTCTACAGAGAAGCATAGAGTCAGTGCAATCACAGGATGCAAACCACAGTGTTGTTCGTCCCTGTGGTCTTTAACCCTCTACATGCCAAAGAAGTATCCAACGCATTGCTATATGGCACGCAAAGCGTTAAGGGTTTATAAGCATTTTTTATTAAAGGGGATGTACTGCCTGCTTACACTGCATACACATTTGACCCTTTAAACTCCAATCTAAAATACTTTTTTGAAACTTGGATTTCTTGCTTCCCACACCTTCCATCTATTTCCAGCTTCACCCATGTAAACTCTTCATTCTTTAGAAATTCTTGCAGGCTTGTATAATGTGATTACATCTCCATTTTAATAAAAGCAATTTATGAAAATCACACACTGCAGGGTTGTGCTTGTTCCTGTGCAGTCCTGCGTAACTACATCTTCATAAATGTCCTGCGTTAAAACAGAGAGATGGTCTCCCAAAGGAATGGAAAACTGTAGTTCTCCAGCAGATGTTGGACTTCAGCTCCTTCAAGCATCAGATGGAGACTGAAGTCCAACAGCAGCTGAAGAGGCACGGGTTGTTAACCCCAGGGTTCTCGCTCATTCCTGGTGACTCCCCCACACCCCTGTACCCCAAGATCTCCCTCTCTTACCAATCACAATCCTCAGGTGTTTCAGGCGGGTCAGCACGTCTTTTTTTGGGTCCAGCACTTTCTGAGTAGATTTCTTTACATCCCCGTGAGTTTTTTTAGAGAACATCCCGGACCAGGGAAGGGGAGGACACTCCCGGCTCACTCACCGGGAGGGAAAGAGAAGGATCTTTCTAGCAGACAGGGAAATACACAGATGTCCAGAAGGATGGGGATAAGGAGACACAGGGTGCCCAGTCCCTGGGTTTCGATGGGACGGGTGCGGGTCTCCCCGCTCTGACAGCAGGAGGTTACACCGACACATTCAACATGGCCGCCCCCTTCTGTCTCTAGCATAACATAGCAATCGATCACTGAGCTATTCACCGCTCCCCTCAAGCTTCCCAATCTAGCAGACTGCAGTGCCACCTGCGACCGCTGTGAACTAAAAAGATGCATATTATTCTGAGGTATGAGGAGCAAGTCTGTAATCTGAAGAGGTGCAATTATAGGCCAAATCATATGGATGAAGTATAAATTATGTTCAGTTTAAACTGGCCTTTAACCATTCCACTGCAATGCCTTGGGTACGCTGGCACTCACACTAACTTAACTGTTAGGTCTCCAACGAATTGCTTTAGCTCTAGCGTGCAAGGGGTACATGCCTTTCTGCCTCTATAGCAGACAAGGGGTTAAATAAACCTTTAAATCAGTGCATACCTCCAAATATTTCAAAAGGCCAAAGAGGAACACTATTGTTTTTGGGGATGTATCTGGGGGCTTAGCTGGTGGGCAGGGCATTTCTGAAAATGTTTATGTTACTTCTTTGCATACCTCACAAGTGTCTATCTTTGAGACCCAAATCCTTCTGGCCCTCTTTTACATACTTGTGTCATGGGTGTCTGCATAACTTGCCAGGACCGTCATACAGGTCTGGACATTAAGAATTGTTGCCAATCCTGGCATGTCATGGAATTCTGGTTTTAGCAAAATGCTTTTAACCTCTTGTCGCACAGTCAATGAAGAGACAAGATTTGGAGAAGGGACAAAACAGGAATCCACTTTATTCAAATAGAGGAGAATATACTACAAACATTGTTCAGTTCTAAAGAAAATAAAGCTTGAAGTGTATTTATATACTAGTACACAACCTAATAATTATAAAGCATTTTGGATAATAAAATGATGCGTTATGGTCTAAAAACTTCAAGCATGATACATTTGTAGTCCAAAAGCAAAACGCTATTATTATATTCCCTCCCCTTCACACCTACCCACCATGATTATCTATATATCCACCCAATCACGTTTATTCACCCTTCACCCAATTATTGTTTTACAAACCCACTACTTACCAGCTACTAAACAACATCTTAACAATAGGACCTTTAATATAGCAAACAGCTGTGTTTGCAACCTTGAAAAACTGTTACTTGTCTAGAGGGAACAAACGGTAGGCTGACCAGACCTCACCTTTAACCAGGGACGCATAGGCAGGGCCGGCGCCACCTATAGGCAAGGTAGGCGCCGGCGTAGGGCGCACATGTACTGGGGGCGCGGGCATGCAGCGGAGAAGAGCTGCGCCCGCTGCCCACATGCAGCACACCTGAACGTAACACAGTCAGATCTGTGTCGCTACTGCGCTCCCGCTTCGCCGTCAACTCTTTAGTAATGTAGAGCGCGCTGGGAGTCATGATCTCCTGGTGCACTCTGCATTACTGAAGAGAAGACTGCACGGGAGCTCCAGGTATGTGATGGGGGGCAAGTTGGAGCTGATGGGAGGCAAAGTGGAGATGATGGGGGCAAGTTGGAGCTGGTGGGGGCAAGTTGGAGCTGATGGTGGGCAAGGTGGAGGTGATGGGGGCAAGGTGGAGGTGATGGGGGGCAAAATGGAGCTGATGGGGGCAAGTTGGAGCCGATGGGGGCATAGTGGAGCCGGTGGGGGCAAGTTGGAGCTGGTGAGGGCAAGTTGGAGTTGATGGGGGGCAAAGTGGAAATAAGGTGGCAAGTTGGAGCTGGTGGGGGCAAAGTGAAGCCGGTGGGGGCAAGTTGGAGCTGGTGGGGGCAAGTTGGAGCAGGTGGGGGGCATCTCTTACAGGGATCTCTAGACCAGGGGCAGACTGGCCCAGGGGGCAGAGAGAGGACAATCACGAAAAGAGGTGGGGTATAAGTAGGCAGGGTATAAAGGGGTGGGACACAAGGAGCGGAGCCAAATGGGTGGCAAAATTAGGTTTTGCCTAGGGTGGCAAAAATCCTTGCACCAGCCCTGCGCATAGGAAAAATGCATACTGCAGGACTGCTTTGATTTCAGTGAAGTACTGAAAATTGGCTATTTCTTATGTGTCCCCGGTTAAAGGTTAGATCTGATCAGCCTAACAAAGGGAGGGGTAGGAGGATGAAATAGAGAAGAGAGGGGGGATCAGAGCTGCTCTATCTTTCTCATGGCACCAACATTTTACAAGCATGGCGGCTTAACCCCTGCTTAGCTGTCACTAAGTGAATGCATAATATGTTAGTACCTGATATTGATATCACTGGGATGACAGAGCAGCTGCACTCTGCTCTGCCATCCCAGCATTCATTGTGAAGAAAATGTGCCGTGGTCCTTAAAGGCTGCCCACCCCCAGATCTGGTGGTCATTCAGGGGTTAAACTTCAGTATGTATGTTTATAAATTACAAACTCATTCTTGTATTTGAACGCCTATTATAAATCACAATTCTGCAAATTCCTCTATAAATCCTAAAGGAGGTGCTCGATTATAATCCTCAGGGGAAAATGTAAAGACTTTATGTAAACAATATTACTTATCGGTATCTTCCAACACATATACTTATTCAGAGAAATAATATTATATATACTTCCATCACAAATATATATATTATAGAAGCTAATAATCAACCCCCTTACTACTATAACCAAAGAAATAGATCAACAAATAATAATTAGATATACACGGAATTTGTCACTTCACCTACTTCTTTAAAGAGAACGCATGCTGAACAACATCACGGATACTAAATATCTATGCATGGAGTAAACCAATAGTCTCACTCATTCTTTAAAGCAAAGGTATCGAATGACACTATATATTACTTAAAGGGATAGTAATACTTAAAATGTAAAAAAAAATATGTTGTAGGGTTTATCCCCCTGAGTAAAACAAGGGTACTCCCAATGCTTAGAGGTGTTTTAGTCAAAAGTTATTAATTTTCAAAGTTGAAATTTTTAGGTGCAATATCACAGTGGCCTGAAATTGTACAGTGGTGCTGTTGCTACATGATCCTATGGACAGCTCTTGTCCCGGGACCATAAATCTCCATAGGATGGTGTAGCAACAGCGCCACTGTACAATTTCAGGAAACTGTGATATTGCACCTAAAAAATTCAACTTTGAAAATGAATAACTTTTGAATGAAACACCGTTCAGCAGTGGGAGTACTCTTGTTTTACTCAGGGGGATAAACCCTACAACATATTTTTTTTACATTTTAAGTATTACTATCCCTTTAAAGAAAAGTTACCTCTATTAAACTTACTATTAGTTCTACAGCATCGATCACTTCAAAATGATAACCCCCAAAAACTTAATAAATATTGTATGTATCACCCGATTATTCCAGAAACCCTGCAATCCAACATTAAAGTGTATTGGAAGGCACCGTGGAAAAACGAATGAGACAAACTATTAACTCCCTCAAAAAAAAAAAAAAAAAAAAAAAAAATTACTTAAAGAAAACAATGTGTCAGATATATAACTTTCACAATTTAATAAAAATGCATATAATAAAATATACAAATACAACAAATATCTGTTCAATTTAATGTTAACCTCCCATTGTGCAAAAACAGTTTATCCTTACACAAAACCGTAGATTTTTATATTCAGATCCAGTAACCCGTTCCAGATCCGTGAAAAAAGGATATGAACATTTAAAAAAACATATGCTAAGATGACTAAAATCTACGGTTTTGTGTGAGAAACTGGTTTTGCACAATGGGAGGTTAACATAAGTGAAAAGATCGAAGAAAGGAATACATTGTTACAAAAACTGATACATTGTAACATCTGTGGATATTAGCTTAGAAATCCAAGTGAAGACGGCAGTGGTGAGTGAACTATATTTGTTTGATGCAAAAAAAACACACAGATGATCCTTGGTATTGTGTGTGTTAGAGAGAACAATAGCATATAAATCCCAAAAAGAAAAGATGATTTTTTGGCGCAATGGGTATCCTAATTATGTATCACAGGAAAACAGCTGCCAGATTAAAATAACCTATTCCCAATAGTTATCCATATACCAAAAATCCTACACTATCAAATTATTATTATTATTTTTATTCTCTTTTTTCTTATTTTTAGATGTACATTTTTTAGAGGGACGATCATCCTTGTACTGTTTTTTGGTATCAGAAGTGTATATTGTAGGTTTGTGACGTTTCACTGACAGACTTCTTAAGTTGGATTCTCTGTGGGTGAAAACTTTGGTTCACAGAGTAACTTTTGGGCGATATTGAGAAACAAGCTGAGAATATATTCACACTATTGTTTTCTCAATTTTTGTTATGTTATTTTCTAGGAATATTACGGATGTACATTTGTTTTACATTGTATCTATGCCTATGTTTTGAATATTAGGTTTGTTACATTTGTATATTGTGTTGCTGATGTATATTCCTTAGTTGGATACATAGTATATCTCAGCGGGACAATGCGGGGTAGATCTCTGTGACTAGTAACGCGAGATGTGTGTCTTTTGCAGGTAGATTGCGAGAGGAGACTGTCCATTTAAAGGGGTGGTTTCTAATCGGAATAAACTTGTGGCGACATTGAGATCGCGTATGTAGTTGACACTGAGTTCTGTGAAGCGTGTCCTTGTGGGTTGAGTTGTGATATCCAACTTTGAGGATTGTGTAGAGTGTAATAATTTCTGTCATTTGGAAAGTTTTTTATGATTATTAAACGATTTAGTTTGTGATTTTAAATGGATTGTCATGTCCTCTGTGATATATAGGAGAACATAGCGCTGATTTGATAGTGTAGCATATAAATCCCATTTGCCCGATAGCCTTGGCAAAGCTTTGGATATCTATAATAACAGTGGATTTTCTTTATACTGCATTAATTGTGCATAAACCTCAGATCGGAAAAATCACGTGACCATTGCAAGTCGTAATAATGTTAATCGGGTTACAATCGCTTTAATGGATCTGGTTTAAATGAGTGTTGTAAATTGAACAGATATTTGTTGTATTTGTATATTTTATTATATGCATTTTTATTAAATTGTGAAAGTTTTATATCTGACACATTGTTTTCTTTAAGTAATTTTCTTGTTTTTTTTGGGGGGGGTTAATAGTTTGTCTCATTCGCTTGTCTGCTGTGCCTTCCAATACACTTTAATGTTGGATTGCAGGGTTTCTGGAATAATCAGGTGATACATACAATATTTATTAAGTTTTTGAGGGTTATCATTTTGAAGAGATCGATGCTGTACAACTAAAGTTTAAAAGGGGTAACTATTCTTTAAGTAATATATAGTGTAATTCGATACCTTTGCTTTAAAGGACGAGTGAGACTATTGGTTTACTCTATATATAGATATTTAGTATCCATGATGTTGTTCAGCATGTGGTCTCTTTAAGGAAGTAGGTGAAGTGACGAATTCCGTGGATATCTAATTATTATTTGTTGATCTATTTCTTTGGTTATAGTAGTAAGGGGGTTGATTATTAGCTTCTATAATATATATATTTGTCATGGAAGTATATATAATATTATTTCTATCAATAAGTATATGTGTTGGAAGATACTGATCAGTAATATTGTTTACATAAAGTCTTTAAATTTTCCCCCGAGGATTATAGTCGAGCACTTCCTTTAGGATATATAGAAGAATTTGCAGAATTGTGATTTATAATAGGCGCTCAAATACAAGAATTGAGTTTGTACTTTTTTTAAGCATTATGGGTGGTTGTGCATAGGTGTATTTTGAAGCTGCCTTTTAAAATAAAAGTTTCTGCGCGATATTGGAGTATACACAATTGCATGTTTATAAATTAGCCTGTTTAAAGGGATAGTAATGTTTCATAATAAAAGCAGCTCTAATTAATCATCATAGTATTTGGACTTTGAAGAGTGTTATTTCAGTTCTGTCAGAGTTGTAGTTCAAGAGTAATTGAAGTGATAAAGTATCCCCCTCCCGCCCCTTTTACTGATGTAACACTGTTCAGCCAGATCAGAAGGGAGGTGCCCAGGTAGACTGCAGAGAGGGACAATCTTCAATTAAGATAAGGGAAAAACCTGAAAAACTTGTCAAGGGGGGCAGGGATTTCATTGTTTTCATAGGAATGAAAGTGTACCCTTCTGTTATCTGTCTGGTCTATGGACTGCATTCCGCATCTGAGAAGAGATTGCTTACACTAGGTAAAAGGGGCGGGAGGGGGAACTTTGCTTGTGAATATCTTGTAAACCATAAAGGTTTGAGAGATAAGACTTATATCATTCTTCATGTTTTTTTTAATGCCTACAAAATAAAATAAAGTTAAAACGAAGTATTACTATCCCTTTAAGTAAAATACTTTGGATTCGCTATTAGTCATTTACTCAGTTATACAAAGAGGTGTCACTAGTTCATGCAGTGTTAATTCCCATACCTGGGAACTCTCAGGGTTTGACCCTGAGACTCATGGTTCTGAACCAAATCTCAGGGTGAAGGGCCAGAACCTCAGGGTGACAGAGTCCATGGTTTCCTGCTATATCATTTACACCAATTTACTGCTTAGTTAATGTCCAAATGTGCGACATTTCTACCAGAAAGATAGAGGGAGAAGTTCTGCTTTGTCTTGTGAATGTTTAAAGGGATAGTAATAATTGCAAAGCATCTATGTCTTTTTGTTGTAACTTTCATAGTTTTAGCATTATATTCATGACAATGGTCTACAAAGTGTGCTTGGTTTGAGGCAGTAGATCGCTGTCATGAAGATTTGCTGTGTATGTACTGCTATTTCGACTCTCCAGATGAGTCGTCCGGTCCGCGGACCAGAATCCAAGTTTGTCAGTGAGAGCTCTGACGTAGCTAAAAGGGGCAGGAGGGGGGAACTTTAGATCGAGATAATGCTAAAACTATGAAAGTTACAACAAAAAGACATAGATGATTTACTTTATTTATTTAATAACTACAATATTAAAGTTTGCCTAAAACAAGTATTACTATACCTTTAAGAAGTGATATCTGAGAACTGTAGCATGTTAAATGTACCTTGGTGAACAACTGGATCATCTTGATTAGAGCAAACACCGATATACCACCTAGAATCTACTTTAGATCAAAGAGGATGACAACCCTAGATCTGTAGAGGATGACCTGTACCTAGGGCACAAAAAGATTCACAGTTTTTTCCCAGGGTACACAGCGGTCTCAGAGCTGATTAAGCAGGAGTGGCTCAATCCAGAAAAGTTGCTTTCTTTTCCCAGGAAACGTAAAAGTCTGTTCCCATTTGATCCTCAGGACTCTGACTCTTAGAATAAGGTTCCAAAGGTAGACGTGCATGTAGCACGGCTTTCCAGGAATACCATGATCCAAGTTGGGGATGGGTCAGGCCCTGCGGAGATGCTATCAGGCTAGTGCAACCTCTTTTCACCCCAGTGTGGCTTCTACTTACGTATCAACAGTGTTGAGGTTGTGGCCCATGCAGCTGGAGAAAGATGTGGTCAATAAAGTCCCCAGGGAAGAGCTTCTGAAGTCTATCTCTATGCTGCACCTAGTCGATAACGTCCTTTGCTTTACTTCCATGGACAATGTTTGCATGGCCACAAGGTTGACAGCATTGTCTTCTGTGGGCAAGGAATTGGATGTTCTTCTTCAAAAACTGAGGAGAAGACATTCATTCCTCAGAATCAGAGATTCTCATCTCAAAATAATTGTTTTCTAGCCTTCAAGAGTCAGAAAAGGTTACCAAGAGTGAAGACCTGAGTCTGTGGTTCTCAGAGTCCCGCCAAAGTTTAGACTGAAAGCTGCCTCATCCTTCAACAGGAACCAAGAACTGTGTTTTCCAGTTTTGTTTCTGATTCCTCAGATGGAGGAGGAAGAATGACTTCATAAGCTGGATGTAAAGCGGTGTCTTTCTAACTATTTAAAAGAACGCCAGATTTCCGACTTTTTTGCCAAATTCTTGTGCAAGCTAAAGGCAATAAAACTTCAAAATGTCTAATTGCTAGGTGGCGTGGATTAGTGATTGAAGAAGCTTATACAGCTAGTGGAATGGATCCTCCAGCAGGCTTCAAAGCCCACTCAACCAGGGCTGTTTCCACTTCTTTGGCAGCAAAATCTTTGGCTTCCATGGACCAAATTTGTAGGGCTGCTACCTGGCAGAATATCTATACTTTCATCAGACATTATCAACTAGACCTTCAAGCAGAAAGAGAATCTGCCTTCATTAAGTCCTGGAAGCAGTACTGTGACCCACGCTTTCTTCTTCAACTTTGTTCTCTCCCTTGGTGTACAACCAAGGAGACCCTTGAAGGGAAACGGGAATTTGCCTCCATTCTGAAATAAATATGTTCTTTAGCATGTATCTTAGTCTGTATCGTCTTTGTTCAACACTGAGGGATCGGGTGGGGGAGTCCTTTTAAAAATGTGTAAGCTGTCCTGTCAGGAATGGGCAATGCTCTCTTTTGGTGTGCTACCTATAGAGACCTTAAGGAAAAGGAAATGACAGTAAGAAAATTCCAGTTTTTGTGATTAATCAGGGGAAAGTGCCCACAGACATTATTTGAAAATATTAACAACTATCAATACATTCCAACATTTCAAATGGCCAAAGAGGGTCAATTTTTTTTAGGTAGTGTTGCTGTGGGTGTGGCTGGTGGGAGGAACATTACTATTAATTTTTAGTTTATTTCCTGTTGACACCCCTTTGTATAACTGAATACATTATTTAGAGCAAAACCAAAGAATTGTGATACTTATATACAAATCACACAGTCTTGTATTAGAGCAAGGTGAGAAAGAGGGATTTGGATCTCAAAGAGGTACAATCACTACTGAAGATGGACACTTGAGAGTCATGCATATCAGTACTTAAAGGGATATTAATATTTCGTTTTAACTTTATTTTATTTTGTAGGCATTAAAAAAACATGAAGAATGATATAAGTCTTATCTCTTAAACCTTTATGGTTTAAGAGATATTCACAAACAAATTATCCCCCCCCCCCTGTTCAACCAGATCAGAAGGGAGGTGCCCAGGTAGACTGCAGAGAGGGACAATCTTCAATTAAGATAAGGGAAAAAGCTGAAAAACTTGTCAAGGGGGGAAGGGCTTTCATTGTTTTCATACAAAGAAAATTGTCCCCTTCTGTTATCTGTCCTGTCATACAACCAGATTCACATCTGAGAAGAGATGGCTTACACTAGGTAAAAGGGGCGGGGAGGGGAACTTTGCTTGTGAATATCTCATAAACCATAAAGGTTTGAGAGATAAGACTTATATCATTCTTCATGTTTTTTTAATGTCTACAAAATAAAATAAAGTTAAAATGAAGTATTACTATCCCTTTAATATCTCATGTATCCTACTGCCAGAGGATGGTTATGACCAGTTTTGAGACCGAGTCTTTCTGTGGTACTTGAAGTATGCAAGTGCAATAGCCTTGGGAGGAGACAAAGCAAAGCTTGCCAAACATGAATTAAGCCATAACATGCTGATCTTGAAACTTTATTTACAAAAGTGTACAAACGAACAAAAAAGGTACTACACCATACAAAAAAACGTACAGTTGAAGAACATCGCAAAGCCCTCCATGCGTCCAGGAAACCACTGAACAAAAAAAACATGAAACAAAAACTAAATTGAAAATCAAACTGTTAAGCCCGAAATGGGTTGCCCAACCCTGAGATGGAACCTACTAAGCATACACCCCACATTTATATAAGGAATGGATTACTATGGTCTAACGTCCTTTCTGTTTATAAAACGCCCGAAAGCCACGCTGCCTCGCAATGCTACTTGGAACTTGTAGTCAAATTTCCTTTTATTTACCTACTGAAATAAAAGTAAAAAAACTACATTTTCCAGCATGCGCTGCAATGTAGAAGGACCGATCTGCGTTCTCATCCGAACTGAGGAGGGAACAAGAAAAAAAGACATGTGGCAAATCACAGTCTCGATAAGGAGATTTTACCCAATCAGATAGATGGATAATGACGTGTGGGCGTGGTTAGAGAAACAGTAGGGTAGTGTGAGTGATAGGGCTGTACGGAGAGAAAGGTGGGTGCCGGCTGGGGTGGGCTCTAGTGACTGGCGTGTTGTTGCGCTCAGGCGGTAAGAGAGAGCGAAAGATGCCGGTTCATTCACGTGAGAAGAAGGAAAGTAATCACAATGATATGGAGGTGGATTACCCGGAGAATGAGGGGAGTAGCTCTGAGGAGGATGACACAGATAGCTCCAGCGGGAGCGAGGAGGGAGACAGTTCTGGTAAGCATATGGTTGCCTTACATCCCAGCACACTCCCAGTACAGTGTGGAGCTGGGGAAGGGGCTCTTGTACTGTGTCTCTTTAAGCCATACACTGTATCTGTAGCACCAGTGCTGTGAATGGAGGACATCAGTTTTTTATTAACTTGACAAGCAGGGGGCAGGCTGATTGGGTTTTTGACAGATGGGAGGGACACATGAGTCCAAATTGCATTTTTAGCAAGACCTTACAGCAGGCTTAGGCAACCAGAGACCATCCAGCAAACTGATGACTATAATTCCTATTATTATGATGGCAAGTGTAGTCATCAACAGTTGCAGGGCATTGAGTTGCCTATTCTGCCTTACTTAGGGAGGCTGATACACTAAAAAACTGGTACAATTGCAGAACAAATAAATTATGCCATGGAGAACAAAAAAAAATGTTAGAAATACCCAGTGGACTGATAGAAAGGTTTCCAACACATCGCTAAGCAATTCTTTCATACATTTAGCATTGAAGGGGTTTAAATCCCTATTTTAAATAATGGGGGCTGTATTTGTTCCAGTACATTATGCATATGAAAGTCCTCAGCTGCTGTGGAATTGCTTGGGTAGCAAAGCTGTTAATTATCTAAACAGTTTTTGAAACTGCTAATTATAACTGTGACTGACCTTTTTCATAAGCAGCAGTACAATAGCCTCAGGCAACAGATACCTAGTTAACCCGTTGAGTGCCAGGCATGTTTCCAATGAATTGCAATATGTTGAATATCTCTCTGGCACTCAAAGGGTTCTGAAAGTCTATTCCAATTGCTACAAGCCATTAAAATCATGATGACTAAAATATGTAGGGGTTAGGAAATAGGAAAAGATCACCCCATAAAATAATACAAATGTCCTAATTATTTGTTGTGATTACCATCATAAAAAGAAGGAGGTGTGATACTGTGAAAGGTATCTGTCGAATACATTTTGATGGATTTTTGCTGATAGATAACCAACCAGAGAAGGAAGAGGCTACAGCCCAAAACATTGCACAATTCAAAGAAAACAGACCTAAATCCTGAAACCTGATTCCTAGTGTGAACAAAGGTACACAAGCCAGCAAACTTACAGAGATTTAAAGGGATAGTAATACTTTGTTTTATCTTTATTTTATTTTGTAGGCATTAAAAAAAACATGATGAACGATATAAGTCTTATCTCTCAAACCTTTATAGTTTGAGAGATATTCTAAAGCAAAGTTTACCCTCCCACCCCTTTTACCTAGTGTAAGCAGTCTCTTCTCAGATGTGGAATCTGGTTGTAAGACCGACAGATAACAGAAGAGGACAATCTTCTTCCTGTGAGAACAATGAAAGCCCTGCCCCCCTTGACAAGTTTTTCAGGTTTTTCCCTTATCTTAATTGAAGATTGTCCCTCTCTGCAGTCTACCTGGGCACTTCCCTTCTGCTCTGGCTGAACAGTGTTACATTCAATCAACAAACAAACATTGCACTGCTTGATCTCTGTTCTCAATAGCAGGAACACAATAGCAACATGTATCTTCTTTAAAATCAGTAACTTTATTATGTAATTAAAACATGTTACCTGCAGTAAATAAGATCTCAGCAACATGTAGCAAGTCTTACGGAGTGGGTATATGCAGGTTACAAACAGCGGTGTAAATCAACGCGTTTCACGCCCAAACGGCGCTTACTCATGATCAAACGTGTGTTTGATCATGAGTAAGCGTCGTTTGGGTGTGAAACGCGTTGATTTACACCGCTGTTTGTAACCTGCATATACCCACTCCGTAAGACTTGCTACATGTTGCTGAGATCTTATTTACTGCAGGTAACATGTTTTAATTTCGTAATAAAGTTACTGATTTTAAAGAAGATACATGTTGCTATTGAGAACAGAGATCAAGCAGTGCAATGTTTGTTTGTTGATTGAATGTTTCATTTTTAGGTCATAGGAAAGACCTTTACATATGTTGCACGCTTACTGTTCATATAATTGATCTCAGATGATAGAGCTTCCTTATCTTCAGCCTATTTTTTCATGTATCCCTATTTGATTGAGATGCTAGGTATGTCATAATGGAGCCGCTGAATTTATTTTTGGATTGAACAGTGTTACATCAGTAAAAGGGGCGGGAGGGGGATACTTTGTCATTGAATTACTCTTGAACTACAACTCTGACAGAATTGAAATAACACTCTCCATGATCCAAATACTATGATGATTAATTAGAACTGCTTTTACTATCCCTTTAAGGAGCCAGTTAAATGATAATGTATATTTGAGTAAAAGGTCACAATTTAGGTCAAATGTTTCTTACGGCTTTTCCATCACCTGGTCTTGAAAATAATGAAAAAAAAGTCTAATGTGATTATATCTTCCCAGAGATAGCAACATTATTTCTGTAAAGCAATGCTTTTTTTATTTGTACTTTTTAAAACAAAGTGTAACCCTTTTACTATTGAGAGCATAGGATATGTCTTTTGCATCCAAAGGGCAGAGTTGAAAATATCCAATAATCTGTAACTTGCTAAAAAATTCAGCAAAGTAAGAAATTATGCTGTTCTCAGTGTTTAAGAGGACTGGTAATATTTAATCTCCTGCCTAGTAACTTTTTTCATCTGATTTGTGATCATCAGTGATATTTTTTTCAGTCCTGTAAGGGGTGAAGGCAAGCAGTAGTGAAACATATAATAAATTAACTGAGCTTGTGGGTTTCATCGTATCAGGCAAATCTCTATACTGCAGAATCGCTGCACCTGCTACCCACTTGCTCAGGCTGAAGAAGCCTACTCAGACCAGCTCTTGGGGATGCATGAGGGCACTGCCCAGCCACCTCCAGAAGCTGAACTGTTGGTGCATTCTGGGCTTCACCAGACTCTCCTCCCCCAGGGTACCCAGGATCTTCTGGATCATGTTGATGCCTTGGAACAGCTCCAGTATGGCTTGGAAGCCTGGGCTTATAGCTCTGTGAGCAGTGGGCATAGTGCATGCAGCTCATGGGGCAGCACTTGGGATTCTGGGTAGGGGAGAGATGAACTCTGAGTCAGCAGCACCTTGGGATAGACAATATGTCCCTGGTGCACTGCATCATTCCATGGTGATCTGTCCTGATCAATACAAGATGTACTTGGAACAAGAGTGTCAGATCTGTAAATTCAGTTCTGCAAAAAGAAGATGAGGTGATCTTGGAGATGTAAATACTCACTGTGGTGAGAGGGAGTCTTATTTACATTTAAGCCTAAACCCATTGCGTGGTAGATGGCATTGCTGCATACCCCCTGGTACTCAAGTAGTTAATATTTGTATGGCTTGTACACTATTTTCTATAGGTTGTATAACCCCTTATAAATACTGGAGCAAAACAGCTGGCACCCTTTAACATCCAAGCGGTTAAAAGCCCAATTTAAACATATTTGAAATGTTTTAACCCTGTGAATGCTGTGGGATTGGAGGGAGAAAGAACTCCTTAAGTTCTCTCCCTCCAGTCTTTTCCTTAGCAGGAATTGTGGTATGTTGTACCAGGATGTCTGCTTTCCTGACCAAGGACAGTCTGAGCTAGGTTCCTCCCTCTACAGCCACATTGATATAAAAGTGAAAAATAAATATGTATATGTATGTGCCCAGTTTCATTGTACATATTATGAATAATTTTAAGTGATAGTAATGCTTAATATATATATAGTAGGGTTTATCCCCCTGAGTAAAACATGGGTAGTTCTGCTGCGGAAAGGTGTTTTATTCAAGAGTTATTATAGCACAAACTTTAATTTTTTTAGATGCAGTATCATAGTGGCCTGAAATTTTACAGTGGCGCTGTTGCTACACCATCCTATGGAGATTTATGGTCAGCTGACCATAGCTGTCCGTAGGATGGTGCAGCAACAACGCTGCTGTGATACTACATCTAAAAAATTCAAGTTTAAGCTGTAATAACTTTTGAATAAAACACCTTTCTTCAGTGGGAGTACCCTTGTTTTACTCGGGGGGGGGGGAACCCTACAACATATTTTTTTTTACATATTAAGTATTAATCTCTCTTTAAATATGACTAACTATGTGACTGTAAGAGTAAGAAGGGATCATATTTTCCAAAATCCATTGCTTGATTGTGACCACAGAACTCCTGTGGTACTGAATCAGAGTAAAACTAAGAGGTCAAAAAGGGTCTTTCAACAAAAATCACATCCTTAAAGGGATAGTAATGTTTCATAATAAAAGCAGCTCTAATTAATCATCATAGTATTTGGACCTTGGAGAGTGTTATTTCAATTCTGTCAGAGTTGTAGTTCCAGAGTAATTCAATGACAAAGTATGCCCCTCCCTCCCCTTTTACTGATGTAACACTGTTCAGCCAGAGCAGAAGGGAGGTGCCCAGGTAGACTGCAGAGAGGGACAATCTTCAATTAAGATAAGGGAAAAACCTGAAAAGCTTGTCAAGGGGGGCAGGGCTTTCATTTTTCTCATAGAAAGAAGATTGTCCCCTTCTGTTATCTGTCTGGTCTATGGACTGCATTCCACATCTGAGAAGAGATTGCTTATACTAGGTAAAAGGGGCAGGAGGGGAAACTTTGCTTGTGAATATCTCATAAACCATAAAGGTTTGAGAGATAAGACTTATATCATTCTTCGTGTTTTTTTAATGCCTACAAAATAAAATAAAGTTAAAACGAAGTATTACTATCCCTTTAAACCACATAGCTAATTTTGCTTGTCTTCACGGTGAGTAATGAGGGCCCATATTTATAAATGCAAACTGAAGTTATTCTGGAGTAAACTAATTCTCCATAGGGGACAAAGGAAAATTCCTGTTATTGAATTGAACTTTTAACCCCTTGAACACCAAATAGGTCTCCAGTGCACTGCATTGGAAACTTCTGACATTCATTGGGTTAAAAAGCTCAATTCAAGTGCATGGCAATATAGGAATTTTTACTTGTCTCCCATGGTGCAGTTGGTTTAGTCCATAATAACTCCAGTTTGTTTTTATAACTATGGCCAAGATGACCAATTGAAGATGACTTACATGGTGTAGCATTAAATGAACTAACTCTGGCCTGGATTTCATTGGTAGCTGTGTACAATAATAGCACTGTTTCTAAGCATATTGCCAAATAACTAATTATTGTGGGGGGGGGGGATTTAATTAGGGTGATAGTTCTGCTTTAAACAAAAGTCAGTTCAATTCTCTGAGGAGGTGCAGTTCTGTAACAAACCACTGATCCATGGGGAATAAATAATAAAATTAACGTTTATACAGTTTTTTTTGTTTTTTTTTTAATCGGTTGTTTACAGAAATTAGAAGAATAAATACAGCCATGAGCCTACTTCTGCTCCGTATCAGCCACGTCGCGGGCAGCCGTCTCTACTGCGCATGACAGCTTCTGACAAACCTTAGCGAATTATTGTATAGGATTTGCTTTTTCAGTTTTGTTCTAACTGTATTCTGCACATACAGGCAATATAAACACCTGTATATTGTGCAATGTATTTGAACTAGTTGAAGAGCCTGTTACATGGGCCACAGTGCCACTGCCACCCGGTTGCGGGGCAGTCACGCATAGTAAAGACTGCCCGCGCTGCTGCTGATACAGAGCTGGACGCTCCTTAGGAGCGTCCAGCTCTGTATCAGCTGCGGCGCGGGCAGTCTCTACTGCGCATGATTGCAGCACACGCAGCAGTGTCTACTGTGCATGTCGTGGGGTTACACACAATTTAGCAAATTATTATATAGGATGTGATGGTAAGGGACTTGATTCATGCTGGCAAAGTAGCAGATCATGTTAGGATAACTACGAAAACTAGATCTCTGGGCCCCCAGATCTAAACACTGTACACAATGTACTTTGTGAATGGGACTTGCTTAACCCTTTGAGTGCCGGAGAGGTATCTGGATACCATTCTGGCACTTGAAGGGTTTAGGTCAAAAGCTGGCACAGCGGTAGAATCTGGTATTCTTCAGATCAGTGTGTGTAGAACATCTCCTGTATGTCTCTCCTTGGGCAGGTGTTTATTTTTAGAGCTGTTCTGTGTGTGTGATTTAATATTATGGTGCTTGTATCCACTAAGCACAGTGTAGAGCAGGGATGAGCTCCCTGAAAAACTCCAGCTGTTCTTGCAGTACAACTTCCATCAATCTCAGCCTTTTCCTTTTGTAGAGGAGATGAACATAGTATTTGCTAAGGACTTAAAGCGGAACTATCACCTAAAACCAAAGTTTTACCATGTGTTTTAATGTTTAACCCGACATTAGTGCTGTGTGGGTGTGTTCTTCAAGTCGTCTGGTAGTGGAGGTATTTGCCCTGCAAAATCGGGCACTTCCGCGTTCTGCGGGACTCCAGGACTTCTCAGGACTTCCCAGATGCCCCAGGGAGTGTGCGTTCATACTGCCATTCAAAGCTGGATTTCTGTGATGTAGAGTTACAGCAAACTCCGTTTACAATGTTACTGTGGTTGCAACCTTGGTAGCATTGCAAACGGAGTTTGTTGTAACACTACATCACAGAAATCCAGCTTCGAAGGGCAGCGTGAACGTGCTCCCTGGGGCATCTGGGAAGTCCTGAGATGGTACAGGGTACCGTAGGAACGCAGAAGTGCCCAATTTTGCAGGGCAAATACCTCCACTACCAGGCGACTTGAAGAACACACACACAGCACGAATGTCAGGTTAAACATTAAAACGCATGGTAAAACTTTGGTGATAGTTCCACTTTAACCCCTTTAAGGACCAGCCGCACATGCACGTGGCAGTCACTTAAGGACCACGGGGCATTTTTTTTTTTTTTTTTTTTTTTTTTTTTTTTTTTTTTTTTTTTAAGAATCTGATTCCGGACTCCCGGAATGGCGTGCAGCCGCTAGGGGAGCTCGGAATTCCATGACATACATGTACGTCCTTGGTCCTTTAGGAACCGCAACCTCATGACGTACATGTATGTCATGGGTCGTTAAGGGGTTAAATTTAAAGGAGAACTAAAATATCTTAATAATAAACCCCCTCACAATTATCTTTCTATGGCCACAATATCCTAATGATCCCTATGAATATTGCACTTATGCACCTGTTCAGTAGATATCATCAGTACTCTATTCTGGATGTTGTGTCCATTTTGGCGGACATTCAAGAGGTTAAAAGTCTGATTTAACCCTTTGCGTGCCAGAGGGGAACGCAGTGCGTTGGTCTGCAATGCATTGCATACCCCTCTGGCACTCAAAAGATTAATTTAACAGAAATTTGTATTTGTTCCCTATGATTCAGTTTGTTTACTCCAGAAAACATAATGCCTAAATCATACATTAACCTCTTAACAACCCTTGACGGTCATAGTAAGTCATGGGTAGATCTGAGTTAAAGACCCGTGACGTACTATGACCGTCATGGAATTCTGGGCTCCCGCCCGCAGCTGCACGCCGTTCGGGGAGTCCGGAATCCAAATTAAAAAAAAAAAAATGCTCCGTGGTCCTTTAGTGACCACCACGTGCATGAGCGGTCGGTCGTTAAGGGGTTAAAAAAAAAAAAGAAAAAGAAAAAAATGAGGGGATTTTTAAATTACCCCAAACTAGGGAAAAAAACTAGAGCAAATGTTAAATGAAAATAAAACAAAACAACAACCTGTGCTGCTTCATACAAATGAACTCTGCGTACCAAAGGGTACCATTACATAGCAGAGCAATGCATTCCGTACCCCTCTGTCATTCAGAGGATTAACCAAAGGGAACCCTGTGTTAAGCATATATCATACCAATGTGTTCATTTACTTATTTGACAATAATGAGGGCTTTGTTACATAGTTTGGCCAAACTATGCAACAAAACCCTCATTATTTTCAAATAAGTAAATGAACACATTGGTATGATAAAACAAATATTCAGGTGAGAGCTAAAATAACCAGACATTTTTTATAGTCAAACAGTGCACATAAAGTGTATTTCTTATAATGTATTTGAATTCACAGACCCCAAAGTTTTTTATGGTTTATAAATAGGGTTGTTGATTTGAAGGTCTTTTGAATATGCTTAAAGCGGAACTACCATGTCACAAAATGTTTAGCCTAACTAAGTCCCCTTCTGGCGACTAGCTGCTTAGTAGCGCTAGTCACCAGAATTATTACCTGATTTAATAGATATATGCTTTATTCCCCCAGCTGTCAGTAGCACGGAGCATGGACATATTGCCAGAATGATGTCCACGCGCCTATGCTGTCAGTCCCAGCCGGGTCTAGGAGGCGTTGCTAGGAGGCGGCCAGCTCCAAAAGGGACTGACAGCGCAGGCGCGCAGACGTCACTATGGCAAGATGTCCGCTCTCCGTGCTACTGACAGCTGGGGAATAAAGCATATATCTATTAAATCAGGTAATAATCCTGGCGACTAGCGCTACTAAGCAGCTAGTCGCCAGAAGGGGACTTGGTTGAGCTAAACATTTTGTGACATGGTAGTTCCGCTTTAAAGGGGAACATTCACATCAGATGGAGTTGTTGCCATATACTTTAATAAGTAAAACTAGATTAGCGTAGGGGATTTTTTTTTTTATACTTGCTTAGTAATGCAGATATGCGGAGTTGAAATTTGGCAGTTCAGCAACGTGGGGAATACAGTATGTGCGGCACACCCCTTCAGGACCCCCCCCAGGGAGCGCCGCTGCAGTCTACTGCTCCATCCCCAATTTTACTTACAGCGCTCCTGGAGGAGCGCTGTAAGTAAAATGTATGTGACGTGCTATGACTGTCACCAGTTCTTAAGGAAAAAACCACGTGACATCATAGCACGGCACAAGGTCCTTAATCCCTTAAAGACTGTGAAAATCCGAGGTGGATTGCACTTAAGGACCGGGGCAATTCTGACTTTTTTTGTTGAACAGTGTTTTCCCTCTAAGTCTTTTATTCCAGCCACATAAATTACTAGGGCTTTTCTTTTGATACCACACATATATGGATAACCCTCCATTTATTTTATTAAACACTAGTTGAAGTGCCCGTTAAACGGACCACGGTGCCACTGCCAGCCGGTTGCGGGGCAGTCAT
Source organism: Rhinophrynus dorsalis (assembly GCA_037306005.1). Lineage (NCBI taxonomy): Eukaryota > Metazoa > Chordata > Amphibia > Anura > Rhinophrynidae > Rhinophrynus > Rhinophrynus dorsalis. Next base: position 66,716,029 of record CM074728.1, on the reverse strand, counting down.
GCACAGTAGAGACTGCCCACGCCATGGCTGATACAGTGCCAGCGGGTCGCGGTGCAGTCATGCTCAGTAGAGATTTCACCACCACCGGCTGGCACTGTATCAGCAGCGGTGTGGGCAGTCATGCTCAGTAGAGACTGCCCGCTCTGCGGCCGATACAGAGCTGGATGCTCCATCGGAGTGCCCCGCTCTGTATCAGCCTCGTCACGGGCAGTCTCTACTGTAATCAACTGCGTCATTACAAACTTTCTAGCGAATTATTATATAGGATAAAGAAAACTGTTAAAAAATGTAAAAAAAAAACAAAAAAAAAAAACAAAAAACCATTTATTTTTTCTTTTGTGATCATTTGGGCGCAATGGGTTAAATGTTTATGGATACTGAATGAAAGGTATGACTGGTCAGTTATACCTACAAAACGGACAGTTTTAAATGAGCAGTGTCCCTCTGGGGCGAAAAAAAACCCATGTTCCTCCCCCCCCCCCCCATAGTTTCCACTTTTTTGTTGTATATGATTTTGTTTTTAGAGCGCCTCATTCATATTATTACATTGGTATGATATATGCTTTACACTGGGTTCCCATTCCAGTAGTTTCTCTGGAGCAGCACAGGTTTGTGTTTTTTACTTTTTCACTAGATTGAGATGTCTGGATATTGGGCACTGTACAGAAAGAAAGAAGAGCCGTATCGGAGCAATCCAACAAATACACACCGTTGATGTAAATGGCGCTCGTTCCAGACATTCAATGGGTTAAGCATCCCATTCAACTGCAGTTGATAAATGTTATCCCTGTTTTTATCAAACAGATTGGCATTGAAGTAAAACCTTTGGTGAGATGGCTCAGTTGATTAATACACCAGCTGTAGAATCTGTTAAAAACCTCAGGGTCAACTCAGCCTTTCATACTTCCGAAGTAGATAAAATGAGTACCATTAAGTTGTGTAATATTATCCATACCCCAGCACTTATTTGAAAATGAGAGACAGTCTCAAGTGGATCCTTCCTGGTAAAATACTTTGATATTATAATAAAGTACTAGTTGAAGAGACCGTGTACACTGGCCACAATGCCACCCAGCAATGGCGCGGTGCAGTCATGCACAGTACAGACTACCCATGCCACGGCTGATACGGAGCGAGGTGCTCCGAATTCAGATTGTAGTCCTCTCTGCGCACCTTTCAGTGCGCAGAGAGGACTTCGGACTGAATTTGGAGCTCCCCGCTCCGTATCAGCCGTGACATGGGTAGTCTGTACCCCGCATCACTGCACCACGCGCAGCCATCTCTACTGCGCATTATGGCTTCTGACAAACTTAGTTGGTGATTATAATATAGGATTTGACTTCAAGGGAATCCAGGCCAAAGTGTCATATCTCTTGTAGATTTACAGTACTGCTAGCAGGTACTGGCATTGAAAGTGCAACCAACTGGCTGGTTAAACAAGAAAAGCATCCTACACAAGACATTAGCAGCAGCAACAGCAGGGACTCTGTCTGTGACCCATCACTTGCAGGCAGGACCCCTCATGTTGCCATGGGCCCTAGGCAGTAACCTAGCTTGCCATAATGGATGATCCAGCTCTGTGTGAAAGTCTGACATTCAACATCATAATAATTGCTCGTAACTAAAAAAAAAAAAAAAAAAAAAAAAAAAAAAACTAAATATATAACCCTTTGAGTGCCAGAGAGATATCCAACTCATTGCAACGCAATGATAATTATACAATGTACAAGGGTGTGTAACATATAGCTTTGCAATGCATTTACCCTCCTTCTGGTCCTTAAAGGGTGGTTAGTGATGTCATTCTCTTAGGCCGGTGTGTTATCATCTGTTTTGTGAGAATCTTTCCCTATTTCTTCATGAGGCCATGTCCCTTGTAGCTATGAGAGAGAATGAGTGTCACTGGACACCACTCTGTCACTCAAACAATTTATATAATGGTTTAGGTACTAAAAACAAGTATTTTTGTATGCACAACGAGCACAGAAAAACTTTTTTAAAGTGGACCTGTCACCTTGAAATTTCTTTAAATATCTGAAAAGTTCATTCAGAACTGCCTATATGTCATGTTAATCAAAACTCCAGCAGATGTAAAGTTTAGGAGATATTCACACTTTTTTATTTTTGGAAAAAGTAAAAGTGAAATTATCCTGGTACAGCACATCACTTCATTAGCATATGAAACTTCACCAAAAACTTCATTAGCATATGATATGGTACCTGTGAGGTTTTCAGTAATGTTATTGGCAAATGATAACAAGTATGACGATCTCTTTAACTGTACATTTGTTGGTCTTTTGGCTAATATGACTCATAAGCAATTTTCAAACTTGAATTAAAGGAATAGTAATGGTTCTTTTTAACACATTTTCATCTTTTAGGCATTAAAAATATGAATAGAATGCGCTTTGTCCCCTGTCTGAAACATTTATAGTTTGAGTGATCGAAGCATCTAAAGTTCCCCTCTTGCCCCTTTCAGAGACATCTGACAGAAGCTGATCCTGGTCCCGGGACAGGCGGAAGCTCTTCAGTAGAGCCGGAATAGCGATATATAGAAAGAAATACTTTATTGGAATGGTCTACAAAGTGTGCCTGGTTTACTAGCTTCTGTCAGCTAGAGCGCTGATGTCTCTGAAAGGGGCGCGAGGGGGGAACTTTGATGCTTCAATCCCTCAAACTATAAAGGTTTCAGACAGGGGACAAAGCGCATTCTATTCATATTTTTAATGTCTAAAAGATTAAAATGGGTTAAAAATAACCATTACTATCCCTTTAAGGTGAAAGTTCTGCTTTAACCCTTTAGATCTATTGCAGTCCATTTTGTTCAATGCACAGAGCCAAAGCATGACCACATAGCCAATGAGAAGAGTCAAGTGTGACAGGTTCTTTTGTCAGATTCTAAAACCACAGCTGCTGTAGAAGCTCTTGGCAAGCAGAGTTGGTGTTCATTATACTGTTTACCTAGGAATGTGTAATTGTAAATGAACCTATCTCTTGGGTATGTGTAATAACTACTTGCAAATAACTTCTATGGCAGTCAGGAACACAGTGCAAGTATTTAGGCTGTTTGTATACAGCGATGCATAGATAAGGTAACAGGTTTGCTCACTTATAGTAAAAAGGAAACTGTTGCAAGAGACGGGCACGTTGTCAAGCAGGCATCCCTTCGGAAGAAGCACATTGGCAGCAAAATGTTGGGAGATGAAGCCCAACAACAGTAGATCGCATTCCCCACCCATAACATACTAATTTTCCTTAACCCCTTAAGGACCGGGAAAATCTTAGGTCGTTTTCCTTTAAGGACCGGAGCAATTCTGACCTTTTTGACTATGTCTTTGTTCAACAGTGTTTTCCCTCTTTTATTCCACCCCCATAAATGATATGCTGTTTTTTTTAAGGACAAATAGTGCTTTCTTTTGATACCGCACATATATGGATAACCCACCATTTACTTTATGAAAATTTAAAAAAAATGTAAAAAAAAACCCCACCATTTTTGTTTTTTCTCTTGGGATCAATTGGGCACAAAGGGTTAAATTTTTATGGAGACTGCATGAAAAGTATGACCGGTCAGTCATACCTACAAAATGCGCAGTTTTAAGTGGTCACTGTCCCCCCCGGGTGAAAATCCCCATGTCCCTTTTTCCCACCCTATTTTGACACTTTTTTATCCCTGACATTTGGCAGTGTGTATAAGTGTATTACATGGCTCCACAACAATCACACTTCCAATATTGTTTAATGATATGTTATACTTTTTTTTTACAAAAAAAAAAAAAAAAAAAATCATTGCAAGTCAAAAATTGACCTGCATTTAGCCAGCCTCCTGCACCAGTAGTGAAGGGGTTAATACCCCCAGCTGCTGTATTTTCTTTTACCACTATGTGTCTCCTCTCTACTTCTCTCTCCCAAGGTAGACAGAGGCAGAAGAGACTCGCAGAGACAGCATGCTTTGCATGTTGACTCTGTTTCTCAGAATGCCGGTACATGTGATCTCTGCTACGGCGATCACATGAACCGGCACAAGCAAGAAGGGCTGAGACTGAACGCCCCGGTCTCGGAGCGCTCAGTCTCAGCCTGGAATTAATGATAGCGTGCACGGAGGCACGCTGCTATCATTTAAGCCATGATGGTCCTGGACCGTCATGGGTCCTTAAGGGGATAACAACCCATGACGGTCCTGGACCGTCATGGGTCCTTAAGGAGTTAAGGAAGATGTTAGTGTGCATAGCTGAGTCTGTAGTGAGTGGCAGAATCCCTACAATCATATGTTGTGTCATAACACATATATCAAAGGATAGTACAAGTGTGAATAAATTGTACATTTAGGTCTTGTTCGCACTGGTGACAGAGCTGTTACAGACACCTGAAATCATTTTGTCATCCCTGCTTCATTCTCCTTTCTCCTTTGTTCCCTCACTGATCCACATTGGGTGTGTCTTTTAGTTGACCCATGTCTGTTGGTCATTGGTTGGAGGTTGAGATGAACTTCACAACTTCTACCAGCACTTTTGTGAAAGGTCTGCAGGTGACCCCATAGTGCACTGTGCAGACCTACCTTACTGCACATTTACTGCGTTCCTAAGAGGACACAGTAAAGTTGTGGCATGCTGGAGTTTTGTTCGTTCACAAGGTGATAATCACCCATGTGAAAGACACTATAGCACAGCACAGGACCTTCTGCTGGTGACCCCATAGTGCACTGTGCAGACCTACCTTACTGCATATTTACTGCGTTCCTAAGGAACACAGTAAAATTGTGGCATACTGGAGTTTTGTTCTTTCACAAGGTGATAATCACCCATGTGAAAGATACTATAGCACAGCACAGGACCTTTTTAAATATGGCGAAATTGCCAACTGAACACTGTGTGAATGGGGCCTTAAGGCGAACTGTTCCTCTTAGAATAAGTGTCTCTTAATTTGTTTAAGATAAGCACTTACACTGGGCAAGAGTCCTTCATACTACAATATTAATAAAAATGTTTTATTTTTTTAACATTATTTCTGCATTTTCTGGTCTATAATCTCAGTTGTAGTCTGCCTTTTAGCACATAGCTCCACACAGTAGACAATAGTTTTCAACAGTCTATGGTTCTTGAAAATCATTTGTCTTTTATCATTCTGTAAACTTAAAGAAGCTAGGGACATAAAACAGATCCTCTGCAAAATAAATACATGTATATGGACGTATCAGACTGTTGTATGTAGTCACTTAACTAAGAGACCTTGTGAGTTCTTCACTAAGGCATGATAAAGAGGTGATAAATTAGAGATTACTTCACCGGTGATATCACTTCTCAATTCCTATCTTATTCTATGGAACCTATGCACTAAGCTCTCCAAAACTCAAGAAATGTTAGTGACCTGGCGCCATAGAATAATATAGAATAACACAGAATAACCGTGATATCACTGAAGAAGTCATCTCCACTTTATCAAGCCTTAGTTGAATAACCCCCATTCTGTTACCAAATGGGTACTACTTGAAAGAGCTTTCAAAATCTCCTGTAATTATTTCTTAGTAATTTTTATTTAATCACTAGTATCAAAGCCCGTATACACAGCTAAAGTGTACCCAGTGGCCCCGGCTGCTGCCTCGGAGCAGAGACCGGCTGTGAGCCATCCGGAGCTCCCCACTCCGGATCAGTGCCTCGCCGAACGCGCTGATCCTTAACGGGGAGCTCCAGACTGCTTACAGTGAAGCTCCCTGTGTGCGAACAGCAGTCTCTACTGCGCATTTGCTGTTATGCTCACAGGGAGTGACGCATTCTATCACTTTATGTTATATAGGATAGGATTTGAGCGCCTGCAGGGTAAAAGAGATGGGGTACCCCTCTGGCACTCAAAGAGATAAAACGAGTTTGAGATTTTCATCTTTGTCTGTTTCCACTAGTTAGACATCAGTGGCTGGCACAGTTGTTCACCAGATTGCCAGAGCAGTGTATCATTTTTGTATCTAGCACACAGCTTTGCCGACCAGTGCTGTCAAATTTGCATAAATGCACAAATAAAGCTAAATATTGGCTAATCTAAGATTTACATGATTTTGAAAGCTGTTTTAAATGAGCCTAAGTAGTTTTAAGATGTCCGTCCCAAAAAAAAAAAAAAAATATATATTTCACTGTCGTCCAATACAGGTCACTGGTACTCTGGGAGGCGTAAGTCCCCTTTAATAGGCAGGAACAATTATGCAAATAATTTGCAAGGGGCGGAGCCTCCCCTCTTACTTAAGCCACCTTCTGGCCAGAGCCACTCATATTGATTTGTTCCTGGTGTGCTTCCACACCAGGTAGAGAACATCTATGCATCTTAGTATTTTATTATTTTTTATTCAAATATGGAATACCACCATTAGGAGGGTGACCATGGCTGTGAATTGCCCTCTTTAAAGTGGCTGGTGCAGCTTCCAGGGATTTTCTGTGGACCTATACCCTGAAGAGGGGACAGCTTGTGTTAAGCAGCTCCCCTGTTGGGGAATTTACCTCTGGTTCTTTCCCTCCCTATCATGGTCACCTGAAGACAGAAGTCAGCAAGGAAGGTGAGTCACCCATTGAGTGCTGAAGGTCCACTTGTCCCCACAGTGTCCCTTTGATGGGCTTGTATTTGGGAGTTTTAATACACTCCAGCACTCATAGGGTGTTTTTATTGCATTATTACTGTTTATGCAATTTCTGTGTTATTCTCTGAGTTTTGGAGCATTGGGTATTCATTTATTTATGTTTCTCATGTGTTTCATGCTTGTTTGGGCACTTTTTAATGTTTTCTTAAACTTTATTAAAAATGGTGTTCCGCGCCTTTAAGCGCGGCTTTTTCCCGCTCAGACGCAAGGGCTCCTTTACTCTCTATGGGAATTCACAGTATGGGACATATCTCTGGAACCGCTTGTCACAGCAACTTCAGAGAGGGCTCATTTTAATTCTAGGCTCCTGCTCTATCATCCGGAATGTGTTTTATTTATGTGGGGTGTTCAGGGGGGCTTCGGGCACTGTTTGGGGTACTTGTAAGGAAAAACTACATTTCCCATGAGCGCTTGGTTCGCGCTCGTTTCTGATTGGCTGTCACGACGGCCGCCATTTTGTGGTACTTTTCCTAGGCGAGTACACTACGCAGGGACCGAGCCTTCTCTCTCCTCAACAGATTAACCCTTCGCTGGCCAGATAAGTCCGTTTTTAGAACATTTCTGGGGTGAAACTTTAATCTTAACACTTTTTCTGGGTGATAGTGTTGTTAGTGGGGTATATTGACGCTGTGAGCATGTCTACTTCACTGGAGCTAGGGGCTAGACCCAAGTCTAAGGAGGATGGGGGGTCCGCTACCCCCATGGCGTTTTGCTCCTCTTGCCACATTGGGCTGGATGGCGATAATGTGGGGGATCTATGCCCTAATTGTACTGGTCAAGATAGCAACCCTGGGCTTCCCAGCCACGCTATTGAGCCATCTTGGGTGAAGGAGTTTAAAGCTGCCACTAGGGATCTCAGATCCACGCTTCAACTCTTTCCTTCTCAGGTACAGGGGGCTCTCCAGGTCTGGCAGACCCCCTCTACTATCAGGACCTCCCTGCCTAAGCCACAGGGAGCTCCTGATATCACTGATTCTTCTGAAGAAGAACTTTTACAGGATTCTGATGCTGAGGAACGTACTGTTATTGAATCTAACAGGTCCATTGGGGACCCCTATGAGTGTGACCCTGAAGTTTCGGCTGAGGGTCTGATCAGAGCGGTTCTGAATACGCTCAACCTTCCTCTGACTCAGGAATCCACTTATGATCCTACTGATGTTTTTCAGAAAAAGCCATCTAAGCCTGTTGTTTGTTTTCCAACTAACCCTACTCTTGCCCGTCTGGTCTCTGAGGCATGGAAGAATCCTGATAGATCTTCCTCTGTCTCCAAAAAGTTTGCCAAACATTACCCTTTTCCTGAGGCGGAGCTGGCAAAATGGGTTCATCCTCCCAAAGTGGATGCTCCTGTGTCTAGACTATCCAAATCTACTGCTTTGGCTGTCTCAGATGCCTCTGCCTTGCAGGACTGGACGGATAAGAAACTAGAGCTCTCTCTTAAGTCTATTTTTGCCTCCATTGGCACAGCCATGCGCCCCACTTTTGCTGTGGCATGGGTTAATAGAGCTATTGCGGCCTGGACTGAACGACTGACTGAAGCGGTTCGCCAGGATGCGCCTGTATCTGAACAGTTGCAGCTTCTTGCTAATATCACTGAAGCTCAGAACTATGTTGCTGATGCTGCTTTTGATGCTGTGCGCATGATGGCGAGGGCCTCCACTTCTTCTGTGGTGGCTAGACGCGCTCTTTGGCTGAAAATTTGGTCTGCTGATACAGCCTCTAAGAAGGCTTTGCTTTCCTTACCCTTTCAGGGGAATTTGCTTTTTGGGTCTGAACTCAAAGAAATGATCAGTGAGGCTACTGGCGGTAAAAGTACTCTTCTACCCTCAGTCTTTAAGAAAAAGTTTCCAGCCAAACGCAATCGGTCCTTTCGTTCCTTTCAGACTGAGACACGCTCCTCGGCCCAAACGGGTCCTCCCACTACGCGCTCCTCCTCCAAGCCCAAACAGTCCTGGAGGCCCAAAGTTGCCTCCAAGGCCAAGACCTCCAAGACTGCTTCAGCATGACTCGCCGAACCCAGGTCCGCATCCGGCTGTAGGCGGTCGTCTCCGCATCTTTCGCCGGACTTGGGAGGAGTCAGTGGCGGACCCATGGGTTCTTCAGGTGGTGTCAGAGGGATACAGGATCCCTTTCTCTTCCCTTCCTCCTTTTCGGTTCCATTTTACTCGTCCTTCTCAGGAACCCACAAAAAGGTGTCTGTTCGACGACGCTATTCAGGATCTCTTGGACAAAGAGGTCCTGGAGGCGGTTCCTCAGGGGGACACAGGTTCAGGATTTTATTCCAACCTGTTTGTGGTAGCCAAAAAGGACGGAGGAGCCCGTCCCATCTTGGATCTCAAAGATCTCAATGCCTATGTGGTGACTTCCCACTTCCGCCAGGAGTCCCTGCGCTCTGTGATTGCAGCAATGTCTCCAGGGGAGTTTCTTGCCTCCCTGGACCTTCAGGATGCTTATCTTCACATCCCTATTCATCCAGAGAGCAGGCGGTATCTCAGGATTGCCTGCCACAGGGGACACTTTCAGTTTGCAGCGCTCCCCTTTTGGCTGACTTCAGCCCCTCAGGTCTTCCAGAGGGTGTTGGGCTCCTTGATAGCGGTGCTCCATCAGGATGGGATCAGAGTGACCCCCTACATGGACGATCTCCTACTGAAGGCCTCCTCAGCGGAGCTTCTCCACCAGCAATTACAGATGTGCATGCACACCCTGAACCGTCATGGCTGGATCCTGAATCTGGACAAGTCGGACTTGATTCCATCTCAGAGGCTTCTGTTCCTGGGTCTCCTGTTCGACACTCGCCAATGCATGGTGTTTCTTCCAGAGGACGTGGCTCACCAGATAGCTGTCAGAGTGGCTGGAATTCTGGACCTGGACGTGATTCCGGTTCCGAAGTTGTCGTCCTTAGTGGGGAAGTTCATTTCCACAATCGAAGCAGTACCATTTGCCATGGCCCACTCCAGGGATCTTCAGAGATTCGTGATCCAGACGTGCAAGAATCATCCAGATCATCAACATCTGTCTGTTTCTCTTCCTCCTCATGTCGAGTCGAGTCTGCACTGGTGGTTAGATCTCTCTCATCTCCTGAAAGGGAAATCCTTTCTAGTTCCTCCTTGGACCGCAGTCACTACGGATGCCAGCCTTCGGGGCTGGGGTGCAGTCTGGGGTCGCTTCAGTGCTCAGGGGAAATGGGGTCTGGAGGAATCCATGCTCTCCATCAATGTTCTGGAACTTCGGGCTGTCCGGCTGGCCCTGAGGCACTGGGAGTCTCAATTGACCGGTCTTCCAGTCAGAGTGGAGTCCGACAACGCCACGGCGGTGGCTTACATCAACAGGCAAGGCGGCACAAGAAGCGGTTCCGCCTGGTGGGAGGTCAAGGATATTTTGTCTTGGGCAGAAGATCACGTGCCTGTCATCTCTGCGGTTCATATTCCAGGCGTGGACAACGTCATGGCAGACTTCCTCAGTCGTCATACCGTCGACAGCGGAGAATGGGCTCTGCACCCAGAGGTGTTTCACATGCTCACTCAACGGTGGGGGATGCCTGTGGTGGATCTGATGGCTACCAGACACAACAGGAAGGTTCCGGTGTTTTGCTCCCGGTTGAGGGACTCCCTTGCTCTAGCAGTGGATGCCTTGTCGATCCCTTGGGACTTCTCCCTGGCTTACATCTTCCCTCCTCTTCCTCTATTGGTCAGAGTTATCCAGAAGTTGAAGAGGGAACGTTGTCCTGTCATCCTGATTGCTCCAAACTGGCCTCGCCAGTCCTGGTTTCCGGAATTGATGGCCATGTCAGTGAAGGATCCAATCCCACTTCCAGCCCGTCCGGACCTGCTTCTTCAGGGGTATCTGTGGAAAGAGGATGTTCACTCTCTCCATTTGATGGCATGGCGGTTGAATCCTCGATTCTAGCTAAGAAAGGCTTCTCCTTCTGTGGTATCGACGATGCTCAGTGCTCGTAAGCCTGTGTCTTCCAAGATCTATCATCGCATATGGTCAACTTTCGTGACATGGTGCTCTGACAAGAAGTTGTCTCTTGACTTCCATCTTCCCACTGTCCTGGCCTTCTTGCAGGACGGTGTGGATAAGGGGCTCAGTCTGAGTTCCCTCAAAGTTCAGACCTCTGCCTTGTCTGTGTTTTTCCAGGAACGGATTGCTGTCCTTCCTGATGTGAAAGTCTTTTTCCAGGGTGTGACTCATGTTCGACCTGCCTTTAAGAGTCCTGCTCCCCAGTGGGATCTCAATTTGGTGCTGGGAGTTCTACAGCGACCACCGTTTGAATCCTTGGCTTCCATTCCATTACGTCTTGTGACTTGGAAGATGGCCTTCCTCTTGGCTGTGGTGTCAGTGCGCCGGGTAGCAGAGTTACAGGCCTTGTCTTGTAAACCTCCTTACCTGGTGTTCCACAAGGATAAGGCTGTGCTTCGCACTACCAAGGAATTCTTACCCAAGGTTGTGTCTGAGTTTCACATCAATCAGGAGATTGTGGTTCCCTCTTTCTGCCCTAATCCTTCATCTGACAAGGAAAGAGATCTCCATCTGTTGGATGTGGTGCGTTGCCTTAAATTTTATGTTCATCGCACCGAGTCTATCAGGAAGTCTGACGCTCTATTCGTCATTCCTGAGGGGCCTAGGGCAGGAAGACCGGCTTCCAAAGTTACCATTGCCTCTTGGATTAAGGCTACCATCCGTGAAGCCTATAAGTTGAGGAATAAGCATGTTCCCTTCCGGGTGACTGCCCATTCCACCAGATCTATTGGGGCCTCTTGGGCCTACAAGAATCAAGCTTCTGCTGATCAACTGTGCAGAGCGGCCACTTGGTCCTCTGTGCACACCTTTTCTAAGCACTATCGAGTTGATGTACTGGCTTCGGCTGATGCCAGTTTTGGAAGGAAGGTCCTGGAGGCAGTCTTGCCTGTGTAGGTCTTCCGCTCTGTGATCCTTAGTGCTTCTTTACTGTTGAGCCCGGTTGGCTCTGGTTCTGTGTGCTGTGTTAGTTCAGGGATTGTTCCCTTGGTTGGTGTCCGTTGACACTTACAGTTTGGGCTATGTTATCAACTGGTCATAACAGTTCTAGTGACTTGGGCCTTGCGCCTGGTCCTTGCCTTACTTCCCGCCTCTGGATCAGCTCAATGTTTGTACATCCCAGAGTACCAGTGACCTGTATTGGACGACAGTGAAAATAGGATTTTAGTCTTACCTGTTAAATCCTTTTCACTTAGTCCATACAGGTCACTGGTCTCCCACCCTGTCAAGGGACCAGTCTTGGCTCTCCTGTGGCATTCAGTGGGAGACCGTTCGGGCATGCTCACAGGAGTCTTTCTTTTTGCTTACCTGAGGTCAGTTCTTGGGGTCTCAAATCAATATGAGTGGCTCTGGCCAGAAGGTGGCTTAAGTAAGAGGGGAGGCTCCGCCCCTTGCAAATTATTTGCATAATTGTTCCTGCCTATTAAAGGGGACTTACGCCTCCCAGAGTACCAGTGACCTGTATGGACTAAGTGAAAAGGATTTAACAGGTAAGACTAAAATCCTATTATATATATAATGAAATTGTACTGTGACTATTCATTCTGATGATTTGATTTTAAAGGGATAGTACATAAAATATAAAAAAAAAAAAAAAAAAAGTTCTTGTAAAGTTTATCCCTCTGAGTAAACTGTTTTATTCAAAAGTTATTACAGCTCAAATGTCATTGTTTTCGGTGCAGTGTCATAGTGGTCTGAAATTGTACAGTGGCGCTGTTGTCAGTTGACCATAAATTTCCAAAGGATGGTGTAGCAACAGCGCCACTGTGCAATATCGTGTCACTTTGATACCTCACCTAAACAAATTCATATCTGAGCTGTAATAACTCTGGAATAAAACACCTTTCAGAAGTGAGAGTACCCTAGTTTTACCCCAGGGTGATGAACTCCTAATTTTTTTTTTTTTTTTTTTTTACAGTTTAAATATTACTATCCCTTTTAACCCTTTGAGTACCAGAGGGGTATCCAATGCATTGGATATCCATTTGGCAATGTCATGCATTAGTTGTCCCTGATGCAGCTGATTGTTTCCAGATTTGCTCTAGTTCCACTTAGTACATCAGCCACTCGTTATACAGAGAGACGTGTATGCAGGTAGAGCTCCTGCTGTTCACTGTGGACCCCACTACGCCTGAAACCTGTGGGTGGGTTGTGCACTTATGTGTGACAATGAGGAGAGTAATTCTCCAGTTCCTATATTTTTATGGAGCCTTTGCACTTGATGGCTGTTACACCTTGGAATGCCAGAGGGGTACCCAACACATTGCAAATAAATACACTGCATACCCCTCTAGCAATCAGATGGTAAGGGATGGGTAACATGGGTGTCTCCTATTGATGGATACAATTCTCCTCCGCACTGGCCAGTCCTGGAGCAGTAAACTTTTTCCCATGAAAAAACATATCCTACATTTTTTTTTTTTTTTTTTTTTACTGCTGAGTAAAACTGTGAGGACTTCTGTAGCTCCTCCCCTTGTTGTCTGTTGCTTAGCTCTCAGCTCTCTCTCCCATTGGCTGACGGCGATTCAGATTCTCACGATACCTGTCAGCTGGTTCTCATTTTACAAGCTGCTCCAGTTGGTAGTTCCTGCCTTTCCATACTGTGCCCAAGATGAACTTTAATTCTTTGAGTGCCGGAGTGGTACTACCCTATTGGCACTCAAAGGTTTAATGCGTGATTCTCTGGTTCTGATCCTGGCTATTCACCCTGATTACACTCCTGCCTACCTGATTCAGTATTGCACCTGAAGTTGTCTGATTTTCCAGTTCTAATCCAGGCTATTCTCCCGAGTTCACCTCTGACTATTGGATTCAGTACCTCATCAGTGGTTCTTCTGATTCTACAGTTCAAGGCCCTGGCTGTTTTCTAGTCTTTACTAAATTTTTTTTTTTTTTTTTTTTTTTTTTTTTTTTAACTTAAATTTTTTATTAGGTTTTGTCATAAAGATAGGTATCTTTACATGAAAATAAACGTAATTAGAACAAAGTCTTAACATTAATATAATACTTATTAAATATTCAATAAAGAATTATAATTTCTCCCATATTTACTACAGATCCATGGAGACCAGATCTTCTGAAATAAATGATATTTGTCCAGTTCAAAAGAGGATAGATATTCATTGGTACAGATAAAGTTAATTTTATCCAAAATCATGTACCAAGGAATATTCGTTTTTTTCCACTGAGCCGCGATACATATTCTTGTTGCTGAGCAGCAACTATTAACAAATTTATCTTCAAATTTAGTTAAAGAGGTTAATCTTTTGCCTAGCAAGGCCTCCCAAATACCCAAACTAATTTCTTTTTTTAGGACATAGGATATTAGGTTCTCTATTTTCTTCCAGAGGTCTAAAGATTTATGACAGGACCACCAAATATGTTCAAAGGTGCCAATCTCCCCACATCCCCTAAAGCACAGATCCGAGGCATCCGCATACATTATGGAAATTCTGCTTGGTACCAGGTAGGTTAGATGAAACATTTTAAAGGATTGTTCTATCAAATTAGCATTGATATAATTTTTATGAATTCGGGACATAATTTCTAGCCAATTGTTTTCGTCCAAGACTTCCCCTGTTAACTGTTCCCAACGTTCCTGACAAGATAACTTGCTGTTGTCATATAATAGCATTCTGTAGAGTATTGAGATAGTTCTAGTTGTGGGAGTCCATGACTTTACCAAATACTCAAATTTTGTCAATGGGATGTTAATATAATTGCCTAAGTAACAGGTTAATCTATCTTTAATATCAAGATATGTGGTTTTAAAGTCATCAGCAATATTCAATATCCCCTTAATATTATCCCAGGAGAGAAAATGATTACGGGACATTAAGTCGTTAATAGATTCAATACCATGGCTCCAAAGTCTGTCTATTAGGTCTAGGTCATGGCTTGCCCAATGGAACTCTTTTTTATTGCTTAATGGTAGCATTTTTGATCTGAATTCCATTAGTCTTGCTCTAAATCTGATATTTTCCCATATCTTTAAATCTACTTTAGTACTATTCAGTAGATTACGTTTTATGTCGTCCCTCTGTCTCGGGTAAGACCACATATAATTTAGGAAAGATCTGTGATCAGAGAAATGTCTTTCCTGCCTTACCCAGCCTGCTACAGTCCAATCCACCTCAGGTTTATAACACAAACCAATTAATTGTGTTAGTCTTGTAGACTGATAATAGCTAAACAGATCAGGCATCAATAGACCACCAAACCTCTTTTCTCTATAAAGAGTTCCCCTCTTTATTCGTGGGTGTTTACCATCCCATAGAAATCTGAAGAGAGCATTTTGAATTCCCAAGATAACTGCTTTAGATATTTTTATAGGGAGACATCTGAAGTAGTATAATATTTTGGGAAGTATGTTCATTTTAATGGCATGTAGCCGTCCAAGGAAAGAGAGTGGTAAAGAGCTCCAATTATCTAATTTGCCATAAATTTTTTTCCACAGTTCTGGGAAATTGATTTTATATACATTTAGAGGAGACCTAGGTATCTTGACCCCCAAATATGAGACATATGTGTCGCACCAATAAAAGGAGTATTTTTTTTTAAGTGTCTGCTTTATGGATTCATTAAGATTTAAATCCAAAATTTTGGATTTTGATTCATTTATATGCAGGCCCGAGATCCTCCCAAACGGATGTAATATTCCCCATAATCTAGAGATGGAATTCTCCGGGTCAGTCAAGGACAACATAATATCATCGGCATATAAGCTAATTTTTGTATCTAATTCTCCGATTCCCTTAATAGATTTGTCCTCTCTTTACTAATTGGTACCTTGTGTGTGTGTTGGTCTGACACTATGGTTTTGATCCTGGTCATTTTCTGACCATAACTCTATATCCCGTCAACACTATCAGAAACTAGCCCTGACTCGGCAAACGCAACTGATTTCCTTCTCTACTGTCTTGCCTGATTCCCCTAATGTCCACACCTTCCTCCTGAACCCTGCGATCCAGAATCAGCGAGCTTCTCCCACTGCTCCTCCACAGCTATTCCGCTTTTGGATTAGGTTTCTAGTTGGAGCACTTAACGATACTCCCTCTGCTGTTCAAAAAGAGGAAGTTGTGCTGAACATTCCCTCAGCTCATTATTCAAGCACTGCACTTGTTGACCTCTGCTGTCAAAGTGAGGAAGTCTTCTCTGATTCCAGTACTCTATTTCCATTCAGGGTCAGCTACTGCATCAGTTTCTCCATCCAGACCTTTACACTTTTCCTAAATCGGATCCTCCACATCCAAGGTTGCCTACGGCTGAAGGAATTGTTTAATTTAATATCTGGCTTCTTGGCCAGCAACTTTAGTCACAGCTTCAGCCATCGCACAAACAATTCCAACAGCTAGAACTATCCCTAGCTCCGCTCTCAATTCATCGCTTACCAGCTAATTTTCAGTACAGTCCTGACAAAAACAAGAGTACTTTCCACTGCTGAGCGATATTACATCCTGTAGGAAAGGTCAGTGACAAACCGTCATCCACAGGATGTTACAGGAATCGCTTTATTGCTTCCTCTCAGTTTGAACTTTCAGAAAGTATTGAAGCTATTACTGAGTTTGAACTGTTATAATTTTTTTTTTTTTTTTTTTTTTTTTTTTTAGTAAAACGAGCTTTCAGCAGTGGAAGTACCTTTCTTTTATTCAGCAGGGGCATCTCTGTAACATATAGTTTTTCATAAACAAGTGTAGTACTCCTTTAAGTTCACTAATAATAATTTATATTGTGACATAATCTACTGTGTCTCATACACTTGGCCATTCAGGATGATGAAGAGAACCAATTCATGAGTACACTAACTACAGTGCATTGGAAAGGCATATGCATTTAAAGGGTTAAATACCCCATTTACCAATTGGGAACTTTCATTTGTCCCCTATGGTGAAGTTTGTTTGGCCCAGTTAATTGGAGCCTGTGTCCTTTTGGAGGCAAATATAGTCAAGTTGATACCTTTATTGGCTAACTAAGCAGATTTAGGATGCAAGCTTTCAAGACCTCTCAGGTCTCTTCCTCAAGCATGTTATACCAATACATATGAAAACATCTCTCTTAAATACAACTACACATTGCATTGTTTAGAATGGAAAGCAGATAAGATCAATTCAGTTCAGACCCAGATACTCTGATAAGTCAGTGATAAAGGAGTGTGATGTAATTTGCAGTAATACTATGGAAGTGTCAAAGGTATTAACACTTCCAGTGAGACTGTCGTAAAAGCTAATCCACAATGTAAAAATGTGACAGAAATTCCCTATACGTGTTCAGACCATTATTTAAAGAATTAAACTGGAGCATATGTTTCTCTCCTTCTGAGTGCGAAGCAGCCCCATCAGTATAGTCCGTTTAATGCCATTCAGCACCCAGGAGCTGGACAGTTCCCTATCATGCAAATACAGCAGTTCTCCTGGATGGACTTAACCCGTTCTGTCCCTGGCACTGCTTCCCCAGGTGGGTCTTTGTAGGGCTTGAATAAAGGTTAACCCTACTCTCCACCGCTCATTTGGGAAAGGCAGACCCATTCCACATTACCCAGGCCGAAACAGTATACATATTCCCTCTCTGTTTATTGGGGATAACTAGGGGTGCGGGAACTGTGATAGCAGATTTCAGTAGATATAAATGATATCTAACAAAATTCTAGAGGGAGGCTGAATATGCGGTGTACCTTGCAATACTTTGTTCATTGTGTGTGTATGTGTTATTGTTAGCCTGTTGGCTGCCTCAATTAATTGCATCAGGCCAGACAGTCTGTAGGGAAACAATACCCCCAGTTCTGGCAGATTACCTCTGAAACAATGGGCAACCTCTCAGGAGTCCTACATTGTTTTATGGAACTCGTAGCCAGATAAGGGGAGAGTGAAGCTGAGGCCATGGAATAGATGGCTTGCAATTGGTTCAGGAAAGAGGCAGGCAATTCTCTGACTGGCTGATTTGTAGCTCCCAGCTCACACCTAGGCTTCTGATTGGCCATCTCCACTCCAAAGCTATCAAGGGGAGAGACTGGATTGTTGTGTCTAATAAAGGATGGACTTGTGCCCAGGGCTGGGAGATGTGTGTGTGTGGGGATGGGCCTCGACTTAGATCAAGCTCCGACATCCCTTGTGTGTACTCTTTGTGTCAACCTGTATCTTGGTGAATTCACATCAGTTTGGCATTCTTTTTGTCTGCTTTCATGAAAAAGAACCCACTGAGCAGCTCTACTGACCGAGCAAGCACCTCCACAAATATATTATTCAGATCTGACCCCACCTTATAGATCAGTGGCTTTCAACCAGGGTGCTGTTGCACTTTGGTGTGCTGCAGAGACCCACATAGGGTGCCCCTTCTTTTTTTATTAGGACTGACAAAATATGTAAACAATGAGTTACAAATGTATAGTTATGGAAATGATTCACACTGTGTGATCTTTAATCTTATTCTGTTAGTGGGAAATAAGAATAGTATGTTTTTCTCCTTTTTAATATGCCTTAAGAAGGTAGGAATGCCATGAAGATCCCACAGTGTGTGTTAGAAGACTGACAAATAACTGTAGTTGCAAACAAGATGATGTAGATTAAACGGGATAGTAATACTTCGTTGTATCTTTATTTTATTTTGTAGGCATTAAAAAAACATGAAGAACAATATGTCTTATCTCGCAAACCTTTATAGTTTTGAGAGCTATTCACAAGCAAAGTTTCCCCTCCCGCCCCTTTTACCTAGTGTAAGCCATCTCTTCTCAGATGTGGAATACAGTGCATAGACCAGACAGATAACAGCAGGGGACAATCTTCTTCCTATAAAAACAATGAATGCCCTGCTCCCCTTGACAAGTTTTTCAGGTTTTTTCCTTACCTTAACTGAAGATTGTCCCTCTCTGCAATCTACCTGGGCAGCTCCTTTCTGATCTGGCTGAACATTGTTACATCAGTAAAAGGGGCGGGAGGGGGATACTTTATCATTCAATTACTCTTGAACTACAACTCTGACAGTACTGAAATAACACTCTCCAAGGTCTATACTATGATGACTAATTAGAGCTGCTTTTATTATGGAACATTACTATCCCTTTAAATACTTGTAGAGTCCCAACAAGCTGGTGTAGGTTTATAAATACATGCAGAGTCCCAACCATTTTGATACGGCAAGTGTGCTTTAGAAATCTGAAAATGAGTGTTGATTTCTTACAAAATCATTGCTTGATTACTGTTTGTTTGTGTTGCGGCTGATTTCTTTCTCCTCTTGCAGAGATGGACGATGAGGATTGTGAGAGGCGCAGAATGGAATGCCTGGATGAAATGTCTAACCTGGAGAAACAGTTTACAGATCTGAAAGATCAGTAAGTACACGCCTAGATGTACTGACCATTTGTTGCAAATGTCATATAACCGGTACTGTCACATGTGAATTATTGTAAGGATTTTGTCATCACAGTTTGCTATAGATTTGGGAATTGTAATTGCTATTTGATTTGGGTTGTAAAATTCTCTCTTCCTAAAGTTATTATTTAGGACTCTGTAAAGTACTGCAATTCTATAACAAACCACCTGCGCTGTATGGGACAAATGAAAATTACTATTGATTAATATGGGACATAGGGCTGCAACAACGAATCGATATTATCGATAAAAATCGATTGAGAATCGCTGTCAACAATTCTCATAATTGATTAGTTGCAGCCCCAGATTGCCGCCGCCGCCAGCGTCAATATGACAAGATCCATCCGCCCGCATCGTCACGCACCCCTGCTGGCCTTGATGACATACAGACAGAAGTGGAAGAGGGCAGAGGCACTGGAAGAGAAGCGCTTGCTGCCAGCAGACTGATCGTTACTGTGTGGCAGCAAGCGCTTCTCTTCCGGTGCCTCTGCCCTCTTCCACTTCTCTGTATGTATGTCATCATGGCCCGCAGGGGCGCGTGATGATGCGGGCGGGCAGGAGGGAACTCAGAGCCAGCCAGCCACAGGGGACCGGATGCCACTCAAATTACCCCCTAGCCCTCCAACTCAACGCAGCAAGAGGAGTGCAGCAGTGACAAGAAGAGTGACAGAGTGACAGTCTAGAGGAAGAGAGGTGCAAGGGGGAGAAGGAGAAAGAGACACAATGGGGGAGAAACTACATGGGGGAGAAAGTGAGGCACAAGGGGGAGAAAGTGAGGCACAAGGGGGAGAAAGAAGTACATGGGGGGGAGAAAGAGGTACAAGGGGGGAGAAAGAGAGGTGCATAGACCCCATAGTAAAATAATAACAATGACGCATGTTAATGTGTAAAGTTTTTTATTCTGCTGTTTGTTTTTAACACTCAGTTTGTTCATTAAATCATTTAAATAATGAAAAATTAGCATATTGGGTTTTTTATCCGATTCATCGAAAAATTAATCGGCCAACTAATCGATTATCAAAATAATCGTTAGTTGCAGCCCTAATGGGATTTTTAACCCCATGAATGCTAGTGCAATCTGCAGAGCATTACTTCCCAAAGTGTTGGAGAAATTTCTAGCATTCCTGGGATTAAAAGCCTTATTCCAATCAGTGGTAATTTGTGGAATTATGTGTTTCTTGTGATGTAGCTGGTTTACTCCAGAATTGCATCTCTTTTGTTTACTTCATGTGGTCCTTAAAGGAGCAGTAAACGTTTTTATGAAAAAAATTTATATTGTAGAGATTTTCCTATTGAGTAAAATAAAGGTACTCCCACTGCCTATATATATATATATATATTAGCATGGTTGTGGTGAAATAATCTCCCAACAAGGACTAAAGTAAAGCACTCGGAGGTCTTTCTAAATTACAAATTGAGGTGTTTATTGTTCGACGTTTCGGCTCAAACAAGAGCCTTTCTCAAGACGTTTCGGCTCTTGTTTGAGCCGAAACGTCGAACAATAAACACCTCAATTTGTAATTTAGAAAGACCTCCGAGTGCTTTACTTTAGTCCTTGTTGGGAGATTATTTCACCACAACCATGCTGTATATTTATTGGACATAGCACCGAGGCATTTTGACTGTCTACATTTAGTATCGGAGTGCCCATTTGATCTCCTTTATATATATATATATATATATATATATATATATATATATATATATATATATAATATAAATTTCCGGAGTAATTACAGTTTAAACCCATGTTTTTTTACATTAGCAGTGCCCTCTACTGGTCAAATTCTAATTAGATTTCCTGTTAGATTCTAATGGAGAGGAAAGTCAGAAAAGTCAGAGACATACAGTTATCCATAGAATGTGATAGAAACTGCCTGTCACTTCCTGTCAGTTAGAACTATCAGGAAGTAAACACAGTAAATTCACTTCATGATTATTTGAACTGGTATAAATTTTGAATAAAACATCTGACAGCGATGGGAGTGACCTTGTTTTATTCAGCAGGAAATGCTCTGTAAAATATGTGTTTTCATAAAAAAAGTTTACTGCTCCTTTAACCCATTGAGAGCCAGAGATGTATCCATCACATTCCTTTGCAATGCTTTGGATACGTCTCTGGCACTCAGACAGTGATTCTGAAATAGCTCTTTGTACAGTGTTCCAAATGTGACTATGTACTAATCATGAGAGCACCCGTATTAGGGAGGAGGTAGATGGTTTGATAGTGTAAGCAAGAAAAATGGCAACACATGACTAAACAAGGGAATAACTGTAACATATTTTAATCATTGGTGCATTGCATTCAATACACAGGGCAACATACAGAAGCAAATAAATCCTCATACCTACACACTGTAATTCTTTGAACAAGCTAGGCTGACACATGATGGGCAAGTAAGCTGCCATTGGAATGGAAAGGCAGTGGATGTTAGCTGAGAAGAAACATCAACATATACTAAGGGCCCAAAACATTGTGTAGTCAGGTGTGCATTCGCCATTTGTTTTGGTCAAACTTCCGTCATTGAGAGCTAGGCGTTGGGTAACTGGGAGTTTTAGCTCTCAGCAGAGGAGAGCCCTTAGTAGAATACATTCTGACCTGGGCCGTTGGAACAGATATGGCCTTTCTTTATTTTATTTTGTAGGCATTAAAAAAACATGAAGAATGATATAAGTCTTATCTCTGAAACCTTTATGGTTTAAGAGATATTCACAAACAAAGTATTCCCCCCCCCCCCCCTGTTCAACCAGATCAGAAGGGAGATGCCCAGGTAGACTGCAGAGAGGGACAATCTTCAATTAAGATAAGGGAAAAAGCTGAAAAACTTGTCAAGGGGGGAAGGGCTTTCATTGTTTTCATACAAAGAAAATTGTCCCCTTCTGTTATCTGTACTGTCATACAACCAGACTCACATCTGAGAAGAGATTGCTTACACTAGGTAAAAGGGGCGGGGAGGGGAACTTTGCTTGTGAATATCTCATAAACCATAAAGGACTGAGAGATAAGACTTTCTTCATGTTTTTTTAATGCCTACAAAATAAAATAAAGTTAAAACGAAGTATTACTATCCCTTTAAGTCAGAATTATAATCAGCCTTAGGCTCCCAAGCTGCTGTTTCCTACAAATTCCAGAATCCCTTACTAGGTATTGGCTAGCTGGGGATGTGGGAAGTCCTAGGCTGCAGCTGGGGAACCCAAGGTTGAACTTACCTTGCCTAAGGGACTGGCCATATACTAAGAGCCCAATACCAGGTGTAATCAACTGTGAGCTTACCAGCTGTGGGTGCCCACACCTCTCAGCTAGCCATTGGCTCTTAAGGGATGCTGGGAGTTATATGTTATGTTATCTGGAGAGCCCATGTTACATACACCCTAAAGCTTAAGAATCCCAGTTCAGGGATAGATCATATGTACTACGGGACTAGCATAGGGTGTATTCAGCTGTGGGCTCTCCAGCTGTTGTGGCATACAACTTTCAGCCCCCCTTCAATCCCTCATTGAGAATTGTTGGCACAAACTGGGCACTACAACTTTTAAAGGGATAGTAATAGCTGAAAAAAATGCAGCTCCGATTGCTCCTCATATAACGTGGGTCATGTAGTGCTGTATTTCAATATTTTACGTTTTGTACTTCGGCAGTAATTCAGTTCTAAAGGACCTTAGTACATAAGGCCTGTTCTTATGCTAGAGGCAGACACAATTAATCATTGCTAAAACTGGACCTTTCGTACCACTGAATGAGAGATCTCCAATGCAATGTCAAGCAGTGTATTATGGATCTCTCTGACATTTAGTGATTTTTAGTATTAACCCCTTGAATGTTACATGGTTCTCAATTGTATTGCAGTACATTGCATTTGAGTCCAAGGTGGCATTATATGGTTTTCAAGCAAAATTGTAAGCTTCATGCATTTTGCAAAATGCTATTTGATCCTTAGGCTGAAGTTGACAGAATATTGAATATGGCAGCAAATACCAAAATAGAATAACCTATGTCTATACAAACGTGAAACAAATTCTCCGTCCTTGCTGGCTGCAACCTGGGGCATAAGTAAGGAGGAGATTAGCATACTGCCTCTCCAAGGTGTAGAGGGGTGTGTGATGTTGATAGACAGGGTTTCTCCCTCCTGGCCACCCCTATCAAAATCTTCAAATAGTTTCACCCACCTCCCATTTACTGCCATCTCTCCTGTCCTTCTTTCCTCTGTGTTTGCCTTAACACCATCCCCCCCTGTCCTTCCTCCAAGTCCTACTTCATCTTTTCTCCTACCCTTCCTGTTCCATACGTCCCTGCTCCCCTCCCTCCCCTGTTCCATACCTCCCTGTTCCTCTCCCTCCACTGTTCCTCTCCCTCCCCTGTTCCATACGTCCATGCTCCCCTCCCTCCCTGTCCAACACGTCCCTGCTCCCTTCCCGTTCAATGCGTCCCTGCTCCCCTCCCTCCCTGTCCAACACTTCCCTGCTCCCTTCCCGTTCAATGCGTCCCTGCTCCCCTCCCTCCCTGTCCAACACTTCCCTGCTCCCTTCTCATTCACTGCTTCCCTGCTCCCCTTCCTGCCTGATGAATCACAAAGTGATTGAGGAAGTTCCTCACTCCCAGAGGTTCAGGGGCTTCTACTTGACGCTTTTCTATGTTATAAAACCTTCAGGAGAAATTAGACTAATTATCAACCTAAAGGATCTGAATGCCCAATTGAAGATCAGACACTTCAAGATGGAAACTGTGTCATCCACCCTGAAGTCAAACCCTCCTCAAGCCTATTTGACCAGACTGGATCTTCAGGATGCCTATCATCTTCTTATCAGGGAATCTCACAGAATGTACCTTCATTTTCACATATTCCAGCAACATTATCAATTCAGAGTCCTGCCATTTGGGCTAGCAACAGCCCCTCGAGTCTTTACCAAAGTCTTGGCTCTGGCGGAACTCAGACTCAACAGAATAAAAGTCATCCCCTACCTGGATGACATTTTGATTGTAGCGACATCTCAACAGAGAGCAGAATCAAGCACAAAAATCTGCAGGGATCTACTTTGAAAACTAGGATGGATGTTAAACCTCCAAAAAATCTTGCTAACTCCAAGCCAAAACATTCTGTTCCTAGGCATCAACTTCGACACAAGAGCAGAACTAGCAACCCTGTCAATAGACAGACAGAGTCTCATCAGCAACAGTGTCCTCAAGTTTCTTCAGGGAAAAACCTGCAGCATTCATCAGTTCCAGAAACTACTGGGCCATCTGACATGTACTTACCAGATCCTGCCCTGGGTCAGAGTCCACTCACGATTAACCCAGGAGAATTATCTTCCTTTCTACAAGAGTCATCCATTGAACCTGTCTTATCAGATTCCAGTATTCAGGTCGACCAGAAGGGAATTGCATTGGTGGATCCAACCTCAGAACCTAACCAAAGGACGTCCATTAATAGAACCAGATTGGATTACTCTACACACGGAATGCAAGCAACTCTATCGGTCAGAGAGCGCATAGTTCTTCCAGACATTCCGGACCTCCTCCTGCAGGGTCCGCTTTTTCATCCCGATCCTCAATTCTTCCAGCTCAGGGCCTGGAGGCTGAGCAGGAATCCCTAAGGTTGAAAGGCACATGGGAAGCGGTCGAAACGTGTTGATTGGTGAGGGACCAAGATCAAACATCTGCTGGTTTAAATTGTACTCCTCACAAATCTCTCCTCCATTATCTCGATTTTTCAGGATGTTGTTAAGGTATCTACATTTTTAATTATTTCAAGAATACTTATTGTTTTTATCAACATTTCAGTCTATGCAAGCGATTTTCTATTTTTATTTCAAGGGTTTCCATCATGCCTGTGGTGCCAGACGAGCTCCTTGGCTCAAGATCTGGTCTGCTGACACTGCTTCTCAGGAAGCATTGCTCTTCTTGCCCTTTCCGGGCACTTCTCTGTTTGGGCCATATCTTAAGGATCTGATTAGTGAGGCCACAGGGGGTAAGAGTACCCTCCCGCCTATGATTTCCAGGAAACAGACTCTTATCAAATGTAATCGTTTTTGTTTTTTTTTTGTGCTTCCAGACTGAGACACATCTGGCGAACCAGGTGGTTCCCCCTTCTCCGCATTCCTCTTCCAAGCCCAAACCACAAGGGAAGCCTAAGTCCTCCTCCTAACCCAAGGCTTCTAAACCACCTTCTGCATGACTCGCCAAACCCAGGTGCTCACTCAGCTTTGGGTGGCGGTCCGTGTCACTACCACAGCGTCTGGGAGGACTCAGTGGTGGACTCGTGGGTTTTGCAGGAGGTGGCAGAAGAGTACAGGTCCCCTTTCGCCTCTCTTCCTCCCTTCAGGTTTTTCCCTTCTCACACTCCTCAGGGCATAGAGAAACTCCGTCTCTTTGGTGCTATCCAGGCCCTTCTGGACAGGGACGTTCTGGAACCAGTTCCCATTCAGGACCGCGGTTTGGGTTTTTACTCAAACCTATTTGTGGTTTCCAAGAAGGATGGCAGCAGTCGTCCGATTTTGGACCTGAAGGATCTCAATTCCTTTGTGATCAAGACTCATCACCAGGGGTCCCTAAGGACGGTGATTGCTGCCATGTGCCCCGGGGACTTCCTTGCTTGTCTGGATCTTCAGGACGCGTATCTGCACATCGCCATTTATTCAGAGAGCCGGCAGTAGCTCAGATTTGCCTGTGACCAAGGGCATTTTCAGTTTTCTGCTCTTCCATTTGGTCTGCCTACAGCTCCTCAAGTCTTCAATCGTGTCCTGGGAGCCTTAGTGTCCATCCTCCATCGGAACGGCATCAGAGTCACTCCATACATGAACGACTTGCTTCTGAAGGCCCCTTTTCAGGACTGCATTCATGCACTCACCCATCACGGGTGGATCATCAACATGGACAAGTCAGATCTTGTCCCATCCCAGCGTCTGGTCTTCCTGGGCCTTCTCTTCGACACTTGTCAGAGCATGGTGTTTCTCACAGACGAAGTGGCTCACCAGATTGCCCACAGGATTTCTACTGTTCTGGCTCATTATCCAGTTCCGACCAAGAAGCTTTCCTCACTAGTGGGGAAGTTCATTTCCACCATAGAAGCAGTCCAGTTTGCAATGGCTCACACCAGGAAACTCCAGAGGTTTGTGATCCAGGTGTGCAGGGGTCAGCCGGACCTCCTGAAGCTGTCAGTATCCTTCCCTCTTCATGTGGAACTGTGTCTGTCGTGGTGGCTCAACCTCTCCGATCTGCTGAAGGGGAAGCCCTTCCTGGTGTCCTTCTGGACCACGGTGATGATGGATGCCAGCCTGTCCGGCTGGGGAGCTGTCCTGGGTCAACTGAATGCTCTCCTTCGCATCATCGTATTGGAGCTTCGGGCGATTTTTCATGCCCTTCACCACTGGACCCGCCAGCTGGAGGATTGCTCGCTCCCGGTCCAGTCTGACAATGCCACGGTGGGGGCTTACATCAACATGCAAGGCGGAACAAGAAGTCTCGCAGCTTGGTTAGCGTTCCGGGCTATCTTGTCCTGGGCTGACATGTTTCTGCCATATCCGCAGTTCACATTCCTGGCATAAACAACGTCATGGCAGACTTCCTCAGTCGACATGCTGTGGACAGTGGAGAGTGGGAACTGCACCCAGAGGTGTTCAACGTCATTGTTCGGAGGTGGGGTCTTTCATGCATCGATCTGATGGCGACAAGACACAACTGGATGATTCTGACGTTCTGCTCTCTCTGGAGGTATCCTCTAGCTCCTGGCAGTGGATGCCATGTCTTTCCCTTGGTTATTTTCTCTGACTTACATCTTTCCTCCCATCCCCATGTTGCACAGGGTGATAAGGAAAATGAGACTGGAGCACTGTCCAGTCATTCTGATTGCTCCTTACTGGCCTCTGTAGGCTTGGTTTTTGGAGCTTCTGGACCTAGCAGTGGCTCCGGATCTTCTTCTACAGGGTTACCTGCGAAAGGAGGATGTCCCTCGTCCAGCCTTGATGGCTTGGAAATTGAATCCTCACTGCTGTGGAAAAGAGGGTTTCTTCTGGTGTAGTGGCGACTATGCTTATTGCACACAGGCCTGTTTCCTCTAGGGTTTACCGTCGAGTCTGGTCTACCTTCTCTATTGGTGTGCTGATAAGGACCTATCTCCAGATTTTGATTTTCCACTGTCCTGGCCTTCCTACAGGAAGGTGTGGACAAGGGCCTCAGTTTGAGTTCCCTTAAAGTTCAGATATCTGCTCTCTGTTTTTTGTTCAGTTGTCTACGTTTTCTTCCAGGGCGTTGCTCATACTCGTCCTGTATTTCAGTCTGCCGCTCCTTAGTGGGATCTTAACTTGATTTAGTACGTCCTTCAGCACCTGCCATTTGAGTCTTTGGCTACTATTCCTTTACATCTGCTGCCGTGGTACATGGCTTTTCTTCTGGAAATCGTGTCTGTTCTCCGTGTCGCAGAGTTGCATGCTCTGTCTTGTAAACCACCCCTTTTTGGTGTTTCACTAGGACATGGCGGTTCTTCCGACTTCGGGGAGTTTCTCCCGAAGGTGGTTTCTGAGTTCCTCCTTAAACAGGAGATTGTGGTTCCTTCTTTCTGCCCTGGCCCTTCCTCTGACAAGGGGAAGGATCTCCACTTGTTAGCTGTGGTGTGTTGTCTCAAGTTTTGTGTGCATCAAACTTAGTCAATTCGATGGTCTGAAGTGCTCTTCGTCATTCCTGAGGGTCCCAGGGCAGGGAGACCTGCATCCAAGTGACCCTTGCATCTTGAATTCAGTCCACTGTTCTTAAGGTTCACTAACTGAGGAAGAACCTGTTTCCTTTCGGGTCACGGCTCCTTCCACTAAATCTATTGGGGCAGCTTGGGCTTCCAAGAATCAGCCCTTAGCTGATTGGTTGTGCAAGGCCGCCACTCGGCTGTCTGTGCACTCCTTTTTGAAGCATTACTGTGTTGCTGTGCTGGCTTTGGCTGATGCCAGTTTTGGGAGACAGATCTTGGAGGCAGAATTGCCTATCTAGGATCTTTTGTGGGTCTTCAGTGCTCCCTCACTTTTGAGCCCTGTTGGCTCTAGTTCAGTGTGCTGTGTGACAGTTCCTGGGGTAGTGTTACCCCTGTTCAGTGTCCTTTAGCCCATCAATAACAAATGAAGTGTTATCTCTGATCTGATGGTTCATATATGCTCTGGTGACATTGGGGGCCCTGCACCTGGTCCTTGCCTTCCTTCCTGCCCTGGGAAACTCAATGGTTGGACATCCCAAAGTTGCCAGTAACCTATATTGGACAATAGAGAAGAGAGGATTTTAGTCTTACCTGTTAAATCCTTTTCTCTTAGTCCATATAGGTTACTGGTCTCCCACCCTGTCAGGGGACCATGCTTGGCTTTCCTGTGGCAGAAACTGGAGGTCCTTTCAGGGTTCATGCTCACAGGAGTCTTCTTTCCCTTCTTACTATCTAGTCAGTAGTTAGTGTCTCAAATCTTAGTGGAGCTGATTGGCTAGTTGCAGCCAAGGAGGGATGGTAGGCTTCACCCCTGCATTCACCTCTCAGAATTGTTCCTGCCTACTTAAAGGGGCTGATCGCCTACCCAAAGTTACTAGTAATCTGTATGGACTTAGAGAAAAGGATTTAACAGGTAACACTAAAACACTCTTATCTACATTAAACCTCATCTGCCACTTTTCTGCCCATACACTCAGTTTGTCTAAATCTTTCTGAGAAAAAACATCGAGCTCTGTATGTGTTTCCTTACATAGCTTAGTGTCCTCAGTAAAGATTGAGACGCTACTTTCAATTCCCTCTTCTAGATCATTAATAAACAAATTAAAAAGCATTGGTCCCAGGACTGAACCTGGTGGCACCCCACTTATAACTTTAGACCAATTTGAAAAAGTTCCATTTACAACAACTCTCTGCCATCTATCATTTAACCAGTTCTCAATCCATGTACAGATATCACCTCCCAAACGGAAGCCTTTTAATGTATGCAGTAACCTGTTGTGAGGCACTGTATCAAAGGCTTTTTCAAAATCTATAGCATAGTATAGTATATCAACAGGAATTCCCTCATCCAAATTACTAATTGCCCTTTCATATTGCTTCACAATAAGTTGTAAACCTCTCTAACAGCCAGATGGTTTAACCCTCTGAGTGCCTGAGGGGTACGCAATGCTTTGCTTACCCCCTGGCACTCAAAGGATTAAAGCCACTTTTAAATCAACCTAGGATTTTTATTTACTCACTATAGTGCATTTGGTTTGAGCCAAAATTGCCAAGGGTCTTATTTCTAGTACAGTTGGATTGCTCTTTACTTGCACTGCTTTAGCTTGGTGAATAAAGGCCTTTAAAGGGATAGTAATGTTTCACAATAAAAGAAGCTCCAATTCATCTTCGTAGTATTTGGGCCATGGACTGTGTTATTTCAGTACTGTCAGAGTTGCAGTTCAAGAGTAATTGAATGATAAAGTATCCCCCTCCCGCCCCTTTTACTTAGTGTAAGCCTCCTCCCCAAAGAGCATCAAGACTGTCCGGATGGATCACAGAGAGAGGGACAATCTTCAGTGACCATAAGGAAAAATCTGAAAAGCGTGTCAACGGGGGCAGGGTTTTCATTGTACTCACAGTAAGAAAATTGTCCCTTGCTGTGAGCTGTCTGGTCTATGGACCAGATTCCACATCTGAGGGGAGGTGGCTTACAGTAGGTAAAAAGGGGGGATACTTTATCATTCAATTACTCTTGAACTACAACTCTGGCAATATTGAAATAACACTATCGATGGCTCAAATACTATGAAGATTAATTGGAGCTGCTGTTTTTATGAAACATTACTATCCCTTTAATGTACTCTGACAACATTTTCCATCGGATCTAAGTATCAGTGGTTAACCCTTTGAGTGCCGGAGGGATACACAATACATTGCTTTGCGTTGCGTACCTATCTGGCACTCAGAGAGATCTAGGTGTTCACCATTATGATGTTCAGTTTTATCATTTCTGTGCCGTCTGTGACTGTAAACAACAATTTCGGCATTACTTGTATTCCTAGACTTTACAAGGAGAGATTAAGTCAAGTGGATGCCAAACTGCAGGAGGTGATAGCTGGCAAAGCACCCGAGTACTTGGAACCACTGGCAACATTACAGGAGAACATGCAGATTCGAACAAAAGTGGCAGGTATGAGGAATCTATCTCTTGGTTGATGAGATGAGGGTAAGCAGGTTTCAGTGTTAAACAGACAGGGAATTCCTGATATATATATTTATTTATTTTTAGATTACTCTAGGTGAAGATAAACCGAAAAACAACTGAAACTGATTTGCTTTTGTGTTAAGGAAAGCATATTAAATAATTTTGTTGATGGAGATGAAACATTCTCCCGGAATAATGCTATGCCTGTGTTTTATTGGGTATCCTTTCAAAATGTTTGCACACTATTGTGCGAACAACTAAACAGCGCATTAACCATGTAGCCATATTGAAAAGGGCGACATGAGAATCTCGACCACATCAAAAGGGCGAGATTCTCATGTCGCAGGCTTAAACGCCGCATGAACATAATGTTGATAGTTGAACTGATGCTGGGGAATTCAGGGTACTGATGGCCAAAGAGACAGTGTTGCTGCCACGGGTGTCTGCCAACCGGACGGTGTGTTTGACTCATTGTAACGCTCTGTTCGACACACAGACACAGTGGTTTAGGATAAAACACAGTTTTATTGAAATAACAATAAAATAAGAACCCTCACAGGTCCTGTAGTATACAGGCTGTATAATACAGACACACGACAGGTTAACAATATATATGCCCACACAGGTCCAGTACAACCATAAGGTACATAGCAGTCTATACTGACACAGGTCAGGCAGAATATGTTGGATTCCCAGGACAAAGGTACTGCATGGGTTAAAGGTCTTCAAGGAGTGTAAACAGTCCCATGTGTTGATAGTTCTGTGAAAGAGCTCTTTCCATATAGAGAGCTACAGGATGCTTAACGCCCAGGAAAGGCTAGCAGAACAAACGTGAACTGCCAGAGTACAACAGGAATAGAGTAATGTAGAACACTGCCGTAGCAGTAATGGAGGCAACCACTAACCCTCTGCAGGAGCAGTAACGGAGGACACTGCCGTAGCAGTAACGGAGGCAAACACTTGCACTCTGCAGGAGCTGTAATGGAGGACACTGCCGTAGCAGTAACGGAGGCAAACACTTGCACTCTGCAGGAGCAGTAACGGAGACTAGGCCAATGGTACACTGCCGGAGCAGTAATGGAGGCAGACACTTGCACCCTGCAGGAGCAGTAACGGAGGACTAAGCCAATGGCACACTGCCGGAGCAGTAACGTAGGCAGACACTTGCACCCTGCAGGAGCAGTAACGGAGGACTAGGCCAATGACACACTGCCGTAGCAGTAACGGAAACTGACTCTCGCACTCTGCTGGGCAAACGGGAACCGGATAGCCTGGAGAATAAGAATGTCGCCAAGGCAACAATAGGCTGTCAGAACAGGAACGCCAACCAAGCCCGGTCGAATCACGGAGCAGGACGTCAGCCAAGCCGGGTTGGTACACAGGAGCAGGGAAGTCAGCCAATCCGGGTCGGTACACAGGAGCAGGAACGTCAGCCAGGCCGGGTCGGTACACAGGAGCAGGCACTGAAGAATAGTCAGGCAATCCGGGTCGGTACACAGGAGCAGGAGAACAGATGCAGAGTAGTCAGGCATGCCAAGTCGGTATACTGGGAATCACTGAGCAGAAAACTAGCACTGGTACAGGAACACCACGAAAGGGCACCGTACGGGTGCTGGAGCCCAGTATATAAAGGCCATACTGGGCGGGACCAACACAGGACAGCCAATGGGAGTACACACAGTGTAGACTGACAGGAAAACAATAAGAAGGGAGCACGGGCACCGTGATACTCATGGGTCGAGATGCTGAAAACCTTTTGTGGGGTGTCCTGAGGGTGCCTTTGTGACCTGAGGCCCCCCTCCAGGTCAGAAAGTCTGGAGCACTCTGCCTTCAGTTCAGTGTGTACTACCACTCTCCTTCCCCTCAGTGTCTATGGCCTGTGTTTTTTTTTTTAAATCCTTTTATTATTATTCTGAGCCAAGGACACTGAGGGGAAGGAGAGCGGGAATACACATAGAACTGCAGCAGAGTGCTTCCCCCCTCACCAGGTCACCAAGGCACCCTCAGGGCACTGCACAAAGATTTCAGCATCTCGACCCATGAGCCCCACACACTGTCTTTCTGGCCATCAGTACCCTGGATCCACGTGAAAGAGCGTGCGACCAAATGACCCAGTTAGTATGTTGCCAGGATAAAAATGTTGGCATGATAATCTCGCACTGCATGACAGCGCAAGATTCTCATGTTATGTATTGAATGGTCGTTTCAACAATTAATTAGCAGTTCGCTTGAAGACATGCCAGATGCTACTAGTAACCCAACCCCAATACCTTAGACTCTCCTCCTTTTCCTTTCTTCTGACAACTGGAGCCGTTGATGTTGTGGCGTGCACTCTGGAGGCCCTCTGTTGATTTGCTATGTAATGCTGAGCATGACATGTCTGTAACTAAGGCAGCTGGGCCATATGGTTCTGCCTTGTTGTTATTGATATCCCCATTCCTTTAATCGTATAAACCAAGAACACACGACACCTCACATGAAATCTCACATGACGTTGTGTCTGTAACGAGCCAGAGGTGGTATTATCTCTTCAATAGATATGGGGCCTCAGTTAACCTGTGGGCAGCTAGCTCCCCAAACTGACAAAAAGGTAAGAGGGTGAGTTCCCAGTACAGAACGTTCCTCCTTATCTGTAAGACCACTAAGCGTGCACACATTACATACAGTGTGCCTCTCGCACTCACCTTGACACAGCCAAGACCGCTAGACTTGAGTGTTAGGGAACAGAAAGTAGGGCGAACTCCCCGTTGTCTGTAATTTGGCAATACGCGGCATTTGAGTAAACTACATGAGGGAACAGAAAGCCGGGCGAACTCCCCGTTGTCTGTAACTTGCAACATTTGAGTAAACAACATGAGGGAACAGAAAGCAGGGCGAACTTCGCAATAATGCGACATTTGCGTAAACGACATGGGAATCTCACGCTTTCAATTGGCACGAGATTCTCATGCTGACATTTTTATCCTGGCAACTGGGGCATTTGGTCGCACGCTCGTTCCTGTGCAACCTTTTATCAACATTATGTTCACGCAGTGTTTAAGCCCGCAACATGAGAATCTTGCCCTTTTGATGCAGGACAGATTCTCTTGTCTCCCTTTTCAATACGCAGATATGGTTAAAGCGCAGTTTAGTTGTTTGCACAATAGTGTGTGACATTTTGACAGTGAACTGTTTTATTGTATTCAGCATAGATGTCAAAACAGTCTCCATACTATATTCTAAATTATCCATTTATACTTAAAGGAATAAATATCTATGCATGCTAATTTATCTTTTCCTTAAAGGAGAAGTAACACTTCCTAATAATGACTTTCTACTTACCATATTATGGCCATAAAATCCTAATGGCCTGTATTCATTTTTACTTTTGCCTCTGTTTAAGAGAGCACATTTTTAATCAGCCCTGAATTTCATATCTATGGAGCCAGACACAATCATTTAGGCTTTTTTTTTTCTTCTCCAAACCGGAGTGTATGAGCCGCAGTAAAACTTTTTGGTCTGTACTTTTAGAAGCACAGGTCTCTGGCCGTTAACCCTTTGAGTGCCAGAGAGGTATCTAACGCATTGCATTGCAATGCGTTAGATACTGCTTTGGCACTCAGGCGGTTAAGAATACCCTTTGCAGTGGCCAACATTTGTGTACCTGTGGTCCTGCTAGTAATTGTTATGTCTGACTCCATAGAATTTACATCCAGAACTGACTACATTTGCTACCTTCCAATATTTTGGAACTACTCCTGACAATAGCGACTGATTGAATAATTCTGTTAAATGTTTTGCCAGAACACTCTTAAGTTCTTTTAACAACTTTGGGTGTATCCCATCTGGTCCCACTGATTTATCTGTTTTTAACTTAGAAAGCTGAAGTAGAACTTCTCTCCCATGTCTTGCCATTTCTTTTTTCTAATAGAGGTCCCTCCCTTTCATCTTCCTCTGTAAAAACTGAACAAAAATATTCTTTGAGACAGTCAGCTAGCCCTTTATTCTCCTCTTTGTTTTCAGTCTAACTATTCCTTGTTTCATTTTCCTCCTTTCACTTATAAATCTAAAACATGTTTTATCCCCCTTTTTTCCAGTCAATAAAAAAGGAGGATAATACATTTTTTAGTAAGTCTTACATCATTAGTGGGAAAATTAATGGAGACTGTGCTAAAGAAAATAATTGTTGAATATCTGAATTTGAATGGCTTGCCAGATACCAAACAGCATGGGTTTACAGCAGGGAGATCTTGTCAAACTAACCTCATAGATTTTTTTGCCTGGGTACCTAAAATAATAGACCAAGGGGGAGCAGTAGATACAGCTTGTCTAGATTTCAGTAAAGCATTTGACACTGTCCCTCATAGAAGACTCATTAATAAATTGCAGTGTTTGGGTTTGGAAGCAAAAATAGTTAAATGGATAAGGCAGCAGCTGAGTGACAGGAGACAGAGGGTGGTAGTCAATGGTGAATATTCGGACGAAAAGAGTGTTACTAGTGGGGTACCTCAGGGATCTGTACTGTGGCCCATTTTTTTTAAATATTTGTATTAGTGATATTGCAAAAGGTCTTCAAGGTAAGGTATGCCTTTTTGCAAATGATACAAAGATCTGCAATAGGCTAGACATTCCAGGGGGAATAAGCCAAATGACAAATGATTTAGGTAAATTAGAAGAATGGACAAGAGTGTGGCAGATGCAGTTTAACTTTGATAAATGTAAAATAATGCACTTGGGACATAAATCCAAAGGAAAAATATACTGTTAAGGGTACTATGGTGTCAGACTACAGAGGAAAGGGATTTGGGCGTAATTATTTCTAATGGCTTATAGGTAGGCAGGCAGTGTAATAAAGCAGCGGGGAATGCAAGCAGGGTGCTGGGTTGCATAGCTAGGGGCATTAGTAGCAGAAAAAGGGAAGTGGTCATGCAACTCTACAGATCTCTAGTTAGACCTCACCTAGAGTATTGTGTACAGTACTGGAGACCCCATCTCCAGAAGGATATAGATACTCTAGAGAAAATTCAGAGCAGGGCTACTAAAATGGTGACTGGTTTACAGGAAAAGAAATATCAGGATAGACTAAAGGATCTGAATATGTATAGCTTGGAGGAGAGAAAGAGAGAGGATATGATAGAAACATTCAAATACATGAAGGGATTCAACAAAGTGCAGGATGGAAGTACATTTCAAAGGAGTAAAAATGTTTGGACAAGAGACCATAGTCTAAAACTAGAAGGATACAGGTTTAGACGTAATGTAAGAAAGTTTTACTTCACTGAGAGGGTAGTAGATAAGTGGAATAGCCTACCAGCAGAAGTGGTAGAAGTTAATACAGTGACATAATTTAAGCATGCATAGGATAGACATAAGGCTGTCATTAACGTAAGAAAAGACCAAGGACCAAAAAAGGTTTGAAGTTTTTACAGTAGGAAAATGGACAGACTAGATGGGCCGAATGGTTCTTATCTGCCGTCAAATTCTATGTTTCTGTATATAGATGATAATTTTATCACTGATTCGATCTACAAATTATCCCATAGACTTCAGTGGGAAGTTTTGAGATAAAACCAGTGATAACATTTCTCACTGACAGTGTCATCAGCTACTTCCTGGCGTTGGACTGTGGTCTATAAACGGTACAACACAAGACTTTCTTCGGGGAACAAGATATGTGCAAAATATATGCTGTAACCTAAAGCAGGCAACAGGAGGTGCCCTTGTTTGAAAGTGTCTTTAGACTTTGTGCAGTCTGTAAGTTGTAGACAACTGGCATCTTACTTGAAAAGATGGTCACTGTGGTAGAATGACCAGATACTCCTGAAAGGAATACTTTTTTCCCACCCTGTTTGTTTTGTTCTTTGTGTACAGAGACCCATATATACATTGTGAGACTTGGTTCTCTAATGCCGCCACTGCCCCCCAAAGGAAAACTGCATTACTGGTACTGCAAAAAGGAAAAAAAGACAGGATGTGTGTGCCAACTTTTTCATGCATGAAAATAGATTTGAGTGCACTTCACAGCAGGAACCAGATCCACACACCACTCATGATATAACCCCAGTGTTTCTTGGAAAACTGCTATATAGCTTGCAGGAGATTTCAAGGCTTAGAAACAGAAAAGAGGCAATACATCAATGTGTTCCTGGCTTTCAGACAGCCATTTCATTAGGCGGAGCTTACAGTCAACATGGCAACCCTTGTTTTCTAACTATCAACAACCAATTACATTACACATCCTGAAATACATATACACATATTATTTAAAACACATTAGCGGTTATTTATTAAACTTACAGAATATAAAAAGGATTCAGAAAGCAATCAATACATTCATGCACAGTATATCACTTAACCACTGGATGCCAGCCTTTTAATTTTCACAAGGTTGTCAAAATGGACCTGCGGGGCCAACCTTGTGAGAATGCCAGGTTGAGAAGGATCAAGGCAAAGGTTGTAAATGCCATCATAGTTGTTCCATTTATAGTCTGTCCTACTGGTTAGGTGATAAGTGTCAGCAGGACATAAGGAGGGGGTCCTGATGTTTTCTTCACTAGGTTTGGAAAAAAAAAAAAAGTAACATCCCCCCCCAGGCTGGTCCCATTGCCCTATGGTAGCCACAGGTTCCTCACATACACTGTCTGACCCCCTCTAGATTTTTGCCTTTTAGTGTCACCTTCTGGAAACATTTGTGCACATCATGCTAGGGGTGGGTTGTCTTCTTTCCAAAATTTTATGGTTTGTCTTCCTTTCTTCATTTTTGTAAACATTTTAGTAAGGCAAGTCACATTTGAAAATTGAAAACTTTTACAACCAACAAAAAATGTTTTTGATGCATAATGTATGATATTACCAAAATAAGTGAATTTACATTTTTTTGTATTTATGGCCTCGTAGCTTGTTGTGCAATATAGCATAATGTTTTTCATCTCCGGCAAAATGAAAAAGCTATTTTTTTGTTCTGATAGAAAAAAAAAGGTAGTTTTCCATATATATCTAAAAAGTTATCTCTGGGAATTATACCTAAATAGATTGATATCAGAATGTTGAAAATGTCCCTGGCCTTCTTGGAGTACAAAATTCCCCAAAACTTTGGCAATCAAGGGGTTAAGCCATATTGGGACCCTGTATGAATCCTTCATTGTCAGTTGTATACGTGCGGAAAATTATTAGATCCCCATGTGAAATTGTATCCATCTTTGTCTTTTGTTGATTATGGAGCACAAGAACCATGGGGTTAAATATCCTTCAGAAGACAGGGCACTTGATAAAGAGTTTTTTGTAGGTGGAAACTCCCTCCAAGCTTCACTTTAAACCGCCCCCCCTGCCTTTCATATTCAGTTTCTAAAGTGTCCTGGTAGGAGAGGGCAAAGATTCTCTTAGCTGATTTCTTATTTTCGTAACTTTTAGGGTGCAGTCCCCCCATTAGGCATGCTCCAATTCACCGTTCCTCCAGGACTGATAGGGAACAGAGGGCAGACTTATTACAGTGCTTGGGGTCTGCTTGAGGATGGCTTTCAGAGCTTTATTTAGCCACACATTTTATTTCATAGGAACCTGAAGCTGACTACAGCTTCAGAGTGCACAGGTCCTGTAAGTATGTCATATCTGTTTGTCTAGCAAGTACAATGGTCGAATCAACAGAGCCATAGTCTGTAACAGGATATTGGATGAGCAGGTTCCCAAATCAAAGAACAGGATGCAAGTCAAAGGAAGATCCAGGTCCATATACAAGATAACACTCCCTTCCCAAAAGCATTGAAGCTCTATAAAGGTTCTGGGAAAACACAAGACAAGGCAGTGAACCATTATCTGGATTACAAGGAAAAACAAACGTAAAACCAGATGAGATGCATGAGCCTGAATGTAAGGCATAAGAAAGGCTATGTGGAAGACCGGATGTATTTTCAAGGTCTAGTTAAGACCACTTGGCAAGAGACAGGGGAGAGAAGTGCCTGAACCCTAAGCGGTCTTAAATGGGGAGGACCTAATTTGTCTGATGGAAAGTGGATATTCTAGGCAGAAAGCCATATTAAATATCCTGGAGCAAACCTAGGAGCCAAGAAACGATGTCAGTCAGCTACTACTTTCTGCCGCATTTGTGATGCCAAAAGAGTGTGGAGAATAGCTTGCCGATGGTCAGCCAATTTACAGGTGTGAGGGAACATTGGATACAGAGGGGCTGAGTGTCAAAGCTGGAGGGTTGTAACCTAGAGTTACTAAGAAAGGAGAGCACTTGAGAGCGGGCTGCAGAAGAGAGTTGTAAGAAAACTCTGCTAAGGGTAACAACCGGGTCAAGGATCTTGCTGGTGAGAGCACTAGCACCGGAGGAAGTGCTCTAGGTCCTGATTCAACTTCTCTGTTTGCCCATTTGTCTGCAGGTGGTATGCAGACAAATGTGGAAGACTGATACCAAGTTTAGAGCAGAAAGCTCTCTAGAAACGGTACACAAATTGTGACCCATGATCTGATGTAATGTGTTGTGGTATTCCATGAAGGAGGTATATCTCCTCGATAAAGAGCTCAGACAGCACTATGGAAGCGGGAAGTTTAGGTAACAACAAGAAACGCCCCTGTTTGGGAAAAAACTATGCAAGACAACTGAGATGACCATATTTCCCTTGGAAGGAGGCAGATCTACAAATTTCATGGAGATCTGTGTCCATGGAAGAGCAGTTACTGATATAGGCTGCAAGAGACCCACAGGATGAGATCTGGGTATCTTCAAGCGGGCACAGACTGTCCATGAAGAGACGAAAAGCGTGTCATCAGACTTCAGCTCAGGCCACGAAAAGTAACCATAGGTGAGGTCCAAGGTGCGGAAGAGACCGGGATATCCATCATCACTGAACAATGACCCAATGGAGAGTGTCTGAATGAAACTCCTTTGGTATGTAGTACACACTGGGTGGTAAAAAAAAGTCCTATTGGACAGGCAGAGTGAGATCTTGTGAGACGGGTCAGGAAGGTCGTGGTCGATGAAGAGATTACCTGGGCAGGAGGAACTACAGGCTCAGGAATAGGCTGAGAAATATCAGAAGAGTCATGATGGATGTATAAGGCATCAGCCTTGACATTCTTTGTCCCGGGGATGTAAGAAATAACAAATTTAGAAATGGAAAAGAATAAGGCTCATCAGGCCTAGTGGGTGTTTAGATGCTAGGCAGAAGCCAGGTACTAAAGTTTTTTTGTGGTTGTTAAGAATTGTGACCACATGAGGTGATCTCAAGCAAGTAACACCACTCATCTCAAAGCTAGCTTCAATACCAAATGATCTCTGTTCCTAGCATCATAATTTGTCTCTGCAGATGAATATACAGAATGTGAGAGACTTCTGGGTATGAACCACTTCACTCTTAGGGAGACCCTAAGAGTATTCAAAATAAATTTACAGAATTTGAGAGGCTTCTGGGAATGAATAATAGCACAATGGCCTCCCTAAGAGTGAAGGGTAATCCAGACATGGACCCCTTGCTCTCAGTGCCTAGGGAATCCAGCTGCACCCTCCTGACGACGCCCAACTAGTCCAAAACATAAGTCGGGGGTTAGCTGGTGTTCCTGTGCAGGGGGGACTTGTCCGTCATTTTGGAACTGGACCACACTTTTGGGCGGGATTAGTCTAATATGTATGTGGAAATTTCTCCTCTGTAATGGCACTAGAGAGCTAAGACGTGATGCTTCTGGGCTGTGATTAGCCTCTGTCTCGGATGTATCAAACCCTAGGACAAAAGGAGCATGCGGTTCCAGATACATGAGGATATAGGGCAGAGGAAAAATACTTCAAGACCTTGCAAAGCCTCAGGATTCCAAAGGTGAGGATCAGCCCCCTAACCTGTCATGGCATTGATGGGAGATACCACAGCAGAAAAGGCTTTAATGAACTTGCGATGATAATTTGCAAAACCAGTAAACCACTGGATAGCCTTCTGGTAGAGAGGTAGAGATCATTCAGTAACAGCAGACAGCTTCCCCGGATCCATTTCTAGTCCTTGGGCAGATATAATATAGCCCAGAAAAGACAGAGAGATATTTTCGAACTCTCATTTTTCAATCTTGCAGTAGAGCTGGTTCTGTATAAGGGGAGTCAAGATCTGTTTTACATGAACACAATGTTCCTTAAGGGTCAGAGTCAAAAAATAAATGTCATCCAGGTATACTACAACAAATTATAGTAAGAGGAGATTCCAATGTCTGCCGTTACTTAATGGACTCTACCTCTCAGTTGAAGGCTATCCAGTGGTTTATTGGTTTTGCAATTTATTACTGCAGGTTCATTAAAGACTTCTTTGCTGTGATATCTCCCGTCACTGCCATGGCATGTAAGCGGTCCTGAGGCTTTGCAAGTATTCAAGTTCTTGGAGTCTGCTTATTCCTCTGTCCCTATCGTTGACAAGACATTGGAAATGTGGGCATTACGAACACAAAAGGGCATGACCGGGTTTTTGTAATGCCCAAACCTGGAATTAAAATCAGTCTTCTGCTTGTCTCCTTCCATCCTGACCAGGTTATAGGCACCTTGTTGGTCAAATCTGGTGAAGAAACAATCTCCCTTGAGTCTATCCAACAACTCAGGAATGAGGGGTACTGGATAGCAATTTACTCTGGT
Organism: Rhinophrynus dorsalis; assembly: GCA_037306005.1. Lineage (NCBI taxonomy): Eukaryota > Metazoa > Chordata > Amphibia > Anura > Rhinophrynidae > Rhinophrynus > Rhinophrynus dorsalis. The sequence continues at coordinate 66,675,303 of CM074728.1, read as the reverse complement.
AATATTGTTTAAACCCCTGTAATTCACACAGGGATTAAGACCCCTGTCTTTCTTCTTTACAAAGAATATACCAGCACCAGCAGGAGAAGTGGACAGTCGTATAAAACCTCTTGCTAGGTAGTTCTGGATGTACACATCTAAGGCCTTGGTCTCAGGGATAGATAAAGGGTAGACCCTTCCCTGAGGAGGTGTTGTCCCTGGCAGAAGGTCTATGGGACAGTCGTATGGCCGATGATGTGGTAAAATTCCAGCACTGGTCTTACTGAGCACATCAGTATAGGCCCGGCAGGGTTCAGGAACCAAAGGGGAGTCTGATCCCAGGACGTCCACTGCGGACAAAGAAACCTCCGGAGTATGTATGGAGACACAATGAAAAAGAGTGCCAGTGGACCAATCAATAGTGGGGTTGTTCTTCTGAAGCTACTGATAGCTTAAGATCAATGATTTAATATCTTGCCCTGCTATTCCAAAGGACAATGACTCTGTATTAGAAGAACCAACAAGCAAAATAAGGGGAACGGTAGAGTGGGTAATAAGACAAGCCATCAATAATGATGATACGAATAGGGACCTCTGTGCTGAGCTGTAGAGACAGTATCCATCAAGGGGCCTGCAGCCCTGGAGTCAATGAAGGCAGAAACTGGAATGACCCTCTGATCACAGGTCAACAAGACAGAAAGGACAAGCTTGTTGTCTGTAGAGGGAACAAAAGGCAGACGGGTCCCTCTCTGGACTCCAAGTCTGGACGTTTCCTGGCAGAGGAGGTCTGGATGCCGGTCAGCAAATACAGTACATGTCACGTTCAGCCATTTGCTCCTTGATACGATGTTTCAAAGTAGCACAGAGAGCAATGCTTAGGAGCGAAGACTAGCATACGTAGCTAGCTGGCAGTGGCTGCTCTCGGGGTTGCCTTGTTGCATTCTAAGCCTAGTTAGAGATGCTGGCCGCAAGGCCAGATTAGTGCCGACAGGAGGAGCTGGCCCACAACCCAGATGACAACCCAGGGAACAGCAGCAACCCACTGAAGTCGAAGAGTGTACTGAACAAATAACCTACCTGCAGTTTAGTTGTAGTTGTGTACAGGGACACTGAGGCCTGGAGCTTGACTGAGAAAACAGAGAACAGGATAGTCAAAGTCTGATTGATGGTCGAGGAGATAAAAGCCCACCTGGGTCAAAACAAATGGGGAAGTCGGACAAGCCAGATCACGAACAGGCAGGCAACATAGTACAAGGCAGCAGATGGAGGAATGGTAGAATCAGCAAAGCCAAAGTCAATAACAGGATATCAGATGAGCACAGTACCAAATCAAAGAACATGAGGGAAGTCAAAGGAAGAGCTGGATCAATACACAAGCTAACACTCCAGAAAAAGACAGGAAACCAAGGGTCACAACCTGGAACACTTTGATCTCGCCCTGCCCAAAAACACTGAGACTCTATAAAAGATCTGGATAACATAAACCAGACAAAGAATCACAAAAAACAAAGAAAAAGGGGTAGAACATGACAGACATTTCTAAGAGGAGCAAAAGAGATATGGTTCTTTTCTCTCATTATCAAAGCTTGGACCAAATGGAAGCTGACATCAGGAGAAGAAGATGGAGGAAGGAACTTTAACGGATGATATCTCTCACACCATAGCAGTTTGAGAGATAAGCTTTGTGGCCTTTAGCTTATTTTTTTAAGATAAGAGCCACCATTTGTGTGTATGTGTGTGTGTGTGTGTATGTATATATATATATATATATATATATATATATATATATATATATATATATATATATATATATATATATATATATATATATAAAATATATATATTAATACATTGATTGGGTAATAACACCTATTATTTCAGCTGCCGATTTGGTTAATTCCGATTATATCCTGAATCAAATCCACATAAATAGTGTGGTGCACTCTGAGACACTAAACCAGTATATACACCACACCACACATTTTTTTGACAAGTACCTGTTTGCCCCAGAACTGGAGAAAGTCATTAGCCAAGAATGCTTTGTTGCCTCAAGTTACCCTCAAGCATCTCCCCTTTCTGCCAAGATTGCATAGCTTTTGCAACCTCCTCCAGCATGTTATGTGCCCAAGGCTTCTACTCCCTATGTGAAGTAGCCGTGCCCTTCTCCAAAATCCAAGCAAACATGGGTGGGCTAGAAACGTACCCCGCCGCTGAGGTCTACCTTTTTCATGACTCTGGGAGGCCCAGTCTGCCTCAGGGGATAAGAGTATGTCTGCATTTCTTTCACAGTATTGGACAGGTCTGTGGGTTTTAGGATTGATTTCAGAAAGTCATGGCATAGATTTCATATCTCTTCCTCTACCTCGTTTCTTCATGTCCAGGGTCCTTTCGATCCAGAAGGTCATGACATAGATTTCAAATCCCTTCCTCTACCTCGTTTCTTCATGTCCAGGGTCCTTTCGATCCAGAATGGGCCCTGTTATTCCTAGTTTAATCCCTGGTGGATCTGCAAGTTCTGGTGCCCAGTTCCCCAACAGGAGAGGTTCATGGGATTTGTAACGGAAGCACAAGAGGCCCGGGAAACCTTGGGCCGTTATTCCGGGTCTCTCCTGCCCAGAGTCGGCCGTCCATGTCGAATCTACCGGTCGAATGCTATCCAGAGCACTCAACAGCTTACGAGCTCGCCATTTGTATGTCGTTGACGGTGTGTCAATGTCGACAGTCGATTTGACAGAATCCAGCAGAGTCGCTACCAGCTGTCCTCGAAGTCGGCGAATCCCCCATGAGTCAAGTCGGCAGCTCTTCAAGCGTCGAGTCGGAGTCGAGGTCGCAGGTATCTGGAAGAAGAGTGTCGTCCACACTGAATACCTCTCCTGGATGGGAGTCAGAGAGGACTCTTTAGCCCACCTCAGGAATAACAACACGCAGAGACTCCGTCTACCCATTTTCTGACATGGCCTTGGCTCAGTGGGCTACACCTCCTAAGGTTGACTCCTATATTGCCAGTCTTTCTCCTTCCTCTGCATCACCTGCAGGGGATTCTTCAGCTCTTACTGACTTAACTGATAGTGAGCTTGATGATATTTTACAGGCTGCATTCAATGTCATAGATGCATCCTTGTGACCTACCTGGCTTCTGCTTGGGTTCATAGAGCAATTGCTGTTTGGATTGACCAGCTGTCTGAAGCTGTCTGTACGGGTGCCCCTAAAGCTGACATTTTGACCCTTTTGTCTGATATCTCTGTGGCTTAGCGCTGTGTTACTGATGCCCTATCTGATGCTGTTAGGCTTGAGGCCAAAGTCTCTGATTTTACTGTGGCTGCTAGGCTGTTACTGTGACTTAGATTCTGTTCTGTTGACCTGATCTTTAGGCAATCTGATTTCTCTTCCCTTCCAGGGTACATCCGTTTTGGCCCTGAACTGAAGGACATTAGCAAGGTTACTGGGGGCCAGAGTGTTTGGTTTCCCTTGACCTCTAAGCACAATCCTCAGGCACAAAGTCACCGTTCCTTTCCAGCTTGTCCAGATGAAATACAGGGGTCTAACCCGGTGCTATCTCAGGCACCGTGTCCTATCCTTATGCCTCCACAGCAATGGAGACCAAGCAGCTCCTACACCGAGATAACCACCTTTGGCAGGACTAGCCAGTTCTTGGTCTGCACACACCTGTGGGCGTTTGTCTGCTGCTCTTTTTCTTGTCAGCGTTTGTGCAGACATTGTTGCGGACCCGTGGGTTCTGCTGGTGGATTCCGAAGGGTACCTGATTCCTTTCAACTTCCCTTCCATTCTTCCCTTCTCTCTCCCCTCTGGGACCGGAACAGGTTTGTCTTTTCCACAGGTCCATTCAGTTCCTCTTCTGAGAGGTAAAATAATGATTATTAAGCTAGACGCGACCTTCTTAAGTATTGCAGGGCGACTTTAGTTGAGGTGGTAGTTCCTCTTTAAAAAAACATTTTCGAACTGGAAAAGGTGCAGAGATGTGCAACAAAACTGATAAAGGGATTGGAGAATCTGAATTATAAAGGGAGACTAGCCAAACTGGATTTGTTTACATTAAAGAAGAGATGCCTAAGGGATGATATGGTTATCATTTACAAGTACATTCAAGGTCAATACAAAAAACTATCCAGTGAGTTATTTATGCAATGAGCTGAGCTAAGAACAAGAGGTCATTCATTAAGTCTAGAGGAAAGGCGCTTTCGACTAAAACAAAGGCAGAGATTCTTTACAGTAAGGGTGGCAAAGCTATGGTTAATTTTACTAATAAGTATTTTATGCTTGCTATTTCACGAGATGGCTATCTTTAGGATTTCCTTACTTAAGGCATAGTTTCAGCTGTCGCGTTTGGTGAGTGCAATTCATTAATCTTGCAGGAGCACAATTTACTGTACGGTATTACCCTTAAAGGGGTTTTCCCTTTGCTCCTGGTGGTTCTATAGGACATCCCGACTTCCTGGACCCATATATGAGGAAGATCAGATAATAAAAAATATCAATAAAGATTTCTTCCAGCTTTTGTTTATGAGCCGATTGTTCTTCATTCCATTGTGAGTAGAATCATATATGTATATTTATTGATGTACAGGTGCTTCTCTCAGATGCTCTTGCGCTTCTGGTTTTTGAGTTGTTTTAAAGCTATGGAATTCTTTGCCTCTGGATGCTGTACTTGCAGATAATGTAACTGCTTTCAAAAATCAATGGATGCCTATCTAGCACAGTAAAATATTGAAAATTATGACAGATGGCTTCAATGCAGATAGGATGTTGATCCGTGGAACTATCTGACTGCCATTTGGAGTCAGGAAGGATTTTTTTTTCCACTTGGGGCTAAATTGGAAATGGCTCCAGAGGGCGTTTTTTTTTTTTGTTTTTTTTTTGCCTTCCTCTGGATCAACAGGGGTGTTTTTTGGCAGGGGCTGGACTTGATGGACGCATGTCTTGTTTTCAGCCTCATCAACTATATTACCTCTGTGGCACTGAAAGGGTTAACTTGTATTAAAAGTCAGATCTTGTGGTAGGGCAGCAGGACCCCTCCTAATGCCCCCCCAGCTGCTGATCTCGCAGCTGATTCATCTGGGAGATCAATAGAAGAGGCCCAGGGGAGAGTTCCTATGCTACAGTTCTACCCAGAGTACCGAGTAGGAGTGGGTGGGATCAGGAAACCCTCTCACGTCAATGAGGAGATTTCGTTATGATTAGTACAACATTTTGGTGGTTTTGAAAGTCCCTTTAAAAGCTAGTGAGGTCTCAAATGCATTTCAAAGCGATGTGTTTGAGACCCCTCTAGCATTCAGTGGGTTTGAAGCTCCATTGAATTCATTGGAAATTGTGGGAATTTTTTGTATCCCCTCTGGTGTAGTTGGATTGCAACAGAGTTGTTCTACTGAAGTACATTGCTATTGAGTAGTTTACTGTCCTGTGGAATATGGGTCCCTATAATTCTGTATCTAGCTTGAATGGCTACACAACGGATCTATGGAGAATGTGCACACAATCCATGAATATCGTGAGCCACAGACCTCTTGGTTGCCTTCCAGCAGAGGTCAGCCTTCTGACTCCTGCACTTCAATCCCAGATGGCTGATGGGGGGCTCATTTAGGCACATACTGAACCACCTGGTTCTTTATTTACTAAGAATGCACCCATTGAAGCAGATTGGTATGAAGTGATAATTGCCCTTTAAGTTTAAAAAAATATTAAAGAAAAACTAGAACTTTTTTTTACTAGCCTTTTGATATAAAAGAAAGTTTGATATATACTAAATTGTAAATGAGAAATCTCCAAAAAGTGGGTATGCCCTTATTTTACTTGGAAAGAAAAACCCTGTAACATGTTTTTATTTTTGTTTTCTTAAAGCAGAACTTTCAGATAATAGCAAGTCACCATGCTTTCATTAAATGCATGGCAACTAGCTTGAAAATACATGTCTTACCGTAAAAAAATACATGTGACTAAAGGAATCCGTCCCGTTTGGAGACCGGAACTGAGGGTGGAGTGCAGACATGTTGTCTGTGTGCATGTGCCGTCAGTCCCGGTCTCCATAGAGTAGACTGCTTTGCACCATATGGTCACCGGAAGGGACTGATGGCGCAGGCTCACAGACCGCACTAATCTGCCGGTCAGTCCCGAAACGGGACAGATTCCTTTAGACACAAGTATTTTTTTTACGGTAACACCTCTATTTTCAAGCTAGTCACCATGCATTTAATGAATGCATGGCAACTTGCTATTATCTGAAAATTCCGCTTCAAAAAAAAAAAAAAAATATTCCCTTAAAATTAATGTGTAGATGATGCTCTGAAGTCCATCATCTCTGTTGGCATACTGCAGATAGACTGATGCAGTCATGTTTGTTCTTCGGTCTAATTTTCTCATTAACAGGACTGGATTCACTCTTTAACTGGAATTTTAGAAAGCAGCCATTTGTTTTCCGAAGTGTATGTATTTTTATATGTACTCCTGTATATGTGATTTTTACTTGCCATCTGCATGTTGTCCGTGAATTTCCCATGATTCCTGTATCTCCTCTTTCCAGGGATATACCGCGAGCTGTGCTTGGAGTCTGTGAAAAACAAACATGACTGTGAAATTCAGGCTGCACGCCAACACTGTGAGGTATCTCCGTGCGTTCATTTTTATTTTGCTTTATTCTTCAGAAGTGTGTAGTGGTATTTTGTAATATATTAGAATTTTTTAAACATATTATTATTTTATAGTAACTTTATAATATAATAAAAAAAAATATTTTGTGCATAAACGATTGAATGTTGCGCAACATGTATGATGGCTTAGTGTTTACTCTGACCTGATAACCCTGAGGACGGTGAAGCTGTAATAAAAAGTAATGGAACAATTGTGGGGCAAACCTTTGGGACAATAACAGTTCCCTTTGATTTAAGGGGGTTTTTAACCCTTTTAATGGGCAGATTAGGTAGAACATATGTTTTCCTCAGTTTCAAGTTCAATATAATCCTGTTGACGAACCTCGTTACAATTTCTTCTCCCATCATTTCAGAGTGAAAAGCTTTTGCTGTATGACACAGTTCAAAGTGAGTTAGAGGAGAAGATCCGCAGATTGGAAGAGGATCGTCACAGTATTGATATTACCTCAGGTAAGGAATATTGTTTGAACCCCCCCCCCCCCCCAACCCTTGAGTTGTAATGATGATGAGTAAAGATGAAGAGGAACACCTATTTGTACCTTTCTATCCTTTACCAAGTATGTATATGTGAATGACAGCTTTCTCTATCCGTCTTAAAGTGGAACTTTCATCCGCTATAAAGTCCCCTGCTATAATTAAGCAGGTAGCGACTAGCTTCGGAATATATAGTTTATCTTTCACAAGTAGCCGATCTGAAGAAATCCATCATTGAAGGAGACCGGAACCCAGGCTACAGCGCAGACATCTTGTCTGCACGCCTGCGCTGTCAGTCCCGGTCTCCATTGTGTAGACTGCAGTGCACCATATGGTTACCGGAAGGGACTGACGGCGCTAACCCGGCTGTCAGTCTCCTTAAATGATGGATTACTTCAGATCGGCTACTTGTAAAAGGTAAACTATATATTCAGAAACTAGTCGCTACCTGCTTTATTATAGCAGGATGACTTCATAGCAGATGAAAGTTCTGCTTTAATGCCTTCTGTTTCTTTTGTGCCCACAATTCCCCTCAACACACTGTGTGTGTAATATACACAGACACATATATAATATATGTGTGTGTGTGTGTGTGTATGTATATATATAATACACAGATGGATGGGCACTTCTATTCAACCAAAGCAGATAAATTAAATTAAAACCAAATGCCTGGGTGCTGCTCCAAAAGAAATTATGTATATGGTAGAAATGGCCCTAGAGCCATGCAGAGAAGTGCACTCACAGGACTTAAAGGGTTAAGAATATTTTATTTTAGCAGTCAACGTTTCGGCCCCCTCAAGGGCCTTTATCAAGACAATATATGAACTCTCAAAGAAACCTTATATACAGTAACAAGTGAAGCAAAACCCGCCAAGTTCACTCGAATGCGTTGCCAGTGACGTCACAAACGTTTGGTCCAATGTCCCCCGGTATCAGTCGAGGATCTTGGGAAATAATATTAGAGAGACAGTTAGCCTCCTTTCTGACTTTACATGTTAGCCAGTCAAACTGCCTATACTTTTAATCACTTAAGGACTGGTAGAGTGTGTGTTGCACACCCCTCTGGTGATTAAGGGGTTAATTCATTATTTTACACTTCTTTGTGCCTGATATTGAGCTCCCTGGATTCACTGAGCTTTCAGTCATTGACTGAGAAAGCAGATATATTTGTACATTGCTGCAGTCTTTGTGCAGCTCTGAGTGATCTGTATGCTGTAGTGGCATGCACTTTTTTTACTTTGTTGCACTCTTGTCTGCTTTCAGAGTTCTTCCCATAAACCTCTCTGGAAACTAATTCAGGGAGCTTCCTGTCAGGACAGAAGTGTTAAAAAAAGAAACAAAAAAGTGTAGATGTGGGGGGGGGAGAATAAGTTTAGACTATCCCTTTTTATTTGTGGTTTATCTGGAATTTGTGCACTGTCTGTTAACTTTCTGAGGACTAAGCAATGCACTGAAAACCCCTCTGCTCTTCAAGGGGTTCAGTAAACAAAAGTAGCTTATCAGAATACATATATGTACATGCAACACACACACACGTGTAAAAGCCTCAGGTCCGGGTGATGTTAAGGGACCGGTCCTGCTCTGCGTACTGGCGACACCTCACTGGAGAAGAACGCGATGCAGTCATGCACTGTAGAGACTGCCCGAATACACAGAACTCCCAGCACTCTGCACAGAATGCTCCCAGCGCAGAACTCTCCGCATTTCGCACAGAATGCTCCCAGCATTCTGCACAGAACTCCCAGCATTAATGCTCCCAGCACAGAACTCCCAGCATTCTAGGCAGAATGCTCCCAGCACAGAACTCCCGGCATTCTAGGCAGAATGCTCCCAGCACAGAACTCCCGGCATTCTGCGCAGAATGCTCCCAGCACAGAACTCCCGGCATTCTGCGCAGAATGCTCCCAGCACAGAACTCCCGGCATTCTGCGCAGAATGCTCCCAGCACAGAACTCCCGGCATTCTGCGCAGAATGCTCCCAGCACAGAACTCCCGGCATTCTGCGCAGAATGCTCCCAGCACAGAACTCCCGGCATTCTGCGCAGAATGCTCCCAGCACAGAACTCCCGGCATTCCGCGCAGAATGCTCCCAGCACAGAACTCCCGGCATTCCGCGCAGAATGCTCCCAGCACAGAACTCCCGGCATTCCGCGCAGAATGCTCCCAGCACAGAACTCCCGGCATTCCGCGCAGAATGCTCCCAGCACAGAACTCCCGGCATTCCGCGCAGAATGCTCCCAGCACAGAACTCCCGGCATTCCGCGCAGAATGCTCCCAGCACAGAACTCCCGGCATTCCGCGCAGAATGCTCCCAGCACAGAACTCCCGGCATTCCGCGCAGAATGCTCCCAGCACAGAACTCCCGGCATTCCGCGCAGAATGCTCCCAGCACAGAACTCCCGGCATTCCGCGCAGAATGCTCCCAGCACAGAACTCCCGGCATTCCGCGCAGAATGCTCCCAGCACAGAACTCCCGGCATTCCGCGCAGAATGCTCCCAGCACAGAACTCCCGGCATTCCGCGCAGAATGCTCCCAGCACAGAACTCCCAGCATTCCGCGCAGAATGCTCCCAGCACAGAACTCCCAGCATTCCGCGCAGAATGCTCCCAGCACAGAACTCCCAGCATTCCGCGCAGAATGCTCCCAGCACAGAACTCCTAGTATTCTGAGCGTTCAGGCAGTCTCTACTGCGCATTACTGCATTGGACACGCATCCTAGCATTTTATAGATATATGTATGCATATATAATGTGTAATATATAGATTGCATATATACGCTTGTTCTGATATACTTAACCCCTTGGAGATCAGAGGGGTCTGCAGTACACTGCTTAATACTCAGAAGGATAACAAAATGTGCACAAAGTGACATTTTGTTTGTGCTCCTATGTTTTATGTAGCACTCACGAGTCCTTTTTTCATAGTAAGTACAGCAGAAAGACAATTTATTGGCTCAGTGTTTGGGTGGCACAGAGCCACCTTCCTCAGAAGAACCAGAGGCATTAAAAACATCCAAATATATACCCCACCACCCAAAGTGATGTTAGTTCTCCTTTAAGCTGTTTCTTGTGGATGTCTTCACAGAGCTATGGAATGATGAATTACAGTCCCGGCGGAAGCGTAAAGACCCATTCAGTCCAGACAAGAAGAAGAAACCTGTTGTTGTCTCTGATATCCTTTGCACAGTAGTAATAATACCAAATTTTCTCTGTCGCCCAATACAGGTTACTGGTAACTTTGGGTAGGCGATCTGCCCCTTTAATTAGGCAGGAGCAATTTTAGAATTGAATGTAGGGGGTGGATCCTACCTTCCCTCCTTGGCTGCAGCTAGCCAACCAGCTCCAGTAAGATTTGTTCCTTGGTGAAGACACATGCAAGAGAACAGTTCTGCTATAGTTTTAGCTAATTTTTTATTTTTCTGTTAGATATGGAATACCACCATTAGGCGGATTACCATAACTGACAATGCCCTTAAATGTGGCTAGCTCTAGTATCCAGGTGCTTTTTGTGGACCTTAAGCCCTGAGGGGAAAATCTTGGGTTCAAGTTCTTTCCTCAGGAGTTGCCCACCGAGGCTTCTTCTTAATAAATGGTAATCTGAAGACAGAAGATCTGCAGGAAAGGTGAGCAACCCTTTGAGTGCTGCAGGTCCACATCACACAGTGCCCCTCCGCCCAGGGGTTTTTCCTTTGGAGTTCCTGTTGCACACTCCTGCACTCATTGGGTTTATCTCTATGTCTTTTGGGTGTTTTGGAGCATGTTTCTGTGGTAACTTAACCCTTTGGCTGCTGGTTTTGCATCTTTTGAAGGGGTTATTGGCATGTTTCCTACTGGGTTCAGTGTTTTTTGGGTCTTCTAACATGTTCTAGTGATGTTTCATGTACTTTTAATTTACAGTTTTAACTTTTAAAAAAATTGTGTTCCGGCGCTCTTTACCACATAGACGCCATTGCTCCATTCACTTCTATGGGACTATGCAGTTTGGGACATATCTCTGCAACCGCTCAACGTAGCGACTTCAGGGATGGCTCATTTTAATTGTCTGCCCTTGCTCTGTCATCCGGTTAATGTTTTAAGTGTGTTGGAGGGCTCAGGGGGCTTTGGGCACTGTTGGGGTAGTTTTCCTGGGAAAACTAAATTTCCCATGGGTGCTTGCTTTGCACACTTGTTTCTGCGGCAGCCATTTTGTGCCTTTTCCAGAACGAGTATCTTACGCAGGGCTTGGACTCGACCCCTCTTCTCTTTGCAGATTAACCCTTCGCCTGCCAGATAAGTTTATTGTAGAGATTTCTGGGGTGAAATTTTAATCTTGCACACTGTATTTGAGTGATTCCTTATACTTTAAAAGTTTTTTTGACACTGTGAGAATGTCTAATCCATTGGAGCTTGGGCCCAGGCCTTAGACTAAGGACACTGGGGTCTCTGTGGCCCCTGTTGCGCATTGTTCCTCATGTCATTCAGGGTTACCGATAGAATTCTCAGGTCATTTATGCTCGGCATGTTCTGATGTCCCTGAGTCTCTCCCAGGGGCCTCCAGCCATGCATTAGAGCCAGTTTGGGTGCAAGAGTTCAAGGCTGCTACCAGGGACCTTAGGTCTACATTGCAGCTCTTTCTATCCCAGTTATAGGGGTCTTCCACTCCTGGCAGACCCCTTCTTCCATCAGATCTTCCCTGCCGAAACCGCAGGGAGTACCTGACGTATCAGATTCCTCTGAGGAGGAACTGTTGGTGGATTCGAATGTTGAGGAGTGTTCTGCTGTCGGCTCCTCTCAGTTTTTTGGGGACTCCTTTGAGGCTGATCCTGAGCCCTCGGCTTAGGGCCTTATCAGGGCTGTCTTAACCACTCTAAACATTCCTGTAGTCCAAGAGGTTTCTTCAGATTCCTCTGATGTTTTTCAGGAGCCTAAGAAGCCCCTTACTTGTTTTCCATCTAAACCCATTCTTGACCGCCTTGTGTCTGATTAGTGGAAATCTTCTGACAGGAAACCTTCTGTTTCCAAGAAATTTTCCAAGCTTTAGCCCTTCTCTGAGGCAGCGCTTGCTTAGTGGGTTCATCCCCACAAAGTGGATGCTCCTATCTCCAGGCTATCTAAGTTCACTGCCTTGCCAGTTTCTGATGCACCCGCTCTGAAAGACTGGACTGACAAGAAACTTGAGGTCTCCCTCAAGTCCGTTTTTGCCGCTGCTGGTACTGCCATGCGTCCAGCGTTCGCTGTGGCATGGGTTAACCGGACCATTCCAGTCTGGACTGAACAGCTCGCTCTGGCTGTCCATTAGGGTGCTCCTACTTCGGAAATGTTGCGGCTTCTTGCCAACATTTCTGAGGCCCAGCACTATGTTTCTGCTGCCTTATTTGATGCCATCCGTCTGGGGGCAAGGGTTTCCACTATGTCTGTGGTTGCCAGACGAGCTCTTTGGCTCAAGATCTGGTCTGCTGACACTGCTTCCAAAAAAGCCTTGCTCTTCTTGTTTGGGCCAGATCTTAAGGATCTCAAGCGTAATCGTGTTTTTTTGTTCCTTCCAGACTGAGACACGTTATGGCAGTTTTTGATGAACACTCAGACAGAACAGTAAGGTTAAAATGACTTTATTGAGTAAAGTGCATACAATTAATGAGGCCTCAGGCCTATAACATGAAACAACACTATCTAATGGATATATAGTCAATAAGCAATGACTGTGAACAGAATGACTGAGATGAGATACAGGTACAGGAGGTATCAAAGGCAGGCAACCCTCCTCTAGAGAACCTGGAGGGATCAGGCTACTGGACCCCGGCTGACAGCAGGACAGAGGATGGCAGCAAGTCCTGGAGATGGTAATAGGCACGAGACCCAGACCCCTGGGTGGCACGGAACCTGAAGAGGCAGCGAAGCAACACTGACTACGGGACAGGGGTGACAGGGTGGCCGAGGCCACCACTTACAAAGGGTAAACCCTAGAGCGCTAGGGGTGGATCATAGGTAAACACTGGAAGGCCTCAGGTGTCCCCTCACAGGACAGTGGAACAAGCGCAAATGGTGGCTGTAGGCCCGCTGGCCACTAGACAGGAATAAGAGCTCAGGGTCTCCACACACCAATAGTGCGTGCCAATGCAAATGCTGGCCCTCACCCAGGCACTGCAATATGAAGGAGCACAAGGATTGCCTAGACAGTCTAGGTACTGAACTAGTTAACAGGAGACGTCCAGAGATGCACAGGAACTCCCACAGGGAGTGAGCCCAGCAATTAGCGCAGAGGAAGACACAGAGAGATCAGAGTAACTCAGTCAGCACTTGCTAGCACTGTACTGGTACTTAGCATGTACACACTGCCACAGGCAGAAGGAGTAAGTGGCTATAGCACGAATGCTATGCCTACAGTCGACAAAATAAGATTAGCGCCACGCGGCGCACCCCAACACGGCAACCGGAATCCGTTCAATGTAATACCGGCAAGTAGGACAACAGAGGAGGCACAGGCATACACGGATGGCAATGGGACAATGGCTCAGCCGGGACTGGTTACAAACCAGCGGAAAGCACAGACTGGTCAGGAGCACAGGCAAGGCTCAATAGCCAGGCAGACTAGCACAGAGAGGGTTCTAGCCTGATCCATTGAATAACGGAGCGGTTCTCAGCCAGAGCAGTACAGCAATGGAGCGGGTTCACAGCCAGATCAGTCGGTAATGGAGCAGGTTCACAGCCAGAACAGTTTAGCAACGGAGCAGGTTCTCAGCCAGATCAGTTCAGCAACGGAGCGGGCTCTCAGCCAGATCAGTCGGTAATGGAGCAGGTTCACAGCCAGATCAGTTCAGCAAAGGAGCGGGTTCTCAGCCAGATCAGTCGGTAACAAAGCAGGTTCACAGCCAGATCAGTTCAGTAATGGAGCGGGTTCTCAGCCAGACCAGTTCAGCAACAGAGCGGATTCTCAGCCAGATCAGTTCAGCAACGGAGCGGGTTCTCAGCCAGATCAGATCAGCAATGGAGCAGGTTCTCAGCCAGATCAGTTCAGCAACGGAGCGGGTTCTCAGCCAGATCAGTCGGTAACAGAGCAGGTTCACAGCCAGATCAGTTCAGTAATGGAGCGGGTTCTCAGCCAGATCAGATCAGCAGTGGAGCAGGTTCTCAGCCAGATCAGTTCAGCAACGGAGCGGGTTCTCAGCCAGATCAGTTCAGCAGCGGAGCGGGTTCTCAGCCAGATCAGATCAGCAACGGAGCAGGTTCTCAGCCAGATCAGTTCAGCAACGGAGCGGGTTCTCAGCCAGATCAGTTCAGCAATGGAGTGGGTTCTCAGGAAACACAGGAACGTCGTCAGGCAGGCCAGGTCATACACGAACAGCAACACAGTAGCAAAACGTCATGCTCAGATACACCACTAAAGGGCGCCTAAGGGAGGACATCCCAGGGTATATAAAGGCAAGCCCTAGTAGAAGCAATTATGACCAGCCAATGAGAGAACAGTAATGATAATAATGTCGCCGTTCAGAACAGGAAGTACGGGCACCGTGATACACGTCCAGCGAACCAGGCGGTTCCCTCAGCTCCGCGTGCCTCCTCCAAGCCCAAACAGCAATGGAAGCCCAAGGTCTCCTCTAAGCCTAAGGCTTCCAAGCCTCCTTCGGCATGACCAAACCCAGGTCACCACTCGACTGTGGGTGGCCATCTGTGCCACTACCACAGCATCTGGGAGGATTCAGTGGCAGACCAGTGGGTTTTACATTTGGTGGCGGAAGGGTACAGGATCCCTTTCGTCTCTCTTCCTCCCTTTCTCTTTTTTTCCCTCTCATACACCCCAGGGCGCAGAGAAACGCCGTCTGTTCATGGGCGCTATCCAGGCCCTTCTGGACAAGGATGTTCTGGAAGCTGTTCCAGTTCAGGACAGAGGTATGGGTTTTTACTCAAACCTCTTTGTGGTCTCCAAGAAGGATGGCGGTTGTCGTCCCATTTTGCATTTGAACGATCTCAGTTCCTTTGTGATCAGGACTTATTATCACCAGGAGTCCCTAAGGACGGTGATTGCTGCTATGTCCCCGGGGGAATTCCTTGCCTCTCTGGATCTTCAGGACGCATATCTACACATCGCCATTCATCCAGAGAGCAGTCAGTATCTCACATTTGCCTGCGATCAAGGGCACTTCAGTTTTCATCTCTTCCCTTTTGTCTGACTAAAGCTCCTCAAGTCTTCCAAGTCTTCAACCGTGTCCTGGGAACTTTAGTATCCGTCCTCCATCGGTACGACATCAGAGTTACTCCATATATGGACGACCTGCTTCTGAAAGCCCCCTCTGCAGCACTTCTTCATCAGCGTGTTCAGGACTGCATTCATGCTCTCAACCATCACGGGTGGATCATCAACATGGATAAGTCGGATTTTGTCCCATCCCGGCGTCTGGTCTTCCTGGGCCTTCTCTTCGACACTCAGCAGAGCATGGTGTTTCTCACGAACGAGGTGGCTCACCAGATTGCCCACAGGGTTTCTGCTGTTCTGGCTCATGATCCTGTTCCGGACAAGAAGCTGTCCTCACAAGTGAGGAAATTCATCTCCACCATAGAAGTGGTCCCATTTGCCATGGCTCACACCAGGGTACTCCAGAGCTTTGCGATGCAGGTGTGCAAGGGTCAGCCGGATCTTCTGAACACGTCCGTATCCCTCCCTCTTCATGTGGAACTGAGTTTGCCATGGTGGCTCTACCTCTCCAGTCTACTGAAGGGCAAGTCCTTCCTGGTATCCTTCTGGACCACCGTGACGACGGATGCCAGCCTCTCCAGCTGAGGAGCGGTCCTGAGTCGCCTGAGTGCTCAGGGTCAGTGGTCTCTGGAGGAATATCTCCTTCCCATCAACGTGTTGAAGCTTCGGGCGATATTTTATGCCCTTCTTCATTGGACACCGCAGCTGGAAGAATGCCCAGTCCGGGTTCAGTCCGACAACGCCATGGCTGTGGCTTACATCAACAAACAGGGTGGAACAAGAAGTCTTGCCGCTTGGTTTGAGGTCAAAGCTATTTTATCCTGGGCAGATGAACACGTTCCTGCCATATCCGCAGTACACATTCCTGTAGTAGACAGCATCATGGCAGACTTCCTCAGTCGACACATGGTGGACAGCGGAGAATGGGAACTGCACCCAGAGGTATTCACCCTCATTGTTTAGAAGTGGGGTCTTCCTTGCATCGACCTGATGGCAAAAAGGCACAACCGGAAGGTTCCAAGGTTCTGCTCTCCCTGGAGGGATCCTCTAGCTCTAGCTGTGGATGCTATGTCCATTCCTTGGTTATTTCCTCTGGCTTACATCTTTCCTCCCCTTCCCATGTTGCACAGGGTCTTACGGAAATTGATACTGGAGCGCTCTCCAGTCATTCTGATTGCTCAGTACTGGCCTCGACAGGGTTGGTTTCCGGAGCTTCTGGATCTGTCATTGGCGGAGCCATTCTGGCTCCCTTGCCATCCGGATCTTCTACAGGGTTACCTGTGGAAGGAGGATGTTCATCGGCTAGCTTTGATGGCTTGGAAATTGAATCCTCAATATTGAAGAAGGGTTTTTCTTCTGGTGTAGTGGCTACTATGCTCAGTGCCCGCAAACCTGTTTCTTCTAAGGTCTACCATCGTGTCTGGTCAACCTTTCTGTCTTGGTGTGCTGATAGGAAACTGTCTCAGGAATTAGATCTGCCTATGGTCCTGGCCTTCTTGCAGGACGGTGTGGATAAGGGCCTCAGTTTGAGTTCCTTTAAGGTTCAGACTTCTGCTCTCTCTGTTTTCTTTCAGAGGCGCATTGCTATTCTTCCTGATGTCAAGCTTTTCTTCCAGGGCGATGCTCATACTCGTCCGGTTTTCAAGACTCCTGCTCCTCGGTGGGATCTTAACTTGGTTTTGGGCATCCTTCAGTGCCCTCCCTTTGAGTCCTTGGCTACTATTCCTCTACGCCTGCTGACGTGGAAAATGTCTTTCCTCCTGGTGATCGTGTCTGTTTGCCGTGTCACGGAGTTGCATGCTCTGTCTTGTAGACCTCCCTTTTTGGTCTTTCACAAAGACAAGGCAGTGCTTCACACTTCTCAGGAGTTTCTCCTGAAGGTGGTCTCTGAATCCCACACTAATCAGGAGATTCTGGTGACTTCTTTCTGCCCTACCTCTGACAAGGAGAGGGATCTCCACTTGTTAGATGTGGTGCATTGTCTCAAGTTTTATGTACATCGCACTGAGTCGATTCAGCAGTCTGACATTCTGTTTGTCATCCCTGAGGGGCCCCAGGGAGGGGAGACCTGCATCCAAAGTGACTACTGCATTTATTCGTAAGGCTTACAAGCTAAGGAAGAAGCCTGTTCCCTTTAGGGTCACGGCTCATTCTACTAGACCTATTGGGGCTTCTTGGGCTTACCAGAATCAGGCCTCCGCTGATCAGTTGTTCAAGGCTGTCACTTGGTCGTCTGTGCACACCTTTTAAAAGCACTACCGTGTTGATGTGCTGACATAGGCTGATGCCAGTTTTGGGAGGAAGATCCTGGAGGCAGTCTTGCCTGTCTAGGATCTTCTTCAATTCTTTGGTGCTTCCTTCAGTTTTGAGCCCTGTCTGCTCTAGTTCAGTGTGCTGTGTAACAGTTCCTGGGGTGTTGTTACCCCTTTTCAGTGTCTGTTGAACCTTCATTTGATTTGTTGGGCTATCTCTAATCTGATGGTTCATATCTGCTCTGGTGACTTTGGGGGCCTTAAGCCTGGTCCTTGCCTTACTTCCCCCCTCTGGGAAACTCAGTGGTTGGATATCCCAAAATTACCAGTAACCTGTATTGGATGACAGAGAAAAGAGGATTTTAGTCTTACCTGTTAATCCTTTTCTCTTAGTCCATACAGATTACTGGTCTCCCACCCTGTCAAGGGACCATGCTTGGCACTCCTGTGGCAGACTGTGGGGGTCCTTCGGGTTCATGCTCACAGGAGTCTTCTTTCCCTTCTACTATCTAGTCAATAGTTGGTGTCTCAAATCTTACTGGAGCTGATTGGCTAGCTGCAGCCAAGGAGGGAAGGTAGGCTCCACACCCTGCATTCACTTCTAGAATTGTTCCTGCCTACTTAAAGGGGCTGATTGCCTACCCAAAGTTACCAGTAACCTGTATGGACTAAGAGAAAACGATTTAACAGGTAAGACTAAAATCCTCTTTTAGTTCTCTAGCTGTTTATGACTACAGCTTACATCATCCACAATCAGTCTATGGCTGGTCAGGGATGACTAGCTTTGTGGTACCCAACAGCAGGAATGTGAAAAGCTTTCTTCCCCTGGACTGTTTGGCAACTCTTATCATGGAAAATGTCTAGTAGAAGTAATTTATAGTACATTATAGTTTATTTTTTTGTGTGTCAGTTTTAAATCCATTTTTTTTGTAAACTTTGCTCCAATATTCTTTATTTTATGGAATAATGTAAGACATAATTACTCTTTGTAATGCAGGAAATCTGCTTTTCTATTGAGAACTTATTTTTACGTAGATTTAGGTTTTCATCAATGCCAAGTTTAAAATAACTTGTTCCACTATTGAGATAAAATATAAAAGTTGAGTGCTTTTTATTGCATTTTTACGGTTTTAGTCGTGAACGTACTTTATATTGGTAATCACTTAATAGTTTAAAACAGTGCTGCTCGTGGTCATATATCATTATTGAAAGCAGCCTCACTGGGAATTTGGCATAATGTCCGTTCTCTGCCATCATAAATAATTATCCGATTATACCCGCAAAGCCTTTTCAGAATTGCATGTACATGCAGTAAATCTACCCACACAAAAGCAGATTAGGTACTTTGTGTATCATTATGTTTGAACGTAAGGATGGTTTAAGTGTTTAGAGAACTACTTTTTATGACTAATCTTGGAACTGTGACTCATGTTGCTTTTAACAATCTGTTGTTTGGAAAGAAAAATGAAAAGAGTTATGCAGATGTGAATATTGAGATCAGTTTGCTAAATTTATACATGTTCATCTGTGAAAAGATCAAGGTTTATCTTCTAAGGTAAAAGTCACTAATGGGTTGCTTACATTGGTTAGGTTTAGGGGAATTAAAGAAACACTAACGCCTTATATGATCTGGGGTTATATACAATGAAACACAGTGTACTTCCTGGTGTATTAATAATAAGTCTGTATTTGTTTGCCAGGGCCTAGAATAAAGTCTTACATATAATCTATGGAGGCAGCCATTCAGGATTTTTCCAGGGCTCGCTGACTCCCATTAAATGGCAATCTTGATGGGTGTGCCTGAAGTGGTAGTTCTGTATGGGCTGAGATAAGTTTGCAGTCTTCTGGAAAAGAGAAGTGGGGGAACTGGTGTCATTAAAGGGCTTCCTTAGCACTTGACTTTCATTGCAAACTGCACAAACAAAATTAACCAAATTGTGTTTATGTAGGGCAGTCTACATCTGTGTTAAAATGTAAGATGAGAATTAGATTTTAGGAATAGAACCTAAAGTAAGTAATATTTACAAAGGTTTGCTGGAAATATGTTTAAAATGTTACACACCAATTCCCTTTTTATGTGTTAGCAGTCCTTTTAATGGATATTCTTGCATAACAGAATGATCCAGGGTGAACTACAGTTTTCTGGAAGCCTGGAATTGTTGTCCTTTTGAGGCAGAATCAGAAGGTTTTCGTTTTTTTGTTTTGTTTTTTTTTAATCACCTCAAACTGTTTCCTAAGTAAAAGCATGTCAGAAATTCTCCTTGCTCTGAGGCAAGAGCTTAACACTCTGTTTTAGAAATATGACAAATGGGAGGGAATACATGTTTTTGGAATTTGTATTATGACATTTTTGATCTTTTAGCAAGCTTAAAGGTTGTTGTGGCCATTAGCAGTTACGTTCCCTTCGTTAATGGGTGCTTTTTACATGTAGTAAGGATGGGAGAAAGTATAAGGTTCAACAATAAAGTAATTGCTCAAACACTGATATTATTTATGTGTTTTCCTGTTTTGCATGCAGGATTCAATATGTGGTCAGAACAACTGCCCCTTAAGGCTAGACTCAGGGAGGGTTTTAAAAAAGCAGAGAAAGGGCTATGCAATCATCAGTGGCAAGACATTTGATGGATTCTGGTAATGTCCATCTTGCGGAGTTCATTGGCATAGAGAAGATGTGTAACTCCCCTCAAAGAGGCAATTCCCTCACCATCTTCAACCAGAGGGAGGTCTTCTGAATCTGGAGGCTCCAGAACATGAGGACCTGCCAGTTTGAACTCTGAATGGTACATTGCCCATAGCTTCTAAATATGTCTGTTCCTACTATATATGCTGGGTAGATAGCTCTGTGGTAAATTCCCTGACTATGGAAACTGTTCAAACCTCAAGGTTGCAGGTTCAAATCCCAGCAGGGTCAACTCAGCCCTTCATCCTTTAGAGGTCGCTAAAATGAGTACCATTGATTGGGTAATAATTACTTCTATTATTTCAGCTGCTGATTTGGTTAGTTCTGAGAGTGTGTGCTGAAAGCGCTTTGAGTCCCACTGGGAGAAAGGCGTAATATAAATACTAGTTATTATTATTATTATTATTACTAGCACACTTTCATGACCCATTCTGTCATAGTGAGATTTCTGTAGTATAAATTGGCCTGTGGGGGTTGCTCTGGTCTCACATATTGACCCTACCCATCTACCTTCCTTAGTTTGTGATTTGTTGAAGAATTGTTTTGGTTTGATTGGACAGGCATACTTCAGTTGGACTGCATCCATTCATCATTTCCCAATAAGTTCTTACTGTCACTTAAAATGTTGCATTGTTATGTATTTTTGTTGTCATAGCAACCAGTGTGTCCTTGTTCTATGATGTTTGGGAACCCAGAACCACCATATATTTTTGTTTTGCTCTTTTTATGTCCTCACATTTCTTAGTTTTAACTGACTAATAAATAGTAGCTAGATCGAGGCTTGTACCATCAGTGACTAAGCACCTTTGAGACACAAAACTCTTCTGATAGTGGTTGGAGACTCTCACTCTAAATGCTGGTGTTTTTGTACTGTTACTACATTTTAAGAAGCTATAGTAATAAAGGCTGATATGTTTATTTTGCATCCCAATCTGTGATTTTGAAATAAAGAAAATGTGATAGACGTTATCATGTTATAAAACTTGCATATGTAGAACTGCTTCCTTAGCTCTGCCACGCCCATATATTGTTTACATGTTACAAGACTTGGATATACTTGAAGACTGGACAACGATAAGAAAGGTGAGAAAATTGGGGTGCAAATGATGTCTTGATAGCAAAGATGCAAAATAAATAGACTGGCATACCGGAGCTGTTTTTATCAAAATGTTATATATGTAATTGACAAGTACACTAGAGGTGCACTTCTGGGGCAAACCAATCAAACTTCATCATGGTGCATGCCACTCTGGTCTTTAAGGGGTTTGAGATTTCCACTAATATGGAAAAATTATATATTGTTTTATCTTGCTGAGTAAAACAAGTATACTACTACTGCTGAGATATTTTATTCAGAAATTATTGCAATCAAACATTTATTTTTTGGGACTTGGACCTCCGTGGATGACATTTCACAGCAGTGCAGTTGCCAGAGTAGCCTATGGAACATTTTTGCCAATGCCAGTTGCTGTTCATGCACTGCAGTAGCAACCTTTCCACCATAACATTTCAGGACATGGAAAAACTCCACCTGAAATTGTTTTACGCAGCAGGAATAAACCCTGCAATGTATATATTTTTTCATATTAATCAATACTATCTGTTTTAAACAATTAAATATGCCAGTGATAACGTCTGTCTTTTATGGCCATGACACCCTCAACTTCCAAAAGTGATAGGTACATATGTCCTACAATGTACATTTCATAATCTCACATAGAATTTTATTTGCAGGGTGCAACTGATTTTTGTGAGACTAATACATAAGGATGTCTCATAGTCACTATTAAAGAACTTTATTACAATATTATAACAATTTTTAGTGATCATTTGAAACATATACACCTATTCTTTATACAGCAGGATATATCTCTTTTCAGGTGACTGCTTTATCCCTTTTATGTGTGTATAAGAAATTAGTTTTCTCTGTTGTACAATATGACATACAGGTACCATGGGGAGGCAGCTGATCCTCCCTGTAGGCTGGAACATTTCTAGAAAAAAAGTTGTGGGTGAAGCCTCCCCTTCTCCTTATCAGGCTATCCCACTAGCCCACCTCAGTTACACTTGTTCCAGTAACCTGGGTGAAGGCAGAGAACTTTTCTGCTTAGTTTTAGATTATTTTATTGTTTTTATATTATAGATATAGGGTGTCACAATTCCCCATTAGGCGGATTACCATCCCTGGCTTCCCCTGGAGGATTGTCCAGCTAGTAGGTGTTCTTGTGGACCCTTGCAGCCCTGTGGAGAGACTCGTGCAAACCATGTTTCTCTGTCCTGACTGGGTCTCTCTGTGGCTTTTTTCTTTCAATGGTAATCTGATGACAGAAGGCAAGTTTGGTGAGTAACCCTTTGAGTGCCATGGTCCACTTGTCCCAGTTTTCCCCTCCATAAAGGGGTCTTCTTGGAGTCCACAACTCCTGCACTCATGTTGGGTATCTTATTTGGTTTGATCCCAGGGTTTTTGGAGCTTGGATGGCTGCATGTAAGTATTTAAACCCTTCGCTCCTAGTTTCTCTGGTGTCACGGACACCAGACTAAATAATACACATGACACCGGTACAGTGAAGTATAACCAGTTTATTAAGATAAGCAAGAGTAAGCACTTCCCCAACCTTAGTAGGAACAGGCGTGAGGACAGTGCCAAGTCCACTACCCAAGGATTGACACTGAACTGTAACCGGTTCTCAGTAGCCTATAGAGATAGACGGGAGCAGAACCAAGCTTGGTTCTATACCTAGCATATGGAAACCTGGAACGCCAGGAAACCTGACCACTGGAGCAACAGCTAAACTCTCAGACATGAGACAGGTAGACAGATGTCTCGAAGTAGTGACTCTACAATGGAGTGGTAGGAGGAGCGAGACAGAGAGTAACTAGTACTCCGAAAGAGTCACGGAACCGGTCTACTAGGTAGGCAAAGGGCGGAGGCAAGAGTGTGGAACATAGCCATCCGCAATACCGGTAAGTATGTGAAGGCAGTACTGTACATAGTCTACAGAGTGGAGGATTACGCAACAGGCCCAGGAGGTAACGGATACAGTGGCATAGGATGGAGGCAACGGAGCGAGAGGCAACCAGCAACTCTACCGTGGAGGTAGCAGTTGCACTACACCGATGGAGAGTGCCCACAACTAGCCCAGACAGGTGGTAGTCAGACTGGAGAGAAGGACAGCATAGAGAGTAAGTCAGACAAGCCACAGTCGAGAGCCAAATCGGGTAGTCAGCCACAGCCAAGGTCAAAACAGAGCGGGTAGTTGGACAAGCCAGGGTCTTACACAGATCGGGTAGTCAGACAAAGCCACAGGATCGATCAGGAGTAAACTCGGCAGCCAAGCAAGGGTCAAACGAGAGCAACACTGAAGAAACGCACAGATACACCACAAAAGGGCAACAAGTCCTAGCCTCAATGAGGTTTATAAAGCAGCAGGAGGAGGCGGGACCCAGTTAGGCCCAACAGAATAGGCCCATAAACAGGCGATCGTGCCAGTACCTGTAACATGACTTGGCAATGAGAAGTGGCCGGAGGCCGTGCTGGCCGGTGGCCATACAGAGGTAAGCGCACAGGATTGCTATACCTCAAAGGGAGACTGTGATATCCGGGTTCTGGGGCTTATTTTGACTTTTCCTTTTAGGATTATCTGTTTTTATTTATCCCAACATGTTCCCTTGGGTATTTGGGTAAATTCACTCACTTTAAAAAAATAAATAAATAAAAAAAAAAAAATAATAATAATTATAATTTTTGGGTTCCACGCCTTTAAGGTGCACTTTCCGTGCGGCCGCGCTTGCTCCATTGACAAATTGTTTTGTGACATATCTCTGAAACTGTTTGACATACAGAGTTGTGAGAGGGCTCATTCTTCTTGTCACCTCTTGCCCTACAATCTAGTTCACATCCCCAGTGTCTTTGGGGTCCCTGCGGGTGCAAGTTCAGGCATTGCTAGGTAACGTTAAAAAGAAAGGACTACAACTCCCCGAATGCCCATTTTGCAGGCTTTTTTCCAATTGGTTAATGGTATTACATACACCATTTACCCTCTTTGCTGGAGTATCCTATGCATAGGCTTGCCTCTCCTTGCTCTCCTTCTCAGGTTAACCATTCACCTACCAGATAAGTACTTTCTTGGGCTTTCTGAGGTGATATTTTAATCTGGGTCACAGTATTTGGGTTTCTTGTACTGTTTAGACACTTCTCCTGTTAAGATGTCGGATCCAAAAGGACATGGGGCTAGACCTAAGGCAAAGGACTCTGGCATCTCTGACCCCCTTGCTTACTGTTCCTCATGCCAAACGGGGCTCCCTAGAGAGTACTCAGGACAATTATGCCCCTCATGTGCTGTGGCCCCTACTTCACCACCTGGGCCCTCCATTTTTGAACAAGAGCCACTCTGGGTCAAGGACTTAACATCCTCTATGGCACAGTTTCCTCTTTACCTTCAGGGGGCCTCCATTCTTGGAAACCCCCCACTACCTTCAGATTTGTGGCCCTTAAGGCAGCTCCAGGCATTACTGACCTCACTGAAACCTCTGAGGGGGATTCTTTTGAGGGTGATATGGAGGAAGGGCAGTATGATGAAGGGAATTGTACATATGCTGTTGGCGACCCCTTTGAGGCCGACCCCATATTCTCCAATGAGGGTCTCATTAATTCAGTTTTCATGACCCTGCAGGTCACTACTACCGGTGATGAGGGCCAGTCTTCTTCTGACATCTTTCAAAGGTACAAGAAGTCCTACACTGTGTTTCCACCCAATTCCATTCTGGACGAGGTTATCCTGGAGGAGTGGAAGATGCCAGACAGGCACATTTCTCTTTCCAAGAGACTCTCAAAGCTGTACCCCTTTTCTGAGACAGCTTCTCAGTGGGCTTCGCCCTCCTACATTTGACACCCCCCCCCCCCCATTTCCATACTTTCTAAGTCTCCTGCATTGCCTTTGGCTGACACTATGGCGCTCAAAGATATGACTGATAGGAAGCTAGAGGCTATCCTAAAGTATAATTTTGCTGCCATTGGTACTGCCCTGCTTCCTTCCTTGGCTTCTGTTTGGGTTACTAGAGCTATTGCCATCTGGGGCGAGCAGCTTACTGAGGTTGCCAAAAAATGGCTCCCCTAAGGAGAACCTTTTAGCTCTCTTGGCAAACATGTCTGAAGCTCAGACAAATGTCACTGACTCTCTTTTTGATGCTGTCAAACTCGCATCTAAGGCTTCTGCCTTCTCTGTCTCTCCTAGATGCACATTGTGGCTCAAGATTTGGTCTGCTGACCTTTCATCTAAGAATTCACTGATTTCTCTGCCTTTGCAGGGCAAATCTCTCTTTGGGCCTGAAATGAAACAGATTATCAGTGAGGCCACTGTTGCTTCAAGTCTCCAAATGCTCTGACATGGCAAGGAAACATCATATTTTTCATCCCCGCCAAAATGAGGAGCAAAGGCCACGTCTGAGCATGTCTCAAACCAGCACCCTTGCCCAACCACCAAGTCCAGACAGCAGTGGCACTCATAGCCTGCCACCACCAAGCCCAAGTCTGCCTCTGCATGACTCACAGAATCCTAGTCCACAGCTACCTGTGGGTGGGCACCTGCACCATTTACCTGGGTAGCTTCAGTAGTGGACAGATGGGTTTTGCAGGTGGTTTCGGAAGGGTACAGGATTGCCTTCAAATCCCTTCCTCCCTACAGATTCTTCCAGTTCAGAACTCCTCTAGGCCGAGAAAAGTTGCCTCTTTTCAATTAGGTGGTTCAGGCTCTCTTGGACAAGGGAGTCCGGATTCCAGTTCCTCCTCGAGAGAGGTACAGGTTTCTATACAAACCTGCTTCTGGTGGCCAAGAGGGATGACGGCAGTCGTCCTATCTTGGACCTCAAGGACCTCATTTATTTTGTGGAGACTGCATGCGTCAAGACTGAGTATTTTCTGTCTGTCATCGTATCTATGTGTCCAGGAGAATTCTTGGCCTCTCTGGATCTGCAGGATGCTTAATTGCATGTCTCTATTCATCCGGACAGTCAGAAGTACCTCTGTTTCGCTTGTGACTTCCAGGTCTCTGCTCTGCCCTTTGGGCTTACCTCTGCTCCTCAGGTGTTTGAGTCCTAGGGGCATCGATTGCCTTCCTGCACACCTGGGGGTTTCAGGTGACTTTCTATGTGGATGACCTGCTGAGGGCTCCATCCAGGGAACTCCTGGACCAGCATGTCCAGGACTGTGCTCAGATTCTCCGCCACCATGGGTAGGTTCTCAACATGGAGAAATCTGCTTCGGTCCCCTCTCAGGTCCTGGTCTTCCTTGGACTCAGGTTTGATACCCATCTGGGGAAGGTGTTTCTGACAGAGGATTCCATTCAGCAAAGCATGCATCTGGTATCCCAAGCTCTGGAGTGGCCCTCAGCCCCAGTCCTCAAATTCATTACTCTTGCAGGCCGCATGGTATCCACCATGGAGATGGTTCTGTATTCTGTGGCCCACACCAGGGAGCTCCAGTGATGCACTATCCTCTCTCTGCATGGGAACCCAGACCTCTTGGATCTCAGAGTGTCTCTCCCTTCAGATCTCAGGCAGGACCTGCCCTGGTGGCTGGACAGGCCCTACCTGGAGAAGGGGAAACCCCTTGTGATGATGGGCACCTGCATGAGGGGCAAGGGAGCTGTGCTTGGTCACCTGAGAGTTCAGGGCAGATGGACACTGGACTCACTACAGTCCATCAGTGTTCTGGAACTCAGGGCGATTCATCATGTTCTGGCGTACTGGTCTTTTCAGCTGAGGGGTATCCAGTTCACGTCCAGTCAGACAACGCTACAGCAGTGGCACACATCCGCAATCAAGGGGGGCAAAGAAGTGACCCCGGTTGGTCAGAGGTCAAATCTATTTTGACCTGGGCAGAAGATCACATTCTGGCCATTTCCGCTGTGCATATTCCTGGGGTAGACAATGTTTTGGCGGACTTCCTCAGTCGCCAACAGGTGGACCCAGAAGAGTAGGAGCTCCAGCCAGACATTTTTGACCTGTTGGTGCAGAAGTAAGGTCTTTTTCAAATATTCCTGATGGCCACCAGTGACAACATGAAGGTTCAAATGTTTTGCTCCCATTGGAGGGATCCTCTGGCCTTTGCTGTGGGTGCTCTGGAGATTCTGTGGAGCTTTTATCTGGCTTACATCTTCCCTTCAATACCTCTCATCCCCAGGGTGCTGAGGAAGATTCAGATGGATGGTCCAGGGGTCATCATGATTGTCCCTTACTAGGCCAGGAGGCCTTGGTTCCCAGAACTTGTGGCCCTCTCCATTCTGGATCTGTTTCCACTGCCACTCAGAACAGATCTCCTTCATGGTTACTTATAGAAGGAGGACGTGGAACACATGGCTTTGACGGCATGGCTGTTGAAGCCTCCATCCTACGGAGGAAATTTTTTTCTCCTGATGTGATCTCCACTATGATCCAGGCTAGGAAACCGGTCTCTTCCAAAGCTTACCACAGGGTTTTGTCCATTTTTCAGTCTTGGTGTGTTGACAGTGATCTGTCTTCCCAAGAGTTTGATCTCCCAGTGGTCCTGTCCTTCTTGCAGGGTGGTGTGAACAAAGGGCTCAGTCTTAGCTCCTTGAAGGTTCAGACTTCAGCTTTCTCTGTGTTCTTCCAGAGACACATTGCCATCTTGCCAGATGTCAAGGTCTTCTTTCAGGGTGTCGCTCATGCCTTCCCTTCCTATAAGGCTCCCACTCCCTAGTGGGACCTTAATTTGGTTTTGGGAGACTTGAAGCGGCCTCCCTTTGAGTCCTTGGCTACCATTCTCCTGCACCTTCTGACATGGAAAAATGGCTTTTCTTCTGGCTGTGGTCTCTGTCCACAGTGTCGCTGAATGTCAGGCCTTGTCCGGCAAACCGCCTTTCCTGGTGTTTCACAAGGATAAGGCAGTTCCTCGTACCTCCCAGGAATTCCTTCCTAAGGTGGTCTCTGAGTTTGACATCAATCAGGAGATTGTTGTGCCTTCATTTTGTCCTAACCACAAATCTGACAAGGAGAGGGATCTCCACTTGTTGGATATGGCGCATTGCCTCAAGTTCTAACTGCACCGTACTGAGTCTTTACATAAGATTGATGACTTGTTTGTCATCCCTGAGGGTCCTAGGGCAGGTATGGCCGTGTCCAAGGTCACTATTGCATCTTGGATTAAGTCTACCATTTGCAAGGCTTTCAAACTCAGAAAGAAACCAGTTCCTTTCCCCATTACAGCACACTCCACCTGGTCTGTATAGGCCTACAAGAATCAGGCCTCTGCTGAACAGTTGTGCAAGGAGGCGACTTGGTTCTCCGTGCACACCTTCGCCAAACACTGTGTTGTTGATCTGACTTCAGCTGAAGCCAGCTTTGGCAGGCAGGTCCTGCAGGTAGCTCTGCCTGTTTAGGGTCTATTCATTCCTGTGCCTTACTGATCTTTAACTGTTTGAGCTCCTTTGGCTCTTGTTCTTGTCTGCTGTGATATTGTTCTTCAGTGTCCATTGACAGTTATGTTTGGGCTGTTCCTTTTCCTGGATAGTCTTTGGGAACTCTGGTATTGTGGGGACTCTCTCTTGGTCCTTTCCTTCTCTTCCCACTCTGGGATCTTAATGTTGGTATATCTCCATGGTACCTGTGAGTCATATTGGACGACAGAGAAAAGAGGATTTTAGTCTTACCTGTTAAATCCTTTTCTCTTAGTCCATATGATATTCAGGCCTCCCACCCAGTGAAAGGGACCATGCTTGGTATCGCCTAGCTGGATGTGGGAGTCTGCTTGGGTTTGTTGCTCACAGGAGTTTTCCTTACTTCCTTCTTGCTGTCCTACTTAGTAGGCTTGCCTCAAGTGTAATTGAGGAGGAGCTAGTGGGATAGCCTAATAAGGAAGAAGGGAAGGCTCCACATACAACTTTTTTCTACAAATGTTCCAGCCTACAGGGAGGAGCTGTCACCTCCCTATGGTACCTGTATGTCATATGGACTAAGAGAAAAGGATTTAACAGGTAAGACTAAATTCCTCTTTCATCGTTATTAACCCATTGGATGCTAGCTGTTTCAAACGCTTTGCTTCACGATGTGTTGCAGACATCTCTAGTATGCAGTTGTTTGTTAGAGGAACAGAGGGTTGTGCAACACATTAGTTTGCAATGCATTGCTCACCCCTGTCCTCAGAGGTTTAAAGGGATAGTAATGTTTGTAATAAAGTAGATTGCCAAGTCCTGTTTATAGTAAATGTAACATATTGCGCTATGTTTATCTACTTACTTTTGTGTAGTTCAGAAGATATTAAATGTAGAACTATCCACTCCCACCCCTTCTGACCGCCTCCCATTGAATCTGAAATCTAGTCCTGGGACCGGACGCATGCAGCAAGGGACAAACTTCAGTCAGTAACTATAAGGAAAACCCTGCCCCCCCCCCCAACAAAGGAGGGCAGGATTTCCCTTTGCTTACTGAAGTTTGTCCCTCACTGCATCCATCTGGACCAGACAGCGATGTAAGCGTGATGTGGGCAGGAGGGGCAGGCGGGGGATCTTTCTACATTTAATATATTTTGATCTACACAAAAGTAAGTAGCTAAACATAGTGCAATGTGTTACATTTACTATAGAGAAGACTCAACACTCTACTTTAATGATAACATTATTATCCGTTTAATATTTCAAGGAATGCTAACATCTTTTTTAATGAACCCTGATTTGATTTCATCTGGATAAAAAGAAATCCCAATGTCTAATATGAATGATGTCTGCATTGTTTGGTTTTTCAGAAAATGAACTGTAATCTGTACTGGATAGTGTGTATGTCTAGACTACAAGCTCCTCCCACTGAAAATGTCTTCTAAGTCTTCAGTGATAGGAGTTTGGAGTCATGGAGCCTGGTAAGAATGAATCAAGTCTGCCTCTTTGGGCATGATATCTGGCACCAATTAACCCCTTAAGGACCTCACAGTCCGGGAGTGGGTGGCCCTAGAAGACCACGGTACATGTTTTTTTTTTTTTTTTTTTTTTTGACCAATGCATTCTGGAGTGGCAGTGTGGCATGTAGCCGCCCTGCCATCCCAGAATTCCATGAAATGCCAAGACTGTCACCAGTCCTTAACACACAACCACTGATGACTGTCCTGGAACGTCATTAAGGTGTTAAAGGGATAGTAATACTTTGTTTTATCATTATTATATTTTGTAGGCATTAAAAAAAAACATGAAGAATGATATAAGTCTTATCTTTCAAACCTTTATGGTTTGAGAGATATTCACAAGCAAAGTATCCCCTCACTGACCAAAAAGGTCAAGTCTGCCATCTAGCTGTCAGATTTGGAATCCGGTCCGCAGAGCAAACGGTGGCTCTTCAGCAGAGCCGAGATCGCAAGATATAAAAATAACTGTTTCACTGGAAGGGTCTAAAAAGTGTGCTTGCAATCCAGCCACACTTTGTAGACTATTCAAATGAAGTAGTTCTTCTTATATCTCGCGATCTCGGCTCTGCTGTAGCGCTACGGCTCTGACAGCTAGATGGCAGACTTGACCATTTTGGTCACTGAGGGGAAACTTTGCTTGTGAATATCTCTCAAACCATAAATGTTTGAGAGATAAGACATATCTTTCTGCATGTTTTTTAATGCCTACAAAATTTTTAATGCCTACAAAATAAAATAAAGATAAAACGATGCATTACTATCCCTTTAAAGATTATTTTCTGTAACCAGTCCACACAGAATTGACATCACACTGCCATTGGAGTCAGTACGTGATTTATTTTTTTTATTTTTTTTTTACACCCACTTGGAGTTTAATTGGAAATGGACTTGAGTGTTTTTTGTGTCTTCCTCTGGATCAACAGGGATGTTGCAGCATGGGTTGAATTTGATAGGCACACGTCTTCTTTTCAGCCTCATCAACTTTATCACTATGATTCATACTGGAAACTAGGATTCAGTGCCCAGATTAAGAAGCGTTTTCAGTGCTCTGTAACAGTGAGGTTAATGGTCACAAACATTCAGTCAGACAGTATATCTTATTTATAATAAAAATCATTGCTTCACACATGTTCAGATGCTGACATTTTTATTTGTGAACAAGTTATAGTTCACAAATTTGCTGACAAATTATCTGTTAAAGTTTTATTTTATTTACTTTTTGAGACATACAGACATAATTGCAACTTGAAACGCGTGGTGTCTTTGTAGTGTCAGTGGATCTTGTCAATCGATAGGTGAACACTCTGCTTTTCCATCCAATGCTTATTTTCTTAGTTGACATTTAACCATTGATTCCATTCTGTTTTTTCTGTTCCATAGGCCATGGCCACATTGGGACCTCACCGGGTAAAACAAGAAGGTAAGTTTATTCAGTTCCTAAAAATTAAAAGCATTTTTAGAACTCTGTATAACAAACTAATTATCTCCAATTTAGTAGGTTAAATCTTTAAAGGCCAGCAATTGACCAGAGTTGCACATCCATCTGGACCTTAACTCTTTGACTACAAGAGGGGTCTGTGTTGCATACCTCTGGCATTTAGAGACTTAAAGGGACATTGTCTTGGTGAAGAAAAAAAAATATGCATGAGTTTGTTCCTATGGGCATTCACGTGGGCAACATGTTCTGTGGTTGCCAGAGAGAGACGTGGCATGCTGCAACTTTGTCCGACAGCGTGACAGTGCAGCTACAGATTTTTAGTATGTTTCAATGGAAGCGTATTGAATTCATACAACTATCCCTGTTTTCTCTGCAATTTGTTACTTATATCAAGAGATTGGGTTGCTGAGAAAACCTGGCTACACTGTAGCTTTAAAAATTCACCAGTACTTTCAGTTGCTGCAAAAAAGTTGCCCATGTGAAATAGCACTTAACAGGAATCCTGTACAGAATCATGTTCTCCCTCTGCGTGAGACAGAAAGAAATGAAAGCTGCAGTAAATCCTAGTAGGTTTTTTCAGTTCCTGGTTGGATTTGTAGCCTATCCTGGAATGAGGTATAATCTGTATGTTGGCAGTCTATAAATTTAATTTGGAAATGCCTGTAAATTATCTTTCTTGATCAGTCCCAGGGCAGCCAACTCCTTAACCCTTAGAGTGCCTGAGGGGCATGTAACGCACTTAAAGTGGATCTGCCACCTTATGAGAAGTTAAGTTCATTTTGAATGATAATTAAAAATGATCCGTAGGTTATGCTAGCCATTTGTTTATAGACCTAGTTGGGAAATTAACTTGTATTTATTGATGGCAGTGTGTGGTTCATTGTGGCACTTTTATGCTAATTGGTTCTGTACTGACAGTTATTGCTACACACGGTGGTATGAATAAATATAGATGGATCCCACACACTGGGGGACTTTCTCATAGCACATCAAGTCATACATTTATCCTTGAATATAACTAATTAGGATACTATACAGGGAACTGGCATAAAGTGCTACACTGTGCCACCAAAACGTAAAGGTTAGCTTCTCAAAAATCAGTTTTCTCTTACGTCCAATATGGAAAACAGATACTATGGGGTTGAGTCCCTCCTACTGGAGGGCAGAACACATCTCAAAGACAGTATTAAGGGTAGAGACTCCCTCTTCCTCCTCCAGCTCAACCCTTTCCCTGCCTGGTATTACCCAGAATTCATGTGTCCTGCTTGAAGAAGGAAGGGCAACACACAATTTTATTTTTTCAAGGATTTTTATTATTTTCCTTATTAGATATGGAGCTGTATAACCTCCCCATTAGGCGGGTTACCATTACTAGGCTTCCCTGGAGTGGACTGAACAGTGCACAGCTGCTGTGTGGACCCTTGCAGCCCTGTGGAGGGAATCTTGTTTCAGAGTTTTCCCTCCAAACAAAGTCCCTTGGGCCTCTGTTTGCTTCTAGCTACAATGGTAACCATTCACTTGCCAGATAATTGTATTTTCTGGGCTTTTTAAGGTGTTGAATTGTTCTGGGGCTAGTTCTAGTGGTTTACTAGTGCTGGGACACTTTTATTGAAAATATGTCAGTCTCTAAGGGGCATGGGGGTTACACTGAATCCTAAGAACTCAGGGACATCCCTTAACCCCCCTCACTTACTGTTCTTCATGCTAAATGGGGCTTCCTAGAGAGCATTCATGATCTCTCTGCTCCTCTGGCATTCTGGCCCCTATTACACCACCGGGGCCCTCCAGCACTGATCAAGAGCCAGCTTTGGTGAAGACATTACTGTCTTCAGTGGCCCAAATCCCCTACTCTCTTCACGGGGTTCTTCAGTCTTGGAAGCCCTCACTACCTTTAAATATGTGCCCCAATTTCTAGGGGCCTCCTCTGAGGAGGAATTATCTGAAGGGGAAGATGATGATGGGGAATATGAAGAGATGGCTTTTTCTTACTCCTATTGAGATTCCTTTGAGGCTGACCCCTCCCTTCTGCTGAGGGGGTCATTAGAGCAGTCTTGAAGACCCTTCAGGTCTCTAACACCTTAGATGAGGGGGTCTTCCTCTACAGCTGTCTTCTCGAGGCATAATAGGTCTTCTTCCTTCTTCCCTCCTAATGCCACTTTTGACCAGATTCTTCTGGATGAGTGGAAGACCCCAGCCAAAAAGCTGTTCCTCAATAAAAGGTTGTCTAAGCAGTTCCCTTTTCCTGAGGCAGCCTAGGTGCAGTGGGCTCACCCCTTCCACCCCCTGATTTCACGGTTGGCTAAGACTACTGCTCTTCCTCTTGTGGATGCAACAGGTTTGAAGAAGCCAGCTGACAAGAAGCAGCACTTAGACCTGGGTTAATAGAGCTGTCCATGCTGATGTTTTCAAGGAAGATTTGTTGTTTATTATGGCCAATGTTAAGGAGGCCAACAACTATGTTTCTGAGGCTCTTCTTAATGTGAACAGATTGTCTGCTGTGCGATGCACTCTGTGCCTTAAGATTCAGTCTGAAGACCAATCTTCTAAGACGTTACTGGATTCCTTGCCATTTCAGGTCAAGTCCCTGTTTGGACCTGAACTGAAACAGATTCTCAGTGACGCTACTGGTGGTAAGAGCACTTTGTTGACTCTGATTCCCACCAAACATCCGTCCATGGCAAGGAAACTGCATCTTTTTGGTTCGCCTGCCAAACGGAGGTGCAGTGGCTGCTGAGTCCTCAAGCCTCTCACACATGCTCCATATAACGGCAACCCAAGACACTGGGGAGTCTTGAGCCATCGTAACCGTATTTTCTCTCCTGAGGTCGGCTGGGTGATGTCGGAAAAGCCGAAAGGGAGACCGGCGGGTCGAACAGCTGCGAGGTCGCCACTGGGAGGTTCAACTCCGTGTCGAAAGAGGCGAGCAGGACTAGGTCGCCGAATCTCTGGACTGCGTAGTCGAACAGAGGCAGTCATACTCCAATGTTCAGCATCTGTCGGAGTCGGAACTTCTGGAAGCGAAGAGTGAATTAGCCCTTGATTCCTTTCGGGGATGCGAGTCAAAGCGGACTATTTAGACCATCCAGGCAAGCACGACATGGCAGACTGCTTACTCCACACGAACACACTTTATTAAATGGGGTCAGGCTTTATATACAGAACTGGAACCCCTCCAGTCAGAGGGTGGAACAAAGGACACAAAAGGGGAATCAACAATGGTTTACACAACACAAAGAACCATACTTGATTATATTAATGCACAGCAGGGCGCCTTAGTGCAATACAGAATAGTAACTTAGCAGGAGTAGCTTGAATACACATCTTTTGGGAGATGATGATCAGGGGTTGAAGCCGTTGGTCGACTACTTTGAATGTCCCGCTTCAACCCTGTCCAATCAAATACAAGTATGAACTGCCCTGTTGGCCAATCCCTGAGCTGTCTACTTTTCCCTATGTTCGGCTATGAAAGTTATTTGAATGTCTGGCTCAGAGATTCGACCAATCAGGCTTTCGCCTGCTGTTCATACTATGTGCGGTCAGCCCTTCGATGTTTCGCCAACATTTCCCGCCATCTCCCAGGAGCCTTCGACTGCTTGTTGGAAAACTGGTTAGCCCCGTAATCTGACAAGGGGTCATCAAGTTTCTTCAGGCCTGCAGTTCTGTCGCATTAAGTCCCTGTGGGTGAGCTAAATGAGTTCATAAAGTTCAACAAGTGGTCGCATTTGAGCTAACAAAGTCCAGAGGCCCATAAGTTTTCCAGTAACTGCCTACGGCCCGTTACACTCCACCACAAAGCCCAAACAGGCCTGGCAGCCCAAGCGACCGATTCTGCGAGTCATGTAGCTGCTTGCTTGGGCTTCCAGAATGATCTTTTGATCAAGGCTCCTTGCACCCGACTTCTGGTCCACCATATGTGGATCTTGAACATTTTATAGTCCTCTCGGTGCCTTCCAGGTTCTGGTGTTTCTAAGGATGACGTACAACAACCATCTAGGGAAGGTCTTATTTCCAGAGGACAAGAGTCTTCTTGTGATGCAGGTAGTTTCCCAGGCCCTAGAGTGGCTCTCAGCCACTATCAGGGAGTACATGAGCGTTCTGGGCAGACAGGTGTTTACTCTGGATGCTGGTACTGTTAATCTGGAACATCTCTCTCTCACTCTCTTTTTCTCCAGAGGCTAGATGGGACCTTCAGTGGGGGCTACTTTGGCTGAACCTGGAACAGTGGAAACCCTAGGGGAATCCTGAGTGAACCCTGATCACGATGGATGTCAGTCTGAGCAGCTGGGGTGCAGTACTGGGTCGCCTGGGGGTCCAGGAGAGGTGGACTCCTGAAGAGACATCGTAACGGAAGCCTAAGTTCTTGGGCTGACTTAGACTTTTGTTCTGGGTCTCTTCCTCCTGGATGTGGCTACAAATGGGTAGCCTGGCCGGTGAAGCAAGATTAAAGGCTGGAACTCCTGAAGCTCTGGAAACAGTCACTGGCAAAAGGCTGGGACACAAGTTGGAATGCTGGATACATCAGATGCCTGAATGGGAGACAGAAGGGTCCCTTTAAACCATTCAGAATAAGGACACAGGAACATCAGCTGCCTGAATGGGGGGCAAAGGGGCCCCTTTCTACCATCCAGAATAAAGACTGTGTACTCCTTCTTAGTTCAATACAACTAACTCAACTTTATTTGGAAACACAGCTTATTTATACAGTTTCAACTACATTAACTTGGGGCCAGTACAGAAGACATAATAATCACAGTGGATACAATAGGTCACAGAACACAATGGGAGTATATTAACAGGGATAATGTAATCACAACAACAGATGGCTCAGGGATACACAATAAGGCAGACATGATTACATTAATACACAAAAGGCTTGGGCTAGGGTAGGCAATAGCCAAAAAGGCTTGAGGGGCTGGAATACACATTCTGGGGAAAATTAATCGCGCAGTCCCCTTGCACCTGTGGCCACTCTGCTAATCGCTGATGCTCCGAAGCAAGGCAGGCTGTGCAGTTAGTCCCTTGTTCAGAGCTGCCTGCTAATAAAATGTTCCAAGTTCCCCATAGTCCGAAATAAGGGCTGAGATCCTGTATGGCCAGAGAAAGGGTTTTCAGTAACAGAGTGCAATCAGTTACAGACATGTCTTGGAAGTCCCTGGCTTCTGGCTGACCCTTGTGTACTAGACCTCATCTTGGTAGGGAAGTCCGTGAGGGTTCAGTGGCATATATCAATTGCCTAGGAGGCAGTCGCAGTGCAGATGCTTGATTTGACTATAGATCTCATGGCCACCAGGGAAAACGGAAGGTTCTGACCTTATGCTCCCAGAATGTAGATCCCCTGGCCTTTGTATGTATGGTGATTCCATGGAACTTCCACCTTGCTTATATGCTTCCTCCATCACCTCTCATTCCCAGGGTGCTCCGAAAGATCAGGATGGATGGGCGACCATCATTCTGATCACCCCTTACTGGACCAGGAGGGCATGGTTTGCAGACCTGATCAGTCTTTTGATTCAGGATCTGCTCCACCTTCCTTGCTCTAGGGTTTCCTGTGGCATGAGGATGTGGAGAAAATGGCTTTGACTGTCAGACTCTTGAAGTCAACATCCAGAGGCGGAAAGGGTTCTTCGCAGAGATCATTTCCACTATGATTCAGACCAGCGCTGTCATCCAAGAATTCCATGATGTGCCAGGACTGTCACTGCTCCTTAATGTCCAGAATTGCCAGATTCTGAAGTAATCCTTCATCTTCAGAGATTGACAGCCAGGTTACTGCAGTCTGCGCACCTGCGTCATAAGTCCCTTCCAGTGCCTTATGACACAGTGCAATGCCTTTTAGAGGAGACCGGGACTGACAGAGCAGGCGCACAGACATCTCTAAGACAACATGTCTGTGCTGATGCCTGGTTCCGGTCTCGGAAGATTAAGGATTACTTAAGAATCTGGCACTTCTGAGAGGTAATAGATGTATTATGAAGCTAGTCACTATATGTTTAATTATACTGGAAGGCAACTTTATACTAAGTGAAAGTTCCACTTAAAAAAGATACAGTAAGCAGTTTGAAATTACCTGTGCTAAAACTTACTGTTTTTCTTTCCAGTAACGGTAAAGCTGGAGAAGCATCAACACAGTGCCAGATCTGAGGAGGGTCGGCTACATTACGATGGAGAGTTGTATGGCCGAGGACATTCAATTTGCATTGACAAAAAGGATGAGTACCCAACCAGGTATCAGACCTATGGGTGTTAACATGTTAGTTCATGAACCCCCAACATGTGATACATGCAGAACCGTTTTTTTTCTACTGAAGAAGTACAATTATTGATAAACCCAGCTGCACCCCAGGGGAAGAGTCAAAGCTTCCTCTGATTTAAATGAGGTTTTTAACCCCTTAAAAACTAAAGAGGTCTCCAAATATTTGTGAAGCAACATGTTGGAGTCCTCGCTAGCATTATAGAGGTTTAAATGGCCATTTAAATTCATGGGAATTAGGAGAATATTCATTTCAACCCTATAATGCAGATGGTTTACTAAAGAAATGTAATTCTTTGTACCTTTTCTATCATTATGCTAAAGATCCTTATGTAGAAAGCAAAAGATGATTAGCCTTAGAGAATACCAGCTTCATTGTAGGGGGAATAATCCTTAAAATGGCATTGACCATTGAGGAGCATTTGTGTTTGAGGAGGGGGTGGGGAATAAAAGTTCACATTGAATTTCTGGCGAGGTCTCTAACACATTGAGAATCAATACACGGGGTACTTTAGTTGCTCCATATAATGTTAAAATATTTAAAAAATATATATGTTTTTACCTAGTGTAAGCCACCTCCCCTCAGATGTGGAATCCAGTCCATAGACCAGACAGCTCACAGCAAGGGACAATCTTCTTACTGTGAGAACTATGAAAACCCTGCCCCTCTTGACAGGTTTTTCCTTATGTTCACTGAAGATTGTCCCTCTCTGCGATCGATCTGGACAGTCTTGCTGCTCTGAGGTGAGCAGTGTTACATCAGTACAACTCTGACATTACTGAAATAACACTCTCCATGGCCCAAATACTATGAAGATTAATTGAAGCTGCTTTTATTGTGAAACATTACTATCCCTTTAAAAAATGTTTGCTTTTGGACAGTAGTTGGCACAGTTGTAAAAGTGAAAAGGCTCCCAGTAGCAGGAGCACCCTTGTTTTGTTCAGCAGGAAAACTCTATAACGTATATTTTCCATAATAAACATTTCTATCTCTTTTAAAGAATGAAGGGGAAAAAATTAAAGCAACACAAAATTAAAGGGATAGTAATACATCAGAATTACTATCCCGTATATTAAATGCCACCAGCAGCATCTCACAAACCTTTATGGTTTGCGAGATAGCCGCTTTTAAACTTTGCTCCCCCCTGCCTCTCCTCTGACATCATCATTTTTGCTGCAGCAGGGGAATCCAGTCCTGGGACCAGCGGAGGCTCTTTAGCACAGCAGAGATCTCGTTATGGAAGACAAGCTCCTTCACTAAAATGGTCTTCTAAAGACCGTTTTAGTGAAGGATTGTTTCTTCTATAACGAGATCTGGCTGTGCTGAAGAGCCTCAGCTTGATTCAAAGAAGGGATTTCCCTTCTGCAGCAAGAACGCTGATGTCAGCAGAGAGGCAGGGGGGAGCGAAGTTTAAAAGCGGCTAACTCGCAAACCATAAAGGTTTGAGAGATGACACTGGTGGCATTTAATTCAGTTTTACAAGGGCTTCAATATAAGGGATAGTAATTTTGAAGTATTACTATCCCTTGAACTTGTTATTTTTTTGTTACAAAAAGTGTTTTATTATAATTATTCACTTTTTTTACTTGGAGAATTGATTTCAGGAGTGCCATCCATTAAAATTTCTGGTAAACGTTCTTGTTTTTTTTTTTTTTATATCCTTTTAGTGCCGTCATCACAACAATCAACAGTGACGAGGTTTGGTTTAAGAGGCAAGATGGCAGCAAATCTAAACTGTACATTTCACAGCTACAAAAAGGGAAATACAGCATCAAGCACATCTGATTGTCACATGCTACACATCTGACTGCCAGGCTGCTCACCATCTCACCTACACAGGTTGCCTCTGGTTGAAGCCTGTTAGGGACATAAACTGTGCCATGTAATGGAAGAATAATGTATTTAACCCATTAAGGACCAGAAGGGTGCTGAACAGATTGCTTCTCAACACCTTGCGCACCCCAGTGGTCCTTAAGTAGTTAACTACCTTCACTTCTTGTATCTGCAAGTATTACTACAACTGTATATGTAAGCGTGTTGTGTGGGTTACCATGGTTGTATGCTTATCTTTGTGTAGAATGTCAAGATCATCATTAGTGCAACATATTTTGTATTTATCTTGTGTCTGTACAGTGACTCATACCTCCTCACGTCATTATTTGCCAAATCCCATATAGGTGGGTTGTTACAGCAGTCTTTCTTCCCAGTTCTAGACAGCAAGGCTGATGTATTATTATGAACTAGAGCAAGCCAGCTACCTCATACCGAGGTGGGGGCACAAACATTCTTATTGATTTAATTGGGGATTTTAATTACTCGAATGTTGGTGAGATCTGCGATGCTATGGAAACCCTCTATGATTCAACAGGCTATAAACCCAATTTGATAAATATGTATTTTTATTTGCTGCTATCTGATGCAACTGGTTTGCTATGCTTAGATATGGAATGTAGACTGGCACACAAAGAAGACCAGGGGGAGATGCACTAAGGTGTGATAAAGAGGAGATGACTTCTCCAGTGATATCCCTTCTCCAATTCCTGTATTATTCTGTGAAGCCAATGCACTAAGGTTTCTCAAAATGTGGAGTTCTTAGTGCAATGGCTGTACAGAATAACACATGAACTGGAAAAGTCATGTCCAGTGTATCACCTATTTATCATTCCTTAGTGCATAACCCCCAAGTCTCCAGTTCCTGTGTCCTTCTGTGGAGCCTGTGCACTAAGATTACTCTGGAGTGATCTTAGTGAATTGGCTCTATCAAATAACATGGAAATTGGAGAAGTGATATAATTGGAGAACTCATCTCCATTTTATCACACCTTAGTGCATAACACCCTGGAGCGATTCTTTAACAAACTAATGATACCACAGGGGAGAAATAAAATTCCCAGTTGATTTAAATAGGATCTTTAACCCCATGAATGGGGAATTTTATTTGTCCCCTTTTTTAAGGTTGGTTTACTTTACGTTTCTTACAATATCATCCTCACCGTGGCTCATCCCTGTCCTAAATTACCAGAACAGACATGTATTCCATGTCCCTGTATGAGCACACACATTCATTCATCCCCTTGAGTGTTAGAGACGTCTGTAGTGCATTGCTCCCCAGTGCGTTGGAGAAGTCTGTGGCATCCAAGGAGATAAGTGACCGAGCCAGTGATTACCCTCACCTGTGCTCAGGCAGAGATGTAATTAAAGGGGAACTATCACCCCACATAAAGTTCCCCCCAAGAATTGCCCATCTGGCAACTAGCTGAACAATACTACTATTCGCCAGAATAATTACTGCTTTATAGAGAAATCCCACTGCTGATGAGACTGATGGACAGGCAACAGCGCTTTAGAAGAACCTGTGCCTTTAGTCCCTTCCGGTGCCGTAAGGTACCATACAACACCTCTTAGAGGAGATCGGGACTGACAGTGCAGGCGCACAGACGTCTATAAGCAAATATGTCTGCGCTGTTGC
This sequence comes from Rhinophrynus dorsalis, assembly GCA_037306005.1. NCBI lineage: Eukaryota > Metazoa > Chordata > Amphibia > Anura > Rhinophrynidae > Rhinophrynus > Rhinophrynus dorsalis. The sequence goes on along the minus strand of CM074728.1, from coordinate 66,634,018 downwards.
CTGGTCGTCAGTCTCGGCAGCAGCAGGATTTCTCTGTAAGGAGGTAATTATTCTGGCGAATAGTACTATTGTTCAGCTAGTCGCCAGATGAGTAATTCTTGGTGGTGGGGGGGGGGACTTTAATTGGCGTGATAGTTCCCCTTTAAAGAGTACATATCCTATATAATAATTTGCTAAGGATGTTTGTCAGAAGCCATCATGGGCAGTAGAGACGGCTGTGCGTGCTGCAGTCATACGCAGTAGAGACTGCCTGCGCCGCGGCTGATACAGAGTGGGGCTCTCCAAATTCAGACCGGAGTCCTCTGCGCACCTTCCTGGGACTATGGTCTGAATTTGGGGCGCCCCACTCCGTATCAGCCGCAGTGCGTTCGGCCAGTCAGTACTGCGCATGACTGCAGTGCGGCCACTGACAAGACAGGATCTGGCTGGTTGCTGGGTGGCACTGTAGCTTGTGTAAATGGGCTTTTCAACTAGTCCCATAGAAATAATTGGCTCCTAATTTGTTTAACATATTGAGTTACCTAGTGAGGTGTCCCTCATACAGCAGCCAAGTATGCCTGCCCATCTTTTGTATTATATCTGCAGTTTCCTGTATATAGGTCATATCTCCTCACTGCAAACAATAGGCTTCAATAGACCTGAAATGGTTTGTAAGGGACATACGTTACCAGATTTTACATGAACAATTTGCGGTTCACTAGAAGAGATCTGAAAAAAAACACCTAAAACATGGTATATAGATTGACCTTGACTACTGATTGAAGGACACCTACTTAGGCAAGTCCTCTTGTTAAACACATTAAGAGACACTTATTTGTACTGTATATTTCCTCTGTAAGTTGTGGATCCTTACAATTGTGCCAAACATTATGGTAAGATAAATTTGGTAACCCTTTGAGTGCCAGAAAGGTATCAGTCGTACTGACTTGCAATGCTTTGGATACTACTCTGGAACTGTTGAGAGGCTTAGCATGTCATACGGTTTACAACCTTTTTAGAGTCTCCACTAATATTTCCAAACAGATACATTGCGGCTCCGAATGTTTTCCATGGTTTCTGGGACTCAACCATTAATTTAGAGTAAAAATCTATTGGGGGAAAAAGTAGCAGAATTATCCTTGTGTATAACAGCAAATTCTGTGGCAAACCAACTGTATTGGAGGGAACAACTAAAATTTCCCAGAATTGTTATGGATTGAATGGAGCTTTTAAATTCTTGAATGGTAGCAAGATCACCAATGCATTGCTTTCCAATTAACCACTGGAGGACCAAAAGGGTGTATAATGCATTGTGAAGCAATGCTTTGTGCATCCTTCTGTTCCTCAAGGGGTTTAAAAGCATTGGAACTCAAAACACCCCCAGAGGTGCAGGTTTTCCAGATGCCCTCACATGACCACAGGTGAATGAGTCAGTGGTTCACTCATTCTAGAGGATCTGCCTGAGTTAATGACGTCCACTTGTGTTTATTTGATGAGATTCTGAAAACATGCACCGTTGCGGGCTTTGAGGACAAGTTTGAATGCCCCTAAAGGGTATGTTGCCCTGAGTACAGCTACATTAGTCTTGTGGTTTAAAACAAAGTGCTTATAGGGCCATATGTTCAAAAGAAAAATGGAGGGATGCTGGGGCAAACCTACTGTAGGGGAGAACAAAGGAATGCCCATGAATTACAATACAGTGTAAACAGGTACAGAGTCAAACTCCCTTATAATGCTACAACTATTAGCAGGTATTGACCAGCGAAAGAAAAAGAAAGAGGGGCGTACTAATTAGCCATCCACGGTTTCCATTTAAAGTCACTGAATGTTAGAGAAATTATGCATTGGAGCATTCAAAGGGTTAAAATCCTAATTTAAATCCGTGGAAAATTTACAGATATGTTCCCATGGAGTGTATTTGAGTTGCTGCACAATCGCTCTACTTTTCTTTTGAACATATGGCCCACCAAGTTGTTCACTTGTTCCTAAGCCTATTCCTGTAGGGTTAATTGCATACCCAAAGAGTGTCCCTTCTCACGTTACTGACCATGCCCAGTATTAGTACTGGGTTTGAGCAGAGAGGTCATGTGGCCCTGTTCTGATTGTGGGCATTCATCAAGTGAATGATGGGCAATGTGTTGGAGACCACTTTAGAATTGAAGGGGGTAAAGGCCTCATTTAATCAATGAGAAGTATTTGTCGTCTGTGATACAGTTGATTTGCTGTAGAGCGTTCTTAATAGCATTCTTGAAATTAAATCAAAGGACAATTTTGTGTGTCGTCTTTGGTGCAGTTTGTCCAGAATGTCTTCCAGTTACGTTTAGGACATCAGCCTATGTTTTTTTAAGACTAGGAGTTCTGTAATCTCTTTGTGTCATATGAGTCCTGGATAAACTGAAATGACTAATCAGGAGGCATACGGTCAGTGCTGATGATACACAATAGCCACATGTTGTGCTCTGGTCATTGGTATGTGCAATTTTTACACTTTTGTTTTGTCAGATTGGGAGAGTAGACTGTTTGTCCTGTAATTAATCCCTTGGATTCTAGAGCCACTGCTTTAGAGGAGTCTCTAGGATTCAATGAGTTAAAATTATGTGTCCTTATTAAATGATAGAATGTAAATGTAAACGTAATGTGCATGTTTTATTGAATTAAGTTTTACTTGATGTGGCCATATTAAAAGGAAATGTAATCCTTTAAACCTTTGAGTGCCAGAGGGGTACGGAACGCATTGCAAAGCAATGCGTTCCGTACCCCTCTGCCACTCAAAGGGTTAAGGACCATAGGAATGTGAAATGCACTGCACATACTTCTGGTCCTGAAATGGTTAATTTTCTTTATGACAATCCAGGAACCAGTAAGAGAATTATACATAATGCAGTAAAGTAATTTCTCTTATGTGGAACACAAGAACCATGGGGTTCAGTTTCTCATTAAGGAGGGCAGGGCAAATAACAAAAGACAGGGCCTTTGAGGCAGAGACTCACTCCTTTTCCTGCAGCTCAACCCCTGCCCACCAGATTCATGTGCTCTGCAAAGCAGAAAGCAGTGCAGTGGCCATCCCCTTAGTTTTTTTTGGGTTTTTTTTTAGGATTTCTTATCGTTTACTTTTAGATATGGGGCTGTATAGTCCCCCATTAGGCGGGCTCCATTCACTGTCTTCATTGGAGTTGGACTGTTCAGGGCACAAGTGCTTTGCGGACCTTATTTACTGCGGGGGGTGACTTTATAACAAGTCTGTTCCTCGTGGAGTCTCCTAGAGATTCTGCCCTAAGATGGGAGCCTGAAGACAGAAGATTGGTGAGTAACCCTTTGAGTGCCTTGGTTCACTGTATGTACCATGCTGCTCTTTCTCACACAGTCTGCGTGTTTACTCTATTATGCTCTCAAGTATAGCTCTTGTTTTCTCTGCATTGCTCTGGGGTATGGATTGCTGCAGTGTAAAGTTGTAGATTAAACCTTTATGTGTGGTTTATGGTGCTTGGGGGGTGTTATTTCCTTTTCCCCACCAATTTTTAATATTCTTTGATCTGTTGACGTGAATGGAAGAAACTTCTATGGGACATGTCTCTGCAACTGTTAGGGCTACAAGGATCAGAGGGGGCTTTTTCTTCTGGTCTCTTCATGCTGTATCACATGGTCCGCTTTGTGAGTGTCCACAGAGTTAACAGTGGCTCACAGCTGTAGAGCCACATGTTAGACAAGCAAGACAACAACATTTCCCATAATCTCCTGGTTCCTGGGCTTTTTTCTGATTGGCTGGCACACTTAGTAGTGGCCTTTTTACTTCTTCCTTGCTTATCCTATGCAGAGGCTAACTCTTCTGCTCTCCAATTTAGGTCTTCATTGGGGGCTTTAAACTGGATATATTCTAACTAGTTTTTACAGGTTTTAGACACTTTCTCCTAGACATGTCTGACCCTAAAGGACATATGGAGAAATCAAAGGCTAAGGATTCAGGGGATTCCCTTACTCCCTCACTCCCTATTCCTCATGTCATGGCTACCAATGGAATATTCTGGTTTTCTATGCCCCTCATGTGACCCATACTACTCTTCTGGGGTCATCCAGCACTGAACAAGAGCCAGCTTTGGTTAAAACTCTGTCATACGTGGCAGCTATCCCTTCTTCAGTTTATGAGGTTGTCCATTCTGGGAAACCTTTACTCACTTTTAAACAGGTTGAACCTGTTTTTAAGGGTCATACTCAGGTTACTGGGGTATCCTCTGAGGGGGAATTGGACTCAGAGGAGGAGGAAGATATTAATTTTTAATTTCCTTTAGAGATTCCTATGAGGCCTTGTCCCTGGTGTTGAGGGGCTGATGTTGTTGGAGACCCTCAAGGTTTCTGAGGCTGCTGATGGGGGGGGGGGTCTGTTTCTCTGGACATTTTCCAGAGGCTCAAGAAAGACTCTCCTGTCTTTCTTACCAATAACACTCTTGATCAGATCCTTCTGGAAAGACGGAAGAATCCAAATAAGAGGCTTTTACAGCTGTACCCTTTTACAGTTCAGGAACTGTTGCAGTGGGCTTCTCCCTCTGATATTGATACCCCTACCTCGTGCTTTGCGAAGAACTCTTCCATTCTCCTCGTGGATGCCTCAGGGCTCAAGGATCAGGGTAATAAGTGGCTTGATTCTTTGATTAAGACAAACTTTGCAGCCACTGGGGCAGTGCTGACGCCTATTTTTGCCTCTGCCTGGGTCACTGTATGGGGTGAACCGCTATCTGAAGCATTGGGTTCTGAAGTCGCTAGAGAGGACCTGCTGATTTTGCTATCTAACATGGAAGCTAATGCCTATATTACTGAAGCATTGTTTCATGCGGCCATATTTTATCAAAAATCGTCAGCCTTTTCTGTTTCCATGCACCAAACTCGGTGGCTCAAACTTTGGTCCTTAAACCAATCTTCTAAGAAGTCACTGGGGTCCTTGCCTTTTCAGGGCAAGGCCCTGTTTGGGTCTGACCTGAACCAATCAATAGCAATGCTTCCACTGGAAAGAGCACTTTGTTGCCCCAGATTACCATCAATCCTTTTGGTCCTTTTGCCCCAGATTACCATCAGTCCTTTGGTCCTTTTGGAAGGAAGACACATGGGTTTGGTTACCCCTGCCAAACCAGAGCACAGAGAGCACCCCGCCACAAAGCCCAGACAGACTTGGCAGTGCAAGAGATCTTCTTCAAAGTCAAAGTCTGACAAACCAACCTCCACATGAATTATGGTATCCTGGCTGGTCTCTGTTTTATTTTTTGAGACACCCGGACATCCCCCATAACAGACTAGCGGGTTTTGCAGGTGGTATCAGAAGCATACCACATAGATTTCAAGTCCTTTCATCCATATCGCTTCTTTTTTGTCAAAGTTTCCTCAGAATCATACAAAAGGATAAAAAGTTAAATGTGCTACAGTGCAAGTCACTGAGCCGATTAACCCTTTGAGTGCCAGAAATGCGTCCAGTGCATTGTGTTTCAATGCACTAAATACCTCTCTGGCTCTCAAAGGGTTAAAAACAATGTACTTGGCTAGAAAGGCTCCCTTTCAGCTAAATACGTAAAAACAATTCAGTAGATAAGAAGCACCTTTGGAATTAAACAAGTCCGTTGTTAAAATTGTAAAAACAGGTACATTTATGTGTAACATCCATAAAAAGTGAATATGGATGTTACAAATAAATGTACCAGTTTTACTAGTTTTCTCACTGGACCTGTTTAAATTAAATGGTACATCTTATGTATTGAGATGCATTGGCATATGCCCATGGTTCCTGAACACAAGAGATAATAGAGTTTTAGTGTCATTTACCCACCCTCAGAAAAACCAAGACTAAGTTCCTTTCCTGGGCAGACGAATACTCTTAGGAGCTTCCTTTCTACCCTCTTATCATCTTTTCTCTGTCGTTCAATACAGGTTACTGGTAACTTTGGGTAGGCGATCCGCCCCTTTAAGTAGGCAGGAACAATTCTAGAAGTGAATGCAGGGGTGGAGCCTACCTTCCCTCCTTGGCTGCAGCTAGCCAATCAGCTCCAGTAAGATTTGTTCCTTGGATGAAGATACAGGCAAGAGGATAGTTCTGCTATAGTTTTAGCTATTTTTTCTGTTAGATATGGAATACCACCATTAGATAGATTACCATAACTTACAATGCCCTTAGATGTGGCTAGCTCAGTATCCAGGTGCTTTTTGTGGACCTTAAGTCTGGGGGGAAAATCTAAGGTTCAAGTTCTCTCCTCAGGAGTTGCCCACTGAGGCTTCTTCTTAATACATGGTAGTCTGAAGACAGAAGATCTGCAGGAAAGGTGAGCAACCCTTTGAATGCTGCAGGTCCACATGTCCCACAGTGCTCCTTCGCACAGGGGTTTTCCTTTGGAGTTCCTATTGCACACTCCTGCACTCATTGGGTTTATCTATATGTCTGTTGAGTGTTTTGGAGCAAGTTTCTGTGGTAACTTTGGCTGCTGGTTTAGCATCTTTTGGGGGATTGTTGGCGCTTTCCTTACTGGGTTCAATGTTAAGGGGGTCTAGTGACATGTTTTAGTAATGTTTGGTGCACATTTACTTTACGGTTTGGGACATATCTCTGCAACCGCTCATCGTAGCGACTTCAGAGATGGCTCATTTTGTTTGTCTGCCCTTGCTCTCTTATTTGGTCAACATTTGGTGTTGTTGGGGGGCTCAGGGGGCTTCGAGCATTGTTGGGGTACGTTTTCTGGGAAAACTACATTTCCCATGAGCGCTTGCATCATGCACTCGTTCCTGATTGGCTCCCGTCGCGACAGCCATTTTGTGCTTTCCCTGAACGAGTATCCTATGCAGGGCTTGAAATCTCCTTCTCTCCTCTGCAGATTAACCCTTCGCCTGCCAGATTTATTTTAGCGATTTCTGGAGTGAATGTTTAATCATACACAATGTATTTGGGTGATACCTTATACCTGAAAGTTTTGACACTGTGATAAAGTCTAATCCATTAGAGTTTGGGGCCAGACCTAAGACTAAGGACACTGGGGTCTCTGTGTCCCCCATTGTACATTGCTCCTCATGTCATTCAGGGTTACTTAGAGAATTCTTAGGTCATTTATGCCCAGCATGTTCTGCTATCCCTAAGTCTCCCCCAGGGACCTCCAGCCATGCATTAGAGCCAGTTTGGGTACAAGAATTCAAGTCTGTTACTAAAGACCTCCGGTCTACATTACAACTCTTTCCATCCCGGTTACAGGGGGTCTTCCACTCCTGGCAGACACCTACTTCTGTCAGATCTTCCCTGCAGAAACCGCAGGGGGTTACCTGATGTATTAGATTCCTCTGAAGAGGAACTGTTTGGTGGATTCTGATGTTGAGGAATGTTCTGCTGTGGGCTTCCCTCAGTTTTTTGGGGACCCCTTTGAGGCTGATCCTGATCCCTCAGCTGAGGGCCTGATCAGGGCTGTTTTAAACACCCTAAACATTCCCTTGGATCAAGAGGTTTCTTCGGATCCCTCTGATGTATTTCAGGAGCCTGAAAGGCCCCATACTTGTTTTCCACCTAACCCCACTCTTGACCGCCTAGTGTCTGATGAGTGGAAGTCTCTGGAAGGAAAACCTTCTGTTTCTAAGAAATTTGCCAAGCTTTACCCCTTTTCTGATGCGGCGCTTGTTCAGTGGATGCATCCCCCCAAGGTGGATGCATCTGTCTCTAGGCTTTCTAAGTCCACTGCCTTGCCAGTTGCTGATGCGTCCACTCTTAAAGATGGACTGACAAGAAACTTGAGGCCTCCCTCAAGTCCGTTTTTGCCACTGCTGATACTTCTCTCCGTCCAGCGTTTGCTGCGGCCTGGGTGAATAGGGCCATTGCGGTCTGGCTCAGTGTTCCTCCTCCAAGCCCAAATAACAATGGGAGCCCAAGGCCTCCTCCAAGCCCAAGGCTTCCAAGCCTTCTTCAGCATGACTCGCCGAACCCAGGTCCCCATTCGGCTGTGGGTGGCCGTCTGCGTCACTACCACAGCGTCTGGGAGGACTCGGTGGTGGACCAGTGGGTTTTGAAGGTGGTGGTGGAAGGGTACAGGATCCCTTTCGTCTTTCTTCGTCCCTTTCGGTTTTTCCCTTTTCACATGCCCCAGGGCATGTCTGTTTGGCGCTATACAGTCCCTTCTGGACAAGGAAGTTCTGGAACCTGTTCCAGTTCAGGACAGGGGTATGGGTTTTTACTCAAACCTCTTTGTGGTTTCCAAGAAGGACGGCTGCTGTCGTCCGATTTTGGACCTGAAGGATCTCAATTCTTTTGTGATCAAGACTCATTATCACCAGGAGTCCCTAAGGTCAGTGATTGCTGCTATGTCCCTTGGGGAATTCCTCACTTCTCTGGATCTTCAGGACGCGTATCTACACATCGCCATTCATCCAGAGAGCCGGTAGTATCTCAGATTTGCCTGCGACCAAGGGCATTTTCAGTGTTCAGCTCTTCCTTTTGTTCTTCAATCGTGTCCTGGTAGCCTTAGTGTCCATCCTTCATCGGGACAGCATCAGAGTCGCTCCATACATGGACAGCCTGCTTCTGGAAGCCCCTTCTTCGGAACTTCTTCATCAGCAGGTTCAGGACTGCGTTCATACACATATACCCATCATGGGTGGATCCTCCACATGGACAAGTCGGATCTTGTCCCATCCCAACATCTGGTCTTCCTGGGCCTTCTCTTCGACTCTCAGCAGAGCATGGTGTTTCTCATGAACGAGGTGACTCACCAGATCACCCACAGGGTTTCTGCTGTTCTGGCTCATGATCCAGTTCCAGCCAAGAAGTTGTCCTCTCTAGTGGGGAAGTTAATTTCCACCATAGAAGCAGTCCCGTTTGCCATGGCTCACACCAGGGAACTCCAGAGGTTTGTGATCCAGGTGTGCAGGGGTCAGCCGGACCTCCTGAAGATGTCAGTGTCCCTTCCTCTTCATGTGAAACTGAGTCTGTTGTGGTGGCTCAACCCATTCAATCTGTTGAAGGTAAAGACCTTCATGGTGACTTTCTGGACCATGGTGACGACGGATGCCAGCCTATCCAACAGGGGAGCAGTTCTGGGTCGCCTGAGTGCTCAGAGTCGGTGGTCTCAGGAGGAATCTCTCCTTCCCATCAACGTGTTGGAGCTTCAGGCAATATTTCATGCCCTTCGACACTGGACACGCCAGCTGGAGGACTGCTCAGTCCGAGTCCAGTCCAACAATGCCACGGCAGTAGCTTACATTAACAAGCAAGGCGGAACAAGAAGTCTCGCTGATTGGTTAGAGGTTAAGGCTGTTTTGTCCTGGGCAAAGAACATGTTCCTGCCATATCCACAGTGCACATTCCCAGCGTAGACAACCTCATGGCAGACTTCCTCAGTCAACACACGGTGGACAGCAGAGAGTGGGAACTGCACCCAGAGGTGTTCAACTTCATTGTTCAGAGGTGGGGTCTTCCATGCATCGACCTGATGGCAACAAGACACAACCAGAAGAGTCCGGTGTTCTGCTTTCACTGGAGGGATCCTCTAGCTCTAGTGGTGGATGCCATGTCCATTCCCTGGTTATTTCCTCTGGCTTACATCTTTCCTCTCATTCCCATGTTACACAGGGTGTTAAGGAAACTGAGACTGGAGCGCTGTCCAGTCATTCTGATTGCTCCGTACTGGCCATGGCAGGCTTGGTTTCCGGAGCTTCTGGATCTGTTGTTGGCGGAGCCATTCTGGCTCCCTTGCCCTCCGGATCTTCTTCTTCAGGGTTGCCTGTGGAAGGAGTATGTTGGTCTAGGTTTGATGGCTTGGAAATTGAATCCTCAATACTGAAGAGAGCTTTTTCTTCTGGTGTGGTGGCTACTATGCTTAGTGCCCACAAACCTGTTTCCTCTAAGGCCTACCATCCTGTCTGGTCGACCTTTCTATCTTGGTGTGCTGATAGGGACCTATCTCCAGATCATGATCTTCCTACGGTCCTGCCCTTCTTGCAGGCCGGTGTGGATAAGGGCCTCAGTTTGAGTTCCCGTAAGGTTCAGACTTCTGCTCTCTCTATTTTCTTTCAGAGACGCATATCTATTCTTCCTGATGTCAAGGTTTTCTTTCAGGGTGTTGCTCATACTCGTCCTGTTTTCCAGACTCCCGCTCCTCAGTGGGATCTTAACTTGGTTTTGGGTGTCCTTCAGCACCATCCCTTTGCGTTCTTGGCTACTATTCCTCTACGCCTGCTGACATGGAAAATGGCCTTTCTCCTTGTGTCAGTTCGCCATGACACAGAGTTGCATGCCCTGTCTTGTAGACCACCTGTTTGGTGTTTCACAAGGACGAGGCAGTGCTTCATACTTTGCAGGAGTTTCTCTGGAAGGTGGTTTCTGAGTTCCGCATTAATTGGGAGATTGTGGTGCCTTCTTTCTGCCCTGACCCTACCTCTGACAAGGAGAGGAATCTCCACTTGATAGACTTGGTGCGTTGTCTCAGGTTTTATGTACATCGCACTGAGTCCATTCGACAGTCTGACGTGCTGTTCGTCATTCCTGAGGGTCCCAGGGCAGGGAGACCTGCATCCAAAGTGATCATTGTGTCTTGGATAAAGTCCACTATTCGTAAGGCTTAAAAACTAAGGAAGAAGCCTGTTCCCTTTCGGATCAATGCTCATTCTACTAGATCTGTCGGGGCTTCTTGGGCTCTGCTGATCAGTTGTGCAAGGCTGCCACTTGGTCATCTGTGCACACCTTTTTGAAGCACTACCGTGTTTATATACTGACATCGGCTGATGCCAGCTTTGGGAGGCAGATCCAGGAGGCAGTCTTGCCTGTCTAGGATTTTCTTTGGTTCTTGGTGCTTCCGTCACTTTTGAGCCCTGTTGGCTCTAGTTCAGTGTGCTGTGTAACAGTTTCTGGGGTGTTGTTACCCCTGTTCTGTGTCCGTTGACACTTCATTGGTTGCTGTTGGGCTATCTTTGATCTCATAGTTCAAATATGCTTTGGTGACTTTGGGGGCCCTGCGCCTGGTCCTTGCCTTCCTTCCTGCCTCTGGGAAACTGAATGATTGGACATCCCAAAGTTACCAGTAAAATGTATTGGACGACAGAGAAAAGATAATTTTAGTCTTGCTTATTAAATCCTTTTCTCTTAGTCCATACAGGTTACTGGTCTCCCACCCTGTCAAGGGACCATGCTTGGCTCTCCTGTGGCAGAACGTGGGGGTCCTTTCGGGTTCATGCTCACAGGAGTCTTCTTTCCCTTCTTACTATCTAATCAATAGTGTCTCAAATCTTACTGGAGCTGATTGGCTAGCTACAGCCAAGGAGGGAAGGTAGGCTCCACCCCTGCATTCACTTCTAGAATTGCTCCTGTCTACTTAAAGGGGCAGATCGCCTACCCAAATTTACCAGTAACCTGTATGGACTAAGAGAAAAGGATTTAACAGGTAAGACTAAAATCTTCTTTTATCTGTCCTTTTCATCACATATGAATCTGGTGGGCAGGGTGGAGGGAATCTCCACCCCAAAGACCCTGTCTTTTGTGATGTGCCCTGCCCTCCTGGTGGAGGAGCTCAACCCCCATGGTTCTTGTGTTCCGTATGGACTAAAGAGAAAAGGATTTAACAGGCTAGTAACACTAAAATCCATTTAGCGAATTATTCAACTGAGTAACATAAATGGCAGAGTCCTAATGAGTTGGCATTGTTAATTTGAGAGCTCTTTCAAATATAGTTAACATTGGTAGAATGGGATTCTCATTTGCCATTTTAAATGAAAATCTATATGGCAATACAATAATTTAACATTAAAAAAAAACATACCCTAGTATGATCTGAATTATATTACAGATACTCTTTATCACTGATTTTATCTACTAATTGACCCATAGATCTCAATAGGAAACTGATATAAAGCCATTGATACCATGTATCACGTGAATTGGAAGCCACTCCTTCATTAACTCCTTAAGGAACGGCGAGCATGCACGTGACCGGCGTTTAAGGACCATGGAGCATTTTTTTAAAAAAAATCTGATTCAGGGTTCTCCAAACAGAGTGCAGCTGCACTGGGAGCCCTGAAATCGATGACGTACATATACGTCATAGGTCCTTTAGGAACATCCATCCATGACATACATGTACACCCTTCGTCATTAAAGTGTTAAGCAATCCAGGTATATATCTATTGTAGTTTGAATTTGTAGTGTATAGCTCATTATTACCATTTCAGTATCTGCAAATTCTTGCAAGGCTCTAAAGATCCTTGAGGAACCTTTTATGTTTTAATTCAGACTGATAACACTTCCTCACAACTGACAGTAGGTTTTTTAACTTAATACAATGATCATGGGGAACAAAAAAAAAAGACGCAGATAATATGTCAGCAAAATATTTAAGTAAACATTTCAAATAAAAATTAAATAGTATTCCTGCACCCTAAATAATATATAAATAAATTGTAACCAGAGAGATTAAGAATAAGTATTTAACCGTGTCAATCCGTTATAAACATTTCGCCATAAAACCACCGATATAATATCTCCAAATGTTGAATCTGTGTGTGCAGTCTCTGCTCGAATCCCAGGAAAATTTAACCAGTATGATAAGAAGGGACTGCACCCACAGTACAACAAAAAGAAAAAAATAATCAAATACGTACCACAATAATAAACAATATTATGGAAGAACTCACTATATAATAGCAAGTAACAAATCTCAGACGGTTGAAATATAAAAGACACTATATATCTCCAATGTGTCAAATATATAAAAAAAAAACCTCTATTTATTAAAAATACAATTCGTGCATGAAATATGCCTATTATATAATTAAACACGTTGCGCCCACGTAAAATATTACATTGGTGTACACTCGGTTGGAAAATAAATTGCTATGTTCCGAGGTGGAATGTTCAAGCGTTAGATGAAAGTTAAAGTGAATCTACAGAGCTCTAGCTGTAATTAAGCATCGGGTTCTTAATAACAAGTCCACTGTGTTCCTCTATGCCAAGACTTAATGGCAGGTGGAATTAATAAGGTTATATACCATTACCTTGAGTACTTAATATCAAGATGACATATAGGAAAAAACTCGCCACCGCCGTCTTCACATGGGCTTTACTAGTTGTTACTCACAGTTTCCATAATTATCTCCGGTCTTAGGATATAAACGAACTCCCGTGATTAACGATGTTTAAACTATTGTAGTTCACACTGCTTGAACTTCGACTTGTATATCTGCCCAGGAATATGGAATTACACAGCTTTGTGCACCGCCAACTAATGATTGTAGTCCAGCCGCTGAATATGGACAAATTTTTAGATGAAACTGTCCTTCAATGCTATCATAGCATATCGCTAATAAATCTGGTTGTCTACGCGTTTCTGAAGGGCACGCCTTCCTTTTTCAAGACAAAAAAAGCATATACTTTTTTGTCCTGAAAAAGGAAGGATAGCACTGAAGGACAGTTTTGTCTAAAATTTGTCCATATTCAGCGGTTGGAGCTTTTCTACACATAGACGTTTTTTAAAGGGATAGTAATGTTTCATAATAAAAGCAGCTCTAATTAATCATCATAGTATTTGTACTTAGGAGAGTGTTATTTAAATTCTGTCAGAGTTGTAGTACAAGAGTAATTCAATGACAAAGTATCCCCTTCCCGCCCCTTTTACTGATGTCACACTGTTCTGCCAGATCAGAAGGGAGGTGCCCAGGTAGACTGCAGAGAGGGACAATCTTCAATTAAGATAAGGGAAAAACCTGAAAAGCTTGTCAAGGGGGGCAGGGCTTTCATTGTTCTCATAGGAAGAAGATTGTCCCTTCTGTTATCTGTCTGGTCTATAGACTGCATTCCACATCTGAGAAGAGATGGCTTACACTAGGTAAAAGGGACGGGAGGGGAAACTTTGCTCGTGAATATCTCTTAAACCATAAATGTTTGATAGATAAGACTTATATCATTCTTCATGTTTTTTTAATGCCTACAAAATAAAATAAAGTTAAAACGAAGTATTACTACCCCTTTAAGACACGTAGGTGTAAAATAAACCTTTTAGGGTGTTCTTATTCTCTCTGGTTACAATTTATTTATATATTATTTAGGGCGCAGGAATACTATTTAATTTTTATTTGTACTTTTATAACACATAGAGTGGTGGTGTTAGTTTGCATTCTTAGCTGCCTTTGTTTATAAATATCTATAGTGTGGTGAGATTATTTTTTCACTTTAGTGGAGCGAATTTAGAACTTTATTTTGTCTATTATGTAAACATTTCAGGCTGCTGTATGATGACACCTAATTAAGTAATATTTACTCTTTAAGTATGCACCCCTCTAGTGCTCAATGGGTTAACATAATGAAAAATAAATAACATATTGCTATAGGTAGTACTTCTTTAAATGAAAGTTCCATAATTCTGCAGATCATGTAAAACACTACATACAACGCATTTCACGCACAGAAATTCCTAATGACATATGTGCTATGTCAGAAGGTAACTTCTTCAGTCAGTCCTGAAAGTCACGTCTGTGTCAGCAGACATGACAGTTGCAGGAATATAGCATGAGCCCACTTAACCCATTAATGACGAGATGGCTGCTTAATGCACTGTAACCTAGTGCGTTACCCTTTGAGTGCCAATGCGTTGCGTAGCCCTCTGGCACTTAAAGGGTTAATATTACTATGTGCACTGGTGGCGTTTGTGTCTTATGGTCCTTCTAGCAGCTATCTGCCTCCACTGATGGAACATCGAGGATTGATTGAAGATGTTCTTGACTGCACAAAGGCACAATGGGAAAATTCATAAGGGGCTATTAAGATTTCCTGCCCATGGAAATTTCAGTTCTCCTTTAAGAACTGGAGGGGTGTAAGGTTCATTGCAAAGCCTATGATGTTTAAGGTGTTAATCAAAAATTTACTTGCATCATAGTACTTGATTGATGCTGGCATCATCGTGTTCCCATGCTGCTTTATAAATCAACTAGTTGAAGAGACCGTTACATGGGCCACAGTGCCACTGCCAGCCGGTCGTGGGGCAGTCATGCGCAGTAGAGATGCCCCACGCATTTTAGCAAATATGTGATATTTAGCAAGTATGTGATGCATCATTGCTGCTCCTTTAAAAAAGAAAAAATCTCTTAAAAATAATAGGTTATAAGTAGGGGTGCACCAAAATGAAAATTCTGAACGGAAACTTCAGGATGCGCTTGGCCGAAAACTGAAACTGAAAATTACTTTTTTTCCACCCACCTTTTTTAAAATAGTTTTTTGGGAAAATTGTATTATATTGAAACAATTGTATTATATGGGAACCGGAACATGACCTCTGAAGGGGAGAATGACAGATCTGGATGTCATCCAGATCAGCTGTTGCGCAATGTACCTGAACTGCCAGCACTTTTTTGCCAGCTTGCCCGCAGCTTGGGTGAAGGTACTTGCCTCCACGGATTTTCGGCCATTTTTCTTTATTTCAGCTTTTTGCCGAAAATGCCATTTTCGGCCGAAACATTTCGGTGCACCCCTAGTTATCGGTGAAAAAAAATTCCTTTGGGATATAAAGACCATTTTACCCCTTTTGACATGTTGTGTGTTATTTGGTTCTTTTCAACAAAGTGGTCACATTTTAACCCTTTGAGTGCCAGAGGGTGCGCATCATTTTGCTTTGCAAAGCTTTGCATTACCCCTCTGGCACTCAAAGGGTTCAATTAAAATTGCGTCTGCCTTGCTTATCAATCACCTACATGCTAGAAACGTCTCAGAGGCATTGGGTCTATAATAACATTTTAACCTTTTGAGTGCCAGAGAGGTATCCAATGCAGTGGATACCTCTCTGGCCTTCAAAGGGTTAATTAAGACTCTCCCAGCAGTATGATGTAACTCTGCTGGAATATGCCTGAACTGTATATTTTTTCTTAATAAATATTTCCTTTTCCATTTAAAGGTCAACCGACCCCATAGTTTTATACAGTGAGCATATTTAACCCTTTGAGTGCCAGAGTTATCCAATGCATTGTGTTGCAACGCTTTTGCAAAGGGTTTAGGGTTTTTTTTGATAACGTGTGAATTTTACATGCACATTTTAGTCATGCCAATACAAGCTTAACCCTTTAAGTGCCAGAGGGGGTGCACTGTGTACCCCTGGGGCATTCAAAAGATTAGTTTAGTCAAATGGTTCCTGTATTGTTTCCCTGTTTACTAATATGCAAACATTGAAGGCTTTTTACTGAAGATTAAAAAGAAGAAAACTAAAGGAAGAACTTAGTCCAATGAGTATCAGAGGGCTGAGCAATGCATTTCAAAGCAGTATTCTCCTCTGGTCCCCAAAGGGTTTAACCCCTTAACGACCGGCCGATCAGCACAGTCAGTTAAGGACCATGGAGCATTTTTTTTTAAATTTCCGCTTCTGGACTCCCCGAACGGCATGCAGCCGCGGAGGCGAGCCCGGAATTCCATGACGGTCATAGTACGTCATGGGTTGTTAAGTCAGATCGACCCATGACATACTATGACCGTCAAGGGGTTAAAAAATGCATAGGAAAAACATAGGAATTAGTGTTACATAGCGTGAACAAGTTAATATAAATTGTTAAATATATAGTTGTGCACATTTTTATGACAAGGAAAATATTAAAAATTGCCTTCCAGAGATATATTTACACACAAAATATGGACTGTGCCTCATTTTACGTAACTGTGAAGTTTGCTCTTTAGTAAATGACTTGTTATTAGAAGGCCCTGGTGCAAACGTTTGTTTGGGTGTTATCGTTTTGGAATACAGGATGCAAAATTTTTTGTAAAGTTGATACCTTTATTGGCTAACTAAACAGATTTAAAATGCAAGCTTTCAAGACTTCTTAGGTCTCTTCCTCAGGCATGTTATACAGATGAATATGAAAACTTCTCTCTTAAAGGGATAGTAATACTTCGTTTCAACTCCATATTACTCTGTAGGCACTAGTGGTTTATGAGATATTCACGGGCAGAGTTTCCCCCTCCCGCCCCTTTTACCTACTGTAAACAATCTCTTCTCAGATGTGGAATACAGTCCATAGACTGGACAGATAACAGAAGGGGACACTCTTATTCCTATGAAAACAATGAAATCCCTGCCCCCCTTGGGAAGCTTTTCAGGTTTTTCCGTTATCTTAATTGAAGATTGTCCCTCTCTGCAGTCTACCTGGGCACCTCCCTTCTGCCCTGGCTGAACAGTGTTACATCAGTAAAAGGGGCGGAAGGGGGACACTTTGCTTGTGAATATCTCTTAAACCATGGAGGTTGGAGAGATAGGACTTATGTCATTATTCATGTTTTTTTAGTGCCTACAGAGTAATATGGAGTTGAAACGAAGTATTACTATCCCTTTAAGAGAGAAGTTTTCATATTCATCTGTATAACATGCCTGAGGAAGAGACCTAAGAAGTCTTGAAAGCTTGCATTTTAAATCTGTTTAGTTAGCCAATAAAGGTATCAACTTTACAAAAAATTTTGCATCCTGTATTTCTACGGCTAACACGGTACCAACTCTCATCTATCGTTTTGGAATGTCTCACACTATTGTGCGAGCAACTAAACGGCACATTAAACGTGTAGCGGGGATGAAAAGGGCGACATGAGATTCTCGCCAGCATCAAAAGGGCGAAATTCTCATGTCACAGGCTTAAGTGTCGCTCATTTGAGTGCCAACGTCATTCTCATAAACATACCTTACTGAAGCCAGAACAGCTGTGTGTGTACTCCCACTCTCCTCCTCCTCAGTGTCCATCTCATAATAATAAAAAAATTTTAAAAAAATAAAAACAACATATGACATTCTGCAAAGACACAAGTGCAGAATTCACCCCTACAGTTTGTGCAGTGTATTTAATTACTGTATGGGTGAATTGCACACTTGTGTCTTTGTGGATGGTCATATATTTTTATGATTATTATTATTATTATGAGACGGACACTCATGGGAAGGAGTACACGCAGAACTGTTCTGGCTCTGGCAAGGTATGTTTATGAGAATGATGTGGGCGCATCGCTTAAGCCAGCAACATGAGAATCTTGCCCTTTTGATGCTGGCAAGATTCTCATGTCGCCCTTTTCATCCCTGGCGCCATGGTTAATGCACCGTTTACTTGCTCAGACAATACTGTGCAGCATTTTTATAGTAAACCTGTTTGGGCCCTGTAACAAAAATAACTTGAACCTACTGGCCCCTCTTGGACACAGAGAGTCATCACACCACCTGCACACACTGCTCCTCCTGTAGTTATTCCTTTGATTTGTGTGTTTAGAATGTGAATATTCACTGGCTGAAGCAAAAAGCAGAAGCACTACTGGTGCAAACCAGCTACGGTATTGGTAGAACATACAGATTCCTTTTTATTTAAACCCCTTGATGTGCAGAGATATCTCCAATGCTCTGTTACCAATGCATTGGAGACGTCTCTACCAGCCAGGGCATTAAAACCCACTTTTAAATCTATGGAAATTGTAGTTGTTCCCTACAATGCAGTTGGTTTACCCAATAATTGCTCTGCTTTTCCTTTGAAAATGTCTCTTTAAAATATATACAGTACTTAGTCTGTCCAGAACAGGGGAGCTCAAACCTGTCCTCAATCAGCACGCCCCCCCCATGCATATTTTCAGGATCTTCTCAATTAAACACAAGTGAATGTCATTAACGCAGGCAGACCCTTCAGAATGACTGAACCACTGATTAATTCACCGGTGTTCATGTCAGGAGATCCTGAATACCTGCCCTGTTGGAGATGGCTTGATGATATGTTTGAGCACCACTGGTCTAGAGCAATCTGAAACTTAAAAACTGATGCATAGAAATTACAAATTTTTTTGCTCATAAGTTTTAAAAACAGTTACTTAACCCTTTAAGTAAAAGAGGGTTATGCAATGCATTGCACTCAAAGGGTTAATACCACAAGACTATATAAACATTTTAAACCAGTTTAAAGGGATAGTAATGTTTCCGTATGAGCAACGCTTCAATCCTTCTTGTAGCGCATACAAATGATCAGTTAGGTTAGTAATGCTGAATTTGTTCTTTATTCTGTGAAATAATAATATAAACTAGTTGAAAACCTGTTTACACGGGCCACAATGCCACCCAGCAACTGGTCGGACTCTGTCTTGCCAGTGGCCACGCTGCAATCATGAGCAGTACTGGCTGGCCAAACGAACCGCAGCTGATACGCAGTGGTCCCAGGATGGTTCACAGAGAGAACTCCGGTCTGAATTCGGAGCTCCCCGCTCCGTATCGGCCACGGCGCAGGCAGTCTCTACTGTGCATGACTGCAGCATGCGCAGCCGTCTCTACTGCACATGACGGCTTCTGACAAACATCCTTAGCAAATTATTATATAGGATTGTCCTCCTCAAACCCCTTTTCAGACTGCAAGGCCACATGCTCTGAGATATGAAGTCCGGTCGCTTGACTGGACAGATCGCTACAAGACACAATCTGTTTCATTCAGTATAAGGAAAACCCTAGTCCCCTTGAAGAAGGAGGGCAGTTTTTTCCATGTATGGAAAGAAAATTGTCTCATGTTGCCATCCGCTTCCAGCTCCGAGGCTCAAAGGATGATAAGTATAAGGGGTATGAGGGGGACAATTTATAATATAATTTCAGAGCATATAGAGTGAATTCAGCATTACTAAATTAAAATATCAGTTGTATGCACTACAAGGAAGGATTGCAGTTTTGCTCAAACGGAAACATTACTGTCCCTTTAAATAGTGTTTAAATTGCTTCCGTTATAGGCGGTTTTAGCATGACCTAATCTGAGACAACATGGGGTGAAAGAGAAAACTGCTTTTTGTGACAGAATTTTTTTTCTCACTTGCTCTATGATGCAATTACTTAAGTAATCAATACACTACCTCTCAATGCCATGCGTATCTAATCACATTCAGTTAGGCCCTGTTCACAAGGGCGACATTGTTGCAGTGACAGACAATCATGAAAATAAATGCATTAGTTCTCAATCGTGTCCTTTGTGAAATTTTACACAGGCAACAAGTGCTGCGATTGTCACAGAATGCTGTAACCTTTCCTCAGGCAATGCAACTACAAATTCTGTATTCCCTGAGATTTTATCACTTCTATTTCTAGGGAGAGCAGGCGATTCTGTGAAATCATTAGTGAAGTGTAGCCACAAAAAAAAATCACACTACAAATTTGTTAAAGAGATAGTAATGTTTCATCCAACAAGCACAGCCGATTAATCTTCATAGTATTCGAGCCATGGAGAGAGTTATTTCAGTACTATGTGAGTTGTGGTTCAACAGTAATTGAATGATAAAATATCCCTCTCCCTCCCCTTTTACTGATGTAATGCTGCTGTCCAAGTCGGTCCGAATGGAGCACAATGAGGGACAGTCTTCAATGAGCATAAGGAAATACCTGCCCTCCTTCATGTCAGGGTTTTCCTTTATGCTCACAGCAAGAAGATTGTCCCTCGCTGCGAGCTGTCCTGCAGAGCTAAAGGATTCCATATCTGAGGGGAGGCTGCTAAAAGTGGCAGAAAGAGGATATTTTACCTTTCAATTGCTGTTGAACTACAACTTGCATAGTATTGAAAAAAAGTTCTTCATGGCTCAAATACTTTGTAGATAAATCGGAGGTGCTTGTTGGATGAAACATTACTATTCCTTTAAAGAGCCCTGGCAATTCTTTAACTGGAATACTTGAAGAATAGTATGATATGCCTAACTTCAGTCCTGTACTTTTGAAACAAACACCCTCTAGGTTGCAATGCTGTATGGGAAGATATATACCTTCTTATAAACCTGTGGTTGCTACAGAGAGGCCCGCAACTGTTTGAGTCAGATGTACTATATGTGAGGCAAATACACTTCACTTTGGGAGTTTTAATGTTATGACTGCTAGAGAAAGGTCTCAGACACATTGGGCAGGACTATTTAAAGTGGAGTAGTGCAATTTTGAGGCAAACCAACTTTACCATATGGACAAATGTTAAAGCGGAACTTTCAGGTAATAGCCAGTCGCCATGCATTCATTAAATGCATGATGACTAGCTTGAAAATATATGTCTTACCCAGAAAAAAATACTTGTATCTAAAGGAATCTGTCCCGTTTCGGAACTGACAGGCAGGTTAGTGCGGTCTGTGCGCCTGCGCCATCAGTCCCTTCCAGTGACCATATGGTGCAAAGCAGTCTACTCTATGGAGACTGGGACTGACGGCGCAGGCGCACAGACAAGATGTCTGCGCTCCAGCCTCAGTTCCGGTCTCCAAACGGGGCGGACTCCTTTAGACACATGTATTTTTTTGGGTAAGACATATATTTTCAAGCTAGTCGCCATGCATTTAATGAATGCATGGCGACTTGCTATTATCTGAAAGGTCCGCTTTAATTCCAATTTATTTAAATGGAACTTTTAAGCCCTTGAATGCATTGGAGACCTCTCTATCATTGAAGGGGTTAGAAAGCCCCATTTAAATCAATGGTAATATTGAAAAAGTATCTGTCTCCAGTGGTGCAGTTGTTTACTCTGCCTCTTGTTAGTATATCTGTGTCCTAGAGATCCAACAAGTGACTAACAATCGCATGGTTGCCTTGCTGTGCAGTGTGTTCAGGAGGCTTGGATTCTAAGAGGAACTGGAGTGATTTTGGCACAAACCATCTGCACCATTGTGGTGATATAAAAGTACCCATTTATTTAATTAATGTTTTTAACCCTTTGAATGTTAGCGTGGGCTCCAAGGCATTATAACAAGACCACTCGAGCATTCTCTGGGGTTAGAAGTCCTATTTAAATTAATGGGAATTTTGTGGTGTAGTTAGTTTGCTTCTGTTCCACGTCGTCCATCAGCCTCTGTCTTTGTGACGCTCAGTGGAATACTACAGAAAGTAGTCTTAGGCCTTACGGACAAAAGAAAAGTGGAGCAGTCTGGGAAAAAAACAGCTGCATGATATGGGTAAATAATTGCCAAAATTGACATTGATTTAAATAGGGACCTTTAGCACCTAGAGTGATAGTGGTATTTAACCCTTAGAATTCAATTGATTAAAAGTTCAATTAAAATCAATAAGGATAGAGGGAATTTTAATGTCCCCTCTGTTGAGCTGTTGGTACACTCCAGAATTGCACTTATTTTTCCTTTCAGCATAAGGCATTATATATGTACAGTATTTTCTTGGTTTCTTTGGGCCGTATGCACAGACAAAACTGCAATCCAAGAGCACCATATGTACCAAATAAAAATGTCCATTGACTTACATGAGCCTTGTAATCTCTTGGATGGTACAAGTCTGCAAAGTAATGTGTTGGATACCTCTCTGCCATTCAAGGGGTTAAAAGGCTTGTGTAATTCAATGGATATTTACGGTAATTTAAATATAAATGGGAACGAGTTCTACTTTCCTTTCTGCATATTACCCTCTATTTCAATTGAACCACTGCAATCTCACACAATTGCTGCTTTTCCCGACAGACCTCTGTTGGTGACATGATGAGATTTTATCATTGTATGTTTCCTATTCATTATTGTTCAAAGTTAACATTGAATTTTTGTATTACATTCCTGTATGATCATTATTTGGTAGAATCTGTATGTATTGACTGTATTGTTTTTCTTATTGATATAATATATTTTAAATATCATCACCTCACCTGGTAAATGTCTTCATTTGTTTGAGTTGTTAAGTACAATTCCAAAGCATTATGTCAATGCAGAAATCATGCATCATAGTCAGGGTTTAAAAGGAGAATGTTACAGGGATGTTCATGCTGACAAAAACGGGGGGAAAATTGCATTCAAAAAGTATTACAGCGCAAACATAAATACAATTATTATTGTTTTTTTTACATTAACTTTGAGTGCTGGCACACCCTCTCTTACCCAAAGGTTTAAACTGCAATTTTCTATTCTGGTCAACAGCTGGTGCTGTTCTTACCACAATCTAGGGAGAGCCAAAAATCTGACTCCGGATCACTCAGAGAGCACACTAAATAAAAATGCTTTTGCACACCAGTTGGCTCTGACATTTGAATAAAAAAGAAACCTTACAGCATGTGATCGTCCTTATTTTTTGCTGAAGAAAAAACTTTATAATATTTTTTTTTTTATTAAAATGGGGGGAAAATGCTCTTTAAGGGGTATGTGTTATATAACCGCAAGTAGCAGTGTATCTTTTTCATTTGATTATTATTCACCATGTATTGCCATTCAAAAGTGACAATCAATGTCCTTTTGTCATTATGTATTTGTAAAGTTAAATTGCCTGTTTGTTTTATTTTTTTTTTTTCTTCCCATCTTCACTTTATTTTATTTATTTTACACTCATGCCTCTTACATTGTGCTCCATGGATCTCTTTTTCCAGAGAGCTCTAAGTAGGGGGCCGAGAGCAGAGATATACAGGGGGAGAGTCACTAAGCAGTGATATAGTTGAGATGACTTTTCTAATTTCTATGTTATTCTACGGAGCCTATTCACTAAGATTTCATCAGCTTAGGAGATGTTAGTGAATAGGCTCCATAGAATAACATAGGAATTAGAGAAGTGATAAACTGGAGAAGGCATCTCCCCCAGTGTGTTGCAGTCTTTGTGATGTAGTGTAGAGGTATCCAACCTGCAACCCTCTGCTACATGTAATGTGGCCTGCAGCATGAATTTTTTTGTTACCTGCGGCCCTAATGCCCTCTTCTGACTGACAAGAACTGAAGTAGTTTCCAACAGTCTGATTGTACTAATGAGCAGGGAGGACTTGCAGGTCCTCCCTGGCAAAAAAAAAAAAAAAATAGACTGGAAGCTTCTTTCTTGTTCAGAGCTCCATCAGGACATGTGCGGCGTGATGACATCAAATTGAGACGATCCCGTGGAGGAGGTCACAGCACAGGCATGCCAAGAAAGATGCTGAATTGGGATGCAATGGACCCTACTAGATTCTTTGAATGTGTGTTTTACTCAATTTCTACTATTGTAGTGCTATGGGGGAAGATGATGAGGTGAGAATGTGTTGTTAGATGTGGAGATTATGGGGGAGGTGATGGGAAAAGGGGGGTGCTGTATGGGGGATATGATGAGAGGAAACAATCAAAGAGTGAAAGAATGGCAGCACCCCGAATCAAACTCTGGAAAGAGCGGTTTGTAAAAAAAATAAATTAAAAAAAAAAAAACACATTCCCTATATAAAAAAGAATTAAATTAAGCTTAATTGGAAGTACTTGCTACAATATTCAAATGTACAAAACCACCAAAAAGCCCAAAGAGAGATTAGTTAACACCATGAGTGAAAAAAGTCAGTGTCTCATCAACCTACATTTGAGAATCACTGAATTGAATAATTTCATTAATAAATAACGCTGTCATAAAAAGAAAATCATGAACCCCTACAAAAAAAAGAGGTTTACCATGTAATAGATATACAAAAATCAACGACAATCATATCCAGCTAGAACACAAGAGAGCCGGCTAAAGATTAACACTTAAAAAACCCAAATAGAAAGAAAATAATGGAGACAGAATGTTATATAATGTGGTACTTAATGGGGAGACAATTGTGGAAAGAGTGTTATGGGAAAGGGAGTGCTATGGGGGAGGGAGATGGTGGGATATGAGGGCAGAATGGGGTGCTATTGATGGATATGATGAGGAGAGAAGTGATGCAGTGGGGGTAGTAGGCCGTGAGGGGGAAAACGTGGTGCAGAAGGTGATAAGGGTAGAAGGTGGTGCTATGGGGGGTCCTCAACCCCTATTTGATCCTTGGTCTTATGTTCAGGACAGCCTTATCCTTATCCCATGCATGCTTACATTTCCTCACTGTATTACCTTCTACCACTTCTGCTGGTAGGATACTCCACTTATCTACCACCCTTTCAGTGAAGTAAAACTTTCTTACATTACATCTAAACCTGAATCCTTCTAGTTTTAGACTATGGCCTCTTGTCCTAACATTTTTACTCCTTTGAAATGTACTTCCCTCATGCACTTTGTTGAATCCCTTGTTTCAATCATATCCCCTCTCTCTATTCTCTCCTCCAACTATACATGTTCAGATCCTTTAGTCTATCCTGATATTTCTTTTCCTATAAACCAGTCACAATTTTAGTATCTCTTCTCTGAATTATTTCCAGGATATCTATAGATCTGTATCCTTCTGGAGTGCGGTTCTCTAGTATTGTATACAACACTCCAGGGGCTCGGTTCAGTAGACAGCATTAAAAAAAAATGCCTTAGTTAGGGACACAGAAGAAAAAGGGGAATATGCTTACTGATATTCCCTTTTCTTCTGGGTCCCCTCCACGGTACACCCTACCCTTACCCTTAACCTTGTGTATTGTTACAGCTCTGACGAAAGTGAAACTATGAGCCATTCCCGGGATGAAGTTGTATTGATCCTACCCAGGTAGAAACTAGAGACCCAACCCATTACTAATGCCATGGAGGGACGTAGAAGGAAAAGGATCATTGGTAAGCAATTTCCCCTCTTTACAATCATTACTTCTACATTTTCTGACCTCTGACTAGATCATGACCTCTTATAGTATTTCTTTTTTTCTGAAAAATGCTTCTTAACTATATTATGTTCCTAAATATATTTAAAAGTTTCTATCATATCACCCTTCTGCCAGATTTTTTTCCAAGCTAAACAGTATAGATCTTAAATAGGCTTATGGACTGTCCCTCCTTCAGTTTGAGTAAACTGCATCCAAATTTCATTGCATCTATAAATCTGACATCCAGGACTGATTGATGATGTTATTGCTTAAAGGAACTAGGGCTAATACGTAGGGTTATCTTGGGTTTTTGGCCATAATAAGGAAGGGGGGGGGGTTCTTATTAGGTGTTAATAAAAGAGAATTACATCTTTCTTATGACCAAGTAGGGAGAATAGAGAAAACTACACTGCATGTATGGCTCTGCAGAAAAAGTAGCTGGCTTGTAAATGGGAGGTCAGTGGTTCAATCCCTGCTGTTGCTAGTGTTTGGTTTGTTATTTTCTTGACTAGACTAATTCACAAGTAGAAATGGAACAAAGTGATACAGGGTGTTTGAGTCATGTGTGGCTCTGCAGGCTTGAGCACAGGCTTGTAAGATGAAGGTTCCCGGTTCAAATCCCTACTACACAGACATTCCTTCGGTGCCTGTTTGTGTGGAATTGTGTATACTTGGCACTGAAACTGTGGGCGCTCGTGTGTCTGAGAGGGAGAGCAACCTTTCCTTGTGGCTGGCAGCATTGAAAGGAAGCTTGTAACTCTCAGGCAGTAGTCTCGGAAACTGTGGGCACTCGTGTGTCTGAGAGGGAGAGCAACCTTTCATTGTGGCTGGCAGCATTGAAAGGAAGCTTGTAACTCTCAGGCAGTAGTCTCGGAAACTGTGGGCACTCGTGTGTCTGAGAGGGAGAGCAACCTTTCCTTGTGGCTGGCAGCACTGAAAGGAAGCTTGTAACTCTCAGGCTGTAGTCCTCGGTCTGTGTGAATGAAGGGTATCAGCATCTATGGCACTCAAACTCTCTCAGTGCCAATATAGTTCTGACCCTGAATGGATATATCTGCGTGTGAATGTGTGCCCACTGGAAGAGAAGAGGGGCACCTCATACTCCAGAAGGATGTAATTTTTTGCGGACTTAACAAAAATTTCTAATTTTTGCATATATATATACAAAAACTAACACCCAATAACAAAACTGCCCTTTTCTCATTTTGCACACAGATATACCTGCCCCCTTCCCAGGTCAAGCAATGGCAGGTGCCATTTCAGTGATGCTGTTAACACCACAAGGTTGTGTATTATCTCAGATACACAGGAACACTCCCACATTGTTTCAGCGCCAAGGAGATGCAATTCCACACAGACAGGCACCGAAGATATGTCCGTGTGTATCCAGAACAGTGGGGATTTGAACCGGCAACCTTCTGTTTAGGAAACCACTGTTCCAGACTGCAGAGCCACAAGTGACTCAAGTGTGTTGTTTTCGTCCATTCTACTTGGCCCTACATTTGATTAACCATGGAAGATGTTAAAAGAGACACCAAAGAACATTTGGGATTCAAACCACAGACCTTTCACTTGTGAACTTAGTGTCTCAGACTGCAGAGCCACTGCGAGTACAGGCTCATTGTTTGGTCTCAGTTCTATTTCTACTTGGCCAGGAGATATGTAGCTTATGATATTGAAGGAATAAACTAAAAAAGGAGGGTTTTGAACCCAGGACTGTCTTCTTAAGAAGCCTACAGTTCTAGACCGCAGAACCACAGTAAGACACAGATGTGGCTTTTCTTTATTCTAGTGCTGCTTGGCCATGCAATACATATATTGGTGTATTCAGAGAATACACTAAAATGGACATTTATCTTCACAGACACAAAAAAAGTATGTCTGTTATATAGAAGGGCTACTGTGTGCTTAGACACCTGCTGTTCCAGACGATAGAGCCTGTCTGCCTAATCAAACTTTCCTGTTTGTTAGCTACACTTTTCTCCTTGCAGTGTTTTACTTTTGTGTCCTATCATGATTCCTTTTTCATCAGTTTAGATCTGTCCACTGTCTTGCCTTTTCGAAGTACCTCCTTATTTGACCCCTGGCTTATGGTTTATTTATTTTTTGTCTCTGTTTTTATTTTATTTGTCCTTAGACCTTGCCTTGTTATGTTACTCTCTATGAATCAGTTCGCTCACCTGTTTGTCAGCTCCAGTCTTGTCTAAGTTATATAACATAGTTAATGAGGCTGGGGGAAAAAAAAAGACGTGTCCAAGTCCAGCCCATTCCAGATCACCCTTGTTGATCCAGAGGAAGGTAAAAAAAAATGAAGACATTTCCAATTAAGCCTTGCGACGGCCCGCCGCAGGCACCTGCCCCTGTAGCGTTAAGGGGGGGTGCCTACCAGGTCAATTACACCAGACCACGATCTAGCTGCACTACCCAGAGGAGGAGCGGTCAACCCGATTGGAAGACCTCCAGGTGCAGCCAGCCCAATGGGGAGCAGTGACCTGGGTAGAGACTCACACTTCTACCCACTGGAACAGGTCCCCTCTGCTGCTAAGTCTCTGCTGGGCAGGCACTAACCCATCTTCCTTCTCCTGGGGAGCAGGTTCAGCTTCCTCTGCAACATGGCACATCCTCCTGGCAGGAACTCACCCCTCTGCCAAGATAAAGCGACACCGCCTTTATAAAGGCTCTTTGGGCTACAGGGGCCTGGTATCATATATCCCCACCTCACCAAAATAACAGAGCCTAAACATCTGCTTTAGAGATAAGAAAACACACCTAAGTTTATTGAAATGGAATACCAGACCTTTCACAGCCTTCATTCAACTTGAGGTGACATGAATATAACAAAATGTCATAATACACAGTAGGCAAGACATACAACAAACATAACATGGTATAACAATTTTATGATGTAAGATGGGGGGAGTATAATTAAAACATTGGAGAGAAACTGATGGTCCCAGAATGCAACAGTGCCATATTTGCATACTCACATGTGACAAAGGAATGCTGCAATGTAGGTCACCAACCAATATATGGCAGTGCATAGTACAATGTTGCAATGCAAGTTTCAACCAATAGATGGCAGGCATTGTACAATGCTGCAATGCATGATTCAACCAATAGATGGCAGTGCATAGTACAATGCTGCAATGCAGGATTCAACCAATAGATGGCAGTGCATAGTACAATGCTGCAATGCAGGATTCAACCAATAGATGGCAGTGCATAGTACAATGCTGCAATGCAAGGTTCAACCAATAGATGGCGAGGTTGCGTTCAAAGGACTTGAGATAGGAAAAGTCCATAACAGATGTATTGCTGGAATGTCCATGTAATCCCAGAGTCCTCATATATCACAGGGACATGAAAGTTGAACCTCCTGTTTATTCACAAGCCTCATGTGGGTAAAAAAGAAAAAAAAATCCTTACCGACTCCAAGCAGCAGTCCAATATTCCTCTTTATGAACGCCCTATCTGCTGCAGTCATATTGCTTATTCTCCCAGCTCAAGCTGCTGGCTTGCAGTATATTGATTTAGAAAGCCAAGTGGCAGATATGACTCTTTATGTACTGGGACTTTAGGTTCTAGTGTAGCAAGTGATAGGAAATGAAGCAGTGCCTAGTAAATCAGAACTAAACTACAATTGCCACCATGGGTGTGTGCAGTAAGGGAGCAGGAACACATCATATAATAAAAAATTGAGTTTTTTTTTACCATTTGAATGCCTGGTCTATCTGTGAAATAAACCTGAAACATGGTGTAAAATAAATAAATTACTGTTTAACTCCTTGGATGCTAGGGATGTCTCCTGTGCATTGCATTGTAATATGTTGCAAATGCCACTGGCGTTCAAGAGGTAAAAAAAAATGTATGTGCGTACCTTTTTAAAAAATGAAGCCTCCATCTGTCTGAGCTGTGAAGCACATGAAGATTGGGCAACAACCAACTAGAATGCACTTTTTTGTATACACCTCTGATTAAATTGCATGTTTCCGACTAGTGATTTAACTCATTGTGTTGCACATCTCTCTGGCTCTCAAGAGGGTTAAAGGGTCCATATCATCTAAAAAGAACTTTGAGGATTTTTAAAGTTTAAAAATCCCATGAATGCTGTACTACTATTTCATTTATGGAGCTAGTATTTATTAGTTATTTAGATTTGCAGCTTATATCAAGTTAAGTCATGTTATATAGGTATGTCCTGTCTTAACCTTTTATTACCTTCCCCACTCACTAATAAATAACCTTTTAAATTCAGGGACAGATGGGCAATGTGAGTGTGGGAGGTAATGTCTCTTGATAGATAGACAGACAAACAATCCAGAACCTTCAGACCACCTGTGAGTCAGATATTTATCCAGGCATTATGTGTTCTTAGGCCCCTCCCATTCATGTTCTAATATGTTTTATTCCTGTATTCAAGATAAGAATTGCACTCTGGATTCAAGATTTTTAATAATAAACAAATATATTTTATTGGAAGTGAGCCATAAACTTTTTTTATGAAACATATATGCTACAGGGCTTTTCCTTTTGAGTAAAACAGGTGTGCTCCCACTGCTGGCAGCTGCTTTATTAAAAAGTTATAACCATTCAAACTAACAGGAAGTGATGAAGCTGTACATTATATTATGTGGAGAACTACAGTCAATATCTTTCCCTTGCTCCTCGGTTCAAAGATGACCTCGTCAATCAGTCCTGGATGTCAAGTCCACGGAGGCAGACATGACAGTTGCTAGCAGGTCTATATTATCTTGGATTCTACTCATTGCACATGGTGACCCTTTAAGGACCAGAGGGGTGTACAATCCATTTCTTTGTAATTCATTGCACTCCCCCTCTGGTTAGCCAAGGCTTATGTAGGTGCCGCCTATTTCATTTTGAAAAAACTGCCACCAACTGTAATGTCTGCCACCATGGACCTGACCTCCAGAAATGACTGAAGATGTTAGAGACATAGATTTTGATGGCAGATAAAAACCAATTGGCCCGGGGGGCATAGTTTGACGCTGTAGAGAATTGACATATACTAGAGAGCTCCAGCCCTGAAGCACTGCTCTTCCCCGTATTTTACAAGCCATTCGTGCCTACTTTTGAGCCAAATTAGTCCCAGGTGTTGCCCTATCAGGGTGGAATGTCAAGCCAGTGTAAAAAGGGGGTAAAAATCATCCCATACTTGTGTGAGAGGCCGCTGATGCTCAGACAGGAAACCTCTGCACCACAAGCAGACAAATGGAAGGCGGCGGGAAAGAAGAATAGACCTGAAGAGCCTAAACCTCAACACTAGAACGGTGGAGCTCTCCCTAAGGAAGACTCATCCTGCTTCCTCACGAAATCCGATATTCAACATCTCCCATCGAGGACAGATCTGGAAGCGGTAGTGGGAGGATTGAGAGATGCGTTATGGGTCAACATGGTGGATCCCAGCAAAGACATTTGTCAGATAGGCCATAGAGTGGCTGACCTGGAAGATCAGACTGAGGGCATACTTACCATTCAGCATGAGTTGCAGCAGCAGGTGCTGTCACAGGACAAGGAGGAACAATATCAGAATTCGTAATCTCCCAGACTGGCCTGCAGATTTGTTTGGAGTTTTGCAGAAAACATTCTCCTCTCTAACTCACACTGCTCTGGGAGAGATTCACCTTGAACGTGCCCACAGGGCCCTCTGCCCACGCTCCCAGGATTAGGATCATGCTCGCAATGTCATATGCTGCCTACTCTATTGTAAGCAAAAGGAGCTCATCATGCGGGAAGCCCGACAAAGGCATGATGTTGGCTATGATGGAGCCTCCATACAGCTGCATCAGAACATGTCGCAGCTAACTCTACAGCAACAGTGGGCCTTCAGGCCATTAACCGAGGCCCTGAAGGAGAACCACATCCCGTATAGATGGAGCTTTCCCTTCGCACCTGATTGTTATAAGGGCCATACTCGCCATTCCCCCATTTTTCCCTTCCAGTTACCGAAACCAAACCAATTCCCCATACCTCCCCCCACCCCCACCCTCATTTGTTACCCCAAATAAACACACTGACAACAATATAATGTGGCAAATTGTGAGGTCACAGTTTTATTAATTTGGGATATTGACCTATTTAAAGGACCCCAGGAGTACCCTCCCCCCTCCTATGTGGCGCCCCCAGGGCCCCTAATACCTTGGGTCACGCCTGCCCCCAGCCCACGGCCATGGGAGGTAAAGGGCGAGACCTTTCAGGCAAACCACTGCCTCCCCACCCCTGGTCCCTCTCCATGGCTGCCTCTCAACTGTACCAGGGGAGGCAAACAAGGCCCAAACGTCAATCCACCATGACAATAACTACAGGCCTCCCCTCCTCCACAGTGCTTGATGGCAATCGCCCGCCCTTCCTGCAGGCTGACCTGGCCGCACAGCACAAGTCTGCCCATCCACCGTTACCGATTGGCTATGCCGCACTGCCGGGGCCCTGTAAGCGCCACACCCGCCAAGGGCCTAAATGGATTGCTACTGCTGACTTCCACCATCTCCTGCTTGGCCTAAGTCGGACCTCTTCCATGGCGCAACTAACAGCACCTCGATGACCTAAAACAAAAACAAACAGGGAGGGAGGGTGGGAAAAGAAAAAAAGGTTATACAGCTCACCTCTGCAGGTAAGCTCTATTTAACCCCTAAGCCTCGCCCCCTATATTCCTGCCTCCCTCTGCTACGTGACCCCAGCAAGGGAGGGTAAGAGAGCCCAGTCCTTTGTCCCAGGTCCCCCCCCTCCCCCACCAAAACCCCGCAACACAAAGAGGGGGAAGGGGTTTGGGATCTCTGGCCCTTATCTGGCTTTGGGCGCTATAACGGCGCCCTCCACCTTTTGTAAGGGCCATACTCGCCATTCCCCCCTTTTTCCCCTCCAGCCACCGAAACCAAACCAGTTCCCCATACCTCCCCCCACCCCCACCCTCATTTGTTACCCCAAATAAACACACTGACAACAATATAACGTGGCAAATTGTGAGGTCACAGCTTTATTAATTTGGGATATTGACCTATTTATAGGACCCCAGGAGTGCAATCCCCCCTCCTATGTGGCGCCCCCAGGGCCCCTAATAGCTTGGGTCACGCCTGCACCCAGCCCGCGGCCATGGGAGGTAAAGAGCGAGACCTTTCAGGCAAACCACTGCCTCCCCACATCTGGTCCCTCTCCATGGCCGCCTCGCAACTGTACCAGGGGAGGCAAACAAGGCCCAAATGTTAATCCACCATGACAATACCTACAGGCCTCCCCTCCTCCACAGTGCTTGATGGCAATCGCCTGCCCTTCCTGCAGGCTGACCTGGCCGCACAGCACAAGTCTGCCAGCCCACCGTTACCGATTGGCTATGCCGCACTGCCGGGGCCCTGGAAGCGCCACACCCGCCACCCATGGAGGGGGCTCCTAACCCTTGACCCTCTATGCCCCCCCCAGCTGTGACCCCATACAAACCCCTAGGGCCTCCCTAACTGCCTCTGTAAAGCCCTGCAACCCCCTGTCCCCTAGGTGCACACCATCTCCCCTGTCCCATCCCTCTTCCTCCATTTTTATCTTTTTATGTGTAATGGTGCCACCCCCACAAGAGATCATGAACCTAGCTATGGCGTGATTCAACTTACTCCTGGACCGCTCAATGCCTCGGGGCGATACCGTCCCTCTCCACAAACGGCACGGTGTAATCTGTGACCAGATGATCTTCATCTCAGGGCAGATGGAGCTCCATAATCTGAATGTAGCTTTAATGCGTTTGATCAATTCTACTGATATTGTGGAAGTGAGATCATTACCGCCAGCATGCACTATCAAAATATCAGGACTCCCCCACTTCCAGCAGGTGTCCTGAAAAAACGCTTCCATCTACCCCCAGACCAAGCCCCTCTTACCACACCATATGATTTTCATGTTCTCCTGCGGCATTCCTAAATTCTCCCTCTGACGCTGCACAAGGTATTGGTGAGCCCAATAGACGAAAGAATGGCCTATGACAAAAACTCTGATCTGCCTCCTTCTGCAAGCAAAACGCAAGTTAGATCATTTCCATTCAAATATAGGTTTTAAATGTATTAGATCGCCAGCGCCCTAACCTTTGAATGTCGCCCTCACTGCCCCCTTTTGCCCTGCAACTGTAGCTGCTCCTATTCTGAAGGAGTGTGTCCCATACCTGTTTGGGTCTACCCCCATTCTGTACAGCACCCTATCCATCACCTTCCTGAATTGGTATTTCGGTGCGCTGCCATCCTGGTGTATAAACAAACAACCTTTGTGTGGGGGCCTAATCCTCAAAAATTCCTTTACTGCCCTCACCGGGCACTCCTCCTCACCGCTCCCTTTGAGCAGCACCCACTGACCCCCACCTTCCTGACTGTTTTATGTCTTAGCCAGCCAATAGTGCACCACCTGACCTGACCATTCCACACCATCCCACTGCAACCCTGTATCCTGCCTAGCTTTTGCTCCTGCTACCAATTCACTCACCCTGATCGCTCCATGAAACGCCATCACAAATGCTGCCTTAAACAAGACTCTCATAACTATCTCCACACACCTCCTTCAAAGCCCTACACATTTGCCTCAGTTTTAACTGATCTATGGGTCTTCTGGTATCTGCAGCTTTTTGCTGCTTCCTCCCCTAGCCTTTCATAACCCTCCTTACCACAAAATTGTCTGTCAAGGACTCCACCCCCTTGACTTTTGTGAAAAATGTAATGGCTGCCAAAGTTGTTACAGCCTTCCCTCTGGCTGCCCCCTGCTTCCATAAGTGCTTTAAATATTCCAATAATACCCTGACAGACTACCCCCTCTCTCCCCACCTGTGCTGCCGCAAACTCACCCCAATCCTGAAAAGCCTTCTTGTACGCCCTCCAAGTGCTTGGCGCTAAGGATGCTGTTATCAGATTGTCTATATCTTCATCCCCAACTGCCAAACATATTTCGGACACAAACAACCATATTTGTTAGCTCCTGGCACTAATGCAAAGAACACATCCCACTTCTCCCTAGACAAGGCATCCGCCAGAGTGTTATCAACCCCAGGTACCTGACGCACTGTGAACCTAATATTGTGCCTCATGCACCTCCATACCAATCTTCTTAGAAGCGCCAACACATACTGACAACCAGATGACAATTGATTGATGGCATAAACTACACTCATATTATCCGTCCAGAATACTACCTCCCTGCTTGCTTTTCCTTCATACCACAACTCCAACGCAACC
This sequence comes from Rhinophrynus dorsalis, assembly GCA_037306005.1. NCBI lineage: Eukaryota > Metazoa > Chordata > Amphibia > Anura > Rhinophrynidae > Rhinophrynus > Rhinophrynus dorsalis. The sequence continues at coordinate 66,599,422 of CM074728.1, read as the reverse complement.
ACAATAGGAAATAGTTCCAACAATGCCAAATTCCTTGTTAACCCCTGTGGATGCCATGCCTCTGGCCATCTCTCAGCACACCACTGGCCTTGAAAAAAATGCACCAAAGCCAACTGCCACATCCGTATGCAACTGGAGTTGCATATGAGGCATTGGTAGTTCCCTCCACAACCTAACCCCATTAAAGTTTATGAGGAATGCCTCCCACACTTTTAAATCCTCCCTGAGCTGCCTAGTAATCCTTATCTTATGCAGTGGGCATCTTACTTCCACCGTATCTCTTTCCAGCCTTCTGCTGAAAGGTATAACCCTTGATGCAAAATTCAACAATCCCAAAAGTTCCTGCATCTCCCTTAATGTGACCTTCTCTCTGGCAACCATTCCTACCAATGCCTCCCTGACTTTCAACACCTTTTCCATGGGCAGGCGCACCTGCCCTGCCCTGAGTCGATTTCAATCCCCAGATAGGATAATTTAGTGGTTGGCAGCACTGTTTTGTCGTGCGCCACTGGCACCCCAACTTCCTCAAACAATTGCTCTGCACACTTCAACAGATCTGCACACTCCCTCTATCCCCCACGAACAAAAAATCATCCAGGTAGTGAGCCACCCCTGCAGCCCCTGCCCTATGTTCTATTGCCCAATGCAATGCTGAACTAAACTTCTCAAAAAATGCACACGAAACTGAACAACCCATTGGTAAACATTTGTCTGCATAAAACCCTCCTTGAAAGTAACTCCCAGTGAATCGGAAACTATTAGGATGCAGCGGCAGCAATAAAAATGCTGCCTCAATATCTAATTTTGCCATCAATGCTCCCTGTCCCTTTTCCTGCAACATGTGCGATGCATTATCAAATGACTGATATGCCACACCACAATCCTCCTGGGGAATAGCGTCATTCACTGACCCCCCTGCTGGGAAGGACAAGTGATGGGTACCACCCCCAGTGGTGACACAATGAGTCCTTCCACCGGAGGTGCCCCAAAAGGCCCCGCTATTCTGCCCAATGATACTTCCTTAGCTAGTTTATCCCCAATGACCTCTGGCAATAGTGTGGCTGATCTCAAATTCTTCAGCTGCTTCCTCTGTTTCACCACTCCCTGCACTGGAATCACAAAACCCTCCTCAAAACCTTTCAACAAAAACACTCACCGCCCTCTTATCAAGGTGATCTACCAACACCCTACTTAACTGGCCTACCATCACTGGCATTACCGCTTTTCCCAGGGAAGTTGCGAAAATCACTCTTCTCCTCGCTTTCTCCCTTTTTAAAACAAGCCTTTGCCATATGGCTCCCTCCACAGTTTGTGCACGCATGGCAAAACCTGCAAGCTGCACCCCTAGCACAACCACGATCATTAAATGCATAACACACGTCCTTTGTCTTAAAGGCTAGCAATCCTGGCTTCCCTTGTGACCTTCCCATGCTCTGTCTCCTGTCATGCGTGACCAATCTAGACCATGTGTCCATGTCCCCCACCTTGCTGGCCTCCATCCTACGCCTGAATGACGTATCATAATTAAACCATGGTTGTCCCCCAAAAGCACTATGTATATCCACAATGACATCAATATACTTCATCAAATTCCTACCTTCCCTTGGATGATACTTCAAGTATAAACTAGCATATGGCACAAAACCTGTAATCTACTCCATAAAATGCCTTTGTTTCACCTTCCCTTTTTCCTCCTGCACCCCTTCCTCCTTTGCCTCCACTGCGTCCCTAGAAATATTATATTTCCCTTGTTTTATTTGCCTCTGTATCCTCCTAGGTGCATGTGCATGTGGTTCCACTACCTCACGTGCAATAGCATCCCTCTTAACCTTTCCTTTCTTAACCTCTTTCTTCTTACCCTTTATGTGCGGAAGCTTGGTCTGCTTCCCCTTAATTGCCTTAAAACATTTCTTTAACATATGAAAAGTCCTATTACTAGCATTGCTATCATCCAAATCATCAGAGTCAGAGGTGGACTCCTCTGTGTCCGCCCCTGACTCAGACGAGTCAGCAACCACCTCATCCTCCGTTACATCATCAGAAACAGTATCGTCACTTTCAAAAGACTCACCCAAATCCGTGTTGATCTCCTCTGCTGTAGCCTGCACCTCCTTCTGTGTTCTCTTACCGCTGACCTGTGTTTGCTTCTTTCCATCCTGGTTCTGATGCTGCAACACCTTCCTCTCCTGTACCCTCCTCTGCTTACTTGCTGCTGCTGGAGAAAATAAAGGGTAAGTCTGTTTCCACCACTCATGGGAACCAATACCACAATCCTCCAAACCCCACTGGCTTTCCCCTTCCCCCCCTCGGTCCCAGCCCTCCTGACCCATCCGGCTTCCTCCTTGTCCCCCCTGTTCCCAGCCTAGCCCTCCTTTCCTCCTTGCACTCCCCCCCTGATTCCCCCTCCCCCTATAGTGGAAAGTCCACTCCTCCTCAAACTCTTCATCCTCCCCCTCCTCCAGCTGCCTCAACCCCCTCTGACCTGCCCTTCCCCCTAACCCCTTACTGTTCCTGCTGGCTTCCCCCTCTGCTAACCCCTTCTGCCTTCTACCTCCCACTGCTGCCACACGACCAGCCAGTCCCTTACCCCTCCCCCCCTTCTCCTTAGCACATAACACTGCCTACCGCCTAGCATCACCCTGCCCCTACCCATCTCAGCCTCCTCATACCCCTGTCTGACCGCTCTCACCTTTTCCTATCCTCTGCCTCCCCCTTGCCTGCTACCCCCGCCCTCCGGGAAATTTCTGCATCATAATGGGTAGGCTCCACAGACAGCCCTGAGCCTAGGTCCTTATTAGGACCCGATGCAGGCCAAGTCTCATGGTTAGAAGAAATCCCGCAAGACCTGGCCTGCACATACCGGGAAGCGGCGGCCGGTGCAAGCAGGCTTCCCACCTGCTGCCGCCACTTCCCACTCTGCACTTCCCCCCAGTCCCCGAAAGCAAAGGAATACTTATCTTTTTGGATGCTACTGGAGAATCCAAGAACCTCGCGGGCGACATCTCCTTCTCTCCGGACGGCTTGAACCGAGCTCCATGACAGTGCGTCTCTTCGACTTCTTCCACAGCCCAGCACCTGTAACAACAAAAGAAAAAAGTTTATACAGCTCACCTCTGCAGGTAAGCTGTATTTAACCCCTAAGCCTCGCCCCCTATATTCCCGCCTCCCTCTGCTACGTGACCCCAGCAAAGGAGGGTGAGAGAGCCCAGTCCTTTGTCCCAGGCTCCCCCCCCTCCCCCACCGAAACCCTGCAACACAAAGAGGGGGAAGGGGTTTGGGCTCTCTGGCCCTTATCTGGCTTTAGGCGTCATAATGGCGCCCTCCACCTTTTGTTCATGATGGTGGCACGTCGACTATCAAGACCTCAGAGGATGCGGTAAACTTTTGTACTAAATTGAACTTTGCTCCTGTATGCACTACTGACCCAGTGGTAGTGTGGAAGCAGCACCTCTGGCTCAAGACGTCCACACCACAGCCATGGCAGAGGGTGCAGTCCAAGAGGAAACGCAACAATGCTTCTCCCCCAGCAGAGGGTAGCCCGGCCTTGGATCGGCAGGACTGACTTTGTTCCCGGTCCTTGGATACAAACATTGGGGTCCAGTAGGGCCTGTTCTTTCATTCCTATTGGACTGTCATTGATCTCCCATACTGTTCCCATGGGTCATGAGAGAATGCTTCGATGGTCAAATAGGAGTAAGACCCATTGTATGGGGCTATATGTTGGTTCTGTTATTTAGCAGGCACAATTTTTATATTCCTGCTTAAGTTTTATATATTTGTTGGGGAGTTATGAGCATCTTGGCTTGGGGGGGTTGGGTTTGTTCTGGCGCCCAGGGCCGTCTGTGTTGGGTAGGCGGGCTCAGCGGCCTGTCCATATCCACAGATCTAACAGCTACCAAACAAAGGGCATTGTTCTCAGTAGTTGTGATATTCCATTGCTGACTATTGAATATCTTTTGTTATTTATTCCCCCCAATAGTTACCATTAACTAAATACAGTGATAGATCATATTCACTGTTTTTCATAATGGCGGTTTATGTTTGTTGTAGGCCTCTCTTTGCTTACTTCAAGGCTATATCTTATTATCTTATCTGTTCTCTTCTGCTTTTTCCTACTTTACTTTCTTTTTCTACCCTCTTTCTCCTTTACTGTATCCTATTTCATGGGGGACTCTGCTTAACTTTGGGTCTTTGTTCCACCTGACTAGTTAAACCATGCTGTCTTGGGCTGCCCTTCATTGGACATCTCCCCACTACTGCACAGTACCAGTTGCTTCTCTCTAATACCTATGTCTGATTCTTATCATATCAAAGCTATTTCCATGAATGTGAAGGGCTTGAACTCAAGTACTAAGAGACGTATGTTGCTCCAGGACTGTGTGAGATTGGGGGCTCAGATCTGATTCCTACAGGAGACCCATTTCTTGTCTGAGGACTCAGTATCTCTGCATAGTGCCATCTATTCCATGCAGTTCTATAGCTTGAGGGAGGAGAGAAAGCAGAGTGTGGGAATTCTGTTGCATGCCCGGCTGCCGTTCCTCCATCTGGCACAGCTGTCAGACTCCAAGGGACGTGATGTGGTTCTTAAGGGGGAGGCGGGAGATGTTAGGCTAATGCTGGCGTCTATATACACCCCTAATCAAGGTCAGGGGTCCTTTCTTCTGTCTGTGCTACATCAGATTGCAGGTTTTGGGGAGGGCATTGTCATTGTAGGGGGCGATCTGAACACACCCTTATCTCCAGACTTAGACTGTTTGACAGGGACTTCTTGCATTTCCAGATCCCAACTGGCCAAAATATCTAGGTCCATACAGGATTTCCCATTGATTGACACTTGGCGCTCACACATCCCATCCCTGTGACGGTACAATTTTTATTCCCCACCCACATGCTCTGATTACATTTTACTCTCACAGGCCCACCTACATTATTTGTCGTCAGTGTCCATACATCAGACTACATGGTCAGATCATGCCCCGGTTGAAATGTCCTTATCCCTCCCGATGTCTTTCCCTAGAACTTGCCAATGGCATCTATCAGAGGATCTTTTGAGTGATAAGGCTTTCTGTCCTGAGGTGAGAGCTTTCATTATAGATTTCTTGGCCCGGAATGAGTCGTCTGTGTCCTTGGCTACCTGTGTTTGGGAGGTCCTCAAATGCTCACTAAGGGGCTTGTTTATCCAGAGAAGCACCAGGTTTAAAAAGCTTGCTGCAGAGCCCATTGATAAATTGGTAGCCACTATCAAAAGTTTGGAGGACTCCCTCTTAGAGTGACTGGTGACAGGGATACATACTTGGCTCGGACACGCTCCTCTTTGTCGGATTTAATGAAATCTAAAGCAGCTAGGGCCATATCTCGGTCCTAGTCCCAACTATATGAACAGAATTATAAATGCGGCAGTGTCTTAGCTAGGCAGACTCGGGGTCCTAGGGCATCGATGATTGTTCACCAACATCAGACCCCCGACGGTTCCACTACTCTGGATTTTCTAATGATGGCGGAGATATTCCGCGATTTTTATCAGAATTTGTACAGTTTACCCCAACTAGACGGCGCCACATCCTTGACCTTAGAAGACTACATTCGTTCTTCTAACACTCCCAGACTCTCTATAGCTCAGGCTGAGGTCTTGGAGGAGGACATGGGGGAGTCGGATCTGATGGCGGCGATTAAGCAGATGCTGGGAGGGAAAGCCCCTGGCCTGGACAGCTTTCCGCTCCAGTTTTACAAAAAATGACTTCCTGTTTTACTCCCTACTTTGAGAGTTTATGCAGAGCTCCAGGTGTCGGTGGGCAGACATCCCACTTTGATGGATGCATATTGTGGTGTTGCCTAAGGAAGTGTCACGGTTTTTTGATGAACACTCAGACAGACCGATAAGGTTAAAAAGGACTTTATTGAGGAAAGTGCATACAAGGAATAAGGCCGCAGGCCCACAATACAAAACAACAACATATAGCAGTCAGTGAGACACAGATTGTAATCCGAATGACTGAGAGAGGATGCTGGGAACTGGAGGTACCTAAGGCAGGCAACCTTCCCCTAGAGGACTAGGTACAATCAGGCTACTGGACCCAGGACTGACAGCAGGACAGCAGATGACAGGAAGTCCTGGAGGTGGTAATTGGCATGATACCCAGACGCCTGGGTGGCACAGAACCCAAACAGGCAGCGAGGCAACACTGACCAAGGCACAGGGGTCCCAGGGTGACCGAGGCCACCACTTACAGATGGTAAACCCTAGAATGTTAGGGGTGGAATGAAGGCAGACAACTGGAAGGCCACAAGTGTCCCCTCACACGACAGTGATTAAATGCAATTGCTGGCTCTAGACCCGAAGGCCACTAAGACAAGGAATAGAACTCAGTGTCTCCATACACTACCGAGTTTATTGTAACGCAAGTGCTGGCCCTAGCCCAGGCACTGCAACAGCGAAGGAGCAAAAGTACTGCCTAGACAGTCTAGGCACTGAACGAGTTAACTGGAGACGCCCAGAGGTATACAGGAACTCCCACAGGGAATAAGCCCAGCAATAGCGCAGAGAAAGACAGAGATAGATCTGAGTAACTCAGTCAGCACTAGATAGCACTGTACCGGTACTTTGCGTGTGCACACCACCATGGCCGGTTAGAGTAAGTGGCTATAGCACGAATGCCAAGCCTACGGTCGACAAGATAAGAATAGCGCCACGCAGCACACCACAACAAGACAACTGGAATCCGCCGCTTGTAATGCTGGCCAGACTTGGACAACGGAGGAACACAGCCATGCACGGATGGCAACGGAACGAAGGCTCAGCCAGGAAAGATTACAAACATAACGGAAACACAGGCTGGTCAGGAGCAACGGGACAGGCTCAATATCCAGACAGGTCAGCAACGGAGTGGGTTCTCAGCCAGATCAGTACAGCAACTGAACAGGGTCTCAGCCAGATCAGTCGGTAACGGAGCAGGTACTCAGCCAGATCAATTCAGCAATGGAGCGGGTTGTCAACCAGATCAGTCAGTAACGGAGCAGGTTCTCAGCCAGATCAGTACAGCAACGGAGCGGGTTCTCAGCCAGATCAGTTCAGCAACGGAGCAGTACACAGGAAGCGCAGGAACGTCGTCAGGCAGGCCGGGTCATACACAATAACAGCAACACAGTAACAAACGTCAGGATCAGATACACCACGAAAGGGCGCCTTAGAATAGACATGACAGGATATATAAAGGCAAGCCCTGGGAGGAGCAAGGATATCAGGCAAATAAGAGGGCAGTATTGAAATAACAATGTCACCATCAGAGCAGGAGCACAGGCACCGTGATAGGAAGGCAAGGATCCCAAGTTCCCTTCCAGTTACTGGCCTATTTCCTTGTTAAATGTAGATATGAAAATACACGCCAAGGTCTTGGCCGGCAAATTGTCTACAGTTCTCCCAGAGCTAGTGGATCTGGATCAGACTGGGTTTGTGAGAGGCCGTGAGGTGAGAGACAATACCATCAAACTTCTTGAGCTTATGTCTTACGCTCACTCCAATAATCACTCTCTTTGCTTTCTGTCCATCGACGCAGAGAAGACATTCGACAGGGTGGCCTGGCCTTTCATCCTGTCGATGCTCTCGCATATTGGGTTGGGGCCTCATTTTATGAGCTGGATAAAGGTCCTGTTTCAGTGCCTAGGGCCAGGGTCCGGGTAAATGGAGTTCTTTCACAGGCGTTCAACCTGCGTAACGGTACACGGCAGGGGTGTCCCCTGTCTCCCTTGTTGTTTGTCCTCTCCATGGAGGTACTGGCAAACAGGATCAGAAGCTCACTTACAATTTCGGGACTACACACGGGGACTAAGGAGCACAAATTGGCCCTTTTTGCTGATGATCTCATTTTAACATTTAATAACCCACCTGTTTCACTCCCGGCGGTCATGGAGGAATTGAAGACTTATGGAGTCTACTCAAACTTCAGTCCTAATCTTTCAACGTTGGAACTCTTAAATGTCTCGGTTCCTCATTATGTGTGGCAGCTGCTCACGAACTCATTGTCCTACAGTGTGGCTTTTCCAACCCTGAAATATCTCGGGATTCGCCTTCCAGCTTCTCCTTCTTCTGTCCTCAATTACAACTTTCCTCCTCTGCTCCAATCAATCTCTGCTGACTTATAGAATGGGGCCCTCTGTATATCTCCTGGTGAGGGAGATCAAACCTGATAAAAATGTTTATCCTGCAGAAGTTACTATACTATTTCAAAATGGTTCCGATCCTTTTACCCATCTCGTATCTTAAACAACTTCAGCACGTCAAATTGTCTTTCATTTGGGGTAAGAAACCTGCTAGGTTGAACCTGGATTTGGTTAGCCGAAGACACAGGGAGGGAGGTCTGGGGGTCCCGAACGTCCTTGCGTACTATCTAGCAACCCAGATGTCACTGCTCAGCGACTTTCTATTACCATCGGGATGTGGTGTGATTTTGGATCCTCGAGGACCTATCAGGCTTGAGACCGACTATATCTGTGCCCTGGCTGCCTCGATATCTGAGAACCCAGCTGTGGACTCTGCCGGCTCTGCTGTGAGTCTATCCTTGGATACAACTCTTAAGAAATACTCTTCTTGTTCTAGTTTGCCTTCTCCTCTTACTTCCCTTCTCCGGAACCCTGACTTTCCACTGGGGCATGACCCTTCTGCCTTGCTCCCATGGTTGCAATCAGGTACTTTATTGGCGACTCACCTGACACAGACTAGTACGGTTCAGTCCTTTGAGGCTTTGAGCCTTGCTCTAGATCTATCCTCCAGTGACTACTGGCAATGTCATAGCTTACTAACGACACACCCTGACAGGTCAGACCTATTACGAGACCCTACATATTTCGAGTCCCACTTCCTATCACAAAACCCTAAAGATTGGAAGGTATCCTCCTTTTACAGGTCACTGCTCTAGGCTGCGAGATGCCCCCTACTCAGCCTGCCCCAGACAAATGGGAGAAGGATTTGGGCCACTCTAATGGGGATGATATGTGGTCCTCGACCATAAAGTGCTCTATATGTAGTTCAAGGAATGTCTCATCTCAGGAACTACACTATAAACTTATTTTCCTTTGTTACAGGATGCCCGAGGTACTCCACAGATACTATCCAAACACCTCTGCTGGTTGTTGGAGGTTCAGTTCAGACGTGGGCTCGCTCTTGCATATCTGGTGGAGCTGTCCATCCCTCCATAATTACTGGGGATCGTTCTTTGGGCTGGCATCAGGCATTCTGGGAGTAAACATTGCAGCATCCCCTACACTGATGGTTTTGAGCATTCCCACCCCAGGACCTGAGTCCCTACGGGTCTAAGATTCTGTTCTTTGCCCTCATGTTGACTGCTGCTAAATCCTGTATCTCTAGGTTATGGAAATCACCAACCCCTCCAAGGGTGGTTGATTGAATGACAAGACTGTCCTGGTTGGTGACAATGGAGGCCAGGTGTGCAACGTCTGAGAGTGAGGGAGCCGTTCACATGGAGATAACAGAGCTGTGGTCTTCTCTGTGTGACGCTGTCTAGGGATAGTGATGTTCTCACTGTTTACTGAGGTGGGAAAGCTTGAATAGGTATCCCTCCTTTTTTTTTTCCTCCCTGTGATGGATACCCGTACTCAGACTGAGTAGCTCCACCACAACTGTGCTTCCTTAACCCAGGACAACCCTCCGGCACTCCACCAGCTAGGAACCAGCATCATAGCTCCATTCACCAAGTCACTTAGACAAGACTCAGTCTAGGGTGAACGCTTTCTGGATATTGCAAGCTTACCTCACCAAACAATACCAGTGTAGGTTAAGACAAGAGCTGAAGTTTATTGTGAAACATGCAGGGTTTAAATACAAACATAAGTTATCCACCCAATAGGACACAGGTACTGCAATCCACATATGGGAAGACAATGGGGCTGTTGGTGCAGGGGCACAGTACAAAGAGGCACAATGGTGAAGTGGGAATACACATCTTTACAAAAGGGTCAATGAGTGGAAGGTGCTGTCTACAACAACATCATTCACAGCACAAAAATGCACACCATTGTTTGAGGCAAATATATCACTGTTATGTGTATCACAATGTCATACATAGAGTGACAAAGAGGTCAGCACATAACCCCTTGAGTGCTAGAGTTGTTTGACAATACATTGACTAGTCCCCTGGCACTCAAAGGGTTACAGAGGATAGCAAGTAGGGGAATTGATGTGTTTCTTGGAGTATTGTAACTGCATGTCAGTGCTAGGTGTTGTACATGTAGGTAGTTAGTCCAAGTGGAATAGTCAAGGTTCAGCTTTCCGCATCATATGGAGCCTGAAAAGTGTGGATGGTCAGAGGGCATTCACCGCCATCGCCACTCTGCAGGACATATGTGATTCCTATGGCTCACATGTCGGGGGTACATTCACTAGGAGGTAAGAAAGAGGTGACAATGTGTACATGACAACTGCAGTGTTATCACTTCTGCAATCCCTGTATTAGTCTGTGGAGCCAATGCACTGAGATTTAAACAACTTGGGACATATCAATGCTTAGGCTTAGGTGTAAGAAAAAGTAGAATTAACCTACAATAGTACTGAATAATCCCATCCATGTTTGCTGTATGTTAGGATTCTAGCTGTCCTGGGGTGTGTTTGATGTGTCCTCCAGCTGATTGGGTTGTTGGGTTCCACAGTTCATGTTTGCTGGTGTGCTTGCTGTGTCTGTTAATGTTGTTGACATCATTGGTTGTACTCCGTAGTCACTGGTCATCACTGGTGCATTGATGTGTTCAGAGGCCCTAGTGTGTTTGTGGTTGAGGCCTAGGTGTAGGACATGCAATGGGTTTGTGTGATGGTTCAGTTTTGTCAACACATGGATCCTGATGAATGTGGATAGCAAGGAGGTATGCCTTGCCATCCTCACTGCTCAGGATACACATGATGACCAAAGCTACACCACTGTAGGTTAGTAGAATAACTGTATGGGATAATGTCAGGCTCAGCAATGTGTGTCAGGATGGTAACAAATGCTTTGCAAAGTAATGCAATGGATACCATCCTGCCACTCACTGGTTCACATGTCAACGTAATAGTCTTGCAGCACTCCTGTCATAGCTCACATCACTAATCACATCATGTCATTTGCCCACACAGAATACATGCCTGCAGAAGAACAGGAGGAGGGCGAGACATCCTCTCAGGAGGCCTCCACCTTGCAACATCAGGCATCACACCACAGGCCTGAACACAGCCTCCAGGGCCCACCACCACCACAGCAGCAGCAGCCTGAACATGGCCCCCAGGGCCCACCACCACCACCTCAGCAGCAGCAACAGTGGCCTGAATATGGCCCCCAGGGCCCACCACCACCACAGCAGCAGCACCACTATAAAAAAACATGAAGAACGATATAAGTCTTATCTCTCAAACCTTTATGGTTTAAGAGATATTCACAAACAAAGTATCCCCCCCTGTTCAACCAGATCAGAAGGGAGGTGCCCAGGTAGACTGCAGAGAGGGACAATCTTCAATTAAGATAAGGGAAAAAGCTGAAAAACTTGTCAAGGGGGGCAGGGCTTTCATTGTTTTCATAGGAAGAAGATTGTCCCCTGCTGTTATCTGTCTGGTCTATGGACTGCATTCCACATCTGAGAAGAGATGGTTTACACTAGGTAAAAGGGGGGGAGGGGAAACTTTGCTTGTGAATAACTCTAAAACCATAAAGGTTTGAGAGATAAGACTTATATCGTTCTTCATGTTTTTTTAATGCCTACAAAATAAAATAAAGTTAAAAAGAAGTATTGCTATCCCTTTAAGCTAATTTGGCCTGCAAGCCTTGCAATGGAAACCCCTGCCCCAGTTAAATGAATAGAAATGTTAATTTTTCCCCTATAGTGTAGTGGGTTTGTTCCAGAAATATTTCTCTTTACCTTCTTACCTATAGCACTATGTTTGCATTTAATCTGATTGCAAAGCAATGCATTGGATACCCCTCTGGCACTCAAAGCTTAACCCCTTAATGTTGTGTGACACTTGTCCAGACTGTAAGGACCAGTGACAATCCCAGCACGTAATGGAATTCTGGGATGTGGCGAGGCTGCATGCCGCTCTGCCGTCTCATAATTCATTGCAAAAAATATTAAATGAGACAGAGTCCTTAACAACCGCCCTCCCTCGGATTGGGCAGTCATCAAGGGGTTAATAAATCAAAGAGACGCAATCATGAAGCAAACAATCTGCTTCATAAGGAAATAATGAAAAGCAAAATTATTGATTAACAGTGAGTTGGGGACCTCTCTAGCATCCAAGGGGTTGAAAGGCCTTTTTAACTCTTAACGTCACATGATGTGCCATGACGTCACAGCTATCCGGGTGAAGGTCCTGGCACCTCTTGGAATTTTGAGATCACGGCTCTCTGTGATCACTGGAAACTTTGCTAAAAAAAAAAAAAAAAAAGTGCCTTGGTCTGGAACACCCCATCCCCAGACCGCACAGTCCTTAAGGGGTTAAAGTCAACAGGGATTTTGGGAACTTTTATATATTTTTTTCCCTTATGGCACATTTTATTTGCTCCAGAACTGCACATATATAGCTTCCTGAATATGATCCTTTGTTTCTTACATTCATTAAAACTAAATTAATTCTGCAACAATAGGTCATATTTATAAAGAAGTCACGTTGAGTTTATAAATATGGCTATCCTATATTATTATTTGCTAGGATGTTTGTCAGAAGCCATCATGTGCAGTAGAGACTGCCCGAACTGCGCATGACTGCATCGCGTGCCCCAACAGCGGCAGTACGCAAAGCAGGACTGGCCTCTTAACCCTTTGAGTGCCAGAGGGGTATGCAACGCATTGCCCTGCATTCCTCTCTAGCACTCAAAGGGTTAACATCACCTGGACCTCGGCCGGAGTAGCAGGTACATTACAGCACCCACCCAGGACTGAGACCGGCATCTGAGTTAGCCTGCCGGGTGACAGCATGAGCGGGCCGGGAACAGCTGCTGCACAGAGCCCATTTAACGGAGCAGGCAGAGAGATAGGAAGATATGTTGGCAGCTATGACAGCGGTTACAGATGTTTACCTTTTGAGACCCAGAGGGGTACCTCAGCCCGTGTACACGGGTTTTTACAGTACTCTGAGAAAATTTGCTTATGATAATATCTCAGTTCTTCTAGTAAGAACAGGTTATGCCTGGTGTTAAGATTCAATCACTAAAACTGCCTGTTTTTGTGGCACAGTTAGCAAACGTCTTAATACATATGTTTTGCCACAATACTTACTTGGACAAAATCACTCCTACTCTATTTTTCAAAAAGGTTGACCGACTGGCATTAGTACTTACCTTAAAATCTCAGGTATAATATGCAGTGCAAATTATACCCACAATTTTAGGAGAAAAAAAAAGTGCCTGTGTATGATATGCACCCTAGTTTTCCCTCCCTCTACCCGCCCTCCGCCTCAATATGCTCCCACGTTCCAGTCCCTCTACTCAGCCCCTTCTGAGGCATTTGGCCATATCCTAGAACTAAATGGAAACTATACACTCTTATTGTGTTTACCTTTACCCGGGTAAGTGTCCTTTATACAGCAGTCAGGTGTATCTATACAGTTTATTCTAGAGTATTTGAGTTGTCTCTGTTTAGTAGGGATGGGTAAAGCTTTCCACCTCAAAAGCAAAACATGTGAAAAATGACACTTCCTACCTTCCACTGGAATCCCTCAAAATGTGTAGTTTTTCCTCTTTTTTTCACTGCATTGGAATCCATGATAAAATGTATACGCACCATGTGGAGAGTTTACCTCATGGATTCCCACCATGCCAAAATATAAAAGAATATGTCAATTTTCAATGTCATTAGTCTGTGCTTGGGAGAGAGAGTAGACAGACATTTGCGATGATATCTAGTTTAGGCAGACTGGTAAAGAGAGAGAGCTGAAGATGCTAAATATGACTATTGGTGATAGACAACTGTTCTGTGGATGTGGGTGCAAAAAGTATTAGTCTCTCAGGAGCCCAACAGTCTATGAAATCTCCAGTATGGAAACACTTCTCTCACAATACAAAAACTGAACATGTTATAGTGTGCAGGTGACAGCAGGATCATATGTAAGCACAACTTCAACGAGATTCCCCCTTGAATCGCTGTAACAGATCCTACTCCGTTACTGGAACCATTATCTGGGCATACGACTGCTCAGCCCATTATACAAAGAACTGTGAACATTTTGTCGAGTCTGGAACCCTTATTAGCTGGGCGTACGAACTTTTAGGCCCTTATTGCGGGCAGGCGAGAACGTTAAGGCGGCGTGCCTTGTGTAAGTGTCGGACTGTGAATACACTATGATTACACATTCGCCGACTACTAGTCGGAGGCTCGAATCGCCGACACCGGGTTGATGTCATGGTTTTGTAAGAACACTCAGACAGTTAGGTAAGGTAAGAAAAGTTTTATTAAAAATAAATAACAATCACCCTACTCAGGTCCAGATGAGGTCCGTACAGTGGTACTTCCCAAATCTGACGTAGGTCAGGATGGACAGAAATATCAGTGAGCAAATAACAGTAGGACGCTGCTGGCTTGATCCGTAGACAGGTTACAGGAACAAGGAAAACCTGTTACAGTTTAACTGACACTCAGACTCAGGAGATGGAATAAAACACAGATTTATTGAACAAGTTTAACAACATTAACCCTCACGGGTCCAGCAGTATAGGTGACACAATACTATGCTGACACAGGACAGGTTATGACAAAATTACAAGGAATACCCACACGGGTCCAGTATATGTACAAACAGACCATACAGTATACTGACACAGGTCAGGTAAGGATTGTGTGAACTCAGACCGAGACAGCCAAGAACGGGTTACTATTAGGCCAATACAGCGAGCCGGCCCTAATAGTGCGAGGCCCTTGGAACTCCCACTCTGTACAGGGAGTGATAATAGTGAGGAACGCCCGGGAGAAAACGGAGGCCCAGGATACTAGATCTGTCTCTGCAGTAACGGAGGACTGAGACAGTATGCCCGGATGAATGCCCAACAGAGACTGCACAGTGATTGACCAGAGACAATGGCACCTTCCCCGAAGGGGTTAACGCATGCCACAACCAACCTAGACTGCCTGATGGTAACACAACTAGAGGCGCCCAACGCAACACCAGCCTCAGCCGTAGGCAGAAAGGAGGGTCAAGTGTCCCGTGGTGCTCTGCAGTAATAATATCGGAATGTCGCCCGCGCGACACTGACAGACACACGAGACTCTGAGGCTAAATAGGGTAGTCCGGAGACTGAGGCAACCAGTGGGACCCCAAACTGAGGACCGGAATGGGACTGCAAGTCGCTCCTGGATCAGGAGCAGTAGCCCTACCGGGCCGGTATGCAGAGCAGGAAAGTGCCAAACAATCGGTACACCAAACAGGAACGTCAGCCAGGCCGGGACAGTACACGGAGCAGAACATCAGCCAATCCGGGTCGATACACAGAGCAGGAATGTCAACCAATCTGAGTCGGTACACAGAGCAGGAACGTCAGCCGGGCCGGGTCGGTACACACGCAGGAAGAGATACAGCAGAGTAGTCAAGCAATCCAGGTCGGTACAGGGCAGGAACAGATGCAGTAGCGTAGTCAGGGAATCCAGGTCGGTACACAGGAAGGAACAGATACAGTAGCGTAGTCAGGCAATCCGGGTCGGTACACAGAGCTTCACACGGAGAAATGGAATAAGCGCTGGCAACGGAAACACCACGAAAGGGCAACAGCGAAGTGACAGGACCCAGTATTTAACAACGAATACTGGGCGGGACAAAATACTGCAACCAATGAGAATAGCAGTGTGTGAGACTGACAGAATGTCACCAGGAAGCATAGGAACCGTGATAAAACCACAACAGCTCCACACCGCGGCAAGGCCCTTATATAGCGGTGGGTAACTGCAGGGCAACTCCCTAGGAGGCTAGGGATAGCGAAGGCAACCCAGACATAAGACTGTCAAATGGCTAAGTCCCTAGAATGCTAGGGATAATGGAGGCAGCACAGATAGGACACTGGCAGGTGGCCAAATCCCTAGAACACTAGAGATAGCGGAGGCAGCACAGATAGGACACTGGCAAGTGACCAAGGGCTAGATTTAAAGGCTCACGTTAAACCAGCCGCTAAGTGAAAAAGGCACATCGCTCGCAAATAATACATGAGTTACGGCAGATTCAATAGGTACTCTACAAGAATAGCTATCAAGCGTAGGCACACACAAAACACTTAACACAAAAGCCGTTGTCGCTCATGTTAATGCACAACGGGCGGCCAAATCACACAATAACATCGCTCAAAACAACATGTAACATAACGGCTGCCGTTGTCAAGCAACCCTGATTGATGCAAAAACAAATTCAAACACACAGCCAATCCCAAAGCCCCAAAGTATCAAAAAACTTCAAATACACCTATATATACCCAAAAATAATGGTCACACACTGTCTGTTATCGAGTTCTTCAGAGCTAGATATCAGGACCCAGGAGCGGAGGATAGTGATCAGAGAGAGAGAGACAGGAGCGTTCATTGGAGGTAGAAGGATATTTTTGAGTTTGGGGTTTGGAGAGAGGTGCACTTACTATACACATATTACACTTTTGCACATATTACATACACACATACAAACACATACATATACATAGTCGTTTTATTTTATAACACCTTACACATTTTACATTTTATTTTTACAGTGTGAATCTGTGAGTGAAAGTGTGTGACAGAGAGTGAGTGGATCGAGTGTGTCTGTGAGGGCCTGTGGGAGTGCCTGGGTGTGAGTGGGTGAGTGATAGCAAGGAGAGGAGGACAGGAGAGACGGATGGGGAGAGTAGTGGAGGATGAGGAAGGTCAGGAGGGCATCCCTGAGCAGAGCAGGGGTGGGAGAGGGAGATCCGCAGGGCGGAGGGGGACCCAGCCCACAAGAACAGGCAAACGCAGGACAGGGACAGAACCTGCAGTGGGACGAGGGGTAGTTGCTGGGGAGCAACACACACAGTCAGGGTCAGACCAGGCAGGGCACTCCGGCTCTGAATCATCCCATGCCGGAGGTGACAAGGGCAGGATCAGGGACCCAAAATACACAGAGGAGGAGAACACGGCTCTCGTGGAAGCTGTCCTGGAGAGGCAGAGTGTTCTCCACCCGACGGCGAAGGTCCCTGGCTTGTCAGCAAGGAGGAAGGCAGTCTGGAACCAGATCTGCAGCTGGGTCAACGTGGTGGCTCCATGCAGGCGGGAGGTGGAGTCCATCAAAAAGAGATGGGGCAACTGCCGGAGGGTGGTCAAGAATAAGATGACCGAGCTCGCCAAGCACGCCCGAGGCACTGGAGGTGGCCCACCCGTCCCTATCACCTTCTGCGGCTGGGAGGAGATGGTGCAGCAGACCATGTCCCCGACCCTGATCGAGGGGGTCGTTGGAGGAGCTGACACTGGGGATCAGTGTCACTACCGGTAAGTGCAACACTACATAACAACACACTACATCAACCAACACCAGCTGCACACACAGTCACACCTCAACACATGCCCATCAGTCATCCATACAACTGCACCAACACAGCACCCTGAGGGTTAAAAACAGGACACAACACCAGGACAAATGTCAAGGTCCAACTTGGGACAAACCTGTCAAAGTCCTACTTCAACCCTCCTGTCGCTGTGCTCATCACACACAATACACAAACCGTGATGTTCAAAATGTCGTCTGTTAAATATCATCACTGTTCACACACAGTGTCACCCATGTCCCCACAGGGAAGTCAGCACCTAACCCCTTGAGTGCTAGAGGGATCATCAATGCATCGATCAACAATGCTTTGGCAACCCCTCTGGGACTCAAAGGGTTAACCAGACAACAAACAAGTCAATATGCCAACGATCACATGCTACACAGGGGACATTCACTAAGCGGTGACAAAGAGATGGTGGAGACAAAGTAACCCTCACACACCCTCACTTCACCAATACCAGTGTTAGTCTATGGAGAATATGCAAAAACGAGAATCAAGTTGATAGGGTCCCATTATACAGACTCCATGAAAAACACTGGAAAGGGTGGATCAGGTCACGCATCACAGTGTCCCAGAGAATAACTGCTTGTATGTGCAACACACAGGCCGAATACTATTCCACAGAATTAAAGGTGGATGAAGTAGGCCTTGGTGTTGTGGCTGCAACCATTTACTCTAACTTGAAATGACATATCCCACATCTGATTCCCACATGGATCCACAGGGGTGCGGATGCCATGGATGGATGGTACACCAGCCGCTGTTTGCAGGATACACATGGGAACCAAATACCAACCATTGTACTTTGGTCACCAACAGGCCATGACTGATGGATATCTAGGATTGAGTACGGTTGCCTCACACAGAAGGATGGATGGGCTCATACACAGAGAAAAACAGGCCTCAATCAAAGATATCCCTCACTACTGGCTTGATTGTTGCCCTTAGGATTCAAATGTTTCTAAATATGTCCCAACACGATGTGAACACAGAGATCAGTTCACTGGATGTGATTGCCTTACTGGCCAGATATGTGCACCCATCACAAATCAACCTACATTGCTACCATCCAAATACACATACATAGTATATCACACTCTACGTAGATGGGATATATGAGGTATGTTCATATCCATCATATCAATCCAATGTATTGTTGGATGGGTGCATATATATAGCCAGTAAGGCAGTCACACCTACTGAACTGCTCTCTGGCTTCACATCTTGGAAGGATATTACTGTATCCATATGAAGGGTACATATCCACATACATATATTACCATTTCTACTTGTGTGTGACTGTAATGGGATAGCAATGGGTAATGTCATCATGATGTAATATCATTGGCATCGTAAAAAGATGTGTCTTGATGTAAGTCCTATCCCTCCAACCCTCATGGTTATACAGATATTGCTTTATGTGACAGGTGGAGATATCTGTCATTTGACCACACGGAGGCTATTCAGCAGAGCCAAATTCACAACATTTCGAGATAAATACCTCTATGGGATGGTCCACAGAGTGTGCTTGCAAACCATGCACACTCTGTACACCACTCTGCTGAAGAGCCCTCGTGTGGACAAATGACTGAAATCTCCATCTGTCACATAGAGCAATATCTGAAAAACCATGAGGGTAGGAGGGATAGGACTAACAGCAAACAATATCTGTTTTCACAATGTCTACAATATGACATCAAGGTGGACTTAACCTTTGCTATCCCCCTGGAGGGATAGCCATCCCTAAAAGTTGTAAAGACAAATAAATGTTGTTGGATTCACCCCCCGAGTTAAACAGTGGTATTCCTACTGCTGAAAGGTGTGTTGATTCAAAAGGTATCACAGCTCAGACATGGATATGTCAGGGGCAATATCCCAGTGGCCTGAAATTGTACAGTGGTGCTGTTACTACACTATCATTTGGACAGCTCTGGTACAGGGACCAGATATCTACATGGGAGGGTGTTGCAACAGCCCCACTGTACTATTTCGGGCCACTGTGATATTGCACCTCAAAATGAAACCTTCACCTGTAATAACTCAAACAACACCTTTCAGCACTGGGAGTACCCTTGTTTACCCAGGGGGATTATCCCAAACACATATATTTTTCTTCACCACATATCAAAGTATAACTGTCTCCACAAACATGGCTAAGGTCACTAATAACAACATCTTATTTCTCCACGCAGCTTACGGCCCTCAAGCCCAGCGGGAGACAGTGGAGGAGGCTATGTCACCCCCCAGTGAGGAGTACACAGAGGAGGGGACCAGCCGGTGGTCACCATACCCACCATCCCCATCCCCTCCAACACAGGCTGCACCACCACCTTCTGCACCACCACAGGCTGCACCCCTCCAAGCTGGACCACCACAGGCTGCACCCTTCCAAGCTGCACCTCCCCAGTACAGTGGCTGGATGCAACAAGAGGAGAGGTGGACATATCCAGCCACCTCCACCAGCTACTACCCTCCAGCAGCAGCACCACCACCACCAGGGAGGCAATGGCTGCCAGGGACAGTGGCCACCACCCAATATGGACCATATGCCTCACACAACACACCCTCCTGGATGGCTCCACAGCATGCCCCAAGGTATGATCCCAGGTGGGGTCCAAGCACCTATCAGTGGCCACCATATGACCCTTGGCCACTGGACAACCCACACCTGGGCCTGATTGGTGAGCCCCAGAGCCCCCTACCCAGGGACATATTCACACCTCCACCAGCACATACATCATTGGGCAGCTCAGAGTAACTTGATGTGGTGGGCATATGCCCATCATCTGCACCAGCCACTCCAACAGCTGTCACAGCAGCCACAGCACGTCCAGCAGCAGCAGAGGAAACAGAACCTCCATCAGCAGAGGAAACAGCACCTCCATCAGCAGCAGAGGAAAGAGCACCCTCAGCAGCAGAGGAAACAGCACCCTCAGCAGCAGAGGAAACAGCAGCACCAGGGTCACTGGGCACATCCACCTCCAGCACTGCACACCTCACAGGGATGGAGGCGGAGTGTATGGCCCTTCAGAGGAGACTACTCCGGTTGAGCAGGAGTACAGATAGCAACATCACCAGGAGCAGGAGGCAATCCAGGAGGAACATAGCCCGATTGGAGACCAGAATCCAAGCCCTGGAGTCGGAGGTGGCCAGGGGGAACACACAACTCCACCAGCTCAAGACTGGTATAATGGACATGTTGACACAGGTACTTGTGGAGTTGAGGGAGATCAACAGCAGGGAGAACCTGAGGATGGAGATGGAGAACTTGCATTCCACGGAGGGGTCTACTGCAACCATCACCCCCTCCAGTGTTACCCCTGAAGCCACACCTAAGGGGCAGAGGGTGACCAGGCGATCAACAAGGGCATCCACCTCTGGCACCCAGGCTAAGGCCCCCCCCAAAAAAGAAAAAATGAAAGGCCCAACCTAACTTCCCCCTCAATAAAGAAACCTTTTTTTTGGATTCCTGTCTGATCTTCTGTGTCTTCAGTTATGGATTGGGTGGCAGGGATGTCTCCAATGCATTGCCATACAAAGCAGTGAACACAACCTCTGCCTGGGTGAAATGTTTGTGGGATGCTACAACATGGGTTCACACACACACACACACACACCGTTGTACAAATTCAACTGGAAATACATCCCTGGAGCCATATTACTCAACTGTGTTATATGGCAATGTTGTGTGTTGAATTTGAACAACAAAACATACCCCTTAGCACAACAAATGGTACAACATTGAACATTCGTCTACATCA
Organism: Rhinophrynus dorsalis; assembly: GCA_037306005.1. Lineage (NCBI taxonomy): Eukaryota > Metazoa > Chordata > Amphibia > Anura > Rhinophrynidae > Rhinophrynus > Rhinophrynus dorsalis. The sequence continues at coordinate 66,578,154 of CM074728.1, read as the reverse complement.
TATGTTGTGTTTAACCCATTGAGTGCCAGAGTGGTAGGCAACGCATTGCCAAGAAATGCGTTGGGCACCACTCTGGCACTCAGAGGGTTAAGGGGATAACCAAACAAACAGCTATGTGACTTAGCGGGGACATAACAAGCAGGACAGATAAATGGGACATGCATCAATATTGTCTTGGATTCAAACACTCATTGTGCAACTGATTTACTGGGGAACCCAATGTTTTTAACCTAGGATTTCAATGTGTAGCACACACATTGATATCCTGGGGTGAGCACTGGGGTCTCCAGTAAGTTGAGTTGTTATTTCCCTAAGGGTGTAACAGACTTCACCAGTGATAACACATGTCCACTTAGTCTGGTTGTTCGTTGATGTAGCCCATGTACTTAGATATGTCAAAGTGGAGCAATATCTCAGAACATTGATTATACTGAGCAACACAGAAACTGTGGACAGGAATTCACTGTGGAAGTATGTCCCCTGTATCACCTCTTTATCACTCCCACAACACATTAGTGTATCACTGCCACCATCATCTGTTTGCATGAATACATCACAGAGTCCACTCACTGGCAAACAAGTGGTGGACTCCTGTGATGTGGGTGATGCCTTTACATGTATGGGGGATACTCTATTCTGGGTGTGGTTACGCATTGACAAATGTGTAATCAAATATATCCTCATACAGACACAGATTGAATAGTGATGGTTCATCTTTATTGTGTCAAAGTACATTAGAACGTACATGTGTTTTCTGTGTGTATTGCCTATATGCATTGAACACTTGTATGAGAACACTAAATGTACTTTGAAACTAAATCATACTACTTTAGTAACACTGCTGTCCTGCTCGTGTGTTGTCCACAAGGTTTGACAACTCTGTAGATGAGCATCCTAACTGTACAGGTTATTACACTTGTGAATTTGTGTTTTCTGTGTCTATATGAGAATGTTCCAGTAGAGGTTGCTGTGAACCTCAGGTCAAACATTGCATCACCAACAACATAACCATAAACAGCAAGGGGTGATCTTCATGAAGGTGTTGTCAAGACATCAATCCAGTCACATGGAAGATCTTCAGTTCAAGGATGGATCATGTTATGGATGCCTGTGGGACAAGAGGACAGGATTTGGAGCAGTAGACCTGAACTGATCATCACGCAACAACAATTTTGACTTTATAATCCCCTCAATTTTCTTAATTACAGGTGAGTACACAAACCATTGCTTGACAATGTGTTGTGTACTCATCTGTAACCAATTATGTGGAGAACTAAGGACATGTGCACCAGCCCTATGGATATGTGCCCCTGACATGTATACACACATCAACAAGTGTTCTGAGAGCTCCATGGAAGTAATGACATTGGGCTGCCACTGTGAAAGTGACAGTGGCAGCCCAATGTCATTTGTTCCATGGAACTATAAGGACATATTTGTTGATGTGTGTATTCATGTCGGGGGCACATGTGTCTGCACACTCACAGGTCAGCATGGAGTCCCTGGTAATCTGATCTACGTTTCATGACCTCTACGTTGTGTGACAATACCACTGTACATCCACCCCTCTTCTGCTCTTCTCAGCTCTACCACAGTACAGGTCCCATATTGAGTTCAATGGCCCTTTAACCCCTGATGTGCTGGAGTATTATCCAATGCATAGCATTGGATAATACTCTTTCGCTACTGGGCTAGCATGGTTGCTCAGGCTATGATCATGGCAAATCAAGTTAGTTGCTGTCAATCAAGCCCTGTAAGGTGATGAACATGGGTTATGTGTTGTACCTTGTTTCTCTTGGGGGTGTGCATGATATCCTTGGGGTCTGTATGTCAACGTGGAGAGGGGAATGGAGGATGGTTTTTGCATCCACACACACAATTTGCCACGTCCATGGTATGGTTGATGTTTGGGGCCATGCTGCTGCCAGTGCAGTGCTGTGTCAATGTTCCTGTGGGGTGAGACAGAACATCATGTGCAGTGTGGTTAGTGTCACAGGACTGATGTGGGACTTGCATGGATTGTTTGCATGCCTGTGTTATACTCACAGGTAAAGTGTTCCATGATGAGCGTGTCTCTGATCTGCGCCCCTCTCAAGGTCTCCTCAACATGGCCGATGTCCATGGGCACTTCAGGTATTGGGGGGGTCCTGGATGTGATCCAGCAGCCTGGTGTGCACTGCGATGTTGTGCAGTATTGCGCATGCCACAATTATGTCGCACACCTTTCCAGGTGCATACTGCAGTGCCCCCCCCCCCGAGTGGTCCAGACATCTAAATCTTGACTTGAGGAGGCCAAAGGTCCGCTCAATGGCATTCCTCGTTCTGCCATGAGCCTGGTTGTACCTTTCCTGGGCATGTGTTTGAGGATTGGCCACAGGGGTCAGTAGCTAGGACTTGCAGCCATAGCCAGCATCACCTGTGTAATGTGAGTGACATGGTGAGACAGGGAGCACATGTTGTGTGAATGATGTTTTGTGTGGTGGACGTACTAGCTGTGGGTCAGGAGCATGCTGAGCAGCGTTGTGTGTACGCCTATGGATGTGGTGTGATTTTGTATTGTGAACTCACCCAAAAGCCATCCCCCTGTAAAAGTTCCATTTTCGAAATCTCTGTGGACTGAGGAGTTTTGTAGAATGTATGAATCATGTGAGCTGCCAGGATACATTGCACAGACATTCATAATCCTCATATGGCTGTCACACACCATCTGCACGTTGGTGGAGTGAAAGTTCTTCCTGTTGATGAATAGCTGTGCGTCATGTGCTGGGGCTTTAATACGGACATGGGTACAATCTATAGCACCCATGACCCTGGGCATGCCTCCTTGCGTAAAAGGCCTGCTTGACATGTTATCACGGTGCCCGTGATTGGTGCTGGTCAGTGTCAGTCACTTGCTGAGTATCATGATTGGCTGTCTGTGATTAGCCCTCCTCACACAGCCTTTTTAAACCCAGGCTGAGCACTTCCAGGTTGCCCTTTCGTGGTGTTTCTGACTCCACTCTGCCTGACCTGCTTGTCAGGCTTCTGGGCCTGTTCCTGCAATTCCTGCTGTACTTGCTGATCCTGTGTTCCAGTGTTCCAGTGTTCCTGTGTTCCAGCACCTCGCGGTTTAATCTTACTGAGTTCCTGAATCTCCTGCTCCAGCCGTCGCTTTGACGACATTGTTCTTCTCGCTGCTGATCATACTTTGTTGGTTTACTCCACTAAACCTGGTTGCGATATACATTGTTGGTCCCAGCGTGCGGACGCTGGTTTACTCCACTAAACCTGGTTGCGATATACATTGTTGGTCCCAGCGTGCGGATGCTGGTTTACTCCACTAAACCTGGTTGCGATATACATTGTTGGTCTCAGCGTGCGGATGCTGGTTTACTCCACTAAACCTGGTTGCAATATACATTGTTGGTCTCAGCGTGCGGACGCTGGTTTACTCCACTAAGCCTGCTAGCGATATACATTGTTGGTCCCAGCGTGCGGACGCTGGTTTACTCCACTAGACCTGGTTGCGATATACATTGTTGGTCCCAGCTTGCGGACGCTGGTTTACTCCACTAAACTGGTTGCGAGACACATTATTGGCTCCAGCGTGCGGACGCTGGTTTGCTCCACTAAACCTGGTTGCGATATACATTGTTGGTTCCATCGTGCGGTGGCTGGTTTGCTCCATTAAACCTGATGGCGCTATTACCATTAGTCCCAACGTGCGGACGTTGGTTTGCTCCTGAACATCCAGTACTGTGGTCAGTCGCTGTCCACTTCCTTGCAGTTGTCTGAGTATCCCTGGCAATAGACTCCTGCTGAGTAAGACCTCTATACTTATGCTCTATGCTGTCTTAGTCACCTGACAGCTGGTCTACTCGCTCAGGCTGCCCTGCCCGGTATTGGTGAGGCCGGTAGAACCTTGACGATACCATCCTGTAGGTTGCCTCACCCGGTATTGGCAGGGCCGGTAGAGCCTACTCCAGTACTCCTTTGGGCTGCCCTGCCCGGTATTGGTAAGGCCGGTAGAACCTTGTATTCACCATCTTTAAGGTTGCCTTACCCGGTATTGGCAGGGCCGGTAGAGCCTACATTCAGCATTCCGTGGGGGCTGCCTTGCCCGGTATTGGTAAGGCCGGTAGAACCGGTATATGTCATCTCACGGTTGCCTTACCCGGTATAGGCAAGGCCGGTAGAGCCTGTCATTGTAACGGTCACTTGGGTTGCCTTGCCCTGTATTTAGGCAAGGCCGGTAGAACCTATTATATGTTATATTACTGTTGTATTGTTATGTATGTTTACCCTACGGGGACTGCCTTTAACTTTTAATAAAGTTAAGTTATTTTACCAAACCTTAAGTCTGAGAGTCTTCAAATCCGTGACACATGTATCCAGTCCATGTAGGTGGTGGGGAAATGTATATAAGTACTGGCCTTGCTTTTGAGGGCTAGCAGGACCTGGGCCAGCACCCTGGAGAATGTGGCCTGTGACATGCCAGATGCGTAACCCTCAGTGGACTGGAAGGCCCCGCTTGCCATGAAGTGTATGGCACACAATAGTTTTTGCAGGCCAGATAAGGCATGGTTGTGGATGTAGATGGGATCCACCTGATCCTTGATGACCTCATACAAGGCAATGATGCTGTCAGGCCTCAACCTATAGCGATCAATGACCTCATCATCGGTCATTCCAAAGAGGGTGACCCTTGGGCAGTATATCCTGGACCTTGGTGGTCATCTATACATCCTCTGCTGCTGTGGAGCATCCTGTTGCTGCAGCTGTGCATTTGCAGGCAGGTGCTGTCCTCCAGGTGGGGATGGACTCCTGTATGGCTGCTGAGCCAGAGCCTCCTCACTTGCAACAGGTGAAGGCTGTTGATCAGGCGTGCCTGGGAGTTGCTGGTGTTCCCTAGCTCTCTCCCTTGCACGCCTTCTCCGCAGTCTTCGCAACAAAATGTAACCAACATACTGATTACGCTCTCTATCTCTCTCTATCTCTCTCTCTCTCTCCCTCCCTGAGTGGAAAACAAACCACAAGTGAGTGTGGTGAGTTGTCCCTTTAAGTACTTGATAGGGCGTTGTGTAGGTGTGGTGATGAGGTGAGTGCTGACCAATGGAAAGTTGTTTTTGTCCAGGTAAGTGTTTGCAGGTGTGTGTGTGTTATAAGATGTGGTGTGTTGTGCTTGGTATGTGTCTGCCATTTGCGGTTGTGTAGTTGTGGGGTGCAGGTCGCGTGTTGATGTTGCACAGGTGAGCTTGTATTTGCAGGTGTCCGTTTTGTGTGATAACCCCCATTATTCCGTGCCATGTTGTGTTGTTGTTTTTTTGGGGGTCCTTGTCCCTGTGGTGTTGCTTGTTGTTGTGTGTGGAGTGATTTGTGTTGTCTGTCCATGTTTTTGTGTTGTTTTGGCATTGCACGGGTTAATTTTTCCATTTACATACTTGTGCGGTAAGCATTTTGTGTATTTTCCTATGTAACGGGTGTTTTGTTTTGCCAGTTACGTGTCTAACGTCTAGGAAAAGTGGGTCTTAACTTTTTCCCGTTAGGTGTCTCTTTTTTTCAGCTGTTAACAGTACCGCAAGCCTTTGAATGGCTCTGGGAAATGTTGTTCCATGCGTCTCAATGCGCGTAAGTGTATCGGCCGTAAGGATTCTGAAACTGCCGTTAGCTGTTCTTTAGACGGATCTTTGAATTGCTAAATGAAACTTAATGCACCCGTTAGTGATTTTTTTTACTAACGGCTGCCTTTAAATCTAGCTTCAAATCCCAAGAATGCTAGGGATAGTGGAGGCAGCACAGATAAGACACTGGCAAAAGACTCAATCCCTAGAACGCTAGGGATACCGGAAGCAGCTCAGATAGGACACTGGCAAGTGACTCAATCCCTAGAACGCTAGGGATACCGGAAGCAGCACAGATAGGACACTGGCAAGTGACCAAATCCCTAGAACGCTAGGGATAGCGGAGGCAGCACAGACAGGACACTGGCAAGAGACTCAATCCCTAGAATGATAGGGATAGAGGAGGCAGCACTACAGATACTGGCAAGCGACCAGAGCTACTCTCAGCACAGTCTCCCAGGTGACTTCGGGAGCGACAGGCCAGGAAGGCGCTGTAGCGGTATTACTGTAAGCGAGAGTAGGAGGAACAGAACACAGTGTACGCACCCTGAAAGATCTGAAGCCAGAACTGCCAAATCAGTACTCACAGAGGTAGTAGCCAGTCCTAGTCAGTAATGGAATCAGGTATTCAGCCAAAGCCAGGTCGGTACACACGGAGGTAGTCACCCAGTCCTAGTCAGCAACAGAATCAGATACTCAGCCAAGCCAGGTCGGTACACATGGAGATAGTCAGCCAGTCCTAGTCAGCAACGGAATCGGATACTCGGCCAAGCCAGGTCGGTACACACTGAGGTAGTCAGCCAGTCCTAGTCAGCAACAGAATCGGAACACAGGGGCGACAGGAGTGTAGTCAGGCAAGCCGGGTCATACACGGAACAGGAACAAGCAGTAACTCAAATGCTAGGTACAGTTACACCACGAAAGGGCGCAGAAAAAGATGACAGGAGAGAGTTTAAAAAGGCTAACCCTGGGAGGAGCCAGAACCCAATAGCCAATAAGAATCATGCAAGGGAAAACCCGGAAGAAACAATGTTGTCCTGTCACTAGAATCACGGGCACCGTGATAGTCGAACACTTGGGACCGAGGACACTGGGCAACCGCAGGATTGGTCGGATCCCTGAGCAGGGTAGTTAAAGGTCTTCCATAGACTTAACATGGAGGAAAGTAGGCGGCTCGGGATTGGTCGACCAGTGGACCCACTATAGCATCTTATTGGCCAGGGTTGAATCGGAATATTCAAACTAGTCAAGGACGTGCTTCAACCCCTGGCCATTGTCCTTTGAATGTGTATTCACGCCCCTCAAGCCTTGTTGTTGTTTACCCCAAGTCAAGCCTTTTGTGTAATAATACAATCCTGTCTGCCTTATTATGTTGCCCTGAACCATTTGTTGTTGGTTCTTTGTCTTATGTGTCATGATCGCATTATCCCTATAAACTCGCCCATTGTGTCATGTCTGCACCATGTACTGTGCCCCAAGTCAATATAGTTTGAAATGTATAAATAAGCATTGGTTTCACCTAATAAGGAGTTAGTCATCTGCACTAAGAAAGAGTCCTGGTGTCTTTATGCTTGTGTGGTTTAAAGTGTCGTCACTGATGCCCATGCAAGCGAGGTATCCTGTATCGTCGACGGCCTGCTGTTAGCTACCTGCGGATCTGGATAAGAGTCGGGACTTTTGGATTTGTAGACTGTCAGGACTGTCGACGTGGGCTCCGCTGTTCCTCCAGTTATCCTTCGACCGGGTGTAGAGCTATTCACTCTCTACGACCTGTGGTCCTGGTGGCAGCCCGACTTTGTGTAACGGTTTTTAGGACTCTCAGACCAGTAAGTGAAAATAAAACACACTTTATTTAAAGTGAATAATGCACAAGTTCTCCCTCTAGAGGCGGTAGGTAATATACAGATCAAGTAAACTGAGATATTGCAATAGTAATAGTACAATAGACATACATGCAAGACAGTATGCACTAGGATGATATGAACCCCCAAAGGGTTAATGTCTAGATAACAGTCCGTCTCAGATGTGGAGGTTTGACACGCCCTGGATGTTAAAAGGCTGTGCTGGATAGACAAAGTTCATCAAGTACTGAAGATTGAGCTGCCTTGCCAAGGTGTTTGGATATTAAGCAGAATAGGAATCAACTTAGCCCCCACGGGCGTAGTTACAGGAACTGCTTTGGTTTGTGCAAGTGCAAATAGCCCCCACGGGTGTAACGGGAACCGGCCGGCAAGGCAAGAGCTAACAGCCTCCTCAAACTTAATCGAATGCTGGAATATGAATGCAAGAGCCACTAGCCCCCTCGGGCGTAGTACCGGATAAGCCAACACTGAAGCCTTACTGCCAACACTCTGTGTCACGTATATCGCCGGTAACCGACACCGGAGAGCCTTAGGCGCCCAAACGACCCAAACAATGTGACTACTCTGCAATAGTGGACTAGAGTTGCCGACGGTGAGCGGCCAACTCAGCAGTAGTATCACGGGTATCGAGGCTCGTACTGGAGATAGCGAGAGTGAAATCGAGGCAGCACTGCAAGAGTTAAAAGGCACGTTTACTCGAGGCTTCAGCGCTACTGCAAGGCTCTGCACTGAGAGGAAGGCACACAGATTCACACACAGCTCTGCACAGATAGCGAGGCACAGCACTTAATCGAGGGAAACACCAGGCAAGGCAGTCACACTGAAGCGGGCAACAGAGACTGATAATGTCGCGGCGGCGACAACTGGAACGCAGGTCACTGGAACAAGCTGGAAGTCGGTCTTCGGAGCAGGAAGTCAGCCAGGCCGGGTCGGAGCACGTAGGAGGCAGTCATACAAGCCAGGTCATACACAAGCAGGAACGTCAGTCTAGCCGGGTCAGGATCCAAGGGTGGTACGCAGACGAGCCGGGTCATACACAAGCAGGAAACCTGGAGAATGGTCAGGACAAGCCAAATCGGTACACAGGAACTCAGAATACAGGAACACAGCAACAGCACTACTGGCTCAGGAACACCACGAAAGGGCATCTGACAGATGTGATAGCCAGGTATAAAAAGGTCATCAGGAGGCGGGTCAAACCCAGTCAGCAAATCAGTGACAGCCACAATTGAGAGTGACAGGAATCACAGGAACTGTGATACTTTGGCTTCGAGTCCCATAATCTGTTCCCTGTTCGCCTCTTATTCGACGGTTCTGGTTGACCTCCGGAAATATCGCCTCGACTCTGCCGACTTCACCCGGCTCAAACACAGGGTTTATGACTCTATCGCTTTCATCCGACTCCGACATGGATTCTACGACTCTGTCGCCTTCATCAGTCTCCGACAGTTCGAATGCTCGATCGAGCCGCTTATTGCTTGAACGGTAGGAGCAATGCTGCGTAATCCGCCTTCGAGAAGGAGACCTGGAACGACGGCTGATGACGACCCGGTGTCCTTCCAGCTTCCATTACAATCACAACTTCAGGTCTATGTAGAAGCTTGTCTAAAAGTGCAAGGGGCTGAAGGACACAAAATAATAGTATTCTAGATGTTTCAAGGAATGGACATTTACTTAATGAACACAATAACACAGCTCTCCACTGCCTTTGTGCAAATGCAAATCATGGATAACTGGAAGTAACAAGAGTCATTGAGTTCCCATAGTCTCCTCTACCATTGTCACATAAAAACAATTAAAATACACAGTCTTTCTTCTATGAGCTGCTAACCTACAAATCATCAGGTCCTGATGGTATACATCCAAGAGTTCTTTGGGAACTTAATGCAGTGTTTGCAAGTAGGGATGAGTGAAATTTGTTGCCATGTTCCCTCAAGAAATTTAGTGAAAACCACGTTGTAGTCTGCTTTTTCGTGGGAAAACCCACTTTAAAACTAGCAATTAAAATTTTTGCATTTTCCGCCCATTGGCAAAAATTTTTTGCCATTTTTTCAATGGCTAGAAAGTTTCCAACCATTGATTTTCGCATTTCAGCTATAAAAACGTGATGTATTTGCAGAAGACAGACACAATACAAGCAGCTACAGAGAGAGATGTGCTGTGCTGTTCTGCTGTTATATTTTGGCAAAATGGAGGCAGGAGAGGTTCATAGTGACTCCTATCACTATGAGCAGTAAAAAGAGGAACTAGAAGGACCCTTATTATGTGTCCACTGAATCTGAGGAGGAGGAGGAAGTGACTAGCAGTACTGACCCAACGCTGTCCAGTCCCCCTAAGTCACCCCAAGGGATCTTGGGGAATTTAATAGGAAAGGAGGGAGAAAAGGGAATGGAAAGGGAGGGAAAAAAGGGTAGTACTAGTGAGAGCAGGACAGGTCAGCTTCCTGTGTCTGCCGCAAGATGTGCTGCCCCTGCTGCCAGTGCCACCATTGCTGTACCTGCAGCAACTATTGTTGTACCTGCTGCCAGACGTGCTGCCCCTGCTGCAACTAGTGCTGTACCTAATACCCCTGCTGCCCCTTCTGCCACTAGTGCTGCCCCTGCTGCCACCAGTGGTGTACCTGCAACCACCATTGCTGTACCTGCCACCACCATTGCTGTACCTGCTGCCAGTGCTGAACCTGCTTGTCACGGGGGACTTGCAAATAACGACTCAGACAGGTTGTAACGGTTTGTACGACACTCAGACACAGTAGATTAGAATAAAACACAGTTTTATTAAAAAAGACACAATTAGAATGCCCACCACGGGCTATAGAATATCACAGGAAAATATCAATCTTGTACATATGCCTTCTCAAGCCCAGTATACATATGTAGAGAGTAAATACTGTCACAGGACAGGCATATCCAGGCTATTTCAGTACAACATGGGTTAAAGTTCATAGAAAGTAATCAGTCTCTGATGTGTTGTGTTAGACAACGCCCAATATGATGGTAAATGTAGCAAGAGACTGTGGTGCGAGGTGGAAGCACCTAGTTTGTAAAGCAGGACTGAGACTCTACCCTGTGCTGAGCAGAAACGGAGACCACAATACTCTGCTATAGCTAGCACTACCATGAGCCACAAGCACCCGACCGGTGCAACAATGGAGGCAGTGTACACTGTAAGAGCTGAAGGACTAGAGCCAGTAGCACCTGACCGGTGTAGTAACGGGAATACTGACACTGCAAGAGCTGATGGACTTAGAGCCAATAGCACCCGACCGGTGCGGTAACGGAAATACTGTACACTGCAAGAGCTGATGGACTTAGAGCCAATAGCACCCGACCGGTGCGGTAACGAAAATACTGTGCACTGCAAGAGCTGATGGACTAGAGCCAATAGCACCCGACTGGTGCGGTAACGGACACAACAGTGCTCTGTAAGGGTTAACGGATGGCTCAGTTTTAACGGAGGCAACAGTGCTCTGCAAGTGTAAACGGATGGCTCAGAGTAACGGAGGCAACAGCGCTCTGCAAGTGTAAACGTAAGGCTCAGAGTTAACGGAGGCAACAGCGCTCTGCAAGTGTTAACGGAGGCTCAGTGTAATGGAGGTAACAGTGCTCTGCAAGTGTAACGGAAGGCTCAGTGTACCGGAGGCAACAGTGCTCTGCAAGAATTAACGGAAGGCTCAGTGTGTTGGAGGCCACAACACTCAGTCTGCTAGACCAGCACTTGCGGAAGTAAGAATGTCGCCCAAGCGACATGGAGATCAGGATCGCTGGCTGAATCACAGCGCAGGAACGTCAGACAAGCCGGGTCAGGTCACGGAGCAGGGATGTCAGCCAGGCCGGGTCGAATCACGGAGCAGGAACGTCAGACAAGCCGGGTCAGGTCACGGAGCAGGAATGTCAGCCAGGCCGGGTCGAATCTCGGAGCAGGAAAGAGCAAAAGTAGTCAAACGGGCCAAGTTGGTACACAGGAATGCAGGATCACAGCAACACAGTAGCACTGGTACAGGAACACCACAAAAGGGCACCTGACAGGTGCCAGAGACCTGGTATAAGAAGGCCATACTGGGCAGGCCAAACTAAGCTCAGCCAATGGGAGCACACCACACAGAGAGTGACAGACCAGAGCACGAGTACCGTGATAGTACCCCCCTCTCAAAGACCCCCTCTCCTGGCAGAGGGGCCTGGTTTCTGAGGATATTTAGAGTGGAAATTGTGCAATAATCTAGGGGCATGAAGGTCCTTCTGGTCGAACCAAGAACGCTCTTCAGGGCCATAGCCCTTCCAATGGACCAAATATTGCAATTTCCCTCTAAATCTCTGTGAATCAATAATGCTTGAAACCTCGTATTCCTCTTGGCCTTGAACATCCACCGACCCATCTAGCCTGGCGGGAGGACAACCTTTTAGCCTCTGAGAGATAAGTCAAATTCCTGTGGTCAGTTAGAATTAACACAGGGGTTCTAGTGCCCTCCAGTAGGTGACGCCATTCCTTCAATGCGAGAATAATAGCCAAGAGTTCTCTGTCACCAATCTCATAGTGACTTTGGGCACTCGAAAGTTTTTTAGAAAAGAACCCACAAGGTCTCAGGGTGCCACCCACAGCTGGGCGCTGGGAAAGTACTGCCCCTACCCCTATTTCGGAGTTATCAACTTCCAAGGTGAACTGTAAAGCAGGATTTGGGGTGGGACAGTACAGGAGCAGATGCAAAAGCAGACTTCAATCTCTCAAAGACGTTTTCAGCTGCCTCGGACCATTGGGATGGATTAGCACCCTTGTGCGTAAGGTCAAACAGAGGTTTAACAATCGAGGAAAAGTTCTGGATAAATTTCCTATAATAGTTGGCAAAGTCCAGAAAGCAATGGATAGCTTTTAACCCCTTGGGACGTGGCCACTGTAAGACTGCTGTGAGTTTCTCTTGGTCCATGGCAATGCCATCTTTAGAGATCATGAATCCCAGGAAAGGCACTTTGGACCTGTGAAACTCGCATTTTTCCAATTTACAAAATAGTTTTTTTTTTTTTATTAAACGAAGCAAGACCTCGGACACATCCTTGATGTGTTGATCTAGGTTAGTGGAATGTATAAGTATGTCATCAAGGTATACAACCACACAAGATTGAAGCATGTCACGGAGGATATCATTGATTAACTCTTGAAATACCGCAGGTGCGTTACAGAGGCCAAATGGCATCACTAGGTATTCATAATGCCCAGACCTAGTATTAAATGCCGTTTTCCACTCATCCCCAGCCTTAATTCTGATCAGGTTATAAGCGGCCCGTAGGTCGAGTTTCATAAAGATGGAGGAGACCTTTAACCTTTCAAATAGTTCAGTAATAAGTGGTATGGGGTAGGCATTCTTAGACATGAGTTTATTCAGTCCGCGGTAATCAATACAAGGTCTTAGTTCGCCATTTTTCTTTTTTACAAAAAAGAAACCGGCACCAGCCGGAGAAGTAGACTTGCGTATAATTCCTCTTTTGAGGGAGTCTTCAATGTAGTCCTCCATAGCCTTATTTTCATCGCAGGAGAATGGGTACGTGCGACCCCTGGGAGGCACCATGCCCGGAGGCAAATCAATAGCGCAATCATACGGTCTGTGCTGAGGCAATGCGCTAGCCTCTCCCTTACTGAATACATCACTGAATTCACGGTATTCAGCTGGCACGGAGGGAGAGGTACATAAAATCTTGACTGGGTGCAACAAACAGTGCTTCATACAATACTCAGACCAGGATCTAACCTCACATCTCTGCCAATCAAACTGGGGATTATGCAGGTGTAGCCATGGGAACCCTAGAATGACCACATGATGAGGGGAATGAATTATCTGGAAACGTAATTCCTCCTTGTGGAGAGCCCCAATAGACATAGTAATAGGAATAGTTTCCATAGTAATCAAAGCAGGTTCCAAAGGTCTGCCGTCAATGGCTTCAATGGCTAAGGGAGTGTCCCTTTTGACCAAAAGAATTTTATGTAATTCGGCAAATGAACAATCCATGAAGTAACTGGCTGCGCCAGAATCCACCAGGGCCAACACCTCCACGAGCTGGTCAGCCCAGGAAAATACCACCTGGATGGTGGGTTTCTGTGTACTAGGATCTAGGGACTGCTGTACACCACCTAGGGCCTGTTCCCGAAGGTACCCTAGGTGCGTTCGTTTCCCGGCCGTACAGGACAAGTGCGTAATAAATGCCCAGCTTTGCCACAGTATAAGCATAGGCCCTGCCTTCTGCGGAGGGCCCGTTCCTCCCTTGTGAGTTTGGTGAACCCGAGTTGCATTGGTTCGCTAGGCTCAGGTGAGCGGTCAGGAGGCATGGGAGGCGAGGGTGGGTTCAAAAGGCTGCCTTGCCCATAGTTTCTGGATCTCGCCCTTCGATCTTTAGCCATGCGTCTTTCACGAATATGAGAGTCAATTAGCATGACATAATCAATGTATTCGTCCAAGTCACTGGGTACATCTCTAGCAGCTATTTCATCTTTGATAAGGTCAGCCCGACCTTGGGCAAAAGCTGCCACTAACGCCTCATTATTCCATCCTACCTCTGCTGCCAATGTCCGAAATTCTATGGCGTAATTGCCCACGGTATGATTACCCTGTTGTATCTCCATCAATCTTTTGGCAGCAGAGGCGGCTCTACCAGGAACCTCAAACACTCCCGGTGCAGTAACGGGAATACTGACACTGCAAGAGCTGATGGACTTAGAGCCAATAGCACCCGACCGGTGCGGTAATGGAAATACTGTACACTGCAAGAGCTGATGGACTTAGAGCCAATAGCACCCAACCGGTGCGGTAACGGACACAACAGTGCTCTGTAAAGGTTAACGGATGGCTCAGTGTTAACGGAGGCAACAGCGCTCTGCAAGTGTAAACGGAAGGCTCAGAGTTAATGGAGGCAACAGCGCTCTGCAAGTGTTAACGGAGGCTCAATGTAATGGAGGCAACAGTGCTCTGCAAGTGTAACGGAAGGCTCAGTGTACCGGAGGCAACAGTGCTCTGCAAGAGTTAACGGAAGGCTCAGTGGATTGGAGGCCACAACACTCAGTCTGCTAGACCAGCACTTGCGGAAGTAAGAATGTCGCCCAAGTGACACGGAGAACAGGATCAGGATCGCTGGCCGAATCACAGTGCAGGAACGTCAGACAAGCCGGGTCAGGTCACGGAGCCGGAACGTCAGCCAGGCCGGGTCGAATCACGGAGCAGGAACGTCAGACAAGCCGGGTCAGGTCACGGAGCAGGAACGTCAGCCAGGCCGGGTCGAATCTCAGAGCAGGAACCAGCAAGAGTAGTCAAACGGGCCAAGTCAGTACACAGGATCACAGCAACACAGTAGCACTGGTACAGGAACACCAACGAAAGGGCACCTGACAGGTGCCAGAGACCTGGTATAAGAAGGCCATACTGGGCGGGCCAAACTAAGATCAGCCAATGGGAGCCCACCCCACACAGAGAGTGACAGACCAGAGCGCGGGTACCGTGATACAGGTACATAAAATCAATTCCACTTTATTTAGAATAAATCACAAAAATAGTTGAATGTAGACACTTCCCAACCTTCCCGGGGTCAGGCGTGGGAACAGTGCGCAGTCCACTACCAGGAGCTGACACTGAACCTAGCCAGACTGGTGAACCAGTAGAGAGAGCAGAACCACAGAGGTAGCAATAGTGGTAAGCGTGCTGTAAGCTGAACGGAAGCTGGAGGTCCACAAGCTAGAATGCTAAGGAAAACCGCAATACCCTAGGACGCTAGGGTCACAGAAACACATGCACCCTAGAACACTACGGGCACAACAATCACCGGTAGGACTTTGCGCTGCTGCACTACGGACAGGACTTACCCGACCACGGACTGAGACTGAGAGCCTGCAAGTATGGTGCCAGGTCTCAGGGAGAGAGGGAGACACAAACCAGCCAATGGTCAAACGATTCACGGTAGTCAGTAAAGCCAAAGTACTTAGCACGGAGCGGGAAGTCAGACAAGCCACAGTACTTAGCACGGAGCTGTTAGTCAGCCAGGCCATAGGTCATACACGGAGCAGGTAGTCGGACAAGCCAAAGTTGGCACGGAACGGTCAGTCAGCAGGCAAAAGGTTCAGGCAGAAAATGGTAGTCAGACGGAGCCAGTGTCATACACAAAACATATTCAGCAACCAGGAACGGATCACAATGGGAAACTCAAAAAGAGCTCAGGTACACCACGAAAGGGCACTGAGGCAATGATAGGATGCAGCATATAAGGCCTCTCTAGGAGGCGGAGTCCAAATAGGTCAATCAAGGTGGAACTATAAAAATAGCAAGCGCTCAGAATGACACTCGAGTAACCAGGAAGTAGTCACCCGCCATGCTGCCAACAAGCAATCACAAGGAAGCAAACAAGCCAGCAGAAACGTCAGAATCATGGGCACCGTGTGTTACGGCTGGCAAGCAAAACCAGTTGTCAAACGGTATAGTTAATAGAACCTTTATTATGAGAATAATGACAGTAATGCAATATATAAATAAACACACAGTGGGTGATTGAAATGACGAGCACTTTATCAGGAATAGCAGTCTCCCAATCTCTGCACCACACTGTCCGAGACTAGGCCTCAGCCCACTGGAGTCTCGTGGTAAGGTAACGCCCAAGACATACTGCAGTCAGTAGCTAGGAGTCTGCTAGAGCCCCAGGTCAGTACTAGGAAGGATGCCTGAATAACAGAACCAACAAACTGAGC
Organism: Rhinophrynus dorsalis; assembly: GCA_037306005.1. Taxonomy (NCBI): domain Eukaryota; kingdom Metazoa; phylum Chordata; class Amphibia; order Anura; family Rhinophrynidae; genus Rhinophrynus; species Rhinophrynus dorsalis. The sequence goes on along the minus strand of CM074728.1, from coordinate 66,561,977 downwards.
TAACAGACAGAGCCTTCTAGTAAGCACCAGATAGGATAGTCAGACGAGCCAAAGTCATACACGGAGCGGGTAGTTAGCCAGAGCCACAGGTTTGCACCAGAAAGGATATCCACTGAAGCAATGGAATGCTGGATGTGCAGTGGATAGAGCCCCAGGTCAACACCAGAGTGGGTAGTCAGACAAGCCTAGGTCATACACGGAGAGGGTAGTATCACGGTGCCCGTGATTGCTTTCCTGTCATGTCAATTACCAGTAGGGGGCTCTCCATTGGCTGTCTGCTTTCAGCCCGCCCTGTATTGCCTATTTAAACCTAGCCTTTGGGTGCCCTTTCGTGTTGTCTCTATGCTGCTTGAGTCTACTCATCGTTCCTGTGCATCCTTGGCCCTTTGCTGTGTTCCTGCTACCAGTATTCGTCCTGTTCCAGTGTACCTATCCAGTGTTCCTGCTTCCGCCTGATCCGGTGTGAGTCTCCGCTTCTTGCTGCCAGTCCCCGCGACAGTTCCAGATTCCGGTTGATCGTCTGTATGCTGGTTCCTGCTTCTACCTGCTGGTCTTCATCCAGTCCTACCGCACACAACTGACCTTCCTGTACTGCCTTGGCGACATTTCTATCTCTGCCGGCTATTCAGTACGCGGGTACTGGTTTGCTCCACAGCCGTCCGGCTGTTTTGCGTGTTACCTGTAGCATTCCACGTACAGGGTACTGGTTCGCTCCACTAGCCACCAGGCTGTATTGTCAGTAACGTTTAGCGTTCCACGTACAGGGTACTGGTTCGCTCCACTAGCCACCTGGCTGTATTGTCAGTATCGTTTAGTGTTCCATGTACTGGGTACTGGTTCACTCCACTAGCCACCCGGCTGTATTGTCAGTAACGTTTAGCGTTCCACGTACAGGGTACTGGTTCACTCCACTAGCCACCAGGCTGTATTGTCAGTAACGTTTAGTGTTCCATGTACAGGGTACTGGTTCGCTCCACTAACCACCCGGCTGTATTGTCAGTAACGTTTAGCATTCCACGTACTGGGTACTGGTTCGCTCCACTAGCCACCTGGCTGTATTGTCAGTATCGTTTAGTGTTCCATGTACTGGGTACTGGTTCGCTCCACTAGCCACCAGGCTGTATTGTCAGTATCGTTTAGTGTTCCATGTACTGGGTACTGGTTCACTCCACTAGCCACCCGGCTGTATTGTCAGTAACGTTTAGCATTCCACGTACAGGGTACTGGTTCACTCCACTAGCCACCCTGCTGTATTGTCAGTAATGTTTAGCGTTCCATGTACTGGGTACTGGTTCACTCCACTAGCCACCCGGCTGTATTGTCAGTAATGTTTAGCGTTCCACATACAGGGTACTGGTTCACTCCACTAGCCACCTGGCTGTATTGTCAGTATCGTTTAGTGTTCCATGTACTGGGTACTGGTTCGCTCCACTAGCCACCCTGCTGTATTGTCAGTAACGTTTAACGTTCCACGTACAGGGTACTGGTTCACTCCACTAGCCACCCGACTGTATTGTCAGTAATGTTTAGCGTTCCATGTACTGGGTACTGGTTCACTCCACTAGCCACCCGGCTGTATTGTCAGTAACGTTTAGCATTCCACGTACTGGGTACTGGTTCACTCCACTAGCCACCCGGCTGTATTGTCAGTAATGTTTAGCGTTCCACATACAGGGTACTGGTTCACTCCACTAGCCACCCGGCTGTATTGTCAGTAACGTTTAGCATTCCACGTACTGGGTACTGGTTCACTCCTCTAGCCACCCGGCTGTATTGTCGCGATGATTTAGTGTTCCACATACAGGGTACTGGTTCGCTCCACTAGCCACCCGGCTGTATTGTCAGTAACGTTTAGCATTCCACGTACTGGGTACTGGTTCGCTCCTCCAGCCACCCAGCTGTATTGTCACGATCATTTAGAGTTTCACGTACAGGGTACTGGTTCGCTCCTCTAGCCATCCGGCTGTATTGTCAGTAACGTTTAGCGTTCCACGTACAGGGTACTGGTTCGCTCCACTATCCACCCGGCTGTATTGTCAGTAACGTTTAGCGTTCCACGTACTGGGTACTGGTTCGCTCCTCTAGCCACCCGGCTGTATTGTCACGATCATTAAGCGTTCCACGTACAGGGTACTGGTTCGCTCCTCTAGCCATCCGGCTGTATTGTCACGATCATTTAGCGTTCCATGTACAGGGTGCTTGTTCGCTCCTTAGCCTCATTGTCATTCCTGTGACTGCTGCTGCCACCTTTCAGTCACTGAGGCTTAGTGGTCGCTATTCTTACTACGCTGCCTTGCCCGGTATATTGGTAAGGCGGGTACAACCTATCCTATTCATCTTGGGTTGCCTTACCCGGTATTGGCAAGGTCGGTAGAGCCTGTATTTGCCTCCTGTCTATTGGCTGCCTTGCCTGGTATATTGGTAGGGCCGGTAGAATCTATCCTGTTTCATCTTGGGTTGCCTTACCCGGTACTGGCAAGGCCGGTAGAGCCTGTATTTGCCTCCTGTCTATTGGCTGCCTTGCCCGGTTATTGGCAAGGCCGGTAGAGCCTTTCTCTCCTGTGTACCTACTTCTTGACTGCCCTGCCCGGTATATTGGCAGGGCCGGTACAGCCGAATCATTTGCATACCAATTCCTTGGCTGCCTTGCCCGGTATATTTGGCAAGGCCGGTAGAGCCGCATCGCTATTGTTATTATTGCATTCCTGCTAATAAAGATATATTTGTGGATGTGTATGTTACCCTGTGGGGTTGTCTTTAACTTTTCAATAAAGTTGTGTTTTTACCTAACTCTGCGTCTGAGAGTCTGAACAAACCATGACAGTACGAAAGGGCCATGACCTCAGACAATAAGAGTGATGGTACTACACAAAACATCCATTGGAGAATGGATGCACATGAGCAATGCCTGGATCAGCTAGCTGATCTCTCAGACAAGGCTGGCCTTAGCCAAGTGGTCTCCTCAGGTCAGACACCTGAGAACGTTACTATGCCCTCAGGGGCCGCAGTCAAGCAGTTAACTGCCTCCGCCCCTTTGCCACTCAGATACGATGGTGATCCTAACCTTTGCAGAGGGTTTATTAACCAACTTGAGATATTTATGGAAATGACGGCTCATGCCTTCCCCAGCGACCGCAGTAAAGTGGGCTTTATGATATCCCTACTGACTGGTAGAGCATTGGCATGGGCTAATCCGTTATGGGAAAATGTGAAACCCTGCACAAGGAGTTTCAGATAATTTGTGCAGTCATTTCGAAGAGTGTTTGAGCCTCCTGGTAGAACCACCTCTGCTGCTAAACGCTTTATGGAAATACAACAGAGCAGGCGTACGGTATGTGACTATGCCATTGAATTTCGCACCTTGGCAGCAGAGGTAGGTTGGAACAATGAAGCCTTATTGGCAGCCTTTGCTCAGGGTCTAAGTGACCAGATTAAAGACGAGATCGCTGCAAAAGAATTGCCTACTGATCTTGATGATTACATTGAATATGTTATTCTAATTGACACACAAATTCGTGAGAGACTAATGGCCAAAGACTCCAGGTCACGGCAAAAGATGAATGGATCTAGCAGTACATTTTGCCCACCCATCCCTCCCTTGGCAACTAAGCCTCGGGAAACAAGTGAACCTATGCAATTAGGTTTCACTAGGCTAACCAAGGAGGAAAAAACATATCACAGAAGACAAGGGTTGTGTTTATATTGTGGTATAAATGGGCACCTGCTAAGATCTTGTCCTGTACGTCTGGGAAACGAACACACCTAGGGTACCTTGGGGGACAGGCCCTAGGTGGTGTTCAGTTGTCCCCAGAGTGTGGTATACTGAAACCCACCATACAGGTGGTACTTTCTTGGGCAAAACGCTCAGTGGAGGTTTTGGCCCTGGTTGATTCCGGCGCAGCTGGGTATTTTATGGATAATACCTTTCCTGAATTACATGGGGTTCCACGCATTGAGAGAGATACCCTACTCGCTATTGAAGCAATTGACGGTAGACCCTTGGAACCTGCTCAGGTTACCTTTGAAACCATGCCTTTATCCATGACTATTGGGGCTCTACACAAGGAGGAACAGCAGTTCCAACTTATCAATTCACCGCATCACACAGTGACTCTGGGCTTTCCTTGGTTACAGTTGCATAACCCACAGTTTGATTGGAAGAAGTGTGAAATCTCTGCTTGGTCTCAGTCTTGTATGGAACATTGTGTAACCCACCCGGTCAAGATCTTGTGCACCTCTTCTTCAATTCCAGACGAATACCAACAGTTTGTGGATGTATTCAGTAAAGGAGAGGCTGGCACTCTTCCCCAGCACAGATCTTATGACTGTTGTATTGAACTGCCTCAGGGGGTGGTGCACCCTAGGGGACGCACGTATCCAATGTCTTGTGAAGAGAACCAAGCTATGGAGGAATATATTTCTGATGCCCTTGAGAGAGGGATCATAAGAAAATCCACTTCTCCGGCCGGGGCTGGATTCTTCTTTGTAAAGAAGAAAAATGGCGAGTTGAGACCATGCATTGATTACCGTGGCTTAAACAAGTCGATGTCTAAGAATGCTTATCCGATACCAATCATCACCAAGCTATCTGACAGGCTCAAAGGTTCTTCTATTTTCACCAAATTGGACCTGCGGGCTGTGTATAATTTAATTCGGATTAGAGCTGGTGATGAGTGGAAAACTGTCTTTAACATGAGATCTGGCCACTACGAATACCTAGTCATGCCATTTGGTCTTTGTAATGCACCCGCTGTATTCCAAGAGTTAATCAATGACATCCTCAGAGATATGTTGCAGTCTAGTGTTGTTGTCTATCTTGACGACATACTCATTCATTCCGAGAATATGTCACAACACGTCAAAGATGTGTCCGAGGTGTTGCTTTGCCTACGGAAAAACAAATTATATTGTAAACTGGAAAAATGTGAATTTCACAGAACTATAGTACGATTTCTGGGGTTTATAATTGGCAAGGAAGGCATTGCCATGGACAAAGAGAAACTAACGGCAGTCCTACAATGGCCACGCCCCAAGAGTCTTAAAGCCATTCAACGATTTCTGGGCTTCGCTAATTATTATAGGAAATTTATTAAGAACTTTTCCACTATTGTGAAACCTTTGTCTGACCTTACGCACAAGGGAGCTAACCCATCTCAATGGTCAGTGGCTGCTGAGGAGGCCTTTGAGAATTTGAAGTCTGCTTTCGCTAACGCTCCTGTGTTATCTCACCCCAACCCATCGCTTCCATTTACATTGGAGGTGGATGCCTCAGATATTGGGGTTGGGGCAGTGCTTTCTCAACGACCTATTAAAGGAGGAACTTTCAGACCTTGTGGGTTTTTCTCTAAAAAATTGACCGGGGCTCAAAGTCGTTATGAGATTGGTGACAGAGAATTACTAGCCATTATCCTTGTTCTTAAGGAATGGCGTCACCTACTCGAAGGCACAAAAAACCCTGTATTAATTTTGACCGATCACAAGAACTTAACTTATCTCTCTGAGGCGAAAAGGTTATCCTCACGTCAGGCCAGGTGGGCACTGTTCTTGTCTCGATTTAATTTCATTGTATCTTTTCTGCCTGGGTCTAAGAATGTCAGGGCTGATGCACTGTCAAGACAATTCGAGGCTGAAATTGACAGAGATGAGGTACCAGCACCTATCATTCAGCCTGATCGAATTTTGGCCACTATACGCACTAGTATCACTTCACCATTAGGGGAAGAGATTTTGGCCTCCCAAGCCTCTGCTCCCCCGGAAACCCCAATGGGCAAGTGTTTTGTTGATGTGCCATTCCGCACGCAGTTACTCGAGACATACCATTCCTCTAAGGCTGTAGGACATATTGGCAGAGACCAGTTGTTGTGGTCTCTCTCGCAAGTCTTTTGGTGGCCTTCCATGAGGGTAGATTGTGCTGATTTTACGAATGCCTGTGCTACTTGTGCCCGTGCTAAAACCCCTAGACACCTCCTGGTGGGCTTACTCCAGCCAGTACCTAATGGCGAACGTCCTTGGTCCCACGTTTCAATCGACTTCATGGGAGAACTGCCAGTGTCTAGAGGGTACTCCTTTATACTCATGATAGTGGACAGGTTTTCTAAAATGGCTCATTTCGTGCCCCTCCGTGGCCTTCCCTCTGCTAAAGAATTGGAGGTGGTATTCGCTAGAGAGGTTTTTCGGTTGCATGGAGTACCCAGAGTGCTGGTGTCTGACCGGGGGAGCCAGTTCGTGTCCAGGTTTTGGAGGGCATTTTGTGGACATATGGGCATACAATTATCCTTTTCTTCCGCCTACCATCCCCAGACCAATGGGGCCGCTGAGCGTGCTAATCAAGGTTTGGAACAGTTCTTGCTCTGTTTCATAACTGACCATCATGACAATTGGGCCGACCTGTTGCCGTGGGCAGAGTTCGCCAGGAATTGTGCGGTTAATTCCTCATCAGGGAGCTCTCCGTTTCTGATCAATTATGGGTTCCAGCCCTGTTTGCTCCCGGACTCCTTTCAGGCACAACAAATTCCAGCTCTGGATGAGCATATCGAGCAGCTCCGCTCCACATGGGCACAGGTGCAGGGGGCACTGGGTCAGTCATTCCAACGTCATCAGCGTCATGCTAATCGTAGGAGATTGCCAGAGGTTTCCTTTCAGGTTGGGGATAGAGTGTGGCTTTCCTCCAGGAACCTTAAGCTTCAAGTCCCATCTAATAAGTTGGCTCCCCGATTCATTGGTCCTTACAGAGTCATTCGCAAAATTAACCCGGTGTTGTATGCATTGGACATCCCTGCGTCCATGCGTATTCATAATGTCTTCCATGTGTCCCTCCTCAAGTCTCTTGTATGCAATCGCTATACGACTAACCCTGTGGTGCCAGGGCCTATTGAAGTGGAAGGTCAGGAATAGTACGAAGTTCAAAGTATCATTGATTCCCGCAGGCTTAGAGGAAAGGTGCAGTATTTGGTGCATTGGAAGGGCTATGGTCCTGAAGAACGATCTTGGGTGGATAGTAAGGACCTCCATGCGCCCAAATTACTGCAAATCTTTCATTCCAAGTACCCTCAGAAACCTAGACCCTCATCTAGGAGAGGGGGTCTTTGAGAGGGGGGTACTATCACGGTGCCCGTGATTGCTTTCCTGTCATGTCAATTACCAGTAGGGGGCTCTCCTTTGGCTGTCTGCTTTCAGCCCGCCCTGTATTGCCTATTTAAACCTAGCCTTTGGGTGCCCTTTCGTGTTGTCTCTATGCTGCTTGAGTCTACTCATCGTTCCTGTGCATCCTGGGCCCTTTGCTGTGTTCCTGCTACCAGTATTCGTCCTGTTCCAGTGTACCTATCCAGTGTTCCTGCTTCCGCCTGATCCGGTGTGAGTCTCCGCTTCTTGCTGCCAGTCCCCGCGACAGTTCCAGATTCCGGTTGATCGTCTGTATGCTGGTTCCTGCTTCCACCTGCTGGTCTTCATCCAGTCCTACCGCACACAACTGACCTTCCTGTACTGCCTTGGCGACATTTCTATCTCTGCCGGCTATTCAGTACGCGGGTACTGGTTTGCTCCACAGCCGTCCGGCTGTTTTGCGTGTTACCTGTAGCATTCCACGTACAGGGTACTGGTTCACTCCACTAGCCACCAGGCTGTATTGTCAGTAACGTTTAGTGTTCCATGTACTGGGTACTGGTTCGCTCCACTAACCACCCGGCTGTATTGTCAGTAACGTTTAGCGTTCCATGTACTGGGTACTGGTTCGCTCCACTATCCACCCGGCTGTATTGTCAGTAACGTTTAGTGTTCCATGTACTGGGTACTGGTTCGCTCCTCTAGCCACCCGGCTGTATTGTCACGATCATTTAGCGTTCCATGTACTGGGTACTGGTTCGCTCCTCTAGCCACCTGGCTGTATTGTCAGTATCGTTTAGCGTTCCACGTACAGGGTACTGGTTCGCTCCACTAGCCACCAGGCTGTATTGTCAGTATCGTTTAGCGTTCCACGTACAGGGTACTGGTTCGCTCCACTAACCACCCGGCTGTATTGTCAGTAACGTTTAGCGTTCCACGTACAGGGTACTGGTTCGCTCCACTAGCCACCCTGCTGTATTGTCAGTAACGTTTAGCGTTCCACGTACAGGGTACTGGTTCACTCCACTAGCCACCCGACTGTATTGTCAGTAACGTTTAGCGTTCCACGTACTGGGTACTGGTTCACTTCTCTAGCCACCCGGCTGTATTGTCACGATCATTTAGTGTTCCACGTACAGGGTACTGGTTCGCTCCACTATCCACCCGGCTGTATTGTCAGTAACGTTTAGTGTTCCATGTACTGGGTACTGGTTCACTTCTCTAGCCACCCGGCTGTACTGTCAGTAACGTTTAGCGTTCCACGTACAGGGTACTGGTTCGCTCCACTATCCACCCGGCTGTATTGTCAGTAACGTTTAGTGTTCCATGTACTGGGTACTGGTTCGCTCCTCTAGCCATCCGGCTGTATTGTCACGATCATTTAGCGTTCCATGTACAGGGTGCTTGTTCGCTCCTTAGCCTCATTGTCTTTCCTGTGACTGCTGCTGCCACCTTTCAGTCACTGAGGCTTAGTGGTCGCCATTCTTACTAGGCTGCCTTGCCCGGTATATTGGTAAGGCCGGTAGAACCTATCCTATTCATCTTGGGTTGCCTTACCCGGTATTGGCAAGGTCGGTAGAGCCTGTATTTGCCTCCTGTATTTTGGCTGCCTTGCCCGGTATATTGGTAGGGCCAGTAGAACCTATCCTGTTTCATCTTGGGTTGCCTTACCCGGTATTGGCAAGGCCGGTAGAGCCTGTATTTGCCTCCTGTCTATTGGCTGCCTTGCCCGGTTATTGGCAAGGCCGGTAGAGCCTTTCTCTCCTGTGTACCTACTTCCTGGCTGCCCTGCCCGGTATATTGGCAGGGCCGTTACAGCCGAATCATTTGCATACCAATTCCTTGGCTGCCTTGCCCGGTATATTTGGCAAGGCCGGTAGAGCCGCATCGCTATTGTTATTATTGCATTCCTGCTAATAAAGATATATTTGTGGATGTGTATGTTACCCTATGGGGTTCTCTTTAACTTTTCAATAAAGTTGTGTTTTTACCTAACTCTGCGTCTGAGAGTCTTAACAAACTGTGACAGGTAGTCAGCCAGAGCCACAAGTTTGCACCAGATAGGATATCCACTGGAGAGTATGTATGCTGGATGCGCAGTGGATAGAGCCTCAGGTCAACACCAGAGTGGGTAGTCAGACAATCCTAGGTTATACACAGAGCAGGTAGTCAGCCAGAGCCACAGGTTTGCACCAGAAAGGATATCTGAGCAAAATCGGAACGCCAAGGAGAGTTGTCAGACAGAGCCACAGGTCAACACCAGAATGGATGGACAGACAAGGCAGATCATACACAGGAATCAGGAATATCAGAAAATGAACTGCTCAGAACAACAACGTAAGAGTAACTGAGTCAGGACTCAGTCTGCCCTTTAAACCCACAGGAAATAGGTAGAAGGAGCAGCTAGGAGGAGGAAGTAGGTAGGAGGAGACTAAAGGAAACAAACACACATAAAACAGAGGCCTGCAGCATGCTTGAAGCCTTTTGCCTGCAGATGACGCGTGGAAAGATGCCGAGCATCACTGAATCGGCGGCGCTGGAAACAAGGTACTGTGACACCGTGATACTGCTGCCACCAATACTTCGCCTGCTGCTAATGTGCCTTGTAGTACTCAGGAATGGGGTGAAGGAGAAAATGATACCAAGTGTGACAGCATGGGACCCTAAGAAAAAATGGAAAGGCACTCGTTTGCAGACTTAAAATGTTAAATAAAAACAACTACATATGGCAAACAGACACAACAAATTCACCTTATCTCACATCTAAAGTGTTTCGCACCACATGATGCATACTCTATGTGTAAGCACCATGTGGTGCGAAATGTGTTAGATGTGAGATAAGGTGAATTTGTTGTGTCTGTTTGCCATATATAGTTCGAATAAATTACTTTTATTCAATATTTTAAGTCTGCAAACGAGTGCCATTCCATCTTTTCTTTGTGTACATGATGCCTTGAGTCGAGGAGAAGCTCTGGAAGTCTATTGTGAATTGGCAGCGAGTGAGGACTGCGGAGAAATCAGTGAGATGCATAGTCATTATCATTATTCCTAATCTACATATTAGTGCCGCCAAATTTGTGAATATAGCAAGGGACCCTAAGTCACACTTGCCAACCCCAAGCAGTCCTGCCAGTGCTAGTACTACTTCTAATAAGGTCAAGCAGCTTGTTAGTGTTAGGAGTGTAGGAGGGGGTAATCAACAACAATATCCTCATATTACTAGTGACTGTGAGACTGAGGAGGAAGACTCTGCAGCTGAACTTGATGTGGTTGGTGTTAGTAGTAGTAGCAATAATGGTGAAGCATCCATAGTGGTAGGGGAAATATTGGAGAGCATCCAGACTAGGGGTTAAGGGAGCCCACACTATTCCTCTGACCCTGGGAGTCCTCCCCTTCCCTTCACTAAAGTGTCCAAGTCTCCACCTATTCCCTCCCCCCTGAAGTCATGGGTGTGGGACTATTTTTCTGTTGTCATCAGCAATGGCACTGTGCACAATCTGTGACAAGTCAGTGAGAAGAGGAAAGGAGGGAAAACACCTTGGCACAAGCGCCCTGATAGCGCACATGAAACACAGACACCATGACATTTATGTCAAACATGTTAAAGCTAAACACCCACCACAGAAATCAAGCACCGCTGTTGCTGTCCCCCTGACTCTCCAGAAAGGCAAATATCACGGTGCCCGTGATTGCCTGTGACTGACATCTGCCCTGGAGTGACATTGTTTACATGCTACTAACGCTCTTGCTGAGTCGCTATTCTTATAGGGCACCACTCTGATGAGGTCATTGCTCCACCTACTCATCAGGGTTTTTAAACCTCTCTCTGTGTCACTCCTATTGCCCTTTCGTGGTGTACCTGAGCTTAGTTCTGTGTGGTGCTTACCATTCCTGTGTATTACCTGGCTCGTCTGACTACCCGTTCCGGTCCTGACTCCTGGCTCGTCTGTTCCGGTTCTGACTCCTGGTTCGCCTGTTCCGGTTCTGACTCCTGGCTCGTCTGACTATCTGTTCAGGTCCTGACCTCTGGCTTCACTGACTACCTGTTCCGGTTACGACCATTTCGACGTCTGACTACCCGATCCGGTGTGATCATTGGCTGTCTCCTGGTTTACCCTTACGTTGCGCTCCATTACCCTCCCGTTGTACGGGTTGGTTGTTGTTGCCTGTGCCTTCTGCTTTGCGCTTGCTTCCGTTAGAAGCTGCGCTTGTCGGTCACTCCGTGTGTCTGACCTCCTGTGGCCGTGCCAGTCCGTGTTGCCTAGCCTATCTCCATCGGCTACTGTATTGTGTATCCCCTGTGGGGATACTGGTCTGCTTCTTTTATTTGCCGACTCAGTGCTTGGGAGTGCTCTGCACTGCCTCACACTTACTGTGTAGTCAAGGGCCATTCCACTGTTATCCACCTGTCCTGTGAAGGGTGAGGAAAGTGCCTACACTGTTCCTCTCTGGTCTCGTGAAGGTGTGCCATCCTATTAGAGTACAGAGTGCTCTCCATTATAACCACCTAACTGTGTAGTCAAGGGCCATTCCACTGTTATCCACCTGTCCTGTGAAGGGTGAGGAAAGTGCCTACATTGATCGTCTCTGGTCTCGTGAAGGTGTGCCATCCTATCAGGGTACAGAGTGCTCTGCACTATACCCACCTATTGTGTAGTCAAGGGCCATTCCGCTGTTATCCACCTGTCCTGTGAAGGGTGAGGAAAGTGCCTACACTGTTCCTCTCTGGTCTCATGAAGGTGTGCCACTGTCGACTGCCACTTACTTCAGTGTCTTACTACTGTGTCATTTATTTGCCTGTTGCTTTACATCCTGCCTTTTCATTACTTAATAAAGTTTTACTTTAAGTTCAGTTGTACTTGTCAGTGTGTTATTCCTAGTCACTCTGTGACAGTACGAAAGGGCCATGAACACTGACAGTACTGATACCAGTAGTGGGCAGTTGCTGAGTATTATGTCCAGGATGGACATGCAGGAACAACGACTTGATCAGTTGTCAGTAGTGTTGCAAACACTGCTTGACCGCACCGTGCATTTGGATAAACCTGGACTCCCGTAGAGTGCGGGGGCGCATCCAATATTTTGTCCACTGGAAAGGTTATGGTCCGGAGGAGAGTTCATGGGTGGACCAGGGTGATGTTCACGCTCCTAGACTATTACACAGTTTCCACATGAAATTTCCCAATAAGGTGTGGGCTCCTCCGCGGGGGGGGGAGATCATTGAGTGGGGGGTACTATCACGGTGCCCGTGATTGCCTGTGACTGACATCTGCCCTGGAGCGACATTGTTTACATGCTACTGTCACTCTTGCTGAGTCGTTATTCCTATAGGACACCACGCTGATGAGGTCATTGCTCCACCTACTCATCAGGGTTTTTAAACCTCTCTCTGTGTCACTCCTATTGCCTTTTCATGGTGTACCTGAGCTTAGTTCTGTATGGTGCTTACCGTTCCTGTGTATTACCTGGCTCGTCTGACTACCCATTCCGGTCCTGACTCCTGGCTCGTCTGACTACCCTTTCCGGTTCTGACTCCTGGCTCGTCTGACTACCCGTTCCGGTCCTGACCTCTGGCTTCACTGACTACCTGTTCCGGTTACGACCATTGGCGACGTCTGACTACCCGATCCGGTGTGTGATCCTTGGCTGTCTCCTGGTTTACCCTTACGTTGCGCTCCGTTACCCTCCCGTTGTACGGGTTGGTTGTTGTTGCCTGTGCCTTCTGCTTTGCGCTTGCTTCCGTTAGAAGCTGCGCTTGTCGGTCACTCCGTGTGTCTGACCTCCCGTGGCCGTGCCAGTCCGTGTTGCCTAGCCTATCTCCATCGGCTACTGTATTGGGTATCCCCTGTGGGGATACTGGTCTGCTTTGTTTATTTGCCGACTCAGTGCTTGGGCGTGCTCTGCACTGCCTCACACTTACTGTGTAGTCAAGGGGCATTCCGCTGTTATCCACCTGTCCTGTGAAGGGTGAGGAAAGTGCCTACACTGTTCCTCTCTGGTCTCGTGAAGGTGTGCCATCGTATTAGGGTACAGAGTGCTCTGCACTATACCCACCTAACTGTGTAGTCAAGGGCCATTCCACTGTTATCCACCTGTCCTGTGAAGGGTGAGGAAAGTGCCTACACTGTTCCTCTCTGGTCTCGTGAAGGTGTGTCACTGTCGACTGCCACTTACATCAGTGTCTTACTACTGTGTCATTTATTTGCCTGTTGCCTTACATCCTGCCTTTTCATTACTTAATAAAGTTTTACTTTAAGTTCAGTTGTACTTGTCAGTGTGTTATTCCTAGTCACTCCGTGACAGCAACAAGAGGAGAGGCTGAGATCAAAGGAGGAGGAAGAATAGAGCAACCCAGGCAGAGACTGGAAGTTTCATGATGAGTGAAACAAATAGCTCGCCATCACCTTCTAGGGTAACTACATCTTCTGCCAATCCACCTCGTTCATCATTACCTCCCCCGCCAAATGATAGCCACTCTGATGATGTTAGGATGTGTCAGTTCGTCTCTACACATTGCACACTGTGTGGTGCACTGACCACACATGCCAGTGTGGTGGAAAGAATCTCAAGCAGTGCACCAAGTGGCATCTGAGGAGATTCCATCCCGTTGAATATGCTAAGATGTTGGCAGGGAGAGTTCATCATTACTATTAAACTGTCAGCAAGTTGTCATGTGTCATTAGCGGGGTCTGGACAAGGAGTATAGTGACAGCAGCAGTACTTGGTTTCAGGTGTCGTGGTGTTTGGATACAGTTGTGCCCCCAGATGTTATTTACCACACACACACTGTGCACATTGTAGTTGCTGATGAGAGCCACAGTTCCTGCTCTCAAGGGAAAAAATTATATTCTAATAACAACACTCCTATGATTTTGGAGGAGGGACAGGTAGAAGAGAATTATTGGCCAACTTCTTCTTTTCTCCACCTAGACTGGGGGCTACTTATTGTACTGCACAAGCCTCAGGCGCATAACTTGAGCCATTTGTGGCAAGTGGAACCTTCATCATCCATCACCCATGTTAATGGCTGATTGATATTTTCAAAAAAGGGAATATTTAATCTATATGTGGATATAGAATTTTCCAAAGTTGTGACTTCTTCCATAACTAATTAGTGATTACATACCACAATGGAGAGTGAAGTTTTGGATACAGAACATCTCAGTACCAGTAGATGTTTGCGACCAATTGAAGATATGGTTTTAAGAATGAGCAATGCCACCAAGTTATTTGAACATAATGAAAGTGGAGATATACCACAAGAACCATTTGAATTAAAGAATCTGTTTAAAGATGTGGAAAAATTAATGGATAAAGAGATGCGCACATGGTGGGAGATCACCACTTTACAACAATATATAAAAGTGCAGCGTATTCCAAGAGGGCTTCGGATACGCAAATTGCCCACTTTCATTAAAAATAATGTTGAATTTATGGAAAAATGGAATCAAGCATTGACAGTGTGTTCTAATACTTTGATGCAGTTAATTATACATTACAAGGAAGAGGTATTATCCCAGTTGCAACAGGAGATTAAAGGGAAGCAATCTATTATTGTGGATTCCAGAAATGATCCTGATTTTGTGAAGCTTGATAACCAATTATCTAATTATCTTGAGAAATTGGAAAAAGGACTTATGGAAACTAAATGGAAAAAATTCAGAAGAGATAAGGAAGACTATGATAAGGGAAATGTTTATACTTGGAAGCAATCAGAGTCCTTTGTCCATACTAGAGGAAGATCTGGGCAAAGATCCATTTTGAAAACACGTTCAAGATATAAAAGAGTTAGCTTCTCTAGTATTGAACCTGACTCTGTGGAAGGATCGGAGTCAGAAATTACAGAAGCTTCAACTGCCTCAACTTCATCTACTCCTATGGCTTCATCTACCTCAACATCTTTTTTGTCTCCAGATCGAAGAGAAAAAGTTACACAAGTTTTTGCAGTGGACCTAGAGACTGGCAATCAAAGGGTTGGTCCCCCAAAAAGGTCATCATCAAGGAACAAGAAGAAGAATTTAATACAGTCTCAAAGAAAAGAACAAGAAGAGGACGTAAAACGAAATGGGGACAACAGCAGAGGGGTGGTGAACATAGCCAAGTAGTTAGGGAAGTTGTCAATCTTTCTAAATACAATTTATCATCTATTGAAGAAGAGGTTTTAAAGAAGGGGCTAAACTTTGCACCTACTTGCCATTTCAACCTGTTCGGCACCATTATTGATGTAAATAAATTTGTTCGGAAAATCACTTTGAAAAAATTTTTTGGTGCCGAGGAGGTTGATGACGTTGAGGTGCAGAATATTTGTCCACTTATCAATGAAAGTTTTACACAGGTGTTGAAATCTGTTGTTGTGAATGATGCCTCGGTTTCTAATTTATCTTTTGATGATATGTGTTTGTCCTCAGACTTGGATAAGATAAGATCAGAGGGGAGTGAGATCGCATTGGGTGGTGATCTCATCCATGTGGATGTCAGCTTACGGTCCTCTTCCAGTTTTTACCCGATATCCGTGAGGGGAGGAGTTTTGGACTCATTTCAACGGTTAGTTGAGTCTGATTTGTCAGCCCTTGACGGCAATTGGGTAAAAAGATCTTATAATTTAAATATATCTGAACAGAAAGCTTTAGAGCATCTGGCTCAAGTCAGGGAGATAGTCATTAAGAATGCAGACAAAGGTGGGGCAGTAGTGGTTTTGGATGCTGATTTTTACAATAGAGAAGCTCTGAGGCAGTTGGGAGATATTGAGGCATATGGTCGGCTACCAAACAATCCCTCTCGGGAATATACTCTCCTTCTGGGCTCTCTAATTGATAAAGGTGTGAGATGTGGAGTACTTACAAGAAAGGAAGCAGATTTATTATTAGTGAAATACCCAATTATTCCTATCTTCCATCATTTACCAAAAATTCATAAATCAATGGAGAGCCCAGAGGGGAGACCGATAGTCTCTGGAATAGGGTCTTTAAATGAGAGATTGGGGGAGTGGGTTGACCATATGCTTCAACCTCTAGTGTTGCGACTGCACAGTTACTTGCGAGATACAACTCATGTGATTGTCAAGTTAAAAAACACGAGGTGGTTGAGAGATTATACATGGATTAGCTGTGACGTGAAATCGTTGTATTCCTGTATACCACATCATTTAGGACTTGAAGCCTTGCGATATCATCTTGTTAGATACAGTGCATATTCGAGCGTTTTAATTGAGTTTATTCTTTTAGTTGTGGAATATCTGCTGACCCACAATTTCTTTATGTTTGACGATGTGTTCTATCTCCAGAGGCGTGGGACTTCAATGGGGGCAAAATTTGCTCCCACTTATGCCAACCTATATATGGGTTGGTGGGAGGAGTCCCACGTCTTTGGGGATGGGAAACCGTTTAGAGATGAGATTGTTTGGTTTGGTAGATATATCGATGACCTGCTGTTCATTTGGAAGGGTTCATCAGAGAATGCAAATGTATTTGCTTTGTATTTGAATAGCAATAGCTTAAATCTGGTTTTTACGTTTGATTTGATGCCTGTGTCTATTAACTTTTTGGATCTTAAAATCTTTGGAGATATAGATACTGGAGTCATTCATACAGATATTTTTCGCAAACCCACATCGGGGAATAGTTTATTAAGGGCAAACAGTTGTCATCCGAAACATACTATTATGGGCATACCTGTGGGACAGTTTCTCCGTCTTAGGCGCAATTGCTCCACTGATTCAATGTTTGAAACACAGGCTAGACAATTGTATGGTAGATTTCTGGATAGAGGTTATGCACCATGGATGCTGGATAAAGCTTTAAACAGGGCTCGCAAAAGTGACAGGCTTAGGGCTCGATTTAAAGGCAGCCGTTAACCAAAAAAAACACTAACGGGTGCGTTAAGTGTCATGTTGCAATTCAAAGATCCGTCTAAACAACAGCTAACGGCAGTTGCACAATTCCTACGGCCGCTACACTTACGTGCATTCAGACGCATGGAACAACATGGAACAACATACCCCAGAGCTATTCAAAGGCTTGCGGTACTGATAACGGCTGAAAAAAAGACACACCTAACGGCTAAAAGTTAAGACCCACTTCTCACACACGTTAGACACTTAACGGCCAAAACTAAACACCCGTTACAGAGGAAAACACACAAAAGGCTTACCGCACAACCATGTAAATGGGAAAATTAACCCGTGCAATGCCAAAACAACACAAAAACATGCACACACAACACAAATCACTACACACAAAACAACAACCAACACCACAGGAACAATGACACACAAAAAAACAACAACACAACATGGCACGGAACAATGGGGGTCATCACACAAAGCGGACCCTGCAAATACAAGCTCACCTGGGCAACATCAACACGCGACCTGCACCCCACAACTGCACGCCCGCAAATGGCACACACAGAACAAGCACAACACACCACATCTTATAACACACACACACACACCTGCAAACACTTACCTGGACACAAACAACTCTCCATTGGTCAGCACTCACCTCATCACCACACCTACACAACGCCCTAGCAAGTACTTAAAGGGACAACTCAACACACTCACTTGTGGCTTGTTTTCCACTCAGGGAGGGAGAGAGAGAGAGAGAGCGCGCTAGAGAGAGAGAGCTAGAGAGAGAGAGGTAGAGAGAGAGAGAGAGACAGATAGAGCAAACAGTATGTTGGGTTACATATTGTTGCGAAGACTGCGGAGAAGGCGTGCAAGGGAGAGAGCTAGGGAACATCAGCAAACCCCAAGCACGCCTCATCAACAGCCTCCACCTGTTGCAAGTGAGGAGGCTCTGGCTCAGCAGCCACACAGGAGTCCATCCCCACCTGGAGGGCACAGGATGTATAGACGACCACCAAGGCCCAGGGTATACCGCCCAAGGGTCACACTCTTTGGAATGGCTGATGACGAGGTCATTGATCGCTACAGGTTGAGGCCTGACAGCATCATTGCCTTGTATGAGGTCATCAAGGAGCAGGTGGATCCCATCTACATCCACAACCATGCCCTAACTGGCCTGCAGAAACTACTCTGTGCCATACACTTCATGGCAAGCGGGGCCTTCCAGTCCACTGAGGGTTACGCATCTGGCATGTCCCAGGCCACATTCTCCAGAGTGCTGGCCCAGGTCCTGCCAGCCCTCAAAAGCAAGGCCAGTACCCATATACATTTTCCCACCACCGACATGGACTGGATACACGTCAAGCAGGCCTTTTACGCAAAGGGAGGCATGCCCAGGGTCATGGGTGCTATAGATTGCACCCATGTCCGGATTAAGGCCCCAGCACGTGACGCACAGATATTCATCAACAGGAAGAACTTCCACTCCATCAACGTGCAGATGGTGTGTGACAGCAACATGAGGATCATGAATGTCTGTGCAAAATATCCTGGCAGCACACATGATGCATACATTCTACAAAACTCCTCAGTCCACAGAGATTTTGAGAATGGAACCTTTACAGGGGGATGGCTACTGGGTGAGTTCACAAAACAAAATCACACCACATACACAGGCGTACACACCACTCAGCTCAGCATGCACCTGACCCACACCTACTACGTCCACCACACAAAACATCATTCACACAACATGTGCTCCCTGTTTCACCATGTCACTCACATTACACAGGTGATGCTGGCTATGGATGCAAGTCCTGGCTACTGACCCCTCTGGCCAATCCCCAAACACATGCCCAGGAAAGCTACAACCAGGCTCATGCCAGAACCAGGAATGCTATTGAGCGGACATTTGGGCTCCTCAAGTCAAGATTCCGATGTCTGGACCACTCTGGGGGAGCACTGCAGTATGCACCGGCTAAGGTGTGTGACATCATTGTGGCGTGCGCAATACTGCACAATATCGCAGTGGACACCAGGCTGCTGGAGCACATCCCGGACCCCCCCATACAGGAAGTGCCCATGGACATCGGGCATGTGGAGGAGACCATGAGAGGGGCACAGATCAGAGACAGGCTCATCACGGAATACTTCACCTGTGAGTATAACACAGGCATGCAAACAATCCATGCAAGTCCCCCAGCAGTCCTGTGACACTAACCACACTGCACATTTTGTTCTGTCTCACCCCACAGGAACAGTGACACAGCACTGCACTGGCAGTGGACGTGGAAAATTGTGTGTGTGGACTCAGCAACCATCCTCCATTCCACTCTCCACGTTGACATACAGACCCCAAGGATATCACGCACACCCTCAGGAGAAACAAGGTACAACATATTACCCATGTTCATCACCTTACACGGCTTGATTGACAGCAACTAACTGGATATGCCATGATTAGAGCCTGAACAACCATGCTAGCCCAGTAGTGAAAGAGTATTATCTAATGATTTGCATGAGAAGGGACATCAGACTCAATATGGGACCTGTACTGTGCTACAGCTGAGAAGAGCAGCACAGGGGTGGATGTACAGTGGTATGGGCACACAATGTAGAGGTCATGAGACGTAGATCAGATTACCACGGACTCCATGCAGACCTGTGAGTGTGCAGACGTATGTGCCCCTGACATGAATACACACATCAACAAATGTGTCCTAACAGTTCCATGGAACAAATGACATTGGGCTGCCACTGTCACTTTCACAGTGGCAGCACAATGTCATTACTTCCATGGAGCTCTCAGAACACTTGTTAATGTGTGTATACATGTCAGGGGCACATATCCCTAGGACTGATGCACATGTCCTTAGTTCCCCACAGAATTGGTTACAGATGAGTACACAACACATTGTCAAGCAATGGTTTGTGCACTCACCTGTAACTGTGAAAACTGAGGGGATGAAAAAGACTAAATTGTTGTTGCTTGATGATCAGTTCAGGTCTACTGCTCCAAATCCTGTCCTCTTGTCCCGCAGGCATCCGTAACATGATCCATCCTTGAACTGAAGATCTTCCATGTGACTGGATTGATGTCTTGACAACACCTTCATGAAGATCACCCCTTGCTGTTTATGGTGATGTTGTTGGTGATGCAAAGTTTGACCTGAGGTTCACACAAACCTCTACTGGAACATTCTCATAGAGACACAGAAAACACTAATTCTTGAGTGTTGTAACCTGTACAGTCAGGATGCTCAGCTACAGAGTTGTCAAACCTCATGGACAACACATGAGCAGGGCAGCAGTGTTACTGAAGTATTACAATTTAGTTTCAAAGTACATTTAGTGTTCTCATACAGGTGTTCAATGCATATAGGCAATACACACACAAAACACATGTACATTCTAATGTACTTTGAGACACAATAAAGATGAACCATCACCATTCTATCTGTGTCTGTAGGAGGATATATTTGAGAACACATATGTCAATGTGTTACCACACCCAGGGTAGAGTATGCCCCATACATGGAAAGGCAACACCCACATCACAGGAGTCCACCACTTGTTTGCCAGTGACTGGACTCTGTGATGTATCAATGCAAACAGATGATGGTGGCAGTGATGCACCAATGTGTTGTGGGAGTGATGAAGAGGTGATACAGGGGACATACTTCCACAGTGAATACCTGTCCACAGTATCTGTATTGCTCAGTATAATCCATGTTCGGAGATTTTGCTCCACTTTGACATATCTCAGTACATGGGCTAACGAACAACCAGACTAAGTGGACATGTGTTATCACTGGTGAAGTCTGTTACACCCTTAGGGAAACAGCAACTCAACTTACAGGAGACCCCAATGCTCAGCCCAGGATATCAATGTGTGTGCTACACGTTGAAATCCTAGGTTAAAAACATTGGCTTCTTCAGTAAGTCAGTTGCACAATGAGTGTGTGAATCCAAGACAACATGGATACATGTCCCATTTATCTATCCTGCTTATAATGTCCCTGCTAAATCACAGAGCTGTTTGTCTGGTTATCCCATTAACCCACTGAGTGCAAGAGTGGTCCCCAACGCATTTCTTGACAATGCGTTGTCTACCACTCTGGCACTCAAAGTGTTAAACACAGCACATGATGTAGACAAATGTTCAGTGTTGTACAATTTGTTGTGCTAAGGGGTATGTTTTGTTGTTCAAATTCAACACACAACACCGCCATATAACACAGTGGTGTAATATGGCTCCAGGGATGTATTACAAGTTGAATTTGTACAACGGTGTGTGTGTGAACCCATGTTGTAGCATCCCACTAACATTTCACATAGGCAGAGGTTGTGTTCACTGCATTGTATGGCAATGCATTGGAGACAACCCTGCCACCCAATCCATAACTGAAGACACAACAGATCAGACTGGAATTAAAAAAAAAATGTTTTCTTTATTGAGGGGAAACTTAACAGGTTGGGCCTTTCATTTTTTCTTCTTTGGGTGGGGGGCCTTAGCCTGGGTGCCAGAGGTGGATGCCCTTGTGGATCTCCTGGTAACCCTCTGCCCCCTAGGTGTTGCTTCAGGGGTAACACTAGAGGGGGTGGTGGTTGCAGTAGACCCCTCAGTGGAACGCAAGTTCTCCCTCTCCATCCTCAGGTTCTCCCTGCGGTTTATCTCCCTCAGCTCCACAAGGACCTGTGTTAACATGTCCATCACACCAGTCCTGAGCTGCTGGAGTAGTGTATTCCCCCTGGACACCTCCGACTCCAAACCTTGGATCCTGCTCTCCAATTGGACAATGTTCCTCCTGGATTGCCTCCTGCTCCTGGTGATATTGCTGTCAGTACTCCTGCTCGACCGGAGTAGTCTCCTCTGAAGGGCCATACACTCCGCCTCCATCCCTGTGAGGCGTGCGGTGCTGGAGGTGGATGTGCCCGGTGTCCCTGGTGCTGCTGTTTCTTCCTCTGCTGCTGAGGGTGCTGTTTCTTCCTCTGCTGCTGAGGGTGCTGTTTCTTCCTCTGCTGCTGAGGGTGCTGTTTCTTCCTCTGCTGCTGAGGGTGCTGTTTCCTCCTCTGCTGGAGGTGCTGTTTCCTCCTCTGCTGGAGGTGCTGTTTCCTCCTCTGCTGGAGGTGCTGTTTCCTCTGCTGCTGGAGGTGCTGTTTCCTCTGCTGCTGGAGGTGCTGTATCCTCTGCTGCTGCTGAGGGTGCTGTGGCTGCTGTTGGAGTGGCTGGTGCAGATGATGGGCATATGCCCACCACATCAAGTGATGCAGAGCTGCCCAGAGATGTGTGTGCTGGTGGAGGTGTGAATATGTCCCTGGGTAGGGGGCGCTGGGGCTCACCAATCAGGCCCAGGTGTGTGTAGTCCAGTGGCCAAGGGTCATATGGTGGCCACTGATAGGTGGTGGGACCCCACCTTGGATCATACCTTGGGGCATGCTGTGGAGCCATCCAGGAGGGTGGGTTGATCTGGGAGGCATATGGCCCATATTGGGTGTTGGCCACTGTCCCTGGCAGCCATTGCCTCCCTGGCGGTGGTGGTGCTGCTGATGGAGGGTAGTAGCTGGTGGAGGTGGATGGATGTGTCCACCTCTCCTCCTGTGGCATCCAGCCACTGTACTGGGGAGGTGCAGCTGGAAAGGGTGGTGCAGCCTGTGGTGGTGCAGCTGGAAGGGGTGGTGCAGCCTGTGGTGGTGCAGCTGGAAGGGGTGGTGCAGCCTGTGGTGGTGCAGCTGGAAGGGGTGGTGCAGCCTGTGGTGGTGCAGCTGGAAGGGGTGGTGCAGCCTGTGTTGGAGGGGATGGTGATGGTGGGTAAGGTGACCACCGGCTGGTCCCCTCCTCTGTGTCCTCCTCACTGGGGGGTGACATAGCCTCCTCCACTGTCTCCTGCTGGGCTTGACGGCCGTAAGCTGTGTGGAGGAAGAAGATGTTGTGATTAGTGACCTTTGCCATATGTTTGTGGAGACAATTCTACTTTGATATGTGTTGAAGAAAAATATATGTGTTTGTGTTAATCCCCCTGGGTAAACAAGGGTACTCCCACTGCTGAAAGGTGTTTGAGTTATTATGGGTGAAGGTTTCATTTTGAGGTGCAATATCACAGTGGCCAGAAATAGTACAGTGGGGCTGTTGCTACACCCTCCCATGTAGATATCTGGTCCCTGTACCAGAGCTGTCCATATGATTGTGTAGTAACAGCACCACTGTACAATATCAGGCCACTAGGATATTGCCCCTGACATATCCATGTCTGAGCTGTGATACCTTTTGCATCAACACACCTTTCAGCAGTACGAATACCATTGTTTAACTCGGGGGGGGGGGGGAGATCCAACAACATATATTTGTCTTCACAACTTGTAGGGATGGCTATCCCTCCAGGGGGGTGGCAAAGGTTAAGTCCACCTTGATGTCAGATTGTAGACATTGTGGGAACAGATGTTGTTCTCTGTTAGTCCTATCCTTCCTACCCTCATGGTTGTTCAGATAATGCTCTATGTGACGGATGTAGATTTCAGTCATTTGTCTACACGAGGGATTTTCAGCAGAGACAAAATCAACCCATTTAGAGAACAATACTTAATTGGAATGGTGTACAGGGTGTGCATGATTTACAAGCACACTCTGTGGACCATTCCAAAGAGGTATTTCTCTCTATATGTTGTGACTTTGGCTCTGCTGAAGAGCCTCCGTGTGGTCAAATGATGGATATCTTCACCTGTCACATGGAGCAATATCTGTATAACCATGAGTGTTGGAGGGATGGGACTTAGATCAAGACACATCTGTTAACGATGGCAATGATATGACATCATGATGACATTACCCATTGCTATCCCATTACAGTGACACACAAGTAGAAATGGTCATATATGTATGTGGATATGTACCCTTCATATGGATGGAGTAATATCCTTCCAAGATGTGATGCCAGAGAGCATTTCATTAGGTGTGATTGCCTTACTGGCTATATATGTGCACCCATCCAACAAGACATTGTATTGATATGATGGATATGAACATACCTCGTATATCCCATCTACGTAGGGTGTGATATACTATGTATGTGTATTTGGATGGTAGCAATGTAGGTTGATATGTGATGGGTGCACATATCTGGCCAGTAAGGCAATCACATCCAGTGAAGTGATCTCTGTGTTCACATCATGTTGGAACATATTTAGTAACATTTGAATCCTAAGGGCAACAATCCAGCCAGTAGTGAGGGATATCTTTGATTGAGGCCTGTTTTTTTGTCTGTGTATGAGCCCATCCATCCTTCTGTGTGAGGCAACCGTACTCAGTCCTAGATATCCATCAGTCATGGCCTGTTGGTGACCAAGGTACAATGTTTGCTATTTGTTTCCCATATGTATCCTGCATAGAGATGCTGGTGTACCATCGATCCATGGCATCAGCACCCCTGTGGATCCATGTGGGAATCAGATATGGGATATGTCATTTCAAGTCAGAGAAATGATTGCAGCCACAACACCAATGCCTACTTTTTCCTGCTTGAATTCTGTAAAATAGTTTTCGGCCTGTGTGTTGCACCTACAAGCATTTATTCTGTGTGACACTGTGATGTGTGTTCTGATGCCCCCTTTTGTGATTCAGTAAGCGGTGATGTTGAACCGATGACATGAACATGATGGTGACTTCTCCAGTGATCTCCTTTCCCCATTTCCAGTGTTTTCCATGGAGTCTGTACAATGGGACCCTATGAACTTGATTCTTGTTTTGGCATATTCTCCATGGACTAACACTGGTACTGGTGAAGTGAGGGTGTGTGAGGGTTACTTTGTGTCCACCATGTGTTTGTCACCGCTTAGTGAATGTCCCCTGTGTAGCATGTGATCGTTGGCCTATTGACTTGTTTGTTGTCAGGTTAACCCCTTGAGTCCCAGAGGGGTTGCCAATGCATTGTTGATCGATGCATTGATGATCCCTCTAGCACTCACGGGGTTAGGGTGGGGGTGGGGACATGGGTGACATTGTGTGTGAACAGTGATGATCTATTACAGTCGACAATTTGAAAATGAAGGTTTGTGTATTGTGTGTAATGAGCACAGCGACAGGAGGGTTGAAGTAGGACTTTGACAGGTTTGTCCCAAGTTGGACGTTGCCATTTGTCCAGGTGTTGTGTCCTTTTTTTAACCCTCATGGTGCTGTGTTGGTGCAGTTGTATGGCTGAGTGATGGCCATGTGTTGAGGTGTGAGTGTGTGTGCAGCTGGTGTTGGTTGCTGTAGTGTGTTGTTCTGTAGTGTTGCACTTACCGGTAGTGTGGAGGCTCCTCTCATCCCCAGTGTCAGTTCCTCCCACGACCCCCTCGATCATGGTCGGGGACATGTTCTGCCGCACCATCTCCTCCCAGCCGCAGAATGTGATGGGCACAGATGGGCCACCTCCGGTGCCTCGGGCTTGCTTGGCCATGTCAGACATCTTGTTCTTGACCACCCTCCGGCAGTCGCCCCATCTCTTCTTCACAGACTCCACGTCCCGCCTGCATGTTGCCACCGCGTTCACCCGGCTGCAGATCTGGTTCCAGGCTGCCTTCCTCCGCGCTGCCAGGCCAGGGACCTTTGCCGTCGGGTGGAGAACACTCTGCCTCTCCAGGACAGCTTCCACAAGAGCCGTGTTCTCCTCCTCACTATATCTGGGATCCCTGATCCTGCCCTCATCAGCTCCGGCATGGGAGGATTCAGAGCCGGAGTGCCCTGCCTGGTCTGACCCTGCCTGTGTGGGGTGCTCCCCAGGAACTACCCCTCGTCCCACTGCAGGTTCTGTCCCTGTCCTGCGTGTTCCTGCTCTGGTGGGCCTGGTCCCCCTCCGCCCTGCGGATCTCCCTCTCCCACCCCTGCTCTGCTGAGGGATCCCCTCCTGAGCTTCCTCCTCCTCCACTACTCTCCCCATCCCTCTCTCCTGTCCTCCTCTCCTTGACATCACTCACCCAGTCACACCCAGGCACTCCCACAGGCCCTCACAGACACACTCGATCCAGTCACTCTCTGTCACACACTTTCACTCCCAGATTCACACTGTCAAAATAAAAAGTAATATGTGTAAGGTGTTATGAAATAAAAGGACTATGTGTATGTATGTGTATGTGTTTGTGTTTGTATGTGTGTATGTAATATGTGCAAAAGTGTGATATGTGTATATATAGTGCACCTCTCTCCTCTCTCCAAACTGCAAAACTCCTCTACCTCCAATGAACGCGCCTCTCTCCCTCTCTAATGACTATCCTCCGCTCCTGGGTCCTGATATCTGGCTCTGAAGAACTCGATAACAGACAGTGTGTGGCGGTTATTTTTGGGTATATATAGGTGTATTTGAAGTTATTTGATACATTGGGCCTTTGGGATTGGATGTGTGTTTGAATTTGTTTTGGCATCAATCAGGGTTGCTTGACAACGGCAGCCGTTATGTTACATGTTGTTTGGAGCTCAGTTATCGTGTGATTTGTCCGCCCGTTGTGCATTAACATGAGCGACAACGGGTTTTGTGTTACGTGTTTTTTGTGTGCCTACGCTCGATAGCTATTCTCGTAGAGTAGCTATTGAATCTGCCGTAACTCCTGTATTATTTGCGAGCGATGTGCCTTTTTCACTTAGCGGCTGGTTTAACGGTTGGCTTTAAATCGAGCCCTTAATCTCTTAAAACTAAATGCCGATAAGTGTGAACGAACAAACTCTAATACTGATGGTGGGAAGATTATTTTTTCGACACCGTTCAGTATGGAGTTTGATAATATTGTGAAAATTATTAAAAAGCATTTGCCTGTTTTGAATGCTGATCCAGTATTGCAAAAGGTTATTTCTGAAGGCTTTAAGTTTGTGGCACGAAAAGCCCCAACTCTCTCTACTCTGTTGTCCCCCAGTTTGTTTAGAACTGCAACAAATATTGAGAGGAAAGCTAATTGGCTTTCCACTATAGGTATGTTTAGATGTGGTGGGGGACGTTGTGGTTGTTGTGGGTTGGTTAATGTTTCTAAAACCTTTCAATCTACAGTTACAGGCAAACAGTATGAAATGAGGGAATACATCAATTGTGCATCAAAGGGCATTGTTTATCTAGTCACATGTGCCTCTTGTAATGCCCAATATGTGGGAAAAACTTTGAGGCCCTTGAGACAAAGAATGAACGAACATCTGAGTAACATCAGATGCGAAGGTTTCAAATCTAGTGTATCCTCTCATTTCAAATCATGTGGTATTAACTCTTTTAGAGTACAAGGTATAGAGAGAGTAGTGTTGGGACCTCGGGGAGGGAATTTGGATGAAAAATTATCCAAAAGAGAGGTTTTTTGGATTTTTGTATTAAAAACTAGATACCCTTTAGGACTCAACAAGGAATATGATGTGTCTTGCTATGTATGATGTGCAATATTGTTGACACTTGTGTGGAGATAAAAATATCTGTATAATCATTGAAGTGTTATGGATATTTATGGATCTGTGCTGGTAGTGCTGATGATTAACCCATAGTAATAAATACTTTGTGGGATGTGGTATATGATGTTAACTGTGTTGTTCACCCAGCAGTATTATGGTTTATATTTGATAATGATGGTGACTGTTATGGTTGGGTTAACACCGCAGTTTTAAATGATATGAGAAAACATGAATCTGTTTAGAAGATAAACGGGGGACTTAGTAACATCAGAATAATCTGATTAAGAAATTACAGTATGTAAATAATTGTTTATTGGGGATTATAGTTATTGGAATAACTGTTGGTTATGGTCTCTTTGTTTTTGTTCTTTTCATTCATGTTCTCATCTGCTCATTTTAACATGGTGTCTTTGTTAAATGATTATCCCACTGTATAGAATATTATAAAAAAGACATGATAATTTATGAATAAAAATAAAGTGCAGTGGGTTAATTGTGAAACATTGCAAATGTGTCACAATGTTGTATTAGGATAGGATTTTGTTGTGGCACATTTTCAATTTGATACCATGATTGTGTTTTTTTGGTCTACACCATGAGTTTTTTAAGAAATTAACTATAGATATGTTTTTATAGAGTTTAAATTGTTATTGAATGAGACACGTCCTCTGTTCGTGTCTTTGAGTTCTCTGTGCTAATCGAGTTATATGTTTTGTGTTTTAAGCACATTACGATTTCACATTTGTTATAATATCATTAGGTGAGGCGTTGGAGCCTGTTTTTTAGGGATTCACTGGTAGTGCGGATGGTATCAATATATTGGTATTGCTTCGGCGCTTTTAAACAGGGTGTTTATTTACACTTGCTATACATGTTTTCAATTAGCAATTTGTTATTTGTATTTGCACACTTTATGGATATCACACATATTATATTATACACATCGTATAGGGTATAGTTTGTGTTTAGGGTTTTTAGGGGGTCACACATCTCATCACGGAGTATTCAGGTACACAAAGGGTGTTCTCTCGAGAACATCGGGATCAGGTAACATGACAGGTGATTCAGGGTGGTTCACGTTAGTCTGGTTTAGAGTCTGGTGATTGGCTACAGAGAATTCAAAAGACGGAACGTTCACAGGGGTCGGCGTCTTTGATCATGATTAAGCGCTTATCGCGCGAAACGCGTTGATCAATAGGGTCCAGCATGGTGTCATCTATTGGACTGTGATTCCAACAATCTAGTCTCTCCATGTGGTAGAAAATTGTTACAACATTTGGATGAAGGTATTTTGTATGCATTGTGCAAAGTGATATATTAATAAATTGGCTTTTATTTGAATGGACATCTGTGGAAGTGCAATATTTTTTGGTGGTTATGAATGCTTTTGTTGATCCCATTCCCCTTAAGCTGCCTAATCATCCTGCAGCTTAAACAACTCAGCAGCAGCAGTAAGAACAGCAGATGCAAATGCCACATTTATGGTCTCAGGAGGACATTTGACAATGGCCAGTTGCAACTGGCCATCATGATCTGCTGGCACTAGGCCAATAGGGCATTTTTATTTTTTTCTCCGGGCTTGTGCTTTAAAAAATAAATAAATAAATAAAAAATAAATTAAAAAAGTACAAAAAAAATAAACAGTTTTTTGGGGGGTTGTTTCTAACATGCCTAAGTCCTACAAATCAATGTTTCCTTAGGGCTTGTGCCAAACAAGCTTACGTCCTGCAAATCAATGTTTCTTCAGGGCTTGGGCCTCTAATAAGTCTACATCCTACAAAGGCCTCTAACAACAAATCTAAGAATCATCCTCTACAAAATACTCTATCAAGTCAGAATCAGTCCAGTCCAGTGGCAGCTTATGTCAGGGGGATCCTCCTGTCTCTATCACTTTACACACAAATGTATTTTTTTATTTTATTGATTTATTTTTTTATTAACTGTACCCCCAATACCAGTCAAGAACCCTCCCAAAACAAATTCCCTGTTCAACTGATTCTTACCCCACACCCCACCAACACAGGCACCCTCATGCCCCTTTTATACTATGCCTTTTGGAAATAAAATAATATTTGCTATGTGTTGTGTGTAACTTCAGTGTTCCCATTGATTTCAATGGAAAAAAATGGAAAATCGTCACTTTTCACAGGAAATTTTTCCCAATGCAGAAAATACGATTTATCGTGGATTTCAGTTTTAGGCTAATATTTTCTCCCATCCCTAAGCACAACCACAAGTCTGTCTGGGAGGCACACCATCAACAGGTCATAGGTGCCACAACTAGCAGCTGCAGATGTACTCCTAAACATTCCCTGGGCACTGGGGTACATGAGAGAAGTACTGTGCCATGATTTTCTGCATCTGTAAAAACTAGTAGTAGTGTAATTTTAGCAACATCTACCCCCAGTATTAGTAGCAGCATCTGGCATAGAGAAAACGGAGCAAGAGGAAAAATGGAGCAAGAGCAAAAAAACGCAGCAAGAAGAAAAACGGAGCAAGAGAAACAAAAAATGGAGCAAGAGAAAAAAATGGAGCAAAAAGGAAAAACGGAGCAAAAAGAAAATGACGCAAGAGGAAAAAATGGAGCAAAAAGAAAACGGAGCAAGAAGAAAAAACGAAGCAAAATGCAGAGCAAGAAGAAAAACGAAGCAAGAGAAAAAAAATGGAGCAAAAAGAAAATGGAACAAGAAGAAAAAACGGAGCAAGAGCAAAAAAAGGAGCAAAAAGAAAGAAAAAACGTAGCAAGAAGGAAAATGGTGCAAGAAGAAAACCGCAGCAAGAAGAAAAGGCGGAACAAAAAACGTACCAAGAAGAAAAGCGGAGCAAAATATGGAGCAAGAGAAAAAAATGGAGCAAGAAGAAAATGGAGCAAGCAGAAAAAACAGAGCAAGAGAAAAAAAAATGGAGCAAGAGAAAAAAACGAAGCAAGAAGAAAAAACGGAGCAAAAAATGGAGCAAGAGGAAAAAACGGAGCAAGAAGAAAAAACGGAGCAAGAAGAAAATGGAGCAAGAAGAAAACGGAGCAAGAAGTGTCACAGTTTTAGATGAACACTCGGACAGATCGGTAAGGTTAAAATAACTTTATTAGAACAAAGAGCATACAAGAGTATAGGTTCTAGACCTATAAACAGAACAACAGGCAGGCAAGAGTATAGTAAGAAAATAAGTACGATACCGTAGGGTACTGACAATATGTTCCACAGTATCAGGCAACCTAGGAGGAGTCACCTAGAGTCCCAAGCAGGCGGTAGGATGCCAACACAAGAGGTACACAAATAGGACAGACTGCCCAGATGCCTGGGTACTGGAACCCGTATGGATAGATGGAGAGAGCTGATGCTTGCTGACAATCAGACCTCTGACAGAACTGGTAAGGCAACGCGTGCACAGTCCTGGAATGGCAACAAGACTACAGTGGCAGGGAGCCCACAGTAAAGGACTGGCACTTGCTGACAATATGACCTCTGGCAGAACCTGTAAGGCAACGTGTGCACAGTCCTGGAATGGCAACAGGACTACAGTGGCAGGGAGCCCACAGTAGGGGACTGGCACAACCCAGACGCCTAGGTACTGATCCTACAGGAATGATGCAGCGCTGACCAAGGACCTAGCCGACTGACCGGAGGCAACCGTGAATATGCAGCCCAACCCACAAAGGGTTAACGGAGACCTAGGCAGCTGCTACAGGGAAGCCCTAGAATGCTAGGGGTGGATCAAG
Source organism: Rhinophrynus dorsalis (assembly GCA_037306005.1). NCBI lineage: Eukaryota > Metazoa > Chordata > Amphibia > Anura > Rhinophrynidae > Rhinophrynus > Rhinophrynus dorsalis. The sequence continues at coordinate 66,530,915 of CM074728.1, read as the reverse complement.
AGGAGGTAAGTACCGGAACGCAACCAGTGTCTCTCAACCTGTGAGCTGGAAGTGCAACGCTGGCTCCTGAGTCCAAGACTCTGCAGTCAGAAATGGTAGAGCTCCTGTACCTGGAATCCCCAGGTACATACAGGGTTAATGGAAAACGCCCAACTAAACTGCAACTCCCAAAAGGAGTGAGCCCAGCGATATTGGTGAGACAGACACAGAGAGTGATCAGAGTAACTCAGTCGGCATGGACAATACCGCACCGGTACTTCGATTGTACACACCACCGGATGGCAGTAGAGCAGCTTGAGCACAAGGCTCAGCCTAAGGTCGATAGAAACAGCGCCCCGCGGCGCACACCGACAATCGCTGCACGGTAACAGAAATCAGTAACCACACGGGGTCACCTGAATGCTCAGACTAACACGGTACCAAGTGGATGGTATCCACTGAGGACAACGGCTACAGTGAGGAGGCAGCACGCTACCGTCAATAGCGGAACGGTACTCAGCCAGGAGGGTGTCAGTGATGGAGTGGGTAACAGCCAGGACAGTCAGCAATGGATCGGTTCTCAGCCCAGATACAGTCAGCAACGGAGCGGTTATCAGCCAGGATACTGTCAGCAACGGAGCAGTTCTCAGCCAGGATACTGTCAGCAACGGAGCGATTCTCTGCCAGGATACAGTCAGCAATGGAGAGATTCTTCAGTCAGGATATGGACAGCAACGGATCGGTTCTCAGCCCAGATACAGTCAGCAACGGAGCGGTTATCAGCCAGGATACTGTCAGCAACGGAGCGGTTCTCAGCCAGGATACAGTCAGCAACGGATCCAGTACTCAGCCAGAATAAGGTCAGCAACGGTGCGGGTACTCAGCCAGGATACAGTCTGCAACAGAGCAGGTTCTCAGCCAGGATACGGTCAGCAACGGAGCGGGTTCTCAGCCAGGATACAGTCAGCAACGGAGTGGGTTCTCAGCCAGTATACTGTCAGCAACGGAGCGGGTTCTCAGCCAGGATATGGTCAGCAACGGAGCGGGTTCTGAGACAGGATACCGTCAGCAACGGAGCGTATAAACCGGAACACAGGAACAGAAGCGTAGTCAGGCAGGCCAAGTCATACACAAAACAGCAAAGGTACAGAGCAGACTCAGTAACTCGTACACCACGAAAGGGCGCCTATGGGAGAACGTCCCAGAGTATATATAGGCAAGCCCTAGTGGTAACAATAAAGACCAGCCAATCAGGGAACTGCAGTGTTAATAATGTTGCCGTTCACAGAGGGGATGCACAGGCACCGTGATAGTACCCCCCCCAACGACCCCCTCCCCTCGGAGGAGGACCAGGCTTAGATGAAAACTTGGCATGGAACTGTCTTAATAACACTGGAGCATGAATGTCGGCATACTTGACCCATGATCGTTCTTCTGGACCATACCCCTTCCAATGAACCAGGTACTGGATTTGTCCACGCACCCTGCGTGAATCCACAATACTTTGGACCTCATACTCATCGTGGTCTTGGATGCGAACTGGAGCCGGCACCACCGGAGCAGAGGTATAACGATTACAGACAAGAGTTTTAAGTAGGGATACATGAAAGACATTGTGGATGCGCATATTAGCAGGGGAGGTCCAATGCATAGGAAACAGGATTAATTCTCAGAAGAACTTTGAATAGACCAATAAACCGTGGGGCAAATTTGTGACAAGGAGTTTGTAAATTCAGATTCTTTGAAGAAAGCCACACACAGTCCCCAACCTGAAACACCAGAGCTGGCAACCTCCTGTTATTGGCATGATGCCTGTAACGCTGAAAGGACTCACGTAGAGAGGTCTGTACATGTGCCCAGGTAGACTGAAGCTGTCTGAGGTGTTCATCAAGGGCTGGCATCTGTTTTGCCTGAAAAGCATCCGGAAGCAATGATGGTTGGTTCCCATAGTTGACAAGGAATGGGGAGCTTCCGGATGAGTTATTAATCGCACAGTTCCTAGCAAACTCAGCCCAAGGTAGCAGTTCAGCCCAGTCATCATGATGATTGGAAACAAAGCAGCGGATAAATTGTTCGAGCCTCTGGTTTGAGCGTTCAGCAGCTCCATTAGTCTGTGGGTGGTATGCAGATGAATAAGACAACTGGATACCCATTTGGCCGCAGAATGCCTTCCAGGACCTGGAAATGAATTGGCTGCCCCGGTCTGAAATCAACACCTGAGGTACCCCGTGGAGTCTGAATACCTCACGAGCAAACACAACTACCAACTCTTTGGCTGAAGGCAACCTGGGCAAGGGCACAAAATGGGCCATTTTCAAAAATCTGTCTACCACCATCAATATGTAAGTGAAACCCTCTGAGGCGGGTAATTCGCCCAGAAAATCAATAGACACATGTGACCATGGATGATCCCTGTTAGGCACTGGTTGCAATAGGCCCACAGGCAAATGCCTGGGTATTTTGGAACGGGTACATACCGCACAAGCTGCCGTGAAATCAGTGCAATCTGTCCTTAGTGTGGGCCACCAGAAGATATGAGATAAAGACCAAATTAATTGATCTCTGCCCACATGGCCAGCTGCTCGTGAGGCATGATATGTTTCAAGGAGTTTAGCCCGAAAAGGTTCAGCTACAAAACTGTAACTTTTTTTTAGGACACTCAGACCAGTTGGTAAAATTAAACACAATTTTATTTAATAGAAAATAATGCAACCGATCGCCCTCTACAGGCAGCAGGAAATAATAAAACTGTAATGACAGATATAACCCAAAGGCTCCATACACAGGATAAAGTAACACACACTATCTAGGAACAGATAATGGTATACAGTCACAAAAGGGTTAAAGGCAATAATCAGTCAATCTCAGATGTGGAGGTTTGGCACGCCCAAGGTGGTAATAGGAGGTGCTGGATAGATGTAGCCAACACAGCGTTCTTAAGGTATTAATGCCGTAGGCAATCTGTGACCAGTAGTAGATTCAGCAGAACAGTGACCCGAAATAGCCCCCGCGGGCGTACCCAATGAGACAACTGATTCTGCAAGTGCAAGAGTAGATAGCCCCCACGGGCGTAACTAAATCTAGCCTGAAATGCAAGAGCTGGCAATTAGCCCCCACGGGTGTATAATCAGAGACCAACGCTAGCGGTATTTGAGCCAATAGCCCCCACAGGCGTATACCAATGGGAACCTGCCAGAGCTTGAAGCCTGCCCTTTGCTGCAACACGAGCCAATAAGCCACAACGGAGTCCACCGGTAAACTTAACGTAAGACCAAGAGCCAACGGCGCCCTACCGAACCAACTTAACGTGACTACTCTGCAGTTGTATCGTATGAGTCGCCGTCCATACAAGCGGCCGACTCGGCAGACGTAGCACAGCGAGTAAGGCTCTATACCGGGGAATGAAGGCTTTGCAGGAGTTAAGCAGCACTGCAAGGGTTAAAATGCACGTTTAACAACAGAAGGCTCAGTATGGTATCAGAGCTCTGCAAGTGTACGGAGGCTCAATGAAGGAAGTACAGCTCTGCAGATCAGCACGGAACTCTGCACTGAACGGAGACAACACAAGGGTGAAGTGGTCACATGGCAGCTGGGTAAACAGCAACAGCAGAAGAAGAATGTCGCGGCGGCGACAACAGGAACAGGCAGTCACTGGAACAGGCCGGTAGTCGATCACGGAGCAGGAAGTCAGTCAAGCCGGGTCGTAGCACGAAGGAGGTTCTCATACAAGCCGGGTCACACACGAGCAGAAACGTCAGCCAAGCCAGGTCAGGAAACGGAGGTGGTTCGCAGACAAGCCTGGTCAATCACAATCAGGAACACTGGAGCGTAGTCAGGACAGGCCAAGTCGGTACACAAGAATCCGGAACACAGGAACACAGCAACAGCAAGACTGGCTCAGAAACACCACAAAAGGGCATCTGACAGGTGTCCAGGCCAGGCATAAAAAGGTCACCAGGGGCGGGCCAAACCAACTCAGCAAATCAGAGTGTACCACAAGCGAGAGTGACAGGAGGATCACAGGCACTGTGATAAAAACATTTGCCCATAGGTTTTTCAGGAGGAGAATCAGCCTGAGTAGCCAAGATCTGTTGACCCAAGGGAGACTTAATGCTAGTCCGCAGGGTAGCCAGGATGCGATCTTGCGGAATAATAGGTACAGGCAGTTCCTCAGACTCCAATTCAGGACCGTGATGCCTGGACAGCGCATCAGCTCTTACATTGTTAGAGCCGGGTAAATAGGAAACAACAAAGTTAAAACGAGAAAGGAAGAGGGCCTAACTGGCTTGTCTAGGAGACAATCTTTTAGCTTCAGAGAGGTACAACAGATTCTTGTGGTCAGTTAATATGAGAACCGGTACCCCGGTGCCCTCCAACAAGTGACGCCACTCACGTAAGGACAAGATAATTGCCAATAATTCACGGTCACCGATCTCATATACTGATTGCGCTTTAGTTAATTTTTTCGAAAAGAAACCACATGGCTTGAGTGGTTGGCCTGGCCCAGACCTTTGAGAAAGAACTGCCCCTACACCAGTCTCTGACGCGTCTACTTCGAGTATAAATGGTAGTTCCACTTTGGGGTGCGACAGGATTGGTGCAGAAGCAAATGCTGCTTTGAGTGCCTCGAAAGCCTCCTCAGCCTCCTTGGACCACTCTGATGCCTTAGCGCCCTTATGTGTCAGGTCTGTAAGGGGTTTGACAATTCTGGAAAAGTCACGGATACATTTACGGTAATAATTGGCAAAGCCAAAAAACCTTTGAATAGCCTTGAGGCCCTTAGAACGCAGCCAATGAAGCACTGCAGACAATTTCTCTTTATCCATGGAAATGCCCTGACCCGAAATAACTGCCCCTACACCAGTCTCTGACGCTTCTACTTCGAGTATAAATGGTAGTTCCACTTTGGGGTGCGACAGGACTGGTGCAGAAGCAAATGCTGCTTTGAGTGCCTCGAAAGCCTCCTCAGCCTCCTTGGACCACTCTGATGCCTTAGCGCCCTTATGTGTCAGGTCTGTAAGGGGTTTGACAATTCTGGAAAAGTCACGGATACATTTACGATAATAATTGGCAAAGCCAATAAACCTTTGAATAGCTTTGAGGCCCTTAGGACACGGCCAATGAAGCACTGCAGACAATTTCTCTTTATCCATGGAAATGCCCTGACCCGAAATAACATATCCAAGGAATGGTACCCTGGATTTATGAAACTCACATTTATCAAGTTTACAAAATAATCTATTCTCCCTTAATCTCTGAAGTACAGTAGCCACATGCAAGCGATGAGTCTCTAAATCGGGAGAATAGATTAAAATGTCATCCAGATAGACAACTACATAAGACTGCAGGAAGTCACGGAGGACATCATTAATTAGTTCTTGAAATACTGCTGGGGCATTACACAACCCGAATGGCATTACCAAGTACTCATAGTGCCCATCGCGAGTATTAAAAGCAGTTCTCCACTCATCACCTTCCTTGAGGCGGATGAGGTTATAGGCTACTCTCAGATCTAATTTGGAGAATATAGTCGCCCCCTTGAGGCGATCAAACAGCTCGGTGATGAGTGGAATTGGGTAGGCACTTTTAACCATCAGCTTATTAAGGCCTCTATAATCAATACATGGCCTTAATTCCCCGGACTTCTTTTTTAGGAAAAAAAAATCCAGCCCCCGCGGGCGAGGATGATCTGCGAATGATGCCCCTTGCTAGGGCATCAGAGATATACTCCTCCATAGCCAAATCCTCATCATATGAGAGGGGATATGTTCTGCCCCTAGGAGGGACAGCACCAGGTGCAATATCAAAGGCACAGTCATATGCCCTGTGCGGTGGCAAAGTGCTGGCCTCTCCCTTACTGAAAACATCGCTGAAGGAATTGTATTCAGGTGGTAGGGAGGGAGAGGTACACAATATTCTCTTGGGTTGGTGCAGACAATGATTAGAACAATGCTCAGACCAGGCCACAATCTCACAGGAGTCCCAATTAATTCTGGGATTATGTGTTCTTAACCATGGAAACCCCAAAATCACCGCATAATGGGGAGACTGAATGATCTGGAAAGATAGGGTCTTGAAATATAATGCCCCCGTTTGCACAGAAAGTGGACAAGTTTCATGGGTGACCTGGGGTGGCACCAAAGGTAGTCCATCAATGGCTTCGATCTGCAAAGGATTGTCTAACAATACCAGCGAATGTTATGTAAAGAAGCAAACTCCTGGTCCATAAAATATCCCGCTGCTCCAGAATCTAGCAACGTGGATACCGTCACAGAAAGGCTGGAGGAGGAGATAATCACATCCACCACTGGTTTGGAAGGCACGAACTCTGGGGACTGCTGAATACCACCTAGGACCTGTCCCCTAAGGAAACCTAGGTGCGTGCGTTTCCCGGACGGGTTGGACAATTACGCAGCAAATGACCTCCTTTACCGCAATACAAACATAGGCCATTCTTGCGGCGAAATGACCTTTCTTCTTTAGTAAGTCTGGTAAAACCCACCTGCATGGGTTCGGCAATCTCAACCTGACCAGGAGGCATGGGAGGAGTGGGAGGCAAGGGTGGGAAAGAATTTTTGTGCCCCTGTCCAACAGGAGACCTTGGTTTGCAGTCTTTATACTGAGTTCTTTCCCTGATCCGGATATCAATTAAATTAACAAATTCAATGAATTTGTCCAATGACTCGGGTAAATCTCGGGCCGCAGTCTCATCTTTGATACTATCATTTAGGCCATGAGCAAATGCCACCACCAGCACCTCATCATTCCATCCCAATTCGGCTGCCAAGGTACGAAACTCAACTGAGTAATCAGCAACTCTACGGTGGCCTTGTCAGATACTCATCATTTGTTTGGCAGCCGAGATACTACGCCCAGGGATTTCAAAAACATTTCGGAAGGCCCGCACAAACTCACCAAAGTTGTTAGTAATGGGTTTAGCGGTTTCCCAAATCGGATTGGCCCAGGCGAGAGCCCTTCGGGTCAATAGTGAAATCATGAACCCGATTTTGCTTCTCTCCGTAGGAAAGGCTTGGGGTGCCAATTCCAAAAAAATCTCCAGCTGATTCAGGAACCCTCTACAGAGGGTAGGTGTAACGGTTTGTTCGACACACAGACACAATGGTTTAGGATAAAAACACAGTTTTATTGAAATCACAATAAAATAAGAACCCTCACAGATCCTGTAGTATACAGGCAGTATAATACAGACACACAACAGGTTAACAATATAAATGCCCACACAGGTCCAGTACAAACCTAAGGTACAAGCAGTCTATACTGACACAGGTCAGGCAAAATATGTTGGTTTCCCAGGACTAAGGTACTGCAAGAGTTAAAGTTCATCAAGAATGGTAAACAGTCCCATGTGTTGAAAGTTCTGTGATAGCTCTTCCCAGATAGAGAGCTTCTGGATGCTTAATGCTAGCAGAACAAACATGAACTGCCAGAGTACAACAGGAATAGCATGTAGAGAGCACTACTGGAGCAATAACGGAGGCAGACACTTGCAACCAGCAGGAGCAGTAACGGAGGACAAGCCAATGGCGCACTACCGGAGCAGAAACGGAGGCAGACACTTGCAACCGGCAGGAGTGGTAATGGAGGACTAGACCAAAGGCACACTGCCGGAGCAGCAACGGAGGCAGACTCTTGCAACCTGCAGGAGCAGTAACGGAGGACAAGCCAATGGCACACTACAGGAGCAATAACGGAGGCAGACACTTGCAACCGGTAGGAGCAGTAACGGAGGACTAGGCCAGAGGCACACTGCTGGAGCAGTACCAGAGGCAGATACTTGCAACCTGCAGGAGCAGTAGCGGAGGACAAGCCAATGGCACACTACCGGAGCAATAACGGAGGCAGACACTTGCAACCGGTAGGAGCAGTATATAAAGGCCATACTGGGCGGGATCAATACAGGACAGCCAATGGGAGCACACACAGGATAACCTGACAGGAAAACAATAACAAGGGAGCACAGGCACCGTGATAGTAGGTTGCCCATCATATCTCAACGGTAATGGTGCTGAAGCAGAAAGCCCTTTATATTGCATAGAGAAGTTTGAATCTTGGACTGTTGGTGCCGGAACTGGTGTGGCCACCGGGGGCGAAACGGATCTGTCCAAGTGTACGGTCCGCTCCAGCATAGTTTGCACCGCCACGGACAATTGATCTAGACGTTGCTCATACATATCCATTCTCCAATGGATATTGACCGAACTTCCTTCACTGGACATGTCTGAGGTCATTGGCCCTTTCGTACTGTCACGGTTTTAGATGAACACTCAGACAGATCGGTAAGGTTAAAATAACTTTATTAGAACAAGGAGCATACAAGAGTATAGGTTCTAGACCTATAAACAGAACAATAGGCAGGCAAGAGTATAGTAAGAAAATAAGTACAATACAGTAGGGTACTGACAATACGTTCCACAGTATCAGGCAACCTAGGAGGAGTCACCTAGAGTCCCAAGCAGGCGGTAGGATGCCAACACAAGAGGTACACAAATAGGACAGACTGCCCAGACGCCTGGGTACTGGAACCCGTATGGATAGATGGAGAGAGCTGGTGCTTGCTGACAATCAGACCTCTGACAGAACTGGTAAGGCAACGCGTGCACAGTCCTGGAATGGCAACAGGACTACAGTGGCAGGGAGCCCACAGTAAAGGACTGGCACTTGCTGACAATATGACCTCTGGCAGAACCTGTAAGGCAACGTGTGCACAGTCCTGGAATGGCAACAGGACTACAGTGGCAGGGAGACCACAGTAGGGGACTGGCACAACCCAGATGCCTGGGTACTGATCCTACAGGAACGATGCAACGCTGACCAAGGACCTAGCCGACTGACCGGAGGCAACTGTGAATATGCAGCCCAACCCACAAAGGGTTAACGGAGACCTAGGCAGCTGCTACAGGGAAGCCCTAGAACGCTAGGGGTGGATCAAGAGGAGCTAAGTACTGGAACGCAACCAGTGTCTCTCAACCTGTGAGCTGGAAGTGCAACGCTGGCTCCTGAGTCCAAGACTCTGCAGTCAGAAATGGTAGAGCTCCTGTACCTGGAATCCCCAGGAACATACAGGGTTAATGGAAAACGCCCAACTAAACTGCAACTCCCAAAAGGAGTGAGCCCAGCGATATTGTTGAGACAGACACAGAAAGTGATCAGAGTAACTCAGTCGGCATGGACAATACCGCACCGGTACTTCGATTGTACACACCACCGGATGGCAGTAGAGCAGCTTGAGCACAAGACTCAGCCTAAGGTCGATAGAAACAGCGCCCCGCGGTGCACACCGACAATCGCTGCATGGTAACGGAAATCAGTAACCACACGGGGTCACCTGAATGATCAGACTAACACGGTACCAAGTGGATGGTATTGTCACGGTTTGTTTAGACTCTCAGACACAGAGTTAAGATAAAAACACAACTTTATTGAAAAGTTTAAAGAGAACCCTTGAAGGTTAGGCATACACATATAACAACATAAATTAGCACATGGCAATAGTGAGTAGTGGTACAGAGAATGTGAGATAGGCTCTACTGGCCTTGCCAATACCGGGTAAGGCAACCTTGAACTGGCACGAGATGGAATAGGTTCTACCGGCCTTACCAATATACCGGACAAGGCAGCCTGTAGACTGCAGAAGAGAGGAAGGAGGCTCTACCGGCCTTGCCAATACCGGGTAAGGCAACCTTAGACTGGCACGAGATGGAATAGGTTCTACCGGCCTTACCAATATACCGGGCAAGGCAGCCTGTAGACTGCAGCAGAGAGGAAGGAGGCTCTACCGGCTTTGCCAATACCGGGTAAGGCAACCTTAGACTGGCATGAGGTGGAATAGGTTCTACCGGCCTTACCAATATACCGGGCAAGGCAGCCTGGTGGCTGCAGCGGAGAGAGAGGAGGCTCTACCGGCCTTGCCAATATACCAGGCAAGGCAGCCTTGCTTAAACCATAAGATTGAAAGTACTGGTGCACAGACAGAGATGGCCTCAGCAACTGGTATATAGGTGGAGTAAACCAGTTGCCTACGCTAGGCACAGGGAGGCCTTGCCGGGGCTGTATAGGTGTAGATGAGCACCCGGTAATAATGGAAAGAACCAGTACCCGCGTACTGAACAGACAAGGATCACCGGTGTTATATGGAATGCAGCAAGCAGCCGGTTATACATGGAGCGAACCAGTACCCGCGTACTGAACAGACAAGGATCACAGGTGCTAAATGGAATGCAGCAAGCAGCCAGTTATACGTGGAGCGAACCAGTACACGCGTACTGGGTGACACAATATCTGCCGGTGCTGTAAGGAACGCAGCAAGCAGCCGGTTACATGTGGAGCAAACCAGTACCCGCGTACAGGCTGACACAATCTCTACCGGTGCTGTAAGGAATGCAGCAAGCAGCCGGTTGTACACGGAGGGAACCAGTACCCGCGTACTGGGTTGCACACTCTCTACAGGCGCTGTTTGGAATGTGGCAAGCAGCCGGACATACATGGAGCGAACCAGTACCCACGTACTGGGTGACACAATCTCTACCGGTGCTGTAAGGAACGCAGCAAGCAACTGGTTATACAAGGAGCAAACCAGTATCCGCGTACTGGGTTACACAATCTCTACCGGTGCTGTAAGGAACGCAGCAAGCAACCGGTTATACAAGGAGCGAACCAGTACCCGCGAACTGGGTTACACAATCTCTACCGGTGCTGTAGGGAGCGCAGCAAGCAACCGGTTATACAAGGAGCGAATCAATACCCGCGTACTGGGTTACACAATCTCTACCGGTGCTGTAAGAAACGCAGCAAGTGACCGGTTATACATGGAGCGAACCAGTACCCGCTTACTGGGTTACACAATCTCTACCGGTGCTGTAAGGAACGCAGCAAGCAACCGGTTATACAAGGAGCAAACCAGTACCAGCGAACTGGGTTACACAATCTCTACCGGTGCTGTAGGGAGCGCAGCAAGTGACCGGTTATACATGGGGCGAACCAGTACCCGCATACCGGGTTACACAATCTCTTCCGGTGCTGTAGGGAGCACAGCAAGCGACAGGGGAGGGCTGGCAACTAGTGGCCCAGGGGGCAAATTCAGTCAAGTGGCCCATTTCTATATTGCTCAAGCCCACTGTCCCAGCCCACCCCCTTTTGTTAATTTTAAAACTGGCATTAATATTGTGAAGTAAGGCAACTGATATCACATAGCTTACAGCTGAAATGAGGCTACACTAGTGCGCTCCTACAAAGCTTACTATTTAAGTAATGCTACACTAGTTATACTATAGAGCTTACAAGTGAATGGGTTATGCTACTAGTGTAGCTCCATTTGGATTGTTCCTCTGTGGTGTCATTTGTGTAGCTCCATTTCGATTGTAAGCTCTATGTTATCACTAGGGTAGCTCCATTTACAGCAGCAATTGGGATATTTAAGGAGAAGCAGTGGCCCACCACCCCAGGCATATGACCAGCCCAGGGGGCAATTGCCCCCCTGCCGCCCAGGCCAGCCCTCCCTTGGTGCTGACCTCTTTTAATTTCAACTTTATTTTAAATGAGAACAAAAATTGCTATTAACCTCTAAGATATTACAGACACCTCTAGCATTCAAATGGTTAATTAAGGATAACACTAAGATATAGGGTGTGGGTTCAATATTATAGTATAGGGAATTATTAAAAAACATAAGCAATAAAACTTTTCCTGAATAACACCAGCTTATGACTTTATTTACAGACAACCTAATATTTTAGAGGAATATAACTGCAATTTTATCCATTATTTTATTGGTATATAATGTATTAATATTTTTTTCATTTTTTTTTTTTTTTCAGTATTTATGCTTCAGACACTTTTTTATTTCGAACTTGGGGATATAAAACATCACTTTTCTGAATTTTGTCTCATAACAAACTAGGTGGCGTTTATAATGTGTTCCCTGTGTCTTTCATATGAAATAAGACAAGGGAAGTGGTTTGTTTTTTAACTCAAGTTGGTTTTGAAATATTTTGTATAGGAGCAATGCATTCTGGGAGAAAATTGAGACAAATCTTTTGAATGACAGAGGGGGACACATAAATCTTTGTTTTGCATTAAATTCAGTTTTTACTGTCATAAAAGCTCAGATATGTCATCACTGCCTGTCTTCATAATGTATTAAAAAAATCTGGAGCAATTAGAGTATGTAAAGCTCATTTTAAATCTCTAAATACTTACCTTCCAACCCCCCTATTATAGTGAATTTGGTTTGATCCAGATTCCTACACTTCTTAAAACGAAATAGCTTTGCAGGGTATGTGCACTGTGATATAGATGACTAACAGCATGTAAAGGGCAATAATATTCAGTGTGCTGACCTCTTTTAATTTCAGCTTTATTTTAAATGAGAACAAAAATTGCTATTAACCTCTAAGATATTACAGACACCTCTAGCATTCAAATGGTTAATTAAGGATAACACTAGGATATAGGGTGTGTGTTCAATATTATAGTATAGGGAATTATTAAAAAACATAAGCAATAAAACTTTTCCTGAATAACACCGGCTTATGACTTTATTTACAGACAACCTAATATTTTAGAGGAATATAACTGCGATTTTATCCATTATTTTATTGGTATATAATGTATAAATATTTTTTTCCTTTTTTTTTTTCCAGTATTTATGCTTTAGATACTTTTTTATTTTGAACTTGGGGATATAAAAAATCACTTTTCAGAATTTTGTCTCACAACAAACTAGGTGGCGTTTATAATGTGTTCCCTATGTCTTTCACATGAAATAAGACAAGGGAAGTGGTTTGTTTTTTAACTCAAGTTGGTTTTGAAATATTTTGTATAGGAGCAATGTATTCTGGGAGTAAATTGAGACAAACCATATGAATGACAGATGGGGACACATAAATCTTTGTTTTGCATTAAATTCAGTTTTTACTGTCATAAAAGCTCAGATATGTCATCACTGCCTGTCTTCATAATGTAGTAAAATCATCTGGAGCAATTAGAGTATGTAAAGCTCATTTTAAATCTCTAAACACTTAACTTCCCACCCCCCTATTATGGTAAATTTGGTTTGATCCAGATTCCTACACTTCTTAACACTAAAGAGCTTTGCAGGGTATGTGCACTGTGATATAGAAGACTAACAGCATGTAAAGGGCAATAATATTCAGTGTGCTGAACTCTTTTAATTTCAGCTTTATTTTAAATGAGAGCAAAAATTGCTATTAACCTCTAAGATATTACAGACACCTCTAGCATTCAAATGGTTAATTAAGGATAACACTAGGATATAGGATGTGGGTTCAATATTATAGTACAGGGAATTATTAAAAAAACATAAGCAATAAAACTTTTCCTGAATAACACCAGCTTATGACTTTATTTACAGACAACCTAATATTTTAGAGGAATATAACTGAGATTTTATCCATTATTTTATTGGTATATAATGTATAAATATTTTTTTAATTTTTTTTTTTTCAGTATTTATGCTTCAGATACTTTTTTATTTCGAACTTGGGGATATAAAAAATCGCTTTTCAGAATTTTGGCTCATAACAAACTAGGTGGAATTTATAATGTGTTCCCTATGTATTTCACATGAAAGAAGACAAGGGAAGTGGTTTGTTTTTTAAATCAATTTGGTTTTGAAATATTTTGTATAGGAGCAATGCATTCTGGGAGAAAATTGGGACAAACCATTTGAATGACAGTGGGGGACACATAAATCTTTGTCTTGCATTAAATTCAGTTTTTACTGTCATAAAAGCACAGATATGTCATCACTGCCTGTCTTCATAATGTATTAAAATCATCTGGAGCAATTAGAGTATGTAAAGCTCATTTTAAATCTCTAAATACTTAACTTCCCACCCCCCTATTATGGTAAATTTGGTTTGATCCAGATTCCTACACTTCTTAACACTAAATAGCTTTGCAGGGTATGTGCACTGTGTTATTGAAGACTAACAGCATGTAAAGGGCAATAATGTTCAGTGTGCTGACCTCTTTTAATTTCAGCTTTATTTTAAATGAGAGCAAAAATTGCTATTAACCTCTAAGATATTACAGACACCTCTAGCATTCAAATGGTTAATTAAGGATAACACTAGGATATAGGGTGTGGGTTCAATATTATAGTATAGGGAATTATTAAAAAACATAAGCAATAAAACTTTTCCTGAATAACACCGTCTTATTACTTTTTTTACAGACAACCTAAAATTTTAGAGGAATATAACTGCGATTTTATCCATTATTTTATTGGTATATAACGTATAAATATTTTTTACATTTTTTTTTTTCGGTATTTATGCTTCAGATACTTTTTTATTTCGAACTTGGGGATATAAAAAATCGCTTTTCAGAATTTTGTCTCATAACAAACTAGGTGGCGTTTATTATGTGTTCCATATGTCTTTCACATGAAATAAGACAAGGGAAGTGGTTTGTTTTTTAGTCAAGTTGGTTTTGAAATATTTTGTATAGGAGCAATCCATTCTGGGAGAAAATTGGGACAAACCATTTGAATGACAGTGGGGGACACATAAATCTTTGTTTTGCATTAAATTCAGATTTTACTGTCATAAAAGCTCAGATATGTCATCACTGCCTGTCTTCATAATGTATTAAAATATCTGGAGCAATTAGAGTATGTAAAGCTCATTTTAAATCTCTAAATACTTAACTTCCCACCCCCCTATTACTGTAAATTTGGTTTGATACAGATTTCTACACTTCTTAACACTAAAGAGCTTTGCAGGATATGTGCACTGTGACATAGGAGACTAACAGCATGTAAAGGGCAATAATATTCAGTGTGCTGACCTCTTTTAATTTCAGCTTTATTTTAAATGAGAGCAAAAATTGCTATTAACCTCTAAGATATTACAGACACCTCTAGCATTCAAATGGTTAATTAAGGATAACACAAGGATATAGGGTGTGGGTTCAATATTATAGTATAGGGAATTATTAAAAAACATAAGCAATAAAACTTTTCCTGAATAACACCGGCTTATGACTTTATTTACAGACTTCCTAATATTTTAGAGGAATATAACTGCGATTTTATCCATTATTTTATTGGTATATAATGTATAAATATTTTTTTCATTTGTTTTTTTTTTTCAGTATTTATGCTTCAGATACTTTTTTATTTCGAACTTGGGGATATAAAAAATCATTTTTCAGAATTTTGTCTCATAACAAACTAGGTGGCATTTATAATGTGTTCCCTATGTCTTTCACATGAAATAAGACAAAGGAAGTGGTTTGTTTTTTAAGTCAAGTTGGTTTTGAAATATTTTGTATAGGAGCAATGCATTCTGGAAGAAAATTGGGACAAACCATTTGAATGACAGTGGGGGACACATAAATCTTTGTCATGCATTAAATTCAGTTTTTACTGTCATAAAAGCTCAGATATGTCATCACTGCCTGTCTTCATAATGTATTAAAATCATCTGGAGCAATTAGAGTATATAAAGCTAATTTTAAATCTCTAAATACTTAACTTCCCACCCCCCTATTATGGTAAATTTGGTTTGATCCAGATTCCTACACTTCTTAACACTAAAGAGCTTTGCAGGGTATGTGCACTGTGATATAGAAGACTAACAGCATGTAAAGGGCAGTAATATTCAGTGTGCTAACCTCTTTTAATTTCAGCTTTATTTTAAATGAGAGCAAAAATTGCTATTAACCTCTAACATATTACAGACACCTCTAGCATTCAAATGGTTAATTAAGGATAACACTAGGATATAGGGTGTGGGTTCAATATTATAGTATAGGGAATTATTAAAAAACATAAGCAATAAAACTTTTCCTGAATAACACCGGCTTATGACTTTATTTACAGACTTCCTAATATTTTAGAGGAATATAACTGCGATTTTATCCATTATTTTATTGGTATATAATGTATAAATATTTTTTTCATTTGTTTTTTTTTTCAGTATTTATGCTTCAGATACTTTTTTGTTTCGAACTTGGGGATATAAAAAATCGCTTTTCAGAATTTTGTCTCATAACAAACTAGGTGGCGTTTATAATGTGTTCCCTATGTCTTTCATATGAAATAAGACAAGGGAAGTGGTTTGTTTTTTAAGTCAAGTTGGTTTTGAAATATTTAGTATAGGAGCAATGCATTTTGGGAGAAAATTGGGACAAACCATTTGAATGACAGTGGGGGACACATAAATCTTTGTTTTTCATTAAATTCAGTTTTTACTGTCATCAAAGCTCAGATATGTCATCATTGCCTGTCTTCATAATGTATTAAAATCATCTGGAGCAATTAGAGTATGTAAAGCTCATTTTAAATCTCTAAATACTTAACTTCCCAGCCCCCTATTATGGTAAATTTGGTTTGATCCAGATTCCTACACTTCTTAACACTAAAGAGCTTTGCAGGGTATGTCCACTGTGATATAGAAGACTAACAGTATGTAAAGGGCAATAATATTCAGTTTGCTGACCTCTTTTAATTTCAGCTTTATTTTGAATGAGAGCAAAAATTGCTATTAACCTCTAAGATATTACAGACACCTCTGGCATTCAAATGGTTAATTAAGGATAACACTAGGATATAGGGTGTGGGTTCAATATTATAGTATAGGGAATTATTAAAAAACATAAGCAATAAAACTTTTCCTGAATAACACCGGCTTATGACTTTATTTACAGACAACCTAATATTTTAGAGGAATATAACTGCGATTTTATCCATTATTTTATTGGTATATAATGTATAAATATTTTTTTCATTTTTTTTTTTTCAGTATTTATGCTTCAGATACTTTTTTATTTCGAAATTGGGGATATAAAAAATCGCTTTTCAGAATTTTGTCTCATAACAAACTAGGTGGCTTTTATAATATGTTCCCTATGTCATTCACATGAAATAAGACAAGGGAAGTGGTTTGTTTTTTAAGTCAAGTTGGTTTTGAAATATTTTGTATTGGAGCAATGCATTCTGGGAGAAAATTGGGACAAACCATTTGAATGAAAGTGGGGGACACATAAATCTTTGTTTTGCATTAAATTCAGTTTTTACTGTCATAAAAGTTCAGATATGTCATCACTGCCTGTCTTCATAATGTATTAAAATCATCTGGAGCAATAAGAGTATGTAAAGCTCATTTTAAATCTCTAACTACTTAACTTTCCACCCCCCTATTATGGTAAATTTGGTTTGATCCAGATTCCTACACTTCTTAACACTAAAGAGCTTTGCAGGGTATGTGCACTGTGATATGGAAGACTAACAGCATGTAAAGGGCAATAATATTCAATGTGCTGACCTCTTTTAATTTCAACTTTATTTTAAATAAGAACAAAAATTGCTATTAACCTCTAAGATATTACAGACACCTCTAGCATTCAAATGGTTAATTAACGATAACACTAGGATATAGGGTGTGGGTTCAATATTATAGTATTTGGAATTATTAAAAAACATAAGCAATAAAACTTTTCCTGAATAACACCGACTCATGACTTTATTTACAGACAACCTAATATTTTAGAAG
Source organism: Rhinophrynus dorsalis (assembly GCA_037306005.1). NCBI lineage: Eukaryota > Metazoa > Chordata > Amphibia > Anura > Rhinophrynidae > Rhinophrynus > Rhinophrynus dorsalis. Next base: position 66,513,399 of record CM074728.1, on the reverse strand, counting down.
AATATAACTACGATTTTATCCATTATTTTATTGGTATATAATGTATAAATATTTTTTTCATTTTTTTTTTCAGTATTTATAGTTCAGATAATTTTTTATTTCGAACTTGGGGATATAAAAAATCGCTTTTCAGAATTTTGTCTCATAACAAACTAGGTGGCGTTTATAATGTGTTCCATGTGTCTTTCACATGAAATAAGATAAGGGAAGTTGTTTGTTTTTTAAGTCAAGTTGGTTTTGAAATATTCTGTATAGGAGCAATGCATTCTGGGAGAAAATTGGGACAAACCATTTGAATGACATTGAGGGACACATAAATCTTTGTTTTTCATTAAATTCAGTTTTTACTGTCATAAAAGCTCAGATATGTCATCATTGCCTGTCTTCATAATGTATTAAAATCATCTGGAGCAATTAGAGCATGTAAAGCTCATTTTAAATCTCTAAATACTTAACTTCCCAACCCCCTATTATGGTAAATTTGGTTTGATCCAGATTCCTACACTTCTTAACACTAAAGAGCTTTGCAGGGTATGTGCACTGTGATATAGAAGACTAACAGTATGTAAAGTGCAATAATATTCAGTGTGCTGACCTCTTTTAATTTAAGCTTTATTTTGAATGAGAGCAAAAATTCCTAATAACCTGTAAGATATTACAGACACCTCTAGCATTCAAATGGTTAATTAAGGAAAACACTAGGATATAGGGTGTGGGTTCAATATTATAGTGTAGGGAATTATTAAAAAACATAAGCAATAAAACTTTTTCTGAATAACACCGACTTATGACTTTATTTACAGACAATCTAATATTTTAGAGGAATATAACTGCGATTTATTCCATTATTTTATTGGTATATAATGTATAAATATTTTTTTCATTTTTTTTTTCAGTATTTATGCTTCAGATACTTTTTTATTTCGAACTTGGGGATATAAAAAATCATTTTTCAGAATTTTGTCTCATAACAAACTAGGTGTCGTTTATAATGTGTTCCCTATGTCTTTCACATGAAATAAGACAAGGGAAGTGGTTTGTTTTTTAAATCAAGTTGGTTTTGAAATATTTTGTATAGGAGCAATGCATTCTGGGAGAAAATTGGGACAAACCATTTGAATGACAGTGGGGGACACATAAATCTTTGTTTTGCATTAAATTCAGTTTTTATTGTCATAAAAGCTCAGATATGTCATCACTGCCTGTCTTCATAATGTATTAAAATCATCTAGAGCAATTAGAGTATGTAAAGCTCATTTTAAATCTCTAAATACTTAACTTTCCACCCCCCTATTATTGTGAATTTGGTTTGATCCAGATTCCTACACTTCTTAATACTAAAGAGCTTTGCAGGGTATGTGCACTGTGATATTGAAGACTAACAGCATGTAAAGGGCGATAATATTCAGTGTGCTGACCTCTTTTAATTTCAGCTTTAATTTAAATGAGAGCAAAAATTGCTATTAACCTCTAAGATATTACAGACACCTCTAGCATTCAAATGGTTAATTAAGGATAACACTAGGATATAGGGTGTGGGTTCAATATTATAGTATAGGGAATTATTAAAAAACATAAGCAATAAAACTTTTCCTGAATAACTCCGGTTTATGACTTTATTTACAGACAACCTAATATTTTAGAGGAATATAACTGCGATTTTATCCATTATTTTATTGGTATATAATGTATAAATATTTTTTTCATTTTTTTTTTTCAGTATTTATAGTTCAGATAATTTTTTATTTCGAACTTGGGGATATAAAAAATCGCTTTTCAGAATTTTGTCTCATAACAAACTAGGTGGCGTTTATAATGTGTTCCCTGTGTCTTTCACATGAAATAAGATAAGGGAAGTTGTTTGTTTTTTAAGTCAAGTTGGTTTTGAAATATTCTATATAGGAGCAATGCATTCTAGGAGAAAATTGGGACAAACCATTTGAATGACATTGAGGGACACATAAATCTTTGTTTTTCATTAAATTCAGTTTTTACTGTCATAAAAGCTCAGATATGTCATCATTGCCTGTCTTCATAATGTATTAAAATCATCTGGAGCAATTAGAGCATGTAAAGCTCATTTTAAATCTCTAAATACTTAACTTCCCAACCCCCTATTATGGTAAATTTGGTTTGATCCAGATTCCTACACTTCTTAACACTAAAGAGCTTTGCAGGGTATGTGCACTGTGATATAGAAGACTAACAGTATGTAAAGGGCAATAATATTCAGTGTGCTGACCTCTTTTAATTTAAGCTTTATTTTGAATGAGAGCAAAAATTCCTAATAACCTGTAAGATATTACAGACACCTCTAGCATTCAAATGGTTAATTAAGGAAAACACTAGGATATAGGGTGTGGGTTCAATATTATAGTATAGGGAATTATTAAAAAACATAAGCAATAAAACTTTTTCTGAATAACACCGGCTTATGACTTTATTTACAGACAATCTAATATTTTAGAGGAATATAACTGCGATTTTTTCCATTATTTTATTGGTAGATAATGTATAAATATTTTTTTCATTTTTTTTTTTTCAGTATTTATGCTTCAGATACGTTTTTATTTCGAACTTGGTGATATAAAAAATCGCTTTTCAGAATTTTGTCTCATAACAAACTAGGTGGCGTTTATTATGTGTTCCATATGTCTTTCACATGAAATAAGACAAGGGAAGTGGTTTGTTTTTTTAGTCAAGTTGGTTTTGAAATATTTTGTATAGGAGCAATCCATTCTGGGAGAAAATTGGGACAAACCATTTGAATGACAGTGGGGGACACATAAATCTTTGTTTTGCATTAAATTCAGATTTTACTGTCATAAAAGCTCAGATATGTCATCACTGCCTGTCTTCATAATGTATTAAAATATCTGGAGCAATTAGAGTATGTAAAGCTCATTTTAAATCTCTAAATACTTAACTTCCCAACCCCCTATTATGGTAAATTTGGTTTGATCCAGATTCCTACACTTCTTAACACTAAATAGCTTTGCAGGGTATGTGCACTGTGTTATTGAAGACTAACAGCATGTAAAGGGCAATAATGTTCAGTGTGCTGACCTCTTTTAATTTCAGCTTTATTTTAAATGAGAGCAAAAATTGCTATTAACCTCTAAGATATTACAGACACCTCTAGCATTCAAATGGTTAATTAACGATAATACTAGAATATAGGGTGTGGGTTGAATTTTATAGTTTAGGGAATTATTAAAAAACATAAGCAATAAAGCTTTTCCTGAATAACACCGGCTTATGACTTTATTTACAGACAACCTAATATTTTAGAGGAATATAACTGCGATTTTATCAATTATTTTATTGGTATATAATGTATAAATATTTTTTTCATTTTTTTTTCAGTATTTATGCTTCAGATACTTTTTTATTTCGAACTTGGGGATATAAAAAATCGCATTTCAGAATTTTGTCTCATAACAAACTATGTGGCATTTATAATGTGTTCCCTATTTATTTCACATGAAATAAGACAAGGGAAGTGGTTTGTTTTTTAAGTCAATTTGGTTTTGAAATATTTTGTATAGGAGCAATGCATTCTGGGAGAAAATTGGGACAAACCATTTGAATGACAGTGGGGGACACATAAATCTTTGTTTTGCATTAAATTCAGTTTTTACTGTCATAAAAGCTCAGATATGTCATCACTGCCTGTCTTCATAATATATTAAAATCAACTGGAGCAATTAGAGTATGTAAAGCTCATTGTAAATCTCTAAATACTTAACTTCCCACCCCCCTATTATGGTAAATTTGGTTTGATCAAGATTCCTACACTTCTTAACACTAAAGAGCTTTGCAGGGTATGTGCACTGTGATATTGAAGACTAACAACATGTAAAGGGCAATAATGTTCAGTGTGCTGACCTCTTTTAATTTCAACTTTATTTTAAATGAGAACAAAAATTGCTATTAACCTCTAAGATATTACAGACACCTCTAGCATTCAAATGGTTAATTAAGGATAACACTAGGATATAGGGTGTGGGTTCAATATTATAGTATAGGGAATTATTAAAAAACATAAGCAATAAAACTTTTACTGAATAACACCGTCTTATTACATTTTTTACAGACAACCTAATATTTTAGAGGAATATAACTGCGATTTTATCCATTATTTTATTGGTATATAATGTATAAATATTTATTTCATTTTTTTTTTTTGGTATTTATGCTTCAGATACTTTTTTATTTCTAACTTGGGGATATAAAAAATCGCTTTTCAGAATTTTGTCTCATAACAAACTAGGTGGCTTTTATTATGTGTTCCCTATGTCTTTCACATGAAATAAGACAAGGGAAGTGGTTTGTTTTTTTAGTCAAGTTGGTTTTGAAATATTTTGTATAGGAGCAATCCATTCTGGGAGAAAATTGGAACAAACCATTTGAATGACAGTGGGGGACACATAAATCTTTGTTTTGCATTAAATTCAGTTTTTACTGTCATAAAAGCTCAGATATGTCATCACTGCCTGTCTTCATAATGTATTAAAATCATCTGGAGCAATTAGAGTATGTAAAGCTCATTTTAAATCTCTAAATACTTAACTTCCCACCCCCCTATTATGGTAAATTTGGTTTGATCCAGATTCCTACACTTCTTAACACTAAAGAGCTTTGCAGGGTATGTGCACTGTGATATAGAAGACTAACAGCATGTAAAGGGCAATAATATTCAGTGTGCTGACCTCTTTTAATTTAAGCTTTATTTTGAATGAGAGCAAAAATTCCTAATAACCTGTAAGATATTACAGACACCTCTAGCATTCAAATGGTTAATTAAGGATAATACTAGGATATAGGGTGTGGGTTCAATATTATAGTATAGGGAATTATTAAAAAACATAAGCAATACAACTTTTCCTAAATAACACCGGCTTATGACTTTATTTACAGACAACCTAATATTTTAGAGGAATATAACAGCGATTTTATCCATTATTTTATTGGTATATAATGTATAAATATTTTTTCAATTTTTTTTTTTCAGTATTTATGCTTCAAATACTTTTTTATTTCGAACTTGGGGATATAAAAAATCGCTTTTCAGAATTTTGTCTCATAACAAACTAGGTGGCGTTTATAATGTGTTCCCTCTGTCTTTCACATGAAATAAGACAAGGGAAGTGATTTGTTTTTTAAGTCAAGTTGGTTTTGAAATATTTTGTATAGGAGCAATGCATTCTGGGAGAAAATTGGGACAAACCATTTGAATGACAGTGGGGGACACATAAATCTTTGTTTTGCATTAAATACAGTTTTTACTGTCATAAAAGCTCAGATATGTCATCACTGCCTGTATTCATAATGTATTAAAATCACCTGGAGCAATTAGAGTATGTACAGCTCATTTTAAATCTCTAAATACTTAACTTCCCACCCTCCTATTATGGTAAATTTGATTTGATCCAGATTCCTACACTTCTAAACACTAAAGAGTTTTGCAGGATATGTGCACTGTGATATTGAAGACTAACAGCATGTAAAGGGCAATAATATTCAGTGTGCTGACCTCTTTTAATTTCAACTTTATTTTAAATGAGAGCAAAAATTGCTATTAACCTCTAAGATATTATGGACACCTCTAGCATTCAAATGGTTAATTAAGGATAACACTAGGATATAGGGTGTGGGTTCAATATTATATTATAGGGAATTATTAAAAAACATAAGCAATAAAACTTTTCCTAAATAACACCGGCTTATGACTTGTTTTTTACAGAGAACCTAATATTTTAGAAGAATATAACTGCGATTTTATCCATTATTTTAATGGTATATAATGTATAAATATTTTTTTCATTTTTTTTTCAGTATTTATGCTTCAGATACTTTTTTATTTCGAACTTGGGGATATAAAAAATCGCTTTTCAGAATTTTGTCTCATAACAAACTAGGTGGCATTTATAATGTGTTCCCTATGTCTTTCAGATGAAATAAGACAAGGGAAGTGGTTTGTTTTTTAAGTCAAGTTGCTTTTGAAATATTTTGTATAGGAGCCATGCATTCTGCGAGAAAATTGAGACAAACCATATGAATGACAGAGGGGGACACATAAATCTTTGTTTTGCATTAAATTCAGTTTTTACTGTCATAAAAGCTCAGATATGTCATCACTGCCTGTCTTCATAATGTATTAAAATCATCTGGAGCAATTAGAGTATGTAAAGCTCATTTTAAATCTCTAAATACTTAACTTCCCAACCCCCTATTATGGTAAATTTGGTTTGATCCAGATTCCTACACTTCTTAACACTAAATAGCTTTGCAGGGTATGTGCACTGTGTTATTGAAGACTAACAGCATGTAAAGGGCAATAATGTTCAGTGTGCTGACCTCTTTTAATTTCAGCTTTATTTTAAATGAGAGCAAAAATTGCTATTAACCTCTAAGATATTACAGACACCTCTAGCATTCAAATGGTTAATTAACGATAATACTAGAATATAGGGTGTGGGTTCAATATTATAGTATAGGGAATTATTAAAAAACATAAGCAATAAAGCTTTTCCTGAATAACACCGGCTTATGACTTTATTTACAGACAACCTAATATTTTAGAGGAATATAACTGCAATTTTATCCATTATTTTATTGGTACATAATGTATAAATATTTTTTTCATTTTTTTTTTTTCAGTATTTATGCTTCAGATACTTTTTTATTTCGAACTTGGGGATATAAAAAATCACCTTTCAGAATTTTGTCTCATAACAAACTAGGTGGCGTTTATAATGTGTTCCCTATGTCTTTCACGTGAAATTAGACAAAGGAAGTGGTTTGTTTTTTAAGTCAAGTTGGTTTTGAAATATTTTGTATAGTAGCAATGCATTCTGGGAGAAAATTGGGACAAACCATTTGAATGACAGTGGGGGACACATAAATCTTTGTCTTGCATTAAATTCAGTTTTTACTGTCGTAAAAGCTCAGATATGTCATCTCTGCCTGTCTTCATAATGTATTAAAATCATCTGGAGCAATTAGAGTATGTAAAGCTCATTTTAAATCTCTAAATACTTAACTTCCCACCCCCCTATTATGGTAAATTTGGTTTGATCCAGATTCCTACACTTCTTAACACTAAATAGCTTTGCAGGGTATGTGCACTGTGATATTGAAGACTAACAGCATGTAAAGGGCAATAATATTCAGTGTGCTGACCTCTTTTAATTTCAACTTTATTTTAAATGAGAACAAAAATTGCTATTAACCTCTAAGATATTACAGACACCTCTAGCATTCAAATGGTTAATTAAGGATAACACTAGGATATAGGGTGTGGGTTCAATATTATAGTATAGGGAATTATTGAAAAACATAAGCAATAAAACTTTTCCTGAATAACACCGGCTTATGACTTTATTTACAGACAACCTAATATTTTAGAAGAATATAACTACGATTTTATCCATTATTTTATTGGTATATAATGTATAAATATTTTTTTCATTTTTTTTTTTCAGTATTTATAGTTCAGATAATTTTTTATTTCGAACTTGGGGATATAAAAAATCACTTTTCAGAATTTTGTCTCATAACAAACTAGGTGGCGTTTATAATGTGTTCCCTCTGTCTTTCACATGAAATAAGATAAGGGAAGTTGTTTGTTTTTTAAGTCAAGTTGGTTTTGAAATATTCTGTATAGGAGCAATGCATTCTGGGAGAAAATTGGGACAAACCATTTGAATGACATTGAGGGACACATAAATCTTTGTTTTTCATTAAATTCAGTTTTTACTGTCATAAAAGCTCAGATATGTCATCATTGCCTGTCTTCATAATGTATTAAAATCATCTGGAGCAATTAGAGCAGGTAAAGCTCATTTTAAATCTCTAAATACTTAACTTCCCAACCCCCTATTATGGTAAATTTGGTTTGATCCAGATTCCTACACTTCTTAACACTAAAGAGCTTTGCAGGGTATGTGCACTGTGATATAGAAGACTAACAGTATGTAAAGTGCAATAATATTCAGTGTGCTGACCTCTTTTAATTTAAGCTTTATTTTGAATGAGAGCAAAAATTCCTAATAACCTATAAGATATTACAGACACCTCTAGCATTCAAATGGTTAATTAAGGAAAACACTAGGATATAGGGTGTGGGTTCAATATTAAAGTATAGGGAATTATTAAAAAACATAAGCAATAAAACTTTTTCTGAATAACACCGGCTTATGACTTTTTTTACAGACAATCTAATATTTTAGAGGAATATAACTGCGATTTTTTCCATTATTTTATTGGTATATAATGTATAAATATTTTTTTCATTTTTTTTTTCAGTATTTATGCTTCAGATACATTTATTTTTCGAACTTGGGGATATAAAAAATCATTTTTCAGAATTTTGTCTCATAACAAACTAGGTGTCGTTTATAATGTGTTCCCTATGTCTTTCACATGAAATAAGACAAGGGAAGTGGTTTGTTTTTTAAGTTAAGTTGGTTTTGAAATATTTTGTATAGGAGCAATGCATTCTGGGAGAAAATTGGGACAAACCATTTGAATGACATTGAGGGACACATAAATCTTTGTTTTTCATTAAATTCAGTTTTTACTGTCATAAAAGGTCAGATATGTCATCATTGCCTGTCTTCATAATGTATTAAAATCATCTGGAGCAATTAGAGCATGTAAAGCTCATTTTAAATCTCTAAATACTAGTGTTGAGCGAGCGTGCTCGGCCGATGCTCGGATCGGCTCGAGCATCGCTCTGCTCGGCACATGGCGGTACTCGTCGAGTACCGCCATGTGCTCGCCCGCCATGTTCGGGTGGCGGGGATCTGTGCCGGAAGAGGCACAGATCTGAAGACGCTCCGCTGGACCACCAGGGACTGGAGGTACGGGGGCATTGCGGAGGTGAAGGGGGCATTGCGGAGATGAAGGGGGACATTGTGGACGAGGGGCATAGACTCTATGTCCCTCTTCCACAATGTCCCCCTTCATCTCCGCTATGCCCCTCTTCCACAATGTCCCCCTTCATCTCCTCTATGCCCCTCTTCCACAATGTCCCCCTTCATCTCCGCTATGCCCCTCTTCCACAATGTCCCCCTTCATCTCCTCTATGGCATAGAGGAGATGAAGGGGGACATTGTGGAAGAGGGGCATAGCGGAGATGAAGGGGGACATTGTGGAAGAGGGGCATAGCGGAGATGAAGGGGGACATTGTGGAGATGAAGGGGGCATTCGGAGATGAAGGGGGCATAGCGGAGATGAAGGGGGGCATTGACCAGGCACCCTCCCCTTATCAGAGCAGGGGGTGCCTGGTGTAATGCTCGTGTTGCCCCATTCATTTCAATGGGGCTCGGGTGCTTGGCCGAGCACTCGAGCCTCAGGGGGTGCTCGGTCAGAGTACCCGAGCACCCGAGCATCGGGGTGCTCGCTCAACACTACTAAATACTTAACTTCCCAACCCCCTATTATGGTAAATTTGGTTTGATCCAGATTCCTACACTTCTTAATACTAAATAGCTTTGCAGGGTATGTGCACTGTGATATGGAAGACTAACAGTATGTAAAGGGCAATAATATTCAGTGTGCTGACCTCTTTTAATTTCAACTTTATTTTAAATAAGAACAAAAATTGCTATTAACCTCTAAGATATTACAGACACCTCTAGCATTCAAATGGTTAATTACGGATAACACTAGGATATAGGGTGTGTGTTCAATATTATAGTATAGGGAATTATTAAAAAACATAAGCAATAAAACTTTTCCTGAAAAACACCGGCTTATGACTTTATTTACAGACAACCTAATATTTTAGAAGAATATAACTACGATTTTATCCATTATTTTATTGGTATATAATGTATAAATATTTTTTTCATTTTTTTTTTCAGTATTTATAGTTCAGATAATTTTTTATTTCGAACTTGGGGATATAAAAAATCACTTTTCAGAATTTTGTCTCATAACAAACTAGGTGGCGTTTATAATGTGTTCCCTGTGTCTTTCACATGAAATAAGATAAGGGAAGTTGTTTGTTTTTTAAGTCAAGTTGGTTTTGAAATATTCTGTATAGGAGCAATGCATTCTGGGAGAAAATTGGGACAAACCATTTGAATGACATTGAGGGACACATAAATCTTTGTTTTTCATTAAATTCAGTTTTTACTGTCATAAAAGCTCAGATATGTCATCATTGCCTGTCTTCATAATGTATTAAAATCATCTGGAGCAATTAGAGCAGGTAAAGCTCATTTTAAATCTCTAAATACTTAACTTCCCAACCCCCTATTATGGTAAATTTGGTTTGATCCAGATTCCTACACTTCTTAACACTAAAGAGCTTTGCAGGGTATGTGCACTGTGATATAGAAGACTAACAGTATGTAAAGTGCAATAATATTCAGTGTGCTGACCTCTTTTAATTTAAGCTTTATTTTGAATGAGAGCAAAAATTCCTAATAACCTATAAGATATTACAGACACCTCTAGCATTCAAATGGTTAATTAAGGAAAACACTAGGATATAGGGTGTGGGTTCAATATTATAGTATAGGGAATTATTAAAAAACATAAGCAATAAAACTTTTTCTGAATAACACCGGCTTATGACTTTTTTTACAGACAATCTAATATTTTAGAGGAATATAACTGCGATTTTTTCCATTATTTTATTGGTATATAATGTATAAATATTTTTTTCATTTTTTTTTTCAGTATTTATGCTTCAGATACGTTTTTATTTCGAACTTGGGGATATAAAAAATCATTTTTCAGAATTTTGTCTCATAACAAACTAGGTGGAATTTATAATGTGTTCCCTATGTCTTTCACGTGAAATTAGACAAAGGAAGTGGTTTGTTTTTTAAGTCAAGTTGGTTTTGAAATATTTTGTATAGGAGCAATGCATTCTGGGAGAAAATTGGGACAAACCATTTGAATGACAGTGGGGGACACATAAATCTTTGTCTTGCATTAAATTCAGTTTTTACTGTCATAAAAGCTCAGATATGTCATCTCTGCCTGTCTTCATAATGTATTAAAATCATCTGGAGCAATTAGAGTATGTAAAGCTCATTTTAAATCTCTAAATACTTAACTTCCCACCCCCCTATTATGGTAAATTTGGTTTGATCCAGATTCCTACACTTCTTAACACTAAATAGCTTTGCAGGGTATGTGCACTGTGATATTGAAGACTAACAGCATGTAAAGGGCAATAATATTCAGTGTGCTGACCTCTTTTAATTTCAACTTTATTTTAAATGAGAACAAAAATTGCTATTAACCTCTAAGATATTACAGACACCTCTAGCATTCAAATGGTTAATTAAGGATAACACTAGGATATAGGGTGTGGGTTCAATATTATAGTATAGGGAATTATTAAAAAACATAAGCAATAAAACTTTTCCTGAATAACACCGGCTTATGACTTTATTTACAGACAACCTAATATTTTAGAAGAATATAACTACGATTTTATCAATTATTTTATTGGTATATAATGTATAAATATTTTTTTCATTTTTTTTTTCAGTATTTATAGTTCAGATAATTTTATATTTCGAACTTGGGGATATAAAAAATCACTTTTCAGAATTTTGTCTCATAACAAACTAGGTGGCGTTTATAATGTGTTCCCTGTGTCTTTCACATGAAATAAGATAAGGGAAGTTGTTTGTTTTTTAAGTCAAGTTGGTTTTGAAATATTCTGTATAGGAGCAATGCATTCTGGGAGAAAATTGGGACAAACCATTTGAATGACATTGAGGGACACATAAATCTTTGTTTTTCGTTAAATTCAGTTTTTACTGTCATAAAAGCTCAGATATGTCATCATTGCCTGTCTTCATAATGTATTAAAATCATCTGGAGCAATTAGAGCAGGTAAAGCTCATTTTAAATCTCTAAATACTTAACTTCCCAACCCCCTATTATGGTAAATTTGGTTTGATCCAGATTCCTACACTTCTTAACACTAAAGAGCTTTGCAGGGTATGTGCACTGTGATATAGAAGACTAACAGTATGTAAAGTGCAATAATATTCAGTGTGCTGACCTCTTTTAATTTAAGCTTTATTTTGAATGAGAGCAAAAATTCCTAATAACCTATAAGATATTACAGACACCTCTAGCATTCAAATGGTTAATTAAGGAAAACACTAGGATATAGGGTGTGGGTTCAATATTATAGTATAGGGAATTATTAAAAAACATAAGCAATAAAACTTTTTCTGAATAACACCGGCTTATGACTTTTTTTACAGACAATCTAATATTTTAGAGGAATATAACTGCGATTTTTTCCATTATTTTATTGGTATATAATGTATAAATATTTTTTTCATTTTTTTTTTCAGTATTTATGCTTCAGATACGTTTTTATTTCGAACTTGGGGATATAAAAAATCATTTTTCAGAATTTTGTCTCATAACAAACTAGGTGTCGTTTATAATGTGTTCCCTATGTCTTTCACATGAAATAAGACAAGGGAAGTGGTTTGTTTTTTAAGTCAAGTTGGTTTTGAAATATTTTGTATAGGAGCAATGCATTCTGGGAGAAAATTGGGACAAACCATTTGAATGACATTGAGGGACACATAAATCTTTGTTTTTCATTAAATTCAGTTTTTACTGTCATAAAAGGTCAGATATGTCATCATTGCCTGTCTTCATAATGTATTAAAATCATCTGGAGCAATTAGAGCATGTAAAGCTCATTTTAAATCTCTAAATACTAGTGTTGAGCGAGCGTGCTCGGCCGATGCTCGGATCGGCTCGAGCATCGCTCTGCTCGGCACATGGCGGTACTCGTCGAGTACCGCCATGTGCTCGCCCGCCATGTTCAGGTGGCGGGGATCTGTGCCGGAAGAGGCACAGATCTGAAGACGCTCCGCTGGACCACCAGGGACTGGAGGTACGGGGGCATTGCGGAGGTGAAGGGGGCATTGCGGAGATGAAGGGGGACATTGTGGACAAGGGGCATAGACTCTATGTCCCTCTTCCACAATGTCCCCCTTCATCTCCGCTATGCCCCTCTTCCACAATGTCCCCCTTCATCTCCTCTATGCCCCTCTTCCACAATGTCCCCCTTCATCTCCGCTATGCCCCTCTTCCACAATGTCCCCCTTCATCTCCTCTATGGCATAGAGGAGATGAAGGGGGACATTGTGGAAGAGGGGCATAGCGGAGATGAAGGGGGACATTGTGGAAGAGGGGCATAGCGGAGATGAAGGGGGACATTGTGGAGATGAAGGGGGCATTCGGAGATGAAGGGGGCATAGCGGAGATGAAGGGGGGCATTGACCAGGCACCCTCCCCTTATCAGAGCAGGGGGTGCCTGGTGTAATGCTCGTGTTGCCCCATTCATTTCAATGGGGCTCGGGTGCTTGGCCGAGCACTCGAGCCTCAGGGGGTGCTCGGTCAGAGCACCCGAGCACCCGAGCATCGGGGTGCTCGCTCAACACTACTAAATACTTAACTTCCCAACCCCCTATTATGGTAAATTTGGTTTGATCCAGATTCCTACACTTCTTAACACTAAATAGCTTTGCAGGGTATGTGCACTGTGATATGGAAGACTAACAGTATGTAAAGGGCAATAATATTCAGTGTGCTGACCTCTTTTAATTTCAACTTTATTTTAAATAAGAACAAAAATTGCTATTAACCTCTAAGATATTACAGACACCTCTAGCATTCAAATGGTTAATTACGGATAACACTAGGATATAGGGTGTGTGTTCAATATTATAGTATAGGGTATTATTAAAAAACATAAGCAATAAAACTTTTCCTGAAAAACACCGGCTTATGACTTTATTTACAGACAACCTAATATTTTAGAGGAAAATAACTGCGATTTTATCCATTATTTTATTGGTATATAATGTATAAATATTTTTTTCATTTTTTTTTTCAGTATTTATGCTTCAGATACTTTTTTGTTTCGAACTTGGGGATATCAAAAATCGCTTTTCAGAATTTTGTCTCATAACAAACTAGGTGGCGTTTATAATGTGTTCCCTATGTCTTTCACATGAAATAAGACAAGGGAAGTGGTTTGTTTTTTAAGTCAAGTTGGTTTTGAAATATTTTGTATAGGAGCAATGCATTCTGGGAGAAAATTGGGACAAACCATTTGAATGACAGTGGGGGACACATAAATCTTTGTTTTTCATTAAAGTCAGTTTTTACAGTCATAAAAGCTCAGATTTGTCATCATTGCCTGTCTTCATAATGTATTAAAATCATCTGGAGCAATTAGACCATGTAAAGCTCATTTTAAATCTCTAAATACTTAACTTCCCACCCCCCTATTATGGTAAATTTGGTTTGATCCAGATTCCTACACTTCTTAACACTAAAGAGCATTGCAGGGAATGTGCACTGTGATATTGAAGACTAACAGTATGTAAAGGGCAATAATATTCAGTGTGCTGACCTCTTTTAATTTCAGCTTTATTTTGAATGAGAGCAAAAATTGCTATTTACCTCTAAGATATTACAGACACCTCTAGCATTCAAATGGTTAATTAAGGATAACACTAGGATATAGGGTGTGTGTTCAATATTATAGTATAGGGAATTATTAAAAAACATAAGCAATAAAACTTTTCCTGAATAACACCGGCTTATGACTTTATTTACAGACAACCTAATATTTTAGAGGAATATAACTGCGATTTTATCCATTATTTTATTGGTATATAATGTATAAATATTTTTTTCATTTTTTTTTTCCAGTATTTATGCTTCAGATACTTTTTTATTTCGAACTTGGGGATATAAAAAATCATTTTTCAGAATTTTGTCTCATAACAAACTAGGTGGCGATTATAATGTGTTCCCTATGTCTTTCACATGAAATAAGACAAGGGAAGTGGTTTGTTTTTTAAGTCAAGTTGGTTTTGAAATATTTTGTATAGGAGCAATGCATTCTGGGAGAAAATTGGGACAAACCATTTGAATGACAGTGGGGGACACATAAATCTTTGTTTTGCATTAAATTCAGTTTTTACTGTCATAAAAGCTCAGATATGTCATCACTGCCTGTCTTCATAATGTATTAAAATCATCTGGAGCAATTAGAGTATGTAAAGCTCAATTTAAATCTCTAAATACTTAACTTCCCACCCCCCTATTATGGTAAATTTGGTTTGATCCAGATTCCTACACTTCTTAACACTAAATAGCTTTGCAGGGTATGTGCACTGTGATATGGAAGACTAACAACATGTAAAGGGCAATAATATTCAGTGTGCTGACCTCTTTTAATTTCAACTTTATTTTAAATAAGAACAAAAATTGCTATTAACCTCTAAGATATTACAGACACCTCTAGCATTCAAATGGTTAATTAACGATAACACTAGTATATAGGGTGTGGGTTCAATATTATAGTATAGGGAATTATTAAAAAACATAAGCAATACAACTTTTCCTGAATAACACCGGCTCATGACTTTATTTACAGACTTCCTAATATTTTAGAGGAATATAACTGCGATTTTATCCATTATTTTATTGGTATATAATGTAAAAATATTTTTTTCATTTTTTTTTTCGGTATTTATGCTTCAGATACTTTTTTGTTTGAAACTTGGGGATATCAAAAATCGCTTTTCAGAATTTTGTCTCATAACAAACTAGGTGGCGTTTATAATGTGTTCCCTATGTCTTTCACATGAAATAAGACAAGGGAAGTGGTTTGTTTTTTAAGTCAAGTTGGTTTTGAAATATTTTGTATAGGAGCAATGCATTCTGGGAGAAAATTGGGACAAACCATTTGAATGACAGTGGGGGACACATAAATATTTGTTTTTCATTAAAATCAGTTTTTACAGTCATAAAAGCTCAGATATGTCATCATTGCCTGTCTTCATAATGTATTAAAATCATCTGGAGCAATTAGACCATGTAAAGCTCATTTTAAATCTCTAAATACTTAACTTCCCACCCCCCTATTATGGTAAATTTGGTTTGATCCAGATTCCTACACTTCTTAACACTAAAGAGCTTTGCAGGGAATGTGCACTGTGATATAGAAGACTAACAGTATGTAAAGGGCAATAATATTCAGTGTGCTGACCTCTTTTAATTTCAGCTTTATTTTGAATGAGAGCAAAAATTGCTATTTACCTCTAAGATATTACAGACACCTCTAGCATTCAAATGGTTAATTAAGGATAACACTAGGATATAGGGTGTGTGTTCAATATTATAGTATAGGGAATTATTAAAAAACATAAGCAATAAAACTTTTCCTGAATAACACCGGCTTATGACTTTATTTACAGACAACCTAATATTTTAGAGGAATATAACTGCGATTTTATCCATTATTTTATTGGTACATAAGGTATAAAAAATTTTTTCATTTTTTTTTTTTCAGTATTTATGCTTCAGATACTTTTTTATTTTGAACTTGGGGATATAAAAAATCACTTTTCAGAATTTTGTCTCATAACAAACTAGGTGGCGTTTATAATGTGTTCCCTATGTCTTTCACGTGAAATAAGACAAGGGAAGTGGTTTGTTTTTTAAGTCAAGTTGTTTTTGAAATATTTTGTATAGGAGCAATGCATTCTGGGAGAAAATTGGGACAAACCATTTGAATGACAGTGGGGGACACATAAATCTTTGTCTTGCATTAAATTCAGTTTTTACGGTCATAAAAGCTCAGATATGTCATCACTGCCTGTCTTCATAATGTATTAAAATCATCTGGAGCAATTAGAGTATGTAAAGCTCATTTTAAATCTCTAAATACTTAACTTCCCACCCCCCTATTATGGTAAATTTGGTTTGATCAAGATTCCTACACTTCTTAACACTAAAGAGCTTTGCAGGGTATGTGCACTGTGATATAGAAGACTAACAGCATGTAAAGGGCAATAATATTCAGTGTGCTGACCTCTTTTAATTTCAACTTTATTTTAAATGAGAACAAAAATTGCTATTAACTTCTAAGATATTACAGACACCTCTAGCATTCAAATGGTTAATTAAGGATAACACTAGGATATAGGGTGTGGGTTCAATATTATAGTATAGGGAATTATTAAAAAACAGAAGCAATAAAACTTTTCCTGAATAACACCGGCTTATGACTTTTTTTACAGGCAACCTAATATTTTAGAGGAATATAACTGTGATTTTATCCATTATTTTATTGGTATATAATGTATAAATATTTTTTTCATTTTTTTTTTCAGTATTTATGCTTCAGATACTTTTTTATTTTGAACTTGGGGATATAAAAAATCACTTTTCAGAATTTTATCTCATAACAAACTAGGTAGCATTTATAATGTGTTCCCTATGTCTTTCACATGAAATAAGACAAGGGAAGTGGCTTGTTTTTTAAGTCAAGTTGGTTTTGAAATATTTTGTAGAGGAGCAATGCATTCTGGGAGAAAATTGGAACAAACCATTTGAATGACAGTGGGGGACACATAAATCTTTGTTTTGCATTAAATTCAGTTTTTACTGTCATAAAAGCTCAGATATGTCATCACTGCCTGTCTTCATAATGTATTAAATTATCTGGAGCAATTAGAGTATGTAAAGCTCATTTTAAATCTCTAAATACTTAACTTCCCACCCCCCTATTATGGTAAATTTGGTTTGATCCAGATTCCTACACTTCTTAACACTAAATAGCTTTGCAGGGTATGTGCACTGTGATATTGAAGATTAACAGTATGTAAAGGGCAATAATATTCAGTGTGCTGATCTCTTTTAATTTCAGCTTTATTTTAAATGAGAGCAAAAATTGCTATTAACCTGTAAGATATTACAGACACCTCTAGCATTCAAATGGTTAATTAAGGATAACACAAGGATATAGGGTGTGGGTTCAATATTATAGTATAGGGAATTATTAAAAAACATAAGCAATAAAACTTTTCCTGAATAACACCGTCTTATTACTTTTTTTACAGACAACCTAAAATTTTAGAGGAATATAACTGCGATTTTATCCATTATTTTATTGGTATATAACGTATAAATATTTTTTACATTTTTTTTTTTCGGTATTTATGCTTCAGATACTTTTTTATTTCGAACTTGGGGATATAAAAAATCGCTTTTCAGAATTTTGTCTCATAACAAACTAGGTGGCGTTTATTATGTGTTCCCTATGTCTTTCACATGAAATAAGACAAGGGAAGTGGTTTGTTTTTTAAGTCAAGTTGGTTTTGAAATATTTTGTATAGGAGCTATGCATTCTGGGAGAAAATTGGGACAAACCATTTGAATGACAGTGTGGGACACATAAATCTTTGTTTTTCATTAAAATCAGTTTTTACTGTCATAAAAGCTCAGATATGTCATCATTGCCTGTCTTCATAATGTATTAAAATCATCTGGAGCAATTAGAGCATGTAAAGCTCATTTTAAATCTCTAAATACTTAACTTCCCACCCCCCTATTATGGTAAATTTGGTTTGATCCAGATTCCTAAACTTCTTAACACTAAAGAGCTTTGCAGGGTATGTGCACTGTGATATAGAAGACTAACAGTATGTGAAGGGCAATAATATTCAGTGTGCTGACCTCTTTTAATTTCAGCTTTATTTTGAATGAGAGCAAAAATTGCTATTAACCTCTAAGATATTACAGACACCTCTAGCATTCAAATGGTTAATTAAGGATAACACTAGGATATAGGGTGTGTGTTCAATATTATAGTATAGGGAATTATTAAAAAACATAAGCAATAAAACTTTTCCTGAATAACACCGGCTTATGACTTTATTTACAGACAACCTAATATTTCAGAGTAATATAACTGCGATTTTATCCATTATTTTATTGGTACATAATGTATAAAAAAATTTTTCATTTTTTTTTTTTTCAGTATTTATGCTTCAGATACTTTTTTATTTCGAACTTGGGGATATAAAAAATCACTTTTCAGAATTTTGTCTCATAACAAACTAAGTGGCATTTATAATGTGTTCCCTATGTCTTTCACGTGAAATAAGACAAGGGAAGTGGTTTGTATTTTAAGTCAAGTTGGTTTTGAAATATTTTGTATAGGAGCAATGCATTCTGGGAGAAAATTGGGACAAACCATTTGAATGACAGTGGGGGACACATAAATCTTTGTCTTGCATTAAATTCAGTTTTTACTGTCATAAAAGCTCAGATATTTCATCACTGCCTGTCTTCATAATGTATTAAAATCATCTGGAGCAATTAGAGCATGTAAAGCTCATTTTAAATCTCTAAATACTTAACTTCCCACCCCCCTATTATGGTAAATTTGGTTTGATCCAGATTCCTACACTTCTTAACACTAAAGAGCTTTGCAGGGTATGTGCACTGTGATATAGAAGACTAACAGTATGTAAAGGGCAATAATATTCAGTGTGCTGACCTCTTTTAATTTCAACTTTATTTTAAATGAGAACAAAAATTGCTATTAACCTCTAAGATATTACAGACACCTCTAGCGTTCAAATGGTTAATTAAGGATAACACTAGGATATAGGGTGTGGGTTCAATATTATAGTATAGGGAATTATTAAAAAACATAAGCAATAAAACTTTTCCTGAATAACACCGGCTTATGACTTTATTTACAGAAAACCTAATATTTTAGAGGAATATAACTGCGATTTTATCCATTATTTTATTGGTATATAATGTATAAATATTTTTTTCATTTTTTTTTTCAGTATTTATGCTTCAGATACTTTTTTATTTTGAACATGGGGATATAAAAAATCACTTTTCAGAATTTTATCTCATAACAAACTAGGTGGCATTTATAATGTGTGCCCTATGTCTTTCACATGAAATAAGACAAGGGAAGTGGTTTGTTTTTTAAGTCAAGTTGGTTTTGAAATATTTTGTATAGGAGTAATGCATTCTGGGAAAAAATTGGGACAAACCATTTGAATGACAGTGGGGGACACATAAATCTTTGTCTTGCATTAAATTCAGTTTTTACTGTCATAAAAGCTCAGATATGTCATCACTGCCTGTCTTCATAATGTATTAAAATAATCTGGATCAATTAGAGTATGTAAAGCTCATTTTAAATCTCTAAATACTTAACTTCCCACCCACCTATTATGATAAATTTGGTTTGCTCCAGATTCCTACACTTCTTAACACTAAAGAGCTTTGCAGGAAATGTGCACTGTGATATTGAAGACTAACAACATGTACAGGGCAATAATATTCAATGTGCTGACCTCTTAATTTCATCTTTATTTTAAATGAGACAAAAATTGCTATTAACCTCTAAGATATTACAGACACCTCTAGCATTCAAATGGTTAATTAAGGATAACACTAGGATATAGGGTGTGGGTTCAATATTATAGTATAGGGAATTATTAAAAAACAGAAGCAATAAAACTTTTCCTGAATAACACCGGCTTATGACTTTATTTACAGACAACCTAATATTTTAGAGGAATATAACTGCGATTTTATCCATTATTTTATTGGTATATAATGTATAAATATTTTTTTCATTTTTTTTTCAGTATTTATGCTTCAGATACTTTTTTATTTTGAACATGGGGATATAAAAAATCACTTTTCAGAATTTTATCTCATAACAAACTAGGTGGCATTTATAATGTGTGCCCTATGTCTTTCACATGAAATAAGACAAGGGAAGTGGTTTGTTTTTTAAGTCAAGTTGGTTTTGAAATATTTTGTATAGGAGTAATGCATTCTGGGAAAAAATTAGGACAAACCATTTGAATGACAGTGGGGGACACATAAATCTTTGTCTTGCATTAAATTCAGTTTTTACTGTCATAAAAGTTCAGATATGTCATCACTGCCTGTCTTCATAATGTATTAAAATAATCTGTATCAATTAGAGTATGTAAAGCTCATTTTAAATCTCTAAATACTTAACTTCCCACCCACCTATTATGATAAATTTTGTTTGCTCCAGATTCCTACACTTCTTAACACTAAAGAGCTTTGCAGGAAATGTGCACTGTGATATTGAAGACTAACAACATGTACAGGGCAATAATATTCAATGTGCTGACCTCTTAATTTCATCTTTATTTTAAATGAGACAAAAATTGCTATTAACCTCTAAGATATTACAGACACCTCTAGCATTCAAATGGTTAATTAAGGATAACACTAGGATATAGGGTGTGGGTTCAATATTATAGTATAGGGAATTATTAAAAAACAGAAGCAATAAAACTTTTCCTGAATAACACCGGCTTATGACTTTATTTACAGACAACCTAATATTTTAGAGGAATATAACTGCGATTTTATCCATTATTTTATTGGTATATAATGTATAAATATTTTTTTCATTTTTTTTTTCAGTATTTATGCTTCAGATACTTCTTTATTTCGAACTTGGGGATATAAAAAATCACTTTTCAGAATTTTGTTTCATAAGAAACTAGGTGGCGTTTATAATGTGTTCCCTATGTTTTTCACATGAAATAAGACAAGGGAAGTGGTTTGTTTTTTAAGTCAAGTTGGTTTTGAAATATTTTGTATAGGAGCAATGCATTCTGGAAGAAAATTGGGACAAACCATTTGAATGACAGTGGGGAACACATAAATCTTTGTTTTGCATTAAATTCAGTTTTTACTGTCATAAAAGCTCAGATCTGTCATCACTGCCTGTATTCATAATGTATTAAAATCATCTGGAGCAATTAGAGTATGTAAAGCTCATTTTAAATCTCTAAATACTTAACTTCCTACCCCCCTATTATGGTAAATTTGGATTGATCCAGATTCCTACACTTCTTCACACTAAAGAGCTTTCCAGGGTATGTGTACTGTGATATGTAAGACTAACAGCATGTAAAGGGCAATAATATTGTCATGTCCCTCGCCGTCCTTGCCAGTAGCTCTACTGGCTTCAGGACGGATGGGCGCATGCACGCGTCCTCGCGCATGCGCAGTAGCGAGTTCTGACGTCGGTCGTCGCACCGACGTTATTCACTGGGTGCCCGGCGTCCATTTAAACTGGCGGCAACCGGGACTCGGCGCTCAGTTGTCGCTTGAGTCCCGGGCAGTCTGCTTGCCGCAGTTTCGCCTCCCAGCGCTTCCTGCTTCCAGCCTGCGTTTAGGCTCTGCATCCTCCAGTCCAGCCTTCTCCTGTTGTCCTCCAGTCCAGCCTTCACCTGGGTTCCTCCAGTCCAGCCTTCACCTGGGGTCCTCCAGCCAACCTTCACCTGTGGTCCCCCCAGCCTGCCCGCACCTGTGGTCCTCCAGCCAGCCTTCACCTGTGGTCCTCTAGCCCAGTCTGCTCCTTTTGTTTCTCCAGTCAGCCTGCACCTTTGGGTCCTCCTGTCCAACCTGCGTCTTCTGCCAAGCTTCCTCTCTACAGACCTTCCTCTTGGACCTTGTATTGGATCTCATGTACTGACCTCTGGCTTGTTACACTGGACTTGCATTATCTCAGCCTGCCCTGACCTCTGGCTTGTTACACTGGACTTGCATTATCTCAGCCTGCCCTGACCTCTGGCTTGTTACACTGGACTTGCATTATCTCAGCCTGCCCTGACCTCTGGCTTGTTATACTGGACTTGCATTATCTCAGCCTGCCCTGACCTCTGGCTTGTTACACTGGACTTGCATTATCTCAGCCTGCCCTGACCTCTGGCTTGTTACACTGGACTTGCATTATCTCAGCCTGCCCTGACCTCTGGCTTGTTACACTGGACTTGCATTATCTCAGCCTGCCCTGACTTCTGGCTTGTTCTACTGGACTTGCATTATCTCAATAAATCTACCCTTGGCCTATCTACTGTTCCCCTGCATTCTGGGTTCCTTATTCGCTTATCTCAGATTATATAGCTTCCTGCTAATCTCTGGGTGGCTCCTCCCACCCAGAGATAGGCTTCAGTAAGCTTACATCCTTACAGTAACAACTGAGCCCAAAATTGTTATGGAACCTGCGGGGTTGCTCGAAGCTTTAAATACCCTGGGTAGTCGGATAGCTGCTCTCACTGCTTCTGTACAGGAATTACAGGCCAACCAAACACAACAGGAACTACAGGACCTTCAACCAAGTTTAACCCAAGCAGCAGGTGGTTCTACACCACCCCTTCCTAGCCTTGAGATGAATTCCGCTCCAGAACCTCGTGTTCCCCTGCCTGAAAGATTTTATGGGGATAGAGCCCGGTACAGGTCCTTCATCACTGCATGTGAGTTATTGTTCTCAATCAATCCACGTACCTATGCCTCTGACTTCACCAAAGTACGTACTACCATCACATTGTGAGGAGGAGAACCACAGGGCTGGTCCCATCACCTCTTACAGACCAACAGTCCTGTATTAACTACATGGCATGCTTTCCAGCAGGCTATGGATTCATTATATGATGACCCTTTTAAAACAGCCTCAGCTCAGGTAGCATTAAGGTCCCTAACTCAAGGGAGACGCCCAGTTGAGGACTACGTTGCTGACTTCCGCCGTCTGTCAATTGATTCCAAGTGGAATGAAGCTGCGCTCATGGATCAATTTTGTCTAGGCCTATCTGAAAGCCTGAAGGACGAACTGGTTAGAGTACCTATACCAGTTACACTAGACGAGATCACTCATCTCTCCATACTAATTGACCGCCGCTTGAGAGAACAGCAGCGTGAACGCTCTGCTACTTCTTCTCCTCCCCATCGTACTCCAGCTTCATCTCAACCACCTGCTACTGTCACCACCACAGAGGAGCCTATGCAGCTGGGTGTTCTACGGGGACCTCTATCTAAAGCTGAACGAGACCGTAGACTACTTTTAAATCTTTGCCTCTATTGTGGAAAAGGGGGTCACCATCTCAGGACTTGTGATACCAGACCACGGCCTTCCCAAGGTAGGCATTTTTTACCTGCAACATCATCCGCTCCTATTCTGTTGCCCACTTCTTCTTACATATCCCTCTCTGTTATTCTACAGTGGAACACACAGCAGAGTGAGGTGTCGGCCATCATAGATTCCGGAGCCAGTAGTTGTTTCCTGAGCCAGGAGACAGCTCTATCCTTGGGCATACCCATCAAACGCAAAACCCAACCGTTCACGCTTCAGATGGCGGATGCAAGCTACCTACAGTCAGGTCCCATTCTTTATGAAACTTTACCTCTGTATCTTCTCACTGCTGTAAATCATAGAGAAGAAATTAAATTTGAAGTTGTCCCATCTCTTTTGTTTCCTCTTATTCTGGGTCTTCCATGGCTACAAATTCACGACCCCCATATTGAGTGGTCTTCCAAAACTGTAACCTTTCTTTCCACCCACTGTAGAGAAAAATGTCTTATCAAAACAGAGCCTAAACTGTTGACCTGTGTTACAACGTCAACCATACCCATGGCCTATCAGGATTTCTCAGATGTGTTTGATAAAAAAGGGGCTGACCTTCTTCCGCCTCATAGACCATATGATTGTCCTATCGAACTTCTCTCTGGATCAACTATACCCTATGGACATATATATCCTCTATCCGGACCAGAACTACAATATCTTAGAGAGTACATATCTGAAAATTTGGAGAAAGGATTTATTCGACCTTCCACTTCTCCAGCTGGAGCCGGGATTTTCTTTGTACCTAAGAAAGACGGTGGTCTACGCCCCTGCGTAGACTATCGGGAACTCAATGCCATTACCATTAAAAATCGCTATCCGTTACCAGTGATCCCAGAATTGTTTGAACGCATGTCTACTGCAAAGATCTTCACAAAAATCGATCTACGAGGAGCATATAACCTGGTTCGCATCCGCAAGGGAGACGAATGGAAGACCGCCTTCCGAACCAGATATGGACACTTTGAGTACACCGTGATGCCCTTCGGGTTATGTAACGCTCCTGCAACATTTCAGCATTTCGTAAATGATGTTTTTCGGGATCTTCTGGACCAGTTTGTTGTCATTTACTTAGATGACATTCTTGTCTTCTCACATTCACTACAAGAACATCGCAGTCATGTCAGGAGAGTGTTAACTAGGCTTCGTACACATGGTTTGTACGCTAAATTGGAGAAATGTTCTTTTGAAGTGTCTGAGATCGAATTCCTAGGTTTCCTTGTTTCCCCAGGACAGTTAAAGATGGATCCTCGTAAGATAACAGCTATACTGAAGTGGCCTATACCATCTGACAAGAAGGCAATTCAGAGGTTCGTTGGCTTTGCCAACTTCTACCGATGCTTTATCCGGGATTTCTCAAAATGGATTTCACCACTCACATGTTTAACCAAGAAGGATGCCAGTTTTCACTGGACTCCTGAAGCTCAACAAGCTTTTGACCGTTTAAAACTTCACTTTACGCAAGCACCTATTCTACAACAACCTGATGTCAATAAACCTTTCTTTTTAGAAGTAGATGCTTCTAATATCGCTACAGGGGCAGTATTGTCACAACATATGGGCATTAAAGATCGTTTACATCCAGTAGCCTTCTACTCCAGGCGTCTCACACCTGCCGAGCAAAATTATGATGTGGGAGACAAGGAATTGCTCGCTATTAAATGCACCTTGGTGGAATGGAGACACTTATTAGAGGGTTCAGAGTATCCTATTACAATATATACAGATCACAGAAATCTAGATAATCTCCAATCAGCCCGCAGACTACGACCTCGTCAAGCCAGATGGGCAATGTTCTTTGCACGATTCCAACTACACATCACCTACAGACCGGGCTCAAAAAATTTGAAAGCAGATGCTTTATCCAGGATGTATACAGTACCTTCCAATACTACTACACTTCCTGATACAATTTTGCAACCACGTCAATTCCTCCTTGTCACCACCAACTTACTGGAACGTATCAAACAAGCCACCACTCCTTCTCCTCGTTTGATACAACTATACATCTTAACCTTCACTGATGGCCTATTGTATAAGCAAGATACAGTTTTTGTCCCTGAATCCGTCCATCAAGAGACTCTTCACCAGTTTCACGATCTTCCTGTTGCAGGCCATGGGGGAATCCAAAAGACCTTAGAAGCCATTCAGCGGTATTTCTGGTGGCTAAACTTAAAGCAGGACGTCAATCACTACGTATCCTCTTGTGACACATGTGCCAGAGCTAAAAGCCAACACACCAAACCATCCGGTTTGCTCCATCCTTTACCCATACCCTCTGGTCCTTGGAGAGATGTAACAATTGATTTCATTGTGGATTTACCAGGTTCAAACCAACATAATACCATTATGGTCGTAGTAGACCGATTTACTAAGATGGCTCATTTCATCCCAAGCAAAGGTCTACCTTCAGCCAGCCGAACCGCTTCTTTGTATCTGCAGGAAATCTTCCATCTTCATGGAGTACCACAATCCATTACTTCAGACAGAGGTACCCAATTCACATCAAAATTCTGGAGAGCATTTTGTGCCGGTCTTCAAATTACCAGTAAAATATCTTCAGGATATCACCCACAAACAAATGGGCAGACAGAAAGGACCAATCAGACTTTGGAACAGTACTTACGTTGCTTCTCTTCTCACTTACAAGATAAATGGTACCACTTACTCCCCATGGCAGAATTTGCTTATAATAATCATTATCACAGTACCTTAAAAAACTCTCCTTTCTTGGCCAACTATGGATACCACCCGGCAGCTCTACCAGGACTCACCCCAATCACTCCAGTCCCAGAGGCTAATCAACAAATACAACAGTTACAGCAGTCTCATCATGTGTTAAGTCAAATTCTGAGATCTGCACAGCAAGACTATAAACGTTATGCTGATAAACACCGACAGAGAGGACCTGAACTACAGATTGGGGATAAAGTATGGCTGTCCTCTTCACATGTTCGCCTTTCTTGTCCCACCAAAAAATTGGGACCTCGCTTCTTGGGACCTTTTTCTATCACTCAAGTCATTAATCCAGTAGCATATCGTCTGGCACTACCTGCCTCATACCGGATTCACCCAACGTTCCACATCTCTCAATTGAAGAAATGGATTCCCAGCCCGTTTCCTGGTCGAGAACCTTCTAGACCTCCTCCTGTTTCCATTGCAGATCCTGATGAGTTCGAGGTCGAGGAGATTCTAGACTCTCGTTTTCGACGGGGCCGTTTGGAATACCTGGTACATTGGAAGGGGTACGGCCCAGAGGACCGTTCCTGGGAACCCGCAGGCAACTTCAACACCACGGCCTGTATTCGTACCTTTCATCGGAATCATCCAGACCGACCTGCTGACCTGACCACCCGGAGGTTGGTCGTAAAGGGGGGGAACTGTCATGTCCCTCGCCGTCCTTGCCAGTAGCTCTACTGGCTTCAGGACGGCTGGGCGCATGCGCGCGTCCTCGCGCATGCGCAGTAGCGAGGTCTGACGTCGGACGTCGCACCGACGTCATTCACTGGGCGCCCGGCGTCCATTTAAACTGGCAGCAACCGGGACTCGGCGCTCAGTTGTCGCTTGAGTCCCGGGCGGTCTGCTTGCCGCAGTTTCACCTCCCAGCGCTTCCTGCTTCCAGCCTGCGTTTAGGCTCTGCATCCTCCAGTCCAGCCTTCTCCTGTTGTCCTCCAGTCCAGACTTCACCTGGGGTCCTCCAGCCAACCTTCACCTGTGGTCCCCCCAGCCAGCCCGCACCTGTGGTACTCCAGCCAGCCTTCACCTGTGGACCTCTAGCCCAGTCTGCTCCTTTTGTTTCTCCAGTCAGCCTGCACCTTTGGGTCCTCCTGTCCAACCTGCGTCTTCTGCCAAGCTTCCACTCTACAGACCTTCCTCTTGGACCTTGTATTGGATTTCAGGTACTGACCTCTGGCTTGTTACACTGGACTTGCATTATCTCAGCATGCCCTGACCTCTGGCTTGTTACACTGGACTTGCATTATCTCAGCCTGCCCTGACCTCTGGCTTGTTACACTGGACTTGCATTATCTCAGCCTGCCCTGACCTCTGGCTTGTTACACTGGACTTGCATTATCTCAGCCTGCCCTGACCTCTGGCTTGTTACACTGGACTTGCATTATCTCAGCCTGCCCTGACTTCTGGCTTGTTCTACTGGACTTGCATTATCTCAATAAATCTACCCTTGGCCTATCAACTGTTCCCCTGCATTCTGGGTTCCTTATTCGCTTATCTCAGATTATATAGCTTCCTGCTAATCTCTGGGTGGCTCCTCCCACCCAGAGATAGGATTCAGTAAGCTTACATCCTTACAAATATTCAGTGTGCTGACCTCTTTTAATTTCAACTTTATTTTAAATAAGTACAAAAATTGCTATGAACCTCTAAGATATTACAGACACCTCTAGCATTCAAATGGTTAATTAAAGATAACACTAGGATATAGGGTGTGGGTTCAATATTATAGTATAGGGAATTATTAAAAAACATAAGCAATACAACTTTTCCTGAATAACACCGGCTTATGACTTTTTTTACAGACAACCTAATATTTTAGAGGAATATAACTGCGATTTTATCCATTATTTTATTGGTATATAATGTATAAATATTTTTTTCATTTTTTTTTTCAGTATTTATGCTTCAGATACTTTTTTATTATGAACTTGGGGATATAAAAAATCACTTTTCAGAATTTTGTCTCATAACAAACTAGGTGGCATTTATAATGTGTTCCCTATGTCTTTCACATGAAATAAGACAAGGGAAGTGGTTTGTTTTTTAAGTCAAGTTGGTTTTGAAATATTTTGTATAGGAGCAATGCATTCTGGGAGAAAATTGGGACAAACCATTTGAATGACAGTGGGGGACACATAAATCTTTGTTTTGCATTAAATTCAGTTTTTACTGTCATAAAAGCTCAGATATGTCATCATTGCCTGTCTTCATAATGTATTAAAATCATCTGGAGCAATTAGAGCATGTAAAGCTCATTTTAAATCTCTAAATACTTAACTTCCCACCCCCCTATTATGGTAAATTTGGTTTGATCCAGATTCCTACACTTCTTAACACTAAAGAGCTTTGCAGGGAATGTGCACTGTGATATAGAAGACTAACAGTATGTAAAGGGCAATAATATTCAGTGTGCTGACCTCTTTTAATTTCAGCTTTATTTTGAATGAGAGCAAAAATTGCTATTAACCTCTAAGATATTACAGACACCTCTAGCATTCAAATGGTTAATTAAGGATAACACTAGGATATAGGGTGTGTGTTCAATATTATAGTATAGGGAATTATTAAAAAACATAAGCAATAAAACTTTTCCTGAATAACACCGGCTTATGACTTTATTTACAGACAACCTAATATTTTAGAGGAATATAACTGCGATTTTATCCATTATTTTATTGGTACATAATGTATAAAAAAAATTTTCATTTTTTTTTTCAGTATTTATGCTTCAGATACTTTTTTATTTCGAACTTGGGGATATAAAAAATCACTTTTCAGAATTTTGTCTCATAACAAACTAGGTGGCGTTTATAATGTGTTCCCTATGTCTTTCACGTGAAATAAGACAAGGGAAGTGGTTTGTTTTTTAAGTCAATTTGGTTTTGAAATATTTTGTATAGGAGCAATGCATTCTGGGAGAAAATTGGGACAAACCATTTGAATGACAGTGGGGGACACATAAATTTTTGTCTTGCATTAAATTCAGTTTTTACTGTCATAAAAGCTCAGATATGTCATCACTGCCTGTCTTCATAATGTATTAAAATCATCTGGAGCAATTAGAGTATGTAAAGCTCATTTTAAATCTCTAAATACTTAACTTCCCACCCCCCTATTATGGTAAATTTGGTTTGATCCAGATTCCTACACTTCTTAACACTAAATAGCTTTGCAGGGTATGTGCACTGTGATATTGAAGACTAACAGCATGTAAAGGGCAATAATATTCAGTGTGCTGACCTCTTTTAATTTCAACTTTATTTTAAATGAGAACAAAAATTGCTATTAACCTCTAAGATATTACAGACACCTCTAGCATTCAAATGGTTAATTAAGGATAACACTAGGATATAGGGTGTGGGTTCAATATTATAGTATAGGGAATTATTAAAAAACATAAGCAATTAAACTTTTCCTGAATAACACCGGCTTATGACTTTATTTACAGACAACCTAATATTTTAGAGGAATATAACTGCGATTTTATCCAGTATTTTATTGGTATATAATGTATAAATATTTTTTTCATTTTTTTTTTTTCAGTATTTATGCTTCAGATACTTTTTTATTTTGAACTTGGGGATATAAAAAATCACTTTTCAGAATTTTATCTCATAACAAACTAGGTGGCATTTATAATGTGTTCCCTATGTCTTTCACATGAAATAAGACAAGGAAGTGGTTTGTTTTTTAAGTCAATTTGGTTTTGAAATATTTTGTATAGGAGCAATGCATTCTGGGAGAAAATTGGAACAAACCATTTGAATGACAGTGGGGGACACATAAATCTTTGTTTTGCATTAAATTCAGTTTTTACTGTCATAAAAGCTCAGATATGTCATCACTGCCTGTCTTCATAATGTATTAAATTATCTGGAGCAATTAGAGTATGTAAAGCTCATTTTAAATCTCTAAATACTTAACTTCCCACCCCCCTATTATGGTAAATTTGGTTTGATCCAGATTCCTACATTTCTTAACACTAAATAGCTTTGCAGGGTATGTGCACTGTGATATTGAAGACTAACAGCATGTAAAGGGCAATAATATTCAGTGTGCTGACCTCTTTTAATTTCAACTTTATTTTAAATGAGAACAAAAATTGCTATTAACCTCTAAGATATTATGGACACCTCTAGCATTCAAATGGTTAATTAAGGATAACACTAGGATATAGGGTGTGGGTTCAATATTATAGTATAGGGAATTATTAAAAACATAAGCAATAAAACTTTTTCTGAATAACACCGGCTTATGACTTTTTTACAGACAACCTAATATTTTAGAGGAATATAACTGCGATTTTATCCATTATTTTATTGGTATATATGTATAAATATTTTTTTCATTTTTTTTTTTTCAGTATTTATGCTTCAGATACTTTTTTATTTCGAACTTGGGGATATAAAAAATCACTTTTCAGAATTTTGTCTCATAACAAACTAGGTGGCGTTTATAATGTGTTCTCTATGTCTTTCACATGAAATAAGACAAGGGAAGTGGTTTGTTTTTTAAGTCAAGTTGGTTTTCAAATATTTTGTATAGGAGCAATGCATTCTGGGAGAAAATTGGAACAAACATTTGAATGACAGTGGGGGACACATAAATCTTTGTTTTGCATTAAATTCAGTTTTACTGTCATAAAAGCTCAGATATGTCATCACTGCCTGTCTTCATAATGTATTAAATTATCTGGAGCAATTAGAGTATGTAAAGCTCATTTTAAATCTCTAAATACTTAACTTCCCACCCCCCTATTATGGTAAATTTGGTTTGATCCAGATTCCTACACTTCTTAACACTAAATAGCTTTGCAGGGTATGTGCACTGTGATATTGAAGACTAACAGTATGTAAAGGGCAATAATATTCAGTGTGCTGACCTCTTTTAATTTCAACTTTATTTTAAATGAGAACAAAAATTGCTATTAACCTCTAAGATATTACAGACACCTCTAGCATTCAAATGGTTAATTAAGGATAACACTAGGATATAGGGTGTGGGTTCAATATTATAGTATAGGGAATTATTAAAAAACAGAAGCAATAAAACTTTTCCTGAATAACACCGGCTTATGACTTTTTTTACAGACAACCTAATATTTTAGAGGAATATAACTGCGATTTTATCCATTATTTATTGGTATATAATGTATAAATATTTTTTTCATTTTTTTTTTTCAGTATTTATGCTTCAGATACTTTTTTATTTTGAACTTGGGGATATAAAAAATCACTTTTCAGAATTTTATCTCATAACAAACTAGGTGGCATTTATAATGTGTTCCCTATGTCTTTCACATGAAATAAGACAAGGGAAGTGGTTTGTTTTTTAAGTCAAGTTGGTTTGGAAATATTTTGTATAGGAGCAATGCATTCTGGGAGAGAATTGGAACAAACCATTTGAATGACAGTGGGGGACACATAAATCTTTGTTTTGCATTAAATTCAGTTTTTACTGTCATAAAAGCTCAGATATGTCATCACTGCCTGTCTTCATAATGTATTAAATTATCTGGAGCAATTAGAGTATGTAAAGCTCATTTTAAATCTCTAAATACTTAACTTCCCACCCCCCTATTATGGTAAATTTGGTTTGATCCAGATTCCTACATTTCTTAACACTAAATAGCTTTGCAGGGTATGTGCACTGTGATATTGAAGACTAACAGCATGTAAAGGGCAATAATATTCAGTGTGCTGACCACTTTTAATTTCAACTTTATTTTAAATGAGAACAAAAATTGCTATTAACCTCTAAGATATTACGGACACCTCTAGCATTTAAAATGGTTAATTAAGGATAACACTAGAATATAGGGTGTGGGTTCAATATTATAGTATAGGGAATTATTAAAAAACATAAGCAATAAAACTTTTTCTGAATAACACCGGCTTATGACTTTTTTTACAGACAACCTAATATTTTAGAGGAATATAACTGCGATTTTATCCATTATTTTATTGGTATATAATGTATAAATATTTTTTTCATTTTTTTTTTTTCAGTATTTATGCTTCAGATACTTTTTTATTTCGAACTTGGGGATATAAAAAATCACTTTTCAGAATTTTGTCTCATAACAAACTAGGTGGCGTTTATAATGTGTTCTCTATGTCTTTCACATGAAATAAGACAAGGGAAGTGGTTTGTTTTTTAAGTCAAGTTGGTTTTGAAATATTTTGTATAGAAGGAATGCATTCTGGGAGAAAATTGGGACAAACCATTTGAATGACAGTGGGGGACACATAAATCTTTGTCTTCAATTAAATTCAGTTTTTACTGTCATAAAAGCTCAGATATGTCATCACTGCCTGTCTTCATAATGTATTAAAATCATCTGGAGCAATTAGAGTATGTAAAGCTCATTTTAAATCTCTAAATACTTAACTTCCCACCCCCCTATTATGGTAAATTTGGTTTGATCCAGATTCCTACACTTCTTAATACTAAAGAGCTTTTAAGGAAATGTGCACTGTGATATTGAAGACTAACAACATGTACAAGGCAATAATATTCAATGTGCTGACCTCTTAATTTCATCTTTATTTTAAATGAGAACAGAAATTGCTATTAACCTCTAAGATATTACAGACACCTCTAGCATTCAAATGGTTAATTAAGGATAACACTAGGATATAGGGTGTGGGTTCAATATTATAGTATAGGGAATTATTAAAAAACATAAGCAATAAAACTTTTCCTGAATAACACCGGCTCATGACTTTATTTACAGACAACTAATATTTTAGAGGAATATAACTACGATTTTATCCATTATTTTATTGGTATATAATGTATAAATATTTTTTTCATTTTTTTTTTCAGTATTTATGCTTCAGATACTTTTTTATTTCGAACTTGGGGATATAAAAAATAACTTTTCAGAATTTTGTCTCATAACAAACTAGGTGGCGTTTTTAATGTGTTCCCTATGTCTTTCACATGAAATAAGACAAGGGAAGTGGTTTGTTTTTTAAGTCAAGTTGGTTTTGAAATATTTTGTATAGAAGCCATGCATTCTGGGAGAAAATTGGGACAAACCATTTGAATGACAGTGTGGGACACATAAATCTTTGTCTTGCATTAAATTCAGTTTTTACTGACATAAAAGCTCAGATATGTCATCACTGCCTGTCTTCATAATGTATTAAAATCATCTGGAGCAATTAGAGTATGTAAAGCTCATTTTAAATCTCTAAATACTTAACTTCCCACCCCCCTATTATGGTAAATTTGGTTTGATCCAGATTCCTACACTTCTTAACACTAAATAGCTTTGCAGGGTATGTGCACTGTGATATTGAAGACTAACAGCATGTAAAGGGCAATAATATTCAGTGTGCTGACCTCTTTTAATTTCAACTTTATTTTAAATGAGAACAAAAATTGCTATTAACCTCTAAGATATTACAGACACCTCTAGCATTCAAATGGTTAATTAACGATAACACTAGGATATAGGGTGTGGGTTCAATATTATAGTATAGGGAATTATTAAAAAACATAAGCAATAAAACTTTTCCTGAGTAACACCGACTCATGACTTTATTTACAGACAACCTAATATTTTAGAGTAATATAACTGCGATTTTATCCATTATTTTATTGGTATATAATGTATAAATATTTTTTTCATTTTTTTTTTTCAGTATTTATGCTTCAGATACTTTTTTATTTCGAACTTGGGGATATAAAAAATCGCTTTTCAGAATTTTGTCTCATAACAAACTAGGTGGCGTTTATAATGTGTTCCCTATGTCTTTCACATGAAATAAGACAAGGGAAGTGGTTTGTTTTTTAAGTCAAGTTGGTTTTGAAATATTTTGTATAGGAGCAATGCATTCTGGGAGAAAATTGGGACAAACCATTTGAATGACAGTGGGGGACACATAAATCTTTGTTTTGCATTAAATTCAGTTTTTACTGTCATAAAAGCTCAGATCTGTCATCACTGCCTGTATTCATAATGTATTAAAATCATCTGGAGCAATTAGAGTATGTAAAGCTCATTTTAAATCTCTAAATACTTAACTTCCTACCCCCCTATTATGGTAAATTTGGATTGATCCAGATTCCTACACTTCTTAACACTAAATAGCTTTGCAGGGTATGTGTACTGTGATATGTAAGACTAACAGCATGTAAAGGGCAATAATATTGTCATGTCCCTCGCCGTCCTTTGTCAGTAGCTCTACTGGCTTCAGGACGGATGGGCGCATGCACGCGTCCTCGCGCATGCGCAGTAGCGAGGTCTGACGTCGGTCGTCGCACCGACGTTATTCACTGGGTGCCCGGCGTCCATTTAAACTGGCGGCAACCGGGACTCGGCGCTCAGTTGTCGCTTGTGTCCCGGGCAGTCTGCTTGCCGCAGTTTCGCCTCCCAGTGCTTCCTGCTTCCAGCCTGCGTTTAGGCTCTGCATCCTCCAGTCCAGCCTTCTCCTGTTGTCCTCCAGTCCAGCCTTCACCTGGGGTCCTCCAGTCCAGCCTTCACCTGTGGTCCCCCCAGCCAACCTTCACCTGTGGTCCCCCCAGCCAGCCCGCACCTGTGGTCCTCCAGCCAGCCTTCACCTGTGGTCCTCTAGCCCAGTCTGCTCCTTTTGTTTCTCCAGTCAGCCTGCACCTTTGGGTCCTCCTGTCCAACCTGCGTCTTCTGCCAAGCTTCCACTCTACAGACCTTCCTCTTGGACCTTGTATTGGATCTCAGGTACTGACCTCTGGCTTGTTACACTGGACTTGCATTATCTCAGCCTGCCCTGACCTCTGGCTTGTTACACTGGACTTGCATTATCTCAGCCTGCCCTGACCTCTGGCTTGTTACACTGGACTTGCATTATCTCAGCCTGCCCTGACCTCTGGCTTGTTACACTGGACTTGCATTATCTCAGCCTGCCCTGACCTCTGGCTTGTTACACTGGACTTGCATTATCTCAGCCTGCCCTGACCTCTGGCTTGTTACACTGGACTTGCATTATCTCAGCCTGCCCTGACTTCTGGCTTGTTCTACTGGACTTGCATTATCTCAATAAATCTACCCCTGGCCTATCTACTGTTCCCCTGCATTCTGGGTTCCTTATTCGCTTATCTCAGATTATATAGCTTCCTGCTAATCTCTGGGTGGCTCCTCCCACCCAGAGATAGGCTTCAGTAAGCTTACATCCTTACAGTAACAACTGAGCCCAAAATTGTTATGGAACCCGCGGGGTTGCTCGAAGCTTTAAATACCCTGGGTAGTCGGATAGCTGCTCTCACTGCTTCTGTACAGGAATTACAGGCCAACCAAACACAACAGCAACTACAGGACCTTCAACCAAGTTTAACCCAAGCAGCAGGTGGTTCTACACCACCCCTTCCTAGCCTTGAGATGAATTCTGCTCCAGAACCTCGTGTTCCCCTGCCTGAAAGATTTTATGGGGATAGAGCCCGGTACAGGTCCTTCATCACTGCATGTGAGTTATTGTTCTCAATCAATCCACGTACCTATGCCTCTGACTTCACCAAAGTACGTACTACCATCACATTGTGAGGAGGAGAACCACAGGGCTGGTCCCATCACCTCTTACAGACCAACAGTCCTGTATTAACTACATGGCATGCTTTCCGGCAGGCTATGGATTCATTATATGATAACCTTTTAAAACGGCCTCAGCTCAGGTAGCATTAAGGTCCCTAACTCAAGGGAGACGCCCAGTTGAGGACTACGTTGCTGACTTCCGTCGTCTGTCAATTGATTCCAAGTGGAATGAAGCTGCGCTCATGGATCAATGTTGTCTAGGCCTATCTGAAAGCCTGAAGGACGAACTGGTTAGAGTACCTATACCAGTTACACTAGACGAGATCACTCATCTCTCCATACTAATTGACCGCCGCTTGAGAGAACGGCAGCGTGAACGCTCTGCTACTTCTTCTCCTCCCCATCGTACTCCAGCTTCATCTCAACCACCTGCTACTGTCACCACCACAGAGGAGCCTATGAAGCTGGGTGTTCTACGGGGACCTCTATCTAAAGCTGAACGAGACCGTAGACGACTTTTAAATCTTTGCCTCTATTGTGGAAAAGGGGGTCACCATCTCAGGACTTGTGATACCAGACCACGGCCTTCCCAAGGTAGGCATTTTTTACCTGCAACATCATCCGCTCCTATTCTGTTGCCCACTTCTTCTTACATATCCCTCTCTGTTATTCTACAGTGGAACACACAGCAGAGTGAGGTGTCGGCCATCATAGATTCCGGAGCCAGTAGTTGTTTCCTGAGCCAGGAGACAGCTCTATCCTTGGGCATACCCATCAAACGCAAAACCCAACCGTTCACGCTTCAGATGGCGGATGCAAGCTACCTACAGTCAGGTCCCATTCTTTATGAAACTTTACCTCTGTATCTTCTCACTGCTGTAAATCATAGAGAAGAAATTAAATTTGAAGTTGTCCCATCTCTTTTGTTTCCTCTTATTCTGGGTCTTCCATGGCTACAAATTCACGACCCCCATATTGAGTGGTCTTCCAAAACTGTAACCTTTCTTTCCACCCACTGTAGAGAAAAATGTCTTATCAAAACAGAGCCTAAACTGTTGACCTGTGTTACAACGTCAACCATACCCATGGCCTATCAGGATTTCTCAGATGTGTTTGATAAAAAAGGGGCTGACCTTCTTCCGCCTCATAGACCATATGATTGTCCTATCGAACTTCTCTCTGGATCAACTATACCCTATGGACATATATATCCTCTATCCGGACCAGAACTACAATATCTTAGAGAGTACATATCTGAAAATTTGGAGAAAGGATTTATTCGACCTTCCACTTCTCCAGCTGGAGCCGGGATTTTCTTTGTACCTAAGAAAGACGGTGGTCTACGCCCCTGCGTAGACTATCAGGAACTCAATGCCATTACCATTAAAAATCGCTATCCGTTACCACTGATCCCAGAATTGTTTGAACGCATGTCTACTGCAAAGATCTTCACAAAAATCGATCTACGAGGAGCATATAACCTGGTTCGCATCCGCAAGGGAGACGAATGGAAGACCGCCTTCCGAACCAGATATGGACACTTTGAGTACACCGTGATGCCCTTCGGGTTATGTAACGCTCCTGCAACATTTCAGCATTTCGTAAATGATGTTTTTCGGGATCTTCTGGACCAGTTTGTTGTCATTTACTTAGATGACATTCTTGTCTTCTCACATTCACTACAAGAACATCGCAGTCATGTCAGGAGAGTGTTAACTAGGCTTCGTACACATGGTTTGTACGCTAAATTGGAGAAATGTTCTTTTGAAGTGTCTGAGATCGAATTCCTAGGTTTCCTTGTTTCCCCAGGACAGTTAAAGATGGATCCTCGTAAGATAACAGCTATACTGAAGTGGCCTATACCATCTGACAAGAAGGCAATTCAGAGGTTCGTTGGCTTTGCCAACTTCTACCGATGCTTTATCCGGGATTTTTCAAAATGGATTTCACCACTCACATGTTTAACCAAGAAGGATGCCAGTTTTCACTGGACTCCTGAAGCTCAACAAGCTTTTGACCGTTTAAAACTTCACTTTACGCAAGCACCTATTCTACAACAACCTGATGTCAATAAACCTTTCTTTTTAGAAGTAGATGCTTCTAATATCGCTACAGGGGCAGTATTGTCACAACATATGGGCATTAAAGATCGTTTACATCCAGTAGCCTTCTACTCCAGGCGTCTCACACCTGCCGAGCAAAATTATGATGTGGGAGACAAGGAATTGCTCGCTATTAAATGCACCTTGGTGGAATGGAGACACTTATTAGAGGGTTCAGAGTATCCTATTACAATATATACAGATCACAGAAATCTAGATAATCTCCAATCAGCCCGCAGACTACGACCTTGTCAAGCCAGATGGGCAATGTTCTTTGCACGATTCCAACTACACATCACCTACAGACCGGGCTCAAAAAATTTGAAAGCAGATGCTTTATCCAGGATGTATACAGTACCTTCCAATACTACTACACTTCCTGATACAATTTTGCAACCACGTCAATTCCTCCTTGTCACCACCAACTTACTGGAACGTATCAAACAAGCCACCACTCCTTCTCCTCGTTTGATACAACTATACGCCTTAACCTTCACTGATGGCCTATTGTATAAGCAAGATACAGTTTTTGTCCCTGAATCCGTCCATCAAGAGACTCTTCACCAGTTTCACGATCTTCCTGTTGCAGGCCATGGGGGAATCCAAAAGACCTTAGAAGCCATTCAGCGGTATTTCTGGTGGCTAAACTTAAAGCAGGACGTCAATCACTACGTATCCTCTTGTGACACATGTGCCAGAGCTAAAAGCCAACACACCAAACCATCCGGTTTGCTCCATCCTTTACCCATACCCTCTGGTCCTTGGAGAGATGTAACAATTGATTTCATTGTGGATTTACCAGGTTCAAACCAACATAATACCATTATGGTCGTAGTAGACCGATTTACTAAGATGGCTCATTTCATCCCAAGCAAAGGTCTACCTTCAGCCAGCCGAACCGCTTCTTTGTATCTGCAGGAAATCTTCCATCTTCATGGAGTACCACAATCCATTACTTCAGACAGAGGTACCCAATTCACATCAAAATTCTGGAGAGCATTTTGTGCCGGTCTTCAAATTACCAGTAAAATATCTTCAGGATATCACCCACAAACAAATGGGCAGACAGAAAGGACCAATCAGACTTTGGAACAGTACTTACGTTGCTTCTCTTCTCACTTACAAGATAAATGATACCACTTACTCCCCATGGCAGAATTTGCTTATAATAATCATTATCACAGTACCTTAAAAAACTCTCCTTTCTTGGCCAACTATGGATACCACCCGGCAGCTCTACCAGGACTCACCCCAATCACTCCAGTCCCAGAGGCTAATCAACGAATACAACAGTTACAGCAGTCTCATCATGTGTTAAGTCAAATTCTGAGATCTGCACAGCAAGACTATAAACGTTATGCTGATAAACACCGACAGAGAGGACCTGAACTACAGATTGGGGATAAAGTATGGCTGTCCTCTTCACATGTTCGCCTTTCTTGTCCCACCAAAAAATTGGGACCTCGCTTCTTGGGACCTTTTTCTATCACTCAAGTCATTAATCCAGTAGCATATCGTCTGGCACTACCTGCCTCATACCGGATTCACCCAACGTTCCACATCTCTCAATTGAAGAAATGGATTCCCAGCCCGTTTCCTGGTCGAGAACCTTCTAGACCTCCTCCTGTTTCCATTGCAGATCCTGATGAGTTCGAGGTCGAGGAGATTCTAGACTCTCGTTTTCGACGGGGCCGTTTGGAATACCTGGTACATTGGAAGGGGTACGGCCCAGAAGACCGTTCCTGGGAACCCGCAGGCAACTTCAACACCACGGCCTGTATTCGTACCTTTCATCGGAATCATCCAGACCGACCTGCTGACCTGACCACCCGGAGGTTGGTCGTAAAGGGGGGGAACTGTCATGTCCCTCGCCGTCCTTGCCAGTAGCTCTACTGGCTTCAGGACGGCTGGGCGCATGCGCGCGTCCTCGCGTATGCGCAGTAGCGAGGTCTGACGTCGGACGTCGCACCGACGTCATTCACTGGGCGCCCGGCGTCCATTTAAACTGGCGGCAACCAGGACTCGGCGCTCAGTTGTCGCTTGAGTCCCGGGCGGTCTGCTTGCCGCAGTTTCACCTCCCAGCGCTTCCTGCTTCCAGCCTGCGTTTAGGCTCTGCATCCTCCAGTCCAGCCTTCTCCTGTTGTCCTCCAGTCCAGCCTTCACCTGGGGTCCTCCAGCCAACCTTCACCTGTGGTCCCCCCAGCCAGCCCGCACCTGTGGTACTCCAGCCAGCCTTCACCTGAGGTCCTGTAGCCCAGTCTGCTCCTTTTGTTTCTCCAGCCAGCCTGCACCTTTGGGTCCTCCTGTCCAACCTGCGTCTTCTGCCAAGCTTCCACTCTACAGACCTTCCTCTTGGACCTTGTATTGGATCTCAGGTACTGACCTCTGGCTTGTTACACTGGACTTGCATTATCTCAGCCTGCCCTGACCTCTGGCTTGTTACACTGGACTTGCATTATCTCAGCCTGCCCTGACCTCTGGCTTGTTACACTGGACTTGCATTATCTCAGCCTGCCCTGACCTCTGGCTTGTTACACTGGACTTGCATTATCTCAGCCTGCCCTGACCTCTGGCTTGTTACACTGGACTTGCATTATCTCAGCCTGCCCTGACCTCTGGCTTGTTACACTGGACTTGAATTATCTCAACCTGCCCTGACCTCTGGCTTGTTACACTGGACTTGCATTATCTCAGCCTGCCCTGACCTCTGGCTTGTTACACTGGACTTGCATTATCTCAGCCTGCCCTGACTTCTGGCTTGTTCTACTGGACTTGCATTATCTCAATAAATCTACCCTTGGCCTATCAACTGTTCCCCTGCATTCTGGGTTCCTTATTCGCTTATCTCAGATTATATAGCTTCCTGCTAATCTCTGGGTGGCTCCTCCCACCCAGAGATAGGATTCAGTAAGCTTACATCCTTACAAATATTCAGTGTGCTGACCTCTTTTAATTTCAACTTTATTTTAAATAAGTACAAAAATTGCTATTAACCTCTAAGATATTACAGACACCTCTAGCATTCAAATGGTTAATTAAAGATAACACTAGGATATAGGGTGTGGGTTTAATATTATAGTATAGGGAATTATTAAAAAACATAAGCAATACAACTTTTCCTGAATAACACCGGCTTATGACTTTTTTTACAGACAACCTAATATTTTAGAGGAATATAACTGCGATTTTATCCATTATTTTATTGGTATATAATGTATAAATATTTTTTTCATTTTTTTTTCAGTATTTATGCTTCAGATACTTTTTTATTATGAACTTGGGGATATAAAAAATCACTTTTCAGAATTTTGTCTCATAACAAACTAGGTGGCATTTATAATGTGTTCCCTATGTCTTTCACATGAAATAAGACAAGGGAAGTGGTTTGTTTTTTAAGTCAAGTTGGTTTTGAAATATTTTGTATAGGAGCAATGCATTCTGGGAGAAAATTGGGACAAACCATTTGAATAACAGTGGGGGACACATAAATCTTTGTCTTGCATTAAATTCAGTTTTTACTGTCATAAAAGCACAGATCTGTCATCACTGCCTGTATTCATAATGTATTAAAATCATCTGGAGCAATTAGAGCATGTAAAGCTCATTTTAAATCTCTAAATACTTAACTTCTCACCCCCCTATTATGGTAAATTTGGTTTGATCCAGATTCCTACACTTCTTAACACTAAAGAGCTTTGCAGGGAATGTGCACTGTGATATAGAAGACTAACAGTATGTAAAGGGCAATAATATTCAGTGTGCTGACCTCTTTTAATTTCAGCTTTATTTTGAATGAGAGCAAAAATTGCTATTAACCTCTAAGATATTACAGACACCTCTAGCATTCAAATGGTTAATTAAGGATAACACTAGGATATAGGGTGTGGGTTCAATATTATAGTATAGGGAATTATTAAAAAACATAAGCAATACAACTTTTCCTGAATAACACCGGCTCATGACTTTATTTACAGACAACCTAATATTTTAGAGGAATATAACTGCGATTTTATCCATTATTTTATTGGCATATAATGTATAAATTTTTTTTTCATTTTTTTTTCAGTATTTATGCTTCAGATACTTTTTTATTTCGAAATTGGGGATATAAAAAATCGCTTTTCAGAATTTTGTCTCATAACAAACTAGGTGGCGTTTATAATGTGTTCCCTATGTCTTTCACATGAAATAAGACAAGGGAAGTGGTTTGTTTTTTAAGTCAAGTTGGTTTTGAAATATTTTGTATAGGAGCAATGCATTCTGGGAGAAAATTGGGACAAACCATTTGAATGACAGTGGGGGACACATAAATCTTTGTTTTGCATTAAATTCAGTTTTTACTGTTATAAAAGCTGAGATATGTCATCACTGCCTGTCTTCATAATGTATTAAAATCATCTGGAGCAATTAGAGTATGTAAAGCTCATTTTAAATCTCTAAATACTTAACTTCCCACCCCCCTATTATGGTAAATTTGGTTTGATCCAGATTCCTACGCTTCTTAACACTAAATAGCTTTGCAGGGTATGTGCACTGTGATATTGAAGACTAACAGCATGTAAAGGGCAATAATATTCAGTGTGCTGACCTCTTTTAATTTCAGCTTTATTTTAAATGAGAGCAAAAATTGCTATTAACCTCTATGATATTACAGACACCTCTAGCATTCAAATGGTTAATTAAGGATAACACTAGGATATAGGGTGTGGGTTCAATATTATAGTATAGGGAATTATTAAAAAACATAAGCAATACAACTTTTCCTGAATAACACCGGCTCATGACTTTATTTACAGACAACCTAATATTTTAGAGGAATATAACTACGATTCTATCCATTATTTTATTGGTATATAATGTATAAATATTTTTTTCATTTTTTTTTTCAGTATTTATGCTTCAGATACTTTTTTGTTTCGAACTTGGGGATATAAAAAATCGCTTTTCAGAATTTTGTCTCATAACAAACTAGGTGGCGTTTATAATGTGTTCCCTGTGTCTTTCACATGAAATAAGACAAGGGAAGTGGTTTGTTTTTTAAGTCAAGTTGTTTTTGAAATATTTTGTATAGGAGCAATGCATTCTGGGTGAAAATTGGGACAAACCATTTGAATGACAGTGGGGGACACATAAATCTTTGTTTTGCATTAAATTCAGTTTTTACTGTCATAAAAGCTCAGATATGTCATCATTGCCTGTATTC
Source organism: Rhinophrynus dorsalis (assembly GCA_037306005.1). NCBI lineage: Eukaryota > Metazoa > Chordata > Amphibia > Anura > Rhinophrynidae > Rhinophrynus > Rhinophrynus dorsalis. The sequence goes on along the minus strand of CM074728.1, from coordinate 66,470,050 downwards.
ATAATGTATTAAAATCATCTGGAGCAATTAGAGCATGTAAAGCTCATTTTAAATCTCTAAATACTTAACTTCCCACCCCCCTATTATGGTAAATTTGGTTTGATCCAGATTCCTACACTTCTTAACACTAAAGAGCTTTGCAGGGAATGTGCTCTGTGATATAGAAGACTAACAGTATGTAAAGGGCAATAATATTCAGTGTGCTGACCTCTTTTAATTTCAGCTTTATTTTGAATGAGAGCAAAAATTGCTATTAACCTCTAAGATATTACAGACACCTCTAGCATTCAAATGGTTAATTAAGGATAACACTAGGATATAGGGTGTGTGTTCAATATTATAGTATAGGGAATTATTAAAAAACATAAGCAATAAAACTTTTCCTGAATAACACCGGCTTATGACTTTATTTACAGACAACCTAATATTTTAGAGGAATATAACTGCGATTTTATCCATTATTTTATTGGTACATAATGTATAAAAAAATTTTTCATTTTTTTTTTTTCAGTATTTATGCTTCAGATACTTTTTTATTTCGAACTTGGGGATATAAAAAATCACTTTTCAGAATTTTGTCTGATAACAAACTAGGTGGCGTTTATAATGTGTTCCCTATGTCTTTCACGTGAAATAAGACAAGGGAAGTGGTTTGTTTTTTAATTCAAGTTGGTTTTGAAATATTTTGTATAGGAGCAATGCATTCTGGGAGAAAATTGGGACAAACCATTTGAATGACAGTGGGGGACACATAAATCTTTGTCTTGCATTAAATTCAGTTTTTACTGTCATAAAAGCTCAGATATGTCATCACTGCCTGTCTTCATAATGTATTAAAATCATCTGGAGCAATTAGAGTATGTAAAGCTCATTTTAAATATCTAAATACTTAACTTCCCACCCCCCTATTATGGTAAATTTGGTTTGATCCAGATTCCTACGCTTCTTAACACTAAATAGCTTTGCAGGGTATGTGCACTGTGATATTGAAGACTAACAGCATGTAAAGGGCAATAATATTCAGTGTGCTGACCTCTTAATTTCAACTTTATTTTAAATGAGAACAAAAATTGCTATTAACCTCTAAGATATTACAGACACCTCTAGCATTCAAATGGTTAATTAAGGATAACACTAGGATATAGGGTGTGGGTTCAATATTATAGTATAGGGAATTTTTAAAAAACAGAAGCAATAAAACTTTTCCTGAATAACACCGGCTTATGACTTTACAGACAACCTAATATTTTAGAGGAATATAACTGCGATTTTATCCAGTATTTTATTGGTATATAATGTATAAATATTTTTTTCATTTTTTTTTTTTCAGTATTTATGCTTCAGATACCTTTTTATTTCGAACTTGGGGATATAAAAAAATCGCTTTTCAGAATTTTGTCTCATAACAAACTAGGTGGCGTTTATAATGTGTTCCCTATGTCTTTCACATGAAATAAGACAAGGGAAGTGGTTTGTTTTTTAAGTCAAGTTGGTTTTGAAATATTTTGTATAGGAGCAATGCATTCTGGGAGAAAATTGGGACAAACCATTTGAATGAAAGTGGGGGACACATAAATCTTTGTTTTGCATTAAATTCAGTTTTTACTGTCATAAAAGCTCAGATATGTCATCACTGCCTGTCTTCATAATGTATTAAAATCATCTGGAGCAATTAGAGTATGTAAAGCTCATTTTAAATCTCTAAATACTTAACTTCCCACCCCCCTATTATGGTAAATTTGGTTTGATCCAGATTCCTACACTTCTTAACACTAAATAGCTTTGTAGGGTATGTGCACTGTGATATGGAAGACTAACAGCATGTAAAGGGCAATAATATTCAGTGTGCTGACCTCTTTTAATTTCAACTTTATTTTAAATGAGAACAAAAATTGCTATTAACCTCTAAGATATTGCAGACACCTCTAGCATTCAAATGGTTAATTAAGGATAACACAAGGATATAGGGTGTGGGTTCAATATTATAGTATAGGGAATTATTAAAAAACAGAAGCAATAAAACTTTTCCTGAATAACACCGGCTTATGACTTTTTTTACAGACAACCTAATATTTTAGAGGAATATAACTGCGATTTTATCCATTATTTTATTGGTATATAATGTATAAATATTTTTTTCATTTTTTTTTTTCAGTATTTATGCTTCAGATACTTTTTTATTTTGAACTTGGGGATATAAAAAATCACTTTTCAGAATTTTATCTCATAACAAACTAGGTGGCATTTATAATGTGTTCCCTATGTCTTTCACATGAAATAAGACAAGGGAAGTGGTTTGTTTTTTAAGTCAAGTTGCTTTTGAAATATTTTGTATAGGAGCAATGCATTCTGGGAGAAAATTGGGACAAACCATTTGAATGACAGTGGGGGACACATAAATCTTTGTTTTTCATTAAATTCAGTTTTTACTGTCATAAAAGCTCAGATATGTCATCATTGCCTGTCTTCATAATGTATTAAAATCATCTGGAGCAATTACAGCATGTAAAGCTCATTTTAAATCTCTAAATACTTAACTTCCCACCCCCCTATTATGGTAAATTTGGTTTGATCCAGATTCCTACACTTCTTAACACTAAAGAGCTTTGCAGGGTATGTGCACTGTGATATAGAAGACTATCAGTATGTAAAGGGCAATAATATTCAGTGTGCTGACCTCTTTTAATTTCAGCTTTATTTTGAATGAGAGCAAAAATTGCTATTAACCTGTAAGATATTACAGACACCTCTAGCATTCAAATGGTTAATTAAGGATAACACTAGGATATAGGGTGTGTGTTCAATATTATAGTATAGGGAATTATTAAAAAACATAAGCAATAAAACTTTTCCTGAATAACACCGGCTTATGACTTTATTTACAGACAACCTAATATTTTAGAGGAATATAACTGCGATTTTATCTATTATTTTATTGGTATATAATGTATAAATATTTTTTTCATTTTTTTTTTTTTCAGTATTTATGCTTCAGATACTTTTTTCTTTCGAACTTGGGGATATAAAAAATCGCTTTTCAGAATTTTGTCTTATAACAAACTAGGTGGCGTTTATAATGTGTTCCCTATGTCTTTCACATGAAATAAGACAAGGGAAGTGGTTTGTTTTTTAAGTCAAGTTGGTTTTGAAATATTTTGTATAGGAGCAATGCATTCTGGGAGAAAATTGGGACAAACCATTTGAATGACAGTGGGGGACACATAAATCTTTGTCTTGCATTAAATTCAGTTTTTACTGTCATAAAAGCTCAGATATGTCATCACTGCCTGTCTTCATAATGTATTAAAATCATCTGGAGCAATTAGAGTATGTAAAGCTCATTTTAAATCTCTAAACACTTAACTTCCCACCCCCCTATTATGGTAAATTTGGTTTGATCCAGATTCCTACACTTCTTAACACTAAATAGCTTTGCAGGGTATGTGCACTGTGATATTGAAGACTATGTCATACTGCTCCTTACTGCTCCTCCTACCTATAATCCTATTGGCGGCTGTAGGCTTTATGTACCTGGATCTTCCATCAACCCTTGCTCAATTTTAGCGCCAAAAGTCTGAGAGAAACCTTTGTCGTGAGTTCCAGTGTTTGCTGATTCCGTGTACCGAACCCTGCCTGATTACCGACCAAGTCTTGTTTTCTGCCCGTGGATCTTGACCCCAGCTTTGCCTGACTACGTCTCTGTCTACTCCTTTGATTACTGTTTCGATTCCGACCTGACCCAGTACTCCCGGACCACGCTTTCCTTTCGGAACTTTCTGCCTCGCAACAAGTCCCTCCAGCTGCTCTCAAGGTTGGTTCCAGTCTTCCGTTCCTTCACCTCTGGGGCTCCGACTGGTTTGGGTTGCCATCACCGGCCGCTCTGGTGACTGCCCCGGCCAGTCGAGGGTGTAGGAACTCGTATTCCCCTTACCTGCTTCCAGTTTCCTGGGCCGCGAGTCCAAACCCGATTCTAGCAGAGAATAGAAGATTCGTAGTCCATAAACCTCGAACCTGTCTCGAACCTTGTCGATACCCCAAGACCTCGAACCTGTCTCGAACCTTATCGATACCCCAAGACCTCGAACCTGTCTCGAACCTTATCGATACCCCAAGACCTCGAACCTGCCTCGAACCTTCTATTGACCTCGAGGTCTTCGATTTAAGAGAACTCTGTCCTGCAGTCTGACTACGGTTTTGAACCTTCCCGAGCCTCCTAGTTCCAGTTGATCCAGTCTCGAACTCTGAGGAGCAGTGAACTGGTTAACCTGAGTCCTTTACCTTGCTTGATCCTACTCAGAGACTGACAGTAAAATCGAGCCAGTAAAATGGATGCTGCTGAGGCTTCCCTCATAGCCTCCAGACAGGAACAACAGGAGCAAGTTCTGTCTACCCATGCAGCACAACTACAAACCCTCAATCATAAGCTGGATGCTATGATGGAAATGTTGCGAACATTTTCTCCATCTACCCCTGCCCCAGTTCCACCACAGCCTACTGGGGCCACAGGGTCTACAGGAGCCACCTCAGGGTACAAGCCACCCAAGATACCCTTACCAGAGAGATACTCTGGCCGGCCTGAACATTGTCGTGGATTCTTGAACCAGTGCCAGTTACATTTTCAGACCTTGCCTCATTCGTTCAACTCTCATTCTACTAGGGTGGCATTCATAATCTCTCTATTGACTGACAAAGCCCTAGCTTGGGCTTTCCCTCTGGTGGAGAACAGATCTTCTCTTCTTGATGACTCCAATGCATTTATCGCTGCCTTTAAAACCGTATTTGATCTACCTGGAAGACAGGCATCTGCTGAAACCAGTATACTGGGCCTAAGACAGGGCACTCGCACGGTGGCTGAATATGCAGTAGAGTTCAGAACCCTTTCCTATGAAACCGACTGGAACAATGGAGCTTTGCGAGCTTCCTTTCGTAGGGGTCTGAGTGAGCGCATCAAAGACGCCCTAGTTAATCAAGAGATACCTGATGATCTGGAAGGCCTGATTTCCAGCTGCTTAGAATTGGATCGACGGCAAATAGAGCGACAGCTTGAGAAAGATCGCTTTCGCCGTCATAAATCTGAGTTTGTTCCACGCTGATCTCCTCCCACCGAGACATCGCAGCCTTCTGTTGAACCCATGGATGTTGGGTCTGTGACGAAAGTCCCCGAGGAGGAGAAACGTCGACGAAGAAGTCAGGGACTTTGTCTTTATTGTGGACTCAAGGGCCACCTCCTACGCCAGTGTCCGACCCGTCCGGGAAACTTCTAAGCTTAGGGAACCATGGAGACGACTCCCTAAGCATAAGAAATGTAACCTCCTTGTCTAACCTAAACCGTATGATGGTTCCAGTTCGGTTGAGTTGGGCAGGAGGCTCGGTCTCCACCAAAGCCTTCGTGGACTCCGGTGCGGCTGGAGTTTTCCTTGATGCTGGGTTTGCTTCCAAGCACTCGATTCCACTAGTCCAGAAAGCCAAACCCTCGCGTGTCTCTACTGTGGATGGGGCTCCTTTGGGAAAGGGCTTCGTTACCCATGAGACTCAGCTTCTACTTCTTCAGACCGGCATTCTTCATTCCGAGACTATTCACCTTGATGTCATACAGTGCCCTTCCTCTCCAGTGATTTTGGGACTTCCTTGGCTTCGACTCCACAACCCAGTAATTGACTGGAGTTCTGATCAGATAACGAACTGGAGTTCTTCCTGTTTTTCGAACTGCCTTTCTGAGATACCTGTACCTGGCCTTGTGGGTGGCATAGGAACACCTGAGAATTCTATTCCTAAATCCTACAGAGACTTTTCCGATGTATTCTCTAAACAAAAGGCAGCAGAGCTACCTCCACACAGATCATTTGACTGTTCAATTGATTTATTGCCCGGAACCATGCCTCCTAGAGGAAGAACTTTTCTCCTATCAGAACCAGTGAATAAGGCCCTGTTGGAATATATACAAGAAAACCTGGCCAGGGGTTTCATTAGACATTCATCCTCGCCAGCAGGTGCCGGCTTCTTTTTTGTCTCAAAAAAAGATGGAACCTTGAGACCCTGTATAGATTATAGGGGTCTAAACAAGGCGACTATTAAAAATAGATACCCTCTACCCCTGATTCCGGAACTCTTCGATGCTCTGAAGGACGCCAAGATCTTCACAAAGTTGGATTTACGTGGGGCATACAACTTGATTCGCATCAAAGACGGCGACGAGTGGAAGACGGCCTTCAACACCAGGTACGGCCACTATGAGTACCTCGTCATGCCCTTTGGGCTCTGCAACGCCCCCGCCACATTCCAACACTTTGTCAACGAGATCTTCAAGGATGTTTTGCTCTCCTATGTGGTTGTGTATCTTGATGATATACTGATTTTTTCATCCTTGCTCCACGAACACAGAGAACACGTCCGTACCGTGTTACATCGCCTGAGAGAAAATCATCTTTACGCTAAACTGGAAAAATGCATCTTTGAGACCTCCCAGCTCCCTTTCTTGGGATATATAGTTTCTGACTCAGGACTACGGATGGACCCTTCTAAAGTAGAGTCCGTTTCCCAATGGCCACGACCAATCACTCTGAGAGCGGTACAACGTTTCTTAGGATTTGCAAATTACTGTAGAAGATTCATTAAAAATTTCTCTGCTATAGTTGCTCCTCTGGTAGCCTTCACCAAGAAAAACGCAAATCCCAAGGTCTGGTCCACTGAGGCAGTAGAGGCCTTTGAACGTTTAAAAAGACTATTTGTGTCCGCACCATTGCTACGCTACCCTGATCCTACACAACCCTTCCTCATTGAGGTCGAGGCCTCTGAATTAGGAGCTGGAGCTGTCCTGTCTCAGAGGGACGAGGTCACTAACCGCCTTCATCCTTGTTCTTACTTTTCCAAACAATTCAGTTCTGCAGAAAAGAACTATGATACCGGAAATGGAGAACTATTGGCCATTAAAATGGCACTAGAAGAATGGCGACATCTCTTGGAGGGTTCCCAAGTTCCAGTCATAATCCAGACGGACCACAAGAATCTTCAATTCCTGGAACAAGCTCAACGCCTGAATCCAAGGCAGGCCCGATGGGCCCTTTTCTTTACCCGTTTTAATTTCATTATTACATACATTCCAGGTTCTAAGAATCGGAAGGCGGATGCCCTGTCCCGACTCTTCACTACAGAGCCAGACCCTCCTCCTGAACCCATAATTCCTTCCAATCATATTGTGGCCTCTCTATCATTGTCTATAGTACAAAGGATCAAGTCCCTCCAACATCATTTTAGTGGACGTGTTCAAGGAAAACCCGCTCATCTGCTATTTGTCCCCAAGCGGTTTCGTTCCTCTCTCCTAAAATGGTCACACCATTCTACTATGGCCGGTCACCCAGGCATTACTAAAAATATTGAATTTCTTCTTAGACGCTTCTGGTGGCCTTCCTTGAAACAAGATGTGGAAGCCTACGTCAAAGCTTGCACGCTTTGCACACAAAACAAACCAACCAATCAGAGACCTGTTGGGCTTCTTAACCTTTGCCAGTTCCTCAGTCTCCATGGACTCATCTGGCTATGGATTTTATCACAGACTTGCCACCTTCAGACCATTGTACTGTGATTTGGGTGGCAGTTGACCGCTTCTCGAAACAAGCCCATTTCGTTCCCCTCCAGGGATTGCCTAATTCTCAAACTCTGGCAGATGTCTTCATCAAAGAAGTTTTCCGTATTCATGGAGTCCCTGCTCAGATTGTCTCCGATAGAGGTACTCAATTTACCTCCAAATTCTGGAAAGCCTTTTGCTCTCGCCTAGGGATTCAATTAAACTTTTCTTCTTCATACCATCCTCAGTCCAATGGCCAGACTGAAAGAACCAATCAGACCCTAGAAATCTACCTCCGCCATTATGTCAACTCACATCATGATAACTGGGCATCATTGCTTCCTCTGGCCGAATTCGCCTTCAATAACCGTTACCATTCTGCTTTGAAGTGTTCTACTTTCTATGCCGCTCTAGGCTATCACCCTCAGACATTGCCCAACCTTCCGGTATCCGATGTTCCTGAAGCTGATAATAGAGTACGGAATCTCCGTCTTCAGTGGGCTTCTGTTCATCGCTCTTTGACAGCCGCTTCTTCCAGTTATAAGTCCTCGGCGGATAAGAAAAGGCAACCTGCTCCTTCATACCAGACTGGTGACCAGGTCTGGCTCTCCACCCAACACCTTCGCTTGAAGCAGCCCTCTGGTAAATTGGGTCCCAGGTTCATTGGACCTTTTCCTATCAAGACTCAGCTCACTCCTGTCACCTACTCTCTTGATTTACCATCAACCATGAAGGTGGCCAATTCCTTTCATGTCTCCCTTCTACGTCCCTTGGTTAAGAACCGTTTCTACCAACCGGCCACTCCTCCTGCTCCTGTTCTGGTGGACGGTCATCCAGAATATGAGGTCAGCAAGATTCTGGATTCTCGGCTATCTCGGGGCCGATTACACTATTTGGTCGACTGGAAGGGCTATGGTCCTGCCGATCGTTCCTGGGTGCCAGCTACTGAGGTGCATGCTCCGGTCCTTGTGCGGACCTTTCATCGCCTGCATCCTGATGCTCCAGGTCGTCCGGAGGTCGGCCGTTGAAGGGGGTGCACTGTCATACTGCTCCTGACTGCTCCTCCTACCTATAATCCTATTGGCGGCTGTAGGCTTTATGTACCTGGATCTTCCATCAACCCTTGCTCGATTTTAGCGCCAAAAGTCTGAGAGAAACCTTTGTCGTGAGTTCCTGTGTTTGCTGATTCCGTGTACCGAACCCTGCTTGATTACCGACCAAGTCTTGTCTTCTGCCCGTGGATCTTGACCCCAGCTTTGCCTGACTACGTCTCTGTCTACTCCTTTGGTTACTGATTCGATTCCGGCCTGACCCAGTACTCCCGGACCACGCTTTACTTTCGGAACTTTCTGCCTCGCAACGAGAGTCCCTCCAGCTGCTCTCAAGGTTGGTTCCAGTCTTCCGTTCCTTCACCTCTGGGGCTCCGACTGGTTTGGGTTGCCATCACCGGCCGCTCTGGTGACTGCCCCGGCCAGTCGAGGGTGTAGGAACTCGTATTCCCCTTACCTGCTTCCAGTTTCCTGGGCCGCGAGTCCAAACCCAATTCTAGCAGAGAATAGAGGATTCGTAGTCCATAAACCTCGAACCTGTCTCGAACCTTGTCGATACCCCAAGACCTCGAACCTGTCTCGAACATTATCGATACCCCAAGACCTCGAACCTGTCTCGAACCTTATCGATACCCCAAGACCTCGAACCTGCCTCGAACCTTCTCTTGACCTCGAGGTCTTCGATTTAAGAGAACTCTGTCCTGCAGTCTGACTACGGTTTTGAACCTTCCCGAGCCTCCTAGTTCCAGTTGATCCAGTCTCGAACTCTGAGGAGCAGTGAACTGGTTAACCTGAGTCCTTTACCTTGCTTGATCCTACTCAGAGACTGACAGACTAACAGCATGTAAAGGGCAATAATATTCAGTGTGCTGACCTCTTTTAATTTCAACTTTATTTTAAATGAGAACAAAAATTGCTATTAACCTCTAAGATATTACAGACACCTCTAGCATTCAAATGGTTAATTAAGGATAACACTAGGATATAGGGTGTGGGTTCAATATTATAGTATAGAGAATTATTAAAAAACATAAGCAATAAACCTTTTCCTAAATAACACCGGCTTATGACTTTATTTACAGACAACCTAATATTTTAGAGGAATATAACTGCGATTTTATCCATTATTTTATTGGTATATAATGTATAAATATTTTTTTAATTTTTTTTTTTTCAGCATTTAAGCTTCAGATACTTTTTTATTTCGAACTTGGGGATATAAAAAATCGCTTTTCAGAATTTTGTCTCATAACAAACTAGGTGGCGTTTATAATGTGTTCCCTATGTCTTTCACATGAAATAAGACAAGGGAAGTGGTTTGTTTTTTAAGTCAAGTTGGTTTTGAAATATTTTGCATAGGAGCTATGCATTCTGTGAGAAAATTGGGACAAACCATTTGAATGACAGTGGGGGACACATAAATCTTTGTTTTGCATTAAATTCAGTTTTTACTGTCATAAAAGCTCAGATATGTCATCACTGCCTGTCTTCATAATGTATTAAAATCATCTGGAGCAATTAGAGTATGTAAAGCTCATTTTAAATCTCTAAATACTTAACTTCCCACCCCCCTATTATGGTAAATTTGGTTTGATCCAGATTCCTACACTTCTTAACACTAAATAGCTTTGCAGGGTATGTGCACTGTGATATTGAAGACTAACAGCATGTAAAGGGCAATAATATTCAGTGTGCTGACCTCTTTTAATTTCAACTTTATTTTAAATGAGAACAAAAATTGCTATTAACCTCTAAGATATTACAGACACCTCTAGCATTCAAATGGTTAATTAAGGATAACACTAGGATATAGGGTGTGGGTTCAATATTATAGTATAGGGAATTATTAAAAAACATAAGCAATAAAACTTTTCCTGAATAACACCGGCTCATGACTTTATTTATAGACAACCTAATATTTTAGAGGAATATAACTACGATTTTATCCATTATTTTATTGGTACATAATGTATAAATATTTTTTTCATTTTTTTTTTTTTCAGTATTTATGCTTCAGATACTTTTTTGTTTCGAACTTGGGGATATAAAAAATCGCTTTTCAGAATTTTGTCTCATAACAAACTAGGTGGCGTTTATAATGTGTTCCCTATGTCTTTCAAATGAAATAAGACAAGGGAAGTGGTTTGTTTTTTAAGTCAAGTTGGTTTTGAAATATTTTGTATAGGAGTAATGCATTCTGGGAGAAAATTGGGACAAACCATTTGAATGACAGTGAGGGACACATAAATCTTTGTTTTTCATTAAATTCAGTTTTTACTGTCATAAAAGCTCAGATATGTCATCATTGCCTGTCTTCATAATGTATTAAAATCATCTGGAGCAATTAGAGCATGTAAAGCTCATTTTAAATCTCTAAATACTTAACTTCCCACCCCACTATTATGGTAAATTTGGTTTGATCCAGATTCCTACACTTCTTAACACTAAAGAGCTTTGCAGGGTATGTGCACTGTGATATAGAAGACTAACAGTATGTAAAGGGCAATAATATTCAGTGTGCTGACCTCTTTTAATTTCAGCTTTATTTTGAATGAGAGCAAAAATTGCTATTAACCTGTAAGATATTACAGACACCTCTAGCATTCAAATGGTTAATTAAGGATAACACTAGGATATAGGGTGTGTGTTCAATATTATAGTATAGGGAATTATTAAAAAACATAAGCAATAAAACTTTTCCTGAATAACACCGGCTTATGACTTTATTTACAGACAACCTAATATTTTAGAGGAATATAACTGCGATTTTATCCATTATTTTATTGGTATATAATGTATAAATATTTTTTTCATTTTTTTTTTCAGTATTTATGCTTCAGATACTTTTTTATTTCGAACTTGGGGATATAAAAAATCGCTTTTCAGAATTTTGTCTCATAACAAACTAGGTGGCGTTTATAATGTGTTCCCTATCTCTTTCACATGAAATAAGACAAGGGAAGTGGTTTGTTTTTTTAAGTCAAGTTGGTTTTGAAATATTTTGTATAGGAGCAATGCATTCTGGGAGAAAATTGGGACAAACCATTTGAATGACAGTGGGGGACACATAAATCTTTGTTTTGCATTAAATTCAGTTTTTACTGTCATAAAAGCTCAGATATGTCATCACTGCCTGTCTTCATAATGTATTAAAATCATCTGGAGCAATTAGAGTATGTAAAGCTCATTTTAAATCTCTAAATACTTAACTTCCCACCCCCCTATTATGGTAAATTTGGTTTGATCCAGATTCCTACACTTCTTAACACTAAATAGCTTTGCAGGGTATGTGCACTGTGATATTGAAGACTAACAGCATGTAAAGGGCAATAATATTCAGTGTGCTGACCTCTTTTAATTTCAACTTTATTTTAAATGAGAACAAAAATTGCTAATAACCTCTAAGATATTACAGACACCTCTAGCATTCAAATGGTTAATTAAGGATAACACTAGGATATAGGGTGTGGGTTCAATATTATAGTATAGGGAATTATTAAAAAACATAAGCAATACAACTTTTCCTGAATAACACCGGCTCATGACTTTATTTACAGACAACCTAATATTTTAGAGGAATATAACTACGATTCTGTCCATTATTTTATTGGTATATAATGTATAAATAGGTTTTTCATTTTTTTTTTCAGTATTTATGCTTCAGATACTTTTTTGTTTCGAACTTGGGGATATAAAAAATCGCTTTTCAGAATTTTGTCTCATAACAAACTAGGTGGCGTTTATAATGTGTTCCCTGTGTCTTTCACATGAAATAAGACAAGGGAAGTGGTTTGTTTTTTAAGTCAAGTTGGTTTTGAAATATTTTGTATAGGAGCAATGCATTCTGGGAGAAAATTGGGAGAAACCATTTGAATGACAGTGGGGGACACATAAATCTTTGTTTTGCATTAAATTCAGTTTTTACTGTCATAAAAGCTCAGATATGTCATCATTGCCTGTCTTCATAATGTATTAAAATCATCTGGAGCAATTAGAGCATGTAAAGCTCATTTTAAATCTCTAAATACTTAACTTCCCACCCCCCTATTATGGTAAATTTGGTTTGATCCAGATTCCTACACTTCTTAACACTAAATAGCTTTGTAGGGTATGTGCACTGTGATATGGAAGACTAACAGCATGTAAAGGGCAATAATATTCAGTGTGCTGACCTCTTTTAATTTCAACTTTATTTTAAATGAGAACAAAAATTGCTATTAACCTCTAAGATATTACAGACACCTCTAGCATTCAAATGGTTAATAAAGGATAACACAAGGATATAGGGTGTGGGTTCAATATTATAGTATAGGGAATTATTAAAAAACAGAAGCAATAAAACTTTTCCTGAATAACACCGGCTTATGACTTTTTTTACAGACAACCTAATATTTTAGAGGAATATAACTGCGATTTTATCCATTATTTTATTGGTATATAATGTATAAATATTTTTTTCATTTTTTTTTTCAGTATTTATGCTTCAGATACTTTTTTATTTTGAACTTGGGGATATAAAAAATCACTTTTCAGAATTTTATCTCATAACAAACTAGGTGGCATTTATAATGTGTTCCCTATGTCTTTCACATGAAATAAGACAAGGGAAGTGGTTTGTTTTTTAAGTCAAGTTGGTTTTGAAATATTTTGTATAGGAGCAATGCATTCTGGGAGAAAATTGGGACAAACCATTTGAATGACAGTGGGGGACACATAAATCTTTGTTTTTCATTAAATTCAGTTTTTACTGTCATAAAAGCTCAGATATGTCATCATTGCCTGTCTTCATAATGTATTAAAATCATCTGGAGCAATTACAGCATGTAAAGCTCATTTTAAATCTCTAAATACTTAACTTCCCACCCCCCTATTATGGTAAATTTGGTTTGATCCAGATTCCTACACTTCTTAACACTAAAGAGCTTTGCAGGGTATGTGCACTGTGATATAGAAGACTATCAGTATGTAAAGGGCAATAATATTCAGTGTGCTGACCTCTTTTAATTTCAGCTTTATTTTGAATGAGAGCAAAAATTGCTATTAACCTGTAAGATATTACAGACACCTCTAGCATTCAAATGGTTAATTAAGGATAACACTAGGATATAGGGTGTGTGTTCAATATTATAGTATAGGGAATTATAAAAAAACATAAGCAATAAAACTTTTCCTGAATAACACCGGCTTATGACTTTATTTACAGACAATCTAATATTTTAGAGGAATATAACTGCGATTTTATCTATTATTTTATTGGTATATAATGTATAAATATTTTTTAAATTTTTTTTTTTTTTCAGTATTTATGCTTCAGATACTTTTTTCTTTCGAACTTGGGGATATAAAAAATCGCTTTTCAGAATTTTGTCTTATAACAAACTAGGTGGCGTTTATAATGTGTTCCCTATGTCTTTCACATGAAATAAGACAAGGGAAGTGGTTTGTTTTTTTAAGTCAAGTTGGTTTTGAAATATTTTGTATAGGAGCCATGCATTCTGGGAGAAAATTGGGACAAACCATTTGAATGACAGTGGGGGACACATAAATCTTTGTCTTGCATTAAATTCAGTTTTTACTGTCATAAAAGCTCAGATATGTCATCACTGCCTGTCTTCATAATGTATTAAAATCATCTGGAGCAATTAGAGTATGTAAAGCTCATTTTAAATCTCTAAACACTTAACTTCCCACCCCCCTATTATGGTAAATTTGGTTTGATCCAGATTCCTACACTTCTTAACACTAAATAGCTTTGCAGGGTATGTGCACTGTGATATTGAAGACTATGTCATACTGCTCCTTACTGCTCCTCCTACCTATAATCCTATTGGCGGCTGTAGGCTTTATGTACCTGGATCTTCCATCAACCCTTGCTCAATTTTAGCGTCAAAAGTCTGAGAGAAACCTTTGTCCTGAGTTCCAGTGTTTGCTGATTCCGTGTACCGAACCCTGCCTGATTACCGACCAAGTCTTGTCTCCTGCCCGTGGATCTTGACCCCAGTTTTGCCTGACTACGTCTCTGTCTACTCCTTTGGTTACTGTTTCGATTCCGACCTGACCCAGTACTCCCGGACCACGCTTTCCTTTCGGAACTTTCTGCCTCGCAACGAGTCCCTCCATCTGCTCTCAAGGTTGGTTCCAGTCTTCCGTTCCTTCACCTCTGGGGCTCCGACTGGTTTGGGTTGCCATCACCGGCCGCTCTGGTGACTGCCCCGGCCAGTCGAGGGTGTAGGAACTCGTATTCCCCTTACCTGCTTCCAGTTTCCTGGGCCTTGAGTCCAAACCCGATTCTAGCAGAGAATAGAGGATTCGTAGTCCATAAACCTCGAACCTGTCTCGAACCTTGTCGATACCCCAAGACCTCGAACCTGTCTCGAACCTTATCGATACCGCAAGACCTCGAACCTGTCTCGAACCTTATCGATACCCCAAGACCTCGAACCTGCCTCGAACCTTCTATTGACCTCGAGGTCTTCGATTTAAGAGAACTCTGTCCTGCAGTCTGACTACGGTTTTGAACCTTCCCGAGCCTCCTAGTTCCAGTTGATCCAGTCTCGAACTCTGAGGAGCAGTGAACTGGTTAACCTGAGTCCTTTACCTTGCTTGATCCTACTCAGAGACTGACAGTAAAATCGAGCCAGTAAAATGGATGCTGCTGAGGCTTCCCTCATAGCCTCCAGACAGGAACAACAGGAGCAAGTTCTGTCTACCCATGCAGCACAACTACAAACCCTCAATCATAAGCTGGATGCTATGATGGAAATGTTGCGAACATTTTCTCCATCTACCCCTGCCCCAGTTCCACCACAGCCTTCTGGGGCCACAGGGTCTACAGGAGCCACCTCAGGGTACAAGCCACCCAAGATACCCTTACCAGAGAGATACTCTGGCCGGCCTGAACATTGTCGTGGATTCTTGAACCAGTGCCAGTTACATTTTCAGACCTTGCCTCATTCGTTCAACTCTCATTCTACTAGGGTGGCATTCATAATCTCTCTATTGACTGACAAAGCCCTAGCTTGGGCTTTCCCTCTGGTGGAGAACAGATCTTCTCTTCTTGATGACTCCAATGCATTTATCGCTGCCTTTAAAACCGTATTTGATCTACCTGGAAGACAGGCATCTGCTGAAACCAGTATACTGGGCCTAAGACAGGGCACTCGCACGGTGGCTGAATATGCAGTAGAGTTCAGAACCCTTTCCTATGAAACCGACTGGAACAATGGAGCTTTGCGAGCTTCCTTTCGTAGGGGTCTGAGTGAGCGCATCAAAGACGCCCTAGTTAATCAAGAGATACCTGATGATCTGGAAGGCCTGATTTCCAGCTGCTTAGAATTGGATCGACGGCAAATAGAGCGACAGCTTGAGAAAGATCGCTTTCGCCGTCGTAAATCTGAGTTTGTTCCACGCTGATCTCCTCCCACCGAGACATCGCAGCCTTCTGTTGAACCCATGGATGTTGGGTCTGTGACGAAAGTCCCCGAGGAGGAGAAACGTCGACGAAGAAGTCAGGGACTTTGTCTTTATTGTGGACTCAAGGGCCACCTCCTACGCCAGTGTCCGACCCGTCCGGGAAACTTCTAAGCTTAGGGAACCATGGAGACGACTCCCTAAGCATAAGAAATGTAACCT
The DNA here is from genome assembly GCA_037306005.1 of Rhinophrynus dorsalis. Classification (NCBI taxonomy): domain Eukaryota; kingdom Metazoa; phylum Chordata; class Amphibia; order Anura; family Rhinophrynidae; genus Rhinophrynus; species Rhinophrynus dorsalis. The sequence goes on along the minus strand of CM074728.1, from coordinate 66,453,805 downwards.
CCTTGTCTAACCTAAACCGTATGATGGTTCCAGTTCGGTTGAGTTGGGCAGGAGGCTCGGTCTCCACCAAAGCCTTCGTGGACTCCGGTGCGGCTGGAGTTTTCCTTGATGCTGGGTTTGCTTCCAAGCACTCGATTCCACTAGTCCAGAAAGCCAAACCCTCGCGTGTCTCTACTGTGGATGGGGCTCCTTTGGGAAAGGGCTTCGTTACCCATGAGACTCAGCTTCTACTTCTTCAGACCGGCATTCTTCATTCCGAGACTATTCACCTTGATGTCATACAGTGCCCTTCCTCTCCAGTGATTTTGGGACTTCCTTGGCTTCGACTCCACAACCCAGTAATTGACTGGAGTTCTGATCAGATAACGAACTGGAGTTCTTCCTGTTTTTCGAACTGCCTTTCTGAGATACCTGTACCTGGCCTTGTGGGTGGCATAGGAACACCTGAGAATTCTATTCCTAAATCCTACAGAGACTTTTCCGATGTATTCTCTAAACAAAAGGCAGCAGAGCTACCTCCACACAGATCATTTGACTGTTCAATTGATTTATTGCCCGGAACCATGCCTCCTAGAGGAAGAACTTTTCTCCTATCAGAACCAGTGAATAAGGCCCTGTTGGAATATATACAAGAAAACCTGGCCAGGGGTTTCATTAGACATTCATCCTCGCCAGCAGGTGCCGGCTTCTTTTTTGTCTCAAAAAAAGATGGAACCTTGAGACCCTGTATAGATTATAGGGGTCTAAACAAGGCGACTATTAAAAATAGATACCCTCTACCCCTGATTCCGGAACTCTTCGATGCTCTGAAGGACGCCAAGATCTTCACAAAGTTGGATTTACGTGGGGCATACAACTTGATTCGCATCAAAGACGGCGACGAGTGGAAGACGGCCTTCAACACCAGGTACGGCCACTATGAGTACCTCGTCATGTCCTTTGGACTCTGCAACGCCCCCGCCACATTCCAACACTTTGTCAACGAGATCTTCAAGGATGTTTTGCTCTCCTATGTGGTTGTGTATCTTGATGATATACTGATTTTTTCATCCTTGCTCCACGAACACAGAGAACACGTCCGTACCGTGTTACATCGCCTGAGAGAAAATCATCTTTACGCTAAACTGGAAAAATGCATCTTTGAGACCTCCAAGCTCCCTTTCTTGGGATATATAGTTTCTGACTCAGGACTACGGATGGACCCTTCTAAAGTAGAGTCCGTTTCCCAATGGCCACGACCAATCACTCTGAGAGCGGTACAACGTTTCTTAGGATTTGCAAATTACTGTAGAAGATTCATTAAAAATTTCTCTGCTATAGTTGCTCCTCTGGTAGCCTTCACCAAGAAAAACGCAAATCCCAAGGTCTGGTCCACTGAGGCAGTAGAGGCCTTTGAACGTTTAAAAAGACTATTTGTGTCCGCACCATTGCTACGCTACCCTGATCCTACACAACCCTTCCTCATTGAGGTCGAGGCCTCTGAATTAGGAGCTGGAGCTGTCCTGTCTCAGAGGGACGAGGTCACTAACCGCCTTCATCCTTGTTCTTACTTTTCCAAACAATTCAGTTCTGCAGAAAAGAACTATGATACCGGAAATGGAGAACTATTGGCCATTAAAATGGCACTAGAAGAATGGCGACATCTCTTGGAGGGTTCCCAAGTTCCAGTCATAATCCAGACGGACCACAAGAATCTTCAATTCCTGGAACAAGCTCAACACCTGAATCCAAGGCAGGCCCGATGGGCCCTTTTCTTTACCCGTTTTAATTTCATTATTACATACATTCCAGGTTCTAAGAATCGGAAGGCGGATGCCCTGTCCCGACTCTTCACTACAGAGCCAGACCCTACTCCTGAACCCATAATTCCTTCCAATCATATTGTGGCCTCTCTATCATTGTCTATAGTACAAAGGATCAAGTCCCTCCAACATCATTTTAGTGGACGTGTTCAAGGAAAACCCGCTCATCTGCTATTTGTCCCCAAGCGGTTTCGTTCCTCTCTCCTAAAATGGTCACACCATTCTACTATGGCCGGTCACCCAGGCATTACTAAAAATATTGAATTTCTTCTTAGACGCTTCTGGTGGCCTTCCTTGAAACAAGATGTGGAAGCCTACGTCAAAGCTTGCACGCTTTGCACACAAAACAAACCATCCAATCAGAGACCTGTTGGGCTTCTACAACCGTTGCCAGTTCCTCAGTCTCCATGGACTCATCTGGCTATGGATTTTATCACAGACTTGCCACCTTCAGACCATTGTACTGTGATTTGGGTGGTAGTTGACCGCTTCTCGAAACAAGCCCATTTCGTTCCCCTCCGGGGATTGCCTAATTCTCAAACTCTGGCAGATGTCTTCATCAAAGAAGTTTTCCGTATTCATGGAGTCCCTGCTCAGATTGTCTCCGATAGAGGTACTCAATTTACCTCCAAATTCTGGAAAGCCTTTTGCTCTCGCCTAGGGATTCAATTAAACTTTTCTTCTTCATACCATCCTCAGTCCAATGGCCAGACTGAAAGAACCAATCAGACCCTAGAAATCTACCTCCGCCATTATGTCAACTCACATCATGATAACTGGGCATCATTGCTTCCTCTGGCCGAATTCGCCTTCAATAACCGTTACCATTCTGCTTTGAAGTGTTCTACTTTCTATGCCGCTCTAGGCTATCACCCTCAGACATTGCCCAACCTTCCGGTATCCGATGTTCCTGAAGCTGATAATAGAGTACGGAATCTCCGTCTTCAGTGGGCTTCTGTTCATCGCTCTTTGACAGCCGCTTCTTCCAGTTATAAGTCCTCGGCGGATAAGAAAAGGCAACCTGCTCCTTCATACCAGACTGGTGACCAGGTCTGGCTCTCCACCCAACACCTTCGCTTGAAGCAGCCCTCTGGTAAATTGGGTCCCAGGTTCATTGGACCTTTTCCTATCAAGACTCAGCTCACTCCTGTCACCTACTCTCTTGATTTACCATCAACCATGAAGGTGGCCAATTCCTTTCATGTCTCCCTTCTACGTCCCTTGGTTAAGAACCGTTTCTACCAACCGGCCACTCCTCCTGCTCCTGTTCTGGTGGACGGTCATCCAGAATATGAGGTCAGCAAGATTCTGGATTCTCGGCTATCTCGGGGCCGATTACACTATTTGGTCGACTGGAAGGGCTATGGTCCTGCCGATCGTTCCTGGGTGCCAGCTACTGAGGTGCATGCTCCGGTCCTTGTGCGGACCTTTCATCGCCTGCATCCTGATGCTCCAGGCCGTCCGGAGGTCGGCCGTTGAAGGGGGTGCACTGTCATACTGCTCCTGACTGCTCCTCCTACCTATAATCCTATTGGCGGCTGTAGGCTTTATGTACCTGGATCTTCCATCAACCCTTGCTCGATTTTAGCGCCAAAAGTCTGAGAGAAACCTTTGTCGTGAGTTCCTGTGTTTGCTGATTCCGTGTACCGAACCCTGCCTGATTACCGATCAAGTCTTGTCTTCTGACCGTGGATCTTGACCCCAGCTTTGCCTGACTACGTCTCTGTCTACTCCTTTGGTTACTGATTAGATTCCGGCCTGACCCAGTACTCCCGGACCACGCTTTACTTTCGGAACTTTCTGCCTCGCAACGAGAGTCCCTCCAGCTGCTCTCAAGGTTGGTTCCAGTCTTCCGTTCCTTCACCTCTGGGGCTCCGACTGGTTTGGGTTGCCATCACCGGCCGCTCCGGTGACTGCCCCGGCCAGTCGAGGGTGTAGGAACTCGTATTCCCCTTACCTGCTTCCAGTTTCCTGGGCCGCGAGTCCAAACCCAATTCTAGCAGAGAATAGAGGATTCGTAGTCCATAAACCTCGAACCTGTCTCGAACCTTGTCGATACCCCAAGACCTCGAACCTGTCTCGAACCTTATCGATACCCCAAGACCTCGAACCTTATCGATACCCCAAGACCTCGAACCTGCCTCGAACCTTCTCTTGACCTCGAGGTCTTCGATTTAAGAGAACTCTGTCCTGCAGTCTGACTACAGTTTTGAACCTTCCCGAGCCTCCTAGTTCCAGTTGATCCAGTCTCGAACTCTGAGGAGCAGTGAACTGGTTAACCTGAGTCCTTTACCTTGCTTGATCCTACTCAGAGACTGACAGACTAACAGCATGTAAAGGGCAATAATATTCAGTGTGCTGACCTCTTTTAATTTCAACTTTATTTTAAATGAGAACAAAAATTGCTATTAACCTCTAAGATATTACAGACACCTCTAGCATTCAAATAGTTAATTAAGGATAACACTAGGATATAGGGTGTGGGTTCAATATTATAGTATAGAGAAATATTAAAAAACATAAGCAATAAAACTTTTCCTAAATAACACCGGCTTATGACTTTATTTACAGACAACCTAATATTTTAGAGGAATATAACTGCGATTTTATCCATTATTTTATTGGTATATAATGTATAAATATTTTTTTCATTTTTTTTTTTTCAGCATTTAAGCTTCAGATACTTTTTTATTTCGAACTTGGGGATATAAAAAATCGCTTTTCAGAATTTTGTCTCATAACAAACTAGGTGGCGTTTATAATGTGTTCCCTATGTCTTTCACGTGAAATAAGACAAGGGAAGTGGTTTGTTTTTTAAGTCAAGTTGGTTTTGAAATATTTTGTATAGGAGCTATGCATTCTGTGATAAAATTGGGACAAACCATTTGAATGACAGTGGGGGACACATAAATCTTTGTTTTGCATTAAATTCAGTTTTTACTGTCATAAAAGCTCAGATATGTCATCACTGCCTGTCTTCATAATGTATTAAAATCATCTGGAGCAATTAGAGTATGTAAAGCTCATTTTAAATCTCTAAATACTTAACTTCCCACCCCCCTATTATGGTAAATTTGGTTTGATCCAGATTCGTACACTTCTTAACACTAAATAGCTTTGCAGGGTATGTGCACTGTGATATTGAAGACTAACAGCATGTAAAGGGCAATAATATTCAGTGTGCTGACCTCTTTTAATTTCAACTTTATTTTAAATGAGAACAAAAATTGCTATTAATCTCTAAGATATTACAGACACCTCTAGCATTCAAATGGTTAATTAAGGATAACACTAGGATATAGGGTGTGTGTTCAATATTATAGTATAAGGAATTATTAAAAAACATAAGCAATAAAACTTTTCCTGAATAACACCGGCTTATGACTTTATTTACAGACAACCTAATATTTTAGAGGAATATAACTGCGATTTTATCCATTATTTTATTGGTACATAATGTATAAATATTTTTTTCATTTTTTTTTTTCAGTATTTATGCTTCAGATACTTTTTTATTTCGAACTTGGGGATATAAAAAATCACTTTTCAGAATTTTGTCTCATAACAAACTAGGTGGCATTTATAATGTGTTCCCTATGTCTTTCACGTGAAATAAGACAAGGAAAGTGGTTTGTTTTTTAAGTCAAGTTGGTTTTGAAATATTTTGTATAGGAGCAATGCATTCTGGGAGAAAATTGGGACAAACCATTTGAATGACAGTGGGGGACACATAAATCTTTGTCTTGCATTAAATTAAGTTTTTACTGTCATAAAAGCTCAGATATGTCATCACTGCCTGTCGTCATAATGTATTAAAATCATCTGGAGCAATTAGAGTATGTAAAGCTCATTTTAAATCTCTAAATACTTAACTTCCCACCCCCCTATTATGGTAAATTTGGTTTGATCCAGATTCCTACACTTCTTAACACTAAATAGCTTTGCAGGGTATGTGCACTGTGATATTGAAGACTAACAGCATGTAAAGGGCAATAATATTCAGTATGCTGACCTCTTTTAATTTCAACTTTATTTTAAATGAGAACAAAAATTGCTATTAACCTCTAAGATATTATAGACACCTCTAGCATTCAAATGGTTAATTAAGGATAACACTAGGATAAAGGGTGTGGGTTCAATATTATAGTATAGGGAATTATTAAAAAACATAAGCAATAAAACTTTTCCTGAATAACACCGGCTCATGACTTTATTTATAGACAACCTAATATTTTAGAGGAATATAACTACGATTTTATCCATTATTTTATTGGTATATAATGTATAAATATTTTTTTCATTTTTTTTTTTTTCAGTATTTATGCTTCAGATACTTTTTTGTTTCGAACTTGGGGATATAAAAAATCGCTTTTCAGAATTTTGTCTCATAACAAACTAGGTGGCGTTTATAATGTGTTCCCTATGTCTTTCACATGAAATAAGACAAGGGAAGTGGTTTGTTTTTTTAAGTCAAGTTGGTTTTGAAATATTTTGTATAGGAGCCATGCATTCTGGGAGAAAATTGGGACAAACCATTTGAATGACAGTGAGGGACACATAAATCTTTGTTTTTCATTAAATTCAGTTTTTACTGTCATAAAAGCTCAGATATGTCATCACTGCCTGTCTTCATAATGTATTAAAATCATCTGGAGCAATAAGAGTATGTAAAGCTCATTTTAAATCTCTAAATACTTAACTTCCCACCCCCCTATTATGGTAAATTTGGTTTGATCCAGATTCCTACACTTCTTAACACTAAAGAGCTTTGCAGGGTATGTGCACTGTGATATGGAAGACTAACAGCATTTAAAGGGCAATAATATTCAGTGTGCTGACCTCTTTTAATTTCAACTTTATTTTAAATAAGAACAAAAATTGCTATTAACCTCTAAGATATTACAGACACCTCTTGCATTCAAATGGTTAATTAACGATAACACTAGGATATAGGGTGTGGGTTCAATATTATAGTATTTGGAATTATTAAAAAACATAAGCAATAAAACTTTTCCTGAATAACACCGACTCATGACTTTATTTACAGACAACCTAATATTTTAGAGGAATATAACTACGATTTTATCCATTATTTTATTGGTATATAATGTATAAATATTTTTTTCATTTTTTTGTTTCAGTATTTATAGTTCAGATAATTTTTTATTTCGAACTTGGGGATATAAAAAATCGCTTTTAAGAATTTTGTCTCATAACAAACTAGGTGGCGTTTATAATGTGTTCCCTGTGTCTTTCACATGAAATAAGACAAGGGAAGTTGTTTGTTTTTTAAGTCAAGTTGGTTTTGAAATATTTTGTATAGGAGCAATGCATTCTGGGAGAAAATTGGGACAAACCATTTGAATGACAGTGAGGGACACATAAATCTTTGTTTTTCATTAAATTCAGTTTTTACTGTCATAAAAGCTCAGATATGTCATCATTGCCTGTCTTCATAATGTATTAAAATCATCTGGAGTAATTAGAGCATGTAAAGCTCATTTTAAATCTCTAAATACTTAACTTCCCACCCCCCTATTATGGTAAATTTGGTTTGATCCAGATTCCTACACTTCTTAACACTAAAGAGCTTTGCAGGGTATGTGCACTGTGATATAGAAGACTAACAGTATGTAAAGGGCAATAATATTCAGTGTGCTGACCTCTTTTAATTTCAGCTTTATTTTGAATGAGAGCAAAAATTGCTATTAACCTGTAAGATATTACAGACACCTCTAGCATTCAAATGGTTAATTAAGGATAACACTAGGATATAGGGTGTGTGTTCAATATTATAGTATAGGGAATTATTAAAAAACATAAGCAATAAAACTTTTCCTGAATAACACCGGCTTATGACTTTATTTACAGACAACCTAATATTTTAGAGGAATATAACTGCGATTTTATCCAGTATTTTATTGGTATATAATGTATAAATATTTTTTTCATTTTTTTTTTCAGTATTTATGCTTCAGATACTTTTTTATTTCGAACTTGGGGATATAAAAAATCGCTTTTCAGAATTTTGTCTCATAACAAACTAGGTGGCGTTTATAATGTGTTCCCTATCTCTTTCACATGAAATAAGACAAGGGAAGTGGTTTGTTTTTTAAGTCAAGTTGCTTTTGAAATATTTTGTATAGGAGCAATACATTCTGGGAGAAAATTGGGACAAACCATTTGAATGACAGTGGGGGACACATAAATCTTTGTTTTGCATTAAATTCAGTTTTTACTGTCATAAAAGCTCAGATATGTCATCACTGCCTGTCTTCATAATGTATTAAAATCATCTGGAGCAATTAGAGTATGTAAAGCTCATTTTAAATCTCTAAATACTTAACTTCCCACCCCCCTATTATGGTAAATTTGGTTTGATCCAGATTTCTACACTTCTTAACACTAAATAGCTTTGCAGGGTATGTGCACTGTGATATTGAAGACTAACAGCATGTAAAGGGCAATAATATTCAGTGTGCTGACCTCTTTTAATTTCAACTTTATTTTAAATGAGAACAAAAATTGCTAATAACCTCTAAGATATTACAGACACCTCTAGCATTCAAATGGTTAATTAAGGATAACACTAGGATATAGGGTGTGGGTTCAATATTATAGTATAGGGAATTATTAAAAAACATAAGCAATATAACTTTTCCTGAATAACACCGGCTCATGACTTTATTTATAGACAACCTAATATTTTAGAGGAATATAACTACGATTTTAGCCATTATTTTATTGGTATATAATGTATAAATATTTTTTTCATTTTTTTTTTTCAGTATTTATGCTTCAGATACTTTTTTGTTTCGAACTTGGGGATATAAAAAATCGCTTTTCAGAATTTTGTCTCATAACAAACTAGGTGGCGTTTATAATGTGTTCCCTATGTCTTTCACATGAAATAAGACAAGGGAAGTGGTTTGTTTTTTAAGTCAAGTTGGTTTTGAAATATTTTGTATAGGAGCAATGCATTCTGGGAGAAAATTGGGACAAACCATTTGAATGACAGTGAGGGACACATAAATCTTAGTGTTTCATTAAATTCAGTTTTTACTGTCATAAAAGCTCAGATATGTCATCATTGCCTGTCTTCATAATGTATTAAAATCATCTGGAGCAATTAGAGCATGTAAAGCTCATTTTAAATCTCTAAATACTTAACTTCCCACCCCCCTATTATGGTAAATTTGGTTTGATCCAGATTCCTACACTTCTTAACACTAAATAGCTTTGTAGGGTATGTGCACTGTGATATGGAAGACTAACAGCATGTAAAGGGCAATAATATTCAGTGTGCTGACCTCTTTTAATTTCAACTTTATTTTAAATGAGAACAAAAATTGCTATTAACCTCTAAGATATTACAGACACCTCTAGCATTCAAATGGTTAATTAAGGATAACACTAGGATATAGGGTGTGGGTTCAATATTATAGTATAGGGAATTATTAAAAAACAGAAGCAATAAAACTTTTCCTGAATAACACCGGCTTATGACTTTTTTTTACAGACAACCTAATATTTTAGAGGAATATAAATGCAATATTATCCATTATTTTATTGGTGTATAATGTATAAATATTTTTTTCATTTTTTTTCAGTATTTATGCTTCAGATACTTTTTTATTTTGAACTTGGGGATATAAAAAATCACTTTTCAGAATTTTATCTCATAACAAACTAGGTGGCATTTATTATGTGTTCCCTATGTCTTTCACATGAAATAAGACAAGGGAAGTGGTTTGTTTTTTAAGTCAAGTTGGTTTTGAAATATTTTGTATAGGAGCAATGCATTCTGGGAGAAAATTGAGACAAACCATTTGAATGACAGTGGGGGACACATAAATCTTTGTCTTGCATTAAATTCAGTTTTTACTGTCATAAAAGCTCAGATATGTCATCACTGCCTGTCTTCATAATGTGTTAAAATCATCTGGAGCAATTAGAGTATGTAAAGCTCATTTTAAATCTCTAAATACTTAACTTTCCATCCCCCTATTATGGTAAATTTGGTTTGATCCAGATTCCTACACTTCTTAACACTAAATAGCTTTGCAGGGTATGTACACTGTGAAATTGAAGACTAACAGCATGTAAAGGGCAATAATATTCAGTGTGCTGACCTCTTTTAATTTCAACTTTATTTTAAATAAGAACAAAAATTGCTATTAACCTCTAAGATATTACAGACACCTCTTGCATTCAAATGGTTAATTAACGATAACACTAGGATATAGGGTGTGGGTTCAATATTATAGTATTTGGAATTATTAAAAAACATAAGCAATAAAACTTTTTCTGAATAACACCGACTCATGACTTTATTTACAGACAACCTAATATTTTAGAGGAATATAACTACGATTTTATCCATTATTTTATTGGTATATAATGTATAAATATTTTTTTCATTTTTTTTTTCAGTATTTATGCTTCAGATACTTTTTTATTTCGAACTTGGGGATATAAAAAATCGCTTTTCAGAATTTTGTCTCATAAGAAACTAGGTGGCGTTTATAATGTGTTCCCTGTGTCTTTCACATGAAATAAGACAAGGGAAGTTGTTTGTTTTTTAAGTCAAGTTGGTTTTGAAATATTTTGTATAGGAGCAATGCATTCTGGGAGAAAATTGGGACAAACCATTTGAATGACAGTGAGGGACACATAAATCTTTGTTTTTCATTAAATTCAGTTTTTACTGTCATAAAAGCTCAGATATGTCATCATTGCCTGTCTTCATAATGTATTAAAATCATATGCAGCAATTAGAGCATGTAAAGCTCATTTTAAATCTCTAAATACTTAACTTCCCACCCCCCTATTATGGTAAATTTGGTTTGATCCAGATTCCTACACTTCTTAACACTAAAGAGCTTTGCAGGGTATGTGCACTGTGATATAGAAGACTAACAGTATGTAAAGGGCAATAATATTCAGTGTGCTGACCTCTTTTAATTTCAGCTTTATTTTGAATGAGAGCAAAAATTGCTATTAACCTGTAAGATATTACAGACACCTCTAGCATTCAAATGGTTAATTAAGGATAACACTAGGATATAGGGTGTGTGTTCAATATTATAGTATAGGGAATTATTAAAAAACATAAGCAATAAAACTTTTCCTGAATAACACCGGCTTATGACTTTATTTACAGACAACCTAATATTTTAGAGGAATATAACTGCGATTTTATCCATTATTTTATTGGTATATAATGTATAAATATTTTTTTCATTTTTTTTTTCAGTATTTATGCTTCAGATACTTTTTTATTTCGAACTTGGGGATATAAAAAATCGCTTTTCAAAATTTTGTCTCATAACAAACTAGGTGGCGTTTATAATGTGTTCCCTATCTCTTTCACATGAAATAAGACAAGGGAAGTGGTTTGTTTTTTTAAGTCAAGTTGGTTTTGAAATATTTTGTATAGGAGCAATGCATTCTGGGAGAAAATTGGGACAAACCATTTGAATGACAGTGGGGGACATATAAATCTTTGTTTTGCATTAAATTCAGTTTTTACTGTCATAAAAGCCCAGATATGTCATCACTGCCTGTCTTCATAATGTATTAAAATCATCTGGAGCAATTAGAGTATGTAAAGCTCATTTTAAATCTCTAAATACTTAACTTCCCACCCCCCTATTATGGTAAATTTGGTTTGATCCAGATTCCTACACTTCTTAACACTAAATAGCTTTGCAGGGTATGTGCACTGTGATATTGAAGACTAACAGCATGTAAAGGGGAATAATATTCAGTGTGCTGACCTCTTTTAATTTCAACTTTATTTTAAATGAGAACAAAAATTGCTATTAACCTCTAAGATATTACAGACACCTCTTGCATTCAAATGGTTAATTAACGATAACACTAGGATATAGGGTGTGGGTTCAATATTATAGTATTTGGAATTATTAAAAAACATAAGCAATAAAACTTTTTCTGAATAACACCGACTCATGACTTTATTTACAGACAACCTAATATTTTAGAGGAATATAACTACGATTTTATCCATTATTTTATTGGTTTATAATGTATAAATATTTTTTTCATTTTTTTTTTCAGTATTTATGCTTCAGATACTTTTTTATTTCGAACTTGGGGATATAAAAAATCGCTTTTCAGAATTTTGTCTCATAAGAAACTAGGTGGCGTTTATAATGTGTTCCCTGTGTCTTTCACATGAAATAAGACAAGGGAAGTTGTTTGTTTTTTAAGTCAAGTTGGTTTTGAAATATTTTGTATAGGAGCAATGCATTCTGGGAGAAAATTGGACAAACCATTTGAATGACAGTGAGGGACACATAAATCTTTGTTTTTCATTAAATTCAGTTTTTACTGTCATAAAAGCTCAGATATGTCATCATTGCCTGTCTTCATAATGTATTAAAATCATCTGCAGCAATTAGAGCATGTAAAGCTCATTTTAAATCTCTAAATACTTAACTTCCCACCCCCCTATTATGGTAAATTTGGTTTGATCCAGATTCCTACACTTCTTAACACTAAAGAGCTTTGCAGGGTATGTGCACTGTGATATAGAAGACTAACAGTATGTAAAGGGCAATAATATTCAGTGTGCTGACCTCTTTTAATTTCAGCTTTATTTTGAATGAGAGCAAAAATTGCTATTAACCTGTAAGATATTACAGACACCTCTAGCATTCAAATGGTTAATTAAGGATAACACTAGGATATAGGGTGTGTGTTCAATATTATAGTATAGGGAATTATTAAAAAACAGAAGCAATAAAACTTTTCCTGAATAACACCGGCTTATGACTTTTTTTTACAGACAACCTAATATTTTAGAGGAATATAACTGCGATATTATCCATTATTTTATTGGTATATAATGTATAAATATTTTTTTCATCTTTTTTTTCAGTATTTATGCTTCCGATACTTTTTTATTTTGAACTTGGGGATATAAAAAATCACTTTTCAGAATTTTATCTCATAACAAACTAGGTGGCGTTTATAATGTGTTCCCTATCTCTTTCACATGAAATAAGACAAGGGAAGTGGTTTGTTTTTTTAAGTCAAGTTGGTTTTGAAATATTTTGTATAGGAGCAATGCATTCTGGGAGAAAATTGGGACAAACCATTTGAATGACAGTGGGGGACACATAAATCTTTGTTTTGCATTAAATTCAGTTTTTACTGTCATAAAAGCTCAGATATGTCATCACTGCCTGTCTTCATAATGTATTAAAATCATCTGGAGCAATTAGAGTATGTAAAGCTCATTTTAAATCTCTAAATACTTAACTTCCCACCCCCCTATTATGGTAAATTTGGTTTGATCCAGATTCCTACACTTCTTAACACTAAAGAGCTTTGCAGGGTATGTGCACTGTGATATAGAAGACTAACAGTATGTAAAGGGCAATAATATTCAGTGTGCTGACCTCTTTTAATTTCAACTTTATTTTAAATGAGAACAAAAATTGCTAATAACCTCTAAGATATTACAGACACCTCTAGCATTCAAATGGTTAATTAACGATAACACTAGGATATAGGGTGTGGGTTCAATATTATAGTATTTGGAATTATTAAAAAACATAAGCAATAAAACTTTTTCTGAATAACACCGACTCATGACTTTATTTACAGACAACCTAATATTTTAGAGGAATATAACTACGATTTTATCCATTATTTTATTGGTATATAATGTATAAATATTTTTTTCATTTTTTTTTTCAGTATTTATGCTTCAGATACTTTTTTATTTCGAACTTGGGGATATAAAAAATCGCTTTTCAGAATTTTGTCTCATAAGAAACTAGGTGGCGTTTATAATGTGTTCCCTGTGTCTTTCACATGAAATAAGACAAGGGAAGTTGTTTGTTTTTTAAGTCAAGTTGGTTTTGAAATATTTTGTATAGGAGCAATGCATTCTGGGAGAAAATTGGGACAAACCATTTGAATGACAGTGAGGGACACATAAATCTTTGTTTTTCATTAAATTCAGTTTTTACTGTCATAAAAGCTCAGATATGTCATCATTGCCTGTCTTCATAATGTATTAAAATCATCTGCAGCAATTAGAGCATGTAAAGCTCATTTTAAATCTCTAAATACTTAACTTCCCACCCCCCTATTATGGTAAATTTGGTTTGATCCAGATTCCTACACTTCTTAACACTAAAGAGCTTTGCAGGGTATGTGCACTGTGATATAGAAGACTAACAGTATGTAAAGGGCAATAATATTCAGTGTGCTGACCTCTTTTAATTTCAGCTTTATTTTGAATGAGAGCAAAAATTGCTATTAACCTGTAAGATATTACAGACACCTCTAGCATTCAAATGGTTAATTAAGGATAACACTAGGATATAGGGTGTGTGTTCAATATTATAGTATAGGGAATTATTAAAAAACAGAAGCAATAAAACTTTTCCTGAATAACACCGGCTTATGACTTTTTTTACAGACAACCTAATATTTTAGAGGAATATAACTGCGATATTATCCATTATTTTATTGGTATATAATGTATAAATATTTTTTTCATTTTTTTTTTCAGTATTTATGCTTCCGATACTTTTTTATTTTGAACTTGGGGATATAAAAAATCACTTTTCAGAATTTTATCTCATAACAAACTAGGTGGCGTTTATAATGTGTTCCCTATCTCTTTCACATGAAATAAGACAAGGGAAGTGGTTTGTTTTTTTAAGTCAAGTTGGTTTTGAAATATTTTGTATAGGAGCAATGCATTCTGGGAGAAAATTGGGACAAACCATTTGAATGACAGTGGGGGACATATAAATCTTTGTTTTGCATTAAATTCAGTTTTTACTGTCATAAAAGCCCAGATATGTCATCACTGCCTGTCTTCATAATGTATTAAAATCATCTGGAGCAATTAGAGTATGTAAAGCTCATTTTAAATCTCTAAATACTTAACTTCCCACCCCCCTATTATGGTAAATTTGGTTTGATCCAGATTCCTACACTTCTTAACACTAAATAGCTTTGCAGGGTATGTGCACTGTGATATTGAAGACTAACAGCATGTAAAGGGGAATAGTATTCAGTGTGCTGACCTCTTTTAATTTCAACTTTATTTTAAATGAGAACAAAAATTGCTATTAACCTCTAAGATATTACAGACACCTCTTGCATTCAAATGGTTAATTAACGATAACACTAGGATATAGGGTGTGGGTTCAATATTATAGTATTTGGAATTATTAAAAAACATAAGCAATAAAACTTTTTCTGAATAACACCGACTCATGACTTTATTTACAGACAACCTAATATTTTAGAGGAATATAACTACGATTTTATCCATTATTTTATTGGTATATAATGTATAAATATTTTTTTCATTTTTTTTTTCAGTATTTATGCTTCAGATACTTTTTTATTTCGAACTTGGGGATATAAAAAATCGCTTTTCAAAATTTTGTCTCATAACAAACTAGGTGGCGTTTATAAAGTGTTCCCTATCTCTTTCACATGAAATAAGACAAGGGAAGTGGTTTGTTTTTTTAAGTCAAGTTGGTTTTGAAATATTTTGTATAGGAGCCATGCATTCTGGGAGAAAATTGGGACAAACCATTTGAATGACAGTGGGGGACATATAAATCTTTGTTTTGCATTAAATTCAGTTTTTACTGTCATAAAAGCCCAGATATGTCATCACTGCCTGTCTTCATAATGTATTAAAATCATCTGGAGCAATTAGAGTATGTAAAGCTCATTTTAAATCTCTAAATACTTAACTTCCCACCCCCCTATTATGGTAAATTTGGTTTGATCCAGATTCCTACACTTCTTAACACTAAATAGCTTTGCAGGGTATGTGCACTGTGATATTGAAGACTAACAGCATGTAAAGGGGAATAATATTCAGTGTGCTGACCTCTTTTAATTTCAACTTTATTTTAAATGAGAACAAAAATTGCTATTAACCTCTAAGATATTACAGACACCTCTAGCATTCAAATGGTTAATTAAGGATAACACTAGGATATAGGGTGTGGGTTCAATATTATAGTATAGGGAATTATTAAAAAACAGAAGCAATAAAACTTTTCCTGAATAACACCGGCTTATGACTTTTTTTACAGACAACCTAATATTTTAGAGGAATATAACTGCGATATTATCCATTATTTTATTGGTATATAATGTATAAATATTTTTTTCATTTTTTTTTTCAGTATTTATGCTTCCGATACTTTTTTATTTTGAACTTGGGGATATAAAAAATCACTTTTCAGAATTTTATCTCATAACAAACTAGGTGGCGTTTATAATGTGTTCCCTATCTCTTTCACATGAAATAAGACAAGGGAAGTGGTTTGTTTTTTTAAGTCAAGTTGGTTTTGAAATATTTTGTATAGGAGCAATGCATTCTGGGAGAAAATTGGGACAAACCATTTGAATGACAGTGGGGGACATATAAATCTTTGTTTTGCATTAAATTCAGTTTTTACTGTCATAAAAGCCCAGATATGTCATCACTGCCTGTCTTCATAATGTATTAAAATCATCTGGAGCAATTAGAGTATGTAAAGCTCATTTTAAATCTCTAAATACTTAACTTCCCACCCCCCTATTATGGTAAATTTGGTTTGATCCAGATTCCTACACTTCTTAACACTAAATAGCTTTGCAGGGTATGTGCACTGTGATATTGAAGACTAACAGCATGTAAAGGGGAATAATATTCAGTGTGCTGACCTCTTTTAATTTCAACTTTATTTTAAATGAGAACAAAAATTGCTATTAACCTCTAAGATATTACAGACACCTCTAGCATTCAAATGGTTAATTAAGGATAAAACTAGGATATAGGGTGTGGGTTCAATATTATAGTATAGGGAATTATTAAAAAACAGAAGCAATAAAACTTTTCCTGAATAACACCGGCTTATGACTTTTTTTACAGACAACCTAATATTTTAGAGGAATATAACAGCGATATTATCCATTATTTTATTGGTATATAATGTATAAATATTTTTTTCATTTTTTTTTTTCAGTATTTATGCTTCCGATACTTTTTTATTTTGAACTTGGGGATATAAAAAATCACTTTTCAGAATTTTATCTCATAACAAACTAGGTGGCATTTATAATGTGTTCCCTATGTCTTTCACATGAAATAAGATAAGGGAAGTGGTTTGTTTTTTAAGTCAAGTTGGTTTTGAAATATTTTGTATAGGAGCAATACATTCTGGGAGAAAATTGGAACAAACCATTTGAATGACAGTGGGGGACACATAATCTTTGTTTTGCATTAAATTCAGTTTTTACTGTCATAAAAGCTCAGATATGTCATCACTGCCTGTCTTCATAATGTATTCAATTATCTGGAGCAATTAGAGTATGTAAAGCTCATTTTAAATCTCTAAATACTTAACTTCCCACCCCCCTATTATGGTAAATTTGGTTTGATCCAGATTCCTACACTTCTTAACACTAAATAGCTTTGCAGGGTATGTGCACTGTGATATTGAAGATTAACAGTATGTAAAGGGTAATAATATTCAGTGTGCTGACCTCTTTTAATTTCAGCTTTATTTTAAATGAGAGCAAAAATTGCTATTAACCTGTAATATATTACAGACACCTCTAGCATTCAAATGGTTAATAAAGGATAACACAAGGATATAGGGTGTGGGTTCAATATTATAGTATAGGGAATTATTAAAAAACATAAGCAATAAAACCTTTCCTGAATAACACCGGCTTATGACTTTATTTACAGACAACCTAATATTTTAGAGGAATATAACTGCGATTTTATCCATTATTTTATTGGTATATAATGTATAAATATTTTTTTTATTTTTTTTTTTCAGTATTTATGCTTCAGATACTTTTTTGTTTCGAACTTGGGGATATAAAAAATCGCTTTTCAGAATTTTGTCTCATAACAAACTAGGTGGCGTTTATAATGTGTTCCCTATGTCTTTCACATGAAATAAGACAAGGGAAGTGGTTTGTTTTTTAAGTCAAGTTGGTTTTGAAATATTTTGTATAGGAGTTATGCATTCTGGGAGAAAATTGGGACAAACCATTTGAATGACAGTGGGGGACACATACATCTTTGTTTTGCATTAAATTCAGTTTTTACTGTCATGAAAGCTCAGATATGTCATCACTGCCTGTCTTCATAATGTATTAAAATCATCTGGAGCAATTAGAGTATGTAAAGCTCATTTTAAATCTCTAAATACTTAACTTCCCACCCCACTATTATGGGAAATTTGGTTTGATCCAGATTCCTTCACTTCTTAACACTAAATAGCTTTGCAGGGTATGTGCACTGTGATATGGAAGACTAACAGTATGTAAAGGGCAATAATATTCAGTGTGCTGACCTCTTTTAATTTCAACTTTATTTTAAATAAGAACAAAAATTGCTATTAACCTCTAAGATATTACAGACACCTCTAGCATTCAAATGGTTAATTAACGATAACACTAGGATATAGGGTGTGGGTTCAATATTATAGTATAGGGAATTATTAAAAAACATAAGCAATACAACTTTTCCTGAATAACACCGGCTCATGACTTTATTTACAGACTTCCTAATATTTTAGAGGAATATAACTGCGATTTTATCCATTATTTTATTGGTATATAATGTATAAATATTTTTTTCATTTTTTTTTTCAGTATTTATGCTTCAGATATTTTTTATTTTGAACTTGGGGATAGAAAAAATCACTTTTCAGAATTTTATCTCATAACAAACTAGGTGGCATTTATAATGTGTTCCCTATGTCTTTCACATGAAATAAGACAAGGGAAGTGGTTTGTTTTTTAAGTCAAGTTGGTTTTGAAATATTTTGTATAGGAGCAATGTATTCTGGGAGAAAATTGGAACAAACCATTTGAATGACAGTGGGGGACACATAAATCTTTGTTTTGCATTAAATTCAGTTTTTACTGTCATAAAAGCTCAGATATGTCATCACTGCCTGTCTTCATGATGTATTAAATTATCTGGAGCAATTAGAGTATGTAAAGCTCATTTTAAATCTCTAAATACTTAACTTCCCACCCCCCTATTATGGTAAATTTGGTTTGATCCAGATTCCTACACTTCTTAACACTAAAGAGCTTTGCAGGGTATGTGCACTGTGATATTGAAGATTAACAGTATGTAAAGGGCAATAATATTCAGTGTGCTGACCTCTTTTAATTTCAGCTTTATTTTGAATGAGAGCAAAAATTGCTAATAACCTGTAAGATATTACAGACACCTCTAGCATTCAAATGGTTAATTAAGGATAACACTAGGCTATAGGGTGTGGGTTCAATATTATAGTATAGGGAATTATTAAAAAACATAAGCAATAAAACTTTTCCTGAATAACACCGGCTTATGACTTTATTTACAGACAACCTAATATTTTAGAGGAATATAACTGCGATTTTATCCATTATTTTATTGGTACATAATGTATAAATATTTTTTTCATTTTTTTTTTTTTCAGTATTTATGCTTCAGATACTTTTTTATTTCGAACTTGGGGATATAAAAAATCATTTTTCAGAATTTTGTCTGATAACAAACTAGGTGGCGTTTATAATGTGTTCCCTATGTCTTTCACATGAAATAAGACAAGGGAAGTGGTTTGTTTTTTAAGTCAAGTTGGTTTTGAAATATTTTGTATAGGAGCAATGCATTCTGGGAGAAAATTGGGACAAACCATTTGAATGACAGTGGGGGACATATAAATCTTTGTTTTGCATTAAATTCAGTTTTTACTGTCATAAAAGCCCAGATATGTCATCACTGCCTGTCTTCATAATGTATTAAAATCATCTGGAGCAATTAGAGTATGTAAAACTCATTTTAAATCTCTAAATACTTAACTTCCCACCCCCCTATTATGGTAAATTTGGTTTGATCCAGATTCCTACACTTCTTAACACTAAATAGCTTTGCAGGGTATGTGCACTGTGATATTGAAGACTAACAGCATGTAAAGGGGAATAATATTCAGTGTGCTGACCTCTTTTAATTTCAACTTTATTTTAAATGAGAACAAAAATTGCTATTAACCTCTAAGATATTACAGACACCTCTAGCATTCAAATGGTTAATTAAGGATAACACTAGGATATAGGGTGTGGGTTCAATATTATAGTATAGGGAATTATTAAAAAACATAAGCAATACAACTTTTCCTGAATAACACCGACTCATGACTTTATTTAAAGACAACCTAATATTTTAGAGGAATATAACTACGATTTTATCCATTATTTTATTGGTATATAATGTATAAATATTTTTTTCATTTTTTTTTTCAGTATTTATGCTTCAGATACTTTTTTATTTCGAACTTGGGGATATAAAAAATCGCTTTTCAGAATTTTCTCTCATAACAAACTAGGTGGCGTTTATAATGTGTTCCCTGTGTCTTTCACATGAAATAAGACAAGGGAAGTTGTTTGTTTTTTAAGTCAAGTTGGTTTTGAAATATTTTGTATAGGAGCAATGCATTCTGGGAGAAAATTGGGACAAACCATTTGAATGACAGTGAGGGACACATAAATCTTTGTTTTTCATTAAATTCAGTTTTTACTGTCATAAAAGCTCAGATATGTCATCATTGCCTGTCTTCATAATGTATTAAAATCATCTGGAGCAATTAGAGCATGTAAAGCTCATTTTAAATCTCTAAATACTTAACTTCCCACCCCCCTATTATGGTAAATTTGGTTTGATCCAGATTCCTACACTTCTTAACACTAAAGAGCTTTGCAGGGTATGTGCACTGTGATATAGAAGACTAACAGTATGTAAAGGGCCATAATATTCAGTGTGCTGACCTCTTTTAATTTCAGCTTTATTTTGAATGAGAGCAAAAATTGCTATTAACCTGTAAGATATTACAGACACCTCTAGCATTCAAATGGTTAATTAAGGATAACACTAGGATATAGGGTGTGTGTTCAATATTATAGTATAGGGAATTATTAAAAAACATAAGCAATACAACTTTTCCTGAATAACACCGGCTCATGACTTTATTTACAGACAACCTAATATTTTAGAGGAATATAA
Source organism: Rhinophrynus dorsalis (assembly GCA_037306005.1). NCBI lineage: Eukaryota > Metazoa > Chordata > Amphibia > Anura > Rhinophrynidae > Rhinophrynus > Rhinophrynus dorsalis. Next base: position 66,432,931 of record CM074728.1, on the reverse strand, counting down.
CTACGATTCTGTCCATTATTTTATAGGTATATAATGTATAAATAGTTTTTTCATTTTTTTTTTCAGTATTTATGCTTCAGATACTTTTTTGTTTCGAACTTGGGGATATAAAAAATCGCTTTTCAGAATTTTGTCTCATAACAAACTAGGTGGCGTTTATAATGTGTTCCCTGTGTCTTTCACATGAAATAAGACAAGGGAAGTGGTTTGTTTTTTAAGTCAAGTTGGTTTTGAAATATTTTGTATAGGAGCAATGCATTCTGGGAGAAAATTGGGACAAACCATTTGAATGACAGTGGGGGACACATAAATCTTTGTTTTGCATTAAATTCAGTTTTTACTGTCATAAAAGCTCAGATATGTCATCATTGCCTGTCTTCATAATGTATTAAAATCATCTGGAGCAATTAGAGCATGTAAAGCTCATTTTAAATCTCTAAATACTTAACTTCCCACCCCACTATTATGGTAAATTTGGTTTGATCCAGATTCCTACACTTCTTAACACTAAAGAGCTTTGCAGGGAATGTGCACTGTGATATAGAAGACTAACAGTATGTAAAGGGCAATAATATTCAGTGTGCTGACCTCTTTTAATTTCAGCTTTATTTTGAATGAGAGCAAAAATTGCTATTAACCTCTAAGATATTACAGACACCTCTAGCATTCAAATGGTTAATTAAGGATAACACTAGGATATAGGATGTGTGTTCAATATTATAGTATAGGGAATTATTAAAAAACATAAGCAATAAAACTTTTCCTGAATAACACCGGCTTATGACTTTATTTACAGACAACCTAATATTTTAGAGGAATATAACTACGATTTTATCCATTATTTTATTGGTACATAATGTATAAAAAATTTTTTCATTTTTTTTTTTTTCAGTATTTATGCTTCAGATACTTTTTTATTTCGAACTTGGGGATATAAAAAATCACTTTTCAGAATTTTGTCTCATAACAAACTAGGTGGCGTTTATAATGTGTTCCCTATGTCTTTCACGTGAAATAAGACAAGGGAAGTGGTTTGTTTTTTAAGTCAAGTTGGTTTTGAAATATTTTGTATAGGAGCAATGCATTCTGGGAGAAAATTGGGACAAACCATTTGAATGACAGTGGGGGACACATAAATCTTTGTCTTGCATTAAATTCAGTTTTTACTGTCATAAAAGCTCAGATATGTCATCACTGCCTGTCTTCATAATGTATTAAAATCATCTGGAGCAATTAGAGTATGTAAAGCTCATTTTAAATATCTAAATACTTAACTTCCCACCCCCCTATTATGGTAAATTTGGTTTGATCCAGATTCCTACACTTCTTAACACTAAATAGCTTTGCAGGGTATGTGCACTGTGATATTGAAGACTAACAGCATGTAAAGGGCAATAATATTCAGTGTGCTGACCTCTTTTAATTTCAACTTTATTTTAAATGAGAACAAAAATTGCTATTAACCTCTAAGATATTACAGACACCTCTAGCATTCAAATGGTTAATTAAGGATAACACTAGGATATAGGGTGTGGGTTCAATATTATAGTACAGGGAATTATTAAAAAACAGAAGTAATAAAACTTTTCCTGAATAACACCGGCTTATGACTTTATTTACAGACAACCTAATATTTTAGAGGAATATAACTGCGATTTTATCCAGTATTTTATTGTTATATAATGTATAAATATTTTTTTCATTTTTTTTTTTCAGTATTTATGCTTCAGATACCTTTTTATTTCGAACTTGGGGATATAAAAAAATCGCTTTTCAGAATTTTGTCTCATAACAAACTAGGTGGCGTTTATAATGTGTTCCCTATGTCTTTCACATGAAATAAGACAAGGGAAGTGGTTTGTTTTTTAAGTCAAGTTGGTTTTGAAATATTTTGTATAGGAGCAATGCATTCTGGGAGAAAATTGGGACAAACCATTTGAATGACAGTGGGGGACACATAAATCTTTGTCTTGCATTAAATTCAGTTTTTACTGTCATAAAAGCTCAGATATGTCATCACTGCCTGTCTTCATAATGTATTAAAATCATCTGGAGCAATTAGAGTATGTAAAGCTCATTTTAAATCTCTAAACACTTAACTTCCCACCCCCCTATTATGGTAAATTTGGTTTGATCCAGATTCCTACACTTCTTAACACTAAATAGCTTTGCAGGGTATGTGCACTGTGATATTGAAGACTATGTCATACTGCTCCTTACTGCTCCTCCTACCTATAATCCTATTGGCGGCTGTAGGCTTTATGTACCTGGATCTTCCATCAACCCTTGCTCAATTTTAGCGCCAAAAGTCTGAGAGAAACCTTTGTCCTGAGTTCCAGTGTTTGCTGATTCCGTGTACCGAACCCTGCCTGATTACCGACCAAGTCTTGTCTCCTGCCCGTGGATCTTGACCCCAGCTTTGCCTGACTACGTCTCTGTCTACTCCTTTGGTTACTGTTTCGATTCCGACCTGACCCAGTACTCCCGGACCACGCTTTCCTTTCGGAACTTTCTGCCTCGCAACGAGTCCCTCCATCTGCTCTCAAGGTTGGTTCCAGTCTTCCGTTCCTTCACCTCTGGGGCTCCGACTGGTTTGGGTTGCCATCACCGGCCGCTCTGGTGACTGCCCCGGCCAGTCGAGGGTGTAGGAACTCGTATTCCCCTTACCTGCTTCCAGTTTCCTGGGCCGCGAGTCCAAACCCGATTCTAGCAGAGAATAGAGGATTCGTAGTCCATAAACCTCGAACCTGTCTCGAACCTTGTCGATACCCCAAGACCTCGAACCTGTCTCGAACCTTATCGATACCCCAAGACCTCGAACCTGTCTCGAACCTTATCGATACCCCAAGACCTCGAACCTGCCTCGAACCTTCTATTGACCTCGAGGTCTTCGATTTAAGAGAACTCTGTCCTGCAGTCTGACTACGGTTTTGAACCTTCCCGAGCCTCCTAGTTCCAGTTGATCCAGTCTCGAACTCTGAGGAGCAGTGAACTGGTTAACCTGAGTCCTTTACCTTGCTTGATCCTACTCAGAGACTGACAGTAAAATCGAGCCAGTAAAATGGATGCTGCTGAGGCTTCCCTCATAGCCTCCAGACAGGAACAACAGGAGCAAGTTCTGTCTACCCATGCAGCACAACTACAAACCCTCAATCATAAGCTGGATGCTATGATGGAAATGTTGCGAACATTTTCTCCATCTACCCCTGCCCCAGTTCCACCACAGCCTACTGGGGCCACAGGGTCTACAGGAGCCACCTCAGGGTACAAGCCACCCAAGATACCCTTACCAGAGAGATACTCTGGCCGGCCTGAACATTGTCGTGGATTCTTGAACCAGTGCCAGTTACATTTTCAGACCTTGCCTCATTCGTTCAACTCTCATTCTACTAGGGTGGCATTCATAATCTCTCTATTGACTGACAAAGCCCTAGCTTGGGCTTTCCCTCTGGTGGAGAACAGATCTTCTCTTCTTGATGACTCCAATGCATTTATCGCTGCCTTTAAAACCGTATTTGATCTACCTGGAAGACAGGCATCTGCTGAAACCAGTATACTGGGCCTAAGACAGGGCACTCGCACGGTGGCTGAATATGCAGTAGAGTTCAGAACCCTTTCCTATGAAACCGACTGGAACAATGGAGCTTTGCGAGCTTCCTTTCGTAGGGGTCTGAGTGAGCGCATCAAAGACGCCCTAGTTAATCAAGAGATACCTGATGATCTGGAAGGCCTGATTTCCAGCTGCTTAGAATTGGATCGACGGCAAATAGAGCGACAGCTTGAGAAAGATCGCTTTCGCCGTCATAAATCTGAGTTTGTTCCACGCTGATCTCCTCCCACCGAGACATCGCAGCCTTCTGTTGAACCCATGGATGTTGGGTCTGTGACAAAAGTCCCCGAGGAGGAGAATCGTCGACGAAGAAGTCAGGGACTTTGTCTTTATTGTGGACTCAAGGGCCACCTCCTACGCCAGTGTCCGACCCGTCCGGGAAACTTCTAAGCTTAGGGAACCATGGAGACGACTCCCTAAGCATAAGAAATGTAACCTCCTTGTCTAACCTAAACCGTATGATGGTTCCAGTTCGGTTGAGTTGGGCAGGAGGCTCGGTCTCCACCAAAGCCTTCGTGGACTCCGGAGCGGCTGGAGTTTTCCTTGATGCTGGGTTTGCTTCCAAGCACTCGATTCCACTAGTCCAGAAAGCCAAACCCTCGCGTGTCTCTACTGTGGATGGGGCTCCTTTGGGAAAGGGCTTCGTTACCCATGAGACTCAGCTTCTACTTCTTCAGACCGGCATTCTTCATTCCGAGACTATTCACCTTGATGTCATACAGTGCCCTTCCTCTCCAGTGATTTTGGGACTTCCTTGGCTTCGACTCCACAACCCAGTAATTGACTGGAGTTCTGATCAGATAACGAACTGGAGTTCTTCCTGTTTTTCGAACTGCCTTTCTGAGATACCTGTACCTGGCCTTGTGGGTGGCATAGGAACACCTGAGAATTCTATTCCTAAATCCTACAGAGACTTTTCCGATGTATTCTCTAAACAAAAGGTAGCAGAGCTACCTCCACACAGATCATTTGACTGTTCAATTGATTTATTGCCCGGAACCATGTCTCCTAGAGGAAGAACTTTTCTCCTATCAGAACCAGTGAATAAGGCCCTGTTGGAATATATACAAGAAAACCTGGCCAGGGGTTTCATTAGACATTCATCCTCGCCAGCAGGTGCCGGCTTCTTTTTTGTCTCAAAAAAAGATGGAACCTTGAGACCCTGTATAGATTATAGGGGTCTAAACAAGGCGACTATTAAAAATAGATACCCTCTACCCCTGATTCCGGAACTCTTCGATGCTCTGAAGGACGCCAAGATCTTCACAAAGTTGGATTTACGTGGGGCATACAACTTGATTCGCATCAAAGACGGCGACGAGTGGAAGACGGCCTTCAACACCAGGTACGGCCACTATGAGTACCTCGTCATGCCCTTTGGGCTCTGCAACGCCCCCGCCACATTCCAACACTTTGTCAACGAGATCTTCAAGGATGTTTTGCTCTCCTCTGTGGTTGTGTATCTTGATGATATACTGATTTTTTCATCCTTGCTCCACGAACACAGAGAACACGTCCGTACCGTGTTACATCGCCTGAGAGAAAATCATCTTTACGCTAAACTGGAAAAATGCATCTTTGAGACCTCCCAGCTCCCTTTCTTGGGATATATAGTTTCTGACTCAGGACTACGGATGGACCCTTCTAAAGTAGAGTCCGTTTCCCAATGGCCACGACCAATCACTCTGAGAGCGGTACAACGTTTCTTAGGATTTGCAAATTACTGTAGAAGATTCATTAAAAATTTCTCTGCTATAGTTGCTCCTCTGGTAGCCTTCACCAAGAAAAACGCAAATCCCAAGGTCTGGTCCACTGAGGCAGTAGAGGCCTTTGAACGTTTAAAAAGACTATTTGTGTCCGCACCATTGCTACGCTACCCTGATCCTACACAACCCTTCCTCATTGAGGTCGAGGCCTCTGAATTAGGAGCTGGAGCTGTCCTGTCTCAGAGGGACGAGGTCACTAACCGCCTTCATCCTTGTTCTTACTTTTCCAAACAATTCAGTTCTGCAGAAAAGAACTATGATACCGGAAATGGAGAACTATTGGCCATTAAAATGGCACTAGAAGAATGGCGACATCTCTTGGAGGGTTCCCAAGTTCCAGTCATAATCCAGACGGACCACAAGAATCTTCAATTCCTGGAACAAGCTCAACGCCTGAATCCAAGGCAGGCCCGATGGGCCCTTTTCTTTACCCGTTTTAATTTCATTATTACATACATTCCAGGTTCTAAGAATCGGAAGGCGGATGCCCTGTCCCGACTCTTCACTACAGAGCCAGACCCTCCTCCTGAACCCATAATTCCTTCCAATCATATTGTGGCCTCTCTATCATTGTCTATAGTACAAAGGATCAAGTCCCTCCAACATCATTTTAGTGGACGTGTTCAAGGAAAACCCGCTCATCTGCTATTTGTCCCCAAGCGGTTTCGTTCCTCTCTCCTAAAATGGTCACACCATTCTACTATGGCCGGTCACCCAGGCATTACTAAAAATATTGAATTTCTTCTTAGACGCTTCTGGTGGCCTTCCTTGAAACAAGATGTGGAAGCCTACGTCAAAGCTTGCACGCTTTGCACACAAAACAAACCATCCAATCAGAGACCTGTTGGGCTTCTACAACCGTTGCCAGTTCCTCAGTCTCCATGGACTCATCTGGCTATGGATTTTATCACAGACTTGCCACCTTCAGACCATTGTACTGTGATTTGGGTGGTAGTTGACCGCTTCTCGAAACAAGCCCATTTCGTTCCCCTCCGGGGATTGCCTAATTCTCAAACTCTGGCAGATGTCTTCATCAAAGAAGTTTTCCGTATTCATGGAGTCCCTGCTCAGATTGTCTCCGATAGAGGTACTCAATTTACCTCCAAATTCTGGAAAGCCTTTTGCTCTCGCCTAGGGATTCAATTAAACTTTTCTTCTTCATACCATCCTCAGTCCAATGGCCAGACTGAAAGAACCAATCAGACCCTAGAAATCTACCTCCGCCATTATGTCAACTCACATCATGATAACTGGGCATCATTGCTTCCTCTGGCCGAATTCGCCTTCAATAACCGTTACCATTCTGCTTTGAAGTGTTCTACTTTCTATGCCGCTCTAGGCTATCACCCTCAGACATTGCCCAACCTTCCGGTATCCGATGTTCCTGAAGCTGATAATAGAGTACGGAATCTCCGTCTTCAGTGGGCTTCTGTTCATCGCTCTTTGACAGCCGCTTCTTCCAGTTATAAGTCCTCGGCGGATAAGAAAAGGCAACCTGCTCCTTCATACCAGACTGGTGACCAGGTCTGGCTCTCCACCCAACACCTTCGCTTGAAGCAGCCCTCTGGTAAATTGGGTCCCAGGTTCATTGGACCTTTTCCTATCAAGACTCAGCTCACTCCTGTCACCTACTCTCTTGATTTACCATCAACCATGAAGGTGGCCAATTCCTTTCATGTCTCCCTTCTACGTCCCTTGGTTAAGAACCGTTTCTACCAACCGGCCACTCCTCCTGCTCCTGTTCTGGTGGACGGTCATCCAGAATATGAGGTCAGCAAGATTCTGGATTCTCGGCTATCTCGGGGCCGATTACTCTATTTGGTCGACTGGAAGGGCTATGGTCCTGCCGATCGTTCCTGGGTGCCAGCTACTGAGGTGCATGCTCCGGTCCTTGTGCGGACCTTTCATCGCCTGCATCCTGATGCTCCAGGCCGTCCGGAGGTCGGCCGTTGAAGGGGGTGCACTGTCATACTGCTCCTGACTGCTCCTCCTACCTATAATCCTATTGGCGGCTGTAGGCTTTATGTACCTGGATCTTCCATCAACCCTTGCTCGATTTTAGCGCCAAAAGTCTGAGAGAAACCTTTGTCGTGAGTTCCTGTGTTTGCTGATTCCGTGTACCGAACCCTGCCTGATTACCGACCAAGTCTTGTCTTCTGCCCGTGGATCTTGACCCCAGCTTTGCCTGACTACGTCTCTGTCTACTCCTTTGGTTACTGATTCGATTCCGGCCTGACCCAGTACTCCCGGACCACGCTTTACTTTCGGAACTTTCTGCCTCGCAACGAGAGTCCCTCCAGCTGCTCTCAAGGTTGGTTCCAGTCTTCCGTTCCTTCACCTCTGGGGCTCCGACTGGTTTGGGTTGCCATCACCGGCCGCTCCGGTGACTGCCCCGGCCAGTCGAGGGTGTAGGAACTCGTATTCCCCTTACCTGCTTCCAGTTTCCTGGGCCGCGAGTCCAAACCCAATTCTAGCAGAGAATAGAGGATTCGTAGTCCATAAACCTCGAACCTGTCTCGAACCTTGTCGATACCCCAAGACCTCGAACCTGTCTCGAACCTTATCGATACCCCAAGACCTCGAAACTTATCGATACCCCAAGACCTCGAACCTGCCTCGAACCTTCTCTTGACCTCGAGGTCTTCGATTTAAGAGAACTCTGTCCTGCAGTCTGACTACGGTTTTGAACCTTCCCGAGCCTCCTAGTTCCAGTTGATCCAGTCTCGAACTCTGAGGAGCAGTGAACTGGTTAACCTGAGTCCTTTACCTTGCTTGATCCTACTCAGAGACTGACAGACTAACAGCATGTAAAGGGCAATAATATTCAGTGTGCTGACCTCTTTTAATTTCAACTTTATTTTAAATGAGAACAAAAATTGCTATTAACCTCTAAGATATTACAGACACCTCTAGCATTCAAATGGTTAATTAAGGATAACACTAGGATATAGGGTGTGGGTTCAATATTATAGTATAGAGAATTATTAAAAAACATAAGCAATAAAACTTTTCCTAAATAACACCGGCTTATGACTTTATTTACAGACAACCTAATATTTTAGAGGAATATAACTGCGATTTTATCCATTATTTTATTGGTATATACTGTATAAATATTTTTTTCATTTTTTTTTTTCAGCATTTAAGCTTCAGATACTTTTTTATTTCGAACTTGGGGATATAAAAAATCGCTTTTCAGAATTTTGTCTCATAACAAACTAGGTGGCGTTTATAATGTGTTCCCTATGTCTTTCACGTGAAATAAGACAAGGGAAGTGGTTTGTTTTTTAAGTCAAGTTGGTTTTGAAATATTTTGTATAGGAGCTATGCATTCTGTGATAAAATTGGGACAAACCATTTGAATGACAGTGGGGGACACATAAATCTTTGTTTTGCATTAAATTCAGTTTTTACTGTCATAAAAGCTCAGATATGTCATCACTGCCTGTCTTCATAATGTATTAAAATCATCTGGAGCAATTAGAGTATGTAAAGCTCATTTTAAATCTCTAAATACTTAACTTCCCACCCCCCTATTATGGTAAATTTGGTTTGATCCAGATTCCTACACTTCTTAACACTAAATAGCTTTGCAGGGTATGTGCACTGTGATATTGAAGACTAACAGCATGTAAAGGGCAATAATATTCAGTGTGCTGACCTCTTTTAATTTCAACTTTATTTTAAATGAGAACAAAAATTGCTATTAATCTCTAAGATATTACAGACACCTCTAGCATTCAAATGGTTAATTAAGGATAACACTAGGATATAGGGTGTGTGTTCAATATTATAGTATAAGGAATTATTAAAAAACATAAGCAATAAAACTTTTCCTGAATAACACCGGCTTATGACTTTATTTACAGACAACCTAATATTTTAGAGGAATATAACTGCGATTTTATCCATTATTTTATTGGTACATAATGTATAAATATTTTTTTCATTTTTTTTTTTCAGTATTTATGCTTCAGATACTTTTTTATTTCGAACTTGGGGATATAAAAAATCGCTTTTCAGAATTTTGTCTCATAACAAACTAGGTGGCGTTTATAATGTGTTCCCTATGTCTTTCACATGAAATAAGACAAGGGAAGTGGTTTGTTTTTTTAAGTCAAGTTGGTTTTGAAATATTTTGTATAGGAGCAATGCATTCTGGGAGAAAATTGGGACAAACCATTTGAATGACAGTGAGGGACACATAAATCTTTGTTTTTCATTGAATTCAGTTTTTACTGTCATAAAAGCTCAGATATGTCATCACTGCCTGTCTTCATAATGTATTAAAATCATCTGGAGCAATAAGAGTATGTAAAGCTCATTTTAAATCTCTAAATACTTAACTTCCCACCCCCCTATTATGGTAAATTTGGTTTGATCCAGATTCCTACACTTCTTAACACTAAAGAGCTTTGCAGGGTATGTGCACTGTGATATGGAAGACTAACAGCATTTAAAGGGCAATAATATTCAGTGTGCTGACCTCTTTTAATTTCAACTTTATTTTAAATAAGAACAAAAATTGCTATTAATCTCTAAGATATTACAGACACCTCTAGCATTCAAATGGTTAATTAAGGATAACACTAGGATATAGGGTGTGTGTTCAATATTATAGTATAAGGAATTATTAAAAAACATAAGCAATAAAACTTTTCCTGAATAACACCGGCTTATGACTTTATTTACAGACAACCTAATATTTTAGAGGAATATAACTGCGATTTTATCCATTATTTTATTGGTACATAATGTATAAATATTTTTTTCATTTTTTTTTTTCAGTATTTATGCTTCAGATACTTTTTTATTTCGAACTTGGGGATATAAAAAATCGCTTTTCAGAATTTTGTCTCATAACAAACTAGGTGGCGTTTATAATGTGTTCCCTATGTCTTTCACATGAAATAAGACAAGGGAAGTGGTTTGTTTTTTTAAGTCAAGTTGGTTTTGAAATATTTTGTATAGGAGCAATGCATTCTGGCAGAAAATTGGGACAAACCATTTGAATGACAGTGAGGGACACATAAATCTTTGTTTTTCATTAAATTCAGTTTTTACTGTCATAAAAGCTCAGATATGTCATCACTGCCTGTCTTCATAATGTATTAAAATCATCTGGAGCAATAAGAGTATGTAAAGCTCATTTTAAATCTCTAAATACTTAACTTCCCACCCCCCTATTATGGTAAATTTGGTTTGATCCAGATTCCTACACTTCTTAACACTAAAGAGCTTTGCAGGGTATGTGCACTGTGATATGGAAGACTAACAGCATTTAAAGGGCAATAATATTCAGTGTGCTGACCTCTTTTAATTTCAACTTTATTTTAAATAAGAACAAAAATTGCTATTAACCTCTAAGATATTACAGACACCTCTTGCATTCAAATGGTTAATTAACGATAACACTAGGATATAGGGTGTGGGTTCAATATTATAGTATTTGGAATTATTAAAAAACATAAGCAATAAAACTTTTCCTGAATAACACCGACTCATGACTTTATTTACAGACAACCTAATATTTTAGAGGAATATAACTACGATTTTATCCATTATTTTATTGGTATATAATGTATAAATATTTTTTTCATTTTTTTTTTTCAGTATTTATAGTTCAGATAATTTTTTATTTCGAACTTGGGAATATAAAAAATCGCTTTTAAGAATTTTGTCTCATAACAAACTAGGTGGCGTTTATAATGTGTTCCCTGTGTCTTTCACATGAAATAAGACAAGGGAAGTTGTTTGTTTTTTAAGTCAAGTTGGTTTTGAAATATTTTGTATAGGAGCAATGCATTCTGGGAGAAAATTGGGACAAACCATTTGAATGACAGTGAGGGACACATAAATCTTTGTTTTTCATTAAATTCAGTTTTTACTGTCATAAAAGCTCAGATATGTCATCATTGACTGTCTTCATAATGTATTAAAATCATCTGGAGCAATTAGAGCATGTAAAGCTCATTTTAAATCTCTAAATACTTAACTTCCCACCCCCCTATTATGGTAAATTTGGTTTGATCCAGATTCCTACACTTCTTAACACTAAAGAGCTTTGCAGGGTATGTGCACTGTGATATAGAAGACTAACAGTATGTAAAGGGCAATAATATTCAGTGTGCTGACCTCTTTTAATTTCAGCTTTATTTTGAATGAGAGCAAAAATTGCTATTAACCTGTAAGATATTACAGACACCTCTAGCATTCAAACGGTTAATTAAGGATAACACTAGGATATAGGGTGTGTGTTCAATATTATAGTATAGGGAATTATTAAAAAACATAAGCAATAAAACTTTTCCTGAATAACACCGGCTTATGACTTTATTTACAGACAACCTAATATTTTAGAGGAATATAACTGCGATTTTATCCAGTATTTTATTGGTATATAATGTATAAATATTTTTTTCATTTTTTTTTTCAGTATTTATGCTTCAGATACTTTTTTATTTCGAACTTGGGGATATAAAAAAATTGCTTTTCAGAATTTTGTCTCATAACAAACTAGGTGGCGTTTATAATGTGTTCCCTATCTCTTTCACATGAAATAAGACAAGGGAAGTGGTTTGTTTTTTTAAGTCAAGTTAGTTTTGAAATATTTTGTATAGGAGCAATACATTCTGGGAGAAAATTGGGACAAACCATTTGAATGACAGTGGGGGACACATAAATCTTTGTTTTGCATTAAATTCAGTTTTTACTGTCATAAAAGCTCAGATATGTCATCACTGCCTGTCTTCATAATGTATTAAAGTCATCTGGAGCAATTAGAGTATGTAAAGCTCATTTTAAATCTCTAAATACTTAACTTCCCACCCCGCTATTATGGTAAATTTGGTTTGATCCAGATTCCTACACTTCTTAACACTAAATAGCTTTGCAGGGTATGTGCACTGTGATATTGAAGACTAACAGCATGTAAAGGGCAATAATATTCAGTGTGCTGACCTCTTTTAATTTCAACTTTATTTTAAATGAGAACAAAAATTGCTAATAACCTCTAAGATATTACAGACACCTCTAGCATTCAAATGGTTAATTAAGGATAACACTAGGATATAGGGTGTGGGTTCAATATTATAGTATAGGGAATTATTAAAAAACATAAGCAATATAACTTTTCCTGAATAACACCGGCTCATGACTTTATTTATAGACAACCTAATATTTTAGAGGAATATAACTACGATTTTAGCCATTATTTTATTGGTATATAATGTATAAATATTTTTTTCATTTTTTTTTTCAGTATTTATGCTTCAGATACTTTTTTGTTTCGAAATTGGGGATATAAAAAATCGCTTTTCAGAATTTTGTCTCATAACAAACTAGGTGGCGTTTATAATGTGTTCCCTATGTCTTTCACATGAAATAAGACAAGGGAAGTGGTTTGTTTTTTAAGTCAAGTTGGTTTTGAAATATTTTGTATAGGAGCAATGCATTCTGGGAGAAAATTGGGACAAACCATTTGAATGACAGTGAGGGACACATAAATCTTAGTGTTTCATTAAATTCAGTTTTTACTGTCATAAAAGCTCAGATATGTCATCATTGCCTGTCTTCATAATGTATTAAAATCATCTGGAGCAATTAGAGCATGTAAAGCTCATTTTAAATCTCTAAATACTTAACTTCCCACCCCCCTATTATGGTAAATTTGGTTTGATCCAGATTCCTACACTTCTTAACACTAAAGAGCTTTGCAGGGTATGTGCACTGTGATATAGAAGACTAACAGTATGTAAAGGGCAATAATATTCAGTGTGCTGACCTCTTTTAATTTCAGCTTTATTTTGAATAAGAGCAAAAATTGCTATTAACCTGTAAGATATTACAGACACCTCTAGCATTCAAATGGTTAATTAAGGATAACACTAGGATATAGGGTGTGTGTTCAATATTATAGTATAGGGAATTATTAAAAAACATAAGCAATAAAACTGTTCCTGAATAACACCGGCTTATGACTTTATTTACAGACAACCTAATATTTTAGAGGAATATAACTGCGATTTTATCCATTATTTTATTGGTATATAATGTATTAATATTTTTTTCATTTTTTTTTTTCAGTATTTATGCTTCAGATACTTTTTTATTTCGATCTTGGGGATATAAAAAATCGCTTTTCAGAATTTTGTCTCTTAACAAACTAGGTGGCGTTTATAATGTGTTCCCTATGTCTTTCACATGAAATAAGACAAGTGAAGTGCTTTGTTTTTTAAGTCAAGTTGGTTTTGAAATATTTTGTATAGGAGCAATGCATTCTGGGAGAAAATTGGGACAAACCATTTGAATGACAGTGGAGGACACATAAATCTTTGTTTTGCATTAAATTCAGTTTTTACTGTCATAAAAGCTCAGATATGTCATCACTGCCTGTCTTCATAATGTATTAAAATCATCTGGAGCAATTAGAGTATGTAAAGCTAATTTTAAATCTCTAAATACTTAACTTCCCACCCCCCTATTATGGTAAATTTGGTTTGATCCAGATTCCTACACTTCTTAACACTAAATAGCTTTGTAGGGTATGTGCACTGTGATATGGAAGACTAACAGCATGTAAAGGGCAATAATATTCAGTGTGCTGACCTCTTTTAATTTCAACTTTATTTTAAATGAGAACAAAAATTGCTATTAACCTCTAAGATATTACAGACACCTCTAGCATTCAAATGGTTAATTAAGGATAACACTAGGATATAGGGTGTGTGTTCAATATTATAGTATAGGGAATTATTAAAAAACAGAAGCAATAAAACTTTTCCTGAATAACACCGGCTTATGACTTTTTTTTACAGACAACCTAATATTTTAGAGGAATATAACTGCGATATTATCCATTATTTTATTGGTATATAATGTATAAATATTTTTTTCATTTTTTTTTTTCAGTATTTATGCTTCAGATACTTTTTTATTTTGAACTTGGGGATATAAAAAATCACTTTTCAGAATTTTATCTCATAACAAACTAGGTGGCATTTATTATGTGTTCCCTATGTCTTTCACATGAAATAAGACAAGGGAAGTGGTTTGTTTTTTAAGTCAAGTTGGTTTTGAAATATTTTGTATAGGAGCAATGCATTCTGGGAGAAAATTGAGACAAACCATTTGAATGACAGTGGGGGACACATAAATCTTTGTCTTGCATTAAATTCAGTTTTTACTGTCATAAAAGCTCAGATATATCATCACTGCCTGTCTTCATAATGTGTTAAAATCATCTGGAGCAATTAGAGTATGTAAAGCTCATTTTAAATCTCTAAATACTTAACTTCCCACCCCCCTATTATGGTAAATTTGGTTTGATCCAGATTCCTACACTTCTTAACACTAAATAGCTTTGCAGGGTATGTACACTGTGAAATTGAAGACTAACAGCATGTAAAGGGCAATAATATTCAGTGTGCTGACCTCTTTTAATTTCAACTTTATTTTAAATAAGAACAAAAATTGCTATTAACCTCTAAGATATTACAGACACCTCTTGCATTCAAATGGTTAATTAACGATAACACTACGATATAGGGTGTGGGTTCAATATTATAGTATTTGGAATTATTAAAAAACATAAGCAATAAAACTTTTTCTGAATAACACCGACTCATGACTTTATTTATAGACAACCTAATATTTTAGAGGAATATAACTACGATTTATCCATTATTTTATTGGTATATAATGTATAAATATTTTTTTCATTTTTTTTTTCAGTATTTATGCTTCAGATACTTTTTTATTTCGAACTTGGGGTTATAAAAAATCACTTTTCAGAATTTTGTCTCATAACAAACTAGGTGGCGTTTATAATGTGTTCCCTGTGTCTTTCACATGAAATAAGACAAGGGAAGTTGTTTGTTTTTTAAGTCAAGTTGGTTTTGAAATATTTTGTATAGGAGCATTGCATTCTGGGAGAAAATTGGGACAAACCATTTGAATGACAGTGAGGGACACATAAATCTTTGTTTTTCATTAAATTCAGTTTTTACTGTCATAAAAGCTCAGATATGTCATCATTGCCTGTCTTCATAATGTATTAAAATCATCTGGAGCAATTAGAGCATGTAAAGCTCATTTTAAATCTCTAAATACTTAACTTCCCACCCCCCTATTATGGTAAATTTGGTTTGATCCAGATTCCTACACTTCTTAACACTAAAGAGCTTTGCAGGGTATGTGCACTGTGATATAGAAGACTACCAGTATGTAAAGGGCAATAATATTCAGTGTGCTGACCTCTTTTAATTTCAGCTTTATTTTGAATGAGAGCAAAAATTGCTATTAACCTGTAAGATATTACAGACACCTCTAGCATTCAAATGGTTAATTAAGGATAACACTAGGATATAGGGTGTGTGTTCAATATTATAGTATAGGGAATTATTAAAAAACATAAGCAATAAAACTTTTCCTGAATAACACCGGCTTATGACTTTATTTACAGACAACCTAATATTTTAGAGGAATATAACTGCGATTTTATCCATTATTTTATTGGTATATAATGTATAAATATTTTTTTCATTTTTTTTTTCAGTATTTATGCTTCAGATACTTTTTTATTTCGAACTTGGGGATATAAAAAATCGCTTTTCAGAATTTTGTCTCATAACAAACTAGGTGGCGTTTATAATGTGTTCCCTATCTCTTTCACATGAAATAAGACAAGGGAAGTGGTTTTTTTTTTTAAGTCAAGTTGGTTTTGAAATATTTTGTATAGGAGCAATGCATTCTGGGAGAAAATTGGGACAAACCATTTGAATGACAGTGGGGGACATATAAATCTTTGTTTTGCATTAAATTCAGTTTTTACTGTCATAAAAGCCCAGATATGTCATCACTGCCTGTCTTCATAATGTATTAAAATCATCTGGAGCAATTAGAGTATGTAAAGCTCATTTTAAATCTCTAAATACTTAACTTCCCACCCCCCTATTATGGTAAATTTGGTTTGATCCAGATTCCTACACTTCTTAACACTAAATAGCTTTGCAGGGTATGTGCACTGTGATATTGAAGACTAACAGTATGTAAAGGGGAATAATATTCAGTGTGCTGACCTCTTTTAATTTCAACTTTATTTTAAATGAGAACAAAAATTGCTATTAACCTCTAAGATATTACAGACACCTCTAGCATTCAAATGGTTAATTAAGGATAACACTAGGATATAGGGTGTGGGTTCAATATTATAGTATAGGGAATTATTAAAAAACAGAAGCAATAAAACTTTTCCTGAATAACACCGGCTTATGACTTTTTTTACAGACAACCTAATATTTTAGAGGAATATAACTGCGATATTATCCATTATTTTATTGGTATATAATGTATAAATATTTTTTTCATTTTTTTTTTCAGTATTTATGCTTCCGATACTTTTTTATTTCGAACTTGGGGATATAAAAAATCACTTTTCAGAATTTTATCTCATAACAAACTAGGTGGCATTTATAATGTGTTCCCTATGTCTTTCACATGAAATAAGATAAGGGAAGTGGTTTGTTTTTTAAGTCAAGTTGGTTTTGAAATATTTTGTATAGGAGCAATACATTCTGGGGGAAAATTGGAACAAACCATTTGAATGACAGTGGGGGACACATAATCTTTGTTTTGCATTAAATTCAGTTTTTACTGTCATAAAAGCTCAGATATGTCATCACTGCCTGTCTTCATAATGTATTCAATTATCTGGAGCAATTAGAGTATGTAAAGCTCATTTTAAATCTCTAAATACTTAACTTCCCACCCCCCTATTATGGTAAATTTGGTTTGATCCAGATTCCTACACTTCTTAACACTAAATAGCTTTGCAGGGTATGTGCACTGTGATATTGAAGATTAACAGTATGTAAAGGGTAATAATATTCAGTGTGCTGACCTCTTTTAATTTCAGCTTTATTTTAAATGAGAGCAAAAATTGCTATTAACCTGTAAGATATTACAGACACCTCTAGCATTCAAATGGTTAATAAAGGATAACACAAGGATATAGGGTGTGGGTTCAATATTATAGTATAGGGAATTATTAAAAAACATAAGCAATAAAACTTTTCCTGAATAACACCGGCTTATGACTTTATTTACAGACAACCTAATATTTTAGAGGAATATAACTGCGATTTTATCCATTATTTTATTGGTATATAATGTATAAATATTTTTTTTATTTTTTTTTTTCAGTATTTATGCTTCAGATACTTTTTTGTTTCGAACTTGGGGATATAAAAAATCGCTTTTCAGAATTTTGTCTCATAACAAACTAGGTGGCGTTTATAATGTGTTCCCTATGTCTTTCACATGAAATAAGACAAGGGAAGTGGTTTGTTTTTTAAGTCAAGTTGGTTCTGAAATATTTTGTATAGGAGTTATGCATTCTTGGAGAAAATTGGGACAAACCATTTGAATGACAGTGGGGGACACATAAATCTTTGTTTTGCATTAAATTCAGTTTTTACTGT
Organism: Rhinophrynus dorsalis; assembly: GCA_037306005.1. NCBI lineage: Eukaryota > Metazoa > Chordata > Amphibia > Anura > Rhinophrynidae > Rhinophrynus > Rhinophrynus dorsalis. The sequence goes on along the minus strand of CM074728.1, from coordinate 66,415,076 downwards.
CATGAAAGCTCAGATATGTCATCACTGCCTGTCTTCATAATGTATTAAAATCATCTGGAGCAATTAGAGTATGTAAAGCTCATTTTAAATCTCTAAATACTTAACTTCCCACCCCACTATTATGGGAAATTTGGTTTGATCCAGATTCCTTCACTTCTTAACACTAAATAGCTTTGCAGGGTATGTGCACTGTGATATGGAAGACTAACAGTATGTAAAGGGCAATAATATTCAGTGTGCTGACCTCTTTTAATTTCAACTTTATTTTAAATAAGAACAAAAATTGCTATTAACCTCTAAGATATTACAGACACCTCTAGCATTCAAATGGTTAATTAACGATAACACTAGGATATAGGGTGTGGGTTCAATATTATAGTATAGGGGATTATTAAAAAACATAAGCAATACAACTTTTCCTGAATAACACCGGCTCATGACTTTATTTACAGACTTCCTAATATTTTAGAGGAATATAACTGCGATTTTATCCATTATTTTATTGGTATATAATGTATAAATATTTTTTTCATTTTTTTTTTTCAGTATTTATGCTTCAGATACTTTTTTGTTTCGAACTTGGGGATATAAAAAATCGCTTTTCAGAATTTTGTCTCATAACAAACTACATGGCGTTTATAATGTGTTCCCTATGTCTTTCACGTGAAATAAGACAAGGGAAGTGGTTTGTTTTTTAAGTCAAGTTGGTTTTGAAATATTTTGTATAGGAGCAATGCATTCTGGGAGAAAATTGGGACAAACCATTTGAATGACAGTGGGGGACACATAAATCTTTGTCTTGCATTAAATTCAGTTTTTACTGTCATAAAAGCTCAGATATGTCATCACTGCCTGTCTTCATAATGTATTAAAATCATCTGGAGCAATTAGAGTATGTAAAGCTCATTTTAAATCTCTAAATACTTAACTTCCCACCCCCCTATTATGGTAAATTTGGTTTGATCCAGATTCCTACACTTCTTAACACTAAATAGCTTTGCAGGATATGTGCAATGTGATATTGAAGACTAACAGCATGTAAAGGGCAATAATATTCAGTGTGCTGACCTCTTTTAATTTCAACTTTATTTTAAATGAGAACACAAATTGCAATTAACCTCTAAGATATTACAGACACCTCTAGCATTCAAATGGTTAATTAAGGATAACACTAGGATACAGGGTGTGGGTTCAATATTATAGTATAGGGAATTATTAAAAAACATAAGCAATAAAACTTTTCCTGAATAACACCGGCTTATGACTTTATTTACAGACAACCTAATATTTTAGAGGAATATAACTGCGATTTTATCCATTATTTTATTGGTATATAATGTATAAATATTTTTTTCATTTTTTTTTTTCAGTATTTATGCTTCAGATACTTTTTTATTTCGAACTTGGGGATATAAAAAATCGCTTTTCAGAATTTTGTCTCATAACAAACTAGGTGGCGTTTATAATGTGTTCCCTATGTCTTTCACATGAAATAAGACAAGGGAAGTGGTTTGTTTTTTAAGTCAAGTTGGTTTTGAAATATTTTGTGTAGGAGCAATGCATTCTGGGAGAAAATTGGGACAAACCATTTGAATGACAGTGGGGGACACATAAATCTTTGTTTTACATTAAATTCAGTTTTTACTGTCATAAAAGCTCAGATATGTCATCACTGCCTGTCTTCATAATGTATTAAAATTATCTGGAGCAATTAGAGTATGTAAAGCTCATTTTAAATCTCTAAATACTTAACTTCCCACCCCCCTATTATGGTAAATTTGGTTTGATCCAGATTCCTACACTTCTTAACACTAAATAGCTTTGTAGGGTATGTGCACTGTGATATGGAAGACTAACAGCATGTAAAGGGCAATAATATTCAGTGTGCTGATCTCTTTTAATTTCAACTTTATTTTAAATGAGAAAAAAAATTGCTATTAACCTCTAAGATATTACAGACACCTCTAGCATTCAAATGGTTAATTAAGGATAACACAAGGATATAGGGTGTGGGTTCAATAATATAGTATAGGGAATTATTAAAAAACAGAAGCAATAAAACTTTTCCTGAATTACACCGGCTTATGACTTTTTTTACAGACAACCTAATATTTTAGAGGAATATAACTGCGATTTTATCCATTATTTTATTGGTATATAATGTATAAATATTTTTTTCATTTTTTTTTTTCAGTATTTATGCTTCAGATACTTTTTTATTTTGAACTTGGGGATATAAAAAATCACTTTTCAGAATTTTATCTCATAACAAACTAGGTGGCATTTATAATGTGTTCCCTATGTCTTTCACATGAAATAAGACAAGGGAAGTGGTTTGTTTTTTAAGTCAAGTTGGTTTTGAAATATTTTGTATAGGAGCAATGTATTCTGGGAGAAAATTGGAACAAACCATTTGAATGACAGTGGGGGACACATAAATCTTTGTTTTGCATTAAATTCAGTTTTTACTGTCATAAAAGCTCAGATATGTCATCACTGCCTGTCTTCATAATGTATTAAATTATCTGGAGCAATTAGAGTATGTAAAGCTCATTTTAAATCTCTAAATACTAAACTTCCCACCCCCCTATTATGGTAAATTTGGTTTGATCCAGATTCCTACACTTCTTAACACTAAAGAGCTTTGCAGGGTATGTGCACTGTGATATTGAAGATTAACAGTATGTAAAGGGCAATAATATTCAGTGTGCTGACCTCTTTTAATTTCAGCTTTATTTTGAATGAGAGCAAAAATTGCTAATAACCTTTAAGATATTACAGACACCTCTAGCATTCAAATGGTTAATTAAGGATAACACAAGGATATAGGGTGTGGGTTCAATATTATAGTATAGGGAATTATTAAAAAACATAAACAATAAAACTTTTCCTGAATAACACCGGCTTATGACTTTATTTACAGACAACCTAATATTTTAGAGGAATATAACTGTGATTTTATCCATTATTTTATTGGTATATAATGTATAAATATTTTTTTCATTTTTTTTTTTTTTTTCAGTATTTATGCGTCAGATACTTTTTTATTTCGAACTTGGGGATATAAAAAATCATTTTTCAGAATTTTGTCTGATAACAAACTAGGTGGCGTTTATAATGTGTTCCCTATGTCTTTCACATGAAATAAGACAAGGGAAGTGGTTTGTTTTTTAAGTCAAGTTGGTTTTGAAATATTTTGTATAGGAGCAATGCATTCTGGGAGAAAATTGGGACAAACCATTTGAATGACAGTGGGGGACACATAAATCTTTGTTTTTCATTAAATTCAGTTTTTACTGTCATAAAAGCTCAGATATGTCATCATTGCCTGTCTTCATAATGTGTTAAAATCATCTGGAGCAATTAGAGCATGTAAAGCTCATTTTAAATCTCTAAATACTTAACTTCCCACCCCCCTATTATGGTAAATTTGGTTTGATCCAGATTCCTACACTTCTTAACACTAAAGAGCTTTGCAGGGTATGTGCACTGTGATATAGAAGACTAACAGTATGTAAAGGGCCATAATATTCAGTGTGCTGACCTCTTTTAATTTCAGCTTTATTTTGAATGAGAGCAAAAATTGCTATTAACCTGTAAGATATTACAGACACCTCTAGCATTCAAATGGTTAATTAAGGATAACACTAGGATATAGGGTGTGTGTTCAATATTATAGTATAGGGAATTATTAAAAAACATAAGCAATAAAACTTTTCCTGAATAACACCGGCTTATGACTTTATTTACCGACAACCTAATATTTTAGAGGAATATAACTGCGATTTTATCCATTATTTTATTGGTATATAATGTATAAATATTTTTTTCATTTTTTTTTTTCAGTATTTATGCTTCAGATACTTTTTTATTCCGAACTTGGGGATATAAAAAATCGCTTTTCAGAATTTTGTCTCATAACAAACTAGGTTGCTTTTATAATGTGTTCCCTATGTCTTTCACATGAAATAAGACAAGGGAAGTGGTTTGTTTTTTTAAGTCAAGTTGGTTTTGAAATATTTTGTATAGGAGCAATGCATTCTGGGAGAAAATTGGGACAAACCATTTGAATGACAGTGGGGGACACATAAATCTTTGTTTTGCATTAAATTCAGTTTTTACTGTCATAAAAGCTCAGATATGTCATCACTGCCTGTCTTCATAATGTATTAAAATCATCTGGAGCAATTAGAGTATGTAAAGCTCATTTTAAATCTCTAAATACTTAACTTCCCACCCCCCTATTATGGTAAATTTGGTTTGATCCAGATTCCTACACTTCTTAACACTAAATAGCTTTGCAGGTTATGTGCACTGTGATATTGAAGACTAACAGCATGTAAAGGGCAATAATATTCAGTGTGCTGACTTCTTTAATTTCAACTTTATTTTAAATGAGAACAAAAATTGCTATTAACCTCTAAGATATTACAGACACCTCTAGCATTCAAATGGTTAATTAAGGATAACACTAGGATATAGGGTGTGGGTTCAATATTATAGTATAGGGAATTATTAAAAAACAGAAGCAATAAAACTTTTCCTGAATAACACCAGCTTATGACTTTATATACAGACAACCTAATATTTTAGAGGAATATAACTGCGATTTTATCCATTATTTTATTGGTATATAATGTATAAATATTTTTTTCATTTTTTTTTTTTCAGTATTTATGCTTCAGATACTTTTTTATTTCGAACTTGGGGATATAAAAAATCACTTTTCAGAATTTTGTCTCATAACAAACTAGGTGGCGTTTATAATGTGTTCCCTATGTCTTTCACATGAAATAAGACAAGGGAAGTGGTTTGTTTTTTAAGTCAAGTTGGTTTTGAAATATTTTGTATAGAAGGAATGCATTCTGGGAGAAAATTGGGACAAACCATTTGAATGACAGTGGGGGACACATAAATCTTTGTTTTGCATTAAATTCAGTTTTTACTGTCATAAAAGCTCAGATATGTCATCACTGCCTGTCTTCATAATGTATTAAAATCATCTGGAGCAATTAGAGTATGTAAAGCTCATTTTAAATCTCTAAATACTTAACTTCCCACCCCCCTATTATGGGAAATTTGGTTTGATCTAGATTCCTACACTTCTTAACACTAAATAGCTTTGCAGGGTATGTGCACTGTGATATGGAAGACTAACAGTATGTAAAGGGCAATAATATTCAGTGTGCTGACCTCTTTTAATTTCAACTTTATTTTAAATAAGAAAAAAAATTGCTATTAACCTCTAAGATATTATAGACACCTCTAGCATTCAAATGGTTAATTAACAATAACACTAGGATGTAGGGTGTGGGTTCAATATTATAGTATAGGGAATTATTAAAAAACATAAGCAATACAACTTTTCCTGAATAACACCGGCTCATGACTTTATTTACAGACTTCCTAATATTTTAGAGGAATATAACTGCGATTTTATCCATTATTTTATTGGTATATAACGTATAAATATTTTTTTCAATTTTTTTTTTCAGTATTTATGCTTCAGATACTTTTTTGTTTCGAACTTGGGGATATAAAAAATCGCGTTTCAGAATTTTGTCTCATAACAAACTAGGTGGCGTTTATAATGTGTTCCCTATGTCTTTCACATGAAATAAGACAAGGGAAGTGGTTTGTTTTTTAAGTCAAGTTGGTTTTGAAATATTTTGTATAGGAGCAATGCATTCTGGGAGAAAATTGGGACAAACCATTTGAATGACAGTGGGGGACACATAAATCTTTGTTTTGCATTAAATTCAGTTTTTACTGCCATAAAAGCTCAGATATGTCATCATTGCCTGTCTTCATAATGTATTAAAATCGTCTGGAGCAATTAGAGCATGTAAAGCTCATTTTAAATCTCTAAACACTTAACTTCCCACCCCCATATTATGGTAAATTTGGTTTGATCCAGATTCCTACACTTCTTAACACTAAATAGCTTTGCAGGGTATGTGCAGTGTGATATTGAAGACTAACAGCATGTAAAGGGCAATAATATTCAGTGTGCTGACCTCTTTTAATTTCAACTTTATTTTAAATGAGAACAAAAATTGCTATTAACCTCTAAGATATTACAGACACCTCTAGCATTCAAATGGTTAATTAAGGATAACACTAGGATATAGGGTGTGGGTTCAATATTATAGTATAGGGAATTATTAAAAAACATAAGCAATAAAACTTTTCCTGATAAACACCGGCTTATGACTTTATTTACAGACAACCTAATATTTTAGAGGAATATAACTGCGATTTTATCCATTATTTTATTGGTATATAATGTATAAATATTTTTTTCATTTTTTTTTTTTTCAGTATTTATGCTTCAGATACTTTTTTGTTTCGAACTTTGGGATATAAAAAAATCGCTTTTCAGAATTTTGTCTCATAACAAACTAGGTGGCGTTTATAATGTGTTCCCTATGTCTTTCACATGAAATAAGACAAGGGAAGTGGTTTGTTTTTTAAGTCAAGTTGGTTTTGAAATATTTTGTATAGGAGCAATGCATTGTGGTAGAAAATTGGGACAAACCATTTGAATGACAGTGGGGGACACATAAATCTTTGTCTTGCATTAAATTCAGTTTTTACTGTCATAAAAGCTCAGATATGTCATCACTGCCTGTCTTCATAATGTATTAAAATCATCTGGAGCAATTAGAGTATGTAATGCTCATTTTAAATCTCTAAACACTTAACTTCCCACCCCCCTATTATGGTACATTTGGTTTGATCCAGATTCCTACACTTCTTAACACTAAAGAGCTTTGCAGGGTATGTGCACTGTGATATAGAAGACTAACAGCATGTAAAGGGCAATAATATTCAGTTTGCTGACCTCTTTTAATTTCAGCTTTATTTTAAATGAGAGCAAAAATTGCTATTAACCTCTAAGATATTACAGACACCTCTAGCATTCAAATGGTTAATTAAGGATAATACTAGGATATAGGGTGTGGGTTCAATATTATAGTATAGGGAATTATTAAAAAACATAAGCAATAAAACTTTTCCTGAATGACACCGGCTTATGACTTTATTTACAGACAACCTAATATTTTAGAGGAATATAACTGCGATTTTATCCATTATTTTATTGGTATATAATGTATAAATATTTTTTTAATTTTTTTTTTTTCAGTATTTATGCTTCAGATACTTTTTTATTTCGAACTTGGGGATATAAAAAATCTCTTTTCAGAATTTTGTCTCATAACAAACTAGGTGGCGTTTATAATGTGTTCCCTATCTCTTTCACATGAAATAAGACAAGGGAAGTGGTCTGTTTTTTAAGTCAAGTTGGTTTTGAAATATTTTGTATAGGAGCAATGCATTCTGGGAGAAAATTGGGACAAACCATTTGAATGACAGTGGGGGACACATAAATCTTTGTTTTGCATTAAATTCAGTTTTTACTGTCATAAAACCTCAGATATGTCATCATTGCCTGTCTTCATAATGTATTAAAATCATCTGGAGCAATTAGAGCATGTAAAGCTCATTTTAAATCTCTAAATACTTAACTTCCCACCCCCCTATTATGGTAAATTTGGTTTGATCCAGATTCCTACACTTCTTAACACTAAAGAGCTTTGCAGGGAATGTGCACTGTGATATAGAAGACTAACAGTATGTAAAGGGCAATAATATTCAGTGTGCTGACCTCTTTTAATTTCAGCTTTATTTTGAATGAGAGCAAAAATTGCTATTAACCTCTAAGATATTACAGACACCTCTAGCATTCAAATGGTTAATTAAGGATAACACTAGGATATAGGGTGTGTGTTCAATATTATAGTATAGGGAATTATTAAAAAACATAAGCAATAAAACTTTTCCTGAATGACACCGGCTTATGACTTTATTTACAGACAACCTAATATTTTAGAGGAATATAACTGCGATTTTATCCATTATTTTATTGGTACATAATGTATAAAAAAAATTTTCATTTTTTTTTTTTCAGTATTTATGCTTCAGAGACTTTTTTATTTCGAACTTGGGGATATAAAAAATCACTTTTCAGAATTTTGTCTCATAACAAACTAGGTGGCGTTTATAATGTGTTCCCTATGTCTTTCACATGAAATAAGACAAGGGAAGTGGTTTGTTTTTTAAGTCAAGTTGGTTTTGAAATATTTTGTATAGAAGGAATGCATTCTGGGAGAAAATTGGGACAAACCATTTGAATGACAGTGGGGGACACATAAATCTTTGTTTTGCATTAAATTCAGTTTTTACTGTCATAAAAGCTCAGATATGTCATCACTGCCTGTCTTCATAATGTATTAAAATCATCTGGAGCAATTAGAGTATGTAAAGCTCATTTTAAATCTCTAAATACTTAACTTCCCACCCCCCTATTATGGGAAATTTGGTTTGATCTAGATTCCTACACTTCTTAACACTAAATAGCTTTGCAGGGTATGTGCACTGTGATATGGAAGACTAACAGTATGTAAAGGGCAATAATATTCAGTGTGCTGACCTCTTTTAATTTCAACTTTATTTTAAATAAGAAAAAAAATTGCTATTAACCTCTAAGATATTATAGACACCTCTAGCATTCAAATGGTTAATTAACAATAACACTAGGATGTAGGGTGTGGGTTCAATATTATAGTATAGGGAATTATTAAAAAACATAAGCAATACAACTTTTCCTGAATAACACCGGCTCATGACTTTATTTACAGACTTCCTAATATTTTAGAGGAATATAACTGCGATTTTATCCATTATTTTATTGGTATATAACGTATAAATATTTTTTTCAATTTTTTTTTTCAGTATTTATGCTTCAGATACTTTTTTGTTTCGAACTTGGGGATATAAAAAATCGCGTTTCAGAATTTTGTCTCATAACAAACTAGGTGGCGTTTATAATGTGTTCCCTATGTCTTTCACATGAAATAAGACAAGGGAAGTGGTTTGTTTTTTAAGTCAAGTTGGTTTTGAAATATTTTGTATAGGAGCAATGCATTCTGGGAGAAAATTGGGACAAACCATTTGAATGACAGTGGGGGACACATAAATCTTTGTTTTGGATTAAATTCAGTTTTTACTGCCATAAAAGCTCAGATATGTCATCATTGCCTGTCTTCATAATGTATTAAAATCGTCTGGAGCAATTAGAGCATGTAAAGCTCATTTTAAATCTCTAAACACTTAACTTCCCACCCCCATATTATGGTAAATTTGGTTTGATCCAGATTCCTACACTTCTTAACACTAAATAGCTTTGCAGGGTATGTGCAGTGTGATATTGAAGACTAACAGCATGTAAAGGGCAATAATATTCAGTGTGCTGACCTCTTTTAATTTCAACTTTATTTTAAATGAGAACAAAAATTGCTATTAACCTCTAAGATATTACAGACACCTCTAGCATTCAAATGGTTAATTAAGGATAACACTAGGATATAGGGTGTGGGTTCAATATTATAGTATAGGGAATTATTAAAAAACATAAGCAATAAAACTTTTCCTGAATAACACCGGCTTATGACTTTATTTACAGACAACCTAATATTTTAGAGGAATATAACTGCGATTTTATCCATTATTTTATTGGTATATAATGTATAAATATTTTTTTCATTTTTTTTTTTTTCAGTATTTATGCTTCAGATACTTTTTTGTTTCGAACTTTGGGATATAAAAAAATCGCTTTTCAGAATTTTGTCTCATAACAAACTAGGTGGCGTTTATAATGTGTTCCCTATGTCTTTCACATGAAATAAGACAAGGGAAGTGGTTTGTTTTTTAAGTCAAGTTGGTTTTGAAATATTTTGTATAGGAGCAATGCATTGTGGTAGAAAATTGGGACAAACCATTTGAATGACAGTGGGGGACACATAAATCTTTGTCTTGCATTAAATTCAGTTTTTACTGTCATAAAAGCTCAGATATGTCATCACTGCCTGTCTTCATAATGTATTAAAATCATCTGGAGCAATTAGAGTATGTAATGCTCATTTTAAATCTCTAAACACTTAACTTCCCACCCCCCTATTATGGTACATTTGGTTTGATCCAGATTCCTACACTTCTTAACACTAAAGAGCTTTGCAGGGAATGTGCACTGTGATATAGAAGACTAACAGTATGTAAAGGGCAATAATATTCAGTGTGCTGACCTCTTTTAATTTCAGCTTTATTTTGAATGAGAGCAAAAATTGCTATTAACCTCTAAGATATTACAGACACCTCTAGCATTCAAATGGTTAATTAAGGATAACACTAGGATATAGGGTGTGTGTTCAATATTATAGTATAGGGAATTATTAAAAAACATAAGCAATAAAACTTTTCCTGAATGACACCGGCTTATGACTTTATTTACAGACAACCTAATATTTTAGAGGAATATAACTGCGATTTTATCCATTATTTTATTGGTACATAATGTATAAAAAAAATTTTCATTTTTTTTTTTTCAGTATTTATGCTTCAGAGACTTTTTTATTTCGAACTTGGGGATATAAAAAAATCACTTTTCAGAATTTTTCTCATAACAAACTAGGTGGCGTTTATAATGTGTTCCCTATGTCTTTCACGTGAAATAAGACAAGGGAAGTGGTTTGTTTTTTAAGTCAAGTTGGTTTTGAAATATTTTGTATAGGAGCAATGCATTCTGGGAGAAAATTGGGACAAACCATTTGAATGATAGTGGGGGACACATAAATCTTTGTCTTGCATTAAATTCAGTTTTTACTGTCATAAAAGCTTAGATATGTCATCACTGCCTGTCTTCATAATGTATTAAAATCATCTGGAGCAATTAGAGTATGTAAAGCTCATTTTAAATCTCTAAATACTTAACTTCCCACCCCCCTATTATGGTAAATTTGGTTTGATCCAGATTCCTACACTTCTTAACACTAAATAGCTTTGCAGGGTATGTGCACTGTGATATTGAAGACTAACAGCATGTAAAGGGCAATAATATTCAGTGTGCTGACCTCTTTTAATTTCAACTTTATTTTAAATGAGAACAAAAATTGCTATTAACCTCTAAGATATTACAGACACCTCTAGCATTCAAATGGTTAATTAAGGATAACACTAGGATATAGGGTGTGGGTTCAATATTATAGTATAGGGAATTATTAAAAAACATAAGCAATAAAACTTTTCCTGAATAACACCGGCTTATGACTTTATTTACAGACAACCTAATATTTTAGAGGAATATAAGTGCGATTTTATCCAGTATTTTATTGGTATATAATGTATAAATATTTTTTTCATTTTTTTTTTTTTCAGTATTTATGCTTCAGATACTTTTTTATTTCGAACTTGGGGATATAAAAAATCGCTTTTCAGAATTTTGTCTCATAACAAACTAGGTGGCGTTTATAATGTGTTCCCTATGTCTTTCACATGTAATAAGACAAGGGAAGTGGTTTGTTTTTTAAGTCAAGTTGGTTTTGAAATATTTTGTATAGGAGCAATGCATTCTGGGAGAAAATTGGGACAAACCATTTGAATGACAGTGGGGGACACATAAATCTTTGTTTTGCATTAAATTCAGTTTTTACTGTCATAAAAGTTCAGATATGTCATCACTGCCTGTCTTCATAATGTATTAAATTATCTGGAGCAATTAGAGTATGTAAAGCTCATTTTAAATCTCTAAATACTTAACTTCCCACCCCCCTATTATGGTACATTTGGTTTGATCCAGATTCCTACACTTATTAACACTAAATAGCTTTGCAAGGTATGTGCACTGTGATATTGAAGACTAACAGTATGTAAAGGGCAATAATATTCAGTGTGCTGACCTCTTTTAATTTCAACTTTATTTTAAATGAGAACAAAAATTGCTATTAACCTCTAAGATATTACAGACACCTCTAGCATTCAAATGGTTAATTAAGGATAACACTAGGATATAGGGTGTGGGTTCAATATTATAGTATAGGGAATTATTAAAAACCATAAGCAATAAAACTTTTCCTGAATAACACGGGCTTATGACTTTATTTACAGACAACCTAATATTTTAGAGGAATATAACTGCGATTTTATCCATTATTTTATTGGTACATAATGTATAAAAAATGTTTTCATTTTTTTTTTTTCAGTATTTATGCTTCAGATACTTTTTTATTTCGAACTTGGGGATATAAAAAATCACTTTTCAGAATTTTGTCTCATAACAAACTAGGTGGCGTTTATAATGTGTTCCCTATGTCTTTCACGTGAAATAAGACAAGGGAAGTGGTTTGTTTTTTAAGTCAAGTTGGTTTTGAAATATTTTGTATAGGAGCAATGCATTCTGGGAGAAAATTGGGACAAACCATTTGAATGATAGTGGGGGACACATAAATCTTTGTCTTGCATTAAATTCAGTTTTTACTGTCATAAAAGCTCAGATATGTCATCACTGCCTGTCTTCATAATGTATTAAAATCATCTGGAGCAATTAGAGTATGTAAAGCTCATTTTAAATCTCTAAATACTTAACTTCCCACCCCCCTATTATGGTAAATTTGGTTTGATCCAGATTCCTACACTTCTTAACACTAAATAGCTTTGCAGGGTATGTGCACTGTGATATTGAAGACTAACAGCATGTAAAGGGCAATAATATTCAGTGTGCTGACCTCTTTTAATTTCAACTTTATTTTAAATGAGAACAAAAATTGCTATTAACCTCTATGATATTACAGACACCTCTAGCATTCAAATGGTTAATTAAGGATAACACTAGGATATAGGGTGTGGGTTCAATATTATAGTATAGGGAATTATTAAAAAACATAAGCAATAAAACTTTTCCTGAATAACACCGGCTTATGACTTTATTTACAGACAACCTAATATTTTAGAGGAATATAAGTGCGATTTTATCCAGTATTTTATTGGTATATAATGTATAAATGTTTTTTTCATTTTTTTTTTTTTTCAGTATTTATGCTTCAGATACTTTTTTATTTCGAACTTGGGGATATAAAAAATCGCTTTTCAGAATTTTGTATCATAACAAACTAGGTGGCGTTTATAATGTGTTCCCTATGTCTTTCACATGAAATAAGACAAGGGAAGTGGTTTGTTTTTTAAGTCAAGTTGGTTTTGAAATATTTTGTATAGGAGCAATGCATTCTGGGAGAAAATTGGGACAAACCATTTGAATGACAGTGGGGGACACATAAATCTTTGTTTTGTATTAAATTCAGTTTTTACTGTCATAAAAGCTCAGATATGTCATCACTGCCTGTCTTCATAATGTATTAAAATCATCTGGAGCAATTAGAGTATGTAAAGCTCATTTTAAATCTCTAAATACTTAACTTCCCACCCCCCTATTATGGTAAATTTGGTTTGATCCAGATTCCTACACTTCTTAACACTAAATAGCTTTGTAGGGTATGTGAACTGTGATATGGAAGACTAACAGCATGTAAAGGGCAATAATATTCAGTGTGCTGACCTCTTTTAATTTCAACTTTATTTTAAATGAGAACAAAAATTGCTATTAACCTCTAAGATATTACAGACACCTCTAGCATTCAAATGGTTAATTAAGGATAACACTAGGATTTAGGGTGTGTGTTCAATATTATAGTATAGGGAATTATTAAAAAACATAAGCAATAAAACTTTTCCTGAATAACACCGGCTTATGACTTTATTTACAGACAACCTAATATTTTAGAGGAATATAACTGCGATTTTATCCATTATTTTATTGGTACATAATGTATAAAAAATTTTTTCATTTTTTTTTTTTCAGTATTTATGCTTCAGATACTTTTTTATTTCGAACTTGGTGATATAAAAAATCACTTTTCAGAATTTTGTCTCATAACAAACTAGGTGGCGTTTATAATGTGTTTCCTATGTCTTTCACGTGAAATAAGACAAGGGAAGTGGTTTGTTTTTTAAGTCAAGTTGGTTTTGAAATATTTTGTATAGGAGCAATGCATTCTGGTAGAAAATTGGGACAAACCATTTGAATGATAGTGGGGGACACATAAATCTTTGTCTTGCATTAAATTCAGTTTTTACTGTCATAAAAGCTCAGATATGTCATCACTGCCTGTCTTCATAATGTATTAAAATCATCTGGAGCAATTAGAGTATGTAAAGCTCATTTTAAATCTCTAAATACTTAACTTCCCACCCCCCTATTATGGTGAATTTGGTTTGATCCAGATTCCTACACTTCTTAACACTAAATAGCTTTGCAGGGTATGTGCACTGTGATATTGAAGACTAACAGCATGTACAGGGCAATAATATTCAATGTGCAGACCTCTTAATTTCATCTTTATTTTAAATGAGAACAAAAATTGCTATTAACCTCTAAGATATTACAGACACCTCTAGCATTCAAATGGTTAATTAAGGATAACACTAGGATATAGGGTGTGGGTTCAATATTATAGTATAGGGAATTATTAAAAAACAGAAGCAATAAAACTTTTCCTGAATAACACCGGCTTATGACTTTATTTACAGACAACCTAATATTTTAGAGGAATATAACTGCGATTTTATCCATTATTTTATTGGTATATAATGTATAAATATTTTTTTCATTTTTTTTTTTTTCAGTATTTATGCTTCAGATACTTTTTTATTTCGAACTTAGGGAAATAAAAAATCACGTTTCAGAATTTTGTCTCATAACAAACTAGGTGGCGTTTATAATGTGTTCTCTATGTCTTTCACATGAAATAAGACAAGGGAAGTGGTTTGTTTTTTAGGTCAAGTTGGTTTTGAAATATTTTGTATAGGAGCAATGCATTCTGGGAGAAAATTGGGACAAACCATTTGAATGACAGTGGGGGACACATAAATCTTTGTTTTGCATTAAATTCAGTTTTTACTGTCATAAAAGCTCAGATATGTCATCACTGCCTGTCTTCATAATGTATTAAAATCATCTGGAGCAATTAGAGTATGTAAAGCTCATTTTAAATCTCTAAATACTTAACTTCCCACCCCCCTATTATGGTAAATTTGGTTTGATCCAGATTCCTACACTTCTTAACACTAAATAGCTTTGCAGGGTATGTGCACTGTGATATTGAAGACTAACAGCATGTAAAGGGCAATAATATTCAGTGTGCTGACCTCTTTTAATTTCAACTTTATTTTAAATGAGAACAAAAATTGCTATTAACCTCTAAGATATTACAGACACCTCTAGCATTCAAATGGTTAATTAAGGATAACACTAGGATATAGGGTGTGGGTTCAATATTATAGTATAGGGAATTATTAAAAAACATAAGCAATAAAACTTTTCCTGAATAACACCGGCTTATGACTTTATTTACAGACAACCTAATATTTTAGAGGAATATAAGTGCGATTTTATCCAGTATTTTATTGGTATATAATGTATAAATATTTTTTTCATTTTTTTTTTTTTCAGTATTTATGCTTCAGATACTTTTTTATTTCGAACTTGGGGATATAAAAAATCGCTTTTCAGAATTTTGTCTCATAACAAACTAGGTGGCGTTTATAATGTGTTCCTTATGTCTTTCACATGAAATAAGACAAGGGAAGTGGTTTGTTTTTTAAGTCAAGTTGGTTTTGAAATATTTTGTATAGGAGCAATGCATTCTGTGAGAAAATTGGGACAAACCATTTGAATGACAGTGGGGGACACATAAATCTTTGTTTTGCATTAAATTCAGTTTTTACTGTCATAAAAGCTCAGATATGTCATCACTGCCTGTCTTCATAATGTATTAAATTATCTGGAGCAATTAGAGTATGTAAAGCTCATTTTAAATCTCTAAATACTTAACTTCCCACCCCCCTATTATGGTAAATTTGGTTTGATCCAGATTCCTTCACTTCTTAACACTAAATAGCTTTGCAGGGTATGTGCACTGTGATATTGAAGACTAACAGTATGTAAAGGGCAATAATATTCAGTGTGCTGACCTCTTTTAATTTCAACTTTATTTTAAATGAGAACAAAAATTGCTATTAACCTCTAAGATATTACAGACACCTCTAGCATTCAAATGGTTAATTAAGGATAACACTAGGATATAGGGTGTGGGTTCAATAGTATAGTATAGGGAATTATTAAAAACCATAAGCAATAAAACTTTTCCTGAATAACACCGGCTTATGACTTTATTTACAGACAACCTAATATTTTAGAGGAATATAACTGCGATTTTATCCATTATTTTATTGGTATATAATGTATAAATATTTTTTTTCATTTTTTTTTTTTTCAGTATTTATGCTTCAGATACTTTTTTATTTCGAACTTGGGGATATAAAAAATCGCTTTTCAGAATTTTGTCTCATAACAAACTAGGTGGCGTTTATAATGTGTTCCCTATGTCTTTCACATGAAATAAGACAAGGGAAGTGGTTTGTTTTTTAAGTCAAGTTGGTTTTGAAATATTTTGTATAGGAGCAATGCATTCTGGGAGAAAATTGGGACAAACCATTTGAATGACAGTGGGGGACACATAAATCTTTGTTTTGTATTAAATTCAGTTTTTACTGTCATAAAAGCTCAGATATGTCATCACTGCCTGTCTTCATAATGTATTAAAATCATCTGGAGCAATTAGAGTATGTAAAGCTCATTTTAAATCTCTAAATACTTAACTTCCCACCCCCCTATTATGGTAAATTTGGTTTGATCCAGATTCCTACACTTCTTAACACTAAATAGCTTTGTAGGGTATGTGAACTGTGATATGGAAGACTAACAGCATGTAAAGGGCAATAATATTCAGTGTGCTGACCTCTTTTAATTTCAACTTTATTTTAAATGAGAACAAAAATTGCTATTAACCTCTAAGATATTACAGACACCTCTAGCATTCAAATGGTTAATTAAGGATACACTAGGATATAGGGTGTGGGTTCAATATTATAGTATAGGGAATTATTAAAAAACAGAAGCAATAAAACTTTTCCTGAATAACACCGGCTTATGACTTTTTTTACAGACAACCTAATATTTTAGAGGAATATAACTGCGATTTTATCCATTATTTTATTGGTATATAATGTATAAATATTTTTTTCATTTTTTTTTTTTTCAGTATTTATGCTTCAGATACTTTTTTATTTTAAACTTGGGGATATAAAAAATCACTTTTCAGAATTTTATCTCATAACAAACTAGGTGGCATTTATAATGTGTTCCCTATGTCTTTCACATGAAATAAGACAAGGGAAGTGGTTTGTTTTTTAAGTCAAGTTGGTTTTGAAATATTTTGTATAGGAGCAATGCATTCTGGGAGAAAATTGGAACAAACCATTTGAATGACAGTGGGGGACACATAAATCTTTGTTTTGCATTAAATTCAGTTTTTACTGTCATAAAAGCTCAGATATGTCATCACTGCCTGTCTGCATAATGTATTAAAATCAACTGGAGCAATTAGAGTATGTAAAGCTCATTTTAAATCTTTAAATACTTAACTTCCCACCCCCCTATTATGGTAAATTTGGTTTGATCCAGATTCCTACATTTCTTAACACTAAATAGCTTTGCAGGGTATGTGCACTGTGATATTGAAGACTAACAGCATGTAAAGGGCAATAATATTCAGTGTGCTGACCTCTTTTAATTTCAACTTTATTTTAAATGAGAACAAAAATTGCTATTAACCTCTAAGATATTACGGACACCTCTAGCATTCAAATGGTTAATTAAGGACAACACTAGGATATAGGGTGTGGGTTCAATATTATAGTATAGGGAATTATTAAAAAACATAAGCAATAAAACTTTTTCTGAATAACACCGGCTTATGACTTTTTTTACAGACAACCTAATATTTTAGAGAAATATAACTGCGATTTTATCCATTATTTTATTGGTATATAATGTATAAATATTTTTTTCATTTTTTTTTTCACTATTTATGCTTCAGATACTTTTTTAATTTGAACTTGGGGATATAAAAAATTACTTTTCAGAATTTTGTCTCATAACAAACTAGGTGGCGTTTATAATGTGTTCCCTATGTCTTTCACATGAAATAAGACAAGGGAAGTGGTTTGTTTTATAAGTCAAGTTGGTTTTGAAATATTTTTGTATAGGAGCAATGCATTCTGGGAAAAAATTGGGACAAACCATTTGAATGACAGTGGGGGACACATAAATCTTTGTCTTGCATTAAATTCAGATTTTACTGTCATAAAAGCTCAGATATGTCATCACTGCCTGTCTTCATAATGTATTAAAATAATCTGGATCAATTAGAGTATGTAAAGCTCATTTTAAATCTCTAAATACTTAACTTCCCACCCACCTATTATGATAAATTTGGTTTGCTCCAGATTCCTACACTTCTTAACACTAAAGAGCTTTGCAGGAAATGTGCACTGTGATATTGAAGACTAACAACATGTACAGGGCAATAATATTCAATGTGCTGACCTCTTAATTTCATCTTTATTTTAAATGAGAACAAAAATTGCTATTAACCTCTAAGATATTACAGACACCTCTAGCATTCAAATGGTTAATTAAGGATAACACTAGGATATAGGGTGTGGGTTCAATATTATAGTATAGGGAATTATTAAAAAACAGAAGCAATAAAACTTTTCCTGAATAACACCGGCTTATGACTTTATTTACAGACAACCTAATATTTTAGAGGAATATAACTGCGATTTTATCCATTATTTTATTGGTATATAATGTATAAATATTTTTTTCATTTTTTTTTTTTTCAGTATTTATGCTTCAGATACTTTTTTATTTCGAACTTGGGGATATAAAAAATCACGTTTCAGAATTTTGTCTCATAACAAACTAGGTGGCGTTTATAATGTGTTCTCTATGTCTTTCACATGAAATAAGACAAGGGAAGTGGTTTGTTTTTTAAGTCAAGTTGGTTTTGAAATATTTTGTATAGAAGGAATGCATTCTGGGAGAAAATTGGGACAAACCATTTGAATGACAGTGGGGGACACATAAATCTTTGTCTTCAATTAAGTTCAGTTTTTACTGTCATAAAAGCTCAGATATGTCATCACTGCCTGTCTTCATAATGTATTAAAATCATCTGGAGCAATTAGAGTATGTAAAGCTCATTTTAAATCTCTAAATACTTAACTTCCCTCCCCCCTATTATGGTAAATTTGGTTTGATCCAGATTCCTACACTTCTTAATACTAAAGAGCTTTGACGGAAATGTGCACTGTGATATTGAAGACTAACAACATGTAGAAGGCAATAATATTCAATGTGCTGACCTCTTAATTTCATCTTTATTTTAAATGAGAACAGAAATTGCTATTAACCTCTAAGATGTTACAGACACCTCTAGCATTCAAATGGTTAATTAAGGATAACACTAGGATATAGGGTGTGGGTTCAATATTATAGTATAGAGAATTATTAAAAAACATAAGCAATAAAACTTTTCCTGAATAACACCGGCTCATGACTTTATTTACAGACAACTAATATTTTAGAGGAATATAACTACGATTTTATCCATTATTTTATTGGTATATAATGTATAAATATTTTTTTCATTTTTTTTTTTCAGTATTTTTGCTTCAGATACTTTTTTATTTCGAACTTGGGGATATAAAAAATCACTTTTCAGAATTTTGTCTCATAACAAACTAGGTGGCGTTTATAATGTGTTACCTATGTCTTTCACGTGAAATAAGACAAGGGAAGTGGTTTGTTTTTTAAGTCAAGTTGGTTTTGAAATATTTTGTATAGGAGCAATGCATTCTGGGAGAAAATTGGGACAAACCATTTGAATGACAGTGGGGGACACATAAATCTTTGTTTTTCATTAAATTCAGTTTTTACTGTCATAAAAGCTCAGATATGTCATCATTACCTGTCTTCATAATGTATTAAAATCATCTGGAGCAATTACAGCATGTAAAGCTCATTTTAAATCTCTAAATACTTAACTTCCCACCCCCCTATTATGGTAAATTTGGTTTGATCCAGATTCCTACACTTCTTAACACTAAAGAGCTTTGCAGGGTATGTGCACTGTGATATAGAAGACTATCAGTATGTAAAGGGCAATAATATTCAGTGTGCTGACCTCTTTTAATTTCAGCTTTATTTTGAATGAGAGCAAAAATTGCTATTAACCTGTAAGATATTACAGACACCTCTAGCATTCACATGGTTAATTAAGGATAACACTAGGATATAGGGTGTGTGTTCAATATTATAGTATAGGGAATTATTAAAAAACATAAGCAATAAAACTTTTCCTGAATAACACCGGCTTATGACTTTATTTACAGACAACCTAATATTTTAGAGGAATATAACTGCGATTTTATCTATTATTTTATTGGTATATAATGTATAAATATTTTTTTCATTTTTTTTTTTTTTTCAGTATTTATGCTTCAGATACTTTTTTCTTTCGAACTTGGGGATATAAAAAATCGCTTTTCAGAATTTTGTCTAATAACAAACTAGGTGGCGTTTATAATGTGTTCCCTATGTCTTTCACATGAAATAAGACAAGGGAAGTGGTTTGTTTTTTAAGTCAAGTTGGTTTTGAAATATTTTGTATAGGAGCAATGCATTCTGGGAGAAAATTGGGACAAACCATTTGAATGACAGTGGGGGACACATAAATCTTTGTCTTGCATTAAATTCAGTTTTTACTGTCATAAAAGCTCAGATATGTCATCACTGCCTGTCTTCATAATGTATTAAAATTATCTGGAGCAATAAGAGTATGTAAAGCTCATTTTAAATCTCTAAACACTTAACTTCCCACCCCCCTATTATGGTCAATTTGGTTTGATCCAGATTCCTACACTTCTTAACACTAAATAGCTTTGCAGGGTATGTGCACTGTGATATTGAAGACTATGTCATACTGCTCCTTACTGCTCCTCCTACCTATAATCCTATTGGCGGCTGTAGGCTTTATGTACCTGGATCTTCCATCAACCCTTGCTCAATTTTAGCGCCAAAAGTCTGAGAGAAACCTTTGTCGTGAGTTCCAGTGTTTGCTGATTCCGTGTACCGAACCCTGCCTGATTACCGACCAAGTCTTGTTTTCTGCCCGTGGATCTTGACCCCAGCTTTGCCTGACTACGTCTCTGTCTACTCCTTTGGTTACTGTTTTGATTCCGACCTGACCCAGTACTCCCGGACCACGCTTTCCTTTCGGAACTTTCTGCCTCGCAACGAGTCCCTCCAGCTGCTCTCAAGGTTGGTTCCAGTCTTCCGTTCCTTCACCTCTGGGGCTCCAACTGGTTTGGGTTGCCATCACCGGCCGCTCTGGTGACTGCCCCGGCCAGTCGAGGGTGTAGGAACTCGTATTCCCCTTACCTGCTTCCAGTTTCCTGGGCCGCGAGTCCAAACCCGATTCTAGCAGAGAATAGAGGATTCGTAGTCCATAAACCTCGAACCTGTCTCGAACCTTGTCGATACCCGAAGACCTCGAACCTGTCTCGAACCTTATCGATACCCCAAGACCTCGAACCTGCCTCGAACCTTCTCTTGACCTCGAGGTCTTCGATTTAAGAGAACTCTGTCCTGCAGTCTGACTACGGTTTTGAACCTTCCCGAGCCTCCTAGTTCCAGTTGATCCAGTCTCGAACTCTGAGGAGCAGTGAACTGGTTAACCTGAGTCCTTTACCTTGCTTGATCCTACTCAGAGACTGACAGTAAAATCGAGCCAGTAAAATGGATGCTGCTGAGGCTTCCCTCATAGCCTCCAGACAGGAACAACAGGAGCAAGTTCTGTCTACCCATGCAGCACAACTACAAACCCTCAATCATAAGCTGGATGCTATGATGGAAATGTTGCGAACATTTTCTCCATCTACCCCTGCCCCAGTTCCACAACAGCCTACTGGGGCCACAGGGTCTACAGGAGCCACCTCAGGGTACAAGCCACCCAAGATACCCTTACCAGAGAGATACTCTGGCCGGCCTGAACATTGTCGTGGATTCTTGAACCAGTGCCAGTTACATTTTCAGACCTTGCCTCATTCGTTCAACTCTCATTCTACTAGGGTGGCATTCATAATCTCTCTATTGACTGACAAAGCCCTAGCTTGGGCTTTCCCTCTGGTGGAGAACAGATCTTCTCTTCTTGATGACTCCAATGCATTTATCGCTGCCTTTAAAACCGTATTTGATCTACCTGGAAGACAGGCATCTGCTGAAACCAGTATACTGGGCCTAAGACAGGGCACTCGCACGGTGGCTGAATATGCAGTAGAGTTCAGAACCCTTTCCTATGAAACCGACTGGAACAATGGAGCTTTGCGAGCTTCCTTTCGTAGGGGTCTGAGTGAGCGCATCAAAGACGCCCTAGTTAATCAAGAGATACCTGATGATCTGGAAGGCCTGATTTCCAGCTGCTTAGAATTGGATCGACGGCAAATAGAGCGACAGCTTGAGAAAGATCGCTTTCGCCGTCATAAATCTGAGTTTGTTCCACGCTGATCTCCTTCCACCGAGACATCGCAGCCTTCTGTTGAACCCATGGATGTTGGGTCTGTGACGAAAGTCCCCGAGGAGGAGAAACGTCGACGAAGAAGTCAGGGACTTTGTCTTTATTGTGGACTCAAGGGCCACCTCCTACGCCAGTGTCCGACCCGTCCGGGAAACTTCTAAGCTTAGGGAACCATGGAGACGACTCCCTAAGCATAAGAAATGTAACCTCCTTGTCTAACCTAAACCGTATGATGGTTCCAGTTCGGTTGAGTTGGGCAGGAGGCTCGGTCTCCACCAAAGCCTTCGTGGACTCCGGTGCGGCTGGAGTTTTCCTTGATGCTGGGTTTGCTTCCAAGCACTCGATTCCACTAGTCCAGAAAGCCAAACCCTCGCGTGTCTCTACTGTGGATGGGGCTCCTTTGGGAAAGGGCTTCGTTACCCATGAGACTCAGCTTCTACTTCTTCAGACCGGCATTCTTCATTCCGAGACTATTCACCTTGATGTCATACAGTGCCCTTCCTCTCCAGTGATTTTGGGACTTCCTTGGCTTCGACTCCACAACCCAGTAATTGACTGGAGTTCTGATCAGATAACGAACTGGAGTTCTTCCTGTTTTTCGAACTGCCTTTCTGAGATACCTGTACCTGGCCTTGTGGGTGGCATAGGAACACCTGAGAATTCTATTCCTAAATCCTACAGAGACTTTTCCGATGTATTCTCTAAACAAAAGGCAGCAGAGCTACCTCCACACAGATCATTTGACTGCTCAATTGATTTATTGCCCGGAACCATGCCTCCTAGAGGAAGAACTTTTCTCCTATCAGAACCAGTGAATAAGGCCCTGTTGGAATATATACAAGAAAACCTGGCCAGGGGTTTCATTAGACATTCATCCTCGCCAGCAGGTGCCGGCTTCTTTTTTGTCTCAAAAAAAGATGGAACCTTGAGACCCTGTATAGATTATAGGGGTCTAAACAAGGCGACTATTAAAAATAGATACCCTCTACCCCTGATTCCGGAACTCTTCGATGCTCTGAAGGACGCCAAGATCTTCACAAAGTTGGATTTACGTGGGGCATACAACTTGATTCGCATCAAAGACGGCGACGAGTGGAAGACGGCCTTCAACACCAGGTACGGCCACTATGAGTACCTCGTCATGCCCTTTGGGCTCTGCAACGCCCCCGCCACATTCCAACACTTTGTCAACGAGATCTTCAAGGATGTTTTGCTCTCCTATGTGGTTGTGTATCTTGATGATATACTGATTTTTTCATCCTTGCTCCACGAACACAGAGAACACGTCCGTACCGTGTTACATCGCCTGAGAGAAAATAATCTTTACGCTAAACTGGAAAAATGCATCTTTGAGACCTCCCAGCTCCCTTTCTTGGGATATATAGTTTCTGACTCAGGACTACGGATGGACCCTTCTAAAGTAGAGTCCGTTTCCCAATGGCCACGACCAATCACTCTGAGAGCGGTACAACGTTTCTTAGGATTTGCAAATTACTGTAGAAGATTCATTAAAAATTTCTCTGCTATAGTTGCTCCTCTGGTAGCCTTCACCAAGAAAACGCAAATCCCAAGGTCTGGTCCACTGAGGCAGTAGAGGCCTTTGAACGTTTAAAAAGACTATTTGTGTCCGCACCATTGCTACGCTACCCTGATCCTACACAACCCTTCCTCATTGAGGTCGAGGCCTCTGAATTAGGAGCTGGAGCTGTCCTGTCTCAGAGGGACGAGGTCACTAACCGCCTTCATCCTTGTTCTTACTTTTCCAAACAATTCAGTTCTGCAGAAAAGAACTATGATACCGGAAATGGAGAACTATTGGCCATTAAAATGGTGCTAGAAGAATGGCGACATCTCTTGGAGGGTTCCCAAGTTCCAGTCATAATCCAGACGGACCACAAGAATCTTCAATTCCTGGAACAAGCTCAACGCCTGAATCCAAGGCAGGCCCGATGGGCCCTTTTCTTTACCCGTTTTAATTTCATTATTACATACATTCCAGGTTCTAAGAATCGGAAGGCGGATGCCCTGTCCCGACTCTTCACTACAGAGCCAGACCCTCCTCCTGAACCCATAATTCCTTCCAATCATATTGTGGCCTCTCTATCATTGTCTATAGTACAAAGGATCAAGTCCCTCCAACATCATTTTAGTGGACGTGTTCAAGGAAAACCCGCTCATCTGCTATTTGTCCCCAAGCGGTTT
Source organism: Rhinophrynus dorsalis (assembly GCA_037306005.1). NCBI lineage: Eukaryota > Metazoa > Chordata > Amphibia > Anura > Rhinophrynidae > Rhinophrynus > Rhinophrynus dorsalis. The sequence goes on along the minus strand of CM074728.1, from coordinate 66,390,441 downwards.
CGTTCCTCTCTCCTAAAATGGTCACACCATTCTACTATGGCCGGTCACCCAGGCATTACTAAAAATATTGAATTTCTTCTTAGACGCTTCTGGTGGCCTTCCTTGAAACAAGATGTGGAAGCCTACGTCAAAGCTTGCACGCTTTGCACACAAAACAAACCATCCAATCAGAGACCTGTTGGGCTTCTTAACCTTTGCCAGTTCCTCAGTCTCCATGGACTCATCTGGCTATGGATTTTATCACAGACTTGCCACCTTCAGATCATTGTACTGTGATTTGGGTGGTAGTTGACCGCTTCTCGAAACAAGCCCATTTCGTTCCCCTCCAGGGATTGCCTAATTCTCAAACTCTGGCAGATGTCCTCATCAAAGAAGTTTTCCGTATTCATTGAGTCCCTGCTCAGATTGTCTCCGATAGAGGTACTCAATTTACCTCCAAATTCTGGAAAGCCTTTTGCTCTCGCCTAGGGATTCAATTAAACTTTTCTTCTTCATACCATCCTCAGTCCAATGGCCAGACTGAAAGAACCAATCAGACCCTAGAAATTTACCTCCGCCATTATGTCAACTCACATCATGATAACTGGGCATCATTGCTTCCTCTGGCCGAATTCGCCTTCAATAACCGTTACCATTCTGCTTTGAAGTGTTCTACTTTCTATGCCGCTCTAGGCTATCACCCTCAGACATTGCCCAACCTTCCGGTATCCGATGTTCCTGAAGCTGATAATAGAGTACGGAATCTCCGTCTTCAGTGGGCTTCTGTTCATCGCTCTTTGACAGCCGCTTCTTCCAGTTATAAGTCCTCGGCGGATAAGAAAAGGCAACCTGCTCCTTCATACCAGACTGGTGACCAGGTCTGGCTCTCCACCCAACACCTTCGCTTGAAGCAGCCCTCTGGTAAATTGGGTCCCAGGTTCATTGGACCTTTTCCTATCAAGACTCAGCTCACTCCTGTCACCTACTCTCTTGATTTACCATCAACCATGAAGGTGGCCAATTCCTTTCATGTCTCCCTTCTACGTCCCTTGGATAAGAACCGTTTCTACCAACCGGCCACTCCTCCTGCTCCTGTTCTGGTGGACGGTCATCCAGAATATGAGGTCAGCAAGATTCTGGATTCTTGGCTATCTCGGGGCCGATTACACTATTTGGTCGACTGGAAGGGCTATGGTCCTGCCGATCGTTCCTGGGTGCCAGCTACTGAGGTGCATGCTCCGGTCCTTGTGCGGACCTTTCATCGCCTGCATCCTGATGCTCCAGGTCGTCCGGAGGTCGGCCGTTGAAGGGGGTGCACTGTCATACTGCTCCTGACTGCTCCTCCTACCTATAATCCTATTGGCGGCTGTAGGCTTTATGTACCTGGATCTTCCATCAACCCTTGCTCGATTTTAGCGCCAAAAGTCTGAGAGAAACCTTTGTCGTGAGTTCCTGTGTTTGCTGATTCCGTGTACCGAACCCTGCCTGATTACCGACCAAGTCTTGTCTTCTGCCCGTGGATCTTGACCCCAGCTTTGCCTGACTACGTCTCTGTCTACTCCTTTGGTTACTGATTCGATTCCGGCCTGACCCAGTACTCCCGGACCACGCTTTACTTTCGGAACTTTCTGCCTCGCAACGAGAGTCCCTCCAGCTGCTCTCAAGGTTGGTTCCAGTCTTCCGTTCCTTCACCTCTGGGGCTCCGACTGGTTTGGGTTGCCATCACCGGCCGCTCCGGTGACTGCCCCGGACAGTCGAGGGTGTAGGAACTCGTATTCCCCTTACCTGCTTCCAGTTTCCTGGGCCGCGAGTCCAAACCCAATTCAAGCAGAGAATAGAGGATTCGTAGTCCATAAACCTCGAACCTGTCTCGAACCTTGTCGATACCCCAAGACCTCGAACCTGTCTCGAACCTTATCGATACCCCAAGACCTCGAACCTTCCTCGAACCTTCTCTTGACCTCGAAGTCTTCGATTTAAGAGAACTCTGTCCTGCAGTCTGACTACGGTTTTGAACCTTCCCGAGCCTCCTAGTTCCAGTTGATCCAGTCTCGAACTCTGAGGAGCAGTGAACTGGTTAACCTGAGTCCTTTACCTTGCTTGATCCTACTCAGAGACTGACAGACTAACAGCATGTAAAGGGCAATAATATTCAGTGTGCTGACCTCTTTTAATTTCAACTTTATTTTAAATGAGAACAAAAATTGCTATTAACCTGTAAGATATTACAGACACCTCTAGCATTCAAATGGTTAATTAAGGATAACACAAGGATATAGGGTGTGGGTTCAATATTAGAGTATAGGGAATTATTAAAAAACATAAGCAATAAAACTTTTCCTGAATAACACCGGCTTATGACTTTATTTACAGACAACCTAATATTTTAGAGGAATATAACTTCGATTTAATCCATTATTTTATTGGTATATAATGTATAAATATTTTTTTCATTTTTTTTTTTTTTCAGTATTTATGCTTCAGATACTTTTTTATTTCGAACTTGGGGATATAAAAAATCACTTTTCAGAATTTTGTCTCATAACAAACTAGGTGGCGTTTATAATGTGTTCCCTATGTCTTTCACATGAAATAAGACTAGGGAAGTGGTTTGTTTTTTAAGTCAAGTTGGTTTTGAAATATTTTGTATAGGAGCAATGCATTCTGGAAGAAAATTGGGACAAACCACTTGAATGACAGTGGGGGACACATAAATCTTTGTCTTGCATTAAATTCAGTTTTTACTGTCATAAAAGCTCAGATATGTCATCACTGCCTGTCTTCATAATGTATTAAAATCATCTGGAGCAATTAGAGTATGTAAAGCTCATTTTAAATCTCTAAATACTTAACTTCCCACCCCCCTATTATGGTAAATTTGGTTTGATCCAGATTCCTACACTTCTTAACACTAAATAGCTTTGCAGGGTATGTGCACTGTGATATTGAAGACTAACAGCATGTAAAGGGCAATAATATTCAGTGTGCTGACCTCTTTTAATTTCAACTTTATTTTAAATGAGAACAAAAATTGCTATTAACCTCTAAGATATTACAGACACCTCTAGCATTCAAATGGTTAATTAAGGATAACACTAGGATATAGGGTGTGGGTTCAATATTATAGTATAGAGAATTATTAAAAAACATAAGCAATAAAACTTTTCCTAAATAACACCGGCTTATGACTTTATTTACAGACAACCTAATATTTTGGAGGAATATAACTGCGATTTTATCCATTATTTTATTGGTATATAATGTATAAATATTTTTTTTTTTTTTTTTTTTTCAGCATTTAAGCTTCAGATACTTTTTTATTTCGAACTTGGGGATATAAAAAATCGCTTTTCAGAATTTTGTCTCATAAGAAATTAGGTGGCGTTTATAATGTGTTCCCTATGTCTTTCACATGAAATAAGACAAGGGAAGTGGTTTGTTTTTTAAGTCAAGTTGGTTTTGAAATATTTTGTATAGGAGCTATGCATTCTGTGAGAAAATTGGGACAAACCATTTGAATGACAGTGGGGGACACATAAATCTTTGTTTTGCATTAAATTCAGTTTTTACTGTCATAAAAGCTCAGATATGTCATCACTGCCTGTCTTCATAATGTATTAAAATCATCTGGAGCAATTAGAGTATGTAAAGCTCATTTTAAATCTCTAAATACTTAACTTCCCACCCCCCTATTATGGTAAATTTGGTCTGATCCAGATTCCTACACTTCTTAACACTAAATAGCTTTGCAGGGTATGTGCACTGTGATATTGAAGACTAACAGCATGTAAAGGGCAATAATATTCAGTGTGCTGACCTCTTTTAATTTCAACTTTATTTTAAATGAGAACAAAAATTGCTATTAACCTCTAAGATATTACAGACACCTCTAGCATTCAAATGGTTAATTAAGGATAACACCAGGATATAGGGTGTGGGTTCAATATTATAGTATAGGGAATTATTAAAAAACATAAGCAATAAAACTTTTCCTGAATAACACCGGCTCATGACTTTATTTATAGACAACCTAATATTTTAGAGGAATATAACTACGATTTTATCCATTATTTTATTGGTATATAATGTATAAATATTTTTTTCATTTTTTTTTTTTCAGTATTTATGCTTCAGATACTTTTTTGTTTCGAACTTGGGGATATAAAAAATCGCTTTTCAGAATTTTGTCTCATAACAAACTAGGTGGCGTTTATAATGTGTTCCCTATGTCTTTCACATGAAATAATACAAGGGAAGTGGTTTGTTTTTTAAGTCAAGTTGGTTTTGAAATATTTTGTATAGGAGCAATGCATTCTGGGAGAAAATTGGGACAAACCATTTGAATGACAGTGGGGGACACATAAATCTTTGTCTTGCATTAAATTCAGTTTTTACTGTCATAAAAGCTCAGATATGTCATCACTGCCTGTCTTAATAATGTATTAAAATCATCTGGAGCAATTAGAGTATGTAAAGCTCATTTTAAATCTCTAAACACTTAACTTCCCACCCCCCTATTATGGTAAATTTGGTTTGATCCAGATTCCTACACTTCTTAACACTAAATAGCTTTGCAGGGTATGTGCACTGTGATATTGAAGACTATGTCATACTGCTCCTTACTGCTCCTCCTACCTATAATCCTATTGGCGGCTGTAGGCTTTATGTACCTGGATCTTCCATCAACCCTTGCTCAATTTTAGCGCCAAAAGTCTGAGAGAAACCTTTGTCGTGAGTTCCAGTGTTTGCTGATTCCGTGTACCGAACCCTGCCTGATTACCGACCAAGTCTTGTCTTCTGCCCGTGGATCTTGACCCCAGCTTTGCCTGACTACGTCTCTGTCTACTCCTTTGGTTACTGTTTCGATTCCGACCTTACCCAGTACTCCCGGACCACGCTTTACTTTCGGAACTTTCTGCCTCGCAACGAGTCCCTCCAGCTGCTCTCAAGGTTGGTTCCAGTCTTTCGTTCCTTCACCTCTGGGGCTCCGACTGGTTTGGGTTGCCATCACCGGCCGCTCTGGTGACTGCCCCGGCCAGTCGAGGGTGTAGGAACTCGTATTCCCCTTACCTGCTTCCAGTTTCCTGGGCCGCGAGTCCAAACCCGATTCTAGCAGAGAATAGAGGATTCGTAGTCCATAAGCCTCGAACCTGTCTCGAACCTTGTCGATACCCCAAGACCTCGAACCTGTCTCGAACCTTATCGATACCCCAAGACCTCGAACCTGTCTTGAACCTTATCGATACCCCAAGACCTCGAACCTGCCTCGAACCTTCTCTTGACCTCGAGGTCTTCGATTTAAGAGAACTCTGTCCTGCAGTCTGACTACGGTTTTGAACCTTCCCGAGCCTCCTAGTTCCAGTTGATCCAGTCTCGAACTCTGAGGAGCAGTGAACTGGTTAACCTGAGTCCTTTACCTTGCTTGATCCTACTCAGAGACTGACAGTAAAATCGAGCCAGTAAAATGGATGCTGCTGAGGCTTCTCTCATAGCCTCCAGACAGGAACAACAGGAGCAAGTTCTGTCTACCCATGCAGCACAACTACAAACCCTCAATCATAAGCTGGATGCTATGATGGAAATGTTGCGAACATTTTCTCCATCTACCCCTGCCCCAGTTCCACCACAGCCTACTGGGGCCACAGGGTCTACAGGAGCCACCTCAGGGTACAAGCCACCCAAGATACCCTTACCAGAGAGATACTCTGGCCGGCCTGAACATTGTCGTGGATTCTTGAACCAGTGCCAGTTACATTTTCAGACCTTGCCTCATTCGTTCAACTCTCATTCTACTAGGGTGGCATTCATAATCTCTCTATTGACTGACAAAGCCCTAGCTTGGGCTTTCCCTCTGGTGGAGAACAGATCTTCTCTTCTTGATGACTCCAATGCATTTATCGCTGCCTTTAAAACCGTATTTGATCTACCTGGAAGACAGGCATCTGCTGAAACCAGTATACTGGGCCTAAGACAGGGCACTCGCACGGTGGCTGAATATGCAGTAGAGTTCAGAACCCTTTCCTATGAAACCGACTGGAACAATGGAGCTTTGCGAGCTTCCTTTCGTAGGGGTCTGAGTGAGCGCATCAAAGACGCCCTAGTTAATCAAGAGATACCTGATGATCTGGAAGGCCTGATTTCCAGCTGCTTAGAATTGGATCGACGGCAAATAGAGCGACAGCTTGAGAAAGATCGCTTTCGCCGTCATAAATCTGAGTTTGTTCCACGCTGATCTCCTCCCACCAAGACATCGCAGCCTTCTGTTGAACCCATGGATGTTGGGTCTGTGACGAAAGTCCCCGAGGAGGAGAAACATCGACGAAGAAGTCAGGGACTTTGTCTTTATTGTGGACTCAAGGGCCACCTCCTACGCCAGTGTCCGACCCGTCCGGGAAACTTCTAAGCTTAGGGAACCATGGAGACGACTCCCTAAGCATAAGAAATGTAACCTCCTTGTCTAACCTAAACCGTATGATGGTTCCAGTTCGGTTGAGTTGGGCAGGAGGCTCGGTCTCCACCAAAGCCTTCGTGGACTCCGGTGCGGCTGGAGTTTTCCTTGATGCTGGGTTTGCTTCCAAGCACTCGATTCCACTAGTCCAGAAAGCCAAACCCTCGCGTGTCTCTACTGTGGATGGGGCTCCTTTGGGAAAGGGCTTCGTTACCCATGAGACTCAGCTTCTACTTCTTCAGACCGGCATTCTTCATTCCGAGACTATTCACCTTGATGTCATACAGTGCCCTTCCTCTCCAGTGATTTTGGGACTTCCTTGGCTTCGACTCCACAACCCAGTAATTGACTGGAGTTCTGATCAGATAACGAACTGGAGTTCTTCCTGTTTTTCGAACTGCCTTTCTGAGATACCTGTACCTGGCCTTGTGGGTGGCATAGGAACACCTGAGAATTCTATTCCTAAATCCTACAGAGACTTTTCCGATGTATTCTCTAAACAAAAGGCAGCAGAGCTACCTCCACACAGATCATTTGACTGCTCAATTGATTTATTGCCCGGAACCATGCCTCCTAGAGGAAGAACTTTTCTCCTATCAGAACCAGTGAATAAGGCCCTGTTGGAATATATACAAGAAAACCTGGCCAGGGGTTTCATTAGACATTCATCCTCGCCAGCAGGTGCCGGCTTCTTTTTTGTCTCAAAAAAAGATGGAACCTTGAGACCCTGTATAGATTATAGGGGTCTAAACAAGGCGACTATTAAAAATAGATACCCTCTACCCCTGATTCCGGAACTCTTCGATGCTCTGAAGGACGCCAAGATCTTCACAAAGTTGGATTTACGTGGGGCATACAACTTGATTCGCATCAAAGACGGCGACGAGTGGAAGACGGCCTTCAACACCAGGTACGGCCACTATGAGTACCTCGTCATGCCCTTTGGGCTCTGCAACGCCCCCGCCACATTCCAACACTTTGTCAACGAGATCTTCAAGGATGTTTTGCTCTCCTATGTGGTTGTGTATCTTGATGATATACTGATTTTTTCATCCTTGCTCCACGAACACAGAGAACACGTCCGTACCGTGTTACATCACCTGAGAGAAAATCATCTTTACGCTAAACTGGAAAAATGCATCTTTGAGACCTCCCAGCTCCCTTTCTTGGGATATATAGTTTCTGACTCAGGACTACGGATGGACCCTTCTAAAGTAGAGTCCGTTTCCCAATGGCCACGACCAATCACTCTGAGAGCGGTACAACGTTTCTTAGGATTTGCAAATTACTGTAGAAGATTCATTAAAAATTTCTCTGCTATAGTTGCTCCTCTGGTAGCCTTCACCAAGAAAAACGCAAATCCCAAGGTCTGGTCCACTGAGGCAGTAGAGGCCTTTGAACGTTTAAAAAGACTATTTGTGTCCGCACCATTGCTACGCTACCCTGATCCTACACAACCCTTCCTCATTGAGGTCGAGGCCTCTGAATTAGGAGCTGGAGCTGTCCTGTCTCAGAGGGATGAGGTCACTAACCGCCTTCATCCTTGTTCTTACTTTTCCAAACAATTCAGTTCTGCAGAAAAGAACTATGATACCGGAAATGGAGAACTATTGGCCATTAAAATGGCACTAGAAGAATGGCGACATCTCTTGGAGGGTTCCCAAGTTCCAGTCATAATCCAGACGGACCACAAGAATCTTCAATTCCTGGAACAAGCTCAACGCCTGAATCCAAGGCAGGCCCGATGGGCCCTTTTCTTTACCCGTTTTAATTTCATTATTACATACATTCCAGGTTCTAAGAATCGGAAGGCGGATGCCCTGTCCCGACTCTTCACTACAGAGCGAGACCCTCCTCCTGAACCCATAATTCCTTCCAATCATATTGTGGCCTCTCTATCATTGTCTATAGTACAAAGGATCAAGTCCCTCCAACATCATTTTAGTGGACGTGTTCAAGGAAAACCCGCTCATCTGCTATTTGTCCCCAAGCGGTTTCGTTCCTCTCTCCTAAAATGGTCACACCATTCTACTATGGCCGGTCACCCAGGCATTACTAAAAATATTGAATTTCTTCTTAGACGCTTCTGGTGGCCTTCCTTGAAACAAGATGTGGAAGCCTACGTCAAAGCTTGCACGCTTTGCACACAAAACAAACCATCCAATCAGAGACCTGTTGGGCTTCTTAACCTTTGCCAGTTCCTCAGTCTCCATGGACTCATCTGGCTATGGATTTTATCACAGACTTGCCACCTTCAGACCATTGTACTGTGATTTGGGTGGCAGTTGACCGCTTCTCGAAACAAGCCCATTTCGTTCCCGTCCAGGGATTGCCTAATTCTCAAACTCTGGCAGATGTCTTCATCAAAGAAGTTTTCCGTATTCATGGAGTCCCTGCTCAGATTGTCTCCGATAGAGGTACTCAATTTACCTCCAAATTCTGGAAAGCCTTTTGCTCTCGCCTAGGGATTCAATTAAACTTTTCTTCTTCATACCATCCTCAGTCCAATGGCCAGACTGAAAGAACCAATCAGACCCTAGAAATCTACCTCCGCCATTATGTCAACTCACATCATGATAACTGGGCATCATTGCTTCCTCTGGCCGAATTCGCCTTCAATAACCGTTACCATTCTGCTTTGAAGTGTTCTACTTTCTATGCCGCTCTAGGCTATCACCCTCAGACATTGCCCAACCTTCCGGTATCCGATGTTCCTGAAGCTGATAATAGAGTACGGAATCTCCGTCTTCAGTGGGCTTCTGTTCATCGCTCTTTGACAGCCGCTTCTTCCAGTTATAAGTCCTCGGCGGATAAGAAAAGGCAACCTGCTCCTTCATACCAGACTGGTGACCAGGTCTGGCTCTCCACCCAACACCTTCGCTTGAAGCAGCCCTCTGGTAAATTGGGTCCCAGGTTCATTGGACCTTTTCCTATCAAGACTCAGCTCACTCCTGTCACCTACTCTCTTGATTTACCATCAACCATGAAGGTGGCCAATTCCTTTCATGTCTCCCTTCTACGTCCCTTGGTTAAGAACCGTTTCTACCAACCGGCCACTCCTCCTGCTCCTGTTCTGGTGGACGGTCATCCAGAATATGAGGTCAGCAAGATTCTGGATTCTCGGCTATCTCGGGGCCGATTACACTATTTGGTCGACTGGAAGGGCTATGGTCCTGCCGATCGTTCCTGGGTGCCAGCTACTGAGGTGCATGCTCCGGTCCTTGTGCGGACCTTTCATCGCCTGCATCCTGATGCTCCAGGTCGTCCGGAGGTCGGCCGTTGAAGGGGGTGCAGTGTCATACTGCTCCTGACTGCTCCTCCTACCTATAATCCTATTGGCGGCTGTAGGCTTTATGTACCTGGATCTTCCATCAACCCTTGCTCGATTTTAGCGCCAAAAGTCTGAGAGAAACCTTTGTCGTGAGTTCCTGTGTTTGCTGATTCCGTGTACCGAACCCTGCCTGATTACCGACCAAGTCTTGTCTTCTGCCCGTGGATCTTGACCCCAGCTTTGCCTGACTACGTCTCTGTCTACTCCTTTGGTTACTGATTCGATTCCGGCCTGACCCAGTACTCCCGGACCACGCTTTACTTTCGGAACTTTCTGCCTCGCAACGAGAGTCCCTCCAGCTGCTCTCAAGGTTGGTTCCAGTCTTCCGTTCCTTCACCTCTGGGGCTCCGACTGGTTTGGGTTGCCATCACCGGCCGCTCCGGTGACTGCCCCGGCCAGTCGAGGGTGTAGGAACTCGTATTCCCCTTACCTGCTTCCAGTTTCCTGGGCCGCGAGTCCAAACCCAATTCTAGCAGAGAATAGAGGATTCGTAGTCCATAAACCTCGAACCTGTCTCGAACCTTGTCGATACCCCAAGACCTCGAACCTGTCTCGAACCTTATCGATACCCCAAGACCTCGAACCTGTCTCGAACCTTATCGATACCCCAAGACCTCGAACCTGCCTCGAACCTTCTCTTGACCTCGAGGTCTTCGATTTAAGAGAACTCTGTCCTGCAGTCTGACTACGGTTTTGAACCTTCCCGAGCCTCCTAGTTCCAGTTGATCCAGTCTCGAACTCTGAGGAGCAGTGAACTGGTTAACCTGAGTCCTTTACCTTGCTTGATCCTACTCAGAGACTGACAGACTAACAGCATGTAAAGGGCAATAATATTCAGTGTGCTGACCTCTTTTAATTTCAACTTTATTTTAAATGAGAACAAAAATTGCTATTAACCTGTAAGATATTACAGACACCTCTAGCATTCAAATTGTTAATTAAGGATAACACAAGGATATAGGGTGTGGGTTCAATATTAGAGTATAGGGAATTATTAAAAAACGTAAGCAATAAAACTTTTCCTGAATAACACCGGCTTATGACTTTATTTACAGACAACCTAATATTTTAGAGGAATATAACTGCGATTTAATCCATTATTTTATTGGTATATAATGTATAAATATTTTTTTCATTTTTTTTTTTTTTCAGTATTTATGCTTCAGATACTTTTTTATTTCGAACTTGGGGATATAAAAAATCACTTTTCAGAATTTTGTCTCATAACAAACTAGGTGGCGTTTATAATGTGTTCCCTATGTCTTTCACATGAAATAAGACAAGGGAAGTGGTTTGTTTTTTAAGTCAAGTTGGTTTTGAAATATTTTGTATAGGAGCAATGCATTCTGGGAGAAAATTGGGACAAACCATTTGAATGACAGTGGGGGACACATAAATCTTTGTTTTGCATTAAATTCAGTTTTTACTGTCATAAAAGCTCAGATATGTCATCACTGCCTGTCTTCATAATGTATTAAAATCATCTGGAGCAATTAGAGTATGTAAAGCTCATTTTAAATCTCTAAATACTTAACTTCCCACCCCCCTATTATGGTAAATTTGGTTTGATCCAGATTCCTACACTTCTTAACACTAAATAGCTTTGCAGGGTATGTGCACTGTGATATTGAAGACTAACAGCATGTAAAGGGCAATAATATTCAGTGTGCTGACCTCTTTTAATTTCAACTTTATTTTAAATGAGAACAAAAATTGCTAAGAACCTCTAAGATATTACAGACACCTCTAGCATTCAAATGGTTAATTAAGGATAACACTAGGATATAGGGTGTGGGTTCAATATTATAGTATAGGGAATTATTAAAAAACATAAGCAATACAACTTTTCCTGAATAACACCGGCTCATGACTTTATTTACAGACAACCTAATATTTTAGAGGAATATAACTACGATTCTGTCCATTATTTTATTGGTACATAATGTATAAAAAATTTTTTCATTTTTTTTTTTTCAGTATTTATGCTTCAGATACTTTTTTATTTCGAACTTGGGGATATAAAAAATCACTTTTCAGAATTTTGTCTCATAACAAACTAGGTGGCGTTTATAATGTGTTCCCTATGTCTTTCACGTGAAATAAGACAAGGGAAGTGGTTTGTTTTTTAAGTCAAGTTGGTTTTGAAATATTTTGTATAGGAGCAATGCATTCTGGGAGAAAATTGGGACAAACCATTTGAATGACAGTGGGGGACACATAAATCTTTGTCTTGCATTAAATTCAGTTTTTACTGTCATAAAAGCTCAGATATGTCATCACTGCCTGTCTTCATAATGTATTAAAATCATCTGGAGCAATTAGAGTATGTAAAGCTCATTTTAAATATCTAAATACTTAACTTCCCACCCCCCCATTATGGTAAATTTGGTTTGATCCAGATTCCTACACTTCTTAACACTAAATAGCTTTGCAGGGTATGTGCACTGTGATATTGAAGACTAACAGCATGTAAAGGGCAATAATATTCAGTGTGCTGACCTCTTTTAATTTCAACTTTATTTTAAATGAGAACAAAAATTGCTATTAACCTCTAAGATATTACAGACACCTCTAGCATTCAAATGGTTAATTAAGGATAACACTAGGATATAGGGTGTGGGTTCAATATTATAGTATAGGGAATTATTAAAAAACAGAAGCAATAAAACTTTTCCTGAATAACACCGGCTTATGACTTTATTTACAGACAACCTAATATTTTAGAGGAATATAACTGCGATTTTATCCAGTATTTTATTGGTATATAACGTATAAATATTTTTTTCATTTTTTTTTTTTCAGTATTTATGCTTCAGATACCTTTTTATTTCGAACTTGGGAATATAAAAAAATCGCTTTTCAGAATTTTGTCTCATAACAAACTAGGTGGCGTTTATAATGTGTTCCCTATGTCTTTCACATGAAATAAGACAAGGGAAGTGGTTTGTTTTTTAAGTCAAGTTGGTTTTGAAATATTTTGTATAGGAGCAATGCATTCTGGGAGAAAATTGGGACAAACCATTTGAATGACAGTGGGGGACACATAAATCTTTGTTTTGCATTAAATTCAGTTTTTACTGTCATAAAAGCTCAGATATGTCATCACTGCCTGTCTTCATAATGTATTAAAATCATCTGGAGCAATTAGAGTATGTAAAGCTCATTTTAAATCTCTAAATACTTAACTTCCCACCCCCCTATTATGGTAAATTTGGTTTGATCCAGATTCCTACACTTCTTAACACTAAATAGCTTTGTAGGGTATGTGCACTGTGATATTGAAGACTAACAGCATGTAAAGGGCAATAATATTCAGTGTGCTGACCTCTTTTAATTTCAACTTTATTTTAAATGAGAACAAAAATTGCTATTAACCTCTAAGATATTACAGACACCTCTAGCATTCAAATGGTTAATTAAGTATAACACAAGGATATAGGGTGTGGGTTCAATATTATAGTATAGGGAATTATTAAAAAACAGAAGCAATAAAACTTTTCCTGAATAACACCGGCTTATGACTTTTTTTACAGACAACCTAATATTTTAGAGGAATATAACTGCGATTTTATCCATTATTTTATTGGTATATAATGTATAAATATTTTTTTCATTTATTTTTTCAGTATTTATGCTTCAGATACTTTTTTATTTTGAACTTGGGGATATAAAAAATCACTTTTCAGAATTTTATCTCATAACAAACTAGGTGGCATTTATAATGTGTTCCCTATGTCTTTCACATGAAATAAGACAAGGGAAGTGGTTTGTTTTTTAAGTCAAGTTGGTTTTGAAATATTTTGTATAGGAGCAATGCATTCTGGGAGAAAATTGGGACAAACCATTTGAATGACAGTGGGGGACACATAAATCTTTGTCTTGCATTAAATTCAGTTTTTACTGTCATAAAAGCTCAGATATGTCATCACTGCCTGTCTTCATAATGTATTAAAATCATCTGGAGCAATTAGAGTATGTAAAGCTCATTTTAAATCTCTAAACACTTAACTTCCCACCCCCCTATTATGGTAAATTTGGTTTGATCCAGATTCCTACACTTCTTAACACTAAATAGCTTTGCAGGGTATGTGCACTGTGATATTGAAGACTATGTCATACTGCTCCTTACTGCTCCTCCTACCTATAATCCTATTGGCGGCTGTAGGCTTTATGTACCTGGATCTTCCATCAACCCTTGCTCAATTTTAGCGCCAAAAGTCTGAGAGAAACCTTTGTCGTAAGTTCCAGTGTTTGCTGATTCCGTGTACCGAACCCTGCCTGATTACCGACCAAGTCTTGTCTTCTGCCCGTGGATCTTGACCCCAGCTTTGCCTGACTACGTCTCTGTCTACTCCTTTGGTTACTGTTTCGATTCCGACCTGACCCAGTACTCCCGGACCACGCTTTCCTTTCGGAACTTTCTGCCTCGCAACGAGTCCCTCCATCTGCTCTCAAGGTTGGTTCCAGTCTTCCGTTTCTTCACCTCTGGGGCTCCGACTGGTTTGGGTTGCCATCACCGGCCGCTCTGGTGACTGCCCCGGCCAGTCGAGGGTGTAGGAACTCGTATTCCCCTTACCTGCTTCCAGTTTCCTGGGCCGCGAGTCCAAACCCGATTCTAGCAGAGAATAGAGGATTCGTAGTCCATAAACCTCGAACCTGTCTCGAACCTTGTCGATACCCCAAGACCTCGAACCTGTCTCGAACCTTATCGATACCCCAAGACCTCGAACCTGTCTCGAACCTTATCGATACCCCAAGACCTCGAACCTGCCTCGAACCTTCTATTGACCTCGAGGTCTTCGATTTAAGAGAACTCTGTCCTGCAGTCTGACTACGGTTTTTGAACCTTCCCGAGCCTCCTAGTTCCAGTTGATCCAGTCTCGAACTCTGAGGAGCAGTGAACTGGTTAACCTGAGTCCTTTACCTTGCTTGATCCTACTCAGAGACTGACAGTAAAATCGAGCCAGTAAATTGGATGCTGCTGAGGCTTCCCTCATAGCCTCCAGACAGGAACAACAGGAGCAAGTTCTGTCTACCCATGCAGCACAACTACAAACCCTCAATCATAAGCTGGATGCTATGATGGAAATGTTGCGAACATTTTCTCCATCTACCCCTGCCCCAGTTCCACCACAGCCTACTGGGGCCACAGGGTCTACAGGAGCCACCTCAGGGTACAAGCCACCCAAGATACCCTTACCAGAGAGATACTCTGGCCGGCCTGAACATTGTCGTGGATTCTTGAACCAGTGCCAGTTACATTTTCAGACCTTGCCTCATTCGTTCAACTCTCATTCTACTAGGGTGGCATTCATAATCTCTCTATTGACTGACAAAGCCCTAGCTTGGGCTTTCCCTCTGGTGGAGAACAGATCTTCTCTTCTTGATGACTCCAATGCATTTATCGCTGCCTTTAAAACCGTATTTGATCTACCTGGAAGACAGGCATCTGCTGAAACCAGTATACTGGGCCTAAGACAGGGCACTCGCACGGTGGCTGAATATGCAGTAGAGTTCAGAACCCTTTCCTATGAAACCGACTGGAACAATGGAGCTTTGCGAGCTTCCTTTCGTAGGGGTCTGAGTGAGCGCATCAAAGACGCCCTAGTTAATCAAGAGATACCTGATGATCTGGAAGGCCTGATTTCCAGCTGCTTAGAATTGGATCGACGGCAAATAGAGCGACAGCTTGAGAAAGATCGCTTTCGCCGTCATAAATCTGAGTTTGTTCCACGCTGATCTCCTCCCACCGAGACATCGCAGCCTTCTGTTGAACCCATGGATGTTGGGTCTGTGACGAAAGTCCCCGAGGAGGAGAAACGTCGACGAAGAAGTCAGGGACTTTGTCTTTATTGTGGACTCAAGGGCCACCTCCTACGCCAGTGTCCGACCCGTCCGGGAAACTTCTAAGCTTAGGGAACCATGGAGACGACTCCCTAAGCATAAGAAATGTAACCTCCTTGTCTAACCTAAACCGTATGATGGTTCCAGTTCGGTTGAGTTGGGCAGGAGGCTCGGTCTCCACCAAAGCCTTCGTGGACTCCGGTGCGGCTGGAGTTTTCCTTGATGCTGGGTTTGCTTCCAAGCACTCGATTCCACTAGTCCAGAAAGCCAAACCCTCGCGTGTCTCTACTGTGGATGGGGCTCCTTTGGGAAAGGGCTTCGTTACCCATGAGACTCAGCTTCTACTTCTTCAGACCGGCATTCTTCATTCCGAGACTATTCACCTTGATGTCATACAGTGCCCTTCCTCTCCAGTGATTTTGGGACTTCCTTGGCTTCGACTCCACAACCCAGTAATTGACTGGAGTTCTGATCAGATAACGAACTGGAGTTCTTCCTGTTTTTCGAACTGCCTTTCTGAGATACCTGTACCTGGCCTTGTGGGTGGCATAGGAACACCTGAGAATTCTATTCCTAAATCCTACAGAGACTTTTCCGATGTATTCTCTAAACAAAAGGCAGCAGAGCTACCTCCACACAGATCATTTGACTGTTCAATTGATTTATTGCCCGGAACCATGCCTCCTAGAGGAAGAACTTTTCTCCTATCAGAACCAGTGAATAAGGCCCTGTTGGAATATATACAAGAAAACCTGGCCAGGGGTTTCATTAGACATTCATCCTCGCCAGCAGGTGCCGGCTTCTTTTTTGTCTCAAAAAAAGATGGAACCTTGAGACCCTGTATAGATTATAGGGGTCTAAACAAGGCGACTATTAAAAATAGATACCCTCTACCCCTGATTCCGGAACTCTTCGATGCTCTGAAGGACGCCAAGATCTTCACAAAGTTGGATTTACGTGGGGCATACAACTTGATTTGCATCAAAGACGGCGACGAGTGGAAGACGGCCTTCAACACCAGGTACGGCCACTATGAGTACCTCGTCATGCCCTTTGGGCTCTGCAACGCCCCCGCCACATTCCAACACTTTGTCAACGAGATCTTCAAGGATGTTTTGCTCTCCTATGTGGTTGTGTATCTTGATGATATACTGATTTTTTCATCCTTGCTCCACGAACACAGAGAACACGTCCGTACCGTGTTACATCGCCTGAGAGAAAATCATCTTTACGCTAAACTGGAAAAATGCATCTTTGAGACCTCCCAGCTCCCTTTCTTGGGATATATAGTTTCTGACTCAGGACTACGGATGGACCCTTCTAAAGTAGAGTCCGTTTCCCAATGGCCACGACCAATCACTCTGAGAGCGGTACAACGTTTCTTAGGATTTGCAAATTACTGTAGAAGATTCATTAAAAATTTCTCTGCTATAGTTGCTCCTCTGGTAGCCTTCACCAAGAAAAACGCAAATCCCAAGGTCTGGTCCACTGAGGCAGTAGAGGCCTTTGAACGTTTAAAAAGACTATTTGTGTCCGCACCATTGCTACGCTACCCTGATCCTACACAACCCTTCCTCATTGAGGTCGAGGCCTCTGAATTAGGAGCTGGAGCTGTCCTGTCTCAGAGGGACGAGGTCACTAACCGCCTACATCCTTGTTCTTACTTTTCCAAACAATTCAGTTCTGCAGAAAAGAACTATGATACCAGAAATGGAGAACTATTGGCCATTAAAATGGCACTAGAAGAATGGCGACATCTCTTGGAGGGTTCCCAAGTTCCAGTCATAATCCAGACGGACCACAAGAATCTTCAATTCCTGGAACAAGCTCAACGCCTGAATCCAAGGCAGGCCCGATGGGCCCTTTTCTTTACCCGTTTTAATTTCATTATTACATACATTCCAGGTTCTAAGAATCGGAAGGCGGATGCCCTGTCCCGACTCTTCACTACAGAGCCAGACCCTCCTCCTGAACCCATAATTCTTTCCAATCATATTGTGGCCTTTCTATCATTGTCTATAGTACAAAGGATCAAGTCCCTCCAACATCATTTTAGTGGACGTGTTCAAGGAAAACCCGCTCATCTGCTATTTGTCCCCAAGCGGTTTCGTTCCTCTCTCCTAAAATGGTCACACCATTCTACTATGGCCGGTCACCCAGGCATTACTAAAAATATTGAATTTCTTCTTAGACGCTTCTGGTGGCCTTCCTTGAAACAAGATGTGGAAGCCTACGTCAAAGCTTGCACGCTTTGCACACAAAACAAACCATCCAATCAGAGACCTGTTGGGCTTCTTAACCTTTGCCAGTTCCTCAGTCTCCATGGACTCATCTGGCTATGGATTTTATCACAGACTTGCCACCTTCAGACCATTGTACTGTGATTTGGGTGGTAGTTGACCGCTTCTCGAAACAAGCCCATTTCGTTCCCCTCCAGGGATTGCCTAATTCTCAAACTCTGGCAGATGTCTTCATCAAAGAAGTTTTCCGTATTCATGGAGTCCCTGCTCAGATTGTCTCCGATAGAGGTACTCAATTTACCTCCAAATTCTGGAAAGCCTTTTGCTCTCGCCTAGGGATTCAATTAAACTTTTCTTCTTCATACCATCCTCAGTCCAATGGCCAGACTGAAAGAACCAATCAGACCCTAGAAATCTACCTCCGCCATTATGTCAACTCACATCATGATAACTGGGCATCATTGCTTCCTCTGGCCGAATTCGCCTTCAATAACCGTTACCATTCTGCTTTGAAGTGTTCTACTTTCTATGCCGCTCTAGGCTATCACCCTCAGACATTGCCCAACCTTCCGGTATCCGATGTTCCTGAAGCTGATAATAGAGTACGGAATCTCCGTCTTCAGTGGGCTTCTGTTCATCGCTCTTTGACAGCCGCTTCTTCCAGTTATAAGTCCTCGGCGGATAAGAAAAGGCAACCTGCTCCTTCATACCAGACTGGTGACCAGGTCTGGCTCTCCACCCAACACCTTCGCTTGAAGCAGCCCTCTGGTAAATTGGGTCCCAGGTTCATTGGACCTTTTCCTATCAAGACTCAGCTCACTCCTGTCACCTACTCTCTTGATTTACCATCAACCATGAAGGTGGCCAATTCCTTTCATGTCTCCCTTCTACGTCCCTTGGTTAAGAACCGTTTCTACCAACCGGCCACTCCTCCTGCTCCTGTTCTGGTGGACGGTCATCCAGAATATGAGGTCAGCAAGATTCTGGATTCTCGGCTATCTCGGGGCCGATTACACTATTTGGTCGACTGGAAGGGCTATGGTCCTGCCGATCGTTCCTGGGTGCCAGCTACTGAGGTGCATGCTCCGGTCCTTGTGCGGACCTTTCATCGCCTGCATCCTGATGCTCCAGGTCGTCCGGAGGTCGGCCGTTGAAGGGGGTGCACTGTCATACTGCTCCTGACTGCTCCTCCTACCTATAATCCTATTGGCGGCTGTAGGCTTTATGTACCTGGATCTTCCATCAACCCTTGCTCGATTTTAGCGCCAAAAGTCTGAGAGAAACCTTTGTCGTGAGTTCCTGTGTTTGCTGATTCCGTGTACCGAACCCTGCCTGATTACCGACCAAGTCTTGTCTTCTGCCCGTGGATCTTGACCCCAGCTTTGCCTGACTACGTCTCTGTCTACTCCTTTGGTTACTGATTCGATTCCGGCCTGACCCAGTACTCCCGGACCACGATTTACTTTCGGAACTTTCTGCCTCGCAACGAGAGTCCCTCCAGCTGCTCTCAAGGTTGGTTCCAGTCTTCCGTTCCTTCACCTCTGGGGCTCCGACTGGTTTGGGTTGCCATCACCGGCCGCTCCGGTGACTGCCCCGGCCAGTCGAGGGTGTAGGAACTCGTATTCCCCTTACCTGCTTCCAGTTTCCTGGGCCGCGAGTCCAAACCCAATTCTAGCAGAGAATAGAGGATTCGTAGTCCATAAACCTCGAACCTTGTCGATACCCCAAGACCTCGAACCTGTCTCGAACCTTCTCTTGACCTCGAGGTCTTCGATTTAAGAGAACTCTGTCCTGTAGTCTGACTACGGTTTTGAACCTTCCCGAGCCTCCTAGTTCCAGTTGATCCAGTCTCGAACTCTGAGGAGCAGTGAACTGGTTAACCTGAGTCCTTTACCTTGCTTGATCCTACTCAGAGACTGACAGACTAACAGCATGTAAAGGGCAATAATATTCAGTGTGCTGACCTCTTTTAATTTCAACTTTATTTTAAATGAGAACAAAAATTGCTATTAACCTGTAAGATATTACAGACACCTCTAGCATTCAAATGGTTAATTAAGGATAACACAAGGATATAGGGTGTGGGTTCAATATTAGAGTATAGGGAATTATTAAAAAACATAAGCAATAAAACTTTTCCTGAATAACACCGGCTTATGACTTTATATACAGACAATCTAATATTTTAGAGGAATATAACTGCAATTTAATCCATTATTTTATTGGTATATAATGTATAAATATTTTTTTCATTTTTTTTTTTTTCAGTATTTATGCTTCAGATACTTTTTTATTTCGAACTTGGGGATATAAAAAATCACTTTTCAGAATTTTGTCTCATAACAAACTAGGTGGCGTTTATAATGTGTTCCCTATGTCTTTCACATGAAATAAGACAAGGGAAGTGGTTTGTTTTTTAAGTCAAGTTGGTTTTGAAATATTTTGTATAGGAGCAATGCATTCTGGGAGAAAATTGGGACAAACCATTTGAATGACAGTGGGGGACACATAAATCTTTGTCTTGCATTAAATTCAGTTTTTACTGTCATAAAAGCTCAGATATGTCATCACTGCCTGTCTTCATAATGTATTAAAATCATCTGGAGCAATTAGAGTATGTAAAGCTCATTTTAAATCTCTAAACACTTAACTTCCCAGCCCCCTATTATGGTAAATTTGGTTTGATCCAGATTCCTACACTTCTTAACACTAAATAGCTTTGCAGGGTATGTGCACTGTGATATTGAAGACTAACAGCATGTAAAGGGCAATAATATTCAGTGTGCTGACCTTTTTTAATTTCAACTTTATTTTAAATGAGAACAAAAATTGCTATTAACCTCTAAGATATTACAGACACCTCTAGCATTCAAATGGTTAATTAAGGATAACACTAGGATATAGGGTGTGGGTTCAATATTATAGTATAGAGAATTATTAAAAAACATAAGCAATAAAACTTTTCCTAAATAACACCGGCTTATGACTTTATTTACAGACAACCTAATATTTTAGAGGAATATAACTGCAATTTTATCCATTATTTTATTGGTATATAATGTATAAATATTTTTTTAATTTTTTTTTTTTCAGCATTTAAGCTTCAGATACTTTTTTATTTCGAACTTGGGGATATAAAAAATCGCTTTTCAGAATTTTGTCTCATAACAAACTAGGTGGCGTTTATAATGTGTTCCCTATGTCTTTCACATGAAATAAGACAAGGGAAGTGGTTTGTTTTTTAAGTCAAGTTGGTTTTGAAATATTTTGTATAGGAGCAATGCATTCTGGGAGAAAATTGGGACAAACCATTTGAATGACAGTGGGGGACACATAAATCTTTGTCTTGCATTAAATTCAGTTTTTACTGTCATAAAAGCTCAGATATGTCATCACTGCCTGTCTTCATAATGTATTAAAATCATCTGGAGCAATTAGAGTATGTAATGCTCATTTTAAATCTCTAAACACTTAACTTCCCACCCCCCTATTATGGTACATTTGGTTTGATCCAGATTCCTACACTTCTTAACACTAAATAGCTTTGCAGGGTATGTGCACTGTGATATTGAAGACTAACAGCATGTAAAGGGCAATAATATTCAGTGTGCTGACCTCTTTTAATTTCAACTTTATTTTAAATGAGAACAAAAATTGCTATTAACCTCTAAGATATTACAGATACCTCTAGCATTCAAATGGTTAATTAAGGATAACACTAGGATATAGGGTGTGGGTTCAATATTATAGTATAGGGAATTATTAAAAAACATAAGCAATAAAACTTTTCCTGAATAACACCGGCTCATGACTTTATTTATAGACAACCTAATATTTTAGAGGAATATAACTACGATTTTATCCATTATTTTATTGGTATATAATGTATAAATATTTTTTTCATTTTTTTTTTTTCAGTATTTATGCTTCAGATACTTTTTTGTTTCGAACTTGGGGATATAAAAAAATCGCTTTTAAGAATTTTGTCTCATAACAAACTAGGTGGCGTTTAGAATGTGTTCCCTGTGTCTTTCACATGAAATAAGACAAGGGAAGTTGTTTGTTTTTTAAGTCAAGTTGGTTTTGAAATATTTTGTATAGGAGCAATACATTCTGGGAGAAAATTGGGACAAACCATTTGAATGACAGTGAGGGACACATAAATCTTTGTTTTTCATTAAATTCAGTTTTTACTGTCATAAAAGCTCAGATATGTCATCATTGCCTGTCTTCATAATGTATTAAAATCATCTGGAGCAATTAGAGCATGTAAAGCTCATTTTAAATCTCTAAATACTTAACTTCCCACCCCCCTATTATGGTAAATTTGGTTTGATCCAGATTCCTACACTTCTTAACACTAAAGAGCTTTGCAGGGTATGTGCACTGTGATATAGAAGACTAACAGTATGTAAAGGGCAATAATATTCAGTGTGCTGACCTCTTTTAATTTCAGCTTTATTTTGAATGAGAGCAAAAATTGCTATTAACCTGTAAGATATTACAGACACCTCTAGCATTCAAATGGTTAATTAAGGATAACACTAGGATATAGGGTGTGTGTTCAATATTATAGTATAGGGAATTATTAAAAAACATAAGCAATAAAACTTTTCCTGAATAACACCGGCTTATGACTTTATATACAGACAATCTAATATTTTAGAGGAATATAACTGCAATTTAATCCATTATTTTATTGGTATATAATGTATAAATATTTTTTTCATTTTTTTTTTTTTCAGTATTTATGCTTCAGATACTTTTTTATTTCGAACTTGGGGATATAAAAAATCACTTTTCAGAATTTTGTCTCATAACAAACTAGGTGGCGTTTATAATGTGTTCCCTATGTCTTTCACATGAAATAAGACAAGGGAAGTGGTTTGTTTTTTAAGTCAAGTTGGTTTTGAAATATTTTGTATAGGAGCAATGCATTCTGGGAGAAAATTGGGACAAACCATTTGAATGACAGTGGGGGACACATAAATCTTTGTCTTGCATTAAATTCAGTTTTTACTGTCATAAAAGCTCAGATATGTCATCACTGCCTGTCTTCATAATGTATTAAAATCATCTGGAGCAATTAGAGTATGTAAAGCTCATTTTAAATCTCTAAACACTTAACTTCCCAGCCCCCTATTATGGTAAATTTGGTTTGATCCAGATTCCTACACTTCTTAACACTAAATAGCTTTGCAGGGTATGTGCACTGTGATATTGAAGACTAACAGCATGTAAAGGGCAATAATATTCAGTGTGCTGACCTTTTTTAATTTCAACTTTATTTTAAATGAGAACAAAAATTGCTATTAACCTCTAAGATATTACAGACACCTCTAGCATTCAAATGGTTAATTAAGGATAACACTAGGATATAGGGTGTGGGTTCAATATTATAGTATAGAGAATTATTAAAAAACATAAGCAATAAAACTTTTCCTAAATAACACCGGCTTATGACTTTATTTACAGACAACCTAATATTTTAGAGGAATATAACTGCAATTTTATCCATTATTTTATTGGTATATAATGTATAAATATTTTTTTAATTTTTTTTTTTTCAGCATTTAAGCTTCAGATACTTTTTTATTTCGAACTTGGGGATATAAAAAATCGCTTTTCAGAATTTTGTCTCATAACAAACTAGGTGGCGTTTATAATGTGTTCCCTATGTCTTTCACATGAAATAAGACAAGGGAAGTGGTTTGTTTTTTAAGTCAAGTTGGTTTTGAAATATTTTGTATAGGAGCAATGCATTCTGGGAGAAAATTGGGACAAACCATTTGAATGACAGTGGGGGACACATAAATCTTTGTCTTGCATTAAATTCAGTTTTTACTGTCATAAAAGCTCAGATATGTCATCACTGCCTGTCTTCATAATGTATTAAAATCATCTGGAGCAATTAGAGTATGTAATGCTCATTTTAAATCTCTAAACACTTAACTTCCCACCCCCCTATTATGGTACATTTGGTTTGATCCAGATTCCTACACTTCTTAACACTAAATAGCTTTGCAGGGTATGTGCACTGTGATATTGAAGACTAACAGCATGTAAAGGGCAATAATATTCAGTGTGCTGACCTCTTTTAATTTCAACTTTATTTTAAATGAGAACAAAAATTGCTATTAACCTCTAAGATATTACAGATACCTCTAGCATTCAAATGGTTAATTAAGGATAACACTAGGATATAGGGTGTGGGTTCAATATTATAGTATAGGGAATTATTAAAAAACATAAGCAATAAAACTTTTCCTGAATAACACCGGCTCATGACTTTATTTATAGACAACCTAATATTTTAGAGGAATATAACTACGATTTTATCCATTATTTTATTGGTATATAATGTATAAATATTTTTTTCATTTTTTTTTTTTCAGTATTTATGCTTCAGATACTTTTTTGTTTCGAACTTGGGGATATAAAAAAATCGCTTTTAAGAATTTTGTCTCATAACAAACTAGGTGGCGTTTAGAATGTGTTCCCTGTGTCTTTCACATGAAATAAGACAAGGGAAGTTGTTTGTTTTTTAAGTCAAATTGGTTTTGAAATATTTTGTATAGGAGCAATACATTCTGGGAGAAAATTGGGACAAACCATTTGAATGACAGTGAGGGACACATAAATCTTTGTTTTTCATTAAATTCAGTTTTTACTGTCATAAAAGCTCAGATATGTCATCATTGCCTGTCTTCATAATGTATTAAAATCATCTGGAGCAATTAGAGCATGTAAAGCTCATTTTAAATCTCTAAATACTTAACTTCCCACCCCCCTATTATGGTAAATTTGGTTTGATCCAGATTCCTACACTTCTTAACACTAAAGAGCTTTGCAGGGTATGTGCACTGTGATATAGAAGACTAACAGTATGTAAAGGGCAATAATATTCAGTGTGCTGACCTCTTTTAATTTCAGCTTTATTTTGAATGAGAGCAAAAATTGCTATTAACCTGTAAGATATTACAGACACCTCTAGCATTCAAATGGTTAATTAAGGATAACACTAGGATATAGGGTGTGTGTTCAATATTATAGTATAGGGAATTATTAAAAAACATAAGCAATAAAACTTTTCCTGAATAACACCGGCTTATGACTTTATTTACAGACAACCTAATATTTTAGAGGAATATAACTGCGATTTTATCCAGTATTTTATTGGTATATAATGTATAAATATTTTTTTCATTTTTTTTTTCAGTATTTATGCTTCAGATACTTTTTTATTTCGAACTTGGGGATATAAAAAATCGCTTTTCAGAATTTTGTCTCATAACAAACTAGGTGGCGTTTATAATGTGTTCCCTATCTCTTTCACATGAAATAAGACAAGGGAAGTGGTTTGTTTTTTTAAGTCAAGTTGGTTTTGAAATATTTTGTATAGGAGCAATGCATTCTGGGAGAAAATTGGGACAAACCATTTGAATGACAGTGGGGGACATATAAATCTTTGTTTTGCATTAAATTCAGTTTTTACTGTCATAAAAGCTCAGATATGTCATCACTGCCTGTCTTCATAATGTATTAAAATCATCTGGAGCAATTAGAGTATGTAAAGCTCATTTTAAATCTCTAAATACTTAACTTCCCACCCCCCTATTATGGTAAATTTGGTTTGATCCAGATTCCTACACTTCTTAACACTAAATAGCTTTGCAGGGTATGTGCACTGTGATATTGAAGACTAACAGCATGTAAAGGGCAATAATATTCAGTGTGCTGACCTCTTTTAATTTCAACTTTATTTTAAATGAGAACAAAAATTGCTAATAACCTCTAAGATATTACAGACACCTCTAGCATTCAAATGGTTAATTAAGGATAACACTAGGATATAGGGTGTGGGTTCAATATTATAGTATAGGGAATTATTAAAAAACATAAGCAATACAACTTTTCCTGAATAACACCGGCTCATGACTTTATTTACAGACAACCTAATATTTTAGAGGAATATAACTACGATTCTGTCCATTATTTTATTGGTATATAATGTATAAATATTTTTTTCATTTTTTTTTTTCAGTATTTATGCTTCAGATACTTTTTTGTTTCGAACTTGGGGATATAAAAAATCGCTTTTCAGAATTTTGTCTCATAACAAACTAGGTGGCGTTTATAATGTGTTCCCTGTGTCTTTCACATGAAATAAGACAAGGGAAGTGGTTTGTTTTTTAAGTCAAGTTGGTTTTGAAATATTTTGTATAGGAGCAATGCATTCTGGGAGAAAATTGGGACAAACCATTTGAATGACAGTGGGGGACACATAAATCTTTGTTTTGCATTAAATTCAGTTTTTACTGTCATAAAAGCTCAGATATGTCATCATTGCCTGTCTTCATAATGTATTAAAATCATCTGGAGCAATTAGAGCATGTAAAGCTCATTTTAAATCTCTAAATACTTAACTTCCCACCCCCCTATTATGGTAAATTTGGTTTGATCCAGATTCCTACACTTCTTAACACTAAAGAGCTTTGCAGGGTATGTGCACTGTGATATAGAAGACTAACAGTATGTAAAGGGCAATAATATTCAGTGTGCTGACCTCTTTTAATTTCAGCTTTATTTTGAATGAGAACAAAAATTGCTATTAACCTGTAAGATATTACAGACACCTCTAGCATTCAAATGGTTAATTAAGGATAACACTAGGATATAGGGTGTGTGTTCAATATTATAGTATAGGGAATTATTAAAAAACATAAGCAATAAAACTTTTCCTGAATAACACCGGCTTATGACTTTATTTACAGACAACCTAATATTTTAGAGGAATATAACTGCGATTTTATCCAGTATTTTATTGGTATATAATGTATAAATATTTTTTTCATTTTTTTTTTCAGTATTTATGCTTCAGATACTTTTTTATTTCGAACTTGGGGATATAAAAAATCGCTTTTCAGAATTTTGTCTCATAACAAACTAGGTGGCGTTTATAATGTGGTCCCTATGTCTTTCACATGAAATAAGACAAGGGAAGTGGTTTGTTTTTTAAGTCAAGTTGGTTTTGAAATATTTTGTATAGGAGCAATGCATTCTGGGAGAAAATTGGGACAAACCATTTGAATGACAGTGGGGGACACATAAATCTTTGTTTTGCATTAAATTCAGTTTTTACTGTCATAAAACCTCAGCTATGTCATCACTGCCTGTCTTCATAATGTATTAAAATCATCTGGAGCAATTGGAGTATGTAAAGCTCATTTTAAATCTCTAAATACTTAACTTCCCACCCCCCTATTATGGTAAATTTGGTTTGATCCAGATTCCTACACTTCTTAACACTAAATAGCTTTGTAGGGTATGTGCACTGTGATATGGAAGACTAACAGCATGTAAAGGGCAATAATATTCAGTGTGCTGACCTCTTTTAATTTCAACTTTATTTTAAATGAGAACAAAAATTGCTATTAACCTCTAAGATATTACAGACACCTCTAGCATTCAAATGGTTAATAAAGGATAACACAAGGATATAGGGTGTGGGTTCAATATTATAGTATAGGGAATTATTAAAAAACAGAAGCAATAAAACTTTTCCTGAATAACACCGGCTTATGACTTTTTTTACAGACAACCTAATATTTTAGAGGAATATAACTGCGATTTTATCCAGTATTTTATTGGTATATAATGTATAAATATTTTTTTCATTTTTTTTTTCAGTATTTATGCTTCAGATACTTTTTTATTTTGAACTTGGGGATATAAAAAATCACTTTTCAGAATTTTATCTCATAACAAACTAGGTGGCATTTATAATGTGTTCCTTATGTCTTTCACATGAAATAAGACAAGGGAAGTGGTTTGTTTTTTAAGTCAAGTTGGTTTTGAAATATTTTGTATAGGAGCAATGCATTCTGAGAGAAAATTGGGACAAACCATTTGAATGACAGTGGGGGACACATAAATCTTTGTTTTTCATTAAATTCAGTTTTTACTGTCATAAAAGCTCAGATATGTCATCTTTGCCTGTCTTCATAATGTATTAAAATCATCTGGAGCAATTACAGCATGTAAAACTCATTTTAAATCTCTAAATACTTAACTTCCCACCCCCCTATTATGGTAAATTTGGTTTGATCCAGATTCCTACACTTCTTAACACTAAAGAGCTTTGCAGGGTATGTGCACTGTGATATAGAAGACTATCAGTATGTAAAGGGCAATAATATTCAGTGTGCTGACCTCTTTTAATTTCAGCTTTATTTTGAATGAGAGCAAAAATTGCTATTAACCTGTAAGATATTACAGACACCTCTAGCATTCAAATGGTTAATTAAGGATAACACTAGGATATAGGGTGTGTGTTCAATATTATAGTATAGGGAATTATAAAAAAACATAAGCAATAAAACTTTTCCTGAATAACACCGGCTTATGACTTTATTTACAGACAACCTAATATTTTAGAGGAATATAACTGCGATTTTATCTATTATTTTATTGGTATATAATGTATAAATATTTTTTACATTTTTTTTTTTCAGTATTTATGCTTCAGATACTTTTTTCTTTCGAACTTGGGGATATAAAAAATCGCTTTTCAGAATTTTGTCTTATAACAAACTAGGTGGCGTTTATAATGTGTTCCCTATGTCTTTCACATGAAATAAGACAAGGGAAGTGGTTTGTTTTTTAAGTCAAGTTGGTTTTGAAATATTTTGTATAGGAGCAATGCATTCTGGGACAAAATTGGGACAAACCATTTGAATGACAGTGGGGGACACATAAATCTTTGTTTTGCATTAAATTCAGTTTTTACTGTCATAAAAGCTCAGATATGTCATCACTGCCTGTCTTCATAATGTATTAAAATCATCTGGAGCAATTAGAGTATGTAAAGCTCATTTTAAATCTCTAAATACTTAACTTCACACCCCCCTATTATGGGAAATTTGGTTTGATCCAGATTCCTACACTTCTTAACACTAAATAGTTTTGCAGGGTATGTGCACTGTGATATTGAAGACTAACAGCATGTAAAGGGCAATAATATTCAGTGTGCTGACCTCTTTTAATTTCAACTTTATTTTAAATGAGAACAAAAATTGCTAATAACCTCTAAGATATTACAGACACCTCTAGCATTCAAATGGTTAATTAAGGATAACACTAGGATATAGGGTGTGGGTTCAATATTATAGTATAGGGAATTATTAAAAAACATAAGCAATACAACTTTTCCTGAATAACACCGGCTCATGACTTTATTTACAGACAACCTAATATTTTAGAGGAATATAACTACGATTCTGTCCATTATTTTATTGGTATATAATGTATAAATAGTTTTTTCATTTTTTTTTTTCAGTATTTATGCTTCAGATACTTTTTTGTTTCGAACTTGGGGATATAAAAAATCGCTTTTCAGAATTTTGTCTCATAATAAACTAGGTGGCGTTTATAATGTGTTCCCTGTGTCTTTCACATGAAATAAGACAAGGGAAGTGGTTTGTTTTTTAAGTCAAGTTGGTTTTGAAATATTTTGTATAGGAGCAATGCATTCTGGGAGAAAATTGGGACAAACCATTTGAATGACAGTGGGGGACACATAAATCTTTGTTTTGCATTAAATTCAGTTTTTACTGTCATAAAAGCTCAGATATGTCATCATTGCCTGTCTTCATAATGTATTAAAATCATCTGGAGCAATTAGAGTATGTAAAGCTCATTTTAAATATCTAAATACTTAACTTCCCACCCCCCTATTATGGTAAATTTGGTTTGATCCAGATTCCTACACTTCTTAACACTAAAGAGCTTTGCAGGGAATGTGCACTGTGATATAGAAGACTAACAGTATGTAAAGGGCAATAATATTCAGTGTGCTGACCTCTTTTAATTTCAGCTTTATTTTGAATGAGAGCAAAAATTGCTATTAACCTCTAAGATATTACAGACACCTCTAGCATTCAAATGGTTAATTAAGGATAACACTAGGATATAGGATGTGTGTTCAATATTATAGTATAGGGAATTATTAAAAAACATAAGCAATAAAACTTTTCCTGAATAACACCGGCTTATGACTTTATTTACAGACAACCTAATATTTTAGAGGAATATAACTGCGATTTTATCCAGTATTTTATTGGTATATAATGTATAAATATTTTTTCATTTTTTTTTTTTCAGTAGTTATGCTTCAGATACTTTTTTATTTTGAACTTGGGGATATAAAAAATCACTTTTCAGAATTTTATCTCATAACAAACTAGGTGGCATTTATAATGTGTTCCCTATGTCTTTCACATGAAATAAGACAAGGGAAGTGGTTTGTTTTTTAAGTCAAGTTGGTTTTGAAATATTTTGTATAGGAGCAATGCATTCTGGGAGAAAATTGGGACAAACCATTTGAATGACAGTGGGGGACACATAAATCTTTGTTTTTCATTAAATTCAGTTTTTACTGTCATAAAAGCTCAGATATGTCATCATTGCCTGTCTTCATAATGTATTAAAATCATCTGGAGCAATTAGAGTATGTAAAGCTCATTTTAAATCTCTAAATACTTAACTTCCCACCCCCCTATTATGGTAAATTTAGTTTGATCCAGATTCCTACACTTCTTAACACTAAAGAGCTTTGCAGGGTATGTGCACTGTGATATTGAAGACTAACAGCATGTAAAGGGCAATAATATTCAGTGTGCTGACCTCTTTTAATTTCAACTTTATTTAAATGAGAACAAAAATTGCTAATAACCTCTAAGATATTACAGACACCTCTAGCATTCAAATGGTTAATTAAGGATAACACTAGGATATAGGGTGTGGGTTCAATATTATACTATAGGGAATTATTAAAAAACATAAGCAATACAACTTTTCCTGAATAACACCGGCTCATGACTTTATTTACAGACAACCTAATATTTTAGAGGAATATAACTACGATTCTGTCCATTATTTTATTGGTATATAATGTATAAATAGTTTTTTCATTTTTTTTTCAGTATTTATGCTTCAGATACTTTTTTGTTTCGAACTTGGGGATATAAAAAATCGCTTTTCAGAATTTTGTCTCATAACAAACTAGGTGGCGTTTATAATGTGTTCCCTGTGTCTTTCACATGAAATAAGACAAGGGAAGTGGTTTGTTTTTTAAGTCAAGTTGGTTTTGAAATATTTTGTATAGGAGCAATGCATTCTGGGAGAAAATTGGGACAAACCATTTGAATGACAGTGGGGGACACATAAATCTTTGTTTTGCATTAAATTCAGTTTTTACTGTCATAAAAGCTCAGATATGTCATCACTGCCTGTCTTCATAATGTATTAAAATCATCTGGAGCAATTAGAGTATGTAAAGCTCATTTTAAATCTCTAAATACTTAACTTCACACCCCCCTATTATGTTAAATTTGGTTTGATCCAGATTCCTACACTTCTTAACACTAAATAGCTTTGCAGGGTATGTGCACTGTGATATTGAAGACTAACAGCATGTAAAGGGCAATAATATTCAGTGTGCTGACCTCTTTTAATTTCAACTTTATTTTAAATGAGAACAAAAATTGCTAATAACCTCTAAGATATTACAGACACCTCTAGCATTCAAATGGTTAATTAAGGATAACACTAGGATATAGGGTGTGGGTTCAATATTATAGTATAGGGAATTATTAAAAAACATAAGCAATACAACTTTTCCTGAATAACACCGGCTCATGACTTTATTTACAGACAACCTAATATTTTAGAGGAATATAACTACGATTCTGTCCATTATTTTATTGGTATATAATGTATAAATAGTTTTTTCATTTTTTTTTTTCAGTATTTATGCTTCAGATACTTTTTTGTTTCGAACTTGGGGATATAAAAAATCGCTTTTCAGAATTTTGTCTCATAACAAACTAGGTGGCGTTTATAATGTGTTCCCTGTGTCTTTCACATGAAATAAGACAAGGGAAGTGGTTTGTTTTTTAAGTCAAGTTGGTTTTGAAATATTTTGTATAGGAGCAATGCATTCTGGGAGAAAATTGGGACAAACCATTTGAATGACAGTGGGGGACACATAAATCTTTGTTTTGCATTAAATTCAGTTTTTACTGTCATAAAAGCTCAGATATGTCATCATTGCCTGTCTTCATAATGTATTAAAATCATCTGGAGCAATTAGAGTATGTAAAGCTCATTTTAAATATCTAAATACTTAACTTCCCACCCCCCTATTATGGTAAATTTGGTTTGATCCAGATTCCTACACTTCTTAACACTAAAGAGCTTTGCAGGGAATGTGCACTGTGATATAGAAGACTAACAGTATGTAAAGGGCAATAATATTCAGTGTGCTGACCTCTTTTAATTTCAGCTTTATTTTGAATGAGAGCAAAAATTGCTATTAACCTCTAAGATATTACAGACACCTCTAGCATTCAAATGGTTAATTAAGGATAACACTAGGATATAGGGTGTGTGTTCAATATTATAGTATAGGGAATTATAAAAAAACATAAGCAATAAAACTTTTCCTGAATAACACCGGCTTATGACTTTATTTACAGACAACCTAATATTTTAGAGGAATATAACTGCGATTTTATCTATTATTTTATTGGTATATAATGTATAAATATTTTTTACATTTTTTTTTTTTACAGTATTTATGCTTCAGATACTTTTTTCTTTCGAACTTGGGGATATAAAAAATCGCTTTTCAGAATTTTGTCTTATAACAAACTAGGTGGCGTTTATAATGTGTTCCCTATGTCTTTCACATGAAATAAGACAAGGGAAGTGGTTTGTTTTTTAAGTCAAGTTGGTTTTGAAATATTTTGTATAGGAGCAATGCATTCTGGGACAAAATTGGGACAAACCATTTGAATGACAGTGGGGGACACATAAATCTTTGTTTTGCATTAAATTCAGTTTTTACTGTCATAAAAGCTCAGATATGTCATCACTGCCTGTCTTCATAATGTATTAAAATCATCTGGAGCAATTAGAGTATGTAAAGCTCATTTTAAATCTCTAAATACTTAACTTCACACCCCCCTATTATGTTAAATTTGGTTTGATCCAGATTCCTACACTTCTTAACACTAAATAGCTTTGCAGGGTATGTGCACTGTGATATTGAAGACTAACAGCATGTAAAGGCAATAATATTCAGTGTGCTGACCTCTTTTAATTTCAACTTTATTTTAAATGAGAACAAAAATTGCTAATAACCTCTAAGATATTACAGACACCTCTAGCATTCAAATGGTTAATTAAGGATAACACTAGGATATAGGGTGTGGGTTCAATATTATAGTATAGGGAATTATTAAAAAACATAAGCAATACAACTTTTCCTGAATAACACCGGCTCATGACTTTATTTACAGACAACCTAATATTTTAGAGGAATATAACTACGATTCTGTCCATTATTTTATTGGTATATAATGTATAAATAGTTTTTTCATTTTTTTTTTCAGTATTTATGCTTCAGATACTTTTTTGTTTCGAACTTGGGGATATAAAAAATCGCTTTTCAGAATTTTGTCTCATAACAAACTAGGTGGCGTTTATAATGTGTTCCCTGTGTCTTTCACATGAAATAAGACAAGGGAAGTGGTTTGTTTTTTAAGTCAAGTTGGTTTTGAAATATTTTGTATAGGAGCAATGCATTCTGGGAGAAAATTGGGACAAACCATTTGAATGACAGTGGGGGACACATAAATCTTTGTTTTGCATTAAATTCAGTTTTTACTGTCATAAAAGCTCAGATATGTCATCATTGCCTGTCTTCATAATGTATTAAAATCATCTGGAGCAATTAGAGTATGTAAAGCTCATTTTAAATATCTAAATACTTAACTTCCCACCCCCCTATTATGGTAAATTTGGTTTGATCCAGATTCCTACACTTCTTAACACTAAAGAGCTTTGCAGGGAATGTGCACTGTGATATAGAAGACTAACAGTATGTAAAGGGCAATAATATTCAGTGTGCTGACCTCTTTTAATTTCAGCTTTATTTTGAATGAGAGCAAAAATTGCTATTAACCTCTAAGATATTACAGACACCTCTAGCATTCAAATGGTTAATTAAGGATAACACTAGGATATAGGATGTGTGTTCAATATTATAGTATAGGGAATTATTAAAAAACATAAGCAATAAAACTTTTCCTGAATAACACCGGCTTATGACTTTATTTACAGACAACCTAATATTTTAGAGGAATATAACTGCGATTTTATCCATTATTTTATTGGTACATAATGTATAAAAAAATTTTTCATTTTTTTTTTTTCAGTATTTATGCTTCAGATACTTTTTTATTTCGAACTTGGGGATATAAAAAATCACTTTTCAGAATTTTGTCTCATAACAAACTAGGTGGCGTTTATAATGTGTTCCCTATGTCTTTCACGTGAAATAAGACAAGGGAAGTGGTTTGTTTTTTAAGTCAAGTTGGTTTGAAATATTTTGTATAGGAGCAATGCATTCTGGGAGAAATTGGGACAAACCATTTGAATGACACTGGGGGACACATAAATCTTTGTCTTGCATTAAATTCAGTTTTTACTTTCATAAAAGCTCAGATATGTCATCACTGCCTGTCTTCATAATGTATTAAAATCATCTGGAGCAATTAGAGTATGTAAAGCTCATTTTAAATATCTAAATACTTAACTTCCCACCCCCCTATTATGGTAAATTTGGTTTGATCCAGATTCCTACACTTCTTAACACTAAATAGCTTGCAGGGTATGTGCACTGTGATATTGAAGACTAACAGCATGTAAAGGGAAATAAATATTCAGTGTGCTGACCTCTTTTAATTTCAACTTTATTTTAAATGAGAACAAAAATTGCTATTAACCTCTAAGATATTACAGACACCTCTAGCATTCAATGGTTAATTAAGGATAACACTAGGATATAGGGTGTGGTTCAATATTATAGTACAGGGAATTATTAAAAAACAGAAGCAATAAAACTTTTCCTGAATAACACCGGCTTATGACTTTATTTACAGACAACCTAATATTTTAGAGGAATATAACTGCGATTTTATCCAGTATTTTATTGGTATATAATGTATAAATATTTTTTTCATTTTTTTTTTTTCAGTAGTTATGCTTCAGATACTTTTTTATTTTGAACTTGGGGATATAAAAAATCACTTTTCAGAATTTTATCTCATAACAAACTAGGTGGCATTTATAATGTGTTCCCTATGTCTTTCACATGAAATAAGACAAGGGAAGTGGTTTGTTTTTTAAGTCAAGTTGGTTTTGAAATATTTTGTATAGGAGCAATGCATTCTGGGAGAAAATTGGGACAAACCATTTGAATGACAGTGGGGGACACATAAATCTTTGTTTTTCATTAAATTCAGTTTTACTGTCATAAAAGCTCAGATATGTCATCATTGCCTGTCTTCATAATGTATTAAAATCATCTGGAGCAATTAGAGTATGTAAAGCTCATTTTAAATCTCTAAATACTTAACTTCCCACCCCCCTATTATGGTAAATTTAGTTTGATCCAGATTCCTACACTTCTTAACACTAAAGAGCTTTGCAGGGTATGTGCACTGTGATATTGAAGACTAACAGCATGTAAAGGGCAATAATATTCAGTGTGCTGACCTCTTTTAATTTCAACTTTATTTTAAATGAGACAAAAATTGCTAATAACCTCTAAGATATTACAGACACCTCTAGCATTCAAATGGTTAATTAAGGATAACACTAGGATATAGGGTGTGGGTTCAATATTATACTATAGGGAATTATTAAAAAACATAAGCAATACAACTTTTCCTGAATAACACCGGCTCATGACTTTATTTACAGACAACCTAATATTTTAGAGGAATATAACTACGATTCTGTCCATTATTTTATTGGTATATAATGTATAAATAGTTTTTTCATTTTTTTTTTCAGTATTTATGCTTCAGATACTTTTTTGTTTCGAACTTGGGATATAAAAAATCGCTTTTCAGAATTTTGTCTCATAACAAACTAGGTGGCGTTTATAATGTGTTCCCTGTGTCTTTCACATGAAATAAGACAAGGGAAGTGGTTTGTTTTTTAAGTCAATAAGTCAAGTTGGTTTTGAAATATTTTGTATAGGAGCAATGCATTCTGGAGAAAATTGGGGACAAACCATTTGAATGACAGTGGGGGACACATAAATCTTTGTTTTGCATTAAATTCAGTTTTTACTGTCATAAAAGCTCAGATATGTCATCATTGCCTGTCTTCATAATGTATTAAAATCATCTGGAGCAATTAGAGCATGTAAAGCTCATTTTAAATCTCTAAATACTTAACTTCCCACCCCCCTATTATGGTAAATTTGGTTTGATCCAGATTCCTACACTTCTTAACACTAAAGAGCTTTGCAGGGAATGTGCACTGTGATATAGAAGACTAACAGTATGTAAAGGGAAATAATATTCAGTGTGCTGACCTCTTTTAATTTCAACTTTATTTTAAATAAGAACAAAAATTGCTATTAACCTCTAAGATATTACAGACACCTCTAGCATTCAAATGGTTAATTAAGGATAACACTAGGATATAGGGTGTGTGTTCAATATTATAGTATAGGGAATTATAAAAAAACATAAGCAATAAAACTTTTCCTGAATAACACCGGCTTATGACTTTATTTACAAACAACCTAATATTTTAGAGGAATATAACTGTGATTTTATCATTATTTTATTGGTACATAATGTATAAAAAATTTTTTCATTTTTTTTTTTTCAGTATTTATGCTTCAGATACTTTTTTATTTCGAACTTGGGGATATAAAAAATCACTTTTCAGAATTTTGTCTCATAACAACTAGGTGGCGTTTATAATGTGTTCCCTATGGTCTTTCACGTGAAATAAGACAAGGGAAGTGGTTTGTTTTTTAAGTCAAGTTGGTTTTGAAATATTTTGTATAGGAGCAATGCATTCTGGGAGAAAATTGGGGACAAACCTTTGAATGACAGTGGGGGACACATAAATCTTTGTCTTGCATTAAATTCAGTTTTTACTGTCATAAAAGCTCAGATATGTCATCATTGCCTGTCTTCATAATGTATTAAAATCATCTGGAGCAATTAGAGCATGTAAAGCTCATTTTAAATCTCTAAATACTTAACTTCCCACCCCCCTATTATGGTAAATTTGGTTTGATCCAGATTCCTACACTTCTTAACACTAAATAGCTTTGCAGGGTATGTGCACTGTGATATTGAAGACTATATCATACTGCTCCTTACTGCTCCTCCTACCTATAATCCTATTGGCGGCTGTAGGCTTTATGTACCTGGATCTTCCATCAACCCTTGCTCAATTTTAGCGCCAAAAGTCTGAGAGAAAACCTTTGTCGTGAGTTCCAGTGTTTGCTGATTCCGTGTACCGAACCCTGCCTGATTACCGACCAAGTCTTGTCTTCTGCCCGTGGATCTTGACCCCAGCTTTGCCTGACTACGTCTCTGTCTACTCCTTTGGTTACTGTTTCGATTCCGACCTGACCCAGTACTCCCGGACCACGCTTTCCTTTCGGAACTTTCTGCCTCGCAACGAGTCCCTCCAGCTGCTCTCAAGGTTGGTTCCAGTCTTCCGTTCCTTCACCTCTGGGGCTCCGACTGGTTTGGGTTGCCATCCCCGGCCGCTCTGGTGACTGCCCCGGCCAGCCGAGGGTGTAGGAACTCGTATTCCCCTTACCTGCTTACAGTTTCCTGGGCCGCGAGTCCAAACCCGATTCTAGCAGAGAATAGAGGATTCGTAGTCCATAAACCTCGAACCTGTCTCGAACCTTGTCGATACCCCAAGACCTCGAAACTGTCTCGAACCTTATCGATACCCCAAGACCTCGAACCTGTCTCGAACCTTATCGCTACCCCAAGACCTCGAACCTGCCTCGAACCTTCTCTTGACCTCGAGGTCTTCGATTTAAGAGAACTCTGTCCTGCAGTCTGACTACGGTTTTGAACCTTCCCGAGCCTCCTAGTTCCAGTTGATCCAGTCTCGAACTCTGAGGAGCAGTGAACTGGTTAACCTGAGTCCTTTACCTTGCTTGATCCTACTCAGAGACTGACAGACTAACAGCATGTAAAGGGCAATAATATTCAGTGTGCTGACCTCTTTTAATTTCAACTTTATTTTAAATGAGAACAAAAATTGCTATTAACCTCTAAGATATTACAGACACCTCTAGCATTCAAATGGTTAATTAAGGATAACACAAGGATATAGGGTGTGGGTTCAATATTAGAGTATAGGGAATTATTAAAAAACATAAGCAATAAAACTTTTCCTGAATAACACCGGCTTATGACTTTATTTACAGACAACCTAATATTTTAGAGGAATATAACTGCAATTTAATCCATTATTTTATTGGTATATAATGTATAAATATTTTTTTCATTTTTTTTTTTTTTCAGTATTTATGCTTCAGATACTTTTTTATTTCGAACTTGGGGATATAAAAAATCACTTTTCAGAATTTTGTCTCATAACAAACTAGGTGGCGTTTATAATGTGTTCCCTATGTCTTTCACATGAAATAAGACAAGGGAAGTGGTTTGTTTTTTAAGTCAAGTTGGTTTTTCAAATATTTTGTATAGGAGCATTGCATTCTGGGAGAAAATTGGGACAAACCATTTGAATGACAGTGGTGGACACATAAATCTTTGTCTTGCATTAAATTCAGTTTTTACTGTCATAAAAGCTCAGCTATGTCATCACTGCCTGTCTTCATAATGTATTAAAATCATCTGGAGCAATTAGAGTATGTAAAGCTCATTTTAAATCTCTAAATACTTAACTTCCCACCCCCCCTATTATGGTAAATTTGGTTTGATCCAGATTCCTACACTTCTTAACACTAAATAGCTTTGCAGGGTATGTGCACTGTGATATTGAAGACTAACAGCATGTAAAAGGCAATAATATTCAGTGTGCTGACCTCTTTTAATTTCAACTTTATTTTAAATGAGAACAAAAATTGCTATTAACCTCTAAGATATTACAGACACCTCTAGCATTCAAATGGTTAATTAAGGATAACACTAGGATATAGGGTGTGGGTTCAATATTATAGTATAGAGAATTATTAAAAAACATAAGCAATAAAACTTTTCCTAAATAACACCGGCTTATGACTTTATTTACAGACAACCTAATATTTTAGAGGAATATAACTGCGATTTTATCCATTATTTTATTGGTATATAATGTATAAATATTTTTTTAATTTTTTTTTTTTCAGCATTTAAGCTTCAGATACTTTTTTATTTCGAACTTGGGGATATAAAAAAATCGCTTTTCAGAATTTTGTCTCATAACAAACTAGGTGGCGTTTATAATGTGTTCCTTATGTCTTTCACATGAAATAAGACAAGGGAAGTGGTTTGTTTTTTAAGTCAAGTTGGTTTTGAAATATTTTGTATAGGAGCTATGCATTCTGTGAGAAAATTGGGACAAACCATTTGAATGACAGTGGGGGACACATAAATCTTTGTTTTGCATTAAATTCAGTTTTTACTGTCATAAAAGCTCAGATATGTCATCACTGCCTGTCTTCATAATGTATTAAAATCATCTGGAGCAATTAGAGTATGTAAAGCTCATTTTAAATCTCTAAATACTTAACTTCCCACCCCCCTATTATGGTAAATTTGGTTTGATCCAGATTCCTACACTTCTTAACACTAAATAGCTTTGCAGGGTATGTGCACTGTGATATTGAAGACTAACAGCATGTAAATGGCAATAATATTCAGTGTGCTGACCTCTTTTAATTTCAACTTTATTTTAAATGAGAACAAAAATTGCTATTAACCTCTAAGATATTACAGACACCTCTAGCATTCAAATGGTTAATTAAGGATAACACTAGGATATAGGGTGTGGGTTCAATATTATAGTATAGGGAATTATTAAAAAACATAAGCAATAAAACTTTTCCTAAATAACACCGGCTTATGACTTTATTTACAGACAACCTAATATTTTAGAGGAATATAACTGCGATTTTATCCATTATTTTATTGGTATATAATGTATAAATATTTTTTTCATTTTTTTTTTTTCAGCATTTAAGCTTCAGATACTTTTTTATTTCGAACTTGGGGATATAAAAAATCGCTTTTCAGAATTTTGTCTCATAACAAACTAGGTGGCGTTTATAATGTGTTCCCTATGTCTTTCACATGAAATAAGACAAGGGAAGTGGTTTGTTTTTTAAGTCAAGTTGGTTTTGAAATATTTTGTATAGGAGTAATGCATTCTGGGAGAAAATTGGGACAAACCATTTGAATGACAGTGAGGGACACATAAATCTTTGTTTTTCATTAAATTCAGTTTTTACTGTCATAAAAGCTCAGATATGTCATCACTGCCTGTCTTCATAATGTATTAAAATTATCTGGAGCAATAAGAGTATGTAAAGCTCATTTTAAATCTCTAAATACTTAACTTCCCACCCCCCTATTATGGTAAATTTGGTTTGATCCAGATTCCTACACTTCTTAACACTAAAGAGCTTTGCAGGGTATGTGCACTGTGATATGGAAGACTAACAGCATGTAAAGGGCAATAATATTCAGTGTGCTGACCTCTTTTAATTTCAACTTTATTTTAAATAAGAACAAAAATTGCTATTAACCTCTAAGATATTACAGACACCTCTTGCATTCAAATGGTTAATTAACGATAACACTAGGATATAGGGTGTGGGTTCAATATTATAGTATTTGGAATTATTAAAAAACATAAGCAATAAAACTTTTCCTGAATAACACCGACTCATGACTTTATTTACAGACAACCTAATATTTTAGAGGAATATAACTACGATTTTATCCATTATTTTATTGGTATA
Organism: Rhinophrynus dorsalis; assembly: GCA_037306005.1. Taxonomy (NCBI): domain Eukaryota; kingdom Metazoa; phylum Chordata; class Amphibia; order Anura; family Rhinophrynidae; genus Rhinophrynus; species Rhinophrynus dorsalis. The sequence goes on along the minus strand of CM074728.1, from coordinate 66,349,732 downwards.
TAATGTATAAATATTTTTTTCATTTTTTTTTTTCAGTATTTATAGTTCAGATAATTTTTTATTTCGAACTTGGGGATATAAAAAATCGCTTTTAAGAATTTTGTCTCATAACAAACTAGGGGCTCGATTTAAAGGCAGCCGTTAGCAAAAAAAATCACTATCGGGTGCGTTAAGTGTCATGTTGCAATTCAAAGATCCGTCTAAACAACAGCTAACGGCAGTTGTCGAATCCTTACGGCCGATACACTTACGTGCATTCAGACGCATGGAAAAACATACCCCAGAGCTATTCAAAGGCTTGCGGTACTGATAACGGCTTAAAAAAAGACACACCTAACGGCTAAAAGTTAAGACCCACTTCTCACACACGTTAGACACTTAACGGCCAAAACAAAACACCCGTTACAGAGGAAAACACACCAAATGCTTACCGCACAACCATGTAAATGGGAAAATTAACCCGTGCAATGCCAAAACAACACAAAAACATGCACACACAACACAAATCACTATACACACAACAACAACCAACACCACAGGGACAACAACACACAAAAACAACAACACAACATGGCACGGAACAATGGGGGTCATCACACAAAGCGGACACCTGCAAATACAAGCTCACCTGGGCAACATCAACACGCCACCTGCACCCCACAACTGCACGTCCGCAAATGGCACACACAGAACAAGCACAACACACCACATCTTATAACACACACACACACCTGCTAACACTTACCTGGACAAAAACAACTCACCATTGGTCAGCACTCACCTCATCAACACACCTACACAACGCCCTAGCAAGTACTTAAAGGGACAACTCAACACACTCACTTGTGGCTTGTTTTCCACTCAGGGAGGGAGAGAGAGATAGAGATAGAGAGAGATAGAGAGAGATAGAGAGAGAGAGAGACAGATAGAGACAGATAGAGAGAGCAAACAGTATGTTGGGTTACATATTGTTGCGAAGGCTGCGGAGAAGGCGTGCAAGGGAGAGAGCTGGGGAACATCAGCAACCTCCAAGCACGCCTCATCAACAGCCTCCACCTGTTGCAAGTGAGGAGGCTCTGGCTCAGCAGCCACACAGGAGCCCATCCCCACCCGGAGGACACCTGCCTGCAGATGCACAGCTGCAGCAACAGGATGCTCCCCAGCTGCCACAGGGACCCCTGCAGCAGCCAGGATGCATAGACGACCACCAAGGCCCAGGGTATACCGTCCAAGGGTCACTCTCTTTGGAATGACCGATGACGAGGTTATTGATCGCTACAGGTTGAGGCCACACAGCATCATAGCCCTGTATGAGGTCATCAAGGAGCAGGTGGATCCCATATGCACCCATAACCATGCTCTAACTGGCCTTCAAAAACTCCTGTGTGCCATACACTTCATGGCAAGTGGCGCCTTTCAGTCGACAGAGGGTTACGCATCTGGCATGTCCCAGGCCACATTCTCCAGGGTGCTGGCCCAGGTCTTGCCAGCCCTCAAAGCCAAGGCCAGTACCTACATACGTTTCCCCATCACCGATATGGAGTGGACACATCTGAAGCAGGGCTTCTATGCAAGGGGAGGCATGCCCAGGGTCATGGGTGCAATAGATTGCACCCATGTCCGTATCAAAGCACCAGCACGTCAGGGACATATGTTCCTGAACCGCAAAAACTTCCACTCCATGAATGTGCAGATGGTGTGTGACAGCAACCTGACCATAATGAATGTCTGTGTGAAATTTCCCGGGAGCTGTCACGATTCACATATACTCAGAAATTCATCTGTGCAGAGGGATTTCGAAAATGGGACCTATACAGGCGGATGGCTTCTGGGTGAGTTAACAGCACCAAATGACACCACATACACATGTGCTAGTACGTTCACCACAGAAAACAACATTTACACAATATGTGCTCCTTGTCACACCATGTCACTATCACAGTGCCTGTGATTCCTGTCACTCTCTGTTGTGGATGTCACTGATTTGCTGACTGAGTTTGACCCGCCTCCTGATGACCTTTTTATACCTGGCTATCTCTCTGGTCAGTTGCCCTTTCGTGGTGTTCCTGAGCCAGTAGTGCTTTTGCTGTGTTCCTGTGTTCTGAGTTCCTGTGTACCGATTCGGCTTGTCCTGACTATTCTCCAGTGTTCCTGCCTGTGTATGATTCGGCTTGTCCTGACTATTCTCCAGTGTTCCTGCCTGTGTATGACTCGGCTCGTCTGCGGACCACCCTTGGATCTTGACCCGGCTAGTCTGACGTTCCTGCCTGTGTATGACCCGGTCCGGCTGACTTCCTGCTCCGAAGATCGACTTCCAGCTTGTTCCAGTGACCTGCGTTCCAGTTGTCGCCGTCGCGACATTTTCCAGTCCTTGCTGCCCACGAGTGTGCCATTGCCTAGCCTGGTGATTCCTTCGATTGTGCTGTTTCTCGTTCTAGTGCAGAGCTGTGTGTATTCTGTGGGCCTTCCTCTCCTTGCAGAGCCTGACCGTAGCGTTGTAGCCTCGAGTAACGTTACAGAGCCTTGCAGTAGCGCTGAAGCCTCGAGTAAACGTGCATTTTAACTCTTGCAGTGCTGCCTCATATTCACTCTCTATATCTCCAGTACAAGCCTTGTTACAAGTGATACTGCTGCTGAGTTGGCCGCTCTCCGTCGGCAACTCTAGTCTTACGTTGCAGAGTGTTCACGAAGCTTGGGCCGTTTGGGCGCTAAAGGCTATCCGGTGTTGGTTACCGACGAGATCGTATACCCAGAGTGTTGGCAGAGAGGTTCAGTGTTGGCTATTCGGTACTAAGCCCGAGGGGGCTAGTGGTTCTGGCTCTAGCATTACTGCATTCGATTACACTTGAGGAGGCTCTTAGCTCTTGCATTGCAGGCCGATTACCGTATTGCCCTAAGGGGCTATTCGCACTTGCACATACTAAGCAGTTCCTGTAGCTACGCCCGTGGGGGCTAAGTTGTTACCCATTCTGCTTATCATTTACCACCTTGGCAAGGCAGCTCGTTCCTCTGCACCTGATGAACTTCGTCTGGACAGCACAGCCTATTTAACATCAAGGGCGTGTCAAACTTCCACATCTGAGACTGAGTATATTTGGACTTTAACCCCTTTGGGGCCTATACCATCCTAGGGCATACTGACTTGCATTTATGTCCATAATACTATTTTCCTTGTATGCTCTCAGTTTACATTATCTGTATATTACCTACCGCCTCTAGAGGGCGTGAGTATCATTATTCACTTTAATAAAGTGTGTTTTATTTTCACTTATTGGTCTGAGTGTCATAAAAAACCGTAACAGTCACTCACTTTCCACAGGTGATGCTGGCTATGGATGCAAGCCATGGCTCCTCACCCCGGTCGCCAATCCCCAAAACGATGCCCAGGAACGATATAACCAGGCTCATGCCAGAACACGGAATGCCATTGAGCGGACCTTCGGCCTCCTCAAGTCCCGATTCCGATGTCTGGAACACTCGGGGGGAGCATTGCAGTATGCACCAGGCAAGGTCTGCGACATCATCGTGGCATGTGCCATCCTACATAATATCGCGGTGGACACCAGACTCATCGACGATGTCCATCCCCCACCCAGACCTGAAGACCCTGTGGATATCGTTGAGTGTGAGGAAACCCCAACAGGGATGTAGACAAGGGACAGATTGATCAGGGATCACTTCTGCTGTGAGTATAATACATGTATGCACACAATCCATGCATACACACCCACCACAACACACATGTTCTGTTTCACCCCACAGGATCAGTGACACAGCCCTGTCACTGGCTGCAGTATGGACCACCAGCATCAACTATTCCGTGGACCAGTCAGATTGGGCCTAGAGATTCCGAATACACCTGACAACCTGTCGTCCATGTTGATACTGCTACCTCAAGGATATCATGCATGCCCCCCCTGGAAACCAAGGTACAACACTTTAACCTTGTTCAGCATATCCCACAGCTCCCTAGGCACCAACTAAAGTGTTCTGCTAGGATCAGACCCATAGCAACCATGGTACCCCTGTAGCAAGGGAGTCTCATCCAAGCCAATGCATCGGATATATAAGGGGTTCAGGGGGCATTCGTGGGGACATGGGACCAGTAGCTTGCTACAGTTGAAGAAAGCAGCAGAGGGGTGGATCGACAGTAATAGTGTGTTACACAACATGGAGCTCATGAAATGTGGATCACATCTCCATGGACACCATCCTGCCCTGTGTGTGTGTGTGTGTGCAGTGATATGTGCCCCAGAAAGAAATACACACATTAACAAATATGTCCTACTAGCTCCATGAACCAAACATATTTGGCCTGTCTCTGACAGTGGCAGCCCAAATATATTGTTGTCAGGAAGCTATTAGGACATATTTGTTGATGTGTGTAACCATGTCAGGGGCAAATATCCCTAAGGATGGTTAACATCCCCTTAGTTCCCCCCATGATGGTTCATAGACCAGTACACAACACATTACAAAGCAGTGGTTTGTGTAGACTTATGTAACGGGAAAGATTAAGAGGATCATGATGTTGTAGCTGTTGCATGACGATCACTTCGAGGGTGATGTTCCAAATCCTGTCCTCTTGTCCCACAGGCATCCATAGCACGATCCATCCTTGAACAGAGGAGTTTCCATATGACTGGACTGAAGTCTGGACAACACTTCCATGAAGCTCACCCCTTGGCGTTCCAAGTGATTGTGTTGGTGATGCAATGTTTGACCTGATGTTCACAGCAACCTCTACTGGAACATTCACATATGGACACAAATTTATGTGTGTACTAACATCCAGGTATCAGACCTGTACAGTAAGACTGCTCATACACAGATGCCAAACGATGTAGACAACACATGAGCAGTTCACTAGCATTTCAAATGTATTCCTATTTAGTTCAGATGTACCTTTTTGTGCTCATACAAGTGTTTAATGCATATTGGCTACATACACAAGAAACATCACTACTCAATCCGTGTCTGTATGAATGAATGTTGGATCAAACACCTGTCAATGTGGAACCGTACCCAAGGCTAGAGTATCCCTCATACAAAGGAAGGCATGATTTACATCACAGGAGTCCACTAGTTGCCTGACCATGAGTGGACTTTGTGATGTATACATGCAATGACATGATGGCAGTGATACACTGATGTGTGTTGTGAGTGATTAGCTGGTGATACAGGGGACACACTTCCACTGTGATGTGATGTCCATGGTTTGTGTGTTGCTCAATATAATCAATGTCCTGAGATTGCTGTAGGTTGTCATATCTCAGTACATGGGCTACATCAACAAAAACAACCATGTGGACAAGTGTTATTACTGGTGAAGTGTGTTATAACCTTAGTTAAACAACAACACAACTTAAAGGGATAGTAAACCCTGAAAATAAGTTTATTTCACATTGTAGCCCTTTAAAAACCATGAAAAATGATATCAGTCTTATCTACCAAACATATATGATTTGGGATATAAGACTTATATCATTTTACATGTTTTTTTAAGGGCTACAATATAGAATGAACTTATTTTCAAGGTTTACTATCCCTTTAATACATAAGCCAATGCTCAGCCTAAGGTTCCAATGTGCGTGCTACACAATGAAATCTTAGGAAGATTTTTGGGTTATGCAGTAAGTTAGGCTGTGATTCAAACTCCCGTTGTGCAACTGACTTGCTGGAGAACAGAATGCTCACCCTAGGATCACAATGTGTAACACACACATTGAGATCCTAGGGTGTACATTGTGTTCCCCAGTATGTCAGCTGCACAATAGAATTTTGATTTAAAGACCATATTGATGCATGTTCAATCTGTCCTGCTTGTTATTTCCCTGCTAAGTCGCATAGCTGTTAGTTTGGTTTTCCCCTCAAACACAACAATTGATGCAGACGAATGTTCAGTGTTGCACCAGTTGTTGTGCTAAGGGGTATGTTCTGATCAAATCTGACACACATCATGGCCATGTAACACTGTTGTGTTATATGGCTACAGGGATGGGTTGCCAGGTGAATTTGGACAACGGTGTGGGTGTGTGTGAACCCATGTTGTAACATCACACAAACATTTCCCCCAGGCAGGAGTTGAGTTCACTGCATTGTTTGGCAATGCATTGGAGACAACCCTGCCACCCAATCTATAAGTGATTACACAGCAGATCAGACAGGATTCAAAAGCACAATTTTCATTTATTGAGGGGGCAGATGACAGGTTGGGCCTTTCATTTCTTTTTTTTTTGGGGGGGGGCCTTAGACTTGGTGCCAGAGGTGGATGCCCTGGCTGATTGCCTTGTCACCCTCTGTCCCCTAGGTGTGGCTTCTGGGGTAACACTGGAAGGGGTGGTGGGTGCAGTGGACCCCTCTGTGGAACGCAGGTTCTCCCTCTCCATCCTCAGGTTCTCCCTGCGGTTAATCTCTCGCAACTCCACGAGCACCTGTGCAAACATGTCCATCATCCCCGTATGTATCTGGTGGAGTTGTGTGTTCCCCCTGGCAACCTCTGACTCCAGAGCTTGGATTCTGGTCTCCAACCTGTTCGTGTTCCTCCGGGATTCCCTCCGGTTCCTCGTGAGGTTGTCGTTGGTGGCGTGGGTTGCCCGGAGCTGTCCTCTTTGAAGGGCCATGCACTCAGCCTCCAGATCTGGGGTGCGTTGACTGCTGGAGATGGGAGTGCCCGGTGACTCATGTGCTGTCTCTCCAGCTTCAGCTGTCTCCTCAGCCTCTGTTTCCCCAGCTTCAGCTGTCTCCTCAGCCTCTGTTTCCCCAGCTTCAGCTGTCTCCTCAGCCTCTGTTTCCCCAGCTTCAGCTGTCTCCTCAGCCTCTGCTTCAACAGGTTCAGCTGTCTCCTCAGCCTCTATGTCCCCAGCCTCTGCTGTCTCCTCTGCTGGTACTGGGTGTGCTGTGGCTGCTACTGCTGTTTGTGTTGGTGGAGTGGCTTGCACAGACGGTGTGTGGGTGCCCACCACATCAAGGGACCCACTGCTGCCCACTGATGTCTGTGCTGGTTGAGGTGGTGGGGTGAACAAGTCCCTTGGCTGAGGGCGCTGGGGCTCCCCAATCAGGCCCAGGTGTTGGTAGTCAAGTGGCCAAGGGTCATACCTTGGCCAGTGGTAGGTGCTTGGCCCCCACCTGAGATCATACCTGGGGCCATGCTGAGGAGCCATCCAGGAGGGTAGATCCATCTCGGTGGAATATGGCCCATATTGGCTGGTGGCCACATTCCCGGGCAGCCATTGCCTCCCTGGTGGTGGTGGTGCTGCTGCTGGAGGGTAATAGCTCCCGGTGCTAGTGGGATGCATCCATCTCTCCAACTGAATCCAGCCGCTGTACATTTGTCGAGCATCCTGTGGTGGGGCAGGCAGTTGAGAGGCAGGCAGTTGAGAGGCAGGCAGTTGAGAGGCAGCCAGTTGAGAGGCAGGCAGTTGAGAGGCAGGCAGTTGAGAGACAGCCAGTTGAGAGACAGCCAGTTGAGAGGCAGCCAGTTGAGAGGCAGGCAGTGGTGATGCAGCCAGTTGAGAGGCAGGCAGTGGTGATGCAGCCAGTTGGGGAGGAGGTGTGGTGGTTGTAGACGCTTCCCAGTGGCTAGTCCCCTCCTCTGTATCCTCCTCACTGGGTGGTGTGGTCGGCTCCTCCACGGGCTCCTGCTGCGATGGAGGCCCATAAGCTGTGTGGAGAATTGAGATTGTGTGATTAGTAAACGTAGCCATGATGGGATTAATGGGATACTAATACATGAAATGCAGAAAGGGAAATATATGTTTTGTGGTTTATCACCCTGAGTGAAACAAGGGTACTCCCACTGCTGGAGGAGGTTTTTGTTCAAAAAGTCTCCCAGCTCAGAGTAGAATTGCTTTGGTGCTATATCCCAGTGGCCTGAAGTTGTACATTGGCACTGTTGCTACATTATCCTATGAGAATTTATTGCGTCTGGACGTAAGCTGTCCATAGGATGGTCTAGCAACATCGCCATTTTAGAGTTCCAGGCCACTGTGATATTGCCGCTGGAGTAGTCATCTATGAGCTGTGCTACATTTTGAATGAAACACCTTTGAGCAGTGGGAATACCCTTGTTTTGCTCGGGGGATGAACCCTGCAATATATTTTTCTTTTCACATGTTAGGTATTACTATCCCTTTAACGGAATAGCAATGGTTAATTTCACCATGATGTAATATTGTAGGCATTGTAAGAGATAGATGTGGATCGATGTTAGTCCTATCCCTCCAACCCACATGGTTAGACAGATATTGCTCTATTTGACAGTCATTTTGACGTTTGACAGTCATTTCACCACACAGAGGCTCTTCAGCAGAGCGTAAATTGCCCCATTCAGAGATGTAAACCTCATTGGAATGGTGAACAGAGTGTGCTTGCAAACCTGGCACACTTTGTTGACCATCTCAAAGATGTCTCCATCTCTGAATGGGGCAATTTAGGCTCTGCTGAAGAGCCTCCGTGTGTTCTAATGACTGGAATCTCCAGCTGTCAAATAGAGCGATATCTGTCTAACCATGAGGGTTGGCGGGATAGGACTAACATGGATCCACATGTTGGTGAAATTAACAATTGCTATGCCATTACAGTTACATACAAGGAGAAATGGTCATATATGCATGTGGATGTGTACCTTTCATATGGATATGAATATATCCTTTCCAGATATGAAGCCAGAGATCATTTCAGTAGGTGTGATTGCCTTACTGGCTATATATGTGCACCCATCAAAATATACATTGGATTGATATGATGGATATGAGCATACCTCGTATATCCCATCTACGTAGAGTGGGATATACTAGGTATGTGTATTTGGATGGTATCAATGTAAGTTAGTTTCTGATGGATGCACATATCTGGCCAGTAGGGCAATCACAGGCAGTGAGATGATCTCTGGGTTCACATCGTGTTGGGACATATTTTGAGCCATTTGAAAGGTACATATCTGACCATTTTCCTTTGTGTACATATCTTTGTTTGAACAGATGTGCAGTGGGAATCAAGTGTTATTCAACCCTATCTTCTTAGCTGATCCCGTCCAATTCACAATTTTTCATTACTTGACAGGTGACTCTCTGGTTGTCAGGATCATATCCTATGCATTTCATTGTAGGGCATGGGATACCACCCTGGCAATCAGAGATTGATGAACTGGACAGGATCCTGTCCATGTCGTGTGTTCCAGTTGAATCCTGAAGGGCAACAATCACGCCAGTAGTGAGGGATATCTCTGATTGAGGCCTGTTTTTCTTTGAGTATGAGCCCATCCATCCTTCTGAGTGAGGCAACCGTACTCAATCCGAGATATCTATCATTCATGGCCTGTTGGTGACCAAGGTACAATGGATGATATTTGGTTCCCATGTGTATCCTGCAAACAGTGTCTGGTGTACCATCCATCCATGGCATCAGCACCCCTGAGGATCCATGTGGGAATCAGATGTGAGATATGTCATTTGAAGTTAGGGTAAATGATTGCAGACACAACACCAAGGCCTACTTTTTCCCCCTTTAATTCTGGGGTATTGTTTGAGGCCTGTGTGTTGCACATACAAGCAGTTATTCTCAGTGCCACTGTGATGTGTGACCTGCTCCATCCTTTTTGTGATTCAGTAAGCGGTGTTGTTGACATGATGGAGTGTACATAATGCTGACTTCTCCAGTGATCTCATTTCCCCATTTCCAGTGTTTTCTATGGAGTGTATACGATGGGACCTTAGCAACTTGATTCATGTTATTGCATATTCTCCATAGGCTAACACTGGTATTGGTGAAATGAGGATGTGTGAGGGTGAATTTCTCTCCACCATGTGTTTGTCACCGCTTAGTGAATGTCCCCTGTGTAGCATGTGATCGTTGGCCTATTGACTTGATTGTTGTCTGGTTAACCCTTTGAGTCCCAGAGGGGTTGCCAAAGCATTGTTGATCGATGCATTGATGATCCCTCTAGCACTCGAGGGGTTAAGTGCTGACATCCCAGCGGGGACATGGGTGACATTGTGTGTGAACAGTGATGACAGTCGACATTTGGAACTGCATGGTTTGTGTATTGTGTGTGATGAGCACAGCGACAGGAGGGTTGAAGTAGGACTTGGACAGGTTTGTTCCAAGTTGGACCTTGATATTTGTCCTTGTGTTGTGTCCTGTTTTTAACCCTCAGGGTGCTGTGTTGGTGCAGTTGTGTGCATGAATGATGGACATGTGTTGAGGTGTGAGTGTGTGTGCAGCTGGTGTTGGTTGCTGTAGTGTGTTGTTCTGTAGTGTTGCACTTACCGGTAGTGTGGAGGGTCCTCTCATCCCCAGTGTCAGCTCCTCCAACAACCCCCTCGATCAGGGTTGGGGACATATTCTGGCGCACCATCTCCTCCCAGCCGCAGAAGGTGATAGGGACAGGTGGGCCACCTCCAGTGCCTCGGGCGTGCTTGGCGAGTTCGGAGAGCTTGTTCTTGACCACCCTCCGGCAGTCGCCCCATCGCTTCTTGATGGACTCCACGTCCCGTCTGCATGGAGCCACCGCGTTGACCCGGCTGCAGATCTGGTTCCAGGCTGCTTTCCTCCTCGCTGACAGGCCAGGGACCTTCGCTGTCGGGTGGAGAACACTCTGCCTCTCCAGGACAGCTTCCACAAGAGCCGTGTTCTCCTCCTCTGTATACTTTGGGTCTCTGATCCTGGCCTCATCAGCTCCGGCATGGGATGACTCAGAGCCGGAGTGCCCTGCCTGCTCTGACCCTGACTGTGTGGGGTGCTCCCCAGCAACTACCCCTCTTCCCACTGCAGGTTCTGTCCCTGTCCTGCGTGTTCCTGCTCTTGTGGGCCGGGTCCCCCTCCGCCCTGCGGATCTCCCTCTCCCACCCCTGCTCTGCTGAGGGATCCCCTCCTGATCTTCCTCCTCCTCCACTACTCTCCCCATCCCTCTCTCCTGTCCTCCTCTCCTCGCCATCATTCACCCAGTCACACCCAGGCACTCCCACAGGCCCTCACAGACACACTCAATCCAGTCACTCTCTGTCACACACTTTCACTCCCAGATTCACACTGTCAAAAATAAAAGTAAAATGTGTGAGGTGTTATAAAATAAAAGGACTATGTGTATGTATGTGTATGTGTTTGTATGTGTGTATGTAATTTGTGCAAAGGTGTGCTATGTGTCGTATTCTGTGCAATGCTCTCCTCTCTCCAAACTCCAAAACTCCTTTACCTCCAATGAACGCTCCTGTCTCCCTCTCTCTGATCACTATCCTCCGCTCCTGGGTCCTGATATCTGGCTCTGAAGAACTCGATAACAGACAGTGTGTGGCAGTTATTTTTGGGTATATATAGGTGTATTTGAAGTTATTTGATACATTGGGGCTTTGGGATTGGATGTGTGTTTGAATTTGTTTTGGCATCAATCATGGTTGCTTGACAACGGCAGCCGTTATGTTACATGTTGTTTGGAGCTCAGTTATCGTGTGATTTGTCCGCCCGTTGTGCATTAACATGAGCGACAACGGGTTTTGTGTTACGTGTTTTTTGTGTGCCTACGCTCGATAGCTATTCTCGTAGAGTAGTTATTGAATCTGCCGTAACTCCTGTATTATTTGCGAGCGATGTGCCTTTTTCACTTAGCGGCTGGTTTAACGGTTGCCTTTAAATCTAGGCCTAGGTGGCGTTTATAATGTGTTCCCTGTGTCTTTCACATGAAATAAGACAAGGGAAGTTGTTTGTTTTTTAAGTCAAGTTGGTTTTGAAATATTTTGTATAGGAGCAATGCATTCTGGGAGAAAATTGGGACAAACCATTTGAATGACAGTGAGGGACACATAAATCTTTGTTTTTCATTAAATTCAGTTTTTACTGTCATAAAAGCTCAGATATGTCATCATTGCCTGTCTTCATAATGTATTAAAATCATCTGGAGCAATTAGAGCATGTAAAGCTCATTTTAAATCTCTAAATACTTAACTTCCCACCCCCCTATTATGGTAAATTTGGTTTGATCCAGATTCCTACACTTCTTAACACTAAAGAGCTTTGCAGGGTATGTGCACTGTGATATAGAAGACTAACAGTATGTAAAGGGCAATAATATTCAGTGTGCTGACCTCTTTTAATTTCAGCTTTATTTTGAATGAGAGCAAAAATTGCTATTAACCTGTAAGATATTACAGACACCTCTAGCATTCAAATGGTTAATTAAGGATAACACTAGGATATAGGGTGTGTGTTCAATATTATAGTATAGGGAATTATTAAAAAACATAAGCAATAAAACTTTTCCTGAATAACACCGGCTTATGACTTTATTTACAGACAACCTAATATTTTAGAGGAATATAACTGCGATTTTATCCAGTATTTTATTGGTATATAATGTATAAATATTTTTTTCATTTTTTTTTTCAGTATTTATGCTTCAGATACTTTTTTATTTCGAACTTGGGGATATAAAAAATCGCTTGTCAGAATTTTGTCTCATAACAAACTAGGTGGCGTTTATAATGTGTTCCCTATCTCTTTCACATGAAATAAGACAAGGGAAGTGGTTTGTTTTTTTAAGTCAAGTTGGTTTTGAAATATTTTGTATAGGAGCAATGCATTCTGGGAGAAAATTGGGACAAACCATTTGAATGACAGTGGGGGACACATAAATCTTTGTTTTGCATTAAATTCAGTTTTTACTGTCATAAAAGCTCAGATATGTCATCACTGCCTGTTTTCATAATGTATTAAAATCATCTGGAGCAATTAGAGTATGTAAAGCTCATTTTAAATCTCTAAATACTTAACTTCCCACCCCCCTATTATGGTAAATTTGGTTTGATCCAGATTCCTACACTTCGTAACACTAAATAGCTTTGCAGGGTATGTGCACTGTGATATTGAAGACTAACAGCATGTAAAGGGCAATAATATTCAGTGTGCTGACCTCTTTTAATTTCAACTTTATTTTAAATGAGAACAAAAATTGCTAATAACCTCTAAGATATTACAGACACCTCTAGCATTCAAATGGTTAATTAAGGATAACACTAGGATATAGGGTGTGGGTTCAATATTATAGTATAGGGAATTATTAAAAAACATAAGCAATACAACTTTTCCTGAATAACACCGGCTCATGACTTTATTTACAGACAACCTAATATTTTAGAGGAATATAACTACGATTCTGTCCATTATTTTATTGGTATATAATGTATAAATATTTTTTTCATTTTTTTTTTCAGTATTTATGCTTCAGATACTTTTTTGTTTCGAACTTGGGGATATAAAAAATCGCTTTTCAGAATTTTGTCTCATAACAAACTAGGTGGCGTTTATAATGTGTTCCCTGTGTCTTTCACATGAAATAAGACAAGGGAAGTGGTTTGTTTTTTAAGTCAAGTTGGTTTTGAAATATTTTGTATAGGAGCAATGCATTCTGGGAGAAAATTGGGACAAACCATTTGAATGACAGTGGGGGACACATAAATCTTTGTTTTGCATTAAATTCAGTTTTTACTGTCATAAAAGCTCAGATATGTCATCATTGCCTGTCTTCATAATGTATTAAAATCATCTGGAGCAATTAGAGCATGTAAAGCTCATTTTAAATCTCTAAATACTTAACTTCCCACCCCCCTATTATGGTAAATTTGGTTTGATCCAGATTCCTACACTTCTTAACACTAAAGAGCTTTGCAGGGAATGTGCACTGTGATATAGAAGACTAACAGTATGTAAAGGGCAATAATATTCGGTGTGCTGACCTCTTTTAATTTCAGCTTTATTTTGAATGAGAGCAAAAATTGCTATTAACCTCTAAGATATTACAGACACCTCTAGCATTCAAATGGTTAATTAAGGATAACACTAGGATATAGGGTGTGTGTTCAATATTATAGTATAGGGAATTATTAAAAAACAGAAGCAATAAAACTTTTCCTGAATAACACCGGTTTATGACTTTATTTACAGACAACCTAATATTTTAGAGGAATATAACTGCGATTTTATCCAGTATTTTATTGGTATATAATGTATAAATATTTTTTTCATTTTTTTTTTTTTCAGTATTTATGCTTCAGATACCTTTTTATTTCGAACTTGGGGATATGAAAAAATCGCTTTTCAGAATTTTGTCTCATAACAAACTAGGTGGCGTTTATAATGTGTTCCCTATGTCTTTCACATGAAATAAGACAAGGGAAGTGGTTTGTTTTTTAAGTCAAGTTGGTTTTGAAATATTTTGTATAGGAGCAATGCATTCTGGGAGAAAATTGGGACAAACCATTTGAATGACAGTGGGGGACACATAAATCTTTGTTTTTCATTAAATTCAGTTTTTACTGTCATAAAAGCTCAGATATGTCATCACTGCCTGTCTTCATAATGTATTAAAATCATCTGGAGCAATTAGAGTATGTAAAGCTCATTTTAAATCTCTAAATACTTAACTTCCCACCCCCCTATTATGGTAAATTTGGTTTGATCCAGATTCCTACACTTCTTAACACTAAAGAGCTTTGCAGGGTATGTGCACTGTGATATAGAAGACTATCAGTATGTAAAGGGCAATAATATTCAGTGTGCTGACCTCTTTTAATTTCAGCTTTATTTTGAATCAGAGCAAAAATTGCTATTAACCTGTAAGATATTACAGACACCTCTAGCATTCAAATGGTTAATTAAGGATAACACTAGGATATAGGGTGTGGGTTCAATATTATAGTATAGGGAATTATTAAAAAACATAAGCAATAAAACTTTTCCTGAATAACACCGGCTTATGACTTTATTTACAGACAACCTAATATTTTAGAGGAATATAACTGCGATTTTATCTATTATTTTATTGGTATATAATGTATAAATATTTTTTTCATTTTTTTTTTTTCAGTATTTATGCTTCAGATAATTTTTTCTTTCGAACTTGGGGATATAAAAAATCGCTTTTCAGAATTTTGTCTTATAACAAACTAGGTGGCGTTTATAATGTGTTCCCTATGTCTTTCACATGAAATAAGACAAGGGAAGTGGTTTGTTTTTTTAAGTCAAGTTGGTTTTGAAATATTTTGTATAGGAGCAATGCATTCTGGGAGAAAATTGGGACAAACCATTTGAATGACAGTGGGGGACACATAAATCTTTGTCTTGCATTAAATTCAGTTTTTACTGTCATAAAAGCTCAGATATGTCATCACTGCCTGTCTTCATAATGTATTAAAATCATCTGGAGCAATTAGAGTATGTAAAGCTCATTTTAAATCTCTAAACACTTAACTTCCCACCCCCCTATTATGGTAAATTTGGTTTGATCCAGATTCCTACACTTCTTAACACTAAATAGCTTTGCAGGGTATGTGCACTGTGATATTGAAGACTATGTCATACTGCTCCTTACTGCTCCTCCTACCTATAATCCTATTGGCGGCTGTAGGCTTTATGTACCTGGATCTTCCATCAACCCTTGCTCAATTTTAGCACCAAAAGTCTGAGAGAAACCTTTGTCGTGAGTTCCAGTGTTTGCTGATTCCGTGTACCGAACCCTGCCTGATTACCGACCAAGTCTTGTCTTCTGCCCGTGGATCTTGACCCCAGCTTTGCCTGACTACGTCTCTGTCTACTCCTTTGGTTACTGTTTCGATTCCGACCTGACCCAGTACTCCCGGACCACGCTTTCCTTTCGGAACTTTCTGCCTCGCAACGAGTCCCTCCAGCTGCTCTCAAGGTTGGTTCCAGTCTTCCGTTCCTTCACCTCTGGGGCTCCGACTGGTTTGGGTTGCCATCACCGGCCGCTCCGGTGACTGCCCCGGCCAGTCGAGGGTGTAGGAACTCGTATTCCCCTTACCTGCTTCCAGTTACCTGGGCCACGAGTCCAAACCCGATTCTAGCAGAGAATAGAGGATTCGTAGTCCATAAACCTCGAACCTGTCTCGAACCTTGTCGATACCCCAAGACCTCGAACCTGTCTCGAACCTTATCGATACCCCAAGACCTCGAACCTGTCTCGAACCTTATCGATACCCCAAGACCTCGAACCTGCCTCGAACCTTCTCTTGACCTCGAGGTCTTCGATTTAAGAGAACTCTGTCCTGCAGTCTGACTACGGTTTTGAGCCTTCCCGAGCCTCCTAGATCCAGTCTCGAACTCTGAGGAGCAGTGAACTGGTTAACCTGAGTCCTTTACCTTGCTTGATCCTACTCAGAGACTGACAGTAAAATCGAGCCAGTAAAATGGATGCTGCTGAGGCTTCCCTCATAGCCTCCAGACAGGAACAACTGGAGCAAGTTCTGTCTACCCATGCAGCACAGCTACAAACCCTCAATCATAAGCTGGATGCTATGATGGAAATGTTGCGAACATTTTCTCCATCTACCCCTGCCCCAGTTCCACCACAGCCTACTGGGGCCACAGGGTCTACAGGAGCCACCTCAGGGTACAAGCCACCCAAGATACCCTTACCAGAGAGATACTCTGGCCGGCCTGAACATTGTCGTGGATTCTTGAACCAGTGCCAGTTACATTTTCAGACCTTGCCTCATTCGTTCAACTCTCATTCTACTAGGGTGGCATTCATAATCTCTCTATTGACTGACAAAGCCCTAGCTTGGGCTTTCCCTCTGGTGGAGAACAGATCTTCTCTTCTTGATGACTCCAATGCATTTATCGCTGCCTTTAAAACCGTATTTGATCTACCTGGAAGACAGGCATCTGCTGAAACCAGTATACTGGGCCTAAGACAGGGCACTCGCACGGTGGCTGAATATGCAGTAGAGTTCAGAACCCTTTCCTATGAAACCGACTGGAACAATGGAGCTTTGCGAGCTTCCTTTCGTAGGGGTCTGAGTGAGCGCATCAAAGACGCCCTAGTTAATCAAGAGATACCTGATGATCTGGAAGGCCTGATTTCCAGCTGCTCAGAATTGGATCGACGGCAAATAGAGCGACAGGCTGAAGAAAGATCGCTTTCGCCGTCATAAATCTGAGTTTGTTCCACGCTGATCTCCTCCCACCGAGACATCGCAGCCTTCTGTTGAACCCATGGATGTTGGGTCTGTGACGAAAGTCCCCGAGGAGGAGAAACATCGACGAAGAAGTCAGGGACTTTGTCTTTATTGTGGACTCAAGGGCCACCTCCTACGCCAGTGTCCGACCCGTCCGGGAAACTTCTAAGCTTAGGGAACCATGGAGACGACTCCCTAAGCATAAGAAATGTAACCTCCTTGTCTAACCTAAACCGTATGATGGTTCCAGTTCGGTTGAGTTGGGCAGGAGGCTCGGTCTCCACCAAAGCCTTCGTGGATTCCGGTGCGGCTGGAGTTTTCCTTGATGCTGGGTTTGCTTCCAAGCACTCGATTCCACTAGTCCAGAAAGCCAAACCCTCGCGTGTCTCTACTGTGGATGGGGCTCCTTTGGGAAAGGGCTTCGTTACCCATGAGACTCAGCTTCTACTTCTTCAGACCGGCATTCTTCATTCCGAGACTATTCACCTTGATGTCATACAGTGCCCTTCCTCTCCAGTGATTTTGGGACTTCCTTGGCTTCGACTCCACAACCCAGTAATTGACTGGAGTTCTGATCAGATAACGAACTGGAGTTCTTCCTGTTTTTCGAACTGCCTTTCTGAGATACCTGTACCTGGCCTTGTGGGTGGCATAGGAACACCTGAGAATTCTATTCCTAAATCCTACAGAGACTTTTCCGATGTATTCTCTAAACAAAAGGCAGCAGAGCTACCTCCACACAGATCATTTGACTGTTCAATTGATTTATTGCCCGGAACCATGCCTCCTAGAGGAAGAACTTTTCTCCTATCAGAACCAGTGAATAAGGCCCTGTTGGAATATATACAAGAAAACCTGGCCAGGGGTTTCATTAGACATTCATCCTCGCCAGCAGGTGCCGGCTTCTTTTTTGTCTCAAAAAAAGATGGAACCTTGAGACCCTGTATAGATTATAGGGGTCTAAACAAGGCGACTATTAAAAATAGATACCCTCTACCCCTGATTCCGGAACTCTTCGATGCTCTGAAGGACGCCAAGATCTTCACAAAGTTGGATTTACGTGGGGCATACAACTTGATTTGCATCAAAGACGGCGACGAGTGGAAGACGGCCTTCAACACCAGGTACGGCCACTATGAGTACCTCGTCATGCCCTTTGGGCTCTGCAACGCCCCCGCCACATTCCAACACTTTGTCAACGAGATCTTCAAGGATGTTTTGCTCTCCTCTGTGGTTGTGTATCTTGATGATATACTGATTTTTTCATCCTTGCTCCACGAACACAGAGAACACGTCCGTACCGTGTTACATCGCCTGAGAGAAAATCATCTTTACGCTAAACTGGAAAAATGCATCTTTGAGACCTCCCAGCTCCCTTTCTTGGGATATATAGTTTCTGACTCAGGACTACGGATGGACCCTTCTAAAGTAGAGTCCGTTTCCCAATGGCCACGACCAATCACTCTGAGAGCGGTACAACGTTTCTTAGGATTTGCAAATTACTGTAGAAGATTCATTAAAAATTTCTCTGCTATAGTTGCTCCTCTGGTAGCCTTCACCAAGAAAAACGCAAATCCCAAGGTCTGGTCCACTGAGGCAGTAGAGGCCTTTGAACGTTTAAAAAGACTATTTGTGTCCGCACCATTGCTACGCTACCCTGATCCTACACAACCCTTCCTCATTGAGGTCGAGGCCTCTGAATTAGGAGCTGGAGCTGTCCTGTCTCAGAGGGACGAGGTCACTAACCGCCTTCATCCTTGTTCTTACTTTTCCAAACAATTCAGTTCTGCAGAAAAGAACTATGATACCGGAAATGGAGAACTATTGGCCATTAAAATGGCACTAGAAGAATGGCGACATCTCTTGGAGGGTTCCCAAGTTCCAGTCATAATCCAGACGGACCACAAGAATCTTCAATTCCTGGAACAAGCTCAACGCCTGAATCCAAGGCAGGCCCGATGGGCCCTTTTCTTTACCCGTTTTAATTTCATTATTACATACATTCCAGGTTCTAAGAATCGGAAGGCGGATGCCCTGTCCCGACTCTTCACTACAGAGCGAGACCCTCCTCCTGAACCCATAATTCCTTCCAATCATATTGTGGCCTCTCTATCATTGTCTATAGTACAAAGGATCAAGTCCCTCCAACATCATTTTAGTGGACGTGTTCAAGGAAAACCCGCTCATCTGCTATTTGTCCCCAAGCGGTTTCGTTCCTCTCTCCTAAAATGGTCACACCATTCTACTATGGCCGGTCACCCAGGCATTACTAAAAATATTGAATTTCTTCTTAGACGCTTCTGGTGGCCTTCCTTGAAACAAGATGTGGAAGCCTACGTCAAAGCTTGCACGCTTTGCACACAAAACAAACCATCCAATCAGAGACCTGTTGGGCTTCTACAACCTTTGCCAGTTCCTCAGTCTCCATGGACTCATCTGGCTATGGATTTTATCACAGACTTGCCACCTTCAGACCATTGTACTGTGATTTGGGTGGTAGTTGACCGCTTCTCGAAACAAGCCCATTTCGTTACCCTCCGGGGATTGCCTAATTCTCAAACTCTGGCAGATGTCTTCATCAAAGAAGTTTTCCGTATTCATGGAGTCCCTGCTCAGATTGTCTCCGATAGAGGTACTCAATTTACCTCCAAATTCTGGAAAGCCTTTTGCTCTCGCCTAGGGATTCAATTAAACTTTTCTTCTTCATACCATCCTCAGTCCAATGGCCAGACTGAAAGAACCAATCAGACCCTAGAAATCTACCTCCGCCATTATGTCAACTCACATCATGATAACTGGGCATCATTGCTTCCTCTGGCCGAATTCGCCTTCAATAACCGTTACCATTCTGCTTTGAAGTGTTCTACTTTCTATGCCGCTCTAGGCTATCACCCTCAGACATTGCCCAACCTTCCGGTATCCGATGTTCCTGAAGCTGATAATAGAGTACGGAATCTCCGTCTTCAGTGGGCTTCTGTTCATCGCTCTTTGACAGCCGCTTCTTCCAGTTATAAGTCCTCGGCGGATAAGAAAAGGCAACCTGCTCCTTCATACCAGACTGGTGACCAGGTCTGGCTCTCCACCCAACACCTTCGCTTGAAGCAGCCCTCTGGTAAATTGGGTCCCAGGTTCATTGGACCTTTTCCTATCAAGACTCAGCTCACTCCTGTCACCTACTCTCTTGATTTACCATCAACCATGAAGGTGGCCAATTACTTTCATGTCTCCCTTCTACGTCCCTTGGTTAAGAACCGTTTCTACCAACCGGCCACTCCTCCTGCTCCTGTTCTGGTGGACGGTCATCCAGAATATGAGGTCAGCAAGATTCTGGATTCTCGGCTATCTCGGGGCCGATTACACTATTTGGTCGACTGGAAGGGCTATGGTCCTGCCGATCGTTCCTGGGTGCCAGCTACTGAGGTGCATGCTCCGGTCCTTGTGCGGACCTTTCATCGCCTGCATCCTGATGCTCCAGGCCGTCCGGAGGTCGGCCGTTGAAGGGGGTGCACTGTCATACTGCTCCTGACTGCTCCTCCTACCTATAATCCTATTGGCGGCTGTAGGCTTTATGTACCTGGATCTTCCATCAACCCTTGCTCGATTTTAGCGCCAAAAGTCTGAGAGAAACCTTTGTCGTGAGTTCCTGTGTTTGCTGATTCCGTGTACCGAACCCTGCCTGATTACCGACCAAGTCTTGTCTTCTGCCCGTGGATCTTGACCCCAGCTTTGCCTGACTACATCTCTGTCTACTCCTTTGGTTACTGATTCGATTCCGGCCTGACCCAGTACTCCCGGACCACGCTTTCCTTTCGGAACTTTCTGCCTCGCAACCAGAGTCCCTCCAGCTGCTCTCAAGGTTGGTTCCAGTCTTCCGTTCCTTCACCTCTGGGGCTCCGACTGGTTTGGGTTGCCATCACCGGCCGCTCCGGTGACTGCCCCGGCCAGTCGAGGGTGTAGGAACTCGTATTCCCCTTACCTGCTTCCAGTTTCCTGGGCCACGAGTCCAAACCCAATTCTAGCAGAGAATAGAGGATTCGTAGTCCATAAACCTCGAACCTGTCTCGAACCTTGTCGATACCCCAAGACCTCGAACCTGTCTCGAACCTTATCGATACCCCAAGACCTCGAACCTGTCTCGAACCTTATCGATACCCCAAGACCTCGAACCTGCCTCGAACCTTCTCTTGACCTCGAGGTCTTCGATTTAAGAGAACTCTGTCCTGCAGTCTGACTACGGTTTTGAACCTTCCCGAGCCTCCTAGTTCCAGTTGATCCAGTCTCGAACTCTGAGGAGCAGTGAACTGGTTAACCTGAGTCCTTTACCTTGCTTGATCCTACTCAGAGACTGACAGACTAACAGCATGTAAAGGGCAATAATATTCAGTGTGCTGACCTCTTTTAATTTCAACTTTATTTTAAATGAGAACAAAAATTGCTATTAACCTGTAAGATATTACAGACACCTCTAGCATTCAAATGGTTAATTAAGGATAACACAAGGATATAGGGTGTGGGTTCAATATTATAGTATAGGGAATTATTAAAAAACATAAGCAATAAAACTTTTCCTGAATAACACCGGCTTATGACTTTATTTACAGACAACCTAATATTTTAGAGGAATATAACTGCGATTTAATCCATTATTTTATTGGTATATAATGTATAAATATTTTTTTCATTTTTTTTTTTCAGTATTTATGCTTCAGATACTTTTTTATTTCGAACTTGGGGATATAAAAAATTACTTTTCAGAATTTTGTCTCATAACAAACTAGGTGGCGTTTATAATGTGTTCCCTATGTCTTTCACATGAAATAAGACAAGGGAAGTGGTTTGTTTTTTAAGTCAAATTGGTTTTGAAATATTTTGTATAGGAGCAATGCATTCTGGGAGAAAATTGGGACAAACCATTTGAATGACAGTGGAGGACACATAAATCTTTGTCTTGCATTAAATTCAGTTTTTACTGTCATAAAAGCTCAGATATGTCATCACTGCCTGTCTTCATAATGTATTAAAATCATCTGGAGCAATTAGAGTATGTAAAGCTCATTTTAAATCTCTAAACACTTAACTTCCCAGCCCTCTATTATGGTAAATTTGGTTTGATCCAGATTCCTACACTTCTTAACACTAAATAGCTTTGCAGGGTATGTGCACTGTGATATTGAAGACTAACAGCATGTAAAGGGCAATAATATTCAGTGTGCTGACCTCTTTTAATTTCAACTTTATTTTAAATGAGAACAAAAATTGCTATTAACCTCTAAGATATTACAGACACCTCTAGCATTCAAATGGTTAATTAAGGATAACACTAGGATATAGGGTGTGGGTTCAATATTATAGTATAGAGAATTATTAAAAAACATAAGCAATAAAACTTTTCCTAAATAACACCGGCTTATGACTTTATTTAAAGACAACCTAATATTTTAGAGGAATATAACTGCGAATTTATCCAGTATTTTATTGGTATGTAATGTATAAATATTTTTTCCATTTTTTTTTTCAGTATTTATGCTTCAGATACTTTTTTATTTCGAACTTGGGGATATAAAAAATTACTTTTCAGAATTTTGTCTCATAACAAACTAGGTGGCGTTTATAATGTGTTCCTTATGTCTTTCACATGAAATAAGACAAGGGAAGTGGTTTGTTTTTTTAAGTCAAGTTGGTTTTGAAATATTTTGTATAGGAGCAATGCATTCTGGGAGAAAATTGGGACAAACCATTTGAATGACAGTGAGGGACACATAAATCTTTGTTTTTCATTAACTTCAGTTTTTACTGTCATAAAAGCTCAGATATGTCATCACTGCCTGTCTTCATAATGTATTAAAATCATCTGGAGCAATAAGAGTATGTAAAGCTTATTTTAAATCTCTAAATACTTAACTTCCCACCCCCCTATTATGGTAAATTTGGTTTGATCCAGATTCCTACACTTCTTAACACTAAAGAGCTTTGCAGGGTATGTGCACTGTGATATGGAAGACTAACAGCATGTAAAGGGCAATAATATTCAGTGTGCTGACCTCTTTTAATTTCAACTTTATTTTAAATGAGAACAAAAATTGCTAATAACCTCTAAGATATTACAGACACCTCTAGCATTCAAATGGTTAATTAAGGATAACACTAGGATATAGGGTGTGGGTTCAATATTATAGTATAGGGAATTATTAAAAAACATAAGCAATATAACTTTTCCTGAATAACACTGGCTCATGACTTTATTTATAGACAACCTAATATTTTAGAGGAATATAACTACGATTTTATCCAGTATTTTATTGGTATATAATGTATAAATATTTTTTTCTTTTTTTTTTTTTTTTTCAGTATTTATGCTTCAGATACTTTTTTATTTCGAACTTGGGGATATAAAAAATTACTTTTCAGAATTTTGTCTCATAACAAACTAGGTGGCATTTATAATGTGTTCCCTATGTCTTTCACATGAAATAAGACAAGGGAAGTGGTTTGTTTTTTTAAGTCAAGTTGGTTTTGAAATATTTTGTATAGGAGCAATGCATTCTGGGAGAAAATTGGGACAAACCATTTGAATGACAGTGAGGGACACATAAATCTTTGTTTTTCATTAACTTCAGTTTTTACTGTCATAAAAGCTCAGATATGTCATCACTGCCTGTCTTCATAATGTATTAAAATCATCTGGAGCAATAAGAGTATGTAAAGCTCATTTTAGATCTCTAAATACTTAACTTCCCACCCCCCTATTATGGTAAATTTTGTTTGATCCAGATTCCTACACTTCTTAACACTAAAGAGCTTTGCAGGGTATGTGCACTGTGATATGGAAGACTAACAGCATGTAAAGGGCAATAATATTCAGTGTGCTGACCTCTTTTAATTTCAACTTTATTTTAAATAAGAACAAAAATTGCTATTAACCTCTAAGATATTACAGACACCTCTTGCATTGAAATGGTTAATTAACGATAACACTAGGATATAGGGTGTGGGTTCAATATTATAGTATTTGGAATTATTAAAAAAACATAAGCAATAAAACTTTTCCTGAATAACACCGGCTTATGACTTTATTTACAGACAACCTAATATTTTAGAGGAATATAACTACGATTTTATCCATTATTTTATTGGTATATAATGTATAAATATTTTTTTATTTTTTTTTTCAGTATTTATAGTTCAGATAATTTTTTATTTCGAACTTGGGGATATAAAAAATCGCTTTTAAGAATTTTGTCTCATAACAAACTAGGTGGCGTTTATAATGTGTTCCCTGTGTCTTTCACATGAAATAAGACAAGGGAAGTTGTTTGTTTTTTAAGTCAAGTTGGTTTTGAAATATTTTGTATAGGAGCAATGCATTCTGGGAGAAAATTGGGACAAACCATTTGAATGACAGTGAGGGACACATAAATCTTTGTTTTGCATTAAATTCAGTTTTTACTGTCATAAAAGCTCAGATATGTCATCATTGCCTGTCTTCATAATGTATTAAAATCATCTGGAGCAATTAGAGCATGTAAAGCTCATTTTAAATCTCTAAATACTTAACTTCCCACCCCCCTATTATGGTAAATTTGGTTTGATCCAGATTCCTACACTTCTTAACACTAAAGAGCTTTGCAGGGTATGTGCACTGTGATATTGAAGACTAACAGTATGTAAAGGGCAATAATATTCAGTGTGCTGACCTCTTTTAATTTCAACTTTATTTTAAATGAGAACAAAAATTGCTATTAACCTCTAAGATATTACAGACACCTCTAGCATTCAAATGGTTAATTAAGGATAACACTAGGATATAGGGTGTGTGTTCAATATTATAGTATAAGGAATTATTAAAAAACATAAGCAATAAAACTTTTCCTGAATAACACCGGCTTATGACTTAATTTACAGACAACCTAATATTTTAGAGGAATATAACTGCGATTTTATCCATTATTTTATTGGTACATAATGTATAAATATTTTTTTCATTTTTTTTTTTCAGTATTTATGCTTCAGATACTTTTTTATTTCTAACTTGGGGATATAAAAAATCACTTTTCAGAATTTTGTCTCATAACAAACTAGGTGGCATTTATAATGTGTTCCCTATGTCTTTCACATGAAATAAGACAAGGGAAGTGGTTTGTTTTTTTAAGTCAAGTTGGTTTTGAAATATTTTGTATAGGAGCAATGCATTCTGGGAGAAAATTGGGACAAACCATTTGAATGACAGTGAGGGACACATAAATCTTTGTTTTTCATTAACTTCAGTTTTTACTGTCATAAAAGCTCAGATATGTCATCACTGCCTGTCTTCATAATGTATTAAAATCATCTGGAGCAATAAGAGTATGTAAAGCTCATTTTAAATCTCTAAATACTTAACTTCCCACCCCCCTATTATGGTAAATTTGGTTTGATCCAGATTCCTACACTTCTTAACACTAAAGAGCTTTGCAGGGTATGTGCACTGTGATATGGAAGACTAACAGCATGTAAAGGGCAATAATATTCAGTGTGCTGACCTCTTTTAATTTCAACTTTATTTTAAATAAGAACAAAAATTGCTATTAACCTCTAAGATATTACAGACACCTCTTGCATTCAAATGGTTAATTAACGATAACACTAGGATATAGGGTGTGGGTTCAATATTATAGTATTTGGAATTATTAAAAAACATAAGCAATAAAACTTTTCCTGAATAACACCGACTCATGACTTTATTTACAGACAACCTAATATTTTAGAGGAATATAACTACGATTTTATCCATTATTTTATTGGTATATAATGTATAAATATTTTTTTCATTTTTTTTTTTCAGTATTTATAGTTTAGATAATTTTTTATTTCGAACTTGGGGATATAAAAAATCGCCTTTAAGAATTTTGTCTCATAACAAACTAGGTGGCGTTTATAACGTGTTCCCTGTGTCTTTCACATGAAATAAGACAAGGGAAGTTGTTTGTTTTTTAAGTCAAGTTGGTTTTGAAATATTTTGTATAGGAGCAATGCATTCTGGGAGAAAATTGGGACAAACCATTTGAATGACAGTGAGGGACACATAAATCTTTGTTTTGCATTAAATTCAGTTTTTACTGTCATAAAAGCTCAGATATGTCATCATTGCCTGTCTTCATAATGTATTAAAATCATCTGGAGCAATTAGAGCATGTAAAGCTCATTTTAAATCTCTAAATACTTAACTTCCCACCCCCCTATTATGGTAAATTTGGTTTGATCCAGATTCCTACACTTCTTAACACTAAAGAGCTTTGCAGGGTATGTGCACTGTGATATAGAAGACTAACAGTATGTAAAGGGCAATAATATTCAGTGTGCTGACCTCTTTTAATTTCAGCTTTATTTTGAATGAGAGCAAAAATTGCTATTAACCTGTAAGATATTACAGACACCTCTAGCATTCAAATGGTTAATTAAGGATAACACTAGGATATAGGGTGTGTGTTCAATATTATAGTATAGGGAATTATTAAAAAACATAAGCAATAAAACTTTTCCTGAATAACACCGGCTTATGACTTTATTTACAGACAACCTAATATTTTAGAGGAATATAACTGCGATTTTATCCAGTATTTTATTGGTATATAATGTATAAATATTTTTTTTCATTTTTTTTTCAGTATTTATAGTTCAGATAATTTTTTATTTCGAACTTGGGGATATAAAAAATCGCTTTTCAGAATTTTGTCTCATAACAAACTAGGTGGCGTTTATAATGTGTTCCCTATCTCTTTCACATGAAATAAGACAAGGGAAGTGGTTTGTTTTTTTAAGTCAAGTTGGTTTTGAAATATTTTGTATAGGAGCAATGCATTCTGGGAGAAAATTGGGACAAACCATTTGAATGACAGTGGGGGACACATAAATCTTTGTTTTGCATTAAATTCAGTTTTTACTGTCATAAAAGCTCAGATATGTCATCATTGCCTGTCTTCATAATGTATTAAAATCATCTGGAGCAATTAGAGCATGTAAAGCTCATTTTAAATCTCTAAATACTTAACTTCCCACCCCCCTATTATGGTAAATTTGGTTTGATCTAGATTCCTACACTTCTTAACACTAAATAGCTTTGCAGGGTATGTGCACTGTGATATTGAAGACTAACAGCATGTAAAGGGCAATAATATTCAGTGTGCTGACCTCTTTTAATTTCAACTTTATTTTAAATGAGAACAAAAATTGCTAATAACCTCTAAGATATTACAGACACCTCTAGCATTCAAATGGTTAATTAAGGATAACACTAGGATATAGGGTGTGGGTTCAATATTATAGTATAGGGAATTATTAAAAAACATAAGCAATATAACTTTTCCTGAATATCACCGGCTCATGACTTTATTTATAGACAACCTAATATTTTAGAGGAATATAACTACGATTTTAGCCATTATTTTATTGGTATATAATGTATAAATATTTTTTTCATTTTTTTTTTTCAGTATTTATGCTTCAGATACTTTTTTATTTCGAACTTGGGGATATAAAAAATCGCTTTTCAGAATTTTGTCTCATAACAAACTAGGTGGCGTTTATAATGTGTTCCCTATGTCTTTCACATGAAATAAGACAAGGGAAGTGGTTTGTTTTTTAAGTCAAGTTGGTTTTGAAATATTTTGTATAGGAGCAATGCATTCTGGGAGAAAATTGGGACAAACCATTTGAATGACAGTGAGGGACACATAAATCTTTGTGTTTCATTAAATTCAGTTTTTACTGTCATAAAAGCTCAGATATGTCATCATTGCCTTTCTTCATAATGTATTAAAATCATCTGGAGCATTTAGAGCATGTAAAGCTCATTTTAAATCTCTAAATACTTAACTTCCCACACCCCTATTATGGTAAATTTGGTTTGATCCAGATTCCTACACTTCTTAACACTAAAGAGCTTTGCAGGGTATGTGCCCTGTGATATAGAAGACTAACAGTATGTAAAGGGCAATAATATTCAGTGTGCTGACCTCTTTTAATTTCAGCTTTATTTTGAATAAGAGCAAAAATTGCTATTAACCTGTAAGATATTACAGACACCTCTAGCATTCAAATGGTTAATTAAGGATAACACTAGGATATAGGGTGTGTGTTCAATATTATAGTATAGGGAATTATTAAAAAACATAAGCAATAAAACTGTTCCTGAATAACACCGGCTTATGACTTTATTTACAGACAACCTAATATTTTAGAGGAATATAACAGCGATTTTATCCATTATTTTATTGGTATATAATGTATAAAAATTTTTTTAATTTTTTTTTTTTCAGTATCTATGCTTCAGATACTTTTTTATTTCGATCTTGGGGATATAAAAAATCGCTTTTCAGAATTTTGTCTCATAACAAACTAGGTGGCGTTTATAATGTGTTCCCTATGTCTTTCACATGAAATAAGACAAGTGAAGTGCTTTGTTTTTTAAGTCAAGTTGGTTTTGAAATATTTTGTATAGGAGCAATGCATTCTGGGAGAAAATTGGGACAAACCATTTGAATGACAGTGGAGGACACATAAATCTTTGTTTTGCATTAAATTCAGTTTTTACTGTCATAAAACCTCAGATATGTCATCACTGCCTGTCTTCATAATGTATTAAAATCATCTGGAGCAATTAGAGTATGTAAAGCTCATTTTAAATCTCTAAATACTTAACTTCCCACCCCCCTATTATGGTAAATTTGGTTTGATCCAGATTCCTACACTTCTTAACACTAAATAGCTTTGTAGGGTATGTGCACTGTGATATGGAAGACTAACAGCATGTAAAGGACAATAATATTCAGTGTGCTGACCTCTTTTAATTTCAACTTTATTTTAAATAAGAACAAAAATTGCTATTAACCTCTAAGATATTACAGACACCTCTAGCATTCAAATGGTTAATTAAGGATAACACTAGGATATAGGGTGTGGGTTCAATATTATAGTATAGGGAATTATTAAAAAACAGAAGCAATAAAACTTTTCCTGAATAACACCGGCTTATGACTTTTTTTACAGACAACCTAATATTTTAGAGGAATATAACTGCAATATTATCCATTATTTTATTGGTATATAATGTATAAATATTTTTTTCATTTTTTTTTTCAGTATTTATGCTTCAGATACTTTTTTATTTTGAACTTGGGGATATAAAAAATCACTTTTCAGAATTTTATCTCATAACAAACTAGGTGGCATTTATAATGTGTTCCCTATGTCTTTCACATGAAATAAGACAAGGGAAGTGGTTTGTTTTTTAAGTCAAGTTGGTTTTGAAATATTTTGTATAGGAGCAATGCATTCTGGGAGAAAATTGAGACAAACCATTTGAATGACAGTGGGGGACACATAAATCTTTGTCTTGCATTAAATTCAGTTTTTACTGTCATAAAAGCTCAGATATGTCATCACTGCCTGTCTTCATAATGTGTTAAAATCATCTGGAGCAATTAGAGTATGTAAAGCTCATTTTAAATCTCTAAATACTTAACTTCCCACCCCCCTATTATGGTAAATTTGGTTTGATCCAGATTCCTACACTTCTTAACACTAAATAGCTTTGCAGGGTATGTACACTGTGAAATTGAAGACTAACAGCATGTAAAGGGCAATAATATTCAGTGTGCTGACCTCTTTTAATTTCAACTTTATTTTAAATAAGAACAAAAATTGCTATTAACCTCTAAGATATTACAGACACCTCTTGCATTCAAATGGTTAATTAACGATAACACTAGGATATAGGGTGTGGGTTCAATATTATAGTATTTGGAATTATTAAAAAACATAAGCAATAAAACTTTTCCTGAATAACACCGACTCATGACTTTATTTACAGACAACCTAATATTTTAGAGGAATATAACTGCGATATTATCCATTATTTTATTGGTATATAATGTATAAATATTTTTTTCATTTTTTTTTTTCAGTAATTATGCTTCCGATACTTTTTTATTTTGAACTTGGGGATATAAAAAATCACTTTTCAGAATTTTATCTCATAACAAACTAGGTGGCATTTATAACGTTTTCCCTAAGTCTTTCACATGAAATAAGACAAGGGAAGTGGTATGTTTTTTAAGTCAAGTTGGTTTTGAAATATTTTGTATAGGAGCAATGCATTCTGGGAGAAAATTGGGACAAACCATTTGAATAACAGTGGGGGACACATAAATCTTTGTCTTGCATTAAATTCAGTTTTTACTGTCATAAAAGCTCAGATATGTCATCACTGCCTGTCTTCATAATGTATTAAAATCATCTGGAGCAATAAGAGTATGTAAAGCTCATTTTAAATCTCTAAATACTTAACTTCCCACCCCCCTATTATGGTAAATTTGGTTTGATCCAGATTCCTACACTTCTTAACACTAAAGAGCTTTGCAGGGTATGTGCACTGTGATATGGAAGACTAACAGCATGTAAAGGGCAATAATATTCAGTGTGCTGACCTCTTTTAATTTCAACTTTATTTTAAATAAGAACAAAAATTGCTATTAACCTCTAAGATATTACAGACACCTCTTGCATTCAAATGGTTAATTAACGATAACACTAGGATATAGGGTGTGGGTTCAATATTATAGTATTTGGAATTATTAAAAAACATAAGCAATAAAACTTTTCCTGAATAACACCGACTCATGACTTTATTTACAGACAACCTAATATTTTAGAGGAATATAACTACGATTTTATCCATTATTTTATTGGTATATAATGTATAAATATTTTTTTCATTTTTTTTTTTTCAGTATTTATAGTTCAGATAATTTTTTATTTCGAACTTGGGGATATAAAAAATCGCTTTTCAGAATTTTGTCTCATAACAAACTAGGTGGCGTTTATAATGTGTTCCCTATCTCTTTCACATGAAATAAGACAAGGGAAGTGGTTTGTTTTTTTAAGTCAAGTTGGTTTTGAAATATTTTGTATAAGAGCAATGCATTCTGGGAGAAAATTGGGACAAACCATTTGAATGAGAGTGGGGGACACATAAATCTTTGTTTTGCATTAAATTCAGTTTTTACTGTCATAAAAGCCCAGATATGTCATCACTGCCTGTCTTCATAATGTATTAAAATCATTTGGAGCAATTAGATTATGTAAAGCTCATTTTAAATCTCTAAATACTTAACTTCCCACCCCCCTATTATGGTAAATTTGGTTTGATCCAGATTCCTACACTTCTTAACACTAAATAGCTTTGCAGGGTATGTGCACTGTGATATTGAAGACTAACAGCATGTAAATGGCAATAATATTCAGTGTGCTGACCTCTTTTAATTTCAACTTTATTTTAAATGAGAACAAAAATTGCTAATAACCTCTAAGATATTACAGACACCTCTAGCATTCAAATGGTTAATTAAGGATAACACTAGGATATAGGGTGTGGGTTCAATATTATAGTATAGGGAATTATTAAAAAACATAAGCAATATAACTTTTCAAGAATAACACCGGCTCATGACTTTATTTATAGACAACCTAATATTTTAGAGGAATATAACTATGATTTTATCCATTATTTTATTGGTATATAATGTATAAATATTTTTTTCATTTTTTTTTTCAGTATTTATGCTTCAGATACTTTTTTATTTCGAACTTGGGGATATAAAAAATCGCTTTTCAGAATTTTGTCTCATAACAAACTAGGTGGCGTTTATAATGTGTTCCCTAGGTCTTTCACATGAAATAAGACAAGGGAAGTGGTTTGTTTTTTAAGTCAAGTTGGTTTTGAAATATTTTGTATAGGAGCAATGCATTCTGGGAGAAAATTGGAACAAACCATTTGAATGACAGTGGGGGACACATAAATCTTTGTTTTGCATTAAATTCAGTTTTTACTGTCATAAAAGCTCAGATATGTCATCACTGCCTGTCTTCATAATGTATTAAATTATCTGGAGCAATTAGAGTATGTAAAGCTCATTTTAAATCTCTAAATACTTAACTTCCCACCCCCCTATTATGGTAAATTTGGTTTGATCCAGATTCCTACACTTCTTAACACTAAATAGCTTTGCAGGATATGTGCACTGTGATATTGAAGATTAACAGTATGTAAAGGGCAATAATATTCAGTGTGCTGACCTCTTTTAATTTCAGCTTTATTTTAAATGAGAGCAAAAATTGCTATTAACCTCTAAGATATTACAGACACCTCTAGCATTCAAATGGTTAATTAAGGATAACACAAGGATATAGGGTGTGGGTTCAATATTATAGTATAGGGAATTATTAAAAAACATAAGCAATAAAACTTTTCCTGAATAACACCGGCTTATGACTTTATTTACAGACAACCTAATATTTTAGAGGAATATAACTGCGATTTTATCCATTATTTTATTGGTATATAATGTATAAATATTTTTTTCATTTTTTTTTTTTTTCAGTATTTATGATTCAGATACTTTTTTATTTCGAACTTGGGGATATAAAAAATCATTTTTCAAATTTTGTCTCATAGCAAACTAGGTGGCGTTTATAATGTGTTCCCTATGTCTTTCACATGAAATAAGACAAGGGAAGTGGTTTGTTTTTTAAGTCAAGTTGGTTTTGAAATATTTTGTATAGGAGCAATGCATTCTGGGAGAAAATTGGGACAAACCATTTGAATGACAGTGGGGGACACATAAATCTTTGTTTTGCATTAAATTCAGTTTTTACTGTCATAAAAGCTCAGATATGTCATCACTGCCTGTCTTCATAATGTATTAAAATCATCTGGAGCAATTAGAGTATGTAAAGCTCATTTTAAATCTCTAAATACTTAACTTCCCACCCCCCTATTATGGTAAATTTGGTTTGATCCAGATTCTTACACTTCTTAACACTAAATAGCTTTGCAGGGTATGTGCACTGTGATATGGAAGACTAACAGTATGTAAAGGGCAATAATATTCAGTGTGCTGACCTCTTTTAATTTCAACTTTATTTTAAATAAGAACAAAAATTGATATTAACCTCTAAGATATTACAGACACCTCTAGCATTCAAATGGTTAATTAACGATAACACTAGGATATAGGGTATGGGTTCAATATTATAGTATAGGGAATAATTAAAAAACATAAGCAATACAACTTTTCCTGAATAACACCGGCTCATGACTTGATTTACAGACTTCCTAATATTTTAGAGGAATATAACTGCGATTTTATCCATTATTTTATTGGTATATAATGCATAAATATTTTTTTCATTTTTTTTTTTCAGTATTTATGCTTCAGATACTTTTTTGTTTCGAACTTGGGGATATAAAAAATCGCTTTTCTGAATTTTGTCTCATAACAAACTAGGTGGCGTTTATAATGTGTTCCCTATGTCTTTCACATGAAATAAGACAAGGGAAGTGGTTTGTTTTTTAAGTCAAGTTGGTTTTGAAATATTTTGTATAGGAGCAATGCATTCTGGGTGAAAATTGGGACAAACCATTTGAATGACAGTGAGGGACACATAAATCTTTGTTTTTCATTAAATTCAGTTTTTACTGTTATAAAAGCTCAGATATGTCATCATTGCCTGTCTTCATAATGTATTAAAATCATCTGGAGCAATTAGAGCATGTAACGCTCATTTTAAATCTCTAAATACTTAACTTCCCACCCCCCTATTATGGTAAATTTGGTTTGATCCAGATTCCTACACTTCTTAACACTAAAGAGCTTTGCAGGGTATGTGCACTGTGATATTGAAGACTAACAGCATGTAAAGGGCAATAATATTCAGTGTGCTGACCTCTTTTAATTTCAGCTTTATTTTGAATGAGAGCAAAAATTGCTATTAACCTCTAAGATATTACAGACACCTCTAGCATTGAAATGGTTAATTAAGGATAACACTAGGATATAGGGTGTGTGTTCAATATTATAGTATAGGGAATTATTAAAAAACATAAGCAATAAAACTTTTCCTGAATAACACCGGCTTATGACTTTATTTACAGACAACCTAATATTTTAGAGGAATATAACTGCGATTTTATCCATTATTTTATTGGTATATAATGTAGAAATATTTTTTTCATTTTTTTTTTTTCAATATTTATGCTTCAGATACTTTTTTATTTCGAACTTGGGGATATAAAAAATCACTTTTCAGAATTTTGTCTCATAACAAACTAGGTGGCGTTTATAATGTGTTCCCTATGTCTTTCACGTGAAATAAGACAAGGGAAGTGGTTTGTTTTTTAAGTCAAGTTGGTTTTGAAATATTTTGTATAGGAGCAATGCATTCTGGGAGAAAATTGGGACAAACCATTTGAATGACAGTGGGGGACACATAAATCTTTGTCTTGCATTAAATTCAGTTTTTACTGTCATAAAAGCTCAGATATGTCATCACTGCCTGTCTTCATAATGTATTAAAATTATCTGGAGCAATTAGAGTATGTAAAGCTCATTTTAAATCTCTAAATACTTAACTTCCCACCCCCCTATTATGGTAAATTTGGTTTGATCCAGATTCCTACACTTCTTAACACTAAAGAGCTTTGCAGGGTATGTGCACTGTGATATGGAAGACTAACAGCATGTAAAGGGCAATAATATTCAGTGTGCTGACCTCTTTTAATTTCAACTTTATTTTAAATAAGAACAAAAATTGCTATTAACCTCTAAGATATTACAGACACCTCTTGCATTCAAATGGTTAATTAACGATAACACTAGGATATAGGGTGTGGGTTCAATATTATAGTATTTGGAATTATTAAAAAACATAAGCAATAAAACATTTCCTGAATAACACCGACTCATGACTTTATTTACAGACAACCTAATATTTTAGAGGAATATAACTATGATTTTATCCATTATTTTATTGGTATATAATGTATAAATATTTTTTTCATTTTTTTTTTTCAGTATTTATAGTTCAGATAATTTTTTATTTCGAACTTGGGGATATAAAAAATCGCTTTTCAGAATTTTGTCTCATAACAAACTAGGTGGCGTTTATAATGTGTTCCCTATCTCTTTCACATGAAATAAGACAAGGGAAGTGGTTTGTTTTTTTAAGTCAAGTTGGTTTTGAAATATTTTGTATAAGAGCAATGCATTCTGGGAGAAAATTGGGACAAACCATTTGAATGAGAGTGGGGGACACATAAATCTTTGTTTTGCATTATATTCAGTTTTTACTGTCATAAAAGCCCAGATATGTCATCACTGCCTGTCTTCATAATGTATTAAAATCATCTGGAGCAATTAGATTATGTAAAGCTCATTTTAAATCTCTAAATACTTAACTTCCCACCCCCCTATTATGGTAAATTTGGTTTGATCCAGATTACTACACTTCTTAACACTAAATAGCTTTGCAGGGTATGTGCACTGTGATATTGAAGACTAACAGCATGTAAAGGGCAATAATATTCAGTGTGCTGACCTCTTTTAATTTCAACTTTATTTTAAATGAGAACAAAAATTGCTAATAACCTCTAAGATATTACAGACACCTCTAGCATTCAAATGGTTAATTAAGGATAACACTAGGATATAGGGTGTGGGTTCAATATTATAGTATAGGGAATTATTAAAAAACATAAGCAATATAACTTTTCAAGAATAACACCGGCTCATGACTTTATTTATAGACAACCTAATAT
Organism: Rhinophrynus dorsalis; assembly: GCA_037306005.1. Classification (NCBI taxonomy): domain Eukaryota; kingdom Metazoa; phylum Chordata; class Amphibia; order Anura; family Rhinophrynidae; genus Rhinophrynus; species Rhinophrynus dorsalis. The sequence goes on along the minus strand of CM074728.1, from coordinate 66,314,137 downwards.
TTTAGAGGAATATAACTATGATTTTATCCATTATTTTATTGGTATATAATGTATAAATATTTTTTTCATTTTTTTTTTTCAGTATTTATGCTTCAGATACTTTTTTATTTCGAACTTGGGGATATAAAAAATCGCTTTTCAGAATTTTGTCTCATAACAAACTAGGTGGCGTTTATAATGTGTTCCCTATGTCTTTCACATGAAATAAGACAAGGGAAGTGGTTTGTTTTTTAAGTCAAGTTGGTTTTGAAATATTTTGTATAGGAGCAATGCATTCTGGGAGAAAATTGGGACAAACCATTTGAATGACAGTGAGGGACACATAAATCTTTGTTTTTCATTAAATTCAGTTTTTACTGTCATAAAAGCTCAGATATGTCATCATTGCCTGTCTTCATAATGTATTAAAATCATCTGGAGCAATTAGAGCATGTAAAGCTCATTTTAAATCTCTAAATACTTAACTTCCCATCCCCCTATTATGGTAAATTTGGTTTGATCCAGATTCCTACACTTCTTAACACTAAAGAGCTTTGCAGGGTATGTGCACTGTGATATAGAAGACTAACAGTATGTAAAGGGCAATAATATTCAGTGTGCTGACCTCTTTTAATTTCAGCTTTATTTTGAATGAGAGCAAAAATTGCTATTAACCTCTAAGATATTACAGACACCTCTAGCATTGAAATGGTTAATTAAGGATAACACTAGGATATAGGGTGTGTGTTCAATATTATAGTATAGGGAATTATTAAAAAACATAAGCAATAAAACTTTTCCTGAATAACACCGGCTTATGACTTTATTTACAGACAACCTAATATTTTAGAGGAATATAACTGCGATTTTATCCATTATTTTATTGGTATATAATGTAGAAATATTTTTTTCATTTTTTTTTTTCAATATTTATGCTTCAGATACTTTTTTATTTCGAACTTGGGGATATAAAAAATCACTTTTCAGAATTTTGTCTCATAACAAACTAGGTGGCGTTTATAATGTGTTCCCTATGTCTTTCACGTGAAATAAGACAAGGGAAGTGGTTTGTTTTTTAAGTCAAGTTGGTTTTGAAATATTTTGTATAGGAGCAATGCATTCTGGGAGAAAATTGGGACAAACCATTTGAATGACAGTGGGGGACACATAAATCTTTGTCTTGCATTAAATTCAGTTTTTACTGTCATAAAAGCTCAGATATGTCATCACTGCCTGTCTTCATAATGTATTAAAATTATCTGGAGCAATTAGAGTATGTAAAGCTCATTTTAAATCTCTAAATACTTAACTTCCCACCCCCCTATTATGGTAAATTTGGTTTGATCCAGATTCCTACACTTCTTAACACTAAAGAGCTTTGCAGGGTATGTGCACTGTGATATGGAAGACTAACAGCATGTAAAGGGCAATAATATTCAGTGTGCTGACCTCTTTTAATTTCAACTTTATTTTAAATAAGAACAAAAATTGCTATTAACCTCTAAGATATTACAGACACCTCTTGCATTCAAATGGTTAATTAACGATAACACTATGATATAGGGTGTGGGTTCAATATTATAGTATTTGGAATTATTAAAAAACATAAGCAATAAAACATTTCCTGAATAACACCGACTCATGACTTTATTTACAGACAACCTAATATTTTAGAGGAATATAACTATGATTTTATCCATTATTTTATTGGTATATAATGTATAAATATTTTTTTCATTTTTTTTTTTCAGTATTTATAGTTCAGATAATTTTTTATTTCGAACTTGGGGATATAAAAAATCGCTTTTCAGAATTTTGTCTCATAACAAACTAGGTGGCATTTATAATGTGTTCCCTATCTCTTTCACATGAAATAAGACAAGGGAAGTGGTTTGTTTTTTTAAGTCAAGTTGGTTTTGAAATATTTTGTATAAGAGCAATGCATTCTGGGAGAAAATTGGGACAAACCATTTGAATGAGAGTGGGGGACACATAAATCTTTGTTTTGCATTAAATTCAGTTTTTACTGTCATAAAAGCCCAGATATGTCATCACTGCCTGTCTTCATAATGTATTAAAATCATCTGGAGCAATTAGATTATGTAAAGCTCATTTTAAATCTCTAAATACTTAACTTCCCACCCCCCTATTATGGTAAATTTGGTTTGATCCAGATTCCTACACTTCTTAACACTAAATAGCTTTGCAGGGTATGTGCACTGTGATATTGAAGACTAACAGCATGTAAAGGGCAATAATATTCAGTGTGCTGACCTCTTTTAATTTCAACTTTATTTTAAATGAGAACAAAAATTGCTAATAACCTCTAAGATATTACAGACACCTCTAGCATTCAAATGGTTAATTAAGGATAACACTAGGATATAGGGTGTGGGTTCAATATTATAGTATAGGGAATTATTAAAAAACATAAGCAATATAACTTTTCAAGAATAACACCGGCTCATGACTTTATTTATAGACAACCTAATATTTTAGAGGAATATAACTATGATTTTATCCATTATTTTATTGGTATATAATGTATAAATATTTTTTTCATTTTTTTTTTCAGTATTTATGCTTCAGATACTTTTTTATTTCGAACTTGGGGATATAAAAAATCGCTTTTCAGAATTTTGTCTCATAACAAACTAGGTGGCGTTTATAATGTGTTCCCTATGTCTTTCACATGAAATAAGACAAGGGAAGTGGTTTGTTTTTTAAGTCAAGTTGGTTTTGAAATATTTTGTATAGGAGCAATGCATTCTGGGAGAAAATTGGGACAAACCATTTGAATGACAGTGAGGGACACATAAATCTTTGTTTTTCATTAAATTCAGTTTTTACTGTCATAAAAGCTCAGATATGTCATCATTGCCTGTCTTCATAATGTATTAAAATCATCTGGAGCAATTAGATTATGTAAAGCTCATTTTAAATCTCTAAATACTTAACTTCCCACCCCCTTATTATGGTAAATTTGGTTTGATCCAGATTCCTACACTTCTTAACACTAAAGAGCTTTGCAGGGTATGTGCACTGTGATATAGAAGACTAACAGTATGTAAAGGGCAATAATATTCAGTGTGCTGACCTCTTTTAATTTCAGCTTTATTTTGAATGAGAGCAAAAATTGCTATTAACCTGTAAGATATTATAGACACCGCTAGCATTCAAATGGTTAATTAAGGATAACACTAGGATATAGGGTGTGTGTTCAATATTATAGTATAGGGAATTATTAAAAAACATAAGCAATAAAACATTTCCTGAATAACACCGGCTTATGACTTTATTTACAGACAACCTAATATTTTAGAGGAATATAACTGCGATTTTATCCATTATTTTATTGGTATATAATGTATAAATATTTTTTTCTTTTTTTTTTTTTCAGTATTTATGCTTCAGATACTTTTTTATTTCGAACTTGGGGATATAAAAAATCGCTTTTCAGAATTTTGTCTCATAACAAACTAGGTGGCGTTTATAATGTGTTCCCTATGTCTTTCACATGAAATAATACAAGGGATGTGGTTTGTTTTTTAAGTCAAGTTGGTTTTGAAATATTTTATATAGGAGCAATGCATTCTGGGAGAAAATTGGAACAAACCATTTGAATGACAGTGGGGGACACATAAATCTTTGTTTTGCATTAAATTCAGTTTTTACTGTCATAAAAGCTCAGATATGTCATCACTGCCTGTCTTCATAATGTATTAAATTATCTGGAGCAATTAGAGTATGTAAAGCTCATTTTAAATCTCTAAATACTTAACTTCCCACCCCCCTATTATGGTAAATTTGGTTTGATCCAGATTCCTACACTTCTTAACACTAAATAGCTTTGCAGGATATGTGCACTGTGATATTGAAGATTAACAGTATGTAAAGGGCAATAATATTCAGTGTGCTGACCTCTTTTAATTTCAGCTTTATTTTAAATGAGAGCAAAAATTGCTATTAACCTCTAAGATATTACAGACACCTCTAGCATTCAAATGGTTAATTAAGGATAACACAAGGATATAGGGTGTGGGTTCAATATTATAGTATAGGGAATTATTAAAAAACATAAGCAATAAAACTTTTCCTGAATAACACCGGCTTATGACTTTATTTACAGACAACCTAATATTTTAGAGGAATATAACTGCGATTTTATCCATTATTTTATTGGTATATAATGTATAAATATTTTTTTCATTTTTTTTTTTTTCAGTATTTATGCTTCAGATACTTTTTTATTTCGAACTTGGGGATATAAAAAATAATTTTTCAAATTTTGTCTCATAGCAAACTAGGTGGCGTTTATAATCTGTTCCCTATGTCTTTCACATGAAATAAGACAAGGGAAGTGGTTTGTTTTTTAAGTCAAGTTGGTTTTGAAATATTTTGTATAGGAGCAATGCATTCTGGGAGAAAATTGGGACAAACCATTTGAATGACAGTGGGGGACACATAAATCTTTGTTTTGCATTAAATTCAGTTTTTACTGTCATAAAAGCTCAGATATGTCATCACTGCCTGTCTTCATAATGTATTAAAATCATCTGGAGCAATAGAGTATGTAAAGCTCATTTTAAATCTCTAAATACTTAACTTCCCACCCCCCTATTATGGTAAATTTGGTTTGATCCAGATTCCTACACTTCTTAACACTAAATAGCTTTGCAGGGTATGTGCACTGTGATATGGAAGACTAACAGTATGTAAAGGGCAATAATATTCAGTGTGCTGACCTCTTTTAATTTCAACTTTATTTTAAATAAGAACAAAAATTGATATTAACCTCTAAGATATTACAGACACCTCTAGCATTCAAATGGTTAATTAACGATAACACTAGGATATAGGGTATGGGTTCAATATTATAGTATAGGGAATTATTAAAAAACATAAGCAATACAACTTTTCCTGAATAACACCGGCTCATGACTTTATTTACAGACTTCCTAATATTTTAGAGGAATATAACTGCGATTTTATCCATTATTTTATTGGTATATAATGTATAAATATTTTTTTCATTTTTTTTTTTCAGTATTTATGCTTCAGATACTTTTTTGTTTCGAACTTGGGGATATAAAAAATCGCTTTTCTGAATTTTGTCTCATAACAATCTAGGTGGCGTTTATAATATGTTCCCTATGTCTTTCACATGAAATAAGACAAGGGAAGTGGTTTGTTTTTTAAGTCAAGTTGGTTTTGAAATATTTTGTATAGGAGCAATGCATTCTGGGTGAAAATTGGGACAAACCATTTGAATGACAGTGGGGGACACATAAATCTTTGTCTTGCATTAAATTCAGTTTTTACTGTCATAAAAGCTCAGATATGTCATCACTGCCTGTCTTCATAATGTATTAAAATCATCTGGAGCAATAAGAGTATGTAAAGCTCATTTTAAATCTCTAAATACTTAACTTCCCACCCCCCTATTATGGTAAATTTGGTTTGATCCAGATTCCTACACTTCTTAACACTAAAGAGCTTTGCAGGGTATGTGCACTGTGATATAGAAGACTAACAGTATGTAAAGGGCAATAATATTCAGTGTGCTGACCTCTTTTAATTTCAGCTTTATTTTGAATGAGAGCAAAAATTGCTATTAACCTGTAAGATATTACAGACACCTCTAGCATTCAAATGGTTAATTAAGGATAACACTAGGATATAGGGTGTGTGTTCAATATTATAGTATAGGGAATTATTAAAAAACATAAGCAATAAAACTTTTCCTGAGTAACACCGGCTTATGACTTTATTTACAGACAACCTAATATTTTAGAGGAATATAACTGCGATTTTATCCATTATTTTATTGGTATATAATGTATAAATATTTTTTTCATTTTTTTTTTCAGTATTTATGCTTCAGATACTTTTTTATTTCAAACTTGGGGATATAAAAAATCGCTTTTCAGAATTTTGTCTCATAACAAACTAGGTGGCGTTTATAATGTGTTCCCTATGTCTTTCACATGAAATAAGACAAGGGAAGTGGTTTGTTTTTTAAGTCAAGTTGGTTTTGAAATATTTTGTATAGGAGCAATGCATTCTGGGAGAAAATTGGGACAAACCATTTGAATGACAGTGGGGGACACATAAATCTTTGTCTTGCATTAAATTCAGTTTTTACTGTCATAAAAGCTCAGATATGTCATCACTGCCTGTCTTCATAATGTATTAAAATCATCTGGAGCAATTAGAGTATGTAAAGCTCATTTTAAATCTCTAAACACTTAACTTCCCACCCCCCTATTATGGTAAATTTGGTTTGATCCAGATTCCTACACTTCTTAACACTAAATAGCTTTGCAGGGTATGTGCACTGTGATATTGAAGACTATGTCATACTGCTCCTTACTGCTCCTCCTACCTATAATCCTATTGGCGGCTGTAGGCTTTATGTACCTGGATCTTCCATCAACCCTTGCTCAATTTTAGCACCAAAAGTCTGAGAGAAACCTTTGTCGTGAGTTCCAGTGTTTGCTGATTCCGTGTACCGAACCCTGCCTGATTACCGACCAAGTCTTGTCTTCTGCCCGTGGATCTTGACCCCAGCTTTGCCTGACTACGTCTCTGTCTACTCCTTTGGTTACTGTTTCGATTCCGACCTGACCCAGTACTCCCGGACCACGCTTTCCTTTCGGAACTTTCTGCCTCGCAACGAGTCCCTCCAGCTGCTCTCAAGGTTGGTTCCAGTCTTCCGTTCCTTCACCTCTGGGGCTCCGACTGGTTTGGGTTGCCATCACCGGCCGCTCCGGTGACTGCCCCGGCCAGTCGAGGGTGTAGGAACTCGTATTCCCCTTACCTGCTTCCAGTTACCTGGGCCACGAGTCCAAACCCGATTCTAGCAGAGAATAGAGGATTCGTAGTCCATAAACCTCGAACCTGTCTCGAACCTTGTCGATACCCCAAGACCTCGAACCTGTCTCGAACCTTATCGATACCCCAAGACCTCGAACCTGTCTCGAACCTTATCGATACCCCAAGACCTCGAACCTGCCTCGAACCTTCTCTTGACCTCGAGGTCTTCGATTTAAGAGAACTCTGTCCTGCAGTCTGACTACGGTTTTGAGCCTTCCCGAGCCTCCTAGTTCCAGTTGATCCAGTCTCGAACTCTGAGGAGCAGTGAACTGGTTAACCTGAGTCCTTTACCTTGCTTGATCCTACTCAGAGACTGACAGTAAAATCGAGCCAGTAAAATGGATGCTGCTGAGGCTTCCCTCATAGCCTCCAGACAGGAACAACTGGAGCAAGTTCTGTCTACCCATGTAGCACAGCTACAAACCCTCAATCATAAGCTGGATGCTATGATGGAAATGTTGCGAACATTTTCTCCATCTACCCCTGCCCCAGTTCCACCACAGCCTACTGGGGCCACAGGGTCTACAGGAGCCACCTCAGGGTACAAGCCACCCAAGATACCCTTACCAGAGAGATACTCTGGCCGGCCTGAACATTGTCGTGGATTCTTGAACCAGTGCCAGTTACATTTTCAGACCTTGCCTCATTCGTTCAACTCTCATTCTACTAGGGTGGCATTCATAATCTCTCTATTGACTGACAAAGCCCTAGCTTGGGCTTTCCCTCTGGTGGAGAACAGATCTTCTCTTCTTGATGACTCCAATGCATTTATCGCTGCCTTTAAAACCGTATTTGATCTACCTGGAAGACAGGCATCTGCTGAAACCAGTATACTGGGCCTAAGACAGGGCACTCGCACGGTGGCTGAATATGCAGTAGAGTTCAGAACCCTTTCCTATGAAACCGACTGGAACAATGGAGCTTTGCGAGCTTCCTTTCGTAGGGGTCTGAGTGAGCGCATCAAAGACGCCCTAGTTAATCAAGAGATACCTGATGATCTGGAAGGCCTGATTTCCAGCTGCTTAGAATTGGATCGACGGCAAATAGAGCGACAGGCTGAAGAAAGATCGCTTTCGCCGTCATAAATCTGAGTTTGTTCCACGCTGATCTCCTCCCACCGAGACATCGCAGCCTTCTGTTGAACCCATGGATGTTGGGTCTGTGACGAAAGTCCCCGAGGAGGAGAAACGTCGACGAAGAAGTCAGGGACTTTGTCTTTATTGTGGACTCAAGGGCCACCTCCTACGCCAGTGTCCGACCCGTCCGGGAAACTTCTAAGCTTAGGGAACCATGGAGACGACTCCCTAAGCATAAGAAATGTAACCTCCTTGTCTAACCTAAACCGTATGATGGTTCCAGTTCGGTTGAGTTGGGCAGGAGGCTCGGTCTCCACCAAAGCCTTCGTGGATTCCGGTGCGGCTGGAGTTTTCCTTGATGCTGGGTTTGCTTCCAAGCACTCGATTCCACTAGTCCAGAAAGCCAAACCCTCGCGTGTCTCTACTGTGGATGGGGCTCCTTTGGGAAAGGGCTTCGTTACCCATGAGACTCAGCTTCTACTTCTTCAGACCGGCATTCTTCATTCCGAGACTATTCACCTTGATGTCATACAGTGCCCTTCCTCTCCAGTGATTTTGGGACTTCCTTGGCTTCGACTCCACAACCCAGTAATTGACTGGAGTTCTGATCAGATAACGAACTGGAGTTCTTCCTGTTTTTCGAACTGCCTTTCTGAGATACCTGTACCTGGCCTTGTGGGTGGCATAGGAACACCTGAGAATTCTATTCCTAAATCCTACAGAGACTTTTCCGATGTATTCTCTAAACAAAAGGCAGCAGAGCTACCTCCACACAGATCATTTGACTGTTCAATTGATTTATTGCCCGGAACCATGCCTCCTAGAGGAAGAACTTTTCTCCTATCAGAACCAGTGAATAAGGCCCTGTTGGAATATATACAAGAAAACCTGGCCAGGGGTTTCATTAGACATTCATCCTCGCCAGCAGGTGCCGGCTTCTTTTTTGTCTCAAAAAAAGATGGAACCTTGAGACCCTGTATAGATTATAGGGGTCTAAACAAGGCGACTATTAAAAATAGATACCCTCTACCCCTGATTCCGGAACTCTTCGATGCTCTGAAGGACGCCAAGATCTTCACAAAGTTGGATTTACGTGGGGCATACAACTTGATTTGCATCAAAGACGGCGACGAGTGGAAGACGGCCTTCAACACCAGGTACGGCCACTATGAGTACCTCGTCATGCCCTTTGGGCTCTGCAACGCCCCCCGCCACATTCCAACACTTTGTCAACGAGATCTTCAAGGATGTTTTGCTCTCCTATGTGGTTGTGTATCTTGATGATATACTGATTTTTTCATCCTTGCTCCACGAACACAGAGAACACGTCCGTACCGTGTTACATCGCCTGAGAGAAAATCATCTTTACGCTAAACTGGAAAAATGCATCTTTGAGACCTCCCAGCTCCCTTTCTTGGGATATATAGTTTCTGACTCAGGACTACGGATGGACCCTTCTAAAGTAGAGTCCGTTTCCCAATGGCCACGACCAATCACTCTGAGAGCGGTACAACGTTTCTTAGGATTTGCAAATTACTGTAGAAGATTCATTAAAAATTTCTCTGCTATAGTTGCTCCTCTGGTAGCCTTCACCAAGAAAAACGCAAATCCCAAGGTCTGGTCCACTGAGGCAGTAGAGGCCTTTGAACGTTTAAAAAGACTATTTGTGTCCGCACCATTGCTACGCTACCCTGATCCTACACAACCCTTCCTCATTGAGGTCGAGGCCTCTGAATTAGGAGCTGGAGCTGTCCTGTCTCAGAGGGACGAGGTCACTAACCGCCTTCATCCTTGTTCTTACTTTTCCAAACAATTCAGTTCTGCAGAAAAGAACTATGATACCGGAAATGGAGAACTATTGGCCATTAAAATGGCACTAGAAGAATGGCGACATCTCTTGGAGGGTTCCCAAGTTCCAGTCATAATCCAGACGGACCACAAGAATCTTCAATTCCTGGAACAAGCTCAACGCCTGAATCCAAGGCAGGCCCGATGGGCCCTTTTCTTTACCCGTTTTAATTTCATTATTACATACATTCCAGGTTCTAAGAATCGGAAGGCGGATGCCCTGTCCCGACTCTTCACTACAGAGCCAGACCCTCCTCCTGAACCCATAATTCCTTCCAATCATATTGTGGCCTCTCTATCATTGTCTATAGTACAAAGGATCAAGTCCCTCCAACATCATTTTAGTGGACGTGTTCAAGGAAAACCCGCTCATCTGCTATTTGTCCCCAAGCGGTTTCGTTCCTCTCTCCTAAAATGGTCACACCATTCTACTATGGCCGGTCACCCAGGCATTACTAAAAATATTGAATTTCTTCTTAGACGCTTCTGGTGGCCTTCCTTGAAACAAGATGTGGAAGCCTACGTCAAAGCTTGCACGCTTTGCACACAAAACAAACCATCCAATCAGAGACCTGTTGGGCTTCTACAACCTTTGCCAGTTCCTCAGTCTCCATGGACTCATCTGGCTATGGATTTTATCACAGACTTGCCACCTTCAGACCATTGTACTGTGATTTGGGTGGTAGTTGACCGCTTCTCGAAACAAGCCCATTTCGTTCCCCTCCGGGGATTGCCTAATTCTCAAACTCTGGCAGATGTCTTCATCAAAGAAGTTTTCCGTATTCATGGAGTCCCTGCTCAGATTGTCTCCGATAGAGGTACTCAATTTACCTCCAAATTCTGGAAAGCCTTTTGCTCTCGCCTAGGGATTCAATTAAACTTTTCTTCTTCATACCATCCTCAGTCCAATGGCCAGACTGAAAGAACCAATCAGACCCTAGAAATCTACCTCCGCCATTATGTCAACTCACATCATGATAACTGGGCATCATTGCTTCCTCTGGCCGAATTCGCCTTCAATAACCGTTACCATTCTGCTTTGAAGTGTTCTACTTTCTATGCCGCTCTAGGCTATCACCCTCAGACATTGCCCAACCTTCCGGTATCCGATGTTCCTGAAGCTGATAATAGAGTACGGAATCTCCGTCTTCAGTGGGCTTCTGTTCATCGCTCTTTGACAGCCGCTTCTTCCAGTTATAAGTCCTCGGCGGATAAGAAAAGGCAACCTGCTCCTTCATACCAGACTGGTGACCAGGTCTGGCTCTCCACCCAACACCTTCGCTTGAAGCAGCCCTCTGGTAAATTGGGTCCCAGGTTCATTGGACCTTTTCCTATCAAGACTCAGCTCACTCCTGTCACCTACTCTCTTGATTTACCATCAACCATGAAGGTGGCCAATTCCTTTCATGTCTCCCTTCTACGTCCCTTGGTTAAGAACCGTTTCTACCAACCGGCCACTCCTCCTGCTCCTGTTCTGGTGGACGGTCATCCAGAATATGAGGTCAGCAAGATTCTGGATTCTCGGCTATCTCGGGGCCGATTACACTATTTGGTCGACTGGAAGGGCTATGGTCCTGCCGATCGTTCCTGGGTGCCAGCTACTGAGGTGCATGCTCCGGTCCTTGTGCGGACCTTTCATCGCTTGCATCCTGATGCTCCAGGCCGTCCGGAGGTCGGCCGTTGAAGGGGGTGCACTGTCATACTGCTCCTGACTGCTCCTCCTACCTATAATCCTATTGGCGGCTGTAGGCTTTATGTACCTGGATCTTCCATCAACCCTTGCTCGATTTTAGCGCCAAAAGTCTGAGAGAAACCTTTGTCGTGAGTTCCTGTGTTTGCTGATTCCGTGTACCGAACCCTGCCTGATTACCGACCAAGTCTTGTCTTCTGCCCGTGGATCTTGACCCCAGCTTTGCCTGACTACGTCTCTGTCTACTCCTTTGGTTACTGATTCGATTCCGGCCTGACCCAGTACTCCCGGACCACGCTTTCCTTTCGGAACTTTCTGCCTCGCAACCAGAGTCCCTCCAGCTGCTCTCAAGGTTGGTTCCAGTCTTCCGTTCCTTCACCTCTGGGGCTCCGACTGGTTTGGGTTGCCATCACCGGCCGCTCCGGTGACTGCCCCGGCCAGTCGAGGGTGTAGGAACTCGTATTCCCCTTACCTGCTTCCAGTTTCCTGGGCCACGAGTCCAAACCCAATTCTAGCAGAGAATAGAGGATTCGTAGTCCATAAACCTCGAACCTGTCTCGAACCTTGTCGATACCCCAAGACCTCGAACCTGTCTCGAACCTTATCGATACCCCAAGACCTCGAACCTGTCTCGAACCTTATCGATACCCCAAGACCTTGAACATGCCTCGAACCTTCTCTTGACCTCGAGGTCTTCGATTTAAGAGAACTCTGTCCTGCAGTCTGACTACGGTTTTGAACCTTCCCGAGCCTCCTAGTTCCAGTTGATCCAGTCTCGAACTCTGAGGAGCAGTGAACTGGTTAACCTGAGTCCTTTACCTTGCTTGATCCTACTCAGAGACTGACAGACTAACAGCATGTAAAGGGCAATAATATTCAGTGTGCTGACCTCTTTTAATTTCAACTTTATTTTAAATGAGAACAAAAATTGCTATTAACCTGTAAGATATTACAGACACCTCTAGCATTCAAATGGTTAATTAAGGATAACACAAGGATACAGGGTGTGGGTTCAATATTATAGTATAGGGAATTATTAAAAAACATAAGCAATAAAACTTTTCCTGAATAACACCGGCTTATGACTTTATTTACAGACAACCTAATATTTTAGAGGAATATAACTGCGATTTAATCCATTATTTTATTGGTATATAATGTATAAATATTTTTTTCATTTTTTTTTTTCAGTATTTATGCTTCAGATACTTTTTTATTTCGAACTTGGGGATATAAAAAATTACTTTTCAGAATTTTGTCTCATAACAAACTAGGTGGCGTTTATAATGTGTTCCCTATGTCTTTCACATGAAATAAGACAAGGGAAGTGGTTTGTTTTTTAAGTCAAATTGGTTTTGAAATATTTTGTATAGGAGCAATGCATTCTGGGAGAAAATTGGGACAAACCATTTGAATGACAGTGGGGGACACATAAATCTTTGTCTTGCATTAAATTCAGTTTTTACTGTCATAAAAGCTCAGATATGTCATCACTGCCTGTCTTCATAATGTATTAAAATCATCTGGAGCAATTAGAGTATGTAAAGCTCATTTTAAATCTCTAAACACTTAACTTCCCAGCCCTCTATTATGGTAAATTTGGTTTGATCCAGATTCCTACACTTCTTAACACTAAATAGCTTTGCAGGGTATGTGCACTGTGATATTGAAGACTAACAGCATGTAAAGGGCAATAATATTCAGTGTGCTGACCTCTTTTAATTTCAACTTTATTTTAAATGAGAACAAAAATTGCTATTAACCTCTAAGATATTACAGACACCTCTAGCATTCAAATGGTTAATTAAGGATAACACTAGGATATAGGGTGTGGGTTCAATATTATAGTATAGAGAATTATTAAAAAACATAAGCAATAAAACTTTTCCTAAATAACACCGGCTTATGACTTTATTTAAAGACAACCTAATATTTTAGAGGAATATAACTGCGAATTTATCCAGTATTTTATTGGTATGTAATGTATAAATATTTTTTCCATTTTTTTTTTCAGTATTTATGCTTCAGATACTTTTTTATTTCGAACTTGGGGATATAAAAAATTACTTTTCAGAATTTTGTCTCATAACAAACTAGGTGGCGTTTATAATGTGTTCCCTATGTCTTTCACATGAAATAAGACAAGGGAAGTGGTTTGTTTTTTTAAGTCAAGTTGGTTTTGAAATATTTTGTATAGGAGCAATGCATTCTGGGAGAAAATTGGGACAAACCATTTGAATGACAGTGAGGGACACATAAATCTTTGTTTTTCATTAACTTCAGTTTTTACTGTCATAAAAGCTCAGATATGTCATCACTGCCTGTCTTCATAATGTATTAAAATCATCTGGAGCAATAAGAGTATGTAAAGCTTATTTTAAATCTCTAAATACTTAACTTCCCACCCCCCTATTATGGTAAATTTGGTTTGATCCAGATTCCTACACTTCTTAACACTAAAGAGCTTTGCAGGGTATGTGCACTGTGATATGGAAGACTAACAGCATGTAAAGGGCAATAATATTCAGTGTGCTGACCTCTTTTAATTTCAACTTTATTTTAAATGAGAACAAAAATTGCTAATAACCTCTAAGATATTACAGACACCTCTAGCATTCAAATGGTTAATTAAGGATAACACTAGGATATAGGGTGTGGGTTCAATATTATAGTATAGGGAATTATTAAAAAACATAAGCAATATAACTTTTCCTGAATAACACTGGCTCATGACTTTATTTATAGACAACCTAATATTTTAGAGGAATATAACTACGATTTTATCCAGTATTTTATTGGTATATAATGTATAAATATTTTTTTCTTTTTTTTTTTTTCAGTATTTATGCTTCAGATACTTTTTTATTTCGAACTTGGGGATATAAAAAATTACTTTTCAGAATTTTGTCTCATAACAAACTAGGTGGCATTTATAATGTGTTCCCTATGTCTTTCACATGAAATAAGACAAGGGAAGTGGTTTGTTTTTTTAAGTCAAGTTGGTTTTGAAATATTTTGTATAGGAGCAATGCATTCTGGGAGAAAATTGGGACAAACCATTTGAATGACAGTGAGGGACACATAAATCTTTGTTTTTCATTAACTTCAGTTTTTACTGTCATAAAAGCTCAGATATGTCATCACTGCCTGTCTTCATAATGTATTAAAATCATCTGGAGCAATAAGAGTATGTAAAGCTCATTTTAGATCTCTAAATACTTAACTTCCCACCCCCCTATTATGGTAAATTTTGTTTGATCCAGATTCCTACACTTCTTAACACTAAAGAGCTTTGCAGGGTATGTGCACTGTGATATGGAAGACTAACAGCATGTAAAGGGCAATAATATTCAGTGTGCTGACCTCTTTTAATTTCAACTTTATTTTAAATAAGAACAAAAATTGCTATTAACCTCTAAGATATTACAGACACCTCTTGCATTCAAATGGTTAATTAACGATAACACTAGGATATAGGGTGTGGGTTCAATATTATAGTATTTGGAATTATTAAAAAAACATAAGCAATAAAACTTTTCCTGAATAACACCGGCTTATGACTTTATTTACAGACAACCTAATATTTTAGAGGAATATAACTACGATTTTATCCATTATTTTATTGGTATATAATGTATAAATATTTTTTTATTTTTTTTTTCAGTATTTATAGTTCAGATAATTTTTTATTTCGAACTTGGGGATATAAAAAATCGCTTTTAAGAATTTTGTCTCATAACAAACTAGGTGGCGTTTATAATGTGTTCCCTGTGTCTTTCACATGAAATAAGACAAGGGAAGTTGTTTGTTTTTTAAGTCAAGTTGGTTTTGAAATATTTTGTATAGGAGCAATGCATTCTGGGAGAAAATTGGGACAAACCATTTGAATGACAGTGAGGGACACATAAATCTTTGTTTTGCATTAAATTCAGTTTTTACTGTCATAAAAGCTCAGATATGTCATCATTGCCTGTCTTCATAATGTATTAAAATCATCTGGAGCAATTAGAGCATGTAAAGCTCATTTTAAATCTCTAAATACTTAACTTCCCACCCCCCTATTATGGTAAATTTGGTTTGATCCAGATTCCTACACTTCTTAACACTAAAGAGCTTTGCAGGGTATGTGCACTGTGATATAGAAGACTAACAGTATGTAAAGGGCAATAATATTCAGTGTGCTGACCTCTTTTAATTTCAGCTTTATTTTGAATGAGAGCAAAAATTGCTATTAACCTGTAAGATATTACAGACACCTCTAGCATTCAAATGGTTAATTAAGGATAACACTAGGATATAGGGTGTGTGTTCAATATTATAGTATAGGGAATTATTAAAAAACATAAGCAATAAAACTTTTCCTGAATAACACCGGCTTATGACTTTATTTACAGACAACCTAATATTTTAGAGGAATATAACTGCGATTTTATCCAGTATTTTATTGGTATATAATGTATAAATATTTTTTTCATTTTTTTTTTCAGTATTTATAGTTCAGATAATTTTTTATTTCGAACTTGGGGATATAAAAAATCGCTTTTCAGAATTTTGTCTCATAACAAACTAGGTGGCGTTTATAATGTGTTCCCTATCTCTTTCACATGAAATAAGACAAGGGAAGTGGTTTGTTTTTTTAAGTCAAGTTGGTTTTGAAATATTTTGTATAGGAGCAATGCATTCTGGGAGAAAATTGGGACAAACCATTTGAATGACAGTGGGGGACACATAAATCTTTGTTTTGCATTAAATTCAGTTTTTACTGTCATAAAAGCTCAGATATGTCATCATTGCCTGTCTTCATAATGTATTAAAATCATCTGGAGCAATTAGAGCATGTAAAGCTCATTTTAAATCTCTAAATACTTAACTTCCCACCCCCCTATTATGGTAAATTTGGTTTGATCTAGATTCCTACACTTCTTAACACTAAATAGCTTTGCAGGGTATGTGCACTGTGATATTGAAGACTAACAGCATGTAAAGGGCAATAATATTCAGTGTGCTGACCTCTTTTAATTTCAACTTTATTTTAAATGAGAACAAAAATTGCTAATAACCTCTAAGATATTACAGACACCTCTAGCATTCAAATGGTTAATTAAGGATTACACTAGGATATAGGGTGTGGGTTCAATATTATAGTATAGGGAATTATTAAAAAACATAAGCAATATAACTTTTCCTGAATATCACCGGCTCATGACTTTATTTATAGACAACCTAATATTTTAGAGGAATATAACTGCGATTTTATCCATTATTTTATTGGTATATAATGTATAAATATTTTTTTCATTTTTTTTTTTTTCAGTATTTATGCTTCAGATACTTTTTTATTTCGAACTTGGGGATATAAAAAATAATTTTTCAAATTTTGTCTCATAGCAAACTAGGTGGCGTTTATAATCTGTTCCCTATGTCTTTCACATGAAATAAGACAAGGGAAGTGGTTTGTTTTTTAAGTCAAGTTGGTTTTGAAATATTTTGTATAGGAGCAATGCATTCTGGGAGAAAATTGGGACAAACCATTTGAATGACAGTGGGGGACACATAAATCTTTGTTTTGCATTAAATTCAGTTTTTACTGTCATAAAAGCTCAGATATGTCATCACTGCCTGTCTTCATAATGTATTAAAATCATCTGGAGCAATAGAGTATGTAAAGCTCATTTTAAATCTCTAAATACTTAACTTCCCACCCCCCTATTATGGTAAATTTGGTTTGATCCAGATTCCTACACTTCTTAACACTAAATAGCTTTGCAGGGTATGTGCACTGTGATATGGAAGACTAACAGTATGTAAAGGGCAATAATATTCAGTGTGCTGACCTCTTTTAATTTCAACTTTATTTTAAATAAGAACAAAAATTGATATTAACCTCTAAGATATTACAGACACCTCTAGCATTCAAATGGTTAATTAACGATAACACTAGGATATAGGGTATGGGTTCAATATTATAGTATAGGGAATTATTAAAAAACATAAGCAATACAACTTTTCCTGAATAACACCGGCTCATGACTTTATTTACAGACTTCCTAATATTTTAGAGGAATATAACTGCGATTTTATCCATTATTTTATTGGTATATAATGTATAAATATTTTTTTCATTTTTTTTTTTCAGTATTTATGCTTCAGATACTTTTTTGTTTCGAACTTGGGGATATAAAAAATCGCTTTTCTGAATTTTGTCTCATAACAATCTAGGTGGCGTTTATAATATGTTCCCTATGTCTTTCACATGAAATAAGACAAGGGAAGTGGTTTGTTTTTTAAGTCAAGTTGGTTTTGAAATATTTTGTATAGGAGCAATGCATTCTGGGTGAAAATTGGGACAAACCATTTGAATGACAGTGGGGGACACATAAATCTTTGTCTTGCATTAAATTCAGTTTTTACTGTCATAAAAGCTCAGATATGTCATCACTGCCTGTCTTCATAATGTATTAAAATCATCTGGAGCAATAAGAGTATGTAAAGCTCATTTTAAATCTCTAAATACTTAACTTCCCACCCCCCTATTATGGTAAATTTGGTTTGATCCAGATTCCTACACTTCTTAACACTAAAGAGCTTTGCAGGGTATGTGCACTGTGATATAGAAGACTAACAGTATGTAAAGGGCAATAATATTCAGTGTGCTGACCTCTTTTAATTTCAGCTTTATTTTGAATGAGAGCAAAAATTGCTATTAACCTGTAAGATATTACAGACACCTCTAGCATTCAAATGGTTAATTAAGGATAACACTAGGATATAGGGTGTGTGTTCAATATTATAGTATAGGGAATTATTAAAAAACATAAGCAATAAAACTTTTCCTGAGTAACACCGGCTTATGACTTTATTTACAGACAACCTAATATTTTAGAGGAATATAACTGCGATTTTATCCATTATTTTATTGGTATATAATGTATAAATATTTTTTTCATTTTTTTTTTCAGTATTTATGCTTCAGATACTTTTTTATTTCAAACTTGGGGATATAAAAAATCGCTTTTAAGAATTTTGTCTCATAACAAACTAGGTGGCGTTTATAATGTGTTCCCTATGTCTTTCACATGAAATAAGACAAGGGAAGTGGTTTGTTTTTTAAGTCAAGTTGGTTTTGAAATATTTTGTATAGGAGCAATGCATTCTGGGAGAAAATTGGGACAAACCATTTGAATGACAGTGGGGGACACATAAATCTTTGTCTTGCATTAAATTCAGTTTTTACTGTCATAAAAGCTCAGATATGTCATCACTGCCTGTCTTCATAATGTATTAAAATCATCTGGAGCAATTAGAGTATGTAAAGCTCATTTTAAATCTCTAAACACTTAACTTCCCACCCCCCTATTATGGTAAATTTGGTTTGATCCAGATTCCTACACTTCTTAACACTAAATAGCTTTGCAGGGTATGTGCACTGTGATATTGAAGACTATGTCATACTGCTCCTTACTGCTCCTCCTACCTATAATCCTATTGGCGGCTGTAGGCTTTATGTACCTGGATCTTCCATCAACCCTTGCTCAATTTTAGCACCAAAAGTCTGAGAGAAACCTTTGTCGTGAGTTCCAGTGTTTGCTGATTCCGTGTACCGAACCCTGCCTGATTACCGACCAAGTCTTGTCTTCTGCCCGTGGATCTTGACCCCAGCTTTGCCTGACTACGTCTCTGTCTACTCCTTTGGTTACTGTTTCGATTCCGACCTGACCCAGTACTCCCGGACCACGCTTTCCTTTCGGAACTTTCTGCCTCGCAACGAGTCCCTCCAGCTGCTCTCAAGGTTGGTTCCAGTCTTCCGTTCCTTCACCTCTGGGGCTCCGACTGGTTTGGGTTGCCATCACCGGCCGCTCCGGTGACTGCCCCGGCCAGTCGAGGGTGTAGGAACTCGTATTCCCCTTACCTGCTTCCAGTTACCTGGGCCACGAGTCCAAACCCGATTCTAGCAGAGAATAGAGGATTCGTAGTCCATAAACCTCGAACCTGTCTCGAACCTTGTCGATACCCCAAGACCTCGAACCTGTCTCGAACCTTATCGATACCCCAAGACCTCGAACCTGTCTCGAACCTTATCGATACCCCAAGACCTCGAACCTGCCTCGAACCTTCTCTTGACCTCGAGGTCTTCGATTTAAGAGAACTCTGTCCTGCAGTCTGACTACGGTTTTGAGCCTTCCCGAGCCTCCTAGTTCCAGTTGATCCAGTCTCGAACTCTGAGGAGCAGTGAACTGGTTAACCTGAGTCCTTTACCTTGCTTGATCCTACTCAGAGACTGACAGTAAAATCGAGCCAGTAAAATGGATGCTGCTGAGGCTTCCCTCATAGCCTCCAGACAGGAACAACTGGAGCAAGTTCTGTCTACCCATGTAGCACAGCTACAAACCCTCAATCATAAGCTGGATGCTATGATGGAAATGTTGCGAACATTTTCTCCATCTACCCCTGCCCCAGTTCCACCACAGCCTACTGGGGCCACAGGGTCTACAGGAGCCACCTCAGGGTACAAGCCACCCAAGATACCCTTACCAGAGAGATACTCTGGCCGGCCTGAACATTGTCGTGGATTCTTGAACCAGTGCCAGTTACATTTTCAGACCTTGCCTCATTCGTTCAACTCTCATTCTACTAGGGTGGCATTCATAATCTCTCTATTGACTGACAAAGCCCTAGCTTGGGCTTTCCCTCTGGTGGAGAACAGATCTTCTCTTCTTGATGACTCCAATGCATTTATCGCTGCCTTTAAAACCGTATTTGATCTACCTGGAAGACAGGCATCTGCTGAAACCAGTATACTGGGCCTAAGACAGGGCACTCGCACGGTGGCTGAATATGCAGTAGAGTTCAGAACCCTTTCCTATGAAACCGACTGGAACAATGGAGCTTTGCGAGCTTCCTTTCGTAGGGGTCTGAGTGAGCGCATCAAAGACGCCCTAGTTAATCAAGAGATACCTGATGATCTGGAAGGCCTGATTTCCAGCTGCTTAGAATTGGATCGACGGCAAATAGAGCGACAGGCTGAAGAAAGATCGCTTTCGCCGTCATAAATCTGAGTTTGTTCCACGCTGATCTCCTCCCACCGAGACATCGCAGCCTTCTGTTGAACCCATGGATGTTGGGTCTGTGACGAAAGTCCCCGAGGAGGAGAAACGTCGACGAAGAAGTCAGGGACTTTGTCTTTATTGTGGACTCAAGGGCCACCTCCTACGCCAGTGTCCGACCCGTCCGGGAAACTTCTAAGCTTAGGGAACCATGGAGACGACTCCCTAAGCATAAGAAATGTAACCTCCTTGTCTAACCTAAACCGTATGATGGTTCCAGTTCGGTTGAGTTGGGCAGGAGGCTCGGTCTCCACCAAAGCCTTCGTGGATTCCGGTGCGGCTGGAGTTTTCCTTGATGCTGGGTTTGCTTCCAAGCACTCGATTCCACTAGTCCAGAAAGCCAAACCCTCGCGTGTCTCTACTGTGGATGGGGCTCCTTTGGGAAAGGGCTTCGTTACCCATGAGACTCAGCTTCTACTTCTTCAGACCGGCATTCTTCATTCCGAGACTATTCACCTTGATGTCATACAGTGCCCTTCCTCTCCAGTGATTTTGGGACTTCCTTGGCTTCGACTCCACAACCCAGTAATTGACTGGAGTTCTGATCAGATAACGAACTGGAGTTCTTCCTGTTTTTCGAACTGCCTTTCTGAGATACCTGTACCTGGCCTTGTGGGTGGCATAGGAACACCTGAGAATTCTATTCCTAAATCCTACAGAGACTTTTCCGATGTATTCTCTAAACAAAAGGCAGCAGAGCTACCTCCACACAGATCATTTGACTGTTCAATTGATTTATTGCCCGGAACCATGCCTCCTAGAGGAAGAACTTTTCTCCTATCAGAACCAGTGAATAAGGCCCTGTTGGAATATATACAAGAAAACCTGGCCAGGGGTTTCATTAGACATTCATCCTCGCCAGCAGGTGCCGGCTTCTTTTTTGTCTCAAAAAAAGATGGAACCTTGAGACCCTGTATAGATTATAGGGGTCTAAACAAGGCGACTATTAAAAATAGATACCCTCTACCCCTGATTCCGGAACTCTTCGATGCTCTGAAGGACGCCAAGATCTTCACAAAGTTGGATTTACGTGGGGCATACAACTTGATTTGCATCAAAGACGGCGACGAGTGGAAGACGGCCTTCAACACCAGGTACGGCCACTATGAGTACCTCGTCATGCCCTTTGGGCTCTGCAACGCCCCCGCCACATTCCAACACTTTGTCAACGAGATCTTCAAGGATGTTTTGCTCTCCTATGTGGTTGTGTATCTTGATGATATACTGATTTTTTCATCCTTGCTCCACGAACACAGAGAACACGTCCGTACCGTGTTACATCGCCTGAGAGAAAATCATCTTTACGCTAAACTGGAAAAATGCATCTTTGAGACCTCCCAGCTCCCTTTCTTGGGATATATAGTTTCTGACTCAGGACTACGGATGGACCCTTCTAAAGTAGAGTCCGTTTCCCAATGGCCACGACCAATCACTCTGAGAGCGGTACAACGTTTCTTAGGATTTGCAAATTACTGTAGAAGATTCATTAAAAATTTCTCTGCTATAGTTGCTCCTCTGGTAGCCTTCACCAAGAAAAACGCAAATCCCAAGGTCTGGTCCACTGAGGCAGTAGAGGCCTTTGAACGTTTAAAAAGACTATTTGTGTCCGCACCATTGCTACGCTACCCTGATCCTACACAACCCTTCCTCATTGAGGTCGAGGCCTCTGAATTAGGAGCTGGAGCTGTCCTGTCTCAGAGGGACGAGGTCACTAACCGCCTTCATCCTTGTTCTTACTTTTCCAAACAATTCAGTTCTGCAGAAAAGAACTATGATACCGGAAATGGAGAACTATTGGCCATTAAAATGGCACTAGAAGAATGGCGACATCTCTTGGAGGGTTCCCAAGTTCCAGTCATAATCCAGACGGACCACAAGAATCTTCAATTCCTGGAACAAGCTCAACGCCTGAATCCAAGGCAGGCCCGATGGGCCCTTTTCTTTACCCGTTTTAATTTCATTATTACATACATTCCAGGTTCTAAGAATCGGAAGGCGGATGCCCTGTCCCGACTCTTCACTACAGAGCCAGACCCTCCTCCTGAACCCATAATTCCTTCCAATCATATTGTGGCCTCTCTATCATTGTCTATAGTACAAAGGATCAAGTCCCTCCAACATCATTTTAGTGGACGTGTTCAAGGAAAACCCGCTCATCTGCTATTTGTCCCCAAGCGGTTTCGTTCCTCTCTCCTAAAATGGTCACACCATTCTACTATGGCCGGTCACCCAGGCATTACTAAAAATATTGAATTTCTTCTTAGACGCTTCTGGTGGCCTTCCTTGAAACAAGATGTGGAAGCCTACGTCAAAGCTTGCACGCTTTGCACACAAAACAAACCATCCAATCAGAGACCTGTTGGGCTTCTACAACCTTTGCCAGTTCCTCAGTCTCCATGGACTCATCTGGCTATGGATTTTATCACAGACTTGCCACCTTCAGACCATTGTACTGTGATTTGGGTGGTAGTTGACCGCTTCTCGAAACAAGCCCATTTCGTTCCCCTCCGGGGATTGCCTAATTCTCAAACTCTGGCAGATGTCTTCATCAAAGAAGTTTTCCGTATTCATGGAGTCCCTGCTCAGATTGTCTCCGATAGAGGTACTCAATTTACCTCCAAATTCTGGAAAGCCTTTTGCTCTCGCCTAGGGATTCAATTAAACTTTTCTTCTTCATACCATCCTCAGTCCAATGGCCAGACTGAAAGAACCAATCAGACCCTAGAAATCTACCTCCGCCATTATGTCAACTCACATCATGATAACTGGGCATCATTGCTTCCTCTGGCCGAATTCGCCTTCAATAACCGTTACCATTCTGCTTTGAAGTGTTCTACTTTCTATGCCGCTCTAGGCTATCACCCTCAGACATTGCCCAACCTTCCGGTATCCGATGTTCCTGAAGCTGATAATAGAGTACGGAATCTCCGTCTTCAGTGGGCTTCTGTTCATCGCTCTTTGACAGCCGCTTCTTCCAGTTATAAGTCCTCGGCGGATAAGAAAAGGCAACCTGCTCCTTCATACCAGACTGGTGACCAGGTCTGGCTCTCCACCCAACACCTTCGCTTGAAGCAGCCCTCTGGTAAATTGGGTCCCAGGTTCATTGGACCTTTTCCTATCAAGACTCAGCTCACTCCTGTCACCTACTCTCTTGATTTACCATCAACCATGAAGGTGGCCAATTCCTTTCATGTCTCCCTTCTACGTCCCTTGGTTAAGAACCGTTTCTACCAACCGGCCACTCCTCCTGCTCCTGTTCTGGTGGACGGTCATCCAGAATATGAGGTCAGCAAGATTCTGGATTCTCGGCTATCTCGGGGCCGATTACACTATTTGGTCGACTGGAAGGGCTATGGTCCTGCCGATCGTTCCTGGGTGCCAGCTACTGAGGTGCATGCTCCGGTCCTTGTGCGGACCTTTCATCGCTTGCATCCTGATGCTCCAGGCCGTCCGGAGGTCGGCCGTTGAAGGGGGTGCACTGTCATACTGCTCCTGACTGCTCCTCCTACCTATAATCCTATTGGCGGCTGTAGGCTTTATGTACCTGGATCTTCCATCAACCCTTGCTCGATTTTAGCGCCAAAAGTCTGAGAGAAACCTTTGTCGTGAGTTCCTGTGTTTGCTGATTCCGTGTACCGAACCCTGCCTGATTACCGACCAAGTCTTGTCTTCTGCCCGTGGATCTTGACCCCAGCTTTGCCTGACTACGTCTCTGTCTACTCCTTTGGTTACTGATTCGATTCCGGCCTGACCCAGTACTCCCGGACCACGCTTTCCTTTCGGAACTTTCTGCCTCGCAACCAGAGTCCCTCCAGCTGCTCTCAAGGTTGGTTCCAGTCTTCCGTTCCTTCACCTCTGGGGCTCCGACTGGTTTGGGTTGCCATCACCGGCCGCTCCGGTGACTGCCCCGGCCAGTCGAGGGTGTAGGAACTCGTATTCCCCTTACCTGCTTCCAGTTTCCTGGGCCACGAGTCCAAACCCAATTCTAGCAGAGAATAGAGGATTCGTAGTCCATAAACCTCGAACCTGTCTCGAACCTTGTCGATACCCCAAGACCTCGAACCTGTCTCGAACCTTATCGATACCCCAAGACCTCGAACCTGTCTCGAACCTTATCGATACCCCAAGACCTTGAACATGCCTCGAACCTTCTCTTGACCTCGAGGTCTTCGATTTAAGAGAACTCTGTCCTGCAGTCTGACTACGGTTTTGAACCTTCCCGAGCCTCCTAGTTCCAGTTGATCCAGTCTCGAACTCTGAGGAGCAGTGAACTGGTTAACCTGAGTCCTTTACCTTGCTTGATCCTACTCAGAGACTGACAGACTAACAGCATGTAAAGGGCAATAATATTCAGTGTGCTGACCTCTTTTAATTTCAACTTTATTTTAAATGAGAACAAAAATTGCTATTAACCTGTAAGATATTACAGACACCTCTAGCATTCAAATGGTTAATTAAGGATAACACAAGGATACAGGGTGTGGGTTCAATATTATAGTATAGGGAATTATTAAAAAACATAAGCAATAAAACTTTTCCTGAATAACACCGGCTTATGACTTTATTTACAGACAACCTAATATTTTAGAGGAATATAACTGCGATTTAATCCATTATTTTATTGGTATATAATGTATAAATATTTTTTTCATTTTTTTTTTTCAGTATTTATGCTTCAGATACTTTTTTATTTCGAACTTGGGGATATAAAAAATTACTTTTCAGAATTTTGTCTCATAACAAACTAGGTGGCGTTTATAATGTGTTCCCTATGTCTTTCACATGAAATAAGACAAGGGAAGTGGTTTGTTTTTTAAGTCAAATTGGTTTTGAAATATTTTGTATAGGAGCAATGCATTCTGGGAGAAAATTGGGACAAACCATTTGAATGACAGTGGGGGACACATAAATCTTTGTCTTGCATTAAATTCAGTTTTTACTGTCATAAAAGCTCAGATATGTCATCACTGCCTGTCTTCATAATGTATTAAAATCATCTGGAGCAATTAGAGTATGTAAAGCTCATTTTAAATCTCTAAACACTTAACTTCCCAGCCCTCTATTATGGTAAATTTGGTTTGATCCAGATTCCTACACTTCTTAACACTAAATAGCTTTGCAGGGTATGTGCACTGTGATATTGAAGACTAACAGCATGTAAAGGGCAATAATATTCAGTGTGCTGACCTCTTTTAATTTCAACTTTATTTTAAATGAGAACAAAAATTGCTATTAACCTCTAAGATATTACAGACACCTCTAGCATTCAAATGGTTAATTAAGGATAACACTAGGATATAGGGTGTGGGTTCAATATTATAGTATAGAGAATTATTAAAAAACATAAGCAATAAAACTTTTCCTAAATAACACCGGCTTATGACTTTATTTAAAGACAACCTAATATTTTAGAGAATATAACTGCGAATTTATCCAGTATTTTATTGGTATGTAATGTATAAATATTTTTTCCATTTTTTTTTTCAGTATTTATGCTTCAGATACTTTTTATTTCGAACTTGGGGATATAAAAAATTACTTTTCAGAATTTTGTCTCATAACAAACTAGGTGGCGTTTATAATGTGTTCCCTATGTCTTTCACATGAAATAAGACAAGGGAAGTGGTTTGTTTTTTTAAGTCAAGTTGGTTTTGAAATATTTTGTATAGAGCAATGCATTCTGGGAGAAAATTGGGACAAACCATTTGAATGACAGTGAGGGACACATAAATCTTTGTTTTTCATTAACTTCAGTTTTTACTGTCATAAAAGCTCAGATATGTCATCACTGCCTGTCTTCATAATGTATTAAAATCATCTGGAGCAATAAGAGTATGTAAAGCTTATTTTAAATCTCTAAATACTTAACTTCCCACCCCCCTATTATGGTAAATTTGGTTTGATCCAGATTCCTACACTTCTTAACACTAAAGAGCTTTGCAGGGTATGTGCACTGTGATATGGAAGACTAACAGCATGTAAAGGGCAATAATATTCAGTGTGCTGACCTCTTTTAATTTCAACTTTATTTTAAATGAGAACAAAAATTGCTAATAACCTCTAAGATATTACAGACACCTCTAGCATTCAAATGGTTAATTAAGGATAACACTAGGATATAGGGTGTGGGTTCAATATTATAGTATAGGGAATTATTAAAAAACATAAGCAATATAACTTTTCCTGAATAACACTGGCTCATGACTTTATTTATAGACAACCTAATATTTTAGAGGAATATAACTACGATTTTATCCAGTATTTTATTGGTATATAATGTATAAATATTTTTTTCTTTTTTTTTTTTTCAGTATTTATGCTTCAGATACTTTTTTATTTCGAACTTGGGGATATAAAAAATTACTTTTCAGAATTTTGTCTCATAACAAACTAGGTGGCATTTATAATGTGTTCCCTATGTCTTTCACATGAAATAAGACAAGGGAAGTGGTTTGTTTTTTTAAGTCAAGTTGGTTTTGAAATATTTTGTATAGGAGCAATGCATTCTGGGAGAAAATTGGGACAAACCATTTGAATGACAGTGAGGGACACATAAATCTTTGTTTTTCATTAACTTCAGTTTTTACTGTCATAAAAGCTCAGATATGTCATCACTGCCTGTCTTCATAATGTATTAAAATCATCTGGAGCAATAAGAGTATGTAAAGCTCATTTTAGATCTCTAAATACTTAACTTCCCACCCCCCTATTATGGTAAATTTTGTTTGATCCAGATTCCTACACTTCTTAACACTAAAGAGCTTTGCAGGGTATGTGCACTGTGATATGGAAGACTAACAGCATGTAAAGGGCAATAATATTCAGTGTGCTGACCTCTTTTAATTTCAACTTTATTTTAAATAAGAACAAAAATTGCTATTAACCTCTAAGATATTACAGACACCTCTTGCATTCAAATGGTTAATTAACGATAACACTAGGATATAGGGTGTGGGTTCAATATTATAGTATTTGGAATTATTAAAAAAACATAAGCAATAAAACTTTTCCTGAATAACACCGGCTTATGACTTTATTTACAGACAACCTAATATTTTAGAGGAATATAACTACGATTTTATCCATTATTTTATTGGTATATAATGTATAAATATTTTTTTATTTTTTTTTTCAGTATTTATAGTTCAGATAATTTTTTATTTCGAACTTGGGGA